>BSBN01001673.1:2648333-3972500 GCA_027924645.1 Cunninghamia lanceolata
AATAGTTCGTTGTTATTCAATTTGGATTACCAAAGAAATCTCTATATAGATAAAGACATTCCGATGAAGACCAAACACCAACAAAAACCTTGGAACAAACAGACTTTGATAACTATCCTACTCTATTATTACCATTGTTAAGCATTCTATCCTAACATCTACCTAAAAACCAATGATCCAGCAAGTTTCAGGGATAAGGGGCCTAAGGAACACAATGAAGTGTTTTAGGACAGCTAGAAAGAATCCTAAATTTTAGAGGATAGAGTAAGGGGCACTGGTTCAAACTATACCAAAATTGTTATATTGCAAAGAAAAAAATATATTTCCTAACTCATTTGCAATATTATATTAAAAAAATAAACTACACAATGTGCCTAGCTTAATATTTAAAAAAGCTAATCATTGTTTTATAAGGTCAAATCATGTTTCTGAATTAAAATTAAATACAATGATACATTCTGATACAGAGTTCTAACATGACACATCCTATGGACAAAAAGGACTCAAGCCTATAGTAAAAACTAAAATCGTAAACCTAGCGATGATTAAATAGGTTAGGCTTAGTCTTTTGTTTCCATGCACTTTGCGCATAGTTACCAAGCTTGGAAATCTGAATTAATACAGATGGGGGGAAACCAAAAACCTGGAATACACACACACATAGTTGGAAAACTCTAACTTGGCAAAAACTCGACGGACCCAAAATTTGCGACTCGGCAAAAAACTGGCCACCTTAAAATTTTAAAATAACTTAAATTTTTTTAAAAACACAACTTTTTTACAAAATTCAATGACAAAATGTATCCATTGAGCCCATAAATGAGTACAAAAGTGCTTTCTATTAGATTTGATCTATGTTCCACAGAGTTTCTTGACAGGGAGATGGGGGAGCAGGTTTCAAGATGAAGGACCAAGGGCCTAAGTTTGGGGACGATAGGGGGACAATGGTGGGTGGGGGTTTAGGGGCGGAGCATCTAGCAAGGTTGAGGGGCACCACCCCTCACAAGGGTTTGGGAGCAACGCCCCCAACGGGGTCGAGGGGCAATGCCTGTCGCAGGGGTCTAGGGGTAGCACCCCCAGCAGGGTCGAGGGGCAGTGCCCCTCGTGGGGTCCCAAGGCAACACCCCGGGCACGTTCGGCGAATTTGAACAAAAAACTCGCTAAGCATAGACTCTAAGGCAAAAAGGTTTTTTTTTTTTAAATTGGAATTTATTTTGGATCTTCATGCTAGTAACCCTAACCCTAGTGGTCTATGGGCCCAACCCACACAAGGCTAAAGGCTGCAAAAGTGAATATTAGGATAGGAAAAGTAAGGACTTGGTATTGGAGAAAACATGGTGATAAAATTGTGAAAATGACGTGCACCATGAAGGTTTGTGTGGTATCAAAGGCCTTAATTTGGGCTTGGTGGCGGGGGCTTCGCCCCACAACCCCACCCTATACTGCAATAGGGAACGCACCAGGGGCGCTACCCTCGACCCTGCTAGGGTTGCTATCCCCAGAACTCCACAAGGAGCATTGCCCCTCGACTCCACTGGGGGCGTTGCCCCCAAACCCCTGCAAGGGGTGCTGCCCCTCGACCTTGCTGGGGGCTCCGCCGCTAAACCCCCACCCACCATTGTCCCCCTATCGTCCCCAAACTTAGGGCCTTGGTCCCTCATCCTAAAACCCCCTCCCCCATCTCCCCGTCAAGATACTCCATGGAACATAGATCAAATCTAATAGAAAACACTTTTCTACTCATTAATGGACTCATTGGATACATTTTGTCATTGAATTTTGTAAAAAAGTTATATTTTTAAAGAAATTTAAGTTATTTTTTAAATTTTAAGTTGTCAAGTTTTTGTCGAGTCGCAAATTTTGGGTCTGCTGAGTTTTTGCCAAGTCTGAGTTTTCCAACTATGATCAATCATATTCAGCTACCAGTTTGCATATTTCTGGAAAAATTTCATGAATCATGTTGTTTGTGAAAGGTTTCAGCCATTGGAGTTGTAGAAAACAATTGTTTTAGCTATTGCACTACTGTTTTGGATGAGGTTTGGAATAAGTTTTGGTTGTTGCAACTTCATTCCGGCATGTATGTAAGCTGGTTGGCCCAAACTCGTGAGGGTTTCAGCCAACAATACAGTGGTAAGGCCCCATAGAACTAGAGGGAGTTATCATCATCATGAGATCAGAGTGGCACAACAAAAACGTGGTGGAAAATTCATAGGGCAGCCTTTGGTCTTGTGGGAGTTTGTAGATATTTTCATTCATCATCACGTCAAAGAGGAGTGTATGGGGAGTTGGAAGCCTCTGTTGCTTGATCCAAGTCGAAGATGGAAAAGTATAATCGTGCATCTCATCACGGGTCTCCCAGAAGAGTTGTTCCACTTGACAGAAACAAAATCCTATAACATGATCCATAGTGTTGGCACAATGGTATTTGAGCATCCAAGTATGCTTGGTGGTTTTTGGCAGAAGTTGTTTCATTTAACAGGTACAGGAGCTAGACTATATGAGCATTGCAACATAATTCATCATCTAGGTTTGCAATTGCTTGTGGGCAAGCAATTATGGGAAAGGCGGACTGTCATGTCCCCTTTTTCGGGTTAAAATAAATTAACAATATTATTTAAGAAGAAATTGCTTTTGGACATGATACAAAATAATACACGCAGTCAAATCCAAAAGCAATTTCTTCATTCGATGGACTGTGGAAAGCTCATGCCTACTAATATTATTTAAGTTGGGCCCAATTATTCCTAATTTTAGGGCAACTTAATAATACTATTATTAATTAAAATAAAAGGTGTTTTTTAAACACTAATACTAAAATATAAGTATTTTTAAATACTTAAAATAAAAAATAAAAAAAAATTAAAATTAAAAAGTGTTTTACAACACTTGGAGGGAGATTTAGGACCCAGGGGCCTAATTCAAAAAGGGTATGTCAACAAGACGCCTATCTTCATTTGATCATCATTCAAGCTATCCTTTGCATACTACTTTCAAATTTGAGCAACTGTTCAATCTTGAGATCATCCAAGGACAAAAACCCTTGGCGTGTTCAAACCCTAGAGGACAAAAACCCTCTCGGGATCCATCATATTGGATCAAGGACGAAAACCCTTGTTTCCAATCTGGGTTGTTGTAGATTTTCAGGGTTTCAAGCATATTCCAACAGTGACCTAGTGTGAGTTGCAAGCAAATTTTCATATTGGCATTATGGTTGAAGAATTTTGAATTTCAGTTGGTCATTGTATGTATAAATTTATAGAATTCAGTCTTGAGGAATAATATTGGAAAAATATCATGAGATATAATATATCATCTGCATAAGCAACTCCACACAGCAGCATCTGGTGTATATATATATATATATATACACCAGATGCTGCTGTGTGGAGTTGCTTATGCAGATGATACATTATATCCCATGATATTTATATTATTCCATGATAGTTTCGAACGACTCATTTGAGATCATCATATCCTAATATATGTGTTTTTTTATTAAGTTATCGCTGCAGTTTGATATTAATACATATATATACACCAGATGCTGCTGTGTGGAGTTGCTTATGCAGATGATATATTATATCCCATGATATTTATATTATTCCATGATAGTTTCGAACGACTCATTTGAGATCATCATATCCTAATATATGTGTTTTTTTATTAAGTTATCGCTGCAGTTTGATATTAATACATATGTTCTAATGAAAGATTGGTATTGATTGGTGCATTATTTCCTTGAGTTGCCAGCCATACACTTTCATAAGGGAACCCCCATGCCTAGAGGGAACAATTTCTGATGCAGGAATATATACACCAGATGCTGCTGTGTGGAGTTGCTTATGCAGATGATATATTATATCCCATGATATTTATATTATTCCATGATAGTTTCGAACGACTCATTTGAGATCATCATATCCTAATATATGTGCTTTTTTATTAAGTTATCGCTGCAGTTTGATATTAATACATATGTTCTAATGAAAGATTGGTATTGATTGGTGCATTATTTCCTTGAGTTGCCAGCCATACACTTTCATAAGGGAACCCCCATGCCTATAGGGAACAATTTCTGATGCAGGAATCTGTTTTGTCTGGCTTTATTATATATTATCAGCTTTGAGAGTTTCTTCTAACTGTTGTACATGTTCTAAAGAGAAAATATATATCATAATTAGTGAACTTGAGGAATCGCAGCCTTAGGAAATACTTTATCTGCTGTACCATTTGTATTTTGGCAAGCAATATAATATGAAGTGGGTCCCAGCCACAGGATAATGAAGGTTTGATAATGCCGTAAAGGTTTGCTGCTCCATTTGCACTTTAATTTGATAAAGATTGCCTTTTGAAATTATTAAGCTGCCTTTTTATATTACATAAAACACAGTCTATGATAGGAGGGTGCCAATACACTTTCATAAGGGAACCCCCATGCCTAGAGGGGACAATTTCTGACGCAGGAATCTGTTTTGTCTGGCTTTATTATATCTTATCAGCTTTGAGAGTTTCTTCTAACTGTTGTACATGTTCTAAAGAGAAAATATATATCATAATTAGTGAACTCGAGGAATCGCAGCCTTAGGAAATACTTTATCTGCTGTACCATTTGTATTTTGGCAAGCAATATAATATGAAGTGGGTCCCAGCCACAGGATAATGAAGGTTTAATAATGCTGTCAAGGTTTGCTGCTCCATTTGCACTTTAATTTGATAAAGGTTGCCTTTTGAAATTATTAAGCTGCCTTTTTATATTACATAAAACACAGTCTATGATAGGAGGGTGCCATACAAAGGGAATAGCTTCCATACAAATTGATTCAGGCTGTTGGGTCATTCCAGGCTGCTATTAACATTGTTGTGAGTTATATATTACTGTTCATTACCAGTATATGATGTTTCTATATTTACATTACTGTTTTCATCATCATCACAGGTGGAGTTAGGGGTTTATCAGTCCTTACAGCTGCATATTATACTGCTGTTTATCTGTGGTATTGAGGGGTTGATAGTAGTATTCATTCAATGGTGTTTGCAGCAATACAGTAGTAAGCAGTGTCCATAGCTGAATATTATATGATTGGGCATATTGCTGTTTATATCAAACTATGAATGCTGATTACCATATTGCGAATTAGCATTATCAATGATAGAGTTGGCAATAACATTCCTTTCAGCGGGATTTGACACCTATCTTGGTATTCATTTATTATTTCAGTTTGCACACATAATTAGAAAATTTGTCAAATCCCTAGATTGACCAATTAGGGACATTACAATCATAGTAGAGCAGCTGCACATTAAAGAAATAATCACAAAATTTTATGTTACAACATCTGTGACTTGATATGTGTTATAATCCTTGATGGATGTAACTCATGTAATATATCAGTCATAGGTAAAATTTACTTAAAAGAGAGTTACATTGAGACTCGGTCAAAGTTACTTAAACAGGGGTTACTCGTTTTCAAGATGTTACGTGTATATATTCTAATATATCAGTCATAGGTAAACATTGATGCAATTTTTTGTTGTCTTTCTTTCTTTCTTGCTCGTATCTTACTCGTAACATTCGCTTTGGCAGGTTTACACAAATACATTTTGGCAATAATAGGACAGAACTCAAGCACCTTACCAGAATTTGTTGAATATTCTAATAATTACAAAGATTTACCATCATCTAAAAATGATGGGAATAGATTCTCATCCCAGTTGGAGTATGCTTGACCCAATTCAGAAAAATTCGTTGACCGTCAACTCTTCTGCTTTGTTGAGGACATCTATGCACTCAACTTTACATTCTCTCTCCCCCTTACAGAACCAAGGTGCAGATCATTCATCCATTTAGTCTCATCCATCCCCACATCAGTGACTGGACAGATGATTACTGGTGACTGCATTATGATGTCATCCATCCATTCATACAACTATATAATTTTTCAATTATTAAACTCCATGTCAACATCAAACCAAGCAGTCCCGACCAACTACTGATGAATTTAAGTAAAAAGAAAAGAAAAATTATATTGATGTTCGCAAATGAACAAACTAAATCAATGGGACCCAAAAGTACATTCAGTTACATTACGACAAAATACCAACCTACGGTGATCAAAGATAACAGCAGATCGCTCAGCTCCACCAGTTCCTACAAATCCATACAAGGAACTACATACTGCATACAAGGGATCCCCAGAAGATCCTGACACTCGTTGTACGCAGCCCCCTTGTTGATTTGTTCTCAAATCCCAGATGCTCAACTGCAATTGTTTTCACAAAAAGAAGAGTTATATGCAGACAAAAAGCATATAAAATACAAATCATAAGAGTTCAAAGTTAGGCAAGAGACTAAATTTTCCTAAGTAACAAAACTGCTCCGTTCCCAAAGATTTAACGCAGGTCACTAATAAATTGGTATGTATTTGAAATTGTTCTGAACACATACATGGGATCCCTCTGTGACAGCTAAAACAGAAGAGTTGCCCTCACCAGAAAAGGAACTGGTCAAAAAGCACAAAGATGTCGGGTGCCACAATCTGCACATAATTAGACAAACCTTCACAAACACGTCATGAAGAAAAGACAGTAGCTGACCTTTATGTTTTGTAGCTAATACAAATAACACGGGTGTTATTTCTATTACCCCTTACATTGAAAACAACACTATACATTCACATTTTCAGGCTCAGCTGAGAAGTTATCAAAGCATATTCAATCTTCATTGTTGCTTTTTTCCACCGCATTTCTTGAGCATGTCTCTCATGTGTCAAATTGAAATTATTTACAAGTATTACTGCCTACATATACATAGAATTGGCATATAAAACACAAGAATGATAAACACATAACATTTAATAGCAGTCCACCTTGGCTGGGAAAAAGATATGGAAACAATCTGGTCCCAAAAAGAGAACTTTCCTTTTGGCGACATTAAGGCCAGTCTCCTCAAAATGATTGAGACAATTATACAGCATTGTTCAATCAAGGAAAGTCAGATCCCCACTTGATATTTGGAAGTCCACACCATCGTAACATTCCACTTGCATGGCATAAAGTGTAAATGGAATTCAATTACCCAGGTTTAAAACAGGAAAAACTTGGCAAAAACTTGAGTAACTAAAAAAAATGATATATGGAAAAAATTCTTGATTTTCTTATTTCATGTCAAATATAATGCATAGAGATCGTTAAAAAAATTCCAATTATAAAAGAAGAGTATGGTTTATTTAAAAAGTTATTTTACTTTCGTCTAAGAGGTTTATGTAAAAAAACAAAAGGCTGGTCCTAAAGTAGTAAGTGTTACCTTCATAAGGGTATAAATTTAAAGAAAAAACCCTCATTAGTGTTTCAAATTGTATTACCTTCATGGAGCACACCCTTTAGGGGCATCCCCATGTGTTTTACACAAGCCCTTGTAGAGAGGTATAAATTAAAAGGAAAAACATCATTAGTGTTTAAAATTTTAATTCTAAAACAAATTTATTAAGTAAAATTTTAAAAGAGTTTTTTGAATGCTCTAGCCCTGATCCTAAGCTGAAAATTTCAGTCTCCATATGCTTTAATTTTCTTCCCATAAGTGGAAAAATGAGCCAAAACAAGAATAGGTCTACACAAAAACATTTTGGAACCACCTTTTTAAAACTCAGGAAACAGCACAGCAAATGTGGTCATTCTTGATTACTCAAGATTAATCATGAGTTTTTCGAGTGTAATGCTACTGTGGTCCTCACTATTAAGCAAAAGTACAAAATACACCAATGGAGTTCTACTATTTGGAAAATGAAGGCGAAAATCCAAAAATCGACTCACAAATGGTCAATGAAGTCTACAAGAATTCACCTTGCTAAACCCACCTTTCAAGCTCTCCCAATTTATATGGCCCCTTTTCAAAATACTTTGATAATTCTTACAATCACTGGAAGACTCAATTTACATTGGCAAGGATCAACTGAGACTAATAAAATTGCACTCTTATCATGGAACAAAACTACCAAACCTATGCTCGCAGGAAGAATCAAAATTTGTAGGATCTAAATAATGAAGCAAACTTCACCAGCCAAACTAGCTTGGATGTTTACTACAAAGTAAACAGACCTACATAGGAAAGTCATTAGAGCTAAATACTAGAAAAAACCATACATAACATAAATACTTCATCAGTTATTGACAAAATTTGGGACATCCATCTAGGATGATATTAAGCAAGGTATTTCAGTTACAAAATCAGGAGACATCTGAGAAGTTGGTGATGGCATAACTACCAAATTTTGAGACGATGCCTAGCAAAGTCAAACCCCCTTAGCCAGCTACCCATAATAGAGTGAGATCAGAAATAAATCAGAAGCAAAGACTTGAAACAATCCATGACTACACAGCTACCTGACCAGCAACAATCACAAATAGGGCTCCTTTATCACAAAATACTGAACCTTGTTTAAAATAGGCAGTGCAAGTCTCAAGGGAGAATTGGGGTAAAGTAATATACACTTTGACTCCAAGCAGATAATTTCTTGAAGAGAAGCTGCTAAATGTTATCACAACAAACAGGGATATGATAGCAGTTTTCAAGCTTAAAGAACTCCAAAACCATAAAATCTAGAACAAGATTTGGAGCAATGCAGCCTGTTCTAAAATCAAGGCATTCATATTCTTAGTTGTTCAAAATTTTCTCTGCAAAGACCCTCCCAATATTTTCAATTATTTACAGCAGAAGAAAAAATCGCCGGTTTATATATTATTGCTTGAGAACTAAAGACATGTGGAAGAAAGTATTTTTGCAGATTTGGTCAAAAGAACTGATCACAGATTGGCAAAATTAGCTATTTGAAAGAAAGTTCCTGAATCAAATGTAGTTAAAGCTGAATTTTGACAGCTACTCAGCAAATAGTCTCAGCAAAGCAGCAGCTGCTGGAATAGTTAGTTAAGCACAGAGTCTAGCACCAAGTCTATACATGCAATTAACATATAGGTCGCATAACCAATAATGTGTTAAAAACTCAAGAATGAAATGCATGGAATCAAGATAATCCCCTATTTGAGGCATGACAAGCCAATAATTGAGCAGAATATGCTTGTCATGATAAAACTAATAAATCAATGCCTACTACTACCTCATACTCCTTGGAAGCTGCAAAATCTCTTGTAAACCATGCATAATTTAAGACCTGGATTTCAAGGAATCCATTTTAATCATGTGTCTAGCAAGCTGAGCTGGATGGAAGACTTGTTAGCCAATACAGGGGCCTACTTTCAGCCAAAACAACCAGCTACTCTGCACCGGCAAAATTCAATAATTTCAAATCTACTAATAGGATGAGATTGTAACATACACCCCTGTTGTGTCTAATTTTCTGATGCAATTTTTTTTGTTTATTTTCACACACTGCTGTTTGGTTTGCTTGTTTGTTTGTTTTTTCACAATAAATGTTGAGTGCAGTGGTACAATGATATTAAAATGCAACTTTGAACAATACCCATGAAGAGCAAAGAACATATATACTTAAATAGAAAATACAAAAACAAGGATAATAGACATACCCAATTCAGATTTATTAATTTTGAAGGTCTGATGTACAAAACCAGCAACCAGTGGCTATCAAATTTCACTCCCAAATCATCAAATGTTATTACTCCTCTCTAAAATCAATGAACAGCAGCATATGACTCCAAATCGCCCATGTTACAATAGGAAAATAACCTCTAACTGAGGCGTTGGGCTCCTGAGAGGCTCACGTCCTCATCTGGAGGTGTACGGCCTGTCTTGGGAACACTACAGCAGCAAAATCACCATAAACTCCTGAATAAATTTGCTCCAATAACAACTAATAATCTTGCAGACCTGTAGATAATGCTCCACGCTCAAAGGATGAAGATAAAGTTTACAAATAAAGCACTACAGCCCGCCCTAGGAGGTACGGCCCAGCTTGGAAAAGCACTGTGGCTTGAAAACTAAGTCCAGCTCCTTCAATAACACCTTAAAATTTGCCTTGAAACTCTTCTTATAAATCTGAAAATAACATCTCTGTGCAAACCCTCATAAATTCCACCATTTGAAGTTCCGACGTGATTCCTGTATGAAATCACCAGCAACCTCCCAGATTGTATCTCTCAACAATGTAGGAAGTGTGATCTGCAGAGGATTTCGTCTCCACAAACCCTAGAAGGATAATCAGCTCCTCCAAAAGCCAAAGCTCAAGAAATGAAAATGCACGATAATGAATAATGCAAATGAGTTCATTTTTCACTTTTATTCTTCCTCCCATTTCCAAAGCCCAAAATGGAGTCTTTTAATTTAATATTCAACCCCTTATAAATCCCATGGGATGAGCGCCCCTCATCCTCTAGCAACATCAACTTTAAAACACACTTATAACCCCCTTAAGTCACTTTAAAAATAAAGTAACTTACAATATTTAAAATACCATAAGTTAAATATTTAATTTAACTTTGATATATCGACATTTAAAATAATATTCCTTGGCCACTTCAAATGTCGTGAAACTAGTGCAAGTTGCTCCAACCGATGCTACTAAAAATAAAAATATCAATACAGGCTCCACCGATGACCCCACCCAACTTACTAAAAATAGTAAGTCCTAGAAAACGTGTCCAAAGACACCCAGAAAGGGAAGATGTGCTCAAAACCAAAGTTTGGAACTCAATCAATACATCCATATATGCCACAACTGCTGGTAACCCCCACTGAAGTTCCCTAACCATCAACCATTAGCCTACGAGAACCCTAGAATAGGCTAATTGAGACAACCTGTTGAACTGGCTAAGAAGGGGACATTATAGAGATAGTAAGGATATTCTATGCATGTTTAAATGATAGCTATGTTCCCAGTTCATTAGCATGTAACCCCAAATCCTATAAGAATGAAAAAGGTGCACAGACCTACGTGGCAATCAAATGATGATCTAGAGTCCTAATCATGTACGTGTAAGCATGAACTATATATAACTCTCAACAGCTTTTCTCTTAGCGACACATTTTCGAATGTTTTTCTCTTTGTTTGTGCATCCCTAACCTTCAAGCTAACCTTCTAAGGTCCTACTCACTTTCTTGTTGTCCACTTAACCCATTTTTGACAAACCACCCCTATCACTTGCCAGCCCTAACAACATAAGCAATCCACCTCCCAAAAGGGGAAATTCACTTCTCCCAAGGGGTTATTTCATCATTCTTTCTTCTATGACGATCCAATTGACCTTCCAAGGTCCCCCATACCTCTTAACCACTTGTCCAAGCCATTCTGGCTAGGTCACGCCTATGTCCTATAGGATCTCCCTAGGCGACCTTGCAACTAAAGTGGGATCTCCCGAGGAGATCTGCCCTGCTAAAAGGGGTGACCAACTTTGTATGTGTGCTCTTCCTTGTTTGAAGTATCCAAAACCATTTCCAAGCCTCCAAGACCACTTTTCCACCTTCAAACCACCTGTCCAAACCATTTGGCCTGGGTTGCCCCTATCGTCTTCAAGATCTCCCTGTACAACCCTACAACTTAAGCAAGATCTCTAAGGATGACCTACCCTACTAAAAGGGACGACCCTCTTCCCAAAAGAGGCTACCCTGTCGTCTCTTCCCTGTGTGATTTCTTCCAGTTTTAGCCCAGTTTAACTCCATTTTTGGCTTCTAATTGCGAGTTCTTCCATGCATAACAAATTGTTCACTTCCCCTAACTATTTCTAGACTCCTTATCACTCTATTGTTATCTTTCAATCATTCTGTTGTGATCTTCTCTCCAACCATTGTTCACTTCCAATCAAAGCTAGATCACTCTTCAATCAATTCATGTTAACTCCCCAATCACCACCACCTTTGGTGTGGATTTCAAACCTATAAATACCCCCTTCCCCTCCTCTATGCATTTGAGGAGACAAATTCAATATTGCATTCTTGCTTTGCTCAAGTTTTTGCAAATAGTTGCCTCCATAGCATTTTTATGCTCATTGCAAGACCTTGTCTGCCTTTTATTTTCAGCCATAGCTTCAAAGCTCAAGCCATTTGTTTTCCCATAGCATACATATGCTCAATTCAATTCCCTTTCAATTTCCATAGCTTCAAAGCTCATAGCCATTTGCTTTTCATATCTCCATTTGTGTCCATGTTGCCAAGAGGAGGACCCCACTACTACAGAGGAAGAGATGGTTGCCAAAAAGGACCTTTGAGGACTCGTGTCATGCACTACTGCTCTATTCATATAGTTTTTTCAAGCTTTAGTAGTAAGTAAATCAAATCTTGCTCTTGGAAAACTAAAACAATGTTTGCTTTTCTCTTGATAGGTAGTTTTAATTTGATTTCTTAGAGTAATTTTGCATTTCAATTGCTTAGATTAGTTTGAATTGCTTTCTTAGATTAATTTCATTTCATTCCATCTAGATTAATTGTAATTTTCAATTCATTGGATTACATTCTCAAAATCAATCCATGAAAACAAACAAAACATAGTAGACTGCATACAAAGATCATATAGTTTCCATACATTTTCCCTTTCTAGGTAATTAAATCATTTGAAATTCAGAAAAAAAGAATCAAAAGACATTTTGCATTCATATAGGATTGTATTCATAAAAAAATACCAAAAACATTAGAAAACACAAAAAGAAAATCAAAAGACCAAGTCAAACCCTCGATTTCATCACAAGGCCAACAAATCAAATTCAACACAATCAAAACAAATCAACACAAACAAGCTTTCTCCCTCTTGTCTAGCATTCGATGTGCCCAAGCATTAGGAAAGATTGGGTAAAAACCGTCCAAGACAAGATTCGGGAGAACTTCCCTCAGCCAATTCTCATTCAACAAAACAAAGAACAAAGAAGAGAAGCCGAAGAACATTAAAAAAGAATCATTGATCAACAAGGACTCATACAACAACGCATTCAAAACGAACAAAAGAGGCTAGATCGCCTCTACATCTTAAACGAGCAAGATAGTCTTCGATCTAGGCTTAGAACAAGTGACCCTTTGGGTCATATCATTATCACAACCACAACAATCATTCACCACTTTCATCAACATCAAACCATTCATAAGAATTTCCATCACACGAACAACCCAAGCGCAATCCGCAATGTTCTGCTTCACGGTGAACAAAACAACCCCATAGTTATATCTCTACTCGACTAGCTCTTGCCACGAGCGTGGGAATGACAGAGCGGTCGCCCATAACAAGGATACGATTCATCTGTCGCATTGGAATCTAACTTTCTCGCGTTGTGTCTAAGTCACATTCTAAACAACACATATTTTGATGAACCTGACATGAAGAACAAGTCCTTTTAGGGTGAGTATTTTGCATTTCCTTTGTTTTCCCACTTTCACCTTCGTCTTCCATTTCATTCATACACCATTTTCATTTTCATCCCACTTTTCATTCTCTTCTTCCCTCTCCGTTCCATTTATTCTGTAGTGTTTATGACACCCCCAAAAATGATGGAGTTGGATGAAAACCTAGAGAACGTTCCATCAAGAGAACCAAAAACACCTTCATTCAATAGGTATGTGCCACCTAATCCTTTGGCACCCATCACAAATTGTTTCTTACAAAGATTTTGACTATGAAAATGATAGACGAGAAACTCATCGCTTTTGACATTCAACAATCCCAGATGGGAACAAGTTACGACAATACAACCTAGTCATTCTAGCCAAAGCAAAGCATGTCAAGTGCTTGTTCGATCAAAAATACACCAAGTGGATCAACCTTCGACAAGTTACACAGGACCAGCCACTCAATTAGACGAGGTAAGACATTTAGAAAGACATCTACAAGAAGCTAGGGAAGCTTGAGAAGCTTTACATATCGCATATCAAGCCAAACAACTAAAAAGCATTTCAAGGGAACAAACAAGCGGAGGAAATCAAGAGAACCCACCTCATTGCAACTCTGACAGATCTTATAGTTACTTTGGTCCAACGGATCAAGACGCTAGAGGCCACAGGAGCAAAACAACCTCCTCAAAGCAAAAATGACCAAACAACTAGAACACGAGTAAACCCACATAGCACTAGGGTTGAATAAAACCAAGGAACAACTAAAAACTCATTGTACTTGAGTTTCTATTCGCGTAATGCTAGTAATGACATGGTACAATAGTTTCCACAACCTAGTGGAGCCTATCCAATGCAAAATTATCAAGCTCCCCAGAATTACCAACAAGTTCAACCAACATATTCAACCATGCCTAGATATCAAATACCAAAGCAACAAGTCCCATTTGTGGCGCTTATGCTTTCAACCCCAACATCTCAAAGTGCATTTTATCGAACTTATCTCAAATATCTAAAGGATCCCCTTGACTACAACATTCACAAAGTTTTTATTGCCGCGTCCTCTCTCAGATCTGCCAAAATTCAAAGGGGAGGGACACCCAAATTCGCACATCAAAGCCTATCCACAGCTATAAGAGAACTCCTTCCTTGGGATGGAGTTGTAGCAAGAATCTTTCCTAAAACCCTCTAAATCGCCTTGGATTGGTATTATCGCCTCCCAGAGGCTTCAATTCATTCCTTCCATCAACTCATTGGTGCGTTTGTAACAACGTTTGACATGCAAATCAACATTATGATCAATAGTGGGCATATCAAGATGTGAAGGTGAAAACAATTGAATTTCGATAGCATGGAACATTTCACCTGTAAGCTCGTCGTAGATCTTCAATAAAGGGCTTAGCACCAACGCGAATTGCTTCTCGTCCTTGATCTCCACTTCCTCAATTTATTCATCTTGAGAGAACTTCAGCTAGAACTCTTGGATGGAAGCATCTAGCGCCCCTCCGAATTGCTGTTCATTCGATGGCTCTTCGATGATAGCTTGAAGTACTTCTTGTAATGCATTCAATTGATTATCTTCTAACAACTCCTTTTGTACTTCGTGCAACTCATTTTCAAGGATCTCCTTATGTAGCATGAATGAGTGTTCATCAAGGAATTCTTCTCCTTGCAACGAACTCGAGTCACTTTCTTCTTTGATGGAGGAATCAACATCTTGTTCATCTGTTACCTTCGTTTGAACTTCTATTACCTTTTCAACTTCCTCTTTAGCAGGCTCTTCTTACTTGGAAGAAGGTATGCAAATATGCTCTCCGCTTAATCATCAATCTTACTCGTGCTATATTCACTGTTGAATAACATGGGAACATCTTCTCCTTTGGGTGAAGAATTGATTTCTTGAAGACATTTGCTCCACAAGTCGTCTAATCTCAATTGTACTTTGGATTCTTCTTCCAATCTTAATTCTTCCTTCACTTGATGAATAGCTTCCTGACAAAACGAACATGTGAGTTCCGAATGAGTGGTGTTATGAATCCTGCACCAACCACCTGGAATCAACATTTCTTCGGCAGGCAAGTCCTTCTCAATACTTAGTCTCTTCTTGATCATTTCTTTGAAGCTTATGAAGAACTCTCTTTCATCAAACAAGGCGTTGGTAACCACCTTTGCAAGAACAATTGGCTCATGTACCGATGTAAAGGAAATTTTTCCTTGCAATGCTAATTCCATCCTTGACAAAAACGTTAGACAATATAACTCTTCGTGTCCGTTGGTGTTGTGAATTCTACATCCCTTCCTTGATGCAAAGTCATCCAAACTCTTAGGATGAAGTTGTGCGTTCAAAGTCCACCAAAGCTAAAAAACATCATCTTGAGGATGATCCATCTTGAATTGCCTTGAAGATCTTGAGAAATCCATGTCTATTTTTTGCTTTTTTCAATTTTTTACTTTTTTTGATTTTTTTTTAAGTTTTATACTTCTTTGTATTTTCTGGCATATGAGAGATCTTGAAATCTCGAATTCTTCCTTGAAAGCTCGCTTGGTTCCAATTCCACAATTTAGAGTTCGTCCGCGTGCTTGAAGCAATGTAATTCCTTGTTCAACCCCTCCTCGCGCCAATTCTGTTGAGCAATAGGAGGAGAAGGGCATGCAACGAATCGAGCAATGTCCTTGAATGGAGCAATATCTTTGTTCAGCCCTCCTCCTAGCGCCAATTCTGTTGATGATGTTTTCTTGACAACAACAATATTAGAATAAAACACCAAGTGCTCTATCCTCTCTTGAACAAAGCGTCTCAAATGCTAAACTACGTGATCAAACAATAACGCTCCAAGGTTCCTTGTACGTGATTTGCAACAGATAGCCTCGGTGGTATGATGTGATAATGTTGTTTACACAAAGGGACTTACGCAGAATTTATTCATCACTCCATTCAAACATGTACTCTTTCCTTGTGAAATGGAACTTCTAATCAACTACAAAAAGAAAAGGCAAAAGATAAGGGTTTAGAGAAACTAATCTAAGGTCAATGAGGCAATGATGCCGCATGAATAGACAAACTCCTCAATAAACCTAACTCCACTTCGCCAAGAATGCCTACAACTACATGGAGTAAGTGCAATCTCCTAAAGTTAGCGAATGGTTTTCAAATCATGAAAGCTCATATAAGCACCCATTGAACAGCGCAGCTCAAACAAGCATCCACAACCGAACTTAAGCAAATTATGATAAAGCTCAGACTAACTTTACGCAACACTCCACCAGCGATGGATGTCAAAAGCATGAGCTAGGAGTTGATCAAATATTCAATACATACATGCATTACATCAATGAACTTCTAATCTATCAACTAAGCTACTTTGGAAACAATTCTTAACCATCTTGGAGACAATGAAGACCATGCTAACATTCCAAAATCACAAGATCACCATGAAACATTCAACAATGAGCTTGCATTAATCATGAAGTGTGTCTTTACAACAATCTCTAAATATCTCTTCAATGACTTCGAAGAGCCTCCTCTACTCTACTCCTTTCTAATATAATGTATCATCTAATGTCTCCTTTACAAATTGTAATGTCCCTTTCTAGTGAGTCCAAAATTTTCCTTTAACCTTGCACAATTTAACTCACAAAAGAGAACATTAGTATTCAATTCTTCTTAAAAATCACGTCATTATTTATAAACATAAACCATTTGTTATCATAGATTGATTGCATTCATTTCATGATTCCCTAGAAGAGATCTACTTGGGCCTATTGTTAATCAAATCCTCCATCTTATGAGAGTGAATCTGTTAGGGTGCAATGCCAATGGTATAGGTCGTTCTTCCTTCGAGGGGTGCTCTAGACCCAAGCCACTTTAGGACCTTCCTTTGACTTGGGGTTCTCTAGACCACTCAAGTCAAAAGACTACCTCTTGCTCCCTAAGGTACCATCTTGAGACAAGAGCTCAAAGGGGTGCTCTAGACCAATGAACCCGTACCTATCCTTGGTTGATTGCCCGCCCCTAATCTTCCTTACTCCTCATAGTGGTGAGTGGATTAACACTATTGCCCTTATTTATCTTTCATATTTCACATGCTATTCTTATGATCACTATTCATATGCCTTGCATATTCTCTATCATAATATTTCACATGATCTATGATCTTTATCTTTACATATTACATACTTGCTATCTCTCATATGTCATTTATTAACAACTTATGTGAGATGAGATGAGAGCTGCCGTTATCCATCATGGGGCTCTAATGTCTCCCATCCTTACTCAAGAAGTACCTTTGTACTTTTGGAGTTAAGGCCTCTATGAGACTCCTTGGTACTCTAGGTAGCCAAGGCCATTAATTCACAATCCTTGCACTATGGGTACCTCATACCTCATGTGACAAGGCCTCTATGTAATAAATATCCATGAATGGCCTCTTGGCACTTTCTACTATTTCCCACATATGGTGTTAATAAATCACTTATGAATTCAAATCATACAAGATACATATTTAAAATATAAATTTCATACATAAACACATATATCACATATATCAGTTCCTACTTAATAACCTTATCATTTATATCTTACAAGTTATAAATTGAACAACTAAATATAAATTCTTACAAATCATAAATTGAATAAGTAAATATAAATACTTACTTACCTGTTGTAGCTTTACTAGAATTCCTTACCTATGTATAATTTTTATTGTATTGTTGTTGCCGTTTATATATTTTATAATATATATTTCACTCCCTTTTACTGTTGATGTACATATCTCTATATATTAATTTATGATATCTTTCCTACTTATGACTCAGACTATATATATAATGCATATCTAAATATATATATTTATCCTATACTCTTTTTATATTTTCTTCTGATGATGTTTTCCTTCTATCTCACAACCTTTATTTATTTCCCTTTCAAGGGAGATGTTCGAAGAGGCACGTCTCTTATTATGCTTGGTGGTAAAAGACATACTTACCCTCTTATAATTTTTATTACTTTATATTAATTCCCTTTTGTGGTAAAACTAGTTCTAACCATACGTAACTCCCTTATCATAAGAGGATAGGTTAAAAGATGTTTATTTTTATTATTATTTATTTAAATTATTTGTATTATATTATATCATTATAATAAATGATATATGATTTATATTATATTAGTTATGTGTTATTTATAAATATAATAATAATATATTTTGTTAATTGTTTTAAATAAATATTATTTAAATATATTAAATAGATTTTATTTATAATATTATTCATATCTTTAATTTGAATAAATAATACATAATGGATTCAATTATAAATTACTACTATAGGGACATGACACAAATGAGAGAAGTGAGCCTTTTATAGACTCCAGAAATTACATGAAGGGCCAAGATTGATTTAGCAATCAACGGCCGAGATTGAGACAACAAGGCAGTTTGTTACAAAATTTGCTATTTTTAGAACATGAAAGAGGCAATGAAGGCACGTTTCCCAATGTGATAAGCATCTTTGGAGCATCTTTATGGTGGGCCCTCTTTATCCATTTGTTTGTTATAGACGACCTAGACTTGAATGAATGACATGGCAAAATGTGATTAACTTGATGATGTGTACGTGCCACCTCAGCATCTTTAAATGAACTAGTCTGGTTCACCTCATGTTCACTTAGAATCTTTTCTTCTTGTTGTCTTGATGCAAGTCATAGATCGCTTTGATGATCATGCTCATCTCTCATCTTGTGACGTCCTTGTGCTTGTGCAGGATTATGCCTTTGGACAGTTGCATGAAGTAGAAGATATGTTGTGCACAAGTCCTTGGAGTAGATTACATGATGATTGTCCTTTTGGCACATGGAATGAATCACTGGAAGATGACTCCCTCTCATGCGTGGCGTTGATGTCTTCCTCATCCAGACATACGAAGTCTTCGAAGATAAACTTGATGTAAGACCTTCCAAACTTCTCATGTATGAGCTCTCGCCATTCACCTCCTTGGATCCTCCATCACCTACAAGAAGAAACACATCAAATTAAGACTTGATATAAAGGATTTTCAATAACAAATTACATTCATTTTATGCATGTGGGATCAAAGAATGACATTTCAAAACATACCTTTTCGCGTGAAATCCATGCCTAAGTCTCTAAAGTGCCTATGTTGGGCGGGTTTGGAGGGTGTGTGCACAGTGTGTGATGTGGAGGACATGGAGTCCATGCAAGGTGGTTAAAGCTGCCTAGGAAAAGCAGGCTAGGAGGGGGTGAGTGGAGTTTACAACTTGAACTTCATTTGAGATTCTTTCCTTCCCTTTGATGACTCTTTATTCAAGACTTAGCAATTTTTGAGGTGTTAATGTTAAGTCAGAAGGCAAACTTGAGATGTTTGATGACCTTGTCCAGATGCCTCAGTGAAATCCGCCTAGGAAGGGCGGCTTTGGAGAGTGACCCTTGAACTTTATACTTAGAAAACTTTTCACCTTTCTCAACTTGATCATCTCATCCTCCTAGTGTCATCTTCATTGAGTATACTTGCAAATTATGTTGTCTACATCCCTAAGTCGTCCTGGCAGCAGTGAGTGGAGAGAGCAGTGTGAGTCATGACTGAGTCCAAGACTCCCTCTTGAGGCCGCCCAGGTAGGGCGGGTTTGGAGGCAACCCTTGAATTCTTCCTTCAATCTTATAACTTTGCTTGGAATTTCATCATATCCTTGTGCTTTATGCCTAAAACCTTGCAGACTTAACAACTTTTCTCCTTGGGCGGGTTAAGAAGCTCTATCTAGACAAGTGCATGTGCAAGAGGCTGAGTCCATGACCTCATGCCAAGGCCGCCTAGTCCAGGCGGGTTTAGACATGGAGTGAGGAATTTCTTGCCTCAAATTTTGGATTTCCCTGAATGGAAGTATATTGAAAAATATATTTAATTACAAGTCAGCTATTATACTTTAAATATTTTTCAATATACTTCCAAGATGTTTGAGATAGGTCCTGGATCCATAGGATTTAACATGCAGATTCTAGATTTTTTAGGATCCACCAAATTTCAGACTTAGTCATTTTTTCAAGATTTTCAGGATATCAGACTTAGTCATTTTTAGGGTCTCAAGGATATGCATCAAGATGAAAGCATATAGACCTTTAGCAAGAGACCATTGAGACCTGGGCAAAACAACACTACCAAAACCCTACAAGCTCAGAGGAAAACTAAACCTAAGGCAAACCAAAGACAGAAAGCAAGAAAAAAAAAGGGGGTCCCCATTTGCAATGGGGCGATGTGTGATTACATCACAACAAGACTCTTGGGTTGCGAGAGTCGTTGAGGGCACAATCAGAGATGATAGATATTCTGTAGTGAGTGATTTGATCATGTACAAAGACAGGATATATTTGGTGCCCAATTCGCAGTTTAAGCACAAGATAATCAAAACTTTCCATGACACACCAATGGCTGGCCATCCTGGATTCTTCAAGACATATAAATAGATTCGGGAGAGGTTTACATGGAAAGGACTGAAGGACGAGGTGCAGAAGTTCATGAGTGCCCTATTTGCCAACAAAATAAGCATGAGCATACCTTTCCTACAGGACTACTACAGCCATTACCCATTCCCAATCAAAAATGGGAATGTATCTCCATGGATTTCATTACAGGGTTGCCAAAGGTACAGGGTAAGGACTGCATATATGTGGTGGTTTATAGACTCACCAAATTTGCACATTTTTTTGCAATTTCAGCAACCTATACAGCTGCTCAGGTGGTTGATCTATTCTTCAAGGAGATATTCAGGTTACATGGGGTACCCAGGAGCATAGTCAGTGACAGGGACAGCAAGTTCCTGAGTATATTTTGGCAGGAGTTGTCAGGTTGTGCGGTATAGAATTGACTCCTAGCACTAGCTACCACCCGCAAACTAATGGACAAACAAAGGTGGTAAATAAATGGTTAGAGGGGTACCTGCGTAATTATGTTTCGGGGCAGCAGAAGGCCTGGATCAGATGGTTGCACCTAGGGGAGTACTGCTACAATACTACATATCACATGTCTATTCAGATTACTCCTTTTAGGGCAGTATATGGTTACGATGCCCCATGCTTCACAAATCTCTTGCTTGGTGACAGTCGAGTGCCTAAGGCTAAGGATCTTTTGCAGGATAGTCAGAACATTCTCAGGGAGCTTAAGAAGAATATACAGCAGGCACAGAATCAGCAAAAGTTGTATGCTGATCAGCACCGAGTGGAGAGGAGTTTCAAGGTTGGAGATATGGTATATTTGAGACTCCAACCCTACAGGCAGTCCACTCTCAAGAAGAGTTGAGCAGAGAAGTTGAAACCCAGGTTTTATGGTCTTTTCAGGATTATCAGACGAGTGGGTGAGGTGGCTTATGAGCTTGAGCTTCCATTAGATAGCAGGGTGCATAATGTCTTCAATGCCTCCAAGCTGAAAAAAGCTCTTGGCCACAATATAGTTCCCTCTGCAGAGCTTCCACCACTGGATGAGGGTAAGTTGATCCTAGTACCAGAGGCAATCATTGACACCTGGGAGAGACATTTGAGGAAACGGGTTGTCAGAGAGTACTTGGTCAAGTGGAAGAATCTGCCAGTTGAGGATGCCACATGGGAGAGTGAGCAAATATTGCAGCATCCAAAGTTGACGTTGCTTGAGAACAAGCAATCTTGGGAAGGGCGGACTGTAATGTCCCCCACTTAGCTTATCACTCCAGGAGGTCAAGTTTAGCCTATAACAGGATTCCCGTAGGCTAACGGCAGTGTTCAGGGAGTCAGTTTGGGGACTTACTATTTATAGTAAGTTGTGACAGAGCCAGTTTCCATTTTTAGCAGGGCAGTGCAGGAGCCAGGGCACGAGATTCGGGAAGTCGAATCTTCTAGAGATATACGATTTAATATAAGTTAAATTAAAGGTTTAACTTATATTATATTTTGAGGTGACTTTAAGTTATGTTATAATTTAACTTTATAACATTAAGTTATAACTTAAAGTTAAAAGTTATGTGCCTAGGGAGGAACCCCCACCTCATGAAGGATAAAGGGGTTGTTTTAAAATTAAAAATTAAATGAGATTTCCCTCTCATCTTGGGCGTTGGAGATGAGGAGAATAAAAGAGCAAAATGAAGTCTCATTTGTTATGCTTGCCTTATGTTATTTTGCTCTAATATTGAGTTGCTCCAGCACTGGGGTTTTGAGCTTGGCTCTTTAGCTTTGATCTTCGATTTGCAAAGACGGAAACCTTTGTATTTTGCCTTTCCTCGTGTATGAAAGAGTGCATCAGGAGAGGGTTTTTGGAGGCTTCACTCAGGAGCTTCATTGTGCTACCACGATACATATTTTGAAGATTTTTCGAAAGTAAGAGGAATAGATCTCATGAACTTGTATGGTGCAGCCTTGAATGAGTTGAGAATGGACAGATTCAATGCATTTTGAACGGGTTTTGAGACTGTATTGCAGAGTTTAGAGTGGTCATACCTGTTGTTGCTGGCCATACCTCTAGAACAGGGCCGTACTCTTTATCTGTCTGTATTTTCATTGTTTTTGGTGGTTGTTTTTCATCACTGAGGATTGACTAGAGCTTGCAGACCTGTGCAGACCAGAACTGAAGATTAGAAGTGAGTTTTGTATGTGATTTTTGCTGAATGTTCATTCCCAGCTGGCCGTACAGTACCAGAAAGGACAAGGGTTTCGAAGTTGCTGATTTGATGTCATTTGATTCTGCAAAATAGCTGCATTTTAGGCGATTTTAACCCAGTTATCTGATCAGACCTAATACTGCTGAATGTATCTCAAGTTTGTATGAAGAATCGATGCATTTCTATGGCCTTGTAAGCTGGTTTAGTTCGGCAATAAAGTCAAGTTGAAGATTTCCAAGTGGGTATTTCATTTTAATTAGTTTTAGTGCATTTTATGATCTGGGTTGTCTTTCGTTTTTGCAAAATAGTTGTATATTTTCTGGGTTTGTTTATCTACTACATATATCGCACATGCAATGCAAAAAACTGTAATGTTCCTTTTTTCAGTCTAGTCTTCCTAGGGACACTTATCCCCATTCCTAGTTGTGTGGAGCACATATTTAATTATCAACTTTGGCGGTTTGAAAAAAAGTTGATAATTAATCAGGTTATTTATATTTTTTGGTGCACTTAAGTTATAATGTTGCATTTTATAAAAGTGACTTAAGTGTGGGATGAGGACATAAGTTTATTTTCTCCTAGACTTATTATTAAAGTGAGCACCATTTTGGAATATGAGTCTTTTATTAAGTTGAGGAGAAAAAAGAAGATAATTTCAAGAAATGTGAGTTTGTAACTCCTAAGTGTCTTTATAAGCAGATGGAGAGCTCATTTGGAGAGCATGCTTGGATATTGTAATGTTATTCTGTTAGATTGAACCTGCGTGTTCTTCCATTTTCTACCTTCTTGTGGACGAAATCCCACTTGGAGAAGATCAGTTTCGGTAGTGAGATATCTACCCTATCTAATAAATAGTTGTTTCTATCTCAGGGAACCAATGGAGCTGAATTGGAGTTGAGAGTTTTGATGAGTTTTGGAGTGGAGATCTATAGTCTTTCATTTGTAATCCTTTGTTTATGTCTTTGTTAGAATTGTTGATCATTCTTATTGTGATTTTATGTGCTCCTATCTGCTGGCCGTACATGTCTTGTGTTCAAATCTGAAAATAAAATAAATGAAGGAGAGTTTTGGTGTGGGTCTTTTTACAATGTCATCTTATAGATTGGGCAACCTTGTTCATGGTGATTTTGAGAGCTTTTTAGCAAGAACTACATTTTGGTAACCATCCGTACAATCTCATTACCGTACAGGCAGAAATGAAGTTTTGAAAAAATCTAAGTTCTTTGGTGTTGAGTTTTGGCTTCAAATCTTTTGTAATGTTAATGTCTTTCCTAGATGATCATTTTCATGTTGGTTTTGTGTGTATTTAAGACTTACTTGAAGTTCCTTGAGCATCCGTACATCTCCATGGCCGTACAATGCAGATTGGAAGAATGCTGAAATAAAAAACTTGGCGCAGAGTTTGGATTTCTCTTTGTTAGCATTGTCTTTGATAGGTCCAGGCGACCCTTTCCACATTGGTCTTATGTCATTTGATGCCTTGAATGATTTTTAGGGATCTGTCGTACATCTGCAGGCCGTACGGCCCTGGGACAGCCGGTTGGAAAGACATTAAGTTAAAACTGTTAGATGGGCATCATATGTAATGTTTATCATGCATTTGAGAAGTGTTTTTAATGTGAAGTCATTGTATCCATGAGTGGGCAGTTTATCTATGGTCTTTGTCAAATTTGTACCAACCAAGGATGTGCCGTACCAGTCTAAAAAAAAGAGAGTTTTATCACTGTTTTAATCATCTGATGTGTTTTGTGTCCTCAATCCAAAAAGAAACCATCTTAGAGTCTCATTGTGTTGTCAAACAAAGTTCATTGTGTTGTCCATTGAAGCCATTCTTATGCAGGAGCAGACTGATATAATATTCTCAGGTTGCAGCAGAGATGAACAACAATCATTACAATGATGGCATTTAATCTTTCAAGTTATCTACTGGGTATGCTCATGCTATCTTCCAGGGGCACTTATCAAGTTTAAAAATCAAGTCTTTGAGCATCATTGTACTTGGTTTAGTTGTAATTTCTTCTTATTTGAAAACACATATAACCCCTGGATGGTTTACCCCCAGTGTGGAAGCAAAGAACATATTCAAAACACATTGTAACCCTTGGATGGTTCTACCGCCAGTGAGGATAAAGATCTTTCTTTTCTTTTACTCTTACCCACTGATAAAGTGGTGAATTCCCACATCTTGTGGATGCCCACCGCAGTGGATGAACTGTAATCTCATATTGCATAGTTGCTTATTGTAAGCCTATCACTGTATGCTCTCACCTTGCCCATTCTGGGATCTGGGTGATCAGAAAGTGTGAAGTATGCATTTGATGCTAACATTGCCATACCATTGTATATTTTTGAAAAAAAATTGGGGTAGCATTTTACAAAAACACGCATGCAAAACAACCCATAAAACCTAAACAACAGAAAAACAAAAAAATACAAAAAATTCAGTCAGGAGGAAACATATACAGAGGGGTGTATGTTACAGATTGTTGAAGCCCAACAGGTCTGCTTTGTCTATGCTTTCTTCGAACTTCGGAGTGTGGGGAGGTGCTTGTTCTTCTGCTTGTGGAAAATGGAGGAATGTTTGGCGATGGTCTGATTGCCGAAACCCGATAGTTTCACCCTTCCTTTGTATTTCATCGGAGTTGTGTGAAGTCTTCTACTCCCAATCAAGAGAACGAATGTTTGTTGGAAGCCCGATTCGTCAGGGTCCAACAATTTTGCCTTCCTAGAGGATTGGCTTATCCACTCGCGACAGGACGCCCAGTGACACTCTTGGCCGCCATTAATGCTCATTTCAAAGTCCGATGGAGTGTTAGATGAGCACTTCGCACCCCAAGGCTTCTGTTTCCCCCTCATTAATGAGTTTTTGTACCAAGGCATGGGCGAACACTCCAAATCTGTATGGTTTTCTAAAACGACCCATGTGGGCATGATGCAGTAGGTGTGGGCAACCTGCAAACGTGTTAACTACTCCAAACCCATGTCCGAGATGCAATAGTGATTTGTAATGCTATATATGCATATTCTCAAGATGTATTAAGTGTTGTTGGTCTTTCAAAGCCAAGCCCTGTATCGACTGTAATTTTGCCTCTGTGATCAAACAATAACTAATTTTACCTTCTCATATGCTTTACACTGTGTAATGTTGGGTGTTTGAATCTCTATTTTGTGAATGATTTGTTCCTTGTGGGTCTCAATCCTATTTCTTTACCTCTACAAGAATTTCATGAGTTGTGTATGTTTGTCTATTGTTTTGAGATTACTTTGTGCATGTAGTGTTGATCTAGAAATTATTCAAACTAAATTCGGTGCATCACCGTTTTATATTCTGCCATTCTCCTTCCGCCCCTTTTCCTTGGCAATTGTTAGATTAGGTTTAGTTTTAGTTTAGCTATCTGAGCTTCAGGCTCGGAGAGGAACCAACCTTCTCCGGAGGTCTGATCTCAAACAAGGTCCCACACCTTGAGATCATTTCCATTGTGTCATTGGATTGTCTGAACCAGGTTTAGACAAGGGTGCAAATCCAAGTGATAACAATTATCATCTCTGATCTAAGTCTAGAAGATACCTCTCTTCATCTCTTGTTATACCTCATCCTCAGCATTGTGACATAGTTTGATGTTACAGCCAACAATACGTCTAAGGTGGTACTTGAGGCAATTAATGTCTCCACTTGTCTTCAGTCTATAGTAGTTGCAAATACCAATCTGCATGATCATCCTGGTACGCCATGCTTCCAAGTCGTGTTCTTTCCTCCAATGACTACTTCCACTTCCTAATGCCATCATATACTAAATGCAAACATAGCATTAAAAAAATCAGAAACTATGTATTTAATGCAGTGTTTTGAATACGAAAAACAACATTTAAAACTTAAAAGAGTGTTTTAAACCCTAACAACAGTGTTAATTCAAATGTATTTACAAATTGAAGCAAAACAACATTTTTTTCCATATCATCAAACGATAAACCCTACTCTAGTAAAAAAATCAGCATTCTTGTTTAAAAAATGCAATGAAATCAAAGTAAAACAGCATGGAAATTGAATAGCATTACAAATTGAAGCAAAACAATGTCTCTTCATACCCTAAATTGATAAACCCCACAATAGTAAATGTTTAAAAAATCAAATAAATTAAATGTTAAACGACATGAAAACTGAATTGAAAAGTTTGCAAACGTTCTTAAAAACGTAAATGTAACACTTAGGAATGAAATAACATTCTAGGAATGCTTGGAAAAAGAGGAAAAAACTTTTAAAGAAAAAGAAAAAAACTAACCTTGAACTCAAAACATTGCAGAATTTCACTTCTTAAATCACCTTCAAACTCATTCACTCACTCAAACAAGGTTCCAAATGCAGTGTGAGGAATGGTGAAAGGTCAAATAGGTTTAAAAAGGCAGAAAATTGGGGTCTCTCATAAATTTTCATGCTTAACCTAGTTTTGTCTTGTTATTTTGTTGCTTTTGTTAAAAATTCAAGTTGGTTTTGCATGTCCTCTATTCAACTATCAATAACAGCGTTACTAGGAGATTTGTGAATAACTGTGTTTGCCCTGAGGAATTTCCCTTATTCAATATATCCATGGTTCTAGTTTCCTGGTTTACCTTACGTCAGTCCTTAAATCCTTAATGTTTGAATTCTGAATTATATGCCTATGGTTACAATGTTTATCAGATTCATTTATGTGTGTTTTATGATATATGAAAATTGGGATGTAATCCCTATTTTAATCTTACTTTAAGTCTATTTGGTGCCAAGGTCTTATGTTTTAATTCGTCCATAGGGTAGAGTACTGGAATGACTGTTCTAGACCCAAAATCAGAATATATCTAGATTTTATAGTAAACTGCATCCAAACTTTCTCGGAGGAATTGCCAATTTAAAAAAACATCCAAACCTGAGAGCATCTATATACCAAGGTTAAAGAAAACTTCACATCCAAGGTCTTTTTCGAACAATAAGTCAATTTAAAAATTTGCATTTAAGGACCAATTATAGAGTGGAGCCTACAAATTATCAAATCTAAATTCAATCAATTTGAAATCTAGGTAGTCTATGTAGAGTTTTCTAGCTCAGTTCAGAACTTCTACACAAGTTCAATGTGAACGTGCATGTGGTTCAAGTTAATTCTATTTTGCATTTCAGTTAAGTGAAAAAGTGAAATTCTTTTATTCAGCAAATTAAATCTAATATATTGTAGATATACACTAATGATTTAGACTTATCTTCCAAGTCATCTCCTACGAGACACAAGGAGCTTTTTGAAGATTAGATTTTAAGCTGAATAGTATAAAGATAGGCGCAAGATAGAAGAAAATTAATTGTGATTAAACTATTAAAATAATATCTTAGATATATTAATGGTCAAATATGTTTCTAATTCTGTATTTTAGATACTTCTATATTCTTTAGTTATCTTTGTATTTTAGAAACATCTGTTATGTTTCTTTTAAAAACATTCCTTGTAACTTTGTATATAAGAGCTTTGCTCTCATGATAATGAGATTGATTCCATTATTTACCACATTATGGTATCAGAGTCTGGGTCACGGGTTCGAACACCTCGCTTGCGCTAGGGGTGGGGATTGTTGCAAGGTGTGTGCCCTTGGTCTCCTTGTGTTGTGCAGCGCAACGCTTGGGTTCGTGACAAGGCTTAACTGCCTCTCGTGGATTCATTAACTGTAATGTCCCCCATTTAGCCCAGTCAGTTAGATGATGGGGATTAGCCTATTACCAGACTCCCGTAGGCTAATGACAGTGGTTAGGGGGTCTATTGTGGAGCCTTACTATTTATAGTAAGTTAGGTTGGAGCGACTTGCTAATTATAGTAAGTCAAATGTAGAGGTCTTGGCACGAGATGGTCGAAATATAAGTTAAATTAAAGATTTAACTTATAATATATTAATGGGCTAAGTGACTTATGTTTTAAAACAACTTTAAGTTATAAATTGCTCACTTTATAAATAAAGTTATAACTTAAAATTATGAAGTTGTCACGCTAGGGAATGGGCACCCTCATGGAGGAATAAGGGGGTCAAGGCATAAATGAAAATAAAATATTAAAATATCCCTCTTCTTGGGGGTTGGGGTTGAGAGGAGAAATAAAAGGCAAAAGTGAAGCTCATTTTGCATATGCTTGGATTATTATTCACTCTCTTGTTTTGGTGTTGTCGTGCATTCTTGGAACTTGAAGAGCATTAAGGGTTTTGAACCAGACTTGCTAAGACGAAAACCTCGGCATAGTCTCCTTTCTTCGTGTGTGAAAGATCACATCAGGCAAGGGTATTGGAGGCTTCACACAGGAGCTTCATTTGAACTTTAGTTTGATATAGTTTGGTCAAGTTTTGGGCAGATAATGGAAGATCTTTAATGCAGATTTGGGAGATCACTGTATTTTAAACATCTAAAGAGCAATTACTACATTCATATTTGGGGGTTTTTTGAACAAAAAATATTTTATTTTAAAAAATGGCATCAGCTAGCCTCAAGTTTGAGGATAGATTGGAAGGTGCAATAAATTTCTTGCCTTGGAAAGTCAGGATGACTTTGTTGTTGGAAGAAAATGATCTTTGGGATATCGTCAAGGATCAAGTGTCTCCACCTACAAATCCACAGGAGTTGGCAACTTATAAAAAGAAAGAGATAAAGGCCAAGCGAATGATCATGGATGCAGTAAAGGATCATTTAATTCCACATTTATCTGAGAAGAAAACAACCAAAGAGATGTTTCATGCTTTGGTTAGTCTTTTCCAAAGTGAACATAAACAAGAACATGATTTTGCAGAACAAACTTAGATCCATAGAGATGTATAAATCGGATACAGTTACCTGATGAAGTAAAGGAGAAGGGCCCAACAAGGGTAAGGGAAAGGATGAGGATTCATCCTCACAGTCAGGGAAGGACTTGAGTAAAATCAAATGCTTTATGTGTCATAAATTCGGTCATTATGCATCACAGTGTCCAAACAAGAAGAAAGGCAAAGGGAAGCAGCAACAGAAGCAAGTGGCAGCCTCTACAAAAACTCAAATGAATGAGTTTGTTGCCAAGTTTGAGAAAGATTTCTCAATGGTATCTTGTCTTTCTACCAGCACGATTTAAAGAGATGCTTAGTATGTGGACAATGGGGCATCTAGACATATGACATCAGCCTGACAATGTTTTACTAAACTTGAAGAACACAACTTTGGAGTTCAAGTTGAGCTTGGTGATGATGCCAAGTATTCAGAAGCAAGTGTTGGTACAATTCCCTTTCAACTCCAATCAGATAATTCTTTAGATTTTGATGATGTTTTATTTGTTCCTAGTCTCATGAAGAATTTGTTTTCAGTTTTGGTTATGGAAGATAAAGGCTATGCAGTAGAATTTAAAAATCAGTGAGTCCTTATCACGCCTAAAGATTCTAGTTATAAGAAGGCAATCTTTATAGTTATAAGTTAAACCAGTTTTAGCTCTAGTTCATAATAGCCTAGTTCCACGGGGACGCGTCCCCCCCTGAAATACAGTCGTCCCCGAAGTGGACGGGGAGACTTCGGGGAAACGTCTCCCACTGTCCCCCGCTGTCCCCTCGCCGTTCCCCCGTTTTTCTTTTAGGCATTTTGTCAAACAATTCACGTGCCTTGTCTATGCTTCCACATTTTGCATACATGTCTAACAAGGCAGTTGCAACTACATCTGACAAAATTCCTCTATCATTTATGTTTTGATGGATGTCCATACCCTATTCCAAAGCTCCAATTTTGACACAGGCAGGGAGGATGCTAGCAAAGGTTGTGGAATTTGGCTTTACACCAGCCAATTGCATTTGCTTTAAAATTTGAATTTCTAAAGCCTTTTCAACAAATCCATTTTGTGCATATCCTGCAATCATTGCAGTCCATGAGACCACATTTCTTTGAGGCATTCTGTCAAACAATTCACGTGCCTTGTCTATGCTTCCACATTTTGCATACATGTCTAACAAGGCAGTTGCAACTACATCTGATAAAATTCCTCTATCCTTTATGTTTTGATGGATGTCCATACCCTATTCCAAAGCTCCCATTTTGACACAGGCAGGGAGGATACTGGCAAAGGTTGTATTTCAGCGCAATATGTTTAAACTCTAAACTTTACTTATTAAGTTATTCCTTAGGCTTCTACAATTATACATCTTTTTATAACTAATTTTTCAAGTACTATATGTATTTCAGCGCACCGCTCCCCCACCGCACCCAAAATTAGAACCCCCGTCCTTGAAACGCGTGCCCTGCCGTCCCCCTATCCCCATCCCTGAAACTCCATGGAACTATGCATAATAGTGACAATATGTGCGAGTTATGGCACAAGAGGATGGGGCATCTACATCACAAAGTGTTGCCTATTTTGCATACATGTCTAATAGGGCAGTTGCAACTACCTCTGATAAAATTCCCCTATCCTTTATGTTTTGATGGATGTCCATACCCTATTCCAAAGCTCCCATTTTGACACAGGCAAGGAGGATATTGGTAAAGGTTGTATTTCAGCGCAATATGTTTAAACTCTAAACTTTACCTATTAAGTTATTCCTTAGGCTTCTACAGTTATACATCTTTTTATAACTAATTTTTCAAGTACTATATGTATTTCAGCGCCCCCATCCCCCGCTGCCCCCTGCCCCCATCCCCCGCCGCACCCAAAATTAGACCCCCCGTCCTCGAAATGTGTCCCCCGCCGTCCCCGTCCCCAAAACTCTGTGGAACTATGCATAATAGTGACAATATGTGCGAGTTATGGCACAAGAGGATGGGGCATCTACATCACAAAGTGTTGCCTATTCTGAGAAAGATTGTCACAGGTCTTCCAAAGTTTAGTATTGAACAGTGAGGAGTTTGTAAAGGATGCACACTTGGCAAGCATGCCAAGTCTACTTTCCCGAGCAATGAGCATAGATCTAAGGAAATTCTTAACTTATGCATTCGGATGTTTGTGGACCGATGTTAGTAGCACCAATTCAAGGAAACATGTATTATGTTTCCTTTATTGATGATTTCTCTCGCAAGACTTGGATCTATTTCTTAAAGACCAAGGATGAGATCTTTAGCAAGTTTTAGGAATTCAAAGGTCTAGTTGAGAACCAGACAGGAAGAAGATCAAAGTCTTGAGAGATCGAACAATGGAGGTGAGTATACCTCCAAGGAGTTCGAAGGTTTCTACAAGGAAGCAAGAATCATGAGGGAGTTAACTGTTCCGTACAACCCACAATAGAATGGGGTTGTAGAATGGAAAAATTGATCTATCATAGGGACTACTAAGGCCATGATTCATGATCAAGACCTTTCGATGTTCTTTGGGTAGAAGCATGCAACACAACAGTCACATCTAGAATAGGTGTCCTCGTAGGATCTTGGAGGACAAGACATTAGAGGAGGCATTCACTGGTGTGAAGCCAGAGGTGAGTCACCTCCGCATCGTTGGTTCTTTAGTTGTCATGTCCCTTTTCCCAAATTAGAAATATTAACAATATTAAAATAAAAAGTGTTTTTCAACACTAGCAAAAATTTAAAAAAATTTAAAAAATTCAAATAAAAGTATTTTTAAATACTTGGCGAGAATTTAGGACCCAAGGGCCCATATTGAAACGAGTATAACAATGAGCTCAAATCTTCATTTCAATCATTTGATTTTCATCTTGGCATTCTTCATTTGACTTCAAGCTTGAGCGTAAATTCAAGGACGAGACTCCTTGACTGCAAATTTTGAGGTTAGGATGAAACCCCTTACCTCTTATTTGGCAATTCTATACAAGGATTACATTTGCGTTGATTAGTGATTTTGTTCAAAATTACAAGGTCTTTTGGGTTTTTTAGGCATTGGAGTATTAGCAAACATATCATTAAGCCTAGATCTGCATTCCTATACATGCCACTTGGAGGAATGTCTGCTTCATTCATTGCTTGGAGGTGTTGCACGAATTAGCTAAGAGTTCCATTCATCGAGGAACAGGCTGCCAAAGACTATTGGGTGAAATTACACTAGTCGCTGCTAGTAACTCTATATTCATACAGGCGGTCCTGGGCAAGCATCAAGAAATACAATCGATTGATACTAATTTTGGCGGGAACTGCACTGCATAGCAAATTCCAACTTCCACCACCTATATACTATTAAGGATAGTATTGAATTGAGATATATGGGGGCTGCTCTTCATTTGTGAACCAAATCCTCCAATCGCTAGCATTACCATGACCTTCACAGGAGGTGTCACAACCAGTATTTTGGTTAACAATCGACTAAGTGTGGATCGCAGCAGAAGGACAAGGCGGTTGGGAAATGTAATGTCCCCTTTTTCCGAGTGATCACCCATTGGAGTCGACTAGCCTATTTTATTCTCGTAGGCTAAGTCGGGATTTGTAAGGGAGTAATATAATTAATTAAATACTAAGTAATCCTAATCAATTTTGGATTATTTATGTTTAATTAATTAAGCTGGACCAATAAATGACTTTATTATAAACATGAGACAATTGAAAAAATAAATAAATTGCCAAAGGGAGGTCGGCCAAGAGGGAAGAGAAAATAAAATATATTGTCAAAGGGAGGTCAGCCATGAGGAGGTTTCAATTGATGCCTGTAAAAGGAGGATCAAGCAAGTCATTTCATCATTCACATTCATATCATATTTTCTTCATTAGAGATTTTCTCTTGTGGCTGCAACTTTGGTTTAGTATATTCCAAGGACGAAAACCCTTAGGAATATTGGTGGATTGGACGAAAACCCAAATCCATCTTGAGGTGAATTCATACAGACTTCACATTTGCACTTCATTGGAGATTTGGAAGGAAAGAAGGAGCTTCAAAGACATTTATTTCTACAGATTTGGAGAAGAAACCCTAGGGCCAAAATTGTGAGCTTTGTAGCCAAATACAATTTGGAGGTTGAAGATATATTCAGATTTCTAGATCAGATTTGGACACCACTTTTTGGAGGGTTTGAGCGAAGATTTCAGCGAGATACTTGCTAGAGTTTCACCCTAGGTTGAGCGCCACTTCCCAAGGAGGGTGATTTCACTTTGTGGAGCAAATGTTGATCAAACCCTAGTCGCCGCCTTCCTTGTGCATGCTTTTTGTCATCTTCGTGGAGAGCGCCACCTATTTGGAGGATTCACCCATCTAGGGTTTGCTGGTTGACATCATTATTCGCCAGTTTTGGTATGTATAAGCCTATGTTTAGGTCTGATTTGTAATAGCAGAAATCTGGGCTATGTTTGGGCATGTTTGAGCCTATACATTTGATGTAATTTCAATTCAGAATAATCTGATTTCTAGCAGCAGACTTTTATATTCAGAAATCAGAATTATAGATCATTTGTGTTGCAATTGGATGGTCATAGCTTGTTGTAGACTTCATGGTTGATATTATCATCATAAGGGTACATATTTGGCATGTTTGAGCATTTGGCACATGTATATTCGCTGTCTACAATCATTTATAATTGAGAAATAAAAATCAGAATTTAGATCTAGGGTTTGAGAGAAGAAAAATCAGAAATTTAGAGCAGATCTGATTAGGGATCTTACAGGAAATCACCAAGTAAGGCATACGTATTCCACCAAGACACATATTCAATAGCTTAATCGAGCAGGCTGACCCACCGCTTGGGGATCACAAATCGAGCTTATTGGGAGTTGCTGTAACTACTGTGGATAATTACATGCCTATACCAGGGATCGCAACATCTTGTATGTCTAAGGTAGGAAGAATGCCCTCCATCAGTCTTGTGTCAACGATTGTTTCTTTTTAGAAACATCGTCCTTGTAATTCTATTTAAGGAGCCTTCGTCTCCTCTATATAATGAACAACATCGATTCTTTTGTAACATTAGACTTATCTTCCAAGTCATCTCCTGCAATAGATAAGGAGTTTTTTTGCGGATTAGATTTTTAACTAAATCTAGTGTAAAGATAGGTGCAAGATAGAAGAAAATTAATTGTGATCAAAAAGAGTGATATAATTTTGTACAACTGTCAAGAACAATTTGTAGAGGTTTCCTTTAAGTTTCTTGAAGGAATGGAAAACTGATTTGAAGATGTAAATTATCTGTGTTTGTGCATTTGCTTTCACTATTTGGAATTTTTATTGTTGTGTGACTGTTGCAATATTCTAGAATTTATTTAATTCAATATTAGGACAACGGTTGCCTTGTTAAAATTTCTTCAGTCTGAGATTATAATGCATGGCACATGATGATACAAAGGGTAGTCCGAGATCAAGCCATACAATTTGCCAAGTACAGTTGTTTAATATCCACAAGAATTATTAGTTAAAAGAAATCGAGGTTCAGATTTGAAATTTTATATACTCTACTGTTCCCGAGGACGCGTCCCCCCAGGATTTCTACCACACCCTAAATGTAGAATGCCTCTGGGATGCGGGGACAGGAATAGAATGCCCCCCCATCGTCCCTCTTCGAATATATAAAACAGGGACATCCCAGGGACGCCCCCTCTACAAGGGGAACGTCCCCTAGAACACCCCTTGAATCGGGGACTCACAAACATCTCGAGGACACTCTGCAGTCCCTCACAAAATAAACTCGCCGGTCAAAGTTGCGAAAAACACTGCCTTTTAAGTGATGCGAATAAAACATTTAAAACCCTAACGTGTTTAAGTGACGCAAATATAAAAGTTAAACGATCCAAATTTCATTTCCACTCCGCAGCTCTAGATAGCAAATAGCAATTTCCACTTGCATGTAGAGTCTAGATGCAACAAGATTACAAACTTAGTACTTACAGGTATGTATTTGAGTTTACATGCACTGCAAGCTGTGACGATTATAGTTCATGCTCGCTAGATTGAATCTACATCTTAAACATTTGGAAATTTGCGCAACTTTAGTGAATGTCATTCCTCGACATTCCCTAAAGTTGCACAAATTTAAATTTATAATATTTGTATTTATAATATTATAATATATTATAAATATTAATATGTTTATTATTTATATTAATATATTATAACACCAAATTTTAAATAATAAATATATTTTTTAATATATATAGTCATCCCCTAGCCATCCCCAAAATTTTTGAAAAAAATTGTTTTCCCCGGAAACCCTGTCCCCTCTTCATGGAAACCTGGAGAAACACTAGTATACTCAAATTTTCTAAGGGTTTGCATCAAAATTCTTTTTGCACCCTAAAATCTTATATTTTGCCCATGCTTGTCTTCAAAAAGAAAACTGATACATTTGCAATTTGAGACCAAACCCGACCCGAAATATTTGTCCAACTAGGTTAACAATAGGTTCACATTCAGATTCTCTTCACACAAGAGAAAGAAATTTAAAACCTTTTGGGTTCCAAGGTTAAAATGGACCCAAATGGGATTTATATGAAGTTTTTAATCTTTTGCAATCCAGGTGAACTGCAATGTCCCCTTTTAGGATATTCTTGATTTATTTAACCTGCACACAAAAATAACTACTAGAAGGGAACATTAGCAATATTAAAGATCAATAAATTAGAATATAGTAATGAAATCAATACATCTAGCAAAAATAATATTTAGTTCAACATATAGTTATCCAATCCTCAAGCCAATCCTATGATGGATCTTATGGGAATATTCGCAAGTTAGAGCGTGATGGAGGGCACACTTCCTACCTATCACATCTTGACAAGAGCATGATGGAGGGCATGCTTCCTACCTATCATCTCTTGATGAGGGCATGCTTCCTACCTATCATCCCTTTAACATTACTTGATGAGAGATTACTTGATGAGAGCATGATGGAGGGCATTCTTTCTACCTATCATCTCTTTAACATAATGAGAGCATGATGGAGGGCATTCTTCCTACCTATCATCTCTTTAACATAACTTAAAGAGAGCATATGGAGGGCATTCTTCCTACCTATCATCTCTTTAACATAACTTGATGAGAGCCTGATGGAGGGCATTCTTCCTACCTATCATCTCTTTAACATAACTTCATGAGAGCATGATGGAGGGCATTCTTCCTACATATCATCTCTTTAACATAACTTGATGAGAGCATAATGGAGGGCATACTTTCTACCTATCACCTCTTGATGAGGGCATGATGGAGGGCACACTTCCTACCTATCATCCCTTTAACATAACTTGATGAGAGCACGATGGAGGGCATACTTCCTACCTATCATCTCTTGATGAGGGCATGATGGAGGGCACACTTCCTACCTATCATTCCTTTAACATAACTTGATGAGAGCATGATGGAGGGCATATTTCCTACCATCATCTCTCGTGGTTTGGAAGGACCAACCTTCCTACTTGATAAATATACTAGATATATATATTTCAGATCTTTTCTTCCTTAATGCTGTTATGCATATATCAGAAATATATATACTTTAACTCAAAACACCTCTTTCCAACTTAGAATTATTTATCTTATTCTTAAATCAGAGTATACATTCCTCTTCTTTAAATTCTGCTCTTACTCAGGAATAATTCCTTGTCTATCCTCCCTCCATCAACTCATCCCAATTGATATCTTATACTCATAGAACAGCCACAGCCTTTATGAAGGGACGCAATTTTTGTTAATCACACAATACTAAATCACAGCCCCTTCAATATTAATCGCTGCCCTCTAATTGCTAATCGTACCATATATATATAACTATTTCTCTTTTTCCAAATGATTGTCACTTTTGTTTTGGGTCATTATATTCGCTGCCTAGCTGCTTCCCTTAATCGTACCATATCAGATTATGTGAATCACTTGTCTCCCTTTGTCTTTTAATGATATTAGCTGTTTGACTTATTCGCTGTCTTTGAGGATATGAACTGATGCCCTTTTATTTATTCATTTGCCTTCACTTTATAGTGATCGCTATCTTTAGGAAAATATGTATATTCATTTAAATATTTATATTTTATAATTATATTATATATATTATATATTACATTTATATTTATATATTATATATTATATTTAATAATTTATTATATTATAATTATAATAACATTTAAATTGATAATATTTAATATTTGTATTTATATTTATTATTTATAAATACAATAAATATATATTATATTTTAATTATACAAAAATAATGATATTATTTACTAACTATTTTATATATCCGCAATTATCATTTAAATTGACCATATTTCAAAAAGGCAATTTATCATGATGTTTAAATCTTTAATTTAAACAATGCCTTAATATTGGGACATGACATGAACCGAGGATGAACAAGTGCCAACCAAGTAAGCAACCAGAAAGAGAGGATAATGCAAGATCTTTACACCTGACAGTACTTCATCTGAGATGAAACCATGTGGACTCAAGCTTTAAAGCTACAAGCAAATAAGGTTAAAGGATGGATTCCACAAGTTGTACATCCCATTTTAACTCTAGGTCACATCTAGATTCTTCTTGCACACTCAAACAGAAATCTTTATTCATTTTGACTGCGAGCTTCATCCCAGATGCAATGTTAATTTCAAAACAGTTTAACGGTCTTTGACATCGGAGTTTTAATGTAACTGACATTTAGTAGAGAAATGGAGCAAGATGGAGACAACTAGCACAAAGGGCAATCTGAGATGAAGACACATATTAGACTTGGATGTTTGAGGGATTTTTACATACAAACTGTAATGTCACCTTTTTGGGACAACACTAATTTTTTTTCTAAATTATCAATTTCCAGACATACAAAGGTTTAGAGAGTACCTTGGCTTGATTTAACTCCACAAGTAGACTGCTGCATATCTCATTGATTCCAATATATATCCCCATTTATATCTCTTGATTGAATAGTATATTCATTCTTCAATTCCCATGTCTTATTCCCAGAAATGTATATGTAGAAATATATATCCTTTGTATATGCAGAAATATATATCCTTTGTATCAGAATTATTCAGATATATTTAGATTTTTATTCAAACCATATTCTTCTTCTTCCTACTCTAAGTTATCACTAATTTTCTTCCATATTTGCTTCAAGAATAAATTCCAATTCAGAAATATATATATGTTCTATAACCTTATATGAATCGAATGTCTTTTTATCCTTGATTCTGAAATATATACTTTTCCCTAAATATATATCAGAAGTTTCTTATATTTTTCCATCCCCTTATTATTCCATATTCCCTTCACACCTTTATCACACATCACAAACTCTACTCATATATGCTTTGGAGAGAGACGACTCATTTCTAAGGACATGCCTTATCATAAAGGAGACGATCAGTATTAATAGAGGCGCCTTTTCATAATTATCAAAGTGAGATCGCTGCCTTTTAAAAACTTTAATCGCTGCCTCTTCACATTAATAGCTGCACTTTATATATATATGCCTCTTTCATTATATATACATATATTTATAATAATATTTAGTATATAAAGTGAGATCGCTGCCTTTTAAAAACTTTAATCGCTGCCTCTTCACATTAATAGCTGCACTTTATATATATATGCCTCTTTCATTATATATACATATATTTATAATAATATTTAGTATATATATATATATATATATATATATATATATATATATATATATATATATATAATATTTAGTATGTATATTTATATTGATAATAATAATAATAATAATATATAATATTTACATTATATTAATAATTATATCTATAATATTTAATTTATATTTATTCTTTAGCAATATATCTATTATAATAATATTATTAATGTTTATATTTATAATTATATATTATACTAATATTTAAATTATTATTATTAGCATTTATATTCGTTATAATAATAATATAAATATATTAAAATATTCATATAATAATATTATTTAATATTACTTATTAAATAATATATAATTGAATTGATATTTTACAAAAGCAACTTCATCATCTTTTAATATGATGTTTAAATTTTTAGTTTAAACAATACCTTGATATGGGGACATGACACAAACCATCAAATTTTAAAAAAAAAATGAAGACACTTGATCAACTGGATGACAAAAACCATCAAATTTTTAAAAAAAGATGAAGACACTTGATCAACCGGATGACATGAGGAAACTCAAAAGCTATATGCTCAGGTTTATATATGAGGAAACTCACACCACATGGAGGTCATTTTTCATCCAGATTGCTGCAAGAATTTGATTGGGCCCGATATAATTTAATATTCATTTTATTTCAGGTTCGAGTCTGGTTTTGGACTGAGGCATATATGTGGGACCCTTCGGAGTTTCTAATGGTGCAATAACCATGGATTAAAATGACAATCTTCCTGATGTGTGACAAGTGGCAATCCCTGAATGGTTTCTGCATATCTACCTATGTATTTAATGGGTTTCTTTTGATTTCAAGATAATTGTGACAATAGGAATATTCACAATCATCAATGCCTTCAAATTTTCAAACAAGTTAACTATGTCTCAAAGCATACTGGATTCATATTTTTAGCACATGATATCAAAGGATAAACCTAGAAATTTATGGTCGAAGCCAACTACAAAACGACATTGAGCAAGAATACATAATCAAACTGGTAATTGTTTTATAATTTTAGAATTTTATCCTGGTTGTTACTTTTAGTTTTGGCATGCAAGATAATTGAATGGACCAGAAGCATGGAAAATTCAAAGCGGGAGTTGCATGGAGATATACAAAATAGTTAAAGAATTCGTATGGTGCTTCAAGCATGACAAATTGGGTAAATCAAAATGAAGGGATGTAGGCAATCGCATAAGGAGGCGAACAATAATTATCTGGATTTATCCAGGAACAACAGAACTAATCCGAGATGGATGAGACTCACTTCTGAATATCAGGGCATGCAGAAACAGGGGAATCACCAGATGGACCAAGATGAGGCTCTGTGTTGACCAACTAAAATAGGGAAGGGTGTGCATATTGAAAAAACAGATTACAAAGTGTAAGAACCATTACAATAGAGAAATTCTGTCGTTTTCTCACACAGTTCACTCTCTATCTTCCTCTTTCAAGTTACAACCAACTCTCACTATGATATAATATTATAAACTATTATGATTTCTCATTAACATTTAGGATTTGATATTCATATTTCACATTGAATTATCAGTTGTGTTCTCAACATTTAATTTTGTACACTTTGTGCAAATTATGGTTATTTCTATATATTCTTAATATTAAGAATATATAGAAATAACCATAATTTGCACCTGGCTGAACTTGAGGATTGCAATCAGTGGGGATGACACTGGAATCTCTGACGGCAACATGATGAAGAGAACATTACAGAGTGTCTTTTACTAGCCCTTTACTAGATATCCATCCCTATTATAACCCTGCAAATCCCAAAACCATGCTACTGAAGTATTGATTAAAAGCCACGAAGACCCATAACAAGTGGATGATTTAGTACTACAGAGATCAAGCCAATGTCACAACCAAATATGAAAAACATTAACACAATATGTCCTACTTCAATAATGAATAATTATCTTCTTTATAAAAATTGAAATATTATTATGGATACAGATTCAAATAAGCACCATTTCAACTTACGTATGTAATGTACGAATGTGTATATCCCTATCATAGAGGTCAATGCTTTTACAAAGGCTGCGTGCCACTGCCACCTGAACATTTCAAATACTTACTATAGTTAAAAAAACTGAGAAGACCAACAACAAATTCATTTCCATATATTAATATGAAAATGAATTTTCTATTTCTAGTTAAAAAAAATCATCATTAAATTAGTTTCACTTCATTAAACTTCTGTTTGTTGCAAAATTAATCATTCCATTCCTTTCAACAGTAGTGAAACAAAATTGGTAACATCAATTTTTAAATATCTCAATTTTCTATAAGAGTAAACATTAAATATCCTTATATATATAACCTTACTGCCAATTAGAAAAAAGATCAGAAAAATTCAAAAATCCCTGCATATAAATTATGTAGTTTAAACCCCAGATAAAGACACAAAACTCTAAACATAAAATATGAATAGTTTAAAAACCCACACAGAGACAAACTTCAACAGCCCTCTAAGCTAATGATGTGAAATCATCCCTATATTTAAAAATTCATTCAAGCAATGCAAATAAATCCTTTTGTTCATGAACAAAAACCTAGTGGCTTTGATTTGCATTCCAGGTGAACATCCTACCAATCCATTAATCGGACTTTAACGATAGAGGAATAATCACCATAGAATTTTGACTCGGATTGAAGTTGATCCCTGCCCAACCACCTTCCCCAACTCCAGAATCCTGAGGCGAAGCTGTATATGTTATTCGTTCAGCATCTGTCAAGGTTTTGCTTCAATTAAGTTTGAATCACAATATAACAGATCCAATATTTGACTCATGACATAACAAATCCAAATAATGAAGTTCTAAATTAAGATGGTGACTGTCTTTATGCCTTGCAGCTGTCAACATCCTGGTTCCAGCTATAACTATTTTGTGAAAACACAAAAAGAAAAAAACAGACGAAAATTGTCTATCATTAGTACTAATTCACAACAACAACAAAAAAAATGAGATGAAAATTGTTTTTATGCCCTACAACTGTTGCCATTCTGGTGCCAGCTGTGACTATTTTGTGAAAACATGAAAACAGATAAAGGGATAAAAAGTCTGAAAACCTAGGAGCAACAATAGATTGCAAAACTAATTGAATTGTATGCATTCTGGAACCATTACAAAATGCAATTATATCAAAACGATCAGATCAAACAGAAATGTGCAAAGGAAAAAAAGTAGATAGCTCATTTTCAACTCTTCATTCCAAATTTAAATCACATTAAAGAGCAAGACTCAAGAGGACTGCTTTTCCTTGTTTTCGTCACACTCTGAACAAATGTAAATCAGACACAGGAATACATGATTTTTGGCCTAAGTGGTATATGAATAACATTTGTGTTTCAAAGTTTTAGAATTTTAAGAGACTTCACCTTCAGCATCTGACTCCAGTGCAGACACAATGATGTTGCCATAAGAGTCCACTGTACCCAACAGAAACTGCCCATCACCTGAAAACCATGCAATACGTTGCAATCCAACAAGAAAGGAAGGATAAGAAATATTACAGAAGTAAACTTTAACTTTTATATGCATGGGTGCATTTACGTAGGACAAGTGGTATTTTCAAATGGCTTCCTACTTTGAATTTAGGGTATGTCACATAACTTCTATATACAATTCTATATAAGTTATAACATTCTAAAACTATAAGAACTATCATTCTCACACAAGTACAAACTTATTACAAATTCATGGATTTTCTCATTCTTATGGTTAACACATAATAATAAATATAACAGGATTCAGATTAAACAAGAGTATGAAAGGTCATTTTGCTTGTGTGATGCACCAGTTCTGACATTCAATGAAAAGAAATGCCATTTTTCTTCCAAATTGGCAATCGGATTGAGTCATAAGCACATATCACTTCTGTAGTTAGTCTATTTTAAACTTCTTAATTTATTCATATTTGTTTTTCCGACTATTTTGTTAGTTCCTTGTTGACTTGTGGGTAGTTGCTAAGCAATAGTTGTAAATGGTTGCCAAGAGTTGTGGTCTAACTGGCAACTGCCAAGCATTTTAAATAAGTTTCTCATAGTCAAGGAAGGTAGTCTGATTTTGTGTACGGCTCTCCTTGGTCTACATTTTCATTGTACAGGCACTACCCTAGAATAAAGCAATTAATGTTTTTCATCTATAGTCACTTGGTATGTTCCGTAATGTTCTATTTATATTGCAATTGGTAGTGTAATAGTTTTTCTGTGAACATTGGGCATCATTGCCTACAGAAAGTCAAGGTCAGATTCATAGAGAATCAGCATCAGTCAACAATACCTATTGACAACTACATTGGAGACCAACGAAATTAATGCCATTAAGATTGAACAAAGGCAAGAGAAAATTAGAGCATACTCAAGGGGTGGACCGATCAAAGGATACCTTTGACTAGTGGAACAAGAATGAAGGAGGCTGTAGGAAGCAGATTACTCTAAAAACCCATCACTTAAGTTTTGGAGCAAAATTAAAAGTTGGAGCCAAAATAAAAGATGAAGCAAGAATGCAAGTTAGAGTCATAGTCACAAATGAAGGAATTCACACATCCAACTGACTTTGGATAAACAACTTACGAAGGATCAATGCGTTGAAGTTGCCAAGCAACTTCCTCTTCCCCAAGAAGGAAATGCGAATCTTTATGACCAAGTTAGGTTGGAGATTCCAAACGAGGGAAGCTTTCACTTTGAGCAAATTTTGAGGATTTATTCACCAAAGCAGAAAGAGAAGCATATGAATGTAATATCCGTGGTATTGAAGAATTACTAATCAAAGAAAGTGAGCCAAAAACGCCAAGACAAAGGATCCGGGTGGAGAAAAGGGACCATAAGGGTGATATGAGTGTATGGACCACCTAAGTCTCTAGAAGGGTCCAGGATTCTGACGTGTCCAAGAGTGCCAAGAAAGCACAGGACATCCAAATTAGAGCTTCCTAAGGAGAAGGTTCTAGTCACTAAATTCATATCAAGGACAACCAAAGGTGACTCTGCCAACCAATCTAAATGTAGAGAGGCAAAAGTGGCCTAAGTTTACCAATGATGGATCTAAAGATCCAATAAGGCATTGTAAGATATGTGAAACCATTTGGGCAGCAAATGAACATCCAAATCGACCCATCAATTACGCTCATCTCTAGCCACCTTGTGGCAGGTGGCAATCAATTGTTACACAAATATCAAGCTAGCAAATCAAAATACATGGGAAAAGCTAAGAACAACCTTCAAGAAGGAGTTTAGGCTCCTTCCAGACGACAATGAGATTGTTGCAAAAATATACAAAACTAGACAGGGGAAGCATGAAAACATAAGAGCATACAATCATAGGCCCAAGGAACTACTAGGAAAACTAGGGAAGAACCCACAGACGAACTCAAGAAACGTCGGTTCATTGAAGGATTTTGACCATCATTACAGAGAAAAATGAAGACTATTCCACCTTCATCTTATGAGGAGGCATACAATAGAGAAATGGACATTGAAAGCGAAAGCAAAATATCCTTGCACTCTCAAAGAAGGAATAAAGAGGATGACAACTCGAATGCAAGCAACGACAATGAACCAAGAACAGTTCAAACTCTAAGAAGAGACATGCTACAAATGACGAAGGAACTAAAAGGTGAGACCAACAAAAGAGCCAAGGCACTTAATGTGTACAGAGTGCAAGATAGAAGGCCACACCAAGGTTAATCGCCCTAAAAAGATATGTTGTGAGACTTTCCAAATGATAGGCCACTCAATTAAGGACTACCCATACAATTTGAAGAATAAAAGTACACACAAGGTGTAGACACCTAAAAATGACCCTTCGCATCGCATCACTTGCATATGTCATTTCTTCTTAAATCACCTGCATCAACATTAATTGAATAATCTAATTATTTAATTAATTTCATCAAATTCATCAATTTCCTCTATTTTCCCTAATTTCCAACATTAATTGAATAAATTCTATTTATTTATTTAATTGCATCAAAATTCACTTTATTCCTCTAAATTAAATAATTTTAATTATTTAATTAAATCATTATCCCTTTTAAATTTCTTCAAATCCACATTAATTAAATAAATCTAATTATTTAATTAATTCATCAGTTAAATTCCTCTTATCCACAATTAAATAATTTTAATTATTTAATTATCTAATTATTCTTCTAAATTTAAATAAATTATTTAACTTGACTTTATCTTCCAAAAATAAATAAAATCAATATTTTATTTATATTCCTCTATCATGTAAAATAAATTAAACGAATTTATTTGTTTAATTTATTTAAATTCTCATATCTTATCCTTTTTTCAATCATGCACAATCAATTAAATAAATTTATTTATTTAATTTGTTATTATTTTTCAATTCCTCTAAAAATAATCTTTTCTTCTATGTGCACAATCAGTCTTATTTTTAGAACTTCAAAAAAGCAAATCTAAAGTTGAGTTAATTGGCTTTATTCTTATTATTTTTATCAACTCATAAATTGGAAAAAGCATTTTAAATTATGAAATCAAATCCTATCTTTAGCCAGAAAGCAATTAATTCAATAAAAATAGCTTTAAAACATGACACATGGCATGTGCATGTTCATCATGAGCTTTGGAATTATCTCAGCCATCCATTTCACTCATTTATCTCAACCATTGATCGATCTTCCTTGAAACCTATATATACCCCCTTCATTGCATAAAAAAATCCTCTTGGATCATTTAAGCTTTGGCATTCCTACAGCGCTTGAGCATTCATCGTATCATTGAGCACATATTGTATCTTTGAGCACTTATCTACATCCACTTGTTGCAACCATGGGTACGCGAAATATTGAGCAATCCACATAAATCCAAGAGATCAATAAAGTCTAGGTGATAGCTTTCGATTGTTTAATTGCATATTCATTAATTTGGTTATCGTTTAGATGGATCTTTTGATGTTATAGAATTGAGTTGTTATCATTGTTTTGATCTTATCCAATCTCAATTTTACCTATACACACAAGGAAAGTAGTCAACCCCACCAACTACACTTTTGAAGCCATAAAACAATATTGTAATAAATATTAAAACAATAGTTATGGATGCCAAAATAATAGTGGGGGAGGTCAAGTCGAATAAAATATGACTCCAAGGGTCAGCCTATCATACAATGTTAGAGTGCAATGAATGGGACCACTTTGCAAGGGACTGTCCAAGAAGTCAAGGTAGTATGATACTACTTTGTAGATGGTGTGGACCCAGTGATCATGATGACATTGGATGTCCAAAGCAAAAATCAACTATAAACATCAACATGATTAAGATAAAACAAAATGAAGAAGTACTAGCAGTAACATGAGCCCAAACAAAGACCTATGTAGCAAAAAAAAACTACACAAAGCATGAGACGATGTGGAGCATGCTATGGAAAATGAATGCAGCCACTCAAACAAACATGCAGGTATGATAACGAACTGATTGGAGGCATTATTACAAAGTAATCCCAAACTTAGGAATGTTGTATCCAAATACTATACCTGAGAGGGATCAGACAATGAATGCTACTACCCATTTAGAATATGGTAGTGTGAATAATGAGCACCCAATAATCGAACCTCCATTGTCAAGAGATCAAGTGATTGATCCCATGCTCCTTAGAATGAATTTGGCAAGGAGACCAATAATAGTACATATGAAGATTCTCGGAAAGAACTTGACAAATACAATTATTGATAGTGGGTCTTGAGTGAATGCACTTACAAAAGATACTTGGCGAAGCCTAGGCAAGTTGACTATTTGGCCACCAACTTTCCAATTGGTATGAGCAAACCAACAAGGAATAGATATGAACTTAGTTCTCATGGCATAGAAGTGCTCCAAGTTCTCATGGCATAGAAAGTAATAATTGGAACTCAAGCATTTCAATTAAACTTTGTTGTCATCTCATTACATAAGATGGCGTACAATGCACCATTGGTTCAAACTTCAAGGTTGGTTGGTAGTAGACAAAGCCGACGATAATTGGAAAAAGAACCTACTCTCCATTGCAAATAAAGACTAGCAATATATAACTGAATTGAGAAATCAAGCAGTGAGTAAGACGGTAGCTTCCTTAGATTCATCAAATTCAGACTCTAGAGAAGGGCGTACAGAGAAGAGTGATCAAGGCCCCATGCAGCCAAATGTCGAATGAATCTTGGAGCTACATCCATGTTCTAAAGATGAAACAAGTTCTCTTAGTGATCTACTCCATTGGCAAATGGAAGCCTATGAAGTATTTCCACCTAATTACAATTTTATTCAAATCATGGAGATTAATGAAGATGAACAAGTAGGAGATGATAAGAAGCAAAAGAAGGAATTGTTTAAATTTTGGAAAACAGTGGAAATTTGCTCACTATGACTAGAGAATTTCGATGGAACGAGTGTGAAAGACATTGTGAAGAACGGATCAAAATTGAAAGTTTATCATTAGTGAACAAAAACTATTAATATGATTGATGTTAGCATTCCAACTAAAGCAGTAGATTGACTCGAAAATCAAGAAATTGATGAAGGTATAACTTAGAGTAATGAATTAGAAAAATATTAGATTTAGAACTTATAAATAGTTGTTGCTCTAATCAATGTTATAAAAGACCTATGTCGTCATGTTTATTACATTGTCAAAATTAAAACATCTCTAAGCAGCCCTCTACAATAACCATATAACCACAATTTGATCTTTCCACTACAAACGAAAAAGGGAAAGGTGTTATGTTGTATGCTCTTCTAGAATCCTCCACTATACGTTGGGTTCATAAGGCAACCATACACCCCTCTGGTGCTACCGAAACTTGTGTAAATTCCAGCACTTTTCTTAATCCTTCTTCCACCATACGATCTTTACAAGAAGGCAAAAGGTCTGCATTTCACACCATACACTCTACTCAAAATGTTCAACTAGCGATGTGCAGTCATTCAAGACCCTTGTTGCTGTATGCTCCTCTTGTGAGTTTACCACCCTACGGTCCTTTATTTATTCTCCCTTTGCCGTATGGTTAAAAAAATCGGGTCCAATTCTTGTTGCACGCTCTTCTTGTGATTTCTCTATTGCACAATACCCTACACTCTCGTCTACAACCATACTCCCCTCATATGACTTGACTACCATATGGTTTGAACACCAATCTATTGCTACATCTTTAGCCATACAGTCAAGAAACCCTGTTGTCACCGCCATACACATGTACTTAGTGTATGTCCTCATTTAGCAAAAGCATGGTCCCAATTTTCGGTCGTAGTCTATGGGCAGTGACCAGCTTGGTGAAGACTTTTTGGAGTCCAATATACATTCAAGTTTGGCAACTTGCTTGTACAATCCACAAAAACTGATTCAGTTGTACAGTTATGGGCAAATACATTTTAACATACACCTTGACAAAATTTACACACATTCAACATAGTGCAATCAGCAAGTTTCCCTTTATATTTCCAGCTGAAGAACAACTTGCACATTTAAAGTTGGTTGTGCAGGATGATCAGTGTCACCAGGGTACCAATCAATTCTTGTTGTGGAACATTCGTGTTTTGCTAACATTGTTCTGGTTGAACGCGAGAAAAATCAACATGTAGGACCTTCCTCTTCTCCAAGTCCACCAAAAATACGGAAAATTTTCCATGATATTATGTGATATGTATCATTTTGTTCTATGTTTGTCAACTAGGAATCTAACTTTTCTTTTTGGAGGGGATGTAGTTAATCTATTTTGAACTTCTCAATTTGTTCATATTTGTTTCGCGGCTTCGCCAACTATTTTGTTAGTTCCTTGTCGGCTTGTGAGTAGTTGATAGAAAATAGTTGTAAGTAGTTGCCAATGGTTGTCGTCTAACTAGCAGCCATCGGGCACTTCAAATAAATTTCTTGTCGTCAAGGCAAGCAATCTGATTTTGTGTATGGTTCTTCCTTGTCGACATTTTCATTGTACAAGAACTACTCTAGACTAAAGCAATCAGTGTTCTTCATCTACAATCACTTAGTATGTTCTATAATGTTCTATTTATATTGCAATTGGTAGTGTAATAGTTTTGCAGTGAACAACTTCCTCTATCAACTTGGTTTGTGATGTATGTTAACCACCTTGACATCAAAGTTTGATCATAATGAGCCTTATTCAAGCAGCTTATTCAAGTTGAAAACATGCACATGCTTGAGAAGAAAAGAACCGCCTCTTTTAAATAATATTTAATGGGGCTTAGTTCCTATCTCAAAGATCAGCAGAGACCCTTTGATCACTTTTTATAAATAAAGTTTTAGCTTTAATCCATCTTTGTATTTACAGTTTGTGTTACACTATTACAACCATAAACCCTTGAAAAAAATGCAAGACACAAGACACAAACATTGAACCTAATTGAATGCCTTATGAAAATTTAGTAAGGCACCCTATTGCCCACAAAGGAGTTGATGGATTTTTAAAGATATCTTAAATAAATTACAATATAAATCCAAGGCAGAATTCTCGAATAAGATAAGTATTGAAACAAAGTATGCTTCAAGATTTTTCCAGAAATATAGAACATGCCTATTGGTAAAACTGCGAGGAGACAAAACCTTTCAATAGTTAATATCCTGAAAAATTATTTCCGGCCAACCTATACCAAAGATTTCAGAATAAATTACTATATAAACATGAGAAGTCCTAGAAATTAACCATAATTATCATTCTGGGGCACAACACTGCACTCTGCCCAGAAAAGATCTTCACAGCAACTTGGGGATCTAAGGAAATCAATTTTATGAGCACTTCCAATATTTGTAGAAGGCATCCCCATATCCTCCAAAAGACTGCCTAAGCTGTTCTTAGCCAGAAAACATCATTATTTGGGTTATCATCCCATCATGGGATCTCAACATATCTAGACATCATTTTAACAGTTTGGAGGATTTCTGAGAATTCATAGAACAGAAGTTCAGTAAAGACAACTGGAGGATAGAAGTGATCCTTGGAAGGCCAGCAATGATATTTAGGATACCTGTGTCAAAATTTTGGAAGGACTAAGAATGCTACACAAGCAGCAAGCTTGGACAATTATGGTCTCTACGGTACTGTTCCCAATAGAAACTTCCAGTTGCAAATTCTCCCAGTTGCACGCTGACAAGAGGCAAGTGTCACCTTCAAAATTCTCTGAAATAGGGCAGCTGCAAATTCTGCCAAGATGTCATCAATATGACAAGACTCATCACAAGCAAACTCTCCAAGTGCCCCATGAATGATCAAAGCCCAAATCAATTCTGGATTTCTAACACAAGTGGCTGAAAACATCCTCCAAGAAGTTACCAACACAAAAAAAATCTGAAATCTGCTTAGAATCTCCTTCCAATCCACTTGCAGAAGTTCAAGTGAACTCACGAGATGATTGCAAACAAAGATGACCTTCCATGGTATGCTTCTTCCGTCATCTTTCATCACCAATAGCCCACAAATTTGGTTCCTTGCGTAGATACTTATCCCAAAAGAAACTCCACCATGTTGGTGTTGTGCTACTCTGATTTCCATGTGAACTTCACCTAGAGTGAATATGATGATGCCTAAAACTTCAACACCAATAGCCTCTATCCCATCAAACACAACACCACAATAGTACACCTCTCCTATATTATCAAAGTCAAGAGGTACTCTATTATCCGACTCAAAAAGTGGATTATCAAAAGTTGTTTCAAGATCCATCTCAAATAATGGATTATCAACAATCTGAATGTTGTTATTATCACATTTTGTTTTCTTGAAACTAGATGCTAGATTAAACTCTTCTTGAATGTTGTCAAGCTCTTCAATCACCTGTTTGATTTCTTCAACCAATTTCTCATTCTCTTCCTTCATGGATTGTTCAACTGCATAGAACTGACTTTTTGCTTCTTCAAGGCCATCTGCGTATTTTCCAAAGCCTCCTTAGTTGTAACATACACCCCTAGTATATGTTTTTCTGCACCAAGTTTTTTGTTTTTCTGATTGTTTTGGGTTTAGGGTTTTATGGGTTTTGCTTGCATGTTTGTTTCTTGCAGGAAATACATATAATATAAAGCATAGACTAAAAACCCAAAAAAACTAGAAGAGATAACAATGAAATAACAAACACCCAGATAATATTATCGCCAAATATGAATTATAAGTACATACCCATATGTTCGTTTCCAACTTCATACATAAGCTGATGGAGGACCAGCAATACAAGTCTATAGAAATCACTCCAAACTCCGGCAATGGATGTGTCAATACAAAACCAGCATATACAATGTAATATCAGACCCTAGGCGCTCCTCTCAAGACTATTTGCAACCCAGGATATGAGTTTAAGCTCCTCCTAAAAGCCTACAAACAGGCTGCAGCAGTACGGCCCTAGCTGAATGCATATATCAGCATAAACAAATAATAAACCACCTCCAAAACCTTCTGCTCTGCATCAGAAATATCTGCTGAAGCTAGATGACTAGAATGAGGAAGATTAAAGCTCTTAAACCCGCACAAAAACCCTCAGCAAATGAAGTACGGCCCTACGAGGAGGTACGGCCAGCAGTAGATGGTACGGCCTGCATAAAATATCAATGGCAGCACTAAAACTTCTTCACAAATGCACAAATCTGTTCATAATACCTTCATTCTCAGCGGCAATTCATAAACTTCAGAAAATATAGTCATTTCGTGCTCAAATCATCTCCAGAATGATCCAAATGAAATCCCAAATGGAACTCCTGTGTGAAGCTCCTCCAAACCTCTCTTGATGCAATCTTTCATGCACGAAAAAAGGGACTAATGCAGGGGCTTTTGTCCCACACAGCCATGAATAAATCCTAGAGCCAAGCTCAAACCCTATGCACGAGAAAAACTCAATATGAGAGCAAAACTCAATAATCTTAGCATATCCAAATGAAGTTACTTTTGGCCTTTTTGTTGCTCTCCTTCCCCAATGCCCAAGAGGGATTATTTTATTAATTATTTTAAATTATAACTCAACCCCTTATTGCTCCATGAGGGGCACCCATCCCTAGGGACCCAAGTTTCAGTTACAATTTCAGTTTATAAAATAACCTTATAACTTATAGTCACTTTGAGGTCTCATAAAATAATATAAGTTAAATATTTAATTTGACTTATATTATATCAAATTGAACTCTAGTCACATCGAGAACATGAACCTTGTGCCCCAATCATCGACAACTGCTCTGCTAAAAATAGAAAGTCCCCCCGTATCGACTTACTATAAATAGTAAATCACCTAAACTGACTCCCTAATCACCTCCATTAGCCTACAGGAGTCTGATCATAGGCTAATCCCTGTCCACTGATCCAATGGGCTAAAAGGGGGACATTACATTAGTATGCCAAAGCTCCAAGATGAGCTTATTAACTACATCCTCCTTTTTTAAAGCATTAGCATACACTCCAACAATCTTGAAGATATGATCTCTGTCTGAAAGTAAATGCAAGAAATTTGATTTCATCGATACCACGGCTTCTTTGATTGTCTATAAATCTACAAAAGGAAGTACACCATTTGTGCCCTTCTGTCTTATCTCCATCTGAGCCTTCTAGTAGAGATCTTCAATGATCTCATGAGTGTCATGAAAATATACTAGGGCCGCAACAATCATGTGCTCTGTAACTTTCAGCTGATCCTTCAAACTGCATGTCTCAAAACCAACATCTTGAAATGTGTTTTCATCCTCAGTTTCCTCCATGGCCTCTTCTTCATGATATCCATGTGTAAAGACTAGACCATCATATTCCATCAAGGGGTCACCACCAAAGTAGTGAACAGAATCTTCTACAACATGTCCTACCATGTCCGATCCAGAATGAGTATGCACCACTGTGTCCTCCTTAGCCACCAATTGATCCTCTGTGTCTTGCAATGTCCAATCAATCTCATCCAATTCACTTTGTTCACCACATATTGAATTCTCTGAATTGTTCTCATAGGTATGAGCGACATCCCACTACAGGATACCCAAACCACAACTTGATTCCACCTCAAAATGATGTAGAGGTGATGAAACAATGCTAGGAACATCACAAGAACTCAAATCTTCATGTAGCTGATCTACCATGGCCAGTTTGACAAGCTCCAATGTGGTATCCTCTTCAATCTTCAGATGCTCTTTATCTGTAACTTCAATAGATATCTCATCTTCAATCCTGAAATTATCTAGAAATGTCATGTGCTCTTCAGTGTGCTCTTCACTTGTAGCCTTGATGGATAAATCTTCTTCAATTGTGTCCTCATAGGGTTGAAGCGATCTTGTGTCTACATCTCTTTTAGGGCTACATGGTGACTAATTTTTGTTCTCCTTATGCAGGTTACAATCAAGCGATTCCTCTTCATCCACATGTTTTGTTATGAACTCCTCTTTATCCACCAGCTCCTCATTAGCCAAGAAAGGTCTCAACTTCTTACACTAAACAATCACCCTTCTAGCTAAGTCTCTTTTGACATTGTAATCCTTCTTCCTGTTAGCCAGAAGAATAGATAGAGGTAATTGTGGCACAACATCACTCTCTTCAATAATCAAACTCATGATGGCGTACATGGATGCAACAACATCATCAGCATGTTCCTTTCTAACCACGGCAAAGAAATGGAGATCAATTTATTCAATCCCAAATCCAGCATGATAGTATGCAATCTGACTTTTGCAAAAGTTTCGAGTATAGCAACCCTTCTAGGAAAATGAAAACATGTGATGTCATCTAGATCCTGGAAACTATCCACCATCAGCTGAAATACCTCTTTCAATGTGTTATCACTATAGGGAGCTTCAGGTGCTAAAATCCTCATGATTTCGCCCAAACAAGAAGCTATTATTATTGTGTCTTAACAGCCTAACTATTGTGTCTTAACAAGAAGTCTCACAGTCTTACTATTGTGTCTTAACAATCTTTGCCTACCCAAGGAAGATATTGCCGAAGTCCGGGCTGCTTGCATTTCCTTAGAAGATGATTGATCCAACATGTAAGGCATTCCTCTACTTCCTCCAAGGTACAGAGAAGTGCAGCCTTTGACTGGGATAAATTTTCAAGTCTACTACCTGCTCTATGAAGCTTCTTTCTCACAACTTCTTCACTTGTAGATGTGGATGGACCATTATAGTGCCTAGATTGTCTTGAACTTCATCTTGAATTCTCGGTCGTGATGTGTCCTTTCGATGCTCCATATACTAACTGAAGTTTATTCGTTCTTTGATGTTGTTCGGAAGTGCATCATACTCATCACATATGGTAGCCAACTCATCTGCTAATAACAACACAATACTGGAACCCATGAATCACAACTCCTGACTAGGTCAATCTTTTCACACATAACATCCGGATAAGATCGAGTCAAATCTCAACCAATGAAATTGGATCTAACTACAAATCTCATGCACAAGAATGCTATTGGAATAAGTATTGACTTTCGTCAATTACCCAATGTACCCAACAGGCTGGCAGGATCCAAGCTCTAATACCACTGTCATGTCTCGCTCTAGGTTCTTGAAGCAATTTTTCTGAATCTTGCAAATTTGAATTGGAACCCTAGGACTGAAATCTGATTTCTTATTTGCACTATTGTATTTTAGCTTGCCAATCATGTACAATGAACAACAAAATACAATTTGACAATGGAACAAATATATGTTGGCAGCTTTTCAATGTGAATTACAACCAAAGAATGCAAGTTACAATGATAATGATGAATGACTTGCTGTTTGTAAACCAGACTTAGCAATCTCTTCAATACACCAACAATTATGGCAATTGATAGCCAAATACAAAGCATATGTTGCGGTTACAAAATCAGAAATGTATGTGCAGTGTTAACATACCAAATATGATAGCAAATACCATGCAAGGAGAAGAATCAACACCCAGATCTGATATCAGTTTTGCTGTAGCAGTCAATAGAAATGGCTCCCAATGATAACACTGCTGTTAAGGTTGACCGCTGCTGCTGTATGTGACAGAAGGTATCTATAATGCTATCGCTGTCTCACAATACTGACTCTCCACTGCTGTCTCACAATACTGACTCTCCACTGCTGTCTCAGCCTCTAAGGATACAGATCGTTGTCTACAAAGTATGACCGCTGCCCAAAATGATAGATCGCTGCCTTAGAATTTGATGAATGCTGATCGCACCTCCTCTTCTATGGATCGACTTCCTAAGCAAGCAAATATGTAGTTTCCGGTCCTCAAAGAAGCGTTGTAACATGCAGATGGCGCTGAGTATGAGATTCAACGATTTTCTCCAAGCATTTCAAATAATCAAGCAATCTTTATCCTCCAAAATTGGTGCTTCAGCAATGAACATAATCCTCTTTGCAGATCGGCGCTCAACTCAAGATATGGATCTTATGCAAATCGGCGCTCAAAGTGATATCCAATAAGTTTTCAAACAATGCAAAGAATCTTCAATGAGTTTTCTTCAAATCAGTATCAATGGTCTCCAACCAAAATTGAAAGATGAAGCAATGTAGCTCAAGCAAATTTCCAATGAAGTACAAAGGCGAACTCCATGTGAATCCGCCTCCAAGTGTGATTGCGTTTTCGTCCAACACACAACTCCACAAGGGTTTTTGTCTTTGGAAGATCTAGCAAACAAATGCCAAGCATAAATGCGAAAATTGCCAAAAGATTCAATGTCGAAATGAGCTCCTTCATGCTTTATTTATACTTGGATCTCCACCAATTCAAATTAAAGATTTGAATTTCAATTTCCCTCATTTATTTCTCCAAGAAGGGTGCCCAATTTTCAATGCGTTATTTTATTTTTTATTTAAATTTATTCCTCCAAGGATGAGGGCTCCACTAGGCAAATCATTATTTTTTTTATTTGAATATTTTTCCTTCTTCAAGAGTGAGCGCTCCATCATGAAATAATAAATATTATTATTTTTTTGCCTCTCCTCAATTTGGTGCACAATTCCAAGAACCTTTATTATTTTATTATTTAATTTTCTAAATCGAAGGCAACCGCTCCAATTAAATAATATAATATTATTTAATTTATCTCCTTATTTCTCCTTCTTGGGCGTTGAATTAAATAATAATAAAATATTATTATTTAATTGTCTTCATTTGATAATCAATGCAAATTGCATTAATTCATTTTTCCATCTTGCCAATGAAATTTGTTGAGCCAACGTTCCGTTCAAACCTCTGAACAACATTATTTTTTCCAAACCTTAGCTCAACCAGAATATTCCCTTGTTTTGATGAATTAGCCTACGGGAATGAAGATAGGCTAACTCCATTCTCTGTTTGGTGATGCCGGAAATAGGGGGACATGACAAAGACACATCTAACCTTCCCCTCTACTATGTTGTGCTCATCTTCTAGATCTTCCTCTTTAATATCTAGGATTTTTAAGATGAAGTGCGCCTTTGTTCCCACCTTCTAAGACCCTTTGTAGTAGTCACTTCAATATCAATTATGATCGCTTATCTGTCTTTTCAGGTTTCTATGTCCAGTTCATGAACATCTTCTGTCTAGAATTAAGAATGACATTGGATTAAGTTAGCACATGTTAGCCATGTTCAAGAAGCCAGTGTAGATGGCTAGAAAAGAAATGCATATTTGTTGATCACCAATATTCAACAATCATATAAATAATAAAGCAAGAAGTAATGTTGAGTATTTTGTAGTCAGCAAAAAAAGGTGAGAAGCCACCTTTATCCACACAAGTGACACAATGCATAAGGCGATAAACAAAGGCACTACAACAGAAGATGATGCATAGAGAAGAGTTTGAATAGATACTTAGAGTTATACAACCTCTAGGTGGAAACCAAGAAGATCTGCAAATCATGGTAAAAATCCATAGATGGCACACAAGGAAAGGAACAGGTTACAGAATAATATTTATTTTATAGTGTAAATCAAGAGATGAAAATATTGAAGCAACAATATGATCCATCACATAAAATATTAACAGTTATGCATATTTAGTATGACAAAGCCCAGTCTGTAGTCACAGATTTAGAGGGGATAGCAAATCAGACAAGTACATTCTCACAAAGTTACAACAGGATGAAACAACAACAGAACATGAATCCATTATACAGAAATATACTAGCCGCTCTAGAGACTTTAGATATTGCATCCGGTCCTTCCTAGATGTCGCAGAGGGAATTAGCTTCCTTATAACATCACCTCTGGTAATAATCACATCCCCAAACATAGACTATTCTGCTGGACTTTTGAACTTTGGTTCACCAACTTTTGGAACCATTGACATGGCCTGTTCAATAAGTAACTGTGATAGACACAACTGCATCCTTAAAATAAAGCCCCAGTACTCAGGCTTCATCTTCCTTGGACAAGGATTAAATACTTGGTTAACATTAAGCCTGGGTACCTCAAGTACATCTATAGTAGGCTCTGCTATCATGGAGGTTGGGTTTTTTGTGACAATTGTACTCCTAAGGTGAAATTTTGGCTTTAAAGGTTTCAAGAAAGTCATACATAAATTGGATTTTCATATTTTTTGGATGATTTGGCAACTCAAACTTGAGCAAAGCATTTACAGTGTGTATTGTTTCTACCTGCATTGAAGCACAGCCAGACACTTAACCTTTTTGCCTGGGTAGAAAGGGAAGGTAATACCTTGTGATACCTCTTTCTTTGCATTTAAACTGTTACTTATGCACTATAAAACCCATATTCTCTTGGGATAAAAATAAAAATAGAAAAAAATACTCCAATGTTAGATCAGTTGCTCCTTATAAACATTCCATATGCTTGCCCTCACTAAGCAGTTTATGGACACAAGACTTGTTATACAATAAATTATCAAATCTTGTTACATATAAATGAATTTATCATCATAAGTCCTCTAAATCTATATTACCTGATTGAAATTAAACCAAGCAAAATATGTTCCTTAGCCAAAACCTAATACTCACAACACACATTAGAAAGTGCCACACTTTGAATTTCTGCACGATGGGGACAACGACAAACCCCTGATGCTGCCATAACCTACAAAAAAATAATCTTGATCAAACTTGTATGCCAGCACAAAGACTAACAAAAAAAAATGTAGAAAGAGCTACCCATTTCCCATGTGTTGTTATCATTGGTCTCTTGTATATCCCTTTTCTGTAAGTAATCCATGCATTTTTTCTTTTCACGAAAACATTAAACTAGAGAAAGTAGGGAGTAAGTCTTGGTATAGAAAAGAAGACCTTTGTAATGTCCCGTTCTAGGATTTGAAGCAATATTTCTGATTCTTGCAATTTTACAAATAAAACCCTAGGACTGGAAATTGAGTTCTATTTGGAAATTGATTTCTATTTACACATATACAATATAGCTATGTCAATATATGAATTACAAAATACAATTGAAACAAAGACAATGGCAGCCTTCAATTACAACCTGAGTTGCAAAATTACAAAGATAGCAATTGACTGGAAAATGCAATCAGACCTCACTGTTTACAAATCAGACTTTCAATTCTCTCAATTACATGAACAAATCGTGGCTCTATGACAGCCAAATACAAGCATAGGTCGCTGTTGCAAATCAGAAGTGATTACAATGTAATGACATACCAAAACAAGCCTTCAATGATGGCAAATGATGTTCCAAGCTGACCGCTGGCGTCCAAGTCTGAGAGCTGTCCCTGTGTATGCAGATCAGCCTTGGCAAGGATGTCTTCTCCAACAATACAACCCTCAATGATGGGCGATGGATCCCAAACTCCAGTGAACCCTCTCCCAATCAGATTGCACCTCAAATGCCAGTGAACTCCCTCTAGGATGAAATCGCTGCCTCTCACAATTGATATCAGACTACAAAAGGCGGCAGCTAGGGTTGCAAGTCCACACCAAACTGAAACGTATTCGCTGCTGTTCAAATCAGGTCTGAATGTAATCGGCGCTCAAGGAGTAGTCTTCAACAATCATCAACAAGTCTTCGACCAACTCAAATCTGCAATGCCTTCAAGATCTTCAGTAGTATGCAAATGATATTCGAAATTTAAATCTCCAAAATGGTCTCCGACCCAATGACGAATATCAATCTATGAAACTCAAACTATATCTTCAATGTAGCACAATTGCGAACTCCGTATGAATCCGCCTCAAGATGCAAATTGGGTTTTCGTCCAATTACACCATAGCAATGAAATGCCAAGCAAAATGCCAAGGTATGGAAAAGATTCGTGATGCGCAAATGAGCTCCTTCATGCTTGATTTATACTTGGATTCTTTTACTTTCATTAATGAAGCTGACAATCCAAATTAAAGATTTGAATTGTCCTTTTCCCTCCTTAATTTGCGTCTCCAAGGATGGCGTCCAACCCAAGGCATTATTTTATTGTTATATTTGAAATTACTCATCCCATGACGAGCGCCAACCTCCAATATTCATATTTTATTATTTTAGCACATTCTCCAATGTGAGTGCCACTATTTAAGAGCTTTATTACTAATATTTTCAATCTCCGAGATGAACACCACCTAGGCAAGACTCATTACTATTATTTTCGAATATTTTATTCCTTCAAGGGTGACGCCAAAAATTAAGGAGAAATATCTTTTATTGTTTTCTTTCTCCAGTGGCGTCATTATTAAATAATATTATTTAATTGTCTCCTTCTCTCTTGGGCGTTCAGCAAGGAGTAATACCTCATGTATTTTCCCTTTGATAATTAATGCGAAAATCACATTAATTCATTCTTTCATTGTGTCGAACACTGACTAAGCCCCATAGAACAACTTTCTATTTTCCAAGTCTTTGAACAAAGTTATCTTTTCCAATCCTTAGCTCATCCAGAATATTCCCTTGTTTGTCGAATTAACCCACGGGAATAAAGATAGGCTAACCCCATCCTCTATTTGGTGATCACGCCAGAAATGGGGACATTACAACCTTAATCTTGGATAACTATACAAGTGAAAAATTAACGTCATGCAACTTTGCTTAGCTATAAAGTAGAAAATGCATGCAATCCATACAATTGATCCATGGCCCTTTAAAGTCAATACAAAGTTTAATCAAATAATTATAGGGATCATGTCTCAAGAAAACATTATATTTAACCTAAGAATTGTACAGCATGAATATAGCTTTCATTGATCTAAATAGATATTCTAAATACAACTCCAGTGATACCACCAAGCATATTCTCATGGCCTGTGGTAATGCCAACTCATGTTTTATGGTCTGTAGTACTGCACAACCACCTCCAAGATCATATCGCTCCGTCTTCACCACATAACACACATGCTTCTGTTGGCAGAAGGCAATCTAGGCAAGTCAAATGTGGCACCATTAAAAAGTGTGCTTTAGCTTAAGCAGACTTAATCATTGATTTTATCAAGGTTCCATATACCTACATTCCAAATCACTAATGCCAACTCACAAGGCATGGAACTGTGTAACATACACCCCTGTATATGTTTTCCCTCTGACTGATTTTTTTTTTGTGTTTTCTGATGGTAATGGGTTTAGTTTTTATTGCATGTTTTGCATGTGACGTTTTTGCATTGAAATATACATGAAATGAACTATATATTGCAAACCCAGAAAAACTAAGAGGAATTTCAACAAGTAATGACAACCCAGATTGTATTTAGCCAAAATATGAATTATGAGTACATACCCATATCACAGTTTACAACTTCATCCGGGTGTTGTAGCCGGATCAGCAACAATGACCATTGAAATGTGTTTACACCTTCATATGAATGCAAGAAATGGTGTTGCAGACAGCAGCAGCAAGATATAGAGCAATGGACGTCCCAAACTAGCTGAATAGACACCAGAAATCGATGGGAAACAGCTATCAACAATCCGATCATTCACCCATGACAGTATGGCCTCTATGGCTGGATATGACAGCAACAAACACACAAAATACAGTCTGAAATAACTCCGTTTCTATCAGCAGTCTCTCAATCTTCCAAGGCGACCACAGCAAGATGAAAAAACTCTTCAAAGCACACAAATCGATGCACACCCAAGTAGTACGGCCTCAACAAGAGTACAGCCTGCTGGAATAGTGGTACGGCTAGCAATAAGAGGAGATGTCAGTCACTCAAGCATATCAAGTTTTATCAAATCTGCTCTTTAAACCTCTTCCTAACAGCTGCAACAATGAATCGCCTCAAATCTCCTCGTTTTCTGCCCAAACAATCACCAAGTATAATTCCTGAATGCACAAATGGAACCCCTCAGTGAAGTTCCCACAATCCCCCTCCTAATGCACTCTTTCATAAACAAGGAAAGGCAATCTGCAAAGGTTTCCGTCTCTGCAAATTGATGTCTGAATACCAAGAGCCAAGCTCAAACCCTCAACAAAACAAAGCTCAATGTCATAGCAAATATCATAAGGCAAGCATCCCCAAATGAAGTTCTTTTTTGCTTTTATTTCCTCCAAGACTCAACGCCCAAGAAAATGAGAGGGAATTACTTTATTTTGCATTTTAAAATATTGTCTTTGAGTTCCATGGGCGCTTATCCCTAGAGGGGCCACTTTTTTAAGTTACAACTTAAAGTTTATAAAGTGACCTTATAACATAACTTTATATTATGTTGATCTCAAAAAATGAATTAAATCTTTAATTTAATTCATTTCGCACCAAATGAAGTTTCTAGTCGTATCAAGATCTTGAATTCTCAGGCCCTGTCCATCCCTGCCTACCCTGCTAAAAATAGAAACCCTGGCTCTCGACTTACTAAAAATAGTAAGTCACTGAAATGACTTCCTACACATATCTATTAGCCTACAGAAGTCGATTATAGGCTAATCCTAAACCTCTGATGTAGCGAGCTAAATGGGGGAAATTACATACTATAGAGTGTTGATAGTTTCACTTTGTCCTTACTAGGGCAGAACCCCCTGTATGACTCCAAATTTGACCATTACATTTTAGCACAGCCCAATCTAACCATCAAAAAGCAAAGAGTCACACATGGAAGAGTGACTTTTTTATCTTCCATAATGGTTCTTTAGTCTTCACAACATTGTATGATTACGTATACATATCCAAATACATAGTAAGTGTCAAATATCAGACGAGAAATGTAGCTAGTGGAAGACGAACAACTGTTTACTGCAATATGGTGTGTTTCACAGAATATGAAGTAAACAGAAATAAAGTAGTAGTATAGTGCATCATACGAACATAACAGAATTACTCAGAACGGACCATTGTATTCATCATTGATTCACAGGAAACATTACAATGTTCATGACAGCCACATACATATTTCATTATGAATCCAATGTCTGCATATCAACTATTGTCAAATCATCCATATCTGACTACAATGCATTGACGACTTAAATACTCATGGCCAAGGTTGGTTGTGATGCCAACCGTTGGTACCGACTCCAAACTACCCGACCCGTCGGTTGGTACCAACAACTAATTACATCATTTGTTTACTTAAACTATTTTGCTATCTACATCTATTCCCCCCTCAAAATTGGTCGTCTTCTAGACGACATTCACATCAAAATGACAAAATTAGGACAAACTCATAAACATCCTACTGAGAGTGGGGAGGTTGGGAAGACGTCTCTGGGTGTACTGACGAGGTTGGGGTGGCTGATCGCTGTTGTGCTTGCAGCTTCCTTGCTTCCTCGGTTCTTTGTCGCAGCTAGTTTTGGGCTACTAGCTCCCACTCTCTTGCTGCCTTCACCATGTGACCTGCTTCCATTACTTGTGCTTTAGCTTTCATCACTTCTGCCTCCTTTGCCTCAAGTTGTACTCCCATGTCCTTCATCTTAGCCTCCATCTCCATCAACTTGGCCTCTAAGCCTAATGCCCTGGCCTTTTCTGTTTCAGTGGCCTTTGTCTGCTGTGCTAACTGTTTGTGAGATCTTTGAATATGCTCAGACAATTCTTTCTTCTTCGTCTGTAGGGCTGCCTCACTCTCCTTCTCCTTTTTCTCCAACATCACCTCTTTTTTCTCCATCTCATAGAATATTTGCTTATATGCCTTCTCTATGGTGAACAGAGACTCTATGGCTTCTGCGTCTCTTCCCCCTACCACTGACCATGACCCTCTCCATCGGTCATGCAGGTCTCTAGTGTCTATCTCTGGCCATCCTCTCGCTGTGAAATGTCGAGCAAACTCCTCCTCACAGCCCTGCTGTACAAAGTTCTTGATTCTCCTTGCCTCTTGGGCCACTACTTGTGATCATCCCAGTCTCAGCCATTTGGAGATCTCATCTATCTCCCCCATGTAATCTGCCACGTTCTCTAAGTCCTCCACGTACCTCTGAATGGTACCTATTGGGTTTGAGGGGTCGGGTCTGGAAAGTGTGAGGGTCAATCCCTTTGGAAATCCCTCCTCCTCCTCTGGTGAAGTGGTCACTGGAGTGGTCGCTGGGGAGCTCATAATGTCCATGGAAGGTCCCCCTACCTCCTGTGTAGCCGGTACTGGCTGTCGTAGAATGCTCTGTTGAGTGATCTGGCCAATAACGCTGAGCTGCTCTACGCTCTCTGTCCCCCTTGGTGTGTTGCCCTCCTCCTGACCCTTTGTCACCATGTGTAGTGGGCTCAGCAAGGGTACTTCAAGCATGTCTACTGTTAGGCCAATGTCACTTCACCAACTATCTATTTTGCCCTGAGGACCTCCTGTCGATGCTAATGGTAACTCTACCTGAGATGTGATCAATCCCCCTACTGTGGAGGGCTCCACTGGTGAGGTCGGGCTGACTATGTTGGTTGTCACCAAAGGTGTAGCTGGTGATGGTGTGACTCCTGCTGACAATCTTATCCTGACTGGCAGTGTGGTTGTGCCCTGTGCCTCTGTACTCTGTGAGGGTGCCGATAATGTGAATGATGTTGATTTGAGTTTTGGAAGTACCAAAATTCCTTTAGGCTGCCCCCCATTCTCTATTGTTTTCTCTATCTCCGTGGGCTGTCCCACTTTTGTTGTTGTTGTATTCTCCTCAGTATCCTTCATGGTGGCCTCTCTCACCACACTCCGTGTCATTCTTCGTGCATGTATTTCATCTATGGATGAATCACTTTCTACTATTGGTGACTACCCCCTGTCTTCCTCTTCTTCTTCTTCACTTTCGGTGGCTGTTTCCCTTTGCTTCCTTTTCCTCTGTGACAAGCAAGGTGAATCGGGGTGATGAAACTAACGACGAAAACACAGCATTGAAGACACCGGCCAGAAAGAGACCATACAAGAAGAATAAGGACTATAGAGTAATTCTGCCGACTTGCAATTTTTTGGCGATCGGTGAAAAGCAACAAAGAAAAAATGATGTTAAAAAGTCGGACAGTTTGCTGAACGTAGTATGCAGCTTCCGAAAGACAACAATTCTAGTTCCAAGAAAGACAACAGTTCCGGTCCCTGCCAATGATTACAAAATCAATAAAGTCGGAGTTGCAGATCGAACATGGACCCCGTCGAAGAAAAATAGAAAAATCCGATTCAGGTTGACATGGATGAAAAATTGGAAAAGAGGAAAAAAATAAAATGTAGGGCAAAATTGGTAAAATTTGAAAAAAAAAAAAGTAAGAGTACGACATACAGCCAGGCCGTACGACCAAGTCGTATGGCGTACGACCCACCCCGTCCCCGAACACTTCAAGAATTTTTTTCTCAGCCGACTATATGAGTTTTTGGATTGCAGATGAGTGTTCGATTTTGTCAAAAAAATGATGTGCGCCATGAAGGTCCAAATGGTTTTGAAGGTGTTATTTTGGGCTTGGCGGCAGGGGCGCTGCCCCTCGACCCCGCCCTGTATCGCGACAGGGAGCGCCCCAGGGGTGCTGCCCCCAAACCCCTGTGAGGGGCGCTGCCCCTCGACCCCATTGGGGGCGTTGCCTCCAAACCCCCATCAAATCAGTACTATCTTGATTCATTGAGCAATGGGGTGCAACATTCGCAGCATTCAGTGCGCTATCAAATTGGGTCCATTGGTTGGTTGGTCTACTGGCAGGTGTTCCAAATGTGTTGGTTCTACTTTTACATAGCTCCTACTTCAGCATTGTCGTCGGCAAAGCTTACTTAATGTCACTTGATGGTTTTCTGTCGTCTGGAAGACGACTAATTTTGTGGGGGGGATGATGTAGTTGGTCATAATTGTAGTCGACCAAGTAAATAATCATAAATTAATTAGTGTTGTTAAGTTAGGAGTGTTATCGGGAATTAACCCCGACGGTTGGATAGTTATAGAGTCGTTGCCAACGGTTGGTATCTCAACCAACCTTGGCCAAGTTATATATCGGTTTAATACTTTGTAGTTGGGGCACCGACAGCATTGTAACATTGTAGTGTAAATACTGATATATTCAATGAATGGGAACAATGCTTTATTCTGTGCAATGCTGTTATAATTTCATTCTCTGTGCTATGCACTATACTACATAATTCTGTTTACTCTATGTCTGTATGAATACCACATTGCCAGTAAACAACAACCATACGTCTTCCTCAAGAGTATATCATGTACAAAATGCAAAAATTAATAAGATTTTGTTCCAGTTCTATTATCTTTGATGTGCCACTCTTTGCAAGTTATTTATCATTTTTTATCATTGCTTCCACATATAACACGTCTGGATTCTAAATAGTTTGGAGTATAATTTCCCATATAGCTCCTAGGGTCTAGACCGATTCATGGCAACTCAAACATGGACCAAATTTCATCAACCAAATTAGAAGACATATCTAAGATCTTGAATTGCAACTAGCATACTTGTTACAAGAAAGACAGTATAAAGTTAGCAATACATAAAGAAGATTGTGATTCTCTCCCAAATAACCTTGAAATCAAATTATGGAAACCATTGGCCATTATTTAATGTATGAATAAAATCAGTCTTCCTTAGAAAATACAAGTGATAAAACCTAACTTTCCTTGCATCAATCATAGCCAAAGTTATGAACAACATTACTTTGGTGCATATGTAGGGAGCTATGAATAACAACATTCTTCCTTGGAAAATACAAGCAAGGAAAGCTATCTTTCTTTCCATCAATCAGAGACACAATTATGAACAACATTAATTAGGTGCACAAGTACAGGGGTATAAATAACATCATTCTTCCTTTGAAAATACACAGAAGAAAACTTATCTTCCCTTGTGACAATCATAGCCACGCTAATGAACAACATTACTTAGGTGCACCAGTATTGGGGCATCAAAGGTATGGATTTGAAGTACTTAATGCAAACCCCCATATTAGGCAGGTGAATATAGGGCCCTCTCTCGCTCTCACCCCTTAGCTATAAAGAGAAGCTATCGACATGTTGGATTTATCTTCGCCAAACATTTTAACACTTGCAACAACAATATATTAACCAATTCAATCAACTATCATGATGGAGCTGCACGATAGGGATGAGGTCTTTTCCATTAAAATTGTCTCTACATTGTTTTCTCATCTCCAGGAAGAGTTAGAGATCTTCACCACAATTCCTTAGAGAATGCTTTCCAATTTATTTTAAAGGTGGAAGTCAAACAGCAAAAGAGACCTCTAAAGCCCAACCAAGTTTTTTCACCTCATAAACAAAAGTCATCCCTTTCCCCTACCAAATCCTCTAACCCTACCAGCTTATCCTTGAAGATTGGGAGTTCTTCACAATGTAGTTCCACTAAGGATTCAACTCCTTTACCTAGCAATTGGAATAAGATGTTTTGTGAATATCAAAAGAAAATTGTATAGTCTACAAAAGAATAGCATGCCCTACAATCAAAGAATGCAAAGCACCTTCTAACTAAGGCCAATTGCAGCCTACCAATTCAGAGATAAAGGTATTCAATACCAACGCTTGTAATCCTCAACTAATTCTCATAGTAATATATTATTTTGGTTGGGAGCTCTGTTTACTCATAGCTGACAAGTCAAAGACATGTTAGTGAAGCTTATTCTTAATGATGGCAAACAAAAGAAACTCATTTCACAAAAGTTGGCGGACAATCTTCAATTGCCAACTCCCATCCATTCTCACACAAACAACTTGGGATGGATCAACGTCCACACTTATGTCATTTAAGTGTTCTAACTTCTGTCCATAGTTCAAAAACTCACGACTCGCCAAAACTTGACTGTAAAGACCCACACCTAATTTTTTGAATTTTTTTTGCAATATAGAGAATGCAAATGCAATCCTTGCACTTTCTGATCACCAAGATCCCAGAGTGGGCAAGGTGAGAGCATACGATGCTTTGGACAACTATCTACTGTATGAATGCACTACTGAAAAGGAAAGGCGGCAAGCCGACTAAAAAGCACACAGGCGACGTCGTTGAACCAAATCTACACCTCTTCGACAGACAAGTGTGTTTGAAATGCAAAGCCATTGGCAAATTCATACAAGTTCAATCAAGCCAAAATGGCCGATTTCTATGCAAACTTGATTGATGTCAAAACGAGCTATGAGGATGCAATGGGTCTAGCGGTGAACCGACCAAGACCTTTGATGTTGAAATGTACATAACTAGCGATAGACCATCCAGTTTTACAATATCATGATCATGAAATGCAGTACTCTCTAGCGGTACTACCTTCCAGAGTTACAATAAGAATGCAATATGCTCTATTGGATATTGAATTGAGAAAGTAACTAATACACTAAAATATTATTCAAATCAACTAATACATTGCTGCAACACACAAATTAGTCATAATATTCAAAAAATCAAGTATTAATCATTTCCTGAGCTCTGAAACAACTGTCACACAAACTGAAAGTACTTTGAATGCTGATGTAGTACGCTGATGAAGACTGAAACACATCAAACTCTACTCACAAACTGACTATTCAGAATTGTACAGCCACGAAAGCTCATGGAAATGACCTCACAAACTGGTACAGCCTACACAATTCTCATCAAATGTTGTTGCATATGTATTCAGACCTATACGGCCTGAAATAAACTACAAAGAAACTCCCATTACAGACTGTATGGCCCACTTATCAAGAACCTGTCCAAATTACTCCAAACTGCTGTAGATCAGAAAAAGGAATTGTACAATCAGAAGATGAGATTGTACGCCCTCCCAAAATTCCCAAAATTCATCTAGCAAACTTTCCAAGATGGTATGTATTGTTGATGTGTTTTCCTTGCACAGACAATGCAGCATAAAATACTCGCGTATTTTATCCTCTCTTGAACAAAATCACTCAAATGCTGAACTCTATGATCAAATGAGTAGACTCCAAGGTTCCTTATCTTCAATTCTCGATTTGGGATAGCTTGTTTGGCAAAGATGTGATTTGTTGTTTCATACAAAGGGACTTACACTTTGATGTTCAACGGCAGGAAAATACCGTTTACACTCGCACAATTGCCTCAAGGCTACACACTATGATAAGCTAATGATATGACAATTCAGCTCTTGATCCTACTTCTAACAATGTTTTTCAAAAAAGTACAAAAGATGTGGGTTTAGAAAGAGTATCTAATCTAAGTGCAAGCTATCATCATCAATTCCTGGAAATCTCAACCACACTTTGCTTCGCCATGAGACAACTCCACAAAGGTAATGCAATCTTCTAAGGATAAGCTAAAGGTTTTCAATTGCCCTATGAACAATCGAAGTGAAGCTTGTGATGTGTTCAGACTAACCTTACACTACAACTTGCCAGCGACAAATCATAAAAGGTATGAACATATAGAGATTTCACCAAGAAATTGAAAGACAATGACTTCCACGAACTAAAACTAGCAAACTTTGAAAGAAATAAACTAAGTTACAACATCGAATGCGAGTGAGTACTTAGCAACCATGCAACTTGCCAAGCGAACACAATATCACCATGAATGGCTCAACAATGAACTTGTATTAATCTTAGCAATGTCTTAGCAACAGCTCTAATTAGCTCAAAACCCATTATACAAAATGAAGAGGAATGAGGCTTATATAGACCTCAAAATACAATGAATGGCCAGGATCAATTTGGATTTGATGGCCCAGATCATGCCACATCAAAAGTAGTTATAACAACCTTCTATTATTAGAAATACTCAAGAAGCAATAGAGGCACGTTTTGCAAGGTGACACCTTGGCGCCTATGTGGACTGCCCATGTGGCATTTATTTCTTATGTTTATTCTTTTCGACTAATGCCACGAACTTTGGAACAACCTTCGCCATGTCAGCAACTGGTACACTTGGCGCGTTCCGAATGGTTCCTTCTGCCTTCTTCACATCTTGTGTATGCTCATCAATTGTCCTCTCCCACTCAATTATACCAACCCACTTACCACCAACAAATGAAATCAAGGAGTAGATGTTGTTCAGCTGTTCACCAGAAATGAAGTGAGTAGTGTTGAAGTAATGAGAATGTATGTAATTCTGCACGTCATGGAACGTAACCTCTCCTGAGAGATCACACATATCATCCATTACACCAACTATCTTATTATGAGCTCTCTGAAGCACACTATCCACTCGAACACAATCCATTTTAACGTTGTCAAGAAGCTACCCTCTTGTGTCCATAGTGAAGTACCAAGTAGAGAAATCATACGATGAACCTTCTCCAACTACCTCTTCCTCTATCAATGCTGACAGTGGAGTGTTCATCAAATCTTCCAAGTGTGGCATGTATTCTCTCTTGACATCATCGAACTTGGAATATGCTGCTGAAACTGCTTGAAGTCTTTCCAACAACTGAGCAATGGTTTCATACTTTTGGATAAGTTCATCAATGAATGTATCTATTTGATTTCTAACTCTTCCTATCCAGCTTTTCAGTTCTTGGGACTGTGATCTCATACCCTCTAATTGAGCAACAAATTCTTGTCAAAGCATGGGAGGTGGAGTAGATGTCCCTTCATGCTGTCGAATTGGATTCATCAACTACTGGATATATTGCTTTAAGGCGTGGTTTTCTTTCTCCAATCGAGTTCCTCTTTCCCTTTCACGCCTCAATCTTTCTTTGACCACTGAAACCGATTCCTCCAGCTCTTCAAACTCTTGCTCTTCTGTTGTTGGTCCCAATTCCATAGTGGTTACATCATATTCTTCAGGAACAATATCATCAATTGTTTTGTCTACCTTAGGCACTGCAATGTGTACTTTCCTGGATCCAGAACTCTCTCATAATCTTGGAGAGTCTAGTCGCCTTTTCTTTTCCCTTATCTAGCCTTGTCCTGCCTAACAACTCTTGTATGTTGACCTTTGGCGCTATTTCCACTCGGATAACATCATGTCATTCACATGACATCCTCCACCTATCACCTCCAAACCCGCCTTGTCAAGTGACTTCCACCATCGTGCATGTTCTCCACATCATTCACTCCATGCACTCTATTCAAGTCCGCCCTTCTTCCCAAGGTTGTCTATCTCATGCAAGGAGGTTAAATTATCAAGGAAGCAAGCGAAGGAGCTCTTAAATTATCAAAACCAAGCCAAAATTGTCTAAGTCATGAAAAATCCTCACACCTCCCTCAAACCCGCCCATGCTAGGTGGCCTTGAGCCCTTCATCCAAAGAAGGTCTTGTCCACAACACACACTCCGCACACACCCTTCAAACCCGCCCAACATAGGCACTCCGGAGACTTAGGCATGGATTTCATGCAAAAGGGTATGGTTTGAAATGTCATTTTTTGATCCCACATGCATAAGATGAATGTAATTTGTTATTGAAAATCCTTTATATCAAGTCTTAATTTGATGTGTTTCTTCTTGTAGGTGATGGAGGATCCAAGAAGGTGAAAGGCGGGAGCTCATACATAACAAGTTTTGAAGGTGGAGGAACGTTGCTCAAACTTGTCATCATCACCGCACGAAGGAGCTCCTACATCAAGACTTAGTATGTCTGGATGAGGAAGACATCAACGCCATGCGGAGGGGAGCTAGTCTAAGATGATCAAGGTTACAAGTGTAGTTCATCATCAAGAGCATCATCCGTTCGAGGCGAGGATCAGTGGAAGGTTGTCACTTCACCATGCACATCTTGAAGGAGGTCATCATCCAGAAGCTCACATATCATGTGCCAGACAAGAAAACTCTCATCAGACACTAGTCTACTCCATGAGTCCATGCAACTATCCAAAGGCATAATCCTACACAAGCACAACATCACAAGATGAGAGATGAGCATGATCATCAAAGCAATCCATGAGTTACATCAAGACAACAAGAAGAAAATATTCTAAGTAAAATTAAAGTAAACATGAGGTGAACCAGACTAGTTCGTTTGAAGATGCTAAGGTGGCACGTACACATCATCAGGCTAATCGCATTCCACCATGTCATTCATTAAAGAGGGCCCACCATAAAGATGCTCCAAAGATGCTTATCACATTGGGAAACGTGCCTTCATTGCCTCTTTCATGTTCTAAAAATAGCAAATTTTGTAACAAACTGCCTTGTTGTCTCAATCTCAGCGATTGATTGTCAAATCAATCCTGGCCCTTCATGTAATTTCTGAAGTCTACAAAAGGCTCATTCTTCTCATTTGTAAGGGACAATATAGGGGTTGATCATTAGAGAAGCGAATCATTAGAAGAAGATAGAGTAGGAGTAGATACTATGGCAATAGGAGTAGAGTAGAAAGAGCTCTTCAAAGTCATTGAAGAGATATATGAGATTGTTGTAAACAAAACACTTCCTAAATCAATACAAGGTCATTGTTGTTGTTCGCATGGTGATCTTGTACGATCAAGGAATGTTTGCATGGTTTCTTATTCTCCAAGATAGTTGAGACGTGGTTCCAAGTAGCTTAGATGATAAACTAGATAGAGGTCATTGATGTAATGAATATATGCAATGATATTTGATAAATTCCCGTTGGTTCATACTTTTGATGGCTTGTCGATGGTAAGTCATCATGTAAAGTTAGCCTAAACACATCTTGCAAATAGTTCGATTGTTGATGCTCCTTCGAGTTGCGCCAGCTATGGGTACTTTGGAGTGTGTTAACAATATGAAAATCCTTGGTTTATCCTTTGGAGATTGCACCTATTTCATGTAGTTGTTGCTTGTCATGGCGAAGTGAAATTTGGTTTCCAAGGGAATTTGTCTCCATAGCATCGTTCATCACGTCATTGTCCTTAGAATAGCCTTCTTAACCCCTTCTCCTTTTTCATTTTTTTCATAGCTGATTTGAAAAGTTCCATTTCACAAGGAAAGAGTACATAGTTGAATGGAGTGATGAATAAATTCTACGTAAGTCCCTTTGTGTAAACAGCATTATCACATCATACCACCGAGGCTATCCATTGCAAATCACATACAAGGAACCTTGGAGCGTTCTTGTTTGATCACGTAGTTTAGCATTCAAGACGCTTTGTTCAAGAGAGGATAGAGCACTTGGTGTTTTATTCTAATGTTGTTGTTGTCAAGAAAACATCATCAACACGTATCACTTAAGTTTGGTTCAACAGCTATTACCCATGGTACGGCAAGGACAATAAGTCAATTTTTAGCCAAAAAATAGGCTACGACTCATTCAGGAAAGGTCACACCTTATCCAACAAGTGTACATCCGTCCTAACCTCATATTGGTACGACCTCATGGTACCAACACTGCACTAGCATATACAAACTCAGCAAATATTAACTCAGTTTCATCAGCATTAAAATATATCAAGAATCTCCAAGATAGAAATAAATTGGAATTTCAAAACACGTCAAAAATCTCCATGATATCAGAAACTGGAAAATAACTAGAACTCCAAAATCTCACTATCAGCATCAAGGTGATTTCTAGGTGAAATCACACAACTAGCTAGGAGGGTTTTCATCCCCAAAACTGGATTCACCAAAGGGTTTTCGTCCTCAAGCAAATGGAAGAACTCACGTTCAACTCAAAATAAAATAGAAATGAATTAGACAGTAACCCTTTTCTGAAGAAAAAATCTTCCTTTTATAACTTTCGCGAAAATAAAATAATATTATCTCCTTTTTTCCTCATTATCTCCTCGAAAATATAAAAAACATAATTAAGTGTCTAGATGACCACCTTTTTGCACCTCAAGCCTAGCAACACTTTAACTGCACAACTTAAAAACAACCTTTTTGAATAATTAAATATAAGTTGTCAAATAAAATATAACTCAAAAGTACTTTTTTGATGACTTAATTTAATTATTTAATTATTTTCCCTTTATCAGCACCCCAATAGCCTACGAGAAAATTTGAGAAATAGGCTAAGGGTCTCCAACAGCTTATGCTTGAGAAGAGGACATTACATCAACAAGCCCAATTTTGACTTGTACTCGGCGACTTGGCAAAACTCGACAACTTTAAAAAGCACTTCATTTCCTTAAAAAAACACAAATTTCATCCAAAATAGAGTTACACAATATATCAAACGAGTCTGAAAAATGTTTGGGAAGTGTTTTCTATTAGATTTCAATATAAAAAGAGTACAATATTGCATCAATATGCGAATACAACAGCCGATAAATATAATATGTATTATAATTTATGACCATTGAAGTTGTTTTGCTATCCCATAGCCATTGTAGGTTGCTAGTTGCTTCCTACATCTGCCGCGGTAAGTTGTTTTGCTGTCCTACAGCTGCTGTAGATTGCTGGTTGCTTCCTACAGCTGCTGCAGGAAATTGTTTTGTTGTCCTCCAGCTGTTGTAGGTTGTTGGTTCCTAGGGTTTGAACATTGAATCTTTATTTATGTCTTATGTTTGAAGTTTCAACTCCGTATCTCTTTCTACAAACTCTATTTTGCATGAAATAAAATTTCAATGTTTTTTGTGCATTTTTTCCACATCCCATGTCCCACATCCCTACTGCGTCCACCGAGTCTGACTCGCAAACTCACAAAGTACTCATGACGACTCACAGAGTTTGACTCACAAAACCAATGAGGAGTAAATGGGCAATTAACTTGTTTTGTATTCTGACTCACAAGTACTCCACAAGTTTTTGAACTATGATTATATCACATTTTCCATTGAACCATTTCACAAAAGAGTTGATTGTAACATCACTCTGTAAGATACCCAACTAATTCTACCAAAATTTTTCCTTACTTAGACAATTTTACTTGCTATCAACTCATCAACTATTTCAACAACACAAAGATATATATCAAAGATAACTAATTGAATGAATCAACCTTTAGCTGGGTACTTGTTTTATTACTTGATTCAATCAACTCACAATGTCTTATTACATGAGTAATGCTTTCAATGGCATGAAGTTACACTTTATTTCAAATGGAATTACAAAGCAGGCCTTGGAGCCTTGATGATTACAATGGGCGCCTATACTTGATCAACTCAAATTGAACCCAATGATGTCAACTGAATGTCAACACCTCACAGTACAACAAGGGAGCATCACCTTGTCAGTTGAGGGAGCATCACCCCAACACTTGAAACTCGCAGGCCTCAAGATTACAAGCTCAACAGCTTTGCAGAGAGAATTTTGTCAAAATGCATAGATCCCAAATGAATGAGAGAGCTCCTCCTTTTATAGGCCTTCCAAAGGCAATGAAGGCACGTTTTTCAATGCACCAAGAGGAACCAAGGCACGTTTCCCAAGAAGCATATCCAAGGGAATATTCCATCTGATGACTCATTCTGAGTTGGCAAACTTACCCAAAGACCTAGACACGGATCCCGAGGACGTCCTGTTGACCAATGAAAGCTCAGGTAGATGCAACTACCTTATCTTCTGACTAGGCGCCCATTTGGAGTAGTATGATCATGGAATGGCGCCCAATGTGACCTAGGCGCCCAACTGAGGTAGCAGAGGCCTGAATATGCGCCTTGAAGAATTTGATGACTCCATGCAAACTTAGAACTTTAGCAAAGATCTTTTGGACCCTAGGCGCTATCTCCTGATGGAGCGCCTTGTTTCAAAACAGGTCTTGGGGACTAGCAACTATCTTAGGCGCACATCTGCATAATTCACACTTTCAAACACTTGAAATCTAGCGCCCTCATCTGAAGTATTACATCTTGTTTGAGTCTTCTATAGCGCCTTAGGAAGAGAATGATTTTGCTTTGCTACAAGTCACAACTGGATCAAAATTATTATCTTCTCTCAAGCGCCTTTCACTATGAATGGATTGAAACCTCTTTCTTAGCTAGGCGCATTCTGGAGGTGAAGCAGGAAGTGCGCCTTGCATGCATGGTTGTTTTCTCTATCAAGTCTTCAAGTCTTGTTGTCTTGGAAGGTAAAATACCTCATCCTGGAGTGAGCGCCTTACTTCACATGTTCAAACTTCATCTTTTAACTCACTCTGTAACTAAGCGCCAGAGCTGAGGTCTTCAGTCAGAATGTGCGCCTAGAGCCTTCTAGGCCAATTTCATCCCAGATTGGCAGGATATGAAGCTTCTTGAAGTTGAAAGTATCTTCACCAATCAATGTGCTACTCATTCAACCTATTGAATCTCCTGTTCTTGCTTGGGCGCACATTTGGTCTAGGCATCATGGAGTTTGCGCCTAGGCATGGAAACCTCATATACTTGTCCAATCTTCATCATTAAGCTAGGCGCTCTATTGAAGGAGTTTAGCTATGTTGAGCGCCCTATCTCAAAACCATTATTGAGTGCCAGAAGTAACCTAAATAGCTAGGCGCTCATTGACAGGTTGCTAGAGGAAAAGTGCGCCTAGATAACAAGATGTCATTACTTGATCACTTCATCTTTCCACTTGATCTTATTGAAGGTGAGGCTTCACTTGATCAATCTTGAAGGAGTTCATCACTTGTTTGAAGTGCAATAGAGTCTAGGCGCACTATTGGGAATTTGGTGGTGAAATTGGCGCCTAGATGCATTAAGACTCCTCTTTGCATGGACTACTCACTTCATCCACTCCTGTTGATCCAATCAACCATCCCAACTCAAACACCCATGTTTTTATCCTGGATTTGCACCTTATGAGGACTAGGCGCACTTTGAGGGTTATCAGAGCTAGGAAGTGCACCTAACTCACTTGGACTTCTTCAATGATCCCAAACTCAAGTTTGATGAGTCAATTCGCCCAATTGATGTTCAACACATCCAAAGATGACTCCATCCTCTTGATTATTGCTTTCAAAATCCAAGGCGCATTTTTGAAGTGTAACTGTAGGAATGAGCGCCCTATACTTGACTTAGTGGATTATGACTTGAAACTCCTTGATTGTACCTGCAAAATGACACACAGAGTTAGTCAAAACCCATTTCATTCCCTTATCATTCGGAATTAGCCTCCGGGAATGAGGAGTAGGCTAATCCATTCATCACTTGGTGCTCAAGCCGGAAATGGGGACATGACACACTCAACTTGAGTTTTGCACCCTAATACTTGGGAACCCTTATCAATATGACAACCACCCTATCTTAAATAGATTTCATAATAACTAATGGCTATGCAAATGATAAAGTGTATAACTTCATTTCATTTGTTTGTCCTTTGCTCTCTAGTATGCCAATGGTTGTACAAGTCAAAATGTACAAAAAAACACCTCTTGGTATTATTCAAGAAGCTAAGGCAAATAATGCAAACAAGATTGCATATGAAGCAATCAAATCTCTTGTTGAGCCTCCTTGCTCTACTTTAACACTTGCCCTCTCAAACTTTCAACAGCCATTTGAGATTCAAATAACCTATTTTAAATATATGATCCTGAAACTAAAATGGTTATAGTATTATAACATACAATAGTCACCAACATACATATCAAAATGAAGGAAATAAGTATTATACTCTTTAGGTAATCAAATAAATCTGAACACAAAAGAAAAATGAGAGCAAACAACAAAACAATTGAAGACACAAGAATTTTTACCTTGTAGAACCCAAATTTTGGGAGACAACTCCGACAAAGGGAGGCAAATGACCTCGTTACCCACTATCTCCAATGACAAATACAATCTTAGGCCTCTTTCGCACACAACCATCCTAAAACAGCAACATTTAGTCCCTAAGATCTCTCACAAGCTCTTTAACACTCTGTTTTAGCTCACCTATTACAATCTATTTCATCACTTGGACCACATGAATCCTCCTAAAATTCACTTCAATTTCCTCTATTGAATTCCTATTTGCCTTTACAATGGCATATTTATGCTTTACCGTGATGCCCTCTGACTAATTTTTTTAATTAAACGAATGATGCCAAGAAAGAAAGAACAATATACCACACCAATATACTAACAAAGCAAATCCTAACAATAACATTAGAGCTGTATTTTATTGATAAAATCTGTTGGAATACATCAATAGAGGAATAATAAATATCTGCCGAAATACATCAACAGAATAATAATAGTGTGTAACAAACTAGCAATCAAGCACCTGGTGGATGATCTTTCCCCAAACTAGAAATGATGTTGTATAATGCTGCTCTAGACACCACACAAATCAGTTTGCCAATAGAAAAGAGAATGCTTTCAATTCAATGCAATCCCTGAATGAGATTGCCCACAAGAAACTAGACAGGTTCCATCCTCTGATCTTTGGATTCAAGGGTTTTTGTCCTTGAATCTATAAATGAGCACTGCCTAATGTAGCTACCCTCTCTAGGTCTAAAATATATGAAATTAGCATAGAATGATCCTCTCAAGGTTTGGTGGCCTCTAATTATCCATTGACATGTTCCCAACCTTAGGCACCTAGCTTACGTGTCAAATAATAATGATTATTTTTATTTGATATGACTCTAATATCACTTAATAATCAAGTACCACATAACATGGCATTAGTGTAATAACATTAAATTGTTCAAGTAGCCAATAAACCCTAACCCCTCATCAATAAATCAATCCTAACTTGAGAACCACTCACTAGAATGTAATGTCCCCATTTTGAGCTAAGTTATATTTGCTAGTTGAGTTTGCTTCTATACATGGAGAACCGGAAAGTTGGTATATGTCTATGCATGGAGAACCGGAAAGTTGGATCAACTAGTGTGTTATTGAGCTATATGGGAAATGCAATATTAAAATTGTATTTCAATTATTTGATTTGAATTTTCAAATGATGAAATAAGTGGGAAAATGAAATCTTTAATTACATTTTCTCTAATCTATTTTTATGGAGTTTTAAGTGGAATAAGGAGTAACTCCAGGGGGGACCTATTTTATAATGTCATCTATTGTAGCCAACATTGAAGTTGAGGATTTGCACATGAAGGATAGTTCCAAGCAAATTCCAATGATTATCATATTTGATCGATTGGCATTTTAGATGAAATTTCAAGAGGATTGATTGGTATTATGAGGTGGCGTTTCCATTGGTTCTTGTGTCATGAGAAGAATCGATGCTAGAAAAGAAAAAAAGCAATTTAACTAATATTTGTGCATTCAAAGGAGAGCCAATGGTTGGAGCATTCGCCAGGTCAAAGATATTCAAAAACAATTATTTTAAATGCAAATTTATTTTATTAAATGCTTGCATTTGGATAGATTGGTTTTTTTAATGCACTTCATGAAGTGGTTAGTGATCGGCTAAGGCAAGGGTTTTATTAAATGCAAATATCATCATTTAATGCATGCACATGAAGTAGTTGTGGATCGATGCAAGTATAGAGGAGCATTTTAAATGCAAGTTCATAAATTGAATGCCAAATATCTAGTCGGTTATGTCAAGGATCAAGATTTTAAATGCTTTGAAGGATATTAAATGATTGCATGCAAGTTGTTGGGAGACGCCAAGGCAAGTTGTGAGAATTGTAAATGTAATAGATGTATCTCATTTAAACAATTAAAGATTGTTTTAAATGAGTGTGTTTTAGATGTAACTCATTCAATATTGTTCAAGTTCATTGCTCATCATTGGTGGAATTCAAGCTACAATTCAAAATGCCAATGAAGAAGGACGTCCATGCTTGAGGAGTTAAATAGAGGACTTGAACATCAATTTGCAATATATGATGCTATGGTTTAAGGAGCATTTGAAGTGAATTTGACATTATTATAACCCTTGGTCATTGTGGATGTCACACCAAGGTAGTCGATTTGGAGAGATCATCATTATATGAAGATTTAACATATATTTTCAGTTCTGATTTTTTATAACAGCCAGCTAATAATGGTATTTTAGGGTTCTTACGCAAGCTTTGATTGAAGATATTGGCTTGGGAGCATTGTTGACACAAGATATTGCATCTAGGGTTCCATCGCTTGGCTTCAAGAGGAGTTTTTGTCATTGTTTTGATCTCTAGAAGATTTATGGGCATATATACATTTTGTATCAGACATAATAGTAGTCAATATGATGTAATCAGTCCATTTTATGAGGCTGCAATAGTGATATTTGAAGTCTACTTCCATTGGACATTGATAGCTCTTTCATGTTTTAGGGTTACAAGGACATTTGGTGGCACTTGGTTGACATTTTTATAAGTTGTTCAAGTCTGATCTGATTATGACAATGACTGATATATACAATCAGCAACAAGCTTTTGATATCTTTTCATATTGAATCAATGATGTATGCAATGGTGTTTCATGGTTACATATATGTATGATTGTATTTGAATGTTTATGTGGTTTTGTGCAAAAAATCTTATCTAAAAGTTGCAAAAATTTCAGTTGTCCTAGAAAGGGATATTACAATGGTATCAGAGCCATAGACCTGCCAGCCTGTTTGGGTTTTTTGAAGGAAGAGCTGAAGCTATGAATATAAGAAGATCATATACACCTATAGTGGACAAGTCTATAGAAGAAGACTTGACAGCCTTGATAAACAAGTATGATGCTCTTCCTAAGTATGTGCAAAACAGAATTAGCTTCAAAGACTACATGAAGTTCAAAAGCTCATGGTATGATGAAGAATTATTTGATAGTGATGAAGAGGAAGTGCAAGATGAAGGTAAATCAGCTAAGGTAGATGAAGGTATGGTTTCTCAAGTTGAGACTAACATTGATCTTCATGTTGATAAGAGATCAAGTTGTGATATGAATGGTTTGGAAAATGATATTGTTCATACATTTGAGAGCAAATCAGAAATTTCAGTTTGTTATGAACAAGTTAAAGAAGACATAGGTGATGCATATGAAGTTCCTTGCTTTGGATCAGCATTTGATGAAGAAAAATGGCATGATGTCATTGCTGATCATTCTAATGAGATGGCAGATTTTGATCATGGAGTTGAATGGCATGATATAATCCCTTATTTGTTTAAGGATAGCAGTCCTATTCCTTTGCAATCAACTCTACTTGATGATTTTGAGGCAGCCAATTATGATATGCATGAATATAACAATGGGAATGAAGACTTGATGGTGTTTGATGACTACAATGTAAGCATTAAAGAGAATTCCAAAGGTCTAATTTGAGACAGCGATATTCTTTCTCATTCTTATGAGATTGCTACTCTTTCACATGGAGGAATGAATGAAGAAGAGCCTACAAGCGTTGGCATTCAAAGTACAAGTGTTGGATATGAAAATTTCAAAGAAGATGCACTTGTGAAGATTAAAGACATGGCAATAAAGTATGACAGGTATTCTGATTTTTATAACATTAATGAGACATATCATTTGGATGGTTTAATGAAGATTTTAGAAATTTTAGTTGGTGATTCTGTTGATGACACTCATAGTGGACCAGCCACTCAAGAATTGTCTTTGATGGGTGTTGAAGGCATCCATAACTCATCTTTGGTTATGTCACCAATTGATTATGATATGGCAGTTTTTTATTTGTTGCTTGGTGACTTCATCTTCATTGATTCATCATGGGTTAGAAGCTGTCCTACTTGGAATTCCATTGCATGTGATTTCAGTTGTGATTTGCATGATACATTGATGAGTAGTGAAGTATGTGATTTCAGTTTTAACACAACAGGATTAGATACAATTGTGTTTAGCATCCTTCATCTATTCATGTTACTATTCAATGGTAGAAGAATTTTCAGCTTCATTGGTTCATTGCTTGGCATCTACACCTTGATGATTGGCATCTATTTTGATTTGGATGTGTTTGAGTCGTTGTGCGATAGTGGAAGCGGTCCCAGGATCTTCTACCCCAACAGGTTTGAGATGATATGTTTGAGCATGATTGAGGAGCCTTGATGGATTTGGGATCCAGGGATTGATTGGGTTCAGTGTTTCTTCCCATTGCTTGGGGACAAACAATGTCGGGAAGGGAGGGCTATAATGTCCCCATTTGAGCTAAGTTATATTTGCTAGTTGAGTTTGCTTCTATACATGGAGAACCGGAAAGTTGGTATATGTCTATGCATGGAGAACCGGAAAGTTGGATCAACTAGAGTGTTATTGAGCTATATGGGAAATGCAATATTAAAATTGTATTTCAATTATTTGATTTGAATTTTCAAATGATGGAATAAGAGGAAAATGGAATCTTTAATTACATTTTCTCTAATCTATTTTTATGGAGTTTTAAGTGGAATAAGGAGTTACTCCAAGTGGGACCTATTTTATAATGTCATCTATTGTAGCCAACATTGAAGGAGAGGATTCGCCCATGAAGAATAGGTCCAAGCAAATTCCAATGATTATCATATTTGATCGACTGGCATTTTAGATGAAATTTCAAGAGGATCGATTGGTATTATGAGGTGGCGTTTCCATTGGTTCTTGTGTCATGAGAAGAATCGATGCTAGAAAAGAATAAAGGCAATTTAAATAATATTTGTGCATTCAAAGGAGAGCCAACAGTTGGAGCATTCGCCAAGTCAAAGATATTCAAAAACAATTATTTTAAATGCAAATTTATTTTATTAAATGCTTGCATTTGGATAGATTTGTTTATTTAATGCATTTCATGAAGTGGTTAGTGATCGGCTAAGGCAAGGGTTTTATTAAATGCAAATATCATCATTTAATGCATGCACATGAGGTAGTTGTGGATCGATGCAAGTATAGAGGAGCATTTTAAATGCAAGTTCATAAATTGAATGCCAAATATCTAGTCGGTTATGTCAAGGATCAAGATTTTAAATGCTTTGAAGGATAATAAATGATTGCATGCAAGTTGTTGGGAGATGCCAAGGCAAGTTGTGAGAATTGTAAATGTAATAGATGTATCTCATTTAAACAATTAAAGATTGTTTTAAATGAATGTGTTTTAGATGTAACTCATTCAATATTGTTCAAGTTAATTGCTCATTATTGGTGGAATTCAAGCTACAATACAAAATGCCAATGAAGAAGGATGTCCATGCTTGAGGAGTTAAATAGAGGACTTGAACATCAATTTGCAATATATGATGCTATGGTTTAAGGAGCATTTGAAGTGAATTTGACATTATTATAACCCTTAGTCATTGTGGATGTCACACCAAGGTAGTCGATTTGGAGAGATCATCATTATATGAAGATTTAACATATATTTTCAGCTCTGAGTTCTTATAACAGCCAGTAGATAATGGTATTTCAGGGTTCTTATGCAAGCTTTGATTGAAGATATTGGCTTGGGAGCATTGTTGACACAAGATATTGCATCTAGGGTTCCATCGCTTGGCTTCAAGAGGAGTTTTTGTCATTGTTTTGATCTCTAGAAGATTTTTGGGCATATATACATTTTGTATCAAACATAACAGCAATCAATATGATGTAATCAGTCCATTTTATGAGGCTGCAACAGTGATATTTGAAGTCTATTTCCATTGGACATTGATAGCTCTTTCATGTTTTAGGGTTACAAGGACATTTGGTCACACTTGGTTGACATTTTTATAAGTTGTTCAAGTCTGATCTGATTATGACAGTGACTGATATATACAATCAGCAGCAAGCTTTTGATATCTTTTCATATTGAATCAATGATATATGCAATGGTGTTTCATGGTTACATATATGTATGATTGTATTTGAATGTTTATGTGGTTTTGTGCAAGAAATCTTATCTAAAAGTTGCAAAAATTTCAATCATCCTAGAAAGGGATATTACATAGAAAGACCTGAGATAAAGCATTATGAATGGCTGTCTCACACCCAAATCTAATGACAAGTTGCATGACATGGTCCTATCCCCAGTAGCCCTCCAAGAGCCCCTAAGGAATAGAAACAAGTTTTCCCCAAGGCACTTATAACGGACATGTACACTTAAAAACCTCCATAGGTATGAACAATGTCAATAGTAAAAAGGTCCCCTCCTTAGTGTAAAGCCCCCGTGCGGAGACTAGTGGTGAGGGTCCTGCCTCCAACCAACCTCCTAAAATTTAGGAAATGCCCCTAAAATATATGAAATGGTCCAAAACTCAAAATACCAACAACAAATGAATGAAACCAATTCTCACCAGTTTATACTTCTCTAGCAATCTGTAATGTCCCCCTTTCCTAGGCAATGATTAGTTGCAGAGGTTAGTCCATCACTTGGTCCCCATGGACTAACAGGATGGTTAGGCGGGCCCTTTGAGGGCATTTGTATTAAAATATTAATTGTAATATTAATGGTATCTTAGCTTTAGTTAGTTGTAAGTTTACTTTAGTTAACTTGGTTTTTATTAACTTTTGTTTACGCTTTAGTTGTTTTAGCATCTTTCTGATTTCTATTTTAGTTTGCTTCAGTTAACGATGGTTTCTTTTTAGAAACATTGTCTTGTAATTTCCTTTATAAGGAGTTCTTATCTCCATTTGTAATTATATAATTATGAATATCAATAATCATTTCATGGTATCAGAGCTCAGGCTCAAACTTTTTTTTAACGAATTTTTAGTAATAAAAATTCGTACCCAGAAAATTAAAAATTATTCTGGAAGGTTTTTTAAAAAAGTTTTTTAGCAGTTTTTTCAAATAAAAATCGAAGAGATTTTTGAGGGCTTTCAGAAGCATTTTTGAAGGTTTGTTGAAGTTGAATCGCGATTTCTTTCTGCTCATTCGTGCATTTTTACTTGCAAAAATTCGTGACTAAGAAAAGGGCATTTTTTGAAGGATTTTTTGAGCAATTTTTTCAAAATCACGTGTCCAGTTTTTGACGTGATTTTTTCACGAGTCTTCAGCAGTTTCGTGAGCCACAAAATCTGAGGAGTCTTCGTGGGCGTATTTTGTGTCTATTGACGCGACAGGACATCTTTTCTGAGCTGCGGCCTAATTATTTCTGATCAGCTCATGGTGTTTGTTGATGACGGTTTTCTGAGTTCGTGGGTGTGCAGTGATCTAGGTGTTTTCATCATTGTTTCTGGGCGATTTTATAAAAATCGTGATTTCGTGGCAGCGTGAAGGGTTAATGTTTTGAACTAGTTTTGACAAAAAAATTTCTAGGAAAATTAAAATTTCTGCAAAGAGTTTTTCAAAAAAAATTCTAAAAAAAATTTGCTAAAAGAGTTTTTTTTTTTTAATTTTTTTCTATAAAAATTTTGCTAAAGTTTTTTGAGGATTTTTATATGAAAAAATCTTACTTTTTCAGAGTTTTCAAAGGTTTTTCTGAAAAATCTTACAGTTTCTGAGCCTCTTTTTAGACGATTTTTGAAAAATCCTAAGTTGTGCCAACTGATTGTCCAGGGTTTCTGCCAGTCGATCACTGAGTTACCTCGTTTTTCGTGCTTTGGAAAACGGGAGGGATGGCGTCGTCCAATTTTATGTTGGAAAATACGCAGAGGTTCAATGGAAAGAATTACAACACCTAGAAACAGTAGTTTGGAAGTGCTAGTTCGTCCTCCAGGGAGCAAGCATTTACTGGCAAGAATGTTGGCAAAGGCAAGTCCACTCAGCAGAAAGGATGAGGCGATTCAGAGGAGGGCTCCAAGAAGTCTATTACTTGCCATTACTGTGGGAAGATTGGTCATTTCTAGAAGTTTTGCAGAAAGCAGTTGGCCGATGCGAAGTCCAACCAAGAAGAGTCTCAACAAAGTGCTCAAGTGGCAGAGTATACTAAGGAGTCTGCATATTTTGCATTTTGAGGAACGACACCATCTGATTATGGGTTGATTTAGTTTTTGTTTGTACAATGACCATTAAGGGAGGGTATTAAAATAGTAATTGTAATGTTAATGGTCATCTTAGCTTTAGTTAGTCGTAAGTTTACTTTAGTTAACTTGGTTTTTAGTAACTTTTGTTTACGCTTTAGTTGTTTTAGCATCTTTCTGATTTCTGTTTTAGTTTGCTTCAGTTAACGATGGTTTCTTTTTAGAAACATCGTCTTGTAATTTCCTTTATAAGGAGTTCTTCTCTCCATTTGTAATTATGTAATTATCAATATCAATAATCATTTTAGTTTGTGGACTTGTTTAGTCAACCTTTTGAGTTCTATTGGTTTGTCCCAACTCAGTGTTTACCAAGGATTTCACTATGTACCTTCCGGAGCCTATTTTGGACACTTAGTCCATACTTATTATTTATAGTAAGTCACAGGGGGTCACTGGTATGGTCGGTTGACAGTATTACCATATTGGGCATAATAGCGGATTTATATCTTGGATTTATCTTGGTTTAATTATGGACCTATGTATTAAGTTTTAATAACGTCAATAATAAAGTTAAATTAAAATATTTAACTTTGTGTTATTAATATATATTAAAAGGACTTTATGTTAAAGGGTATAAAAGTGGTTTAAAAAAGAATACTTTATAATATAAAGTTGAGCGCCCAATTTTAAAAGGGGTTATAAGGCAGGAATTTAAATTAAATAAAATATAATTCAAAAGCCAACTTGGGCGTGGGAGTTTGGGAAATATAAAAAGCCATTTGTGAGCTCAGTTGCAAATTCATGTTGAGAAGAAAATTTTTAAGGGTTTTGCTGGTTGGACTGGAAAGTCTGAAAATCTTGGGTTCATTGAGGATGAAAACCCTGATGAGGAACAACATGCTACAGGAGTGAAAGATCTCCCAAGGCTGCTAGCTGACAACTTCGTTCAGGGGTTGTGCTTGTGCTTCAATCGATTGCAAGAAAGGCTTCAAAATTCAAGGTTAGAAGTATAAGGATTTCGCAGGAATATTGATCATCTTTCATAGTGAGGTATTTGCAAGGGTTTGAATAGATTTCATAGAGGTTTCTTTGAAGTTGTTCGTTGATGTTACACATGAAATGGAGGAGGGTTTATGCTAAACCCCAACAGCAAATCTGAGAGATATATTTGTGGTTGGGTGATGAAATCGTGGAGGTTAACTATATATATATATAGTACCATTGCATATTTTACGAAATGAGCTTTGTATTGGTTGTGCCAAGGGTTTGAACCAACAACTGGAAGAGACGAAATCCTTCACTGTTTTGAGCACCTGTGGAGTTGGAAGACATCTCTAGGGTGTTTGTGATGATCTTATTTCAGAGGTCACATTTGAGCTACAATTTCCAATTTGTATACTTGTCGCGAAGGCTTCATACATTTCAACTCTTTAGTTTCTTCGCATGATAATTCAGGACTAATATTGAGGATCGTTTATTGATCTGAGGTAGAGTTTCTGAGCACATTGGAGATAGAGATTGGTACCTGTTGATGAGGTTTTTGTGACTACAACAACATTAGAATAAAACACAGAGTATCCTATCCTCTCTTGACTAAAGCTTCTCAGACGCTGAACTATGTGATCGAATGAGACTACTCCAAGGTTCCTTTTATGTCAGGTCTTGACGTGCATAGGGATAGACTCAGTGGAATGATGTGATTTGCTGGTAATCACGAGGGGGACTTACGTGGGCTTACTCCTTCATAGACATGGAATTCACTCCTGGGACTCAGACTTGTGGGCGAATGGAACTCTTTCACAAATGGACAGCTTGAAATTCCTAGGTTCCACTCTCTGGTTTAGGCGAATGATTTGGCAATGAAGCTTCTAGAAAACTAATCCCAGTGAAAATCTAAAAGAAAATGCAAAAGATGAGGTAAGGGTTTAGGAATCTAATCAATGGAAATGATTGTTGTTGAAGATGAAACTGGAACCAGTCCTCTGCTTCGTCATGAGACAACAACTAGGCAGGGATGGTGCAATCTTCTGGGGTAGAGGTAGATGTTTTCACACTGTCCTGTCATGGAACGTGGAACTGATCATACAGAAACAGCCGAAGTTAAGCATGGATTACGTTCAGACTAACCATACAAAGTGATTTGCAAGCCACAGATCACAAATGGTATGAACTAATCAACTTCAATCATTCAACAAGAACATTTCCATCGCATCTATCTAACGAAAGTAAGAAAATACAAGAAATAACTTCAATATCTTTCAGATTTGCTCCAAGAAATCAATAAGACCATGCCAAAAATCTAAAGAAATATATGAACACCATTCTTCAATGCATATATTATTGCTTCAGAAGTCTGTATTACAACAATCTGACTGATCCTTGGAGTTTCAGCTCAGGAAAATAATGCAAAAATGAAAGCTAACTACTAGGGTGCTCTAGGAGCATCAGACTGATGGAAAAGACAGAGAGAGAGAGATTACAATGAGGCATCCCTCAGCCTTTATATAGGCTCTCAAAAATATCCTAGGGCAAAAGGAAATCAGATTTCCTTGAAACATGTGCCCTAGGTTACAAATCCTAGAAAAAGCAGATGGGGTCGTCAGAATATCCATGCAGGAGACTGCCACCTGTCTAGGTCGTCAGAATGTGTAAGGAAACTTTCCAGCTGTCCTGGTCGCCACCTGTCTAGGACTTCTAGATAGGACTGTCCTGTCTGTCCGGAACTTCCTTGGTCGCAAATTCCATGATGTCCTGGAGTCCTTTATCCTGAGCACAGATTCCAGGGTGAACGGGATTTTCATGTGGAGGAATCCTTCCTTGAGCAGGGGCGCACTTTCCTTAGGGTCCTGGAATGGAATTCCTTCCTGAGTTGGAATTCCCTATCATGGAATAGGATTCCCTGTACTGGATTCCTGGGTTGGATTTCCTCATCCTTGGCGTGGATTCTCATTCTTCCTGATGGATGGTGAACTTGAAGTGTATCCTCTTGGTTTTCCAAGGATTGATCCTCCTGTTCGGAACTGGAATCCCTGATATTGGACTTGGAGTGATTTCTCCCATTCCGCCATCCTTGATGCAGGCATTCTCTGTCATTTGAAATCTTTGGAAGGACATCTTGATCTTCCTTATCCCTTCGTGCGAAGTCTCCCTGTCGCCGAACTAGAATCTTTGATGTTGCCTTCCCTTCCCTCGGTATGCATGTGTAGTCTTCTTATTGTCGGAACTCCTGGATCCTTGAAATGGTCATCATTTCCGGCACTTTAACTCTCTGCATCCATCGTGCTTGCCCCGGATCATCCTCCTTCATGCTCCTCATGGAACTTATCCTCGTCTTGGATTCCTGCAAAACATGGGAAACCTCAAATAGTCATGATGCACAAAATCCATAAATACAATACAATATGAAATGAAACATGAATGATTTTGCAAGTTTTGATCAATTTCACTTATAAATTCCTGAACAAACAAAGGATTTCCCTCATTCTCCGGCATTCTTCATACTCGACTGAATTTTCCTTCATTCCAGGGTTACCAGGCATGGACAGGAGGAATTTCAGTTGGTCGGGGATTCCTGGGAGCCGGGGATTCTTGCTCATCCTGGAATTCCACTTGTCCCGGAGGATGAATTTTTGCCCTTGGAGGATGAATTTCTGCCCTCCTTGCTCTGGAATTGAATTTGAATGATTGTAAATGACTTGGGCGCCCTCCATTTATAGGTAAGTTGTCCTTCTTTGCCACTTGGCCGACCTAGGTTGGAGGAGAAGAAATTCCTTAACCGCCAAACTTTTCCCTTAGCCGACTTAGTTTTTTTGTCTTTTCTGTTTTGTCGGTGGTCGGGGATTCGTGAATGTCGGGGAATTTGGAATGTCGGGGAATTTGCAATGTCGGGGAATTTGACATGTCGGGGATTTTGCAATGTCGGGGAATTTGGCATGTCGGGGAATTTGCCATGTCGGGGAATTCCTGAGGTTTAGGATTTTGCGACGTCGGGAATTTATGAATGTTTTGGATTTTCTTCCCCAGCACAACTCTAGAACTTTTGCTAAAATCCAGCTAAGTCTTGGAATATTGCCCCTTGGAATCTTACTCAGATGGAAGGCTGCAATTTTGCTTTCTGTGGAGGAACATGGCGGGATGTGTCCTTGGACTTTTATGTTCAGTCTTTTGGATATTTGCTAAGGGTTTCATCACTCTGTTTTGGCAGGGATAGATTTTTTTATACTGGGATCAGAGACTCCATCATTTTTAAAACCATAAGTACCTTCCATCTCCTTTAGGGATTCCGGACTTCGAGGTATAACAGGCGAGGAATTCTTCCATGCAAGAGCTGGCAGACTGGGTTCCAGAATTTCATCCTGCAGGTCTCCCATTCTAGACTGGATCAGGAATGTCCAAGGGCACAGAATCCAGAAGGTCAAGGATTTTGCGCCCAGGACAAAATTTGTCCTGGAGCGCAGAATCCTACAGGTGCTGGAATTTGCGCCACTTGCCTTTGGAGTTCAGTTTTAGGGAATCTAAGTCAAGGATTTGCATTTTCCTGAGTTTCGAAGCGGGATTCTAGTTTTGCAGTAGGTTCATTCTCCTAGCTACTCCATGGAGGTTCAGATGTTGATACAGGGTCAGAAAACGGAGTTTATTTCTTCCATCCTCGTTTCTTCCATCCTCGCGGAATCTGTTACTTCCAAGGCGGGATGAGAGGTTCGTTCGTTCCATCCTTCGTTTCTTCCATCCTCGTTTGTTCCATCTTCCGAGAGTCTGTTACTTCCAAGGCAAGATGAGGGGTTCGTTTCTTCCATCCTCGTTCCTTCCATCCTCCGGGAGTCTCTTTTCGATGGCGAGACATGAGGTTCATTTCTTCCATCTTTCGTTTCTTCCATCCTCCGGGAATCTGATGGCAAGACACAAGGTTCGTTTCTTCCATCTTTCGTTTCTTCCATCTTTCGTTCGTTCCATCCTTCGTTTCTTCCATCCTCCGGGAATCTGATGGCAAGACACAAGGTTCGTTTCTTCCATCTTTCGTTTCTTCCATCTTTCGTTCGTTCCATCCTTCGTTTCTTCCATCCTCCGGGAATCTGATGGCAAGACACAAGGTTCGTTTCTTCCATCTTTCGTTTCTTCCATCTTTCGTTCGTTCCATCCTTCGTTTCTTCCATCCTCCGGGAATCTGATATCTCTATGACGGAAAGATGGACGTTCATTTGTTCCATCCTGACTGTGAATTCTAGGAGTCAGGTATCCACAAAGGGGGTCAGAGAAAAAAAAATCCAAGCCAGGAGCGACTGGTCAGAGCAGGAGGGAGAAACTGGACATCCCAGTCCTTGGGCGCAAAATCCAGTAGGTACTGGATTTTGCGCCCAGGACAAAATATTGTCCTGGGCGCATAATCCAGTACCTACTGGATTATGCGCTCAGGACAAAAAGTTGTCCTAGGCGCATATTCCAGAAGGTCCTGGAATGTGCGACAGGGAATTTCCTGAGAGTACTTTCATTTTCCTCTGGTGTTTGGGATTTTTTTTTTTTGCCCTGAAGTCATTATCAATTCCTACAGCAGGATTTCACTGTGGTGGAATGTCTTCCGAGATGATGCTTTCGATGGCAAGACACGAAGTTCGTTTGTTCCATCCTTCGTTCCTTCCATGTTTGGAATTGGCTAAGTCTGGTAGCCTGAAATCCTGAAATCCTGAAAAATGACTAAGTCTGAAATCTGGTGGATCTTCCAAATTCTAGATTTTGCATGTTAAATCCGGCGGATTTGAGACCTATCTCAAACATCCTGAAAGGTATATTGAAAAATATTTAAAGTATAAGAAATTCAATCTCTCAACTTATACTTAAATATATTTTTTAATATACCTTTACCCTGAAGACGCTGAAAAATGGCAAAGACTGTCCTTGAGCGCAAAATCCAGAAGGTACTGGATTTTGCGACCAGGACAAAAAGTGTCCTTGAGCGCAAAATCCAGTAGGTACTGGATTTTGCGACCAGGACAAAAAGTGTCCTTGAGCGCAAAATCCAGTAGGTACTGGATTTTGCGACCAGGACAAAAAGTGTCCTTGAGCGCAAAATCCAGTAGGTACTGGATTTTGCGACCAGGACAAAAAGTGTCCTGTCGCAATTCCAGCCTACTAGGGGGGAATTCATTAAATGCTAATTGTCTCTTGAAATTGCCCTAAGTCTTCGTTTTGCGAGTCTTCCGAGCCATGAAATGAGGTTGAGTGCCGGACCGAGATTTAAAGAGATATCCCTTGGTTTTGACCTTCCGGACTAGAGTTGTCAAGCCGGGACTAAGTTCCATGACTGAAGGATGATCATGCCAAGGAGTGGCAGTCCCTGTTGAACTCCGCGATCTTGGTTGGAAGAAGAATCTAGATAAACTTTGAAACGGAATTCCAGGCCGGAATTCCTTGAACGAGACTCCGAGATAGGTACTTCCGAACAAGACTCCGGACTGGACCTCTGGGCTGGATTCCTGGACTGGAGTCCAGGAATGACTTCCTGAGTGGGACATGGAGTCTTGGAACAAGATGAGAATTGAATTCCATGCCGGGAATGGAGAGGGTTCTAAGGTGGAAAGATGGGTTTTGACATGGAAATGACAAGCCTTATTGAATTCAGGACCCTGGATTGGAACTTCGGGACAAGAATCCAGACAGGAACTTTGGAATAGGATTCCTGGATAGGAACTTTGGAATAGGATTCCTAGATAGGACCTTCGGGACAGGATTCCCGGACAGGAACTTTTGGACTGGAGTCTTGGAACAGGAACTTCCGGACTGGAGTCTTGGAACAGGATTCCTTACTCATCACGGAGTCTTATGCTGAGAGCGACGGATTTGGATTTCTTATGGAATGATGGACTTATGCCATGGATTGGTCAGTTTTGATCGAGGAATGATAAGTAGGACATTATTCATCCTCAGGAGAAATTCACTATTTCAAGCATTCCTAATGTTCCCTATGAGCTAACTGCTTGGACATTCTTTCCTAGCTTCATGGATTCAGGCAAGAAACTGCAAGATCAAAGCAAAAACGACGGCGAAAGCGAGCAAAAGAGGGGGTCCCCATTTGCAATGGGGCGATGTGTGAAAACGTCACAACAGTACCACAGCTAGTCGTACCAATTTAGGGTAGGTCGTACCACAGCAAAGGAGGGTTTTGAGTTTGTATATGCTCGAATACCCCCTCCCTCTTGATTGATTGTTGAATGTCTTCTTATAGATGTCGATCTGTTTTACTTTCAAAGGACGTCCCTCTTGCAAATCGCATCCATTCAGTTAATGCTAATTAATCCTTAAACATTGTTAATTGTTCTTGATCGATCCCTTAATAAGGATCGACGCTCCTTGAATGGTCTTATTTGGTTTGTCCTTAGACATATTTGTCATTAGCTTATTTTGTCTTTTTCCTTCACTTTTGTCTTTTTCTTTTGTCATGAAAATTTGGCTAAGTATGGAGGAGTAAATGTAAATGATAGTCGTTCCAATCTTTAATTGGAAAATATCGAGTCATGACACAAAGACACTTGGTCATCCACCATAATAGAGAATAGCATATTCTTTAGGAAGAATGCCCTTCCCTTGTCTGAGGTCTCATGAAGATCTTTCAGATGCTTCCAGATCTTCGCAACAGATTTACCAGATGGTATTTTTGGTAACATCTCATCAATGACAGATAATTTTAGAAGCATAACTGCCTCCCTATTACCTTCATCATACTTGTCCTGATTCTTCCCAAGAGTAGCGGGACGAGCTTCTGTACCTAGAACAAGCGAATTCAGACACCGGAACTCAAAGATGGTAAGCATCCTCTGCTTCCACGTGTTGTAATTCTTTCCATTGAACCTCTGCGTATTTTCCAACATAACACTGGACAAAGATGCCATCCCTCCCATTTTCCAAAGCACGAAAAACTAGGTAACTCCGTGATCAGTTGGTACAAACTCTGGACAATCAACTGGCACAAATTACAATTTTTCAAAAATCGTCTAAAAAAGAGGCTCAGAAAATGTAAGATTTTTCAAAAAAACCTTCAAAAACTCTGAAAGAGTAAGATTTTTGTAGAAAAACCTTTGAAAACTCTACAAAAATTTGTATTCTTCCCAGAAATCTTTGGCAAAACTGGCTCAAAATAAATAAATCAACCCTTCATGCTGCCATGAAATCTCCCACCAAGACAAAAATGAAGCCTCCGAACCATGAGCTGCCCGGAAGAAAACTAAGGCAAAGATCTTTGAATTAAAGACTAGGCGCTTGATTGATGGGACCCACAACTTACCACCAAATTTTATTACATAGCAACCAAAAGAGATTAATAGGGATCAGCAGCCGCCGATTAAACACAACCGAAGGTCAACACTAAATCGACGATTAAAAACTTTGAACATCTAAGATTCCAAACGAGGGTTTCTTTGGAAACCGCCAAACGTTGCTCACAAATCTCCCACAATCACAAGCAATGTAGACTGCTTAGAAAAGAAACCCGACAATCATGAATGGTGACCAAAAGGAATCGCAGATATACCAACGCAATCAAGGAACTGAAGCTATTAAATCAGTCTAAATGCCAACGAACACAAAAGGCGACTAAAAAACTCGCTAGAATGTTTGTAAATGGCGCCATAGGAACCAAAGAGGGTTCACGAACTTTAGAAAGGAGCCTCCAGAGAATCGCGACCAAACAAAAGTCTGAAGCCGCCACAAAAGAAGTGATCGCCGCTTGCAGGAAAAAAAACGACTTAGAAAGAAACGTGCACAAAAAAACGCGACTGTAGAATCTGCAAATCTGAACCGTGACCAACGGATTTAACTCCTGCCAACGCTTTGCAGGTCGCGTCCAGAAGCGACCAAGGAGAAGAATCGTGGTCCGGAAAAAAAAAAAAACAAGCCCTGACCCAGAAAAAAATGTGGTCACAAAAACACGTGACCTTCAAATCTTCAAAAACGCTGAAAGCGACCCACGATCTTTCACAAACAACACACTGGAAATCGCCAGGAAGCCGCGACTAGGGTTTCGAATAGGAAATCATGGGTCTATCAAAACGTGACTCAGAAAATTGCCGCGACTAGGGGTTCGAACAAGAAATCATGGGTCTGTCAAAATGTGACTCAGAAAATGCCGCGACCCTTTAAAAACGTTCCATAGATGAAAAAAATGCGACCCGTTCAATCGGGCCCTTATACCATGTTGCTAAAATAATAGAATAATATTATTCAAAAGATATGAGTTACAAGATAGAGCACAGCTCTATATAAAAGCATTACAAGATGTTTCTATCAATGTAATACAACTAATAAAGCAAAAAAGATAGAAACATTCTAAGCTATCCTAAACTAGTACATAAATAGAAATATCCTAAGATGACCATTAATATAAACTATATACTTAATTTTAATAGTCCAAGCTCTCAAGCAGTGGCACTATAATTTTTTCAATAAAGTCACTCTAAATATTGATTACCAACCACTTCAATTCTTTAACTCTTAGTCTAGGACTCAAGAACATCGCATTTCAAATGGGCATCTTACATTCAAGAAATTCATTTACTGAGCAAGTATAAGGGTGCCACTAACAAAGAGTGTATCTTAGAACTCCTCTTTGAGATCTTAGTAACTTGATTACTCCCTGTGCAGCCTGTGTTTTGTGGAACTTTATTTCTTGAATAACTTGTTTGGTCAAAATTGAACATAATTTCTTGCAGCCCATAATGGTCAATCAGCCACCTTTTCTTGACTATAGTTTGTGGAAAGGATTGAAGCTTCTTAGTTGTTAGTTTTGCTTCTCCACTTCCTTTGTCTGCAAAATTATGGCTAAACAGGAGTTGTCAGTCATACTTTAGCCCGTACTCTACACATCTATCATTATAAAAATAAACAGAGGGAAAACTACTTTCATCACTGAAAGACATCAAACATGGTATTTGCACCATATTCCAAGCATAACAAGAATGTACACAAATTTACTGTAAAATGGAAGAATTAAAGACAAAAAGAAGCTACAAGTCAACTCGAATCACTCTTGTAACAATTCCAAGTTATTTAGCTCATCTTATAGACAAACAGAGACGGGAATGACTTTCTCCATGGGAATCCAACATCTTGGACTGATTATCAGTTATAAGATGTACCATGTGTCTTGGCACATTATACAAGGTAACTGAAGTAAGATTTGTTACAGTGGTGTAGAATGGTTGAGATTATTCATCAATGACTTCTTTCAGGTTGGTTATATTTTGGTCTTGGAAGTCTCTTGGAGGAGATGATTATGAGTAAAGACTGTTTTGCTTATTTTGCAATTATTCTTAGATTGTCTTTTATTTTATTTGTCATGGACTTAAGTTACTATTATTATGTTATACTAATTTCATGTGTTAGGTTAACCAAGCTTGCCAATTGTCAAGCAACACAACTTTTATAATATTCCACTTTCGCTGAAAACCCAGCCAACTTATCATGCATCCATCACATCTAGGATTCATTGATTGCTAACTCCAATGGCATTAACACAGATTCCCCTTTAACACGGGTTGCAACCTCCAAGTTTTAAACTTGGTTATCGCTGTAAGAAGTGCCTCTTCTTACAACAAGACCACAACCTGGACAGTTATCATATTACAATATTCTCTACAATTATCGGCAACATAAAGTCTTTAGAGGAATTCTCACATACCAAAATAGGTTACTCTTAAATCTTTATGCCTTATCTCTATTCACAACAAATGTGCACCTTTACTTACCTGTTTCACTATTGATATATCATCTATGGAGAGTGTGATGTTACAAACCTGAGTATGCGTTGGAATTAATAAGCTCTCCTTTCCTTGTAAAACCATATTGCCTGTCATCGATATCTACAGCATAGAAAACAAATTTAACTCTAAAAAACATAGTCAATTTCCATTTAATTACAGTGAAATTGTTAAGAAACGAGCTACTTAAAAAACTGTCTAGACAATTATTAATCCAGAAACTTCATTGAAAATATTCTAAAAAGGTTTTTCCAGAGGCTTGTTTCTTTATTTCATGGACTGTGAAAACCCTGTCTTCAAGTAAAATTGTTTATAAAAGAAGCTCTTAAAAACCATAAACATTGACAGAAAAGAGATTGAGAAAGAGCACAAAAATAAATTTTGTATAGGCTACTACATCAGACTAGATGAGAAAAATCTAAACTTTCTAAAAAAAATAGAACAAATTTTAATACAGAATAAAGTACCATGGTTTATGAATGGGAGAGGTCTTTAATATCCCTCTCAATCAAACAAGGTCAATAATGGAATAAAAACAATATAAAAGTGCAATGTTCTTTCTTCTTGGGTTTTTCTCATTTTCTCGCACAGGAAGAGAGTGGAATTACAGGAGGGTGCACTATGAAGTATGAACAAGTGAACAGCATTTGCATGAAATGTATTTTAATGATCCTTGCCTTTTGAAACTTCTAATTTTCTAAAAGCAGATTTGAAAGGGGAAAAGAATAAATTGTTCTTGAAAATTAAAATCCAATTTTATTCTTACGACTAGAAGGCTCTTATGGGACTAAAAGTTATCATGAGAAGATACATTTGGAGATACACATGGTTCAATACCTACTAACCATTGTAAATGCCTCTTTCTAGCTTTTTGAATGAGACAGATACATGCTTTGGAAAGGAGAAAGATGGTGCTTTTCAATTCTGTTTGCAGAGATCGAGATTTCAAATCTGCTGCTACATAATTGGTAGTTCCCTGTTGCTTTGTTAGCTTGTTGTATACTTCTTTCCTTTACTTCTTGTACTTTTTTTCGCTGTAAGAAAGATGTCTATTGCTGGTTGGGTAGTGCTTGGAAGTAGGGTCAGCCTTGTGTGGCCCTCAATGTTCTTTTCATGGTAGTGGTTATCAATTTCTTGGTTAATTAAAACAATCCTTTGAATGAGCAGGAAAAGTCCACAAAGAGGAGAAGAGCTAATTAGAGCACAGATTCTCACTATGCCCCTCACACTAGCATAAGGGAAGCTAGGCCTGCTGCAGATATCCATAATTGGGATGGCATACAGCCTGAATTGTAGAAGAGGAAGAATGCCTTCCCTGAATTTACTGAGAATTTGAAAGAGTTGGAGACAATAACTTGCAAGGGCAAAGTGAAGGACCTGATAACATAGGAAAAAATCATAATGATTGGAGATTGCATATACAGGTTACACCATTATTACCAAAACACAAAATAATATGTACTATATTATGGATTTGAGATTTCAATTCACACTATTTGATTTTAACATTATATTGCAATGGCCTATAAAGCCTTTATTTCTCATACTAACTACCCAAACTTATTTACGGGAAAGTAACTCCCAAAACTAACATTCTAACTTATTTATTATTTAATCTAACCTATACACTAAACTATAATAAGATGTAATACTAATTCCAACATTCCCCCCTTATTACATCAATCCCAACAAAGGACAGAACACTACATGGATTGGACACAACAGCCCATCTAGAAACATGACGAAGCATCTACACCAAATCTCCTCGCTCACCCAAGACACACCAAACTGAACTCGTTAGCGAATGTCCTAACTATCAAACCAGCAAATCCTCAAAATACCTATGAATCAAGACATACTCAATTATTCACAAGTACGCCACTCCTCTTGTGAATCAAAACAAACTCAATTATCCACAAGAAAAACACCAACCAACTGTGAATCGAGACTTTCTCAATTATCCACTGCAACAATCCTTCCTTTGTGGATCGAGACTTACTCAATTATCCACAAATACAAACCTACAAATATATGGATCGAGACATACTCAACTATCCATAGGTACAAGTCACCAAGTCTGTGGATCAAGATATACTCAATTATCCATAGGGATAGCTCACCAAATTTGTGGATCGAGACATACTCAACTATCCACAAACCAAAAAACAACTGTCGTGCCCCCCCCTTGCTCATGAAGGGACTCAAAATGACACTGGTGCTTCTCATGCAAAGTATCATCTCTGAGTGAGAAGCTAGCTCGAGATGATAAATACCTCCAACCTTCAGTGCCTCCAACCTCTAATTTTGTCCTCTCTTAAACATTAGCAGCCAGATGTAGCAATTGAGAGCACAAACATAACACAAATATTAAAAGTGTTGTCTTGGTATGCATATGTATGTCCATGTACAAAAAGAGGGTGTCAGTTTCAACTAATAATGCACCCTTACAAATATTGTAATGTTGATTTTTAAACATAAAGAGCATTTTGTTTGTAAGGGATTCCTTGTGTAACTTAACTCAACAATAATATCTTACAAATCACTCACTTAAAATTTAAATAGCTTCAAAACATCTTTGAGCTCGTTATGAAACCACGTCCTTATTGGAGCCAAGCCCAAACTGAAAATACTTCACAATTCTTCAAATCCATCACACTATTCTAGTTGCAATGGGAGCCCTCCACACATAGCAAAAAAAAATTAAATAACTTTTAAAAAACACCTCTAAATGTTGTCTTTGTGATCTTTACCATAAGACAAACCAAAAAAAATGTGTTAAACCATGCTGATTCCTCACAATGGACGTCTTCTTTCTCACCAACAGTTTCCTAATTCCAAAAAAAAGACTTTGATTCGAAGAAACGCAAAGGAAGTCAATGTTGGCTTTGGCATCATCACCTTTTTGAAAACGATAATAACATGCCTCCTCGTGATTTGGCTATGCGCTGCAAGTGCCAACAATCAACAGAACTGTAGGCATAAATAATGTTCTAATGTTCTTTTTGTGACTCAGCAATGAACATAATTGTGCATAGAATAGACAATAACATTAGTAAAAGCTTCGCTTTCCACAAACACAACAGGGAAGAAAGTGTGCCTTTTACGCCTTCGAATTGTGCGGGTAGTAAATTGTTTGATTCGAATTGCGCTCTGCAACAAATAATTATTTGTTGTCACTGGCAATGTTGTTTTATTAGGGGCAATAATCTATGCAGCAAATAACAAGATGAGTTTCTATGCAGTGTAATTATCTTCCAAACTCGCTTCCAGTGAGGCCTCTTCCTTCTACTGCCCTTGAAGACACAAAATCAGAACTTATTAAAGATCCATTCTTCATGAGTGATGCACCAGAAAGATCGCTTCGGCCTCAAATTTGGAACTGTCTATGTATTAAAGACAAAAAATCCTACCACATATGCTTCCTGCGCATCACATTCTTAATCCTCTCCGTTGCCTTTCAACTCCATAGGGATAGGATCAATATACCAAATCATAATGGTGAGCAGATTTCAGATTGCATATATGTAATATCCCCATTTTCGGAGTGATCACCTTTGGAGATCTGATGGACTTGTTTTCACACTCCGAGATTTTTGGAAGGAGGATTGAGGGTTGGAGATGTCTGGTGTATTTTTCTAATGATATTGATGTGGTCCTTTCATTTAATATATTTTTCCTTATATTGGAGCGAATCATCCTGAGGAAAATTGAGTGTGGAGACTTGTCTTATTGAAGGGCTTTTGTTATGACATGAACTTGCCTAACATATTCTATGTTTGATGCCACCTTGGAGGACCAATTATGACATCTTGGTCTTATGTGAGCGCCACCCTTGTGGGATGACTTGTGAAGGAAGATAAATAATAAAATAAGGCCTATTCCTTGAGCGCTTGGAGGAAGATAACTTGGAGAAGAAAAAGAACAAATTCAAATCTTTAATTTGAATTTCTTGGCACCCACATTGTCTAGTGCTGGTCAGCGCTCTTGGAGGGAAGAGTGAATGTTCAAATAAAGAATTATCTCTCTCTAGGTCGGCCAAGAGGAAAGAGATAAAACTTGTATTTATATGAGGTCATTTGGTGGCATTTGCATCATCATTCATCATTTATTCGATCACTTGGAGTTTATCTCTTGGCTAAGGAACTTAAGACGCAAACCTTGAGTTTCTAAGGAGGAGTTGGACGAAACCCTAGCTCTTTCTTTTGGAGGATTCCGTGACGGGAGTTCACTTGCACTTCATTGGTATTTTGTGGAGAAGAGGAGCAGATTGCAAATCAGATTTGGAGATCACTTTGGAGGCATTCCTTTGGCATGAATTGATCATCATTTGATTAGGAGTTGCCCTAGATTGGAGTGCCACTCATTGGAGGTGGAGCGACTAGCATTGGAGGCGATTTTGGTGGTTCTTGTGCATGATTAGGGTTGCTGATCTGGAGCAGCAGAAGAGCAGACCTGATTCGCCCATCTTTGGAGGAGATTTCCTTGGTGGAATGTTGTCATCTTGCCTAGGGTCTAACCCTACTTCTTGAGCGCCACCTTTGGAGAGTTGATTGTGGATGTTTGTTGGCATCATTCTTTGGAGCAGCAGACATATCAGACCTGAGCGCACCACTTTGGAGCTGATTTCCATTGCATTGAAGAGTTGAAGACTTAGGGTTTCATGCCCTAATTGGAGCAGCATTCATTGGAGATCATTTCCCATCATTTTAAAGGTCATTTTGCTATATATTAAGTATGTACAACCCTTAGGGTTAGGGCAGAACATTGCTGGGCATGTTTGTCATGTTTGCCCTATATTTTGAATGTATTTGAAGACTTGTAAAACTCAGATTTTGTAGCAGCAGATTTCTAAATTCATTTTCAGTCATTTATGTTTGCCAAATTGAAGTGGATTTGTTGCTTATTTGGTTATGGAATGCATGTATATGGTTGATATTCATGTTGAGGATGAAATTGTGGTAATTTGAGATGTTTTACGGGCTCCCCTGTGTTTATTGAAGTCTGATTTTAAGTTCAGAAAATTCAGAATTTAGGGTTTGAGCAGAAATCCAAAGTTGAATAGTTTGGAAAGTCTGTAAATCCAAAATTGTATAACATACACCCCTGGTATATGTTTTGCTCTGTGTATTTTTTTTGTTCTTTTGATGTTTTGCTATTTAGGGTTTTTATGGTTTTTGCTTGCATGTGCGTTTTTGCATGAAATACATATAATATGAACAATATACTGAAAACCTAGAAAAAACTAAAAGAGATAACAATAAACTAATGAAGACCCAGATTGTATTTGGTCAAAATATGAACTACAGTAACATACCCAGATCAAGATTTACAACTTCGTCCGGATGTTGTAGCTGGACCAGCAACATGACACCATGAAAATACTTCTCAGACTGCTCCAAATGAATAGTGCTGAGATACAATGAATGGAGGGTAAAGAATTCATCAGCTACAATACCCACGTCCCCCTAGAGTGGTACGGCCTCCATGGCTGAAGATATCAGCAGCAAACACACATAAATCAGACTGTATTATCTGTGTTATTCATTAGAAAGCTTCACCTCCTTATGGCAACCACAATCAGCCTCAAAACTACACAAACAACTCCCAAATATTATGCCACTATTTGGTATGGCCTGCTAGAAGGTGTACGGCTAGCTATGCAAGAGGTACGGCTAGCAATGGCTGTCATAAACAGTCACAAAGCACTCCCACAATGCTCAAATTAAGTTCACAATATCAGTCCTCAAACCTGCAAGTCAAAACTCTATCAAAGATGTTCATATCAACACCAAACTTCTCCAAAATACCTCCAATGAATGCACAAATGACACCTCTGGATGAAGCCTCCACAAATCCTCTCTTGATACGATCTTCCACGCACGAGGAAAGGGACCAATGTTGGGGTTTTTGTCCCAACAAAGCCAACTGAAACCCTATAGCCAAGCTCTAGAGCCAAAGCACAATAAACTCATAAAGAGAGCCAAAATCAATAATCTTCGCACATCCAAATGAAAGTACTTTTTGCCTTTTTGTTGCTCTCCCAAGCCCAATGCCCAAGATGAGAGTTTTCTTTATTATTTTTATTTATTAATCAACCCCTTATTGCTCCATGAGGGGCGTCCACTCCTAGGCAAGTCACTTTTAAGTTACAACTTTAATTTATAAAGAGACATTATAATATAACTTAAAGTTATATTACGTCTAATAACATATCATAAGTTAAATCTTTAATTTAACTTATATTGTCTCCAATAATGCTCTAGACATGTTGAAACCATGAGTCATGTGCAAAGGTCCTCCACAACTGCCCTACTAAAAATAGCAAGTGCTTGGCTCCCGACTTACTATAAATAGTAAGTCCCCTGAAATGACCCCCTAAACACCTCCCTTAGCCTACGGGAGTCTAATCATAGGCTAATCCCTGTCCACTGATCCAATGGGCTAGATGGGGGACATTACAAATTATTCAAAATATCCCAATTTGGGATATTACAATATACAAGTTACACCATTATTACCAAAACACAAAATAATATGTAATATATTATTGATTCGAGATTTCAATACACACTATCTGATTTTTACATTATATTGCAATGGCTTTTAAAGCCTTTATTTCTCATACTGTCTACCCAAACTTATTTACAAGAAAGTAACTCCCAAAATTAACATTCTAACTTAATTATTATTTAATCTAACCTATACACTTAACTATAATAAGATGTAATACTAATTCCAACAGAAAAGAAACCACTTGCCAATTTAGAGAAAAATTTTGAAGGTAGCTCCATGAATGTATACAAAATAAGCAATGCACTGCCAAATGCAAAAAAAAATTAGAGAGGAACCTCAAAGAGTTGATAAAGGCCAGCCCAGATTCACCCAAGGCATTCTTTCGGGTCAAACCAAAACTTGACGAAATGCTCACATGGTAGCCCAGAAAGTGACACTGCATTTTATTTTGTCCAATGTGTACTCTTTTCTCCTAAAAAATGAAGCATATGTTGGCTCAATTGTAGAGAAATCAGATGTTCAGATTACAATCGGTCTTAGCCCCCCAACCTTTCCTCCCTCAAATAAAACAAGGTACACACGCATAAGTATGGATGATAACTGAAACTAAGACCTAAGTTTGTGTGACTCGCCTCATCTCAAACTTCTCTCTCAGAGGCAACATCTCAATTGCCTCAGTAAGCGTGTAATCATTTGCCATAAGTGTCGCTAGGGAAATCATCCTATATCCTAGGGAAACGTTTTAGACAAGTACATTGTTACAAGAACCTGGGAAACTTGTGAGGAAATTCTACCTCCGACCTGAAGCCTCACATAAAAGGGGAATCAAAGGAACTCCTCCCTCCTCCTCTAGGACATGTCCCCTAAAAAGAAGACTCTTGGCAAGTTCCAGTGCCCCCATTTCAGGTGGGATCATTCACAAAATTGAGGAACTCATCTCCCTTGCAAAGAGTAACTCAACAAAGTCAAAATAAAATGCAAAAACGATAATTCATGAGAGATCCCACAATACAACTCTATAATTAGAGAATTAGACCCATCATTCAACATAGCTGGAATTTTATAACACGCCCTTGCATATGACAGCTTAAGCATTTAAAAAAAAGATGGTATTTTGGATAAGTCTAGGAGAGTGACTCCCTTTATACTGATGCAGTAACTTAAAGTTTTTTGTACTGATGTTGAGAAGATTTATGTTGAAGAGAAGGCCATGAAACCTAGAAAATAGTTTCATCGGTTTCTGAAATTCAATGGCCCTAAAGATTGGCCAATTGGGTCGATCCAAAAAACATCTCAAGTCATCCAAGTGGGCAATCTTAAGCAGATTCAAGAAGATTTCTAAAAATCTATTTTTTCAATATTTTTTACGTTTTTGTATTTTGCAGTTTTGAGGCCCTTCGGAGTAGAATTTGGTAATGCGACAATTGGATCCACTTATGCTACAATTCAATGTAGATTGATTAGTAATGAGCTAATGAGCTAGGAGTTATGACCCTGACAAGTCTGGGTAGCAAAATTAAACAACCTGAAAAGAAAAAATCATTTTTCTAATAAGCTTGTTGTTATCTAGCTGTTCATTTCAACTTCAAAGGAGTACACGAATCATTACCAAGCATGGTGACTCTTTGATTCAAGCCAAGAACCCTATTTTACTATTTTTAGTAAGTTTTCAATTTTTTGTATGGAAAAGCTATATAATGGCTGGATTTTAAGAACATAATCAAAGTATAAGGCATATACCTCTCCAACAGAGTTTTTGAAAGGAAGCTAAGGTGTGGAAACACTTCCTACACTAATCTAAGAGGAGAGATGAACAAAAAATACGATCTAAAATAATTTGCAGGAAAGAAACAACAATAAAATCATTCACCATAACGCAATGATCTATCTTGGGAAAACCTTTTTGAAAAAAAAACCAGCCTCCAAACTCCAAATCAATGTATTAATCAGCAACAATATCAATAAGGAGCCTTCACAAGAGACAACACCAATACTCATATCTGGAGTAATACCAACACCATAACAATACCTACAAAATACACTATGCAAACTCCATCCTATAGGCTCTCAAACATGTCACTCCACTCACCCTAAAGACTTGTGCTAACACCTAGGGTCAAGGGCATGTCATCAAAAGTGAAAAGCAAGGCTTATGATCAAATAGCGGCATGAAGGGACCAATTGATAAGGATGGATAACTCATTCTTCTTTAGGTTCTACTAGACCAAGAGGTGTTCCCTGATGTACATCCCTTAAAATAACCAAGGGAAAATGATGATAAAACCAACCTTGAGGTAAACCATATCCAATGCACACGAAACTCCTATTTGACTGTCACTACAATCTGGTGTGCTGGTTTACCTTGGACCAACGATCTCACACCTTTATAAATAGATGCAGCAACCATGTGGAGACTAAAATGCCGTCTTCTTAACCCCTTAAGATTTTGTGGTACAATATCTCACTTCACACATGGATGCAGCAAAAATAACAATGCATATCTTGTCGTGGATGATGGTTGTAGGCACACAAACACTTTGCGACAACAAGCCAGTAATGCAATGCGGTGGAACAACTTGTATTGCTACTACTTAAGTTGATATTTTGTTTTTTTATGTAAATGCAGTGGGATGACAACAAGTTGAACAAATTGTAGACGGGTGCCTTTATCCTATATGGGCATCAGAGTCAAGATTCCATACCCCAAGGGCGTTATTGAGGCAAACCATGAAATGACATCATACAAGATAACAATGAGGGCTATGCTTTGCAATCTCACACATAAGCTACGATCCATATGCAAAGATTGAAAACAGAGAATATTGCAAAGAACCACATGAACATATCTTAATTATCCATCAATAAACTCACTTTCTATATAACTTTGATAGGATACCTCACAAAAACGTTCACAAGGAATTTTACAAACTCTTTGTTGACAAACTAGTCAAAGACAATACTCAAATCAGCAAATGTGATTAAGACAATCAACTAGACTATCTGTAATATCCCGATATTAAGGCATTTATAATTCGTGATGTAATTGTTGGTGTTGGTCACCAATTAGAAGTTGAGAAGGAATTCCGACATTATTCATTACATACTACGTCTTTCAGATGTGATGGAAGCATTGTATGCAGCCATATGGAGATATTGATCGTTGAAGAATTGAGAGCGTTGGGTTGACCAGTTATAAGGGAGTCGTGAAAAGCCAAGTTGTGCAAGTCCTCCATGAAGTCCAAATAAATAATATGAGAGAGTTGCAGTTTATATCATTGTTTCAATTATAATCAACATGAGTATTATTTCCTTGGGTGAAGCCGCCTCTGTCAACATAAATGAAAATCAAGACTAAAAGAAGACATCGCAAGACAATAAGGGAAATCGTTGAAGTTAATAATTATATCATAATTTTGCTTGAGGAAAACATTAAGAACAGTGGCGCTAGCAATTTGAAATGGGACAAATCTAAATTAAATTAATCATAGTTTTCCTAGAAGGCAGCGGTTGCATCATGAAGAATTGTGTCTCCTTCAAAGGGACAGCGGCTGTTTAAGAACTATTAAATTAAATTAAAGATTTAATTTCAAAGGGCAGCGCTTGAAGGGATATGACTCTTACAAAGAGCAGTCTTCATGAAGGGTTGTGACTCCCTCAATGACAAGATATAAAGGAAGATCATTTTGTGGCTTAAATGAGGGAAAAGGAAGCAATCTTCATTGGAAGAAAGAAAGCAAGTGATCAGCAAGAAAATATATCTAAGGCAGAGATAAATCTACAAGGAATATATCGGCGGTGATATATATATATATGCAATAATTGATAACAACAGAGATAATATATATAGCAGCAGACTGGAGTAAACTTGAAATCCATCAAGAGGTACACTATATCAACCATCTAACAAATTCCTAAGCAATCCATTTTGAATTCAGGAAGATGTTTATAGGTAGGAAGGATGGCCCTTCCAAGTTCACGAGAGATGAAGAGAATGGCCCTCTCATGCTCTCACCAAGTCGGCCAAGGGATGAGAAGGATGGCCCTTCCATGCTCTTGAGCCTAATCAAAGAGGATGGCCCTCCTGAGCTTGGTCAAGAAGGATGGCACTCCAAGGTGGACTCGGAGCTACAAGGCAGATGGCCCCCTTACATGCTCTTGGCAATATTGAGGATGACACACCTTAATATTGCTACTTGCAAGTATTCCTAAGGAATTCACTATGGGATTGGCTTTGAGGGATTGTGTTATGATGGATTGAACCAAATATTGTTTATGCTATGATGTCTTGATCGCATTATGAATTATGCTATGATAAATGAATTTAATATGAATGATGCTATGAACTGAATATTCTCTTAATTTATTGATCTTCAATATTTCTAATGTCCTTTTCTAGTAGTTATTATTGTATGCAGGTAAAGAAATCAGGAATACCCCAAAAAGGGACATTACACTATCAAAAGCATATGAAATATTCATGGAGACATTCATGAGGTCACGAAGTACACATTATATTCATTCCTCAAATGGGTTGCAAAAGTAATGAAACAATGAGGCAATGAAAACTAGACTTCTACATTCAACAATCAGATCGACCAAAGTACAAGACGCTAAGTCAAACTCTACACTTTCTCTTTTCTTCTTTGTTCTGCAACCGTGCCAACAATGTAATGTCCCAAATGAATAATTTTAAACAAATATATTTCAGATCTGAAATGTTTGTAGGATCTTGCAAGTATATTAAATTTCCTTCTCAAATCAAGCACAATTTTACCACAATTATTCAACTCAAACTTTGGCAATTTTTCTCCGAAATACTTAAGAAACATTTTTAATAATATAAATCCGATAAATACACTTATAACATAGCCACAATACATAGCAAACTTTCTGGAAATGATCAGTAACAACAGCTCCAAAATTATCACAAAATTTGTCAATACAACTCATACAATGGCCACCCATAATTGGCAATTTGTGCACCAAATGAAAGATAAGTCTTCTATACTTTTATTGATGCTCTGGAAATCTGAAACACACTAACATACACTGTAATAACAGCAACACAAACTCAAACTATCTCTGCACAAATTCACACCAAAACCTGCAAACACACACACTGAAACAAGCTGAAATCTACGACTCTGGAAGCACAATCACAAACTCTAAGTGACATTGTCCTACTAAACCAAAGGGGTTTCGTCCTCTGATCCAAGAAGCCAATGGGTTTTCATCCACCGATCTCAATCTCCTACGGGTTTTCGTCCACAAACGAAAATGTAAGAACACAAGTGCTCATACAGAAAATTTGACAGTTAAAATGATCAAAAGTTCTTCTGAATGAAAACTCCCACATATTTAAAGAGGTTTGAGGCCCCAAATGGAGTGCCCAAGAATCCCATGCCTCTCTTCTTCGGAGTTATAATTTACTATTTTTAACAGGTTGTTTTTAGCAGATTCCTGACAACCTGTCATAACTAGTCATTATACCTGTCATGTGTGCACAAATTCCCACTTACAATTGTCATAATGATCTGTAACCATCATTAATCACTCTTGAGTGTCCAAACTTCCAACATAGCCTTTTGGGAGCATAAAATATTATTAAATGCCAACAATACCTCCCCACTTGACCATTTTGGCATATTCTTGGATTGTAACTCCTCATTTATTGACCTGTCATGTCATAACTCCACAATCTGTCATAGAATCTTCTATTTTAAGCTCTTGGATGTTACATTATATTTCCTTTATGGATTTTCACGTCCCTCCTTGGGAAAATACTCAAAATAATTATATTTATCAATTGGAATTGCCAACACATTAATATTTTAATATTTAATCGACCCTTATCCCCTGGGAAAATATAATTACTCATGGATACTAAATTAAATATTAAATAAATAATTTATTTTTCTTACCTTAGCCCATTGAAAATTATTGGAATGGGTTATTAAGTCCTCTAATTGGAATTAATCGAAAAAGGGACATAAGAAACAACCAACCCTTTTCCCCTCTCAACCCTTGAATCGGGTTCATAGACATTGGGCGAAATTCAAATTTTTGTCACATCATTCTCAAGGTGACCATATGGCATAAACAACTCTTAGAAGATCTCATGGGATCACACAAAATTGGACTAGTGAAGACATTCAATCCACAGCCTCATAACTATGAAATGCAAGGAAGCACAACGGCAACAAGAAACAATGAAACCACATGAAAAACTTACCTCGGTTCACCCACCGATCAGACCAGCATTAAACTCACCATTATGCTAAGGAAAGAAGAATTTAAAATACACAAGCTCGCCACGACCATGCACAGGGCTCAAGAATATCCCATTGCAGCCCATTAGTATAACACTTATCCAAGGAGCAAGGACAAGCCGTTAAATGGCGAAGAGACTACTATCCACCAATTGAGTCAGCCATTGGAGCTATGCATTTGAAAATAACCCACAAACTTGCAATACGTGGTCCAAGTAGGTGATAGTGAACAATTGGGTGGGGTAGGTAAACATTTTGAAAGACATTTAAATACACAAATAGAAAGAAAATGGAGAGAAAACACAAGAATTGACTTGGAGAAACCCATTGTGGGTGAAAACTCCAGAAGAGTGAGGTAATAACCCCTCTGGTCACTATCTCCTTTGTTGGTTGAGTTTAATGGCCACACACCTAAACAGCAATTGTCATTACTCCTTAGCCTTCCCATCTACACTTCAACTCCTACAAAACTACTAGACTGTTGCAAAATACAGAAAAATAATATCCATACAGCTGAACGGAACCCCTTCTACAAGCTTCAAAGAGAGTAATATAGATGCATCAGCTCCAATAGTCTTTCAAGAAGAATTGTCCATGTTCCAAAAATCCCAAAAGTCAAACTAGAAATGCCAACACTCCTTGGCCACAGCCCTATGTTTCTGTCAGATGTGCTATATCTTCGGTCGCAATCAAACATATCGCCTGCACATTGTTCTGATATTAATAGATTCAGTCGCAGTCAAACCTATCAAAGATGTCTTTTTCTAAACTGATGAGAAGTCCCCTGGGTGTCCAGATCACCCAATTGGCTTCTGACAATGTCTTACACCTCTATTTCTCCTGTAAACTGATTATTGATCAAATTCCTTAGAGAATGAATCTTGTCTTAAGTCTAGTTCATTACGAAGTCTTCAAAGGAATGATTTAGTGGGGTTGTTATTGCTTGAAACCAACATACTGATCCATTCTCAGATCAGTTTCCTTCTAGATCATAGGAGAGCAAATTCATAGATTTTGTCTAGGGTTTGACTTTGTCAAGAAAGGGAATAATTACTTCTTTTTTTGTGGTAGACCAGTTTAGCAAGATGTTTGTTCTCATTCTATGTAAAAAGACTCTTATGGGCAATGATGCAACTGATTTCTTTTTAACTAATATTTTGGTTCACTTTGGTTTTCCTAATTCCATCATTTCAAACAGAGATTGAAGATTTTTGGGCAAGTTTTGGACCACATTGTGAGAAAGAATGTAGACAAGGTTGAAGAGATAAACTCTTTTTCATTCACAAACAGATGGTCAAACCAAAGTGGTTGGTAAAATGTTGGTGCAGCTTTTGAGGGGATATGTATGTAACAATCCTAAAAGTTGGCATGAAAATTTGGCATATATCCAGCATTCATACAACAAGGCAGTTCCTTCTACTTATAGATCTTCTTTTGAAACATGTTTTGGCTGCTTACCTCCCATTCCTTTTAATATTGTGATGGTAAAGCTACAAAGTAAGCAAAAAAGAGAGGATTTAGAAGCCTAACAAGCTGAAATTTTCATTGAGAAAATAAGACAAATGCATCTCCAAATGCAAGAGGGATTATAGGCGTCTCAACCTAAGTACAAAGCAAGATATGATTGGCACAAGCTTGAGCACAAGTTCCATAGATATGATCTATTTTGCCATGTCCCATTTTTTGGATTAAAATAATTAATAATATTATTTAAGTTGAGCCCGATAATTTCTAATTTTAAGGGCAACTTAATAATATTATTATAATCAAAATAAAAGGTGTTTTTAAACAGTAATAATAAAATAAAAGTATTTTTAAATACCTAAAATTAAAAAAAATTAAAAAGTATTTTTAAATACTTGGAGGGAAATTTTGGACCCAATGGCCCAATTCGAAAAGGTATATTCAAAAAGGCGCCTATGTTCATTTGATCATCATTTTAGTTATCCTGTTTGCATCTAATTTTCAAATTTGAGCAGTTTGTTCAATCTAGGGCATCCAAAGATGAAAACCCTCTAGGATTCCTGATGCAGGAGCATCCCTGGTTCGAGAGCAATCTTGCATCAACCAAAAACATTTGCCTTTCAGTTTGTTTGCAATTCAGTTTGTTTCTTTTCCTTTTCCAGTTCAATTCAAGCAATTCAATCAGAAGCAGTTTCTGTATTTTGGTCCACATAGCATTTCAGACCTTGTAGAGCTGGGCTTAGCATCTACATTCATTCATCTACATCATATCCAAAATTCAGAGATCTGCACATCGTTACCGGAAAGTTATCACTATCAAAAGATCGATTGTTTTCTCATAACAGAGCATCCTAATAATCACAGACAATCAGCTAAAGGAGAAACCTGCAGAAGCATTTCCCAATCTTTGGAGCCTAATGACACATCATTCGATGATCTTTGGTTCGTGGCCGACCTTCCCCGAAGATCCGCACATCATTCCTGTCATTTTCCAGAGGAGATCTATGCAATTAGGTCTGACCTATCTGCGTACACACGTTACAAATCTTCATTGGAGTTTGTAATCTTCCTTGGCCGATGTAGAGGAATCTTATGATCCGGATATGATATATACTGATGTAATAGATCCTTAGAAAAGCAGTGATCAAGTAGTGGATGATATAGAAGTATCTGATAGTTTAGATTTATGCGAGGAGCTTCAAAGCTTTATCTTGCGCATGTATGTAATCAGGCCTGTGAGCCCAAATTGTAAGCCCGCATGTTGCCGGCCGATCTATATTTGAATTCTATGATATACTGAATGACTGAATCTGCATTTGTTCCATTTCTTTGTGTTGTTTCTGTTGTGTTTACTCTTGTTGCACGGTCCGGACAATTCATTCTGTGAACCCTCCTACCATGACTGCACCAAGTGGTATCAGAGCGAAAGTTCGAATCTTTAGGAGCGAATTGGGCGTAATTGGCGAAGGAATTCCGTAAGATCTTGTTGTGGACAAATCACCGAATTGAGGCAGGTTACTTGTGTCGCAACCGATCGCCGATTGTGAGGCAGTTGTCACCTTGTAGCCCGATCACCGAACTTGAGGTAGTTTGCACTTGATCCTAGGAAGAATGCCGCCACGGAGAGTTGTTGTTGTTGGAACAATGGCTGGTAGAATGGATGAGATGATGGAGATGATGAAAACAATGCGAATTCATCTGGATGTTGTTGAAGAAGATAAGTGAAGAGGATTGACACCGAGACCTAATGTTGAAAGTGATGATGAAGAAGAATTTCAATATGTTGAACAAATAGGCGAAACCCTAAGAGGTGATGAAGAAGAAGAATCAAACCAAGTAAAGATGTTGCGAGCTATTTCGGAAATTGGAAAAAAACCTAGAATTGATGTGTCGAACTATACTAGTAATTTGAATCCTAAATAATTGATTGACTAAATAAATGACATGGAAAAATACTTTGAATATGGGGAGATTGAAGATCTGGAGAAGGTGAAATTTGCAAAGACAAAATTGAAGGGACATGCTGCTATATGGTGGAAAGAAGTTCAGTTGGAAAGAAACAGGAGAGGGAAAGAAAAGATTACAAAGTGGGATAGGATGATGACAAAACTGAATAATCAATTCACACCTACTGACTATGAGTTGGAACTATTAAAGAGATTGCAAAACCTGAGGCAAAAGAAGAAATCTGTGAAGGAGTACACTGAAGAATTTCACAAGATGATTATAAGAATAGGACATAGTGAAGCAAGCAAAGAGAAAGTGGCGAGATACATCAATGGACTGAGATTGAACATTCAAGAAGAACTAAGCTTGGTGAGGATGACATCTTTGGAAGAAGCATATCAGTTTGCCCTAAAAGTTGAAGAGAAGCTGAATAAGAAACATGATCAAAGACAGAGAGGCAGAGGAGGTAAATTTCAGAGAGAGACATTTTCCAAATGTGATAGATCATTTGCGGAGCAGAACAAGTTTGACAGCCCATTTAAGAAGGATGACAGAGATAACAATGCTTACCAGAGAGATGACAGAAACTTTTACCAGAGAGGAAACCCTAGTGCATACCGGAACGAAGGATATAGAAGAGAAGGAAGAGGATTTGATAAGAAAACATTCAGAGGTACTTGTTTCAAGTGTGGAGGTGAAGGACATAGAGCATTTGAATGTAATCAAGGAAGTACAAGCAAGAAGACAGAGAACAGTGGAAGAGCAGCCTATGTGGACGAAGAACCTGTTGAACTTGGTGATCCCTGTTCTGCTAGTAAACCGGAGAAAGGAGAATCACTTGTGATGAGGAGAGCACTATTTCAAACAGAGACAAATGAGGAACCACCCCAGAGAAAGAGTTTGTTCAGAACAAGATGCAAATTAGGAGGTAAGTGTTGTAAAGTTGTAATTGATAGTGGGAGTTCTAATAACCTAGTTTTAGAGGAGATGGTAACTAAGCTAAAGCTGGAAAGATTGAAACACCCTAAGCCTTATCAAATAGCATGGATTCAGGATGATCATAAGGTACTGGTGAGTGAACAGTGTTTGGTGAAATTTCATATTGGATCTTATCATGATGAAGTCTGGTGTGATATTATGCCTATGGATGTTTGTCATATCTTGTTGGGTAGACCTTGGCAATATGATAGAAAAGCTATACATGATGGGCGAAAGAATACATACACTATAACAGCAAATGGAAAGAGAATTACTTTGATTCCTTTGGAGGATGATCCTAAAGATGTGGTATGTGGAAATGCTAGAATCTATTTGGTAGATGGAAGAAAGTTTCTTGATGGTTTGAGACATGAGAATATGTGTTATGCTTTGATTCCTAAGAAGCCTGGAACATTGAAGAAGGCGACTGAAGAATCACAACCAGAGGGGATAAAGGAGTTGCTGACAGAGTATGAAGACATCATATCAGATAATGTACCAGAAGGATTGCCAGATAATGTACCAGAAGGATTGCCACCTATAAGGAGTATCAGTCATCACATGGATCTTATACCGAGAGCAAGTTTGCCTAACAAAGCAGCACATACCAGCAGAGAATGAAGCGTTGAATAGGCAGATACAAAAATTGTTGAGGAAAGGTTTGATCAGAGAAAGTTTGAGTCCTTGTGCAGTACCTGTAGTGCTAGCACCGAAGAAAGATGGAGAATGGAGAATGTGTATTGATTCCAGAGCAATAAACAAGATCACAGTTAAGTATAAATTTCCTTTACCTAGGATGGATGATATCATGGATTGTTTGAGTGGAGCAAGATATTTCACAAAGATAGATTTGAAAAGTGGATACCATCAGATTAGAATCAGAGAAGGAGATGAATGGAAGACTGCTTTTAAAACAAATTAAGGATTATATGAGTGGTTAGTGATGCCCTTTGGATTGACAAATGCACCTAGTACTTTCATGAGATTGATGAATGAACTCTTGAAGAGATTCTTAGGTAAGTTTGTTATTGTGTACTTGGATGATACTCTGATTTTCAATAAAACAAAAGAACATTTGTGGCATATTAGACAAGTTTTGCAAAAATTGAGAGAAGAGAAATTGTTGATGAACATCAAGAAGTGTAGTTTCATGAAAGAAGAATTGGTATACTTGGGATTTGTGATTTCTGCGGAAGGATTAAAGATGGACACTGAGAAAGAGCAATTGTTGAATGGCCTGCACCGGAGAGCATTGGAGAAGTGAGATCATTTCATGGATTGGCTAGTTTCTACCGGAAGTTCATCAAAAACTTGAGTTCAATTTGTAACCCTATGACAAAGACAATGAGAGGTGACAAAAAAGATTTCCAATGGACATCAGGAGCAGATAAAAGTTTTGAATTGTTGAAGCAGAAGGTGACAGAGCAACCTGTTTTGGCATTACCGGATTTCAATAAGGTATTTCAAGTTGATTGTGATGCAAGTGGAAATGCAATTGGAGCAGTATTAAGTCAAGAAGGTAGACCAATAGCATATTTCAGTGAGAAGTTGAATGATGCAAGGAGAAGATATTCAGTTTATGAACAAGAATTTTATGCCATAATTCAAGCCTTGAAGAAGTGGAGACATTACATGTTGCCTAAGGAGTTTGTGTTGTATACAGATCATCAAGCTTTGCAATATTTGAACAGTCAAGATAAGTTGAATCAGAGACATATGAGATGGGTAGAGTTCATGCAAAGTTATACTTTTGTGTTGAAGCATAGGAGTGGAAAATCAAACAAAGTTGCTAATGCATTGCGAAGGAGAAGGAACTTGTTGACAGAGATGAGAATTGAAGTATTGGGTTTTGATGAATTGAAGAACACCTATGAGGGAGACACTGATTTTGCAGAACCTTGGAAAGCATGTAAGGAACCTGTTGTGATAGATAGGAGTAAGTGGTTGGACTATTTCATTCAAGAAGATATGTTGTTCAAAGGAAGTCAGTTGTACATACCTAGAAGTTCAATGAGAGATAATTTGATCAAGGAGAAACACAGTGGTGGATTGGCAGGACATTTTGGCATTGATAAGATAGTGGCTTTGGTGAGTGAACATTACTTTTGGCCTCAAATACACAAGGGTATTCGGAGATTTGTACAGAGTTGTAGAGTTTGTCAAGCTGCAAAAGGGAGTAGTCAGAACACTGGATTGTATACACCTTTGACAGTACCGGAGAGACCTTGGGAAGACATAAGTATGGATTTTGTGATGGGATTGCCGAAGACACAGAGAGGACATGATTCAATATTTGTGGTGGTTGACAGATTTTCAAAGATGGCTCATTTCATACCTTATAAGAAGACAATTGATGCAGTGCATGTAGCTGATCTATTTTTCAAAGAGATTGTGAAATTGCATGGATTACCTAAGAGCATAGTTTCAGACAGAGACACAAAGTTTGTTGGATACTTTTGGAGGACACTTTGGAAGAAGATGAAGACAGATTTGAAGTTCAATTCAGTTTTTCATCCACAAACTGATGGACAGACAGAGGTAGTGAATAGGAGTTTGGGAAATTTGTTGAGATGTTTGGTTGGAGAAAAGATAGGAAGTTGGGATTTGATTCTTTCACAAGCAAAGTTTGCATATAATAATTCAGTAAATAAGAGTACCGGAATAACACCTTTTGAGATTGTTACCGGAACAAACCCTAAGGGAGTTGCAGAATTGAGAGATATCAGTATAGAGGAAAAGAGGAGTGCAGAAGCAGAAGAATTTGCAGATCACATAAAGACAATGCATGATCAGGTTAAGAAGCATTTGGAGAATATGAACAGTAAGTACAAAGAGAAGGCAGATGAGAAGAGAAGACATAAGGAATTTGAAGTTGGAGATGAAGTGATGGTATATCTGAGAAAAGAAAGATTTCCAATTGGGACATATAACAAGTTGAAGATGAAGAAGTTTGGAACTTGTAGGATACTCAGAAAATTTGACTCAGGAAATGCATATGAAGTGGAATTACCAGAAACCTTGGGTATTTCACCTATTTTCAACATTTCAAACCTTTATCAATATCATGAAACAGAGTTCAGTGACAACATGGAAGAAGACTTGAAGAAGCAATTACCACAACAAGCACCGGAGCAGATTGAAGACATTCTGGACAGCAGAATTGGACGCAATACCAGAGGAAGACAGTACCAAGAATAACTCGTGAAATGGAAAGGCAGACCGGAAGAAAATGCATCATGGATTTCTCAGGCTGAGGTGGACCATCTTGGTTCTCCCCTAGCCCCAGCAAAGTGAGGGACTCACTTTTTCAATAACCCCAGATGTCTGATGCAAAAGCATCCCTGGTTCGAGAGCAATCTTGCATCAACCAAAAACATTTGCATTTCAGTTTGTTTCTTTTCCTTTTCCAGTTCAGTTCAGGCAATTCAGTCAGAAGCAGTTTTTGTATTTTGGTCCACGTTGCATTTCAAACCTTGTGGAGCTGGACTTAGCATCTACAGTCATTCAGCTACATCATATCCAGAATTCAAAGATCCGCACATCGTTACCGGAAAGTTATCGCTATCAGAAGATCGACTGTTTTCTCAAAACAGAGCATCCTGATAATCACAGACAATCAGCTGAAGGAGAAACCTGCGAAAGCATTTCCCGATCTTTGGAGCCTAATGACACATCATTCGATGATCTTTGGTTCGTGGCTGACCTTCCCCGAAGATCCGCACATCATTCCTTTCATTTTCTGGAGGAGATCTATGCAATTAGGTCCGACCTATCCGTGTACACACATTACAGCTCTTCATTGGAGTTTGTAATCTTCCTTGGCCGACACAAAGGAATCTTATGATCCGGATATGATATATATTGATGTAATAGATCCTTAGGAAAGCAGTGATCAAGTAGTGGATGATATAGAAGTATCTGATAGTTTAAATTTCTGCAAGGAGCTTCAAAGCTTTATCTTGTGCATGTATATAATCAGGCCTATGAGCCCAAATTGTAAGCCCACATGTTGCCAGCCGATCTATATTTGAATTCTATGATATACTGAATGACTGAATCTACATTTGTTCCATTTCTCTGTGTTGTTTCTGTTGTGTTTACTCTTGCTGCACGGTCCGGATAGTTCATTCTATGAACCCTCCTACTGTGACTGCACCAACTCCACATTAGGATCAAGGACGAAAACCCTTGCGTCCAATCTTGGATGGTTCCATCCGGGAATCACAACTATACTGATTTCTGAAAGATTTGAAGATATTTTCAAATTGCAATAATGCCGCTATAGTGTTTTCACAAGCAAATATCATTATTTTGTTGCCTTGTCATACTTGAGGGTTTCTACATTGGGTTTCAAGATTTTGGGAGAGTTATTGTGCATCAAAAATTGCTGGATCTGAATTGTTTATGACATTTCCATTACCTATCTTGGGCGCCATACTTGGAGGACATCATTTTTAAGGGTTGCTTCTGATTGAAGTTATTGATTGTATGATTTGAGGGGTGAATAAGCATTAACTTAGGGCGGCCAGCAATTTAACATACACCAGCAAACTTGAAGGGCGATTGGCATCAATGTAAAGAGTGAATCATGAAAAGGGAGAGAAATCTGCGATTTTCAATCATTTTCAGACCCATCTTTGGCAGTGACCTGCAGTGGAAATCATTTCCAGTCACAAGAAGTGGGCGATCTACCCTGGGACATCCTCGATTCCAGCCACCCACACTCACCTACAGCTCTGCTGCCACCATTTCCAGCCAACCAGCAGTTTGTACATCTACTATTCAGGTCCCATTGGCTGTCATAGACCAGATCTGATTATTATTTCTGCGTATTGTATGAAGTTTTGACTTTTGGCATACTCAGAAATATTGATTCAGTGTTATCAAAATCAGTATTGTACTTGTACCTTGCATTACATATCAGATCTGGGATTTGTATTGCTGTCATACATTTTCTAACCCTTGTTTATCAAGTGTACTGATCAGATCTGACTTCTTTCTGCCACAAGGGTTTCATATTTTGGTGATTTTGTAAATGGGACTTTGAAATAAATGTTTTCAACTTTTCAGTTATTACCAGCACTTGTTCCTTCCTCAATTTGTTGTTGTTTAGATTTTGGTTTACAAATCAGTAAAATTCGAAAACTATAATTTGGGACATTACACATTTGAAATTCAAATTCTTGAACAAATAAGTAAGAATGCATTCAGATAGACCTACTCCATACATGAAGTTATATTCAAGTATGTGTTGTGACCACTTTACAAACATCAACCCCAATTACTAGTTGGGTCCCCCTTTTTTGACTTGCCTGGATCCTTGAGGCTTATCCCATACTTTTATCCGGCGATGTCTTCACAGTTCGGATAGTGTTAGGAGCTTAGACTGGCCCACCGGGAAGAAAGAGAAGTAAAACATATAGGTTTCCTCCGGCAGTGCCCGAACCCTAATTGACTGTTCCAGACTATCCTTAAGCGAGAGTTTCGTTTTTTCCATCCTTAGGGAAGGGTTTTGTCTTTTCACACTTGGGTAATGAACCCACTCCGCTCCCGGCATGAAACCCAATTCCAGTCCTAGTCCAAGACCCCATGTATGGCTTAGAAATTCATTCCTGGACTCCGGTCCAGGAGTCCAACCCGGAGGTCCAAACCGGAGTCCTGTTCGGAAGTACCTCTCCCAGAGTCTCGTTCAAGGAATTCCGGCCTGGAATCCCGTTTCAAAGTTTATCTAGATTCTTCTTCCAACCAAGATTGCGGAGTTTAACAGAGACTATCACTCCTTGGCGTGATCATCCTTCAGTCATGGAACTTAGTCCCGGCCTGACAACTCTAGTCCGGAAGGTCAAAACCAGGGGATGTCTCTCTAAATCTCAGTCTGACACTCAACCTCATTTCATAGCTCGGAAGACTCGCAGATCGAAGACTTAAGGCAATTTCAGGAGACAATCAGCATTTACTGAATATCCCTCCGGTAGGCTGGAATTGCGATAGGAGACTTTTGTCCTGGTCACAAAATCCCTTACCTACTGGATTTTGCGCTCAAGGACAATCTTTGCCATTTTTCAGCGTCTTTAGGGTAAAGGTATATTGAAAAATATATTTAAGTATAAGAATTTCTTATACTTTAAATATTTTTCAATATACCTTTCAGGATGTTTGAGATAGGTCTCGAATCCGCCGGATTTAACATGCAGAATCTAGAATTTGGAAGATCCACCAGATTTCAGACTTAGTCATTTTTCCAGGATTTCAGGATTTCAGGCTACCAGACTTAGCCAATTCCAAACAGGAAGAAATGAAGGATGAAACAAACGAACTTTGTCTCTCGCCACCGAATTTCTTAAGGATGGAACAAACGAACTTCGTGTCATGCCATCGAAAACAAACTCTCGGAAGACATTCCACCACAATGAAATCCTGCTGCAGGAACTGATAATGACTTCAGGGCAAAGGAATTCCAGACACCAGAGGAAAATGAAAGTACTCTCAGGAAATTACTTGTCGCACATTCCAGGACCTTCTAGAATATGCGCCCAGGACAACTTTTTGTCCTGGGCACAAAATCCAGTACCTACTGGATTTTGCGCCCAAGGACTGGGAGTATCCAGTTCCTCCATCCCTGCTCTGTCCAGTCACTTCTGGCTTGGATTTTTTTTCTCTGACCCCTCTGTGGATACCTGACTCCTAGAATTCACAGTCAGGATGGAAGAAACGAACCTTGTGTCTCGCCATCAGATTCTCGGAGGATGGAAGGAACGAAGGATGGAAGAAACGAAGGATGGAACGAACGAAGGATGGAAGAAACGAACCTTGTGTCTCGCCATCAGATTCCCGGAGGATGGAAGGAACGAAGGATCGAAGAAACGAAGGATGGAAGAAACGAAAGATGGAAGAAACGAACCTCGTGTCTCGCCATCGAAAAGAGACTCTCGAAGGATGGAACAAACGAGGATGGAAGAAACGAACCCCTCATCCTGCCTTGGAAGTAACAAACTCTCGGAAGATGGAACAAACGAGGATGGAAGAAACGAAGGATGGAACGAACGAACCTCTCATCCCGCCTTGGAAGTAACAAATTCCGCGAGGATGGAAGGAACGAGGATGGAAGAAATAAACTCCGTTTTCTGATCCTGTATCAACATCTGAACCTCCATGGAGTAGCTAGGAGAATGAACCTACTGCAAAACCAGAATCCCACTTCGAAACTCAGGAAAATGCAAATCCTTGACTTAGATTCCCTGAAACTGAACTCTAAAGGCAAGTGGCGCAAATTCCAGCACCTGTAGGATTCTGCGCTCCAGGACAAATTTTTGTCCTGGGCGCAAATTCCTTAACCTTCTGGATTCTGCGCTCAAGGACAAATTTTGTCCTGGGCGCAAAATCCTTGACCTTCTGGATTCTGCGCCCTTGGACATTCCTGATCCAGTCTAGAATGGGAGACCTGCGGGGTGAAATTCCGGAACCCAGTTTGCCAGCTCTTGCATGGAAGAATTCCTCGCCTGTTATACCTCGAAGTCCGGAATCCCTAAACACGATGGAGGGTACTTCTGGTTTTAAAATGGAGTCTCTGATCCCAGCATAAGAAAATCTATCACTGCCAAAACAGAGTGATGAAACCCTTAGCAAATATCCAAAAGACTGAACATAAAAGTCCAAGGACACATCCCGCCATGTTCCTCCACAGAAAGCAAAAGTGCAACCTTCCATTTGAGTAAGATTCCATAGGAGAATGTTCCAGGACTTAGCTGAATATTGGCAAAAGTTCAAAAGTTATGCTAGGGAAGAAAAATCCAAAACATCAGTAAATCCCCGACGTCGCAAAATCCAGGACCTCAGGAATTCCCCGACATCCCGAATTCCCCGACATTGAAAAATCCCCGACATGCCAAAATCCCCGACATTCCAAATTCCCCGACATTCATAAATCCCCGACCACCGACATGGGAGAAAAGGACAAAAAGCTAAGTCGGCCAGTGATAAGGTATGGCGGCTAAATTTCTCCTCCTCCAACCTAGGTCGGCCAAGTGGCAAAGAAGGACAACTTACCTATAAAAGGAGGGTGCCCAAGTCATTTACAATCATTCAAATTCAATTCCAGAGCAAGGAGGGCAGAAATTCATCCTCCAAGGGCAGAAATTCATCCTTCGGGACAAGTGGAATTCCAGGATGAGCAAGAATCCCCGACTCCCAAGAATCCCCAACCAACTGAAATTCCTCCTGTCCATGCCTGGTAACCCTGGAATGAAGGAAAATTCAGTCGAGTATGAAGAATGCTGGAGAATGAGGGAAATCCTTTGTTTGTTCAGGAATTTATAAGTGAAATTGATCAAAACTTGCAAAATCATTCATGTTTCATTTCATATTGCATTGCATTTATGGATTTTGTGCATCATGACTATTCGAGGTTTCCCATGTTTTGCAGGAATCCAAGACGAGGATAAGTTCCATGAGGAGCATGAACAAGGATGATCCGGGGCAAGCACGATGGATGCAGAGAGTTCAAGTGCCGGAAATGATGACCATTTCAAGGATCCAGGAGTTCCGACAATAAGAAGACTACACATGCATACCGAGGGAAGGGAAGGCAACATCAAAAATACCAGTTCGGCGACAGGGAGACTTCGCACAAAGGGATAAGGAAGATCAAGATGTCCTTCCAAAGATTTCAAATGACACACAGAATGCCTGCATCAAGGATGGCAGAATGGGAGAAATCACTCCAAGTCTAGTATCAAGGATTCCAGTTCCAGACAAGAGGATCAATCCTTAGAGAGCCAAGAACAAAAGTACAGTTCACCATCCATCAGGAAGAACGGGAATCCACGCCAAGGATGAGGAATTCCAACCCAGAATCCAGGACAGGGAATCTTATTCCATGACAGGGAATTCCAACTCAGGAAGGAATTCCATTCCAGGACCCTAAGGAAAGTGCGCCCCTGCTCAAGGAAGGATTCTTCCACATGAAAATCCTGTTCACCCTGGAATTTGCGCCCAGGAAGAAAATCATTCCTGGTCGCAAAATTCTGTTCCAAGTGGAATTTGCGACCAGGACAAGTGGACTCCAGGACACCATGGAATCTGCGACCAAGGAGCAGGACGACAGGACAGTGCTATCCAGAAGTCCTAGACAGGTGACAACCAGGACAGCTGGAAGTTTTCCTTACACATTCTGACAACCAGGACAGGTGGCAGTCACCTACATGTGGATCCTGACGACCCCACCTGCTTTTCTAGAAGATATGACCCAGGGCACATGTTTCAAGGAAATCTGATTTCCTTTTGCCCTAAGATATTTTTTGAGAGCCTATATAAAGGCTGAGGGATGCCTCATTGTAACTCCCTCTCCTTTTTTTGATATTTATCATTCTGAAGCTCCTAGAGCTCCTTAGTAGCTAGTTTTCATTTCTGCATAGTTTCTTATGAGCTGGAACTCCAAAATCAGTTGGATTGCTGTGATATAAACTTTTGAAGTAATTATATATGCATTGAAGAATGGTGTTCATATATTCCTTTGGATTTTTGGCATGGTCTTATTGATTTCTTGGAGCAAATCTGAAAATATTGAAGTTCTTTCTTGTATTTTCATATTTTTATTAGTTAGAAAGATGGAGATTATTACTGTTGTATGATTGAATCTGTTTGTTCATACCATTGGTGATCTGTGGCTTGCAAATCATCGTGCATGGTTAGTCTGAACTTAATTCGAACCTAACTTCGACTGTTCCGTATGACCAAATCCATGTCTCTTACTGAAGCAGTCTGAAAATCCTTATTCCCCCTTAGAAGATAGCACCGCCCCTGCCTAGCTGTTGTCTCATGACGAGGCAGAGGACTGGTTCCAGTTTCTATCTCCAGCAGCTGTCTTCTTCCATCAATTAGTTAAACCCCTGAACCCTCATTTTATCTTTTTTACTTTCTTTTAGATCTTCCTTAGGATTAGTTTTCCAGAGCTTCATCGTCTAAATCATCCGCCTCTGTAGGAATGGAACTTTAGAATTCCAATTGTCAATCTGTGAAAGAATTCCATTCACCCGCAAATCCCAGTCCGAATCCCAGAAATGAATTCCATGACTCTGAAAGAGCAATCTTACGTAAGTCCCCTTCGTGATTACCAGCAAATCACATCATTCTACTGAGTCTATCCCTATGCACGTCAAGACCTGACATAAAAGGAACCTTGGAGCAGTCTCATTCGATCACATAGTTCAGCGTCTGAGAAGCTTTATTCAAGAGAGGATAGGATACCCAGTATTTTATTCTAATGTTGTTGTAGTCACAAAAACCTCATCAACAGTATGAATGTGGAAAACATGTGTCCCTTAAAGCATTTTACGCTAGATGATGAAGGACTCTTGTTGCCTTACATTGTAAACCTTGCACCTAATGCTCAAGAAGAAATGGAGAAGAATGTTGTTTTACAAAAGGTGAGAACATCAAGGACTAGAGAGTAAGAAATCTAAGTGGTATTCTCAAGAAGAAGAGGAGTTGTTTCCTTATCTCTTGATATTTGAAGTTTTAGGGAACCAAAAGCCTCCTAATTGGAGAGGTGTGACCAGAATCGGATCATGAAAGTTTGTCAAATTCAGCTAACCAAGCCTCTTATCCCAATTCATTAGTTCAACACAACTTGAAGGCTTTCCAGTGCCCCAAGGAAAACAATTAAACAGAGAATCAAAATTTACAAAAGATAACAGAGGCATGACAAGAGTGCAGAGTGGTTCAAGGATGATCTGGACACCCAGGGGCCGAGAGGCAGTTGTGGAAGCAACTAAACCTGTCGTGCAAATTCATAAACTGTTAAATTCATTCTACACAAAAAGGAAATTGTGACAAATTTGTACAGAGCTGAAACTGTACACGAAAGGACAAAATATCAAACTCCACACAATTCAAGGAAGCTAAACCACTTAGAATTCCATCTCTTCAAAGGCTTATGCTGTTTAGACTCTCTATTTGGTCAGTTTGCTCAGTTTGTACCTATGAACACCATTTGAGGATTATGCAATTCTTCTTGGTTTAGTGCTTTCGGAGTTGTAGTATGTTGTAGCAAGCTGCAAAGACACTTTTGATATGCTATTGGTGTTCTTAGAGGCCTTGAGAAAGCAAACTAGCTTGCAAAGTTGCAAGAGATAGTGGCAACAAAAGGCATAGACCTTACTCTGCTAGGAATTTTCCTACATTGAGTTTCTCCAAGGTAAATTTATTGTGTGCAAGTTCTTTTTTTCTATGTGTTTCAATTATTTACTCTTCTTTCCATTCATGCAACTACCATGTGGCACTTGAAAAACTCATTTCTAATTACAATTGATTGTTTTCTTAAAAAACACTAAGAGGACAGCAAATATAATTGACCAAGCTGTTTTCTCGTTAGATGTGATTCGTGTTGGTAAATTAGCTATGGAATATCTATGCTGCATACAGATCAAAGGCTTCAAGATAAGAAATACAGAATCACTCGACCTTCAAGTTGAGATCCTTTGAGCACTCATCCAACTTCAAGAGGACAAGGTTCCGAAGGTCTTTCATGGTCAAGGACCTTTAGGCACTAGTCCAGTAGGACAATGTTAATGGGGCACATTCATAAGAGGATGACCCAATTTAAATTTCCTTTGCTAAAATAAAGCAGCCCATAACTCAAGCAAACATGGGGCAAGGTTGTGGTGTAAAGGTTGTGGGGTACATTTGATCCTAACCTATGTATATAAAACTTAAAAATGTAATCCAAGCTTACCACACACTGCATTATAGGTAACCCCTAATGTCACCCAAGATTTACAACGATCTCTTTTATGGGTTTTCACACACAACTTTTTAAACTTTACTTTAACAATAATCAATTGCCGATAAAAAGTAGACCAGATTTCCCCTCCTGCCACAAACAACATTCACACGTGCCACAGCCCCATGAAACACATACTTGCTCTAGGCAAAACATCATACAATTACTCTCTATATTCAATGCCACAAAGTGTCATATCAATTACATGCTTAGTGAAATAAAAGTTTGAAAAATCAAAATTAAAGTCCAAAGGTTGTGGTGTGAAGGTAAACAGGTGCATTAATTTGAGAGAAACTCCCTATAACGCAATAAGGAGCCTAATCTCACCCCACACTATAATAATGTGGTCCACAATCAAAATGCCAAACCATATGCTTAATAAAATAAATAAAATCATCACTCACAAACTACAAGCTTTGGAATAATTTCTTGAAAACTTTAAATTTATATACAACTAAGTTATCAAGAAATGGGGAGGAAACCTACTATACTCACTTTGGGATGACTTTTTTTTGCTAAGCAACGCGAATGCATCCCCTATGATCTTCTCTCACGCGCAGGCTTTGATTGCCCTAAGGTTTCAAAGGAGGTTTTGGTGCTTCATTCTCTAACTAGCATAAACAACCGTTATGTCTCCCTCCATTGCAATGTCCATAGTTCTACTTTTGCAAAATGCTTGCTTCAAATTTCATTCTCTATTGATGCCTCTGCAAGAGGGGATTTTGGTTGCTCTGCAAGTTATCTTCAGACGAAGGAGGGTGCCCTTAGGTTACCTTCTAGCATTTTAGATCTTAAAGCATCCAATATGTATGGCAGTAGGACTGCTAGTTCATAAGAATTTCTTAACCCCTCTTCACGATCGTGGGTTAATAAGGCTTCTAGCACTTAGCTCCTTCTTGATCACAAAGTGGCTTTGAAGCCCATGGTGGTTAAGACACAAACAGTTGCAATTTTGGATCCAAGAGTTACAATTTCAAACAATTTTATCCAATAGGAGAAAGATCATGGTGAATCTAGGGGTCTAACAGTTGTTAAGCATGACCAGAGCATTTGGCCACTCACACCCAAGCCATATCTGGACACTCTCAGGGTTAAGAGCACTACTTTGTGTAATGATTCAATATTTTCCAATTAAAGATTGGAAATCGATCATATAAAGATAAGACTAATCGATCATAAAGGATATAGTTCACAGAAGCAATGGAATTTCAAGAAATGAAGATCATCAATATTCATACTATAAAGAATGATAATGGCGGCGTAGATGATCACAAGGGACCAATATTCGCATTGATGGAGATACATTAATACCAAGACATCGACGTCAACAAGGAGATCACAAGACATAAGGCATTAAATACTATTCTATTAAAAAAAAAAAGAATAAACGATCATGGGCGGCGTCTATGAGAAGGATTAATTGAATTTAATAAACTAAGATTAAAAAGAAGAGACGGCTCTTACCAACGCACCCCCTCATTCGCATCCCTCTATAACTTTATAAGGGATCTTGAGGGAGCATCAAAGACATCGAATATTTCATATCTTCATTAACAGCATACAAGAGGGGATCTGACGAACTCAGCATAGGATCTCATCGACTCATCAAAGGAATCAATACAGCAACCAATCCAGCATTGAATAGTATCAAGCAAAGAACATTCCTACCTTATATATATTCCACGAATACCATTTAGTGACAGCAGATACAACCCATTACGGAACAGCGATCATAATAATCAGTATTGACAAGTGTTAAAAGAATTATAATTGACAGTATATCTGATCCGCCACTAATATTATTGAATACAGTCCAGAAGATATAGCAGCAAGTAAGTTTCTGTTATTTATCACTTCCATATCAGTCGATCATATGTATATCAGGTACGAATGCCTCTTTACATTTATTGCCAATGATAAGTTCAAATTTGTATCATTATGATAAGTTCAGATTTGTAAGCAATCATCTCTTTTAGACAGTCATATACCATAGTAATGTAATTTGTATGGATCTCATGTGACCCATTAACCTCTTATGAGAGTGAGAGTAAGTGCCTAAGAGGCAATTCGTGGGTAGTTAGTCTCATAGAGGCCTTGACTCTAAGAGTATGGAACTTGAGTCTAAGGATAGGAGACATTAGAGCCCCATGGTGGATAGTGGCAACTCTCATCTCAACTCTCATAGGCTGTTAATGAGTGACATAAGAAGAGATAGCCAATATTTTTAATTCAATAAGCATGAATGAATATATCTTTCTTGAGGCAATAACACATAAACCTCATAGGAGAGGAGATAGAAGAGGATCCTTGCCATTAACCAATGGGTATTTAGAGCCCTTTGACATTATGAGTACAAAAGGTACCATATGCAAAGGTTTATGACGTAGAGGCCTTGTGTGCAAGTGATGCAAAAGGCATCATTGTGCCAAGGATAGGTCATCCTATAAATGTGACATAGAGGCCTTGTTCACAATTGATGCAAAAGGCATCATTGTGTCAAGGATAGGTCACCTTAGAGGCCTTGGCTGCAAAAGGATGCAAAGGGATCATTACACCAAGGATATAACAGAGCCCCATAATGGCAAATGGCAAAGATACTCCCTCCCTACTCTCATATGATATCCATGAATTAGTGCAAGATGTTATAATGATATGAGATATCAAGTGATAGTGCATGTGAAATGCAGGTGATAGAGAATAATAGAGAAAGTGAAATATAAAGTGAATAAGAGAATAGAGAATTGAGAAATATAAATAGAGAGTGTTCATTATGTAATGATGATGCATATAATGTTCAAAGTTAGTGAATGAGAAATAATGTCTAGTAGTAGAAAGATCATAAGGAAAGTGATAGTGTAAATAGCGAACATAGATTGTGAATCTTAGAATCATGAAATATATACAAGAGTCAAAAAGCAATATGATGAATATATCTTATGTTTATTAGTGATCAAAAAGATTTAGTGTACTAATGTTCTCTTATTGCAAGTTGAACTTTGTGGACAAGGTCGAGAAATTTCGAGTTGCGATAAGGGGACATTACAGTGCTATCAGAGCAGTGATCCTGCCATCCTGTGAATAATAAATATTTATTATTATTGATCATGATTCTCACAAAAAAAAAATATAGGTATTTGCATATGTGTTATGGTTGTGGTTGCAGGAACTAAATATATGCACACAGAGGTAACATTACATTAGTATTAATTATTATTGATGGCGATGCTACATGGAAGGGAGATGAAATCCTTAGCCATCCCAATCTTAACATTGCTTGACAACAAGCAATCTTAAGAGGGGAGGCCTGTAATGATTCGATATTTTCCAATTAAAGATTGGAAATCCATCATATAAAGATAAGACTAATCGATCATAAAGGATATAGTTCACACGAGCAATGGAATTTCAAGAAATGAAGATCATCAATATTCATATTATAAAGAATGATAATGGCGGCGTCGATGATCACAAGGGACCAATATTCGCGTCGATGAAGATACATTAATACCAAGACATCGACGTCAACAAGGAGGATCGCAAGACATAAGGTATTAAATACTATTCTATTAAAAAAAAAGAATAAAGGATCATGGACGGCGTCTATGAGAAGGATTAATTGAATTTAATAAACTAAGATTAAAAAGAAGAGACGGCTCTTACCAACGCACCCCCTCATTCGCATCCCTCTATAACTTTGTAAGGGATCTTGAGGGACCATCAAAGACATCGAACATTTCATATCTTCATTGACAGCATACAAGAGGGGATCTGACGAACTCAGCATAGGACCTCATCGACTCATCAAAGGAATCAATACAGCAACCAATCCAGCATTGAATAGTATCAAGCAAAGAACATTCCTGCCTTATATATATTCCACGAATACCATTTAGTGACAGCAGATACAACCCATTAAGGAACAGCGATCATAATAATCAGTATTGACAAGTGTTAAAGAATTATAATTGACAGTATATCTGATCCGCCACTAATATTATTGAATACAGTCCAGAAGATATAGCAGCAAGTAAGTTTCTATTATTTATCACTTCCATATCAGTCGATCATATGTATATCAAGTACGAATGCCTCTTTACATTTATTGCCAATGATAAGTTCAAATTTGTATCATTATGATAAGTTCAGATTTGTAAGCAATCATCTCTTTTAGACAGTCATATACTATAGTAATGTAATTTGTATGGATCTCATGTGACCCATTAACCTCTTATGAGAGTGAGAGTAAGTGCCTAAGAGGCCATTCATGGGTAGTTAGTCTCATAGAGGCCTTGACTCTAAGAGTATGGAACTGGAGTCTAAGGAGAGGAGACATTAGAGCCCCATGGTGGATAGTGGCAACTCTCATCTCAACTCTCATAGGCTGTTGATGAGTGACATAAGAAGAGATAGCCAATATGTTTAATTCAATAAGCATGAATGAATATATCTTTCTTGAGGCAATAACACATAAACCTCATAGGAGAGGAGATAGAATTGGATCCTTGCCATTAACCAATGGGTATTTAGAGCCCTTGGAAATTATGAGTACAAAAGGTACCATATGCAAAGGTTTATGGCATAGAGGCCTTGTGTGCAAGTGATGCAAAAGGCATCATTGTGCCAAGGATAGGTCATCCTATAAATGTGACATAGAGGCCTTGTTCACAATTGATGCAAAAGGCATCATTGTGTCAAGGATAGGTCACCTTAGAGGCCTTGGCTGCAAAAGGATGAAAAAGGCATCATTACACCAAGGATATAACAGAGCCCCATAATGACAAATGGCAAAGATACTCCCTCCCTACTCTCATATGATATCCATGAATTAGTGCAAGATGTTATAATGATATGACATATCAAGTGATAGTGCATGTGAAATGCAAGTGATAGAGAATAATAGAGAAAGTGAAATATAAAGTGAATATGAGAATAGAGAATTGAGAAATATAAATAGAGAGTGTACATTATGTAATGATGATGCATATAATGTTCAAAGTTAGTGAATGAGAAATAATGTCTAGTAGTAGAAAGATCATAAGGAAAGTGATAGTGTAAATAGCGAACATAGATTGTGAATCTTAGAATCATGAAATATATACAAGAGTCAAAGAGCAATATGATGAATATATCTTATATTTATTAGTGATCAAAAAGATTTAGTGTGCTTATGTTCTCTTCTTGCAAGTTGAAATTTGTGGACAAGGTCGAGAAATTTTGAGTTGCGAGAAGGGGACATTACACTTTGGATCGACATACAAAGATCAGTGAGGGTTTTGAAGGAGGGATGGGTGTCATGGCTGAGTTTGGAAACCCTAATAGATCTCAGCAATCTACGGATTCCAAGAGGGGTCTCCAAAGTTTGGAAAGTTGGTCCTTCGCAAAAAGTTGGATTACTTACCAAGAGTTGATTTTGACTCAAATGATGAAGTTGTCAATTGAAAATATACTTTGAACTGTCATGCCCTAATCGGTAAGTTTAGGGGCTTTTAGCCAAATCTAAAGAGTTTGCATGAGTGTTATTTAGAGGTTTAGAAACTGTTGGTGAAGGCAAAAGATGATATGTCACCATGTGCACACGGTTTCTTTGTTGTTGTGTGTGAATCAAAGGAAGACATGAAATTGATTCTTAGCTCAAGGATGTGATGGTGGGATGGTTATTTTTTGAGTTTGAAACTTGGTATCCCTCTTTCAATCCCCTGCATGTATCCTTTTCTAGTTCCTATCTAGGTTTGTCTTTCATATTTACCTCTACAATTTTGGTGCGATTATGGTCTAAGAGCTACTGGAAACTCCTTAGGAAAATGTTTGGATGAGTCTTCAGAAACCTTTGAGTACTCCCACACTACTTCTGCACAAATTTGTGTTTAGGTGGATTTGGAGAAGAGGCTGCCAAAAGCCATCACTTTCAAGAAGGATTGTGCTTGGACTCAAGTTTTGGACTATGTGAATATTCTTTTTAGGTGTCGCAATTGTTTTGGTTATGGCCATTTTGCCTTTCATTGCTAAAAGAGGAGTAATTTTTCTTGTGAAGATTCCAAAAGGAAGTCTTCTTCAAATGCTACTCGGTGGGAGGGGGCAGAACTGCATCATTGGAGAATCTCTCCAAATAAGGATAATGAGTTTTTGCCTATTTCTTCTCAACAAAAGGAATCAAAAATAGATTGTTCGATGAAGGACTCTAAGGATTTAAAGGCAGTTCTCCAATGAAGGAATCCCTTCCCACCTTAGTTTCTAATATTGGTGAGATAAATGTTCAGCTTTCTTCTTTGCTTATGGAGGTATCGAAGGATGATGCAGCTACTCCCAGCACTTCGAGAGGAGTTGACCATCCTCCTCCTATTACTAAGACAGAATTCCTTTCCTCAAGAAGATTCTGTAATGGAACATGATAACCCCAAAGATTGACGCTTTGACTATGAATTCAGAAATATGGACAACGGTTCAAAAAAAGACATCTTCCTCTAAAATAGTTAAGGATTAGTGTAAGATGACTCTCCGTTCCTAGGTCAAGAAGGGATAGCAAGGTGGCTGTTTTGTTTGATTCTTTTCGTTGGTAGAGGTTATTAGGTTATGGCTTTGTTTCTCACTTGTGGATGATATAGAGCTATGTCATTGATTGGTTTAGAGCCTGGTCAAGGTTTGATTTTGATTCTGATCTTTGTAACGATTTTTTTCAGAAGATAATCTAAAGGGAGAAAGACCAACTTTTCTCACTTGTGTATAAAAAAGAAAGTTATCACAAAATAGGTATACGTACTAGTATTATTACAAAAAATGTTGATTTTTCGAGGCCCATTGTACACTTCATCTTGGAAAAGTTTGTACATAAAACATATAGAAATTAAAGAATATAACCCATTATATCAATGTTGTATGCATTGTCAACATTAAAATTAACAATAATTAATTGAGGTTTTAAGGTTAAGGCTTTAGAGGGGAGCGACCAAGTTACATTGTGGTTAGGAGGGAGTAGAACTAGGATGGGTTAGTTTAGGTTTTGTTAAAAACATAATTTTTTTTTTTTTAAAGTTTCAACAGCCTACCACATGTTCAAGCTAGAATTGTCAGGCCCTTCCTAGAAATGTCTCAATAATGCCATCGGTGTTTCCAACAAGGACTTGATGGTTATGAAGAACTCGATAAATTTCCAAGAGAAATCAGAAAAAGGTTCAAAACCAAAATCAAACCACTTTAGTGTTAGGCAGGTGTTGTACACCTTGCATAATATTGTTGTATGGAATGTTGATTAGGTATGCTAAAAGACAAAACCACAAGGAGACACAAGAACAAATTTGGTTGAGATGTGATAAATTTGTTGAGAAGACAAAACCGTCAATATAGAATCATCTATTTTTGATACAGTTGTTATAATGTGCAAACTGGCTTGGACACATCTTGTAATACTTCTAAGAGAGCTTTTGGGAATATGTGCCACCTCATGGAACCACTTTGGAACCCCCTGAAGAGGTGTCATGTTGGTTAGCCCATAGCTTTGGATATTATTAATGGTTTCCAAGTGAGCTACTTGCCTATATAAACAAGTCTTGGATGAGTGGTTTATTCATTCAAAAAGATTATCTTTGCAAGTCTAGAAAATGGAGACAAGTGTTGGGTTCTTCAAGTGTTTTGAAGATTGCATTGCAAAGTTATGTTGTTGGATTATCTCATGAATTAGAGATTGAAGATCTTCTACAAAGAGTTCATCTCTAGAAGTGTATTGTAATCTTTATATTGTTAATACATTGAGGTTCTCTTCTTGTTAGGTTTTTCACCTCAGTGGGTTTTCCCAAGGTATCTCCTGTGTTCTATTATTCTTCTCTTCTTTATTTCTTTCTAAGTATCATCACTTTGCTGAAATTGTTTTTAGATCTAGACTAATTGTATTCCCTTCCTCATAGAATTAAGTAGGAAATTGTTGCATTTTAGTGCATTATTTCCTTTCATTTGGTACCAAAGCTTGGCCAGCTTGTTAATCTCTGAGACGAGTAGAGCTAGTTTGAAATTTATTATTCTTTGAGTGGGAGTTGTGCATAGGAGGATCAATTTTTCAAGGTACAGAGTGATGGCAAGCTCCAGTGGAAGGATTGAGGTTGAGAAGTTCAATGGAACCAACCTTGAGCTCTGGACGCTCAAGATGGAGGACCTACTTGTTGACAGAGACCTACGGGTTGCAGTTTCTAGTTTGAAACCTTCAACCACGACTGATGAAGATTGGAAAGTGTTGGACTGAAAAGCGAGAAGCCTAGTTAGGCTTTGTTTGTCAAATTCAGTGCCCCTAAATGTTTTGGAAGAAGTCTCCACCGCACTCCTCTAGAAGAAGTTGGGAAACCTGTACCAAACTAAATCTCTGATAAATAAGTTTTTTCTATGGAAGAAGTTGTATTCTTTGCAGATGAGTGATGGAGGCTCTATTGCCGAGCATTTGAAAACATTCAACATTATAGTGAGCCAATTAGAGTCCATAGATGTGAAGATGGAGGAAGATCAATGAATTACCTTGTTGTGTTCATTGCCAAACTCATGGGACAACCTTGTCATGGCAATCAATAGCACCATCTCCAAATTAAAACTTGAGGAGATGACGGGTGCCTTATTGTCTAAAGAAATGCAGCAGAAAACTTTTGATTCCGTCAAGGATGATCTAGTCATGAGAGGTCATTCAAAGGAGAAAGGCAAGAGTAAGAAAAGAGACCATAACTCTAAGTCAAAAGGTAGATCCAAGTCTCCTAGAAAGTCAAAAGTGAAATGCTAGAGCTATGGGAAAAAAGGCCACATTTGTAAGTTCTATAAGAAGGCAAAGAATGATTCTAATTTCTAATGACGATTCAGACTCCAAAACCTCTACAAAAGAATTTGGAGATGTGTTCCTGGCATCTTCAAACACACATGTATGTGCTAATGCATGGCTGATTGATTCTCGTGCTTCACACCACATGACCCCGCACAAGGAGTGGTTTTTTGAGTATGGACATGACGGAGGTAAAGTCTTCTTAGGAGACAATTCATTTTGAAGTATTGTTGATTGTGGGAAGGTAAAATTGGTTTTTCCTCATGGAAGAGTGAAAACCCTCACTAATGTATTGCACATTCCTGGTCTAGCTAGAAATTTGATTTCTATAAGCAGAATGAATGAGCAGGAGTGCAAGTTGTCTTTAGCAAGGATAGATGTAAAATGGTGAGAGGAGTCATGGTGTTAGCCAAAGGAGTTTGCAATGGAACTCTATTTCAATTTGATGCAAGCACCATGATTGAATGTAATACTTATGAGGCTTATGATTCCGGACACCAAAAACTCCCTGCTAAAAAAACAATATTGTGGCATGAGCATCTAGGCCACATTGGTGAGAAAGGTCTAAGGACCTTAAAGTCTAAAGATATGGTTGAGAGGCTTGTTGGTTGTTCTTCAAATTTTGATTTCTATGAGCATTGTATACATGGGAAACAAAATCGTGTTAAATTCTACTCTGCGTCTTCTAGATCTAAAGGGATTTCCCATTTGGTTCATAGTGATGTATTTGGACCTATTGACGTATCTTCCTTAGGCAAATCCCTTTACTATGTATCTTTTATTGATGATTTCTCCAAAAAAAACTTGGGCTCTCTTTCTCAAGCATAAGTTTGAAATGTTTTGCAAGTTCAAAGAGTGCAAAGCTCTTGTGGAAAACCAAAATGACAAGAAGATCAAGACTTTGAGAACAGATAATGGCGAAGAATTATGTTCAACAGAGTTCAAAAAGTTTTGTCAAGACAATGGCATAGCAAAACAAAAGACAACTCCATACACACCTCAACAAAATGGAGTTGCAGAGTGCATGAATTGAACACTGATGAAAAAAGCTAGGAGTATGCTCAACAATTTAGGTTTGAAGCACAAGTTTTGGGCTGAAGCAATGAGTACTACTTGTTATCTTATCAATCGATCTCCTACGTCAGCTCTAGCTGATAAGACCCCTAAGGAGGTCTAGATAGGCAAGAAGTCCTCACTTTGACATTTCCGAGTGTTTGGTTGTTATGCATACATGCATGTTCCTAAGGAGAAGAGATCCAACTTGGATTTCAAAGTTGAGAAATGTATCTTCATTGGTCAAAATGAAGGTGTGAAAGGATACAAGCTCTAGAATCCTATGAGGAAGAAAAGTGTGTACAATCGTAACGTAATGTTCAAAGAGATCAGATCTTCTATTGAACAACCTAGAAATGAAGAGAAGGAAATAGTACAACTAGAGCCAAAGATCAAGAAGGCTACACCAAAGACTAAACATGAAATTCAGCATGCACCTATTCATGGAGTTGAAGTAGATGAGAGTTCAAATGAAGTAGAATTAGAAGAAGAAGCTCATACTCCACTACTCAAAAGGTCTAATCGGCAAAGGAAAGCACCTGAAAGGTATAATTATAGCCCATCAGATTTCAAATGCATTTTTGCTTTTACTACTAACATTGATGAGCCCAAAACAGTGGAAGTATTGGAGTCTATAGACAAAAAGTCCTAGAAAAAGGTCATGGATGAAGCGATGGCTACACTAGAGAAGAACAATACATGGGACTTAGTGAAGCTTCCTACGAATAGGAAACCTGTCGGATGCAAATGAGTTTTCAAAAATAAATTTAGTTCTAAAGGTAGGATCAAACAATTCAAGGCAAGGCTGGTGGCGAAAGGTTATTCTCAAGTTGAGAGAATAGACTTTGGTAAGATTTTCTCTGCAGTTGCAAAATTAACTTCCAGTAGATTTCTATTATCTATTGTTGTTGCGTATAATCTTCAAATTGAGCAGAATGTATGTTAAGACAATCTTTTCGCATGGAGAATTAGAAGAGGAAATTTACATGAATCAACCTGAGCACTATGCTGAAAAAGTCCAAGAAAAACTAGTTTGCAGATTGAAGAAGTCTCTCTATGGTTTGAAGCAGTTACCCAGGATGTTGTATCGAAAGTTTGATACTTATGTGCTGAGGTTGGAATCTTTTAAAGGAAAATATGATTACTATATTTATTTTAAGCAAGTTGATAATCAGTTTATTGTTATCGTTTTATATGCTGATGACACAATAATTGGCAACAATATGGATATGGTTAAGATGCTTAAATCTCAACTTTCATCTCAGTGTGACATTAAGGACCTAGGGGCTGCCAAGTTCATTCTTGGAATGGAGATTAGGAGAGTTAGGGTTAACAAAAAGCTCTGGTTAAGCCAAAAAAAGTATGTTAACTCTATTTTGCAGTGCTTCAAGATGCATGATAGTAAGCAATAAAATGTTTAGATCCCTGTAGGAACAAATTTTTCAGTGGAACAATGTCCTAAGAAACCTATTGAGATAGAGGACATGAGTCATGTTCCATATGCTAGTGTTGCTAGAAGCCTAAAGTATGCAATAGTCTTTACAAGGACAGATATTGCCCAAATAGTGATAATTCTAAGCAGATTTATGTCAAATCCAGAAAAAGAACACTAGACTATAGTGAAAAGGGTCTTAAGATATCTTTGTGGCACTTCAAAGTATTAAATTTGCTACCAAGGAGGCCTTGATTTGCGTAAGGACTTAAACAAACAGGGTTTTTTTGATGCAGATTGGGCTAGAGATATTGATCGTAGGAGATTCACCAATGGTTATGTACTTAACCTATTTAGTGGTGCAATTAGTTGGATAAGCAAGAGGCAACCTGTTGTTGTTCTTTTGACTACTAAAGTTGAGTGCATGGAAACTACTCGTGCTTGCAAAGAGGCAATGCGGCTTTGAAGATTGTGTTCAAATGTTGGCCTAAAACATGATGCAGTATGGATTGGTTGTGACAGTCAAAGTGCAATCAACTTGGCCAAGAACCCTACATTTCACGCACGGACAAAGCACATTGATGTATAATATCATTTTGTTCAAGATATGGTTGACAATCAAGTTTTGATCAAGAAGGTGGACACTTCAAAGAATGTTGCAAATTCTTTTTGACGAAGCCTGTGATGTAATAACCACCCTATTTTTTTTCCAATAATCATCAACTTAAATCAAAGCACACGCAGACACCTATACACTTTCTGATCACCAAGATCCCGGGAAGGGCAAGGTGAGAGCATACAGTGCGCAGGATCACACTTCACTAATCAAACTGCTACTGAATGAGGATGCAATGCTAAATGTTCACAAACACACCAGGCATCCATGATGACCACATGCCACGCTTATTCAACGGAGTGTGTTATATGCAATGTCACAAATGTGCATGCACTATGCGGCGGAGCCAACCACATCTACGCTTATTCAACGGAGTGCATGATGCATTACATAATGAAATCACACGAGGCGACAAGTTGTCCTATCGACGCTTATTCAGCGGACGTGTGATTGATGCAAAGCCACTGGCAAAGTGTGCATGCTAAACAGACTATCATGTATGCTATAGAGTATTGGCAGTGAACCGACCAATATTACAATATGAATGTACAAACATGAATCCACCGGCAGTACTACCTTCTGGGGTTACAAACATAGAGATATTGTAACTAGGGATGATATAAAAATGGATAATCAAGAGTTGCAAATAACTTTATTTCTGAACTGAAATCTGAAAACATTGATGCAACTTATAACATGAAGGAATAACATTGGAATTCATTTCAAACAATAATAGAGTTTGCCCATTAAAGCACAACTGTAGATGATGAAGGTTGGAAAACACACTGTGTTTTGCACGCTGAAACCACTAAAACCTTACTGAAACAGATGATGGTGAAGGCCCGAAAACACACTGTGTTTGCAGGCTGAACCCTAACTAGCAAACTCCAACTCACCAAAATCTAATTTTCATACTGTAACACAATTGTTGACGAAGGATGATGCCTCTAACACGCTATCCACACACTGGAAACACTGTCAAACTGGAAGTTACTGATCTGATACAACTTTAGCAGCACTGTAAACCCTAGGCCAGCATACTAAATCACTCAATACACCTTAACGAGACCAAAGTTCAACTTCAATCTGATCACAAAAGACTGCTGGAGGTTAGGCGCCACTACCAAACCCTTAATACGTCTGAAAAGAGAGGTGAATCACCAAGAAGTTTCCCATGCCCTCAAGCATGAATGGTACGGCCTGTGTTGTAGTACGGCCAGCAAAGATCCTCCAAACTCTCTTCAAAATCTGATGAAACAGCACTAAAAACACTTGCCAAAGCAGGCGGCTAGGGATGAGGAGTGTTTTCAATCATTTTGATTATCTTTGCACAGAAAAACTTCATCAAATGCTGTCCTGGAAGGTACGGCAGCCATGGAAACAAGAAGTTCATCCAGCACCAAGAAAAATCTTCTTACACACGAAAATCTCATCAAAAAGGAACTCAGAAAATACTATCGAATCTCCAAAACAATCCTGCAATCCAAAACTTCAAAACATATCAACTCCATTTGCAGCTCAAATGTGATTTCTATGTGAAATCACCACAACCAGCTAAGGGGGGATCTTTCACCTCTGAAACCAATGATTCTCAAGAGGGTTTTCGTCCTCATGAGATTTGGAGGAACACAGGTTCACTCACAACAAGCAATAGCCAGAGCAAATTCAATATAATAGTATAAACTGAAAATGAGCTCCAAAACCCCTTTATATAGACACTTTTAGGGCGACTTGGGGAAATAAAAGAATATTTCATTTTGGAAATAAATAAACCTTTTTTGTGCTTACTTTAATAACTTATGTTCCCCATGCCTAGTGTCCATTTTTATGTTAGCATCAAATAATATTTTTCGTCACCTTTCTAATGAGCTATTACACTTAAGTTATCTTTTAATATTTCCCAACATTAGATAACTTAAGTGAATAATTAATTAAATGACTTAATAATTCACCCAACTTACAAAAAGTCCCAAAATGATGCAACTTACGAATCTGACCATACCAACATAATCCTGAAGACTTGGGACGATGATTAGAGCCAACTGGGTGACTTACTATAAATAGCCTGCTTCTCCAAGAAGTTTGGAGAGCTCCCAACAAGTCAGAAACCAATTCTGAAAGCATCAAAGGGCTCCATAAGACCAACTGAACTCATTGCAAGAACCAAACTCTCATTCGATCAAACCCATGCTCTCCAAGAACTTTGGAGTTCTCCCTTGCACACCAATTAGCCTACGGGAAAACTAGGAAATAGGCAAATTGTTCACGACTTGGCTAAGTGCCAATTGGGGACATTACATGTGAGCATAGATAAGTTTTCTTGGTGCAAGAAAGCTTTAGGTCTTTTAACCCCTAGTTTGTAATCTCATGGTTATTACAATTTTGCAACCCATGCAATATATAAAACAAGTGGGAGATTGTTAGGAAGGTGTTGTACACCTTGTATAATATTGTTGTATGGAATGTTGATTATGTGTGCTAAAAGGCAAAACCACAAGGGGACACATAAGAACAAATTTGGTTGAGATGTGACAAATTTGTTGAGGAGAAGACAAAACTGTTAAGATAGAATCATCTATTTTTTATACGATTGTTGTAATGTGCAAACTTGTCTGGACACATCTTGGAATACTTCTAAGGGAGCTTTTGGGAATATGTGCCACCTCATGGAACCACTTTGGAACCACCTAATGAGGTGTAATGTCCCCTTCTAGCAAGCCCAATTTTTCCGCAATCTTGCACACAATTTCAACTTACCAAAAGAGAACATTAGTATTCCATTTTACATTTCCTTTAATCTTGATGATAATCATAATCATAACCATATACTATTTTCCATTTCATAAATCCATTTTTCCATACATCATGATTCTCCTTGGGTGAGATAATCTTAGGCCTCTTATTAACCTCACCTTCCACCTTGTGAGAGAAGATTCGTTAAGTAGGTGATGTCATCTCAATCCTATGGGTCCATTAATATTATTCCTTAGTTCGTCAACTAAGGCCCATAATCCTTAGTTCGTCAACTAAGGCCCATTCCTTCGATACTTAAATCGAAGGTCCATAATAATATCCTTGATTCGTCAATCAAGGCCCATAATATCCTTGATTCGTCAATCAAGGCCCATTCCCAAGGAATGATCCATACCTACCGTAACTATCTACCCCACCTTCTTAGTGTTAGGTGGTTAATAAGGAAGTCTCGTATCTACCCTTAGGAATTCATGCCTTTATTAATCTCAGGTTTTACTCTAAAGCCTTCATTAATCTTTAGGTTTTACCCTAAAGCCTTCTCCTTAGGTTTTACCCTAAGGCCTTAATTAATCTTTATACTAAACATAAATTAACTATACATACTTACAAATCTTACATTTAATAATTATAAGATAAGCATGTTAAGTATACTTACCTACTGAAACTTTTATTTACCTCTTATTCTTTTTCTTTGCTGTTTTGAACTGCTGAGTCTATCTTTCCTTGTATTCTCTTATTTCTGTTTATAATTATATTACTGAATTTTCTTTTCCTCTGATTTGCTGCTCATATACATATCTCTATATATATTAATTTATGATATCTTGCCGATGATGTTTTCCTTCTATCTCACAACCTTTATTTATTTCCCTTTCAAGGGATATGTTTGAAGAGGCACGTCTTTTATTATGCTTGGTGGTAAAAGACATATTTACCCTTTTATAATTTTTATATTAATTCGCTTTTATGGTAAAACTAGTTCTACCCATACGTAACTCCCTTATCATAAGAGGATAGGTTAAAAGATGTTTATTTATATTATCTGTATTTATATTATATCATTATAATAAATGATATATTATTTATTCATATTATATCATTTATATCATAATAAATGATATATGATTTATATTATATTATTTATATTTGTATTACAATATAAGATAATAATAATAATATTTGTATTTATATTATTAGATATATTTATAATATATTATTTATTAATGTGATTACTGGTGTCAACCAACTTAATCGCTGCACTTATAAATATTCTCTTTCGGCCTCCCCTTAATCTTTTTAAAGTACATTATTTATATAGTATAAATAAATACATTTGTTATTAAGTATGGGAGCTAATATGGTGGGGTAATGTTTTTGTCTTAGACTTTTATCTTTATATGATTTTATTTTGAATTTGACCTTTTGCTTAACCGTATTACTTTGTCTTATTCCAAATTACTTTACTTTCTAGCTTTAATGGGTAAGACTCTTCATAATATTTATTTTTATATATAATAATATATCTTATTAATTATTCACATAAATATTATATTAAAATATTTATATTTATAATATATCTAGTTAATTAAATATATATATTTCATATATTTTATAATATTTAAATTATATTAAATTAATAGTATTTATTAACTAATAGATATTAATAATATATTTTAAGTAAATATATTATATGTAGTTAAGGTAAAATTGCAAATCAGGGCAAATGAATAAACGGCAATGATAAAAACCCTAACAATGCACAATGAAGCACAAGACAACATGAAAATCAAAATAACAAATGTAAATGCAAACCGATCTCCATGCTATGCTCGATTTATCTCCATTGCTCTTCTCCACCTCGCATGAGCATGCAAGATTTTGAAGGATTATTGTTGAAAGAATGTTGGGTGCTCACTTCTGCAGCATAACGTTGATAAGGATGCAAAAGCTCTAATGATATTTCAACAGCATGTGGATACTTGAGGATCAATGCATGCTAATGGCTTATGAGGGGGTTGATTTATAGAATTGGCTTAGTTCAAATGGATGGCTAGGATCAATTAGGGCTTTAGATGAAATGGATGGATAGGATTAAGTTAGGTTTCCTTGCACATTAAGAAATTGTAGTCAATTGACATGTGGCAAGGGAAGATAAGGCTTAGGTGTGCTTGTGTAAATAAATACTAAAATTAGATCCCATTAGTTGTGCATGTGAAAGATAAAAGTTGTAACACATGATTGACTGGACAAGTGTTGGAATGTGATAAAAGATGAGTGTTTAATTAAAATAAAATATTTGAATTAGTTGGGATATGAGTTGGATATTAATTAAATAAATAAAATTTATTTAATTAATTGAGAAGTTGAATAGGATGAGATAAGATATGATGTGGAAATTAATTAAATAAATAAAATTTATTTAATTAATTGGGTAGATGAATAAGATAGGATAAGATATGGTGTAGAAATTAATTAAATAAATAAAATTTATTTAATTAACTGGGATGAGGATAAGATAAATGGGATTATGCATGTGAAATTAATTAAATAAATAAAATTTATTTAATTAATTGGCTAAGTAGAATAAGGATGGGATTGAATGGGATTTTAATTAAATAAATAAAATTTATTTAATTAATTGGCTTAATGGATTAGGGAAATTAGGATGGGATTTAGGACAAAATGCTACATGATGTCTAGGATAATGTTTTTGACAAGGTGTTGCAAGACATGGACAAATTTGGGACAATTTTGGGTGTCTACATTTTGCCCCTCTTTGAGATGATGTTCGAGATGATAAGATTTATGTCGAGTAACATCATTTCAAAAAAGTTAAGGTATAGATAATTGATAGGGATGCTGATGTAAGGATATGATGATGATGATGACTGTTTTTGCCCCTCTTTGAGATGATGTTCGAGATGATAAGATTTATGTCGAGTAACATCATTTCAAAGAAGTTAAGGTATGGATAATTGATAGGGATGCTGATGATGATGATGATGATGATGATGACTGATTGGATAGGTTGGTGATAGAATGATGCCCCCTCGAGAGGATAGGTGGGTTGGACAAACACGGGTATGCTCTCGAAAAGAAATGGCTTGGCTGTAAAAAGAAAGGTAAGGGGATAGATAGAAGAAATGATGATTTGTTATGCTGCAATGGAAAGTGAGCAACCATGATGTTTGATATAGCACTAGACGCTATGCACCAAGGTATAAGGATCCAGGGTGACGTTGTGTCTCGTGCCCCAGCGTAATACAACCTTGTCTGACGTATGAGGAAGAAAACTTAGAGCATTGAAGTCCTAATGCACAAAAGGTATGATATGACCTTAGATGCAAAGGATAGTGCAAAAAGCTATTCCAACATACACAAGATATGAATATTAGCTAGAAAGTTACAGATGTGATACAAATGTAAGATAAAATGATAACACACACAAGCAAGCATGCACCAATGATTCAAAAACAAACAAGGTATTGCCCCTGTCAAGCTGTAAACCAATGATTGATTGATTGTTTTGTTGATGATAATTGAGAGTGTTGTCATTGCAAGCTATATCCCTAGATCAACACAAGGTTGTTTGCTAAGTTGGTTGGCTAGTTGGCTAATTGATTTGGCTTACAACAAGGCTAGGATCAAGACCATTGATTGCGCTTGGATAATTTGGCTTGATTGATTAACTTGATTGGTATAGATTAAGGATGGGCTTGCATTTGGATCTTTGTTTGGAATGGTTGGAAGATGATGAAATGCTGATTAGATTGATTTGATGAACGATGGATGATTTGTGGTGGATTGAGCTGCTTTTGATTTGCTGAAGTGATTGGATTTGTTTTGATGGTTGGCTTGATGTGCTTGAGTTGATTTGCTTTGATGTTGATGCTGATGACTAATAGGATTTGTTTTGATAGTTGGCTTGATGTGCTTTGGTTGTGATGTTTTCTATTGCTGGGTTGATTGTTTTGATGATTGGATTGGATTGAATGATGATAGTGATGGTGTGATGATTAGAGTGTCCACTCAAATCTAAGCATAAGCAAGTGTTCTCAGTGTGCTCAAAGGATGTAAAACAAACAAGGTATTGCCCTTGTCAAGTCATAAACCAATAATTGGTTGTTTGTTTGATGATGATAGATAGTGTTGTTATTGCGGGGAAAGCTATATCCCTAGATCAACACAAGGATGATGTGGGAACGATATATCCCATTGATAATGATTGATGATGATTGATTGGGCTCATGACAAGATTAGGATCAAAAACCTGTTGATTTGATTGGATAATGTTCCTTGATTGATTAGCTTGCTTGATATGGATTAGTATTTAAGATCATTGTTTAGATTGATTTGATTGATATGATTGGAAAAAGTGATTGATTGAAATAGATGAATGAATGTTATTGATAGGAAGAATTGATGATGACGATGATTTGATTTTGATTGAATGTTGATGGAGTGGATTGTTTCGGATGATGGGATTGAATCGATCTTATTGCTTGGATTTTTCGTTGGATATTTGATTTTTTGGATTTTTTTCACATATTTGATTTTTTTTTTTTGTGGATTTTTTTGAATGTGAATGGATTTACAATTTGGGTAGCCTTTGTGCTTGATACCAATGACAAGGGAAAACCAAGTCTAGGTGCAAGGATGGATGAATGGGATTGGATGGATAAAAGGATGGATAGGCCATATAAGGGATGGATGCTTGCCTCATGATAAACGGATAGGTAGGCTATAGTGGAAAGCTCATGATAGATGTAAAGCTCGTGATAAGGATACGCCATAGTGGATGGATCATAAAGGAGCTAGGATGTGATCTCCAAAGGCTATGTTGTATAGGAAGAATAACTTGCCCCATTCTAGGTGGTAATGCTTAGGATTTTTCATGACAGTTCATGACCAAGGGATGACCTGATTGGATTTTACATGGCGCTTATGATGATAGGATGACATCTTATGATGATAGGATGACATGATGGGTTGGTTTAAATGGGATGGATAAATGGTCAATGGATAGGACTTGGTTTGGAAAGAAAGTATGTCAAGAAATATCCAAACATGTTTCAACATTTTTCCCCTATGTCTTCTTCAAAATCAAAAGGCGAAAGGATGGATAAATGGGTTCAATAGGATAGGCATGTTTATGTAATGGCTAAGGAATGTAGGATGGTAAATGATATAATGGGATAGATAGTTTGGAAATGGATAGGTTGGATGAGACAATGTGCCCCCAAGTGTAAGTGACATAGAAGATCAACCTACACATGACGCCTGTTTGCCAGGTTTTTATCATGGTACTTATCCAAGGTGCCTGTTTACCAGGTTTTCACCGTTGGACGAAGAGCTTTCTCTTTACTTTTTTGATTTTATATATATATTTTTTTTTCTTTTTTGCTTTTAGATGGGTTGACAATTACACATGGCGCCTGTTTGCCAGGTTTTCACCATGGTAATGGATAGGAGAGACGCAAGTGTTTAGTGCTATGAAGGTTGATAGTGTCCCTTTAGAGATTGATGTTATCACATGGACCATGTTGTTATGCTCATAGATGTTGGTAAGGGATTGCATGGATGATAGATGGATTAGGTAGATAGTGGATGATGAAATGGATTATGAAAGGTTCATGCAAGGATAGATGGATGGGGGATAGTGGATTATGTTGGTCTTAGGATGAAAGGCTTATGCAAAAGCATGGAACATAGGAAGGTGATGGGGAAGATATGTAGGATAATGGATGAGGGACGAGGAGATGGAGGCATGTGGGAATGTTACGGAGTGGAAGGGAACCATGACCAACAGTTGCACACAGCGTGATAAATATTGAAGCTTTTGATTGGATGGTGGTGTAGGAAGCAATGGAGATGTTTGCTTAGGAGATGGTTGATGAAGTGATTTAGGAACCCACATGGACTTAGCATTTTTAGTGCTGTTGTTTTGCTTGTGGGATTTTTGAAGAAAATGGAAGTTTTGGATGGAAGTAGGCTCTTGGATGGATATAGGTGATTGGGATTCTTGAGATGTAGATGAGGATGCCTCATTTGCTTTGCTAGCTATTTGCTTAGGAACCCAAACCATTTTACTTTTGGACTTTGCTTTTGGAGGTAAGTGTTTGGATGGTTGCTTAGATGTGGATAAGGATGCCTCATTTGCTTTGCTAGCTATTTGCTTAGGAACCCAAACCATTTTGCTTTTGGGCTTTGCATTTGGAGGTAAGGGTTTAAATGCCTGCTTAGATGAACTTTGCTTTAAGTTTGATTCTTTATGTCCTAGGTATGAAGACCTTTAGGGTTTTTGGTAGGATTTTTAGCTTTATAATTAGAGGCATCAAAATATTTTCTTTTGAATCCCATGGGGTGGGTGGAGTGGATGGAATGATTGGAAGCTTTATGCTTAGGCGATGTGTGCTTTTGTTGGCCATGATTAGGGATGTAAGGATACTTATGAATGATAGGTATGTTAGGTGTTGGAAGCAATGGTGGCAAGGTGGATGGAGGGATATTTGGAGTTGGTAAAAGTGGAGGCAAAGTGGATGGCGGAAGGTGTATGGTCACATGCTTTTGACATTTATAGGATGATGGAGTTGGAATGACAACATATGTTTTGGGTAGATGATGGGGGGTGCGATGGAAAGTGGTAGATTTAGGATGCATGAAGGGATTACCAACATCTTGGCCTTATTTACCTTGGGGTGTGTATCCAATGCCATATGAGCTTGGAGGAATCTTGACATGGTTTGGCTCCAAAATACCTTGTTCATAAAGGCCTAGGCCTTTACCTTGGTAGTTCATGTTTTGGAGGATGCGATTGACTATAGGACTAGCTGTGGTTTGAACACTAGACTTGAGCTCTTTATTGGATGGAGAAGGTGAAGTGGATAAAGGTCGTTGTTGTCCAAGGAGAAACACTGATGTATAAGGGTGGTAAGACCAAGTGGACATGATGGATTTGAAATGGGATCGATGATGGATGTGGAAGGGGGATCATTAGGATCTTGATTAGCATTGTGTTCACTAAGATCCAAGCTATTTGTTTGATCTTTTATGCTTACTTGGGGGACAAGTGTCTCATCATGACAAGTGGATGTTTGCTCATTATGGATAGGGCTAGATGGCATATGACTAGGAGCAATTTGGATATCTTGCTCATGGATAGATATAGGATTATGGATAGGATCAAGGTGCTCATAGATAGCTTCTTCATAGGTATCATCTTAATCATAAAAAAGGTAAATGTTATGGATAGGTTGAATGGAAGTGTTTTGATCTTGAGTTGGACTAGGGCTTAATGTTTCCACATGCTTAGGATTAAACTCTTGACATACCTCTTGGGTTGCTTGAATGGAAGTGGATAACTCTTGGATAGGCTCGTGGTCAACAACATGAGAACATGATGACTCTTGACTTGGATTAATGATAGAAGGTTCGCAAATAGGCTTGATGGCTTGTAGGTCACATGATGGGCTTGAAGGGTTAAGAATGTTAATTGAAGGCTCTTGGATAGGCTCAAGGATAGGTGGACCACATGATGAGATTATGACCTTTGGAAGTTCTTTGGTAGGCTCATGAATGGGTGTTTGACATGGGAGTAGTTTATTCCTAGCTAGTAGCCAATGGATCACATCCTTCGCAAGGGTATGAGTGGATGGGCAATATAATGGATGGATGATAATAGTAGATGGTGTTGTAGGCTTATGATTAGGACTTTGATTGGATGGAAAGATAATGGAGTTTGATAGATTAGGATGTGGACTAGATGGGTGTGACACATGGGATTGGGATGATGTGGCATGATTTCTTATTGTAGGTAGGTACACCTTGTAAACAATTGAGACAAATATTGGGCATTGATTTGTATTATGGCCTTTGGTCCTATGGTATGCACAATAATCATGTTCATCATATGGACTTTCTTCACATGGGTTGACTTCAGGAAGTTCAATGAGTTTTGCTTCAAGCATCCTTCGTAAAACTATCTCAGCCGCATCCTTTGGTGAAGGATTAGAATGACATGGTGATGAAGGTAATGGAGGGCTTGGTGGTTAGGAAGGTGGATGGACCAATGGACTAGGAGTAGGATCACATGGTGGTGTTGGGATAGGATTAGTTGGCTCATGTGTCAACATGTGATTGGATGATGAAGGCCACTCTAGATCGGTATCTCCCTTATCAAAGGTAATTAGATCTTGCATAGGATAAATTGGGCTTTGATTTATGTACAAGGGATCATTGGGATTTGGATATGATTCTTGTTGGAAAGGTGAATTTGGGCTCATTTGTGCTTGTTTTGGAGGCCATTGATAGTCTTGGCAGCTAGGTGTAATGGTAGGATATGTAGACAAAATATCTTGAGGTGGACCCAAAGATGCGGGCATGTAGTTAGGGTAAAATTGCAAATCAGGGCAAATGAAATAAACAACAATGATAAAAACCCTAGCAATGCACAATGAAGCACAAAACAACATGAAAATCAAAATAACAAATGTAAATGCAAACCGATCTCCACACTATGCTCGATTTATCTCCATTGCTCTTCTCCACCTCGCATGAGCATGCAAGATTTTGAAGGATTATTGTTGGAAAAATGTTGGGTGCTCACTTCTGCAGCATAACATTAAGATGAAGATGCTAGAATGAATGATAGATGAAGGATGCAAAGGCTCTAATAATATTTCAACAGTATGTGGATACTTGAGGATCCATGCATTATAGAAAATCTGGCAGAATAAGGGTACTTGAGGCTCAATGCATGCTAATGGCTTATGAGTGGGTCGATTTATAGAATTGGCTTGGTTCAAATGGATGGCTAGGATCAATTAGGGCTTTAGATGAAATGGATGGATAGGATTAAGTTAGGTTTCCTTGCACATTAAGAAATTGTAGTCAATTGACATGTGGCAAGGGAAAATAAGGCTTAGGTGTGCTTGTATAGATAAATACTAAAATTAGATCCCATTAGTTGTGTATGTGAAAGATAAAAGTTGTAACACATGATTGACTGGACAAGTGTTGGAATGTGATAAAAGATGAGTGTTTAATTCAAATAAAATATTTGAATTAGTTGGGATATGAGTTGGATATTAATTAAATAAATAAAATTTATTTAATTAATTGAGAAGTTGAATAGGATGAGATAAGATATGATGTAGAAATTAATTAAATAAATAAATTTATTTAATTAATTGGGTAGATGAATAAGATGGGATAAGATATAGTGTAGAAATTAATTAAAATTAACTGGGATGAGGATAAGATAAATGGGATTATGCATGTGAAATTAATTAAATAAATAAAATTTATTTAATTAATTGGCTAAGTAGGATGAGGATGGGATTGAATGGGATTTTAATTAAATAAATAAAATTTATTTAATTAATTGGCTTAATGGATTAGGGAAATTAGGATGGGATTTAGGACAAAATGCTACATGATGTCTAGGATAATGTTTTTTGACAAGGTGTTGCAAGACATGGACAAATTTGGGACAATTTTGGGTGTCTACATTATATATTTAGTTTATATAAGGCTAACTTATTATTTAAATAAACAATTCAATTATAAATCATTATAGGGACATGACATGAGGTGTCATGTTAGTTAGCCCATGGTTTTGGATACCCCTAATGGCTTCCAAGTGAGCTACTTGCCTATGTAAACAAGTCTTGAGTGAGTGGTTTATTCATTCAAAAAGGTTATCTTTGCAAGTATAGAAGGTGAAGACAAGTGCTGGATTTTTCAAGTGTTTTGAAGATTGCATTGCAAATTTATGTTGTTTGATTGTCTACTAAATTGAAGATTGAAGATATTCTAAGAAGAGTTCATCTCTAGAAGTGTATTGTCATCTTTATATTGTTGTTAATATATTTAGGCTCTCTTCTTGCTGGGATTTTCCCCTCCATGGGTTTTCCCAGGGTATCTCCTATGTTACACTATTCTTCTCTTCTTTATTTATTTCTAAGTATCATTACTCTGCAGAAATGTTTTTAGATTTGGATTAATTTTACTGCTTTCCTCATAGAATTAAGTAAGAAATTGTTGCATTCTAGTGCATTATTTCCTTTCATTTAGGTATGAGGGGTTCTAAAGAATTGGGGACGTAGCTATACAGCAATAAGCAACTCAGTCTCCCCCCACAACACAATAAGGTTGCCCAAAGTCTCGCTGTCAAGCCCTAAACTAAATATGATATGTAAAACCATTATAATTAAAAAACGTCACTAATTGATTATATGCCTCAGGATATTTGTTTTCAAAAAGAGTTCTATATCATTTTTTTCATTTTCCCCCAAAAACTCTTTGGCTAAATTTAAACACCCACTAGCCATCAAATTAATACAAGGTTACACGAGAACATGTTCCACCCTTTTCCTTTTGTGCCCCCCTAGCATTTCTAATAAATGGGAACAGCTGGAAACGTCCCCTACCTTCCAAAATTTCATGGGCACATCTCGAAACACCAAAAAGAGCCAGAAGTCCTGGGGACATTTGAGACATCCCTTGACTGTCCCAGGGGACGACCAGATGTCCCAATAGTTGTCTAAGTTCTTTTCTTTTTTTTTCAAGCTTAAACTACAAAATTATTTTTTTATGTAAAAGGTTATATTCTATTTTTCTACACAAGTAAATGAGTCGATAACAGTTGGGTTCACAGCAGCCATCATTGATAAGGCTTGACAACTTGCCAAGTTGTTCAGACAACACATATACAAGTTACATGGGAGTCTAGAGAATATTGTTATTGAACAAAATCCTAAATGATCAATTCCTAGAAAGAACTATTTAAACTCATTGGAATCACCTTGATTGTTTACTGCAAGTTATCACTTTCAAAAAAGTGTGGGGTTGAAAATAATAAACAAATGTCCACAGGGGCGTTTGAGAAATAATAACCATTCATCTGTTGGGTTACTCTCATTTAATGCTCTTTGCAGTTATGATCCTACTTTGCTAGTTGAAAACCTCAAATTGGCCAAAGGTAGGATAAAACTCCAAGACAAATGAGACTGCAGAGAGCAGGAATTTGAAGTGAAAATTGGGTCTTCTTAAGATTAAAAAATTGTAAACAAAAATCTCTTAAACATAATTAGGCCCTCAGACTAGATATTACAAGCATGATAAAATTCTAACAGGGGGTTCTATCATGTCCCCTTTTCAGAACTAAAGAATTAATAATATTTTTAAGTGGGCCAGATCACTTTTGACCACTTAAATATTATTTAAGGTCCTATGAAATGTTTAATAAGTGTTTTTAACACTTTATTGAAAATGTAATTCAAAAAGGCGCATTAGGATGTAATCTAAAAGTATTTTTAAATACTTGAAGGGTAAAAGCAAAATAAATAAAAATAAAATGAAATAGAGGGCCCGAAGGAAAGCACCTATAAAAGAGAAGTCAAGGCTCACATCAAATCATCCATTATCTATTATCCATTATCATCATTTTCAAATTCGAATTTCAAATTTGCATTCAAAAATGAAAACCATTGGTTGTCAATTTCCGGAGGACAAAAACCCTCTTGGAATCTCTTTGGATTTGAGGACGAAAACCCTCATCTCCAATTGGACGATTCTACAAAAGGACCACGATTGTGCTTCCGCTGGAGAATGATTGAGATTTGCAAGCAAATTCCATATCGACAACATTATTGAGAGTTTAAATTTCGTACTTGACAAATTATATTCATATATTGCTGGTTTTCAATTGTTATATCTATTGTGAAAGATTTATTAATATTATATCAATTATTTGTGTAAAATCTTAATATTATTTTGCTGGAATAATATTATTATTATTTCTTAGAGTATTTAATGTATGAATTGCTTTTATAGCAGCAAATATTAATGCTGCCTTTATTGAGGCCTGCCGAACAGCTTTATTTGCCAGCAGTTTAGACTGCCATACCACATCAATTCTGCCATATTAATTTCTTAGAGATCACCGCAGCCTATTAAAGGTGCTTGCTGCTGTACTTTATTGGGAGTTAGGCTGCCGCAACAACTAGAAGAGTGCGGCATTATTAACATAATTTTTGGGAGTCTAGATCTAATCGCAGCCTCTTCAATGTGAATACCAATGTTTCAGTGCTGCCTTAATATTATTCAGTATGTCGCTTTATATTGGAACCTAACGTATATTATTTGGTATTTGGATTAATGCTGATAATCAAGGATGAAGTCTGGTTTTCTGCCTATAATAGAATTCATTGGTAACTTCTGATAATATTATAATAATCAGCATTGGAGGAGGTTTAATTTGCATGGTTATTATTGTTGGGTTGCAAATTATTACAAGGTATAGGGTTTACCAGTATTCTGATTTTCAGATCTGAGCATAACAAATATTGCTTCCAGCTGCTGCTCATATAAATATCAATTATAGATCTGCTGTCACAGTTGGTTATTTTGGCATGTAAGATTTGGATCTGCTGTTAGAGTCAATTGACTTGCAGTTGAGGGGTTATTGCTGATCATTATTAGTGTAGGGTTTAATTTCATAGTTTAACATTTATTTTCAAGTTTCTTATAATCATAAAATTAAAAAAATAAAGCATATTTCTAAAAATTACAAAAAAGGGACATTACATGTGCTACATGTTACATAAATTTTATACTGCCATCTCCAAAAGATGGCCTCCCAGGCTACCGCCCCCAAAACACATCCTACCGTCCCAAACAGGAAAACAGCATAAACATTGGCTAAATACGGGGAGCGTACCATCAAGCTTAGAGCAGCTTTCAACTTAAATGCCACATCCAAGTGGACTTGCAACCAACCTCGTCAATATGGCCCACCTCATCACGGTCCCAGTAATACAAAGAACATAGCCAGCTGTCCTGGAACACAAGTCGACATTATAGTAGTTGCTCCTAGGATGGCTGGAATGTTCCCTCCAAATTTTTGGCTCAAACATATTTTACCTTCTTTTTGAACATCTTATATTTACATTAGCTACTCTGATATGTGCACATGAAATCCTAAACCAAGAGAATCAAACAAATCTTTGAGACTTCGTTTTAAATCTAAATACTCATGGAAACAGGCACCCAAAACAATTAAACATGTAACCTCATTAGATTTTACAAACCAAGCTTGCCCTAATGATTGTCAAATAACATTTCTCCTTCGATTTATCGTTGATTATTATTTTATTAATATATTTATGATTTGTTACTTCCCATTTAGGCCACTTCATTCCAGAACTTGTGAAGAGACAAGGATAAGGAGACTAAGAATTTTGTTTTGAATAAGGACAACACCAAGAATGACTTCAACAGCAAAGCTCAAGTATTTATTTCCATTCTCTATACAGATACTAGCAATCATACCAAAACTTCGATATGAACAATTTGAGAAATAAGTCATGAGAAAAAAATGCCCAAACCTGAGCTGTGTATACGCTGCCACCAGATGCAATGTATATGCAGCAATAAGAGCCTTCCCCACCCATCTGAGTCAACAAATACACAAGCAGATATTCACCACAGAATTCATAGACAACACTAAAGAACAACAATCGAAACATCTTCAAAGCGGACGTTTTTTTCCAAATTAATTTATATTAGAGGATTAGCAATGCCTAAATACATGGGCAAAAATAATGTTGCAGCTTTAAGAATTCACAAAAAAAAAAACATATAATTTACCAGCATTTCTTTAAAAAAAGTTACGTCCTTAGGGCTTAGAGAAGTTTTCAAAAACTTACATGGGCAGCAAGGCGAGTAGACTGAAGGCTTCCAGGAGACGGATGAGGAAGCAGAGAGGGCGGCAGAGATGCTCTCTGCAGCGTTTTCACCTTCGCCATTTTTACTTGAAGTTTTACTCGTTTTCAATTCTAGAAACAAAGCCTCCAACATATGGACAATTATGTGCCGCCATTTTACATTAGCTAGTCCTGTTTTAATTTATAAATCTTTAAGATTCAAAGTACTTCAAATCTATAACCTAGAGTATATATATAATTTTAATTGTTAAATTGGTCTCTAAAATTAAAAAAAATATTTTGTAGGTTGGAGGCATCAGCGATAACCTGGCTGCTAAGTTATTTAAAGAAGATTGAAAACATGGATAATCATCATCGGTCTAAAATAGATGTGGAGGAGGAATTAGGCCATAGGAAGAAAACATGGATGAAACAAAACAACAAATCGTTGAGCAAGTGGGACATCGATTTGCATGAGTATCCTAACACCAATGAGGAAATAAAAAAATACATGACGAAAAAATTTAGGACTGCCATGTGGACAAAGCAGATTGGACAGAAGAAAACATACTACATCAAAGAGTTTAACTCAACCTGGGAACATAGTGAAAAACATATTTAGGAGCAGTTATTAAGGGAAAAGCAAGGTTGTTAATTGCGGAGTTGAGGATCGGATCACATCATCTTAGGTGTGAGGCTGGTAGATGGACTATACCTAAGGAAGGTTGGGAAGAGAGAACTTGCATATTCTACAGTAAGGGGGTGGTGGAAATGGAATGTCACTTTATCATAGAGTGCATAGCTTATGAGGATATATGTATTTGGTATGAAAACAACCCGAAAGTTGGCAGCCCAAACAACCTGAAAGTTGGCAGCCCAAATGAGTTATTTGAGGAAGCAAGAATTAGCAAGACTGTTAGCTTCCTGGTGAAGATCCATAATAGGAGATCCGACATCGAAAGGAGTTTGAAGATAACTTAGGGTTGCAATTCTTGGTCCCTTAGACTGCTCGGGCTCGTGGATGTCATTAAAATCTTTCTTTCATTCATTCATTTATTGTACACCTTCAATTGGGAGGTTTGTAGAGTGTCCATGGTGTTTTGTGGAGGCTTAAAATTTGCCATGCATGTAGGGTCACCTCTTTGACAAAATTCACGTGTGATTTCGATGTCTCTTGCCATTTCTTTCCAGAATCACATTAGTTACCACCTTACACCATAGACATTATTAGCCTTTTTCAAACCATGATTGGTGTTCATACTAACATAACCCAGTCCAAGCACAATAAGGTGTTATTAGTCAAAAACATAAACAATACACATTAAACAAGTAGTGGATTATTTTAAAAAGTAATATTAAAACTAAAGACGATTTAAATTTTGTTTCCATTAGGAGTTTTAATAGACTTTGTGACTTGGGGGGAGGTATATGCCTCCAATAAGTAGTTGTTACGCCGAGAGGTGTTCTACACTCACAACAAGGGCTGAAAGATTCAGATTCCCGTAAACAATTAAGATTCAGATTCCATGTAAATAAAATTCATAAAATATGTAAATAAATAAATTCATGGAAGCCAAATGGATAGAGAAATAGAAAAACTTGGGTAGTTATGGAGTGAAATCTTTATCACGTTAAACAAAAAAAAAATCATGGAAGCCAAATGGATACAAAAATAGAAAAACTTGGACAATTATGGAATGAAATCTTTATTACATTTGAAGAATGTGAAAAGTCTTGTAGCATAGTCTCTTTAAATTAACTCATGTGAGCATATCAAATATTTTAACTGCAAATAATTTATAAATGCCAACAAATTGGAAGATATCTCTCGGCATACTGTAGATATACTTTTTTAAATATAAATATACTAGTTAATAGTTAATTGTAGTTTCAAGATATCTAGTCCTTTTGCTTGGACATGGAAGTGCTCAGTTGTGGAGAATTTGCTTCTCACCTATTGCAACTGTCAAAACTAGAATTTAAACAATTAAAAGACGAGCAACTTATATATATATGCAAGAAAATAACAAGCATGTATTCATTAAGTAAAAAAAAATATCTAATGAAAAAGAAAAGAGAGAGAGAGAGAGAGAGAGAGAGAGAGATTCTTTTTTTTTAAACAAATCAAGAATTATAAACTATCTCTTTGCTATGCATAAACATAATACTGAAAGAAGTAACTGAATAAAGAAATTAACACCTTTTTGGCTTCCATGGAGATCTTAGAAGTACAGTATTCTTTAAGTCCTTTTTGGTTTAACTGGAAACTTTGATCCTTCCTTTTTCAATTGAATAGGGGAGTAAAAATATCATTAGGGTGTTTATCCACCCATCCACAGACTTACTAGTCCTTCCGTGTCATTCCCATTGGAATGACCCAGCCCTCCGCAGAGAAGTATCCAGAAGAGAAAGTAATGCCATATGAGACTGGTGTTTGACCCTACACAATCCCTAGTCAGTCATACAGTAAAGGCAACTCCTAACTAGTATGACCTCTGACCGGACATGTATCTCGGACAAGAAACTGACTGACGCTAATAGGAAGTAGCATCACCCTGCCCAAGGTTTTCAATTGAGTGCAACACGACACAATAAAGTCATGTAGTCAGTTTATCACCCTACTCGGCAAGAATTTATTTAAGGAATTCATCTCCATGTTTGTCTCTTGTCCCACTACACACTGACTAATGAAGACCCTTCTCAATACTCTCAGCTTATTTCAAAACCCTTTTTACATCAGGTGAGGAAAGATTCAGGGTAGAATTTGATTTCAGCTTTCGTTTGAGTCTAAGGAGTTTATTTACTAATAATTATGTCTTTCCAAGATTCTGTCTTTCCAAGTAAGAGCATGTGAGGTCATTTTACTTTCAAATAGAAGGTATGGGTTAAATAAAATTTGAGGGGGGATCTTTCAGTATATCTCATGTTGTGTAAATTAAAAGCAAAAAGAGGAAGACATTTTCATGTTATACAAGGCGTAAGGCACCTGTAGTGTGAAGCAGGCAACGAGTCGACGACTAGAGAAACAACTCTCATAAAGCACATAACTTACAGATTGAGTTTTCCATTAACTCAAGTTAGTAACTTATTTTTTGTGTTCTTGTTGTCTTAGTTCGGGAATATTATGCGAAACCTTGAGTTGTTCATAATGACTTGAATATTAAGATGATTGGGTATATATATATACTACATGAAATAGGGAATTTACTCCATTTTTCTCTTTTTGAAATACACAAGTCTAAAATTTACATCTGGTAACTAGTATAGAAGACCACGACTTCATTAAGGTCAGAAAGATCACTGAATAAATTTACTATGAACTAAAAGGACGAGAGGGAAGGCTGTGTCTCTTCGGCTCCTCTTTCTTTCAGGGGTAGTGACTATTTTATGAAGTTTTTTCTTATAAATCTAAGAGCTAATAAACTCTTTGTATTCCTTAGTATTTGAATGCGATAGACTCATTTAATAGCCAAAAATATAATAATTGTACCATGAAATTTTTAAGGTTCACAGGATAATCTCTGCACAATGACTAAGCATGCGATAGTATTTATGAGTTCGTTGGCAAAAAGAAAGGAAACATGCATGTTCTTCAATCAACGGTTTCTCTATGCGGTTTCTTCAACTATGTCTGCCTCTTATCCTTCTGTTTATCTTCAACAGCTTCTTAAATCTCCCTTCGTCAGCAGAAATCCCTCAACCTAGCACTATACTCTCAATACTAGATGCAATGGTCTTTGGTATCTCCAACCTCCTTTCGTAATGAATTTTTCAAGAATGGCTCTTCCAAATGAGCTCCCATCAAGAAACAATTCCCTAAAAAGAGTTTCGCTCAAGTCTTTATCTTCCCATTTGCGAAGAGTCTGCCATTCCTTTAAACTCCTTCCCAAACAATAAGCCACTCTACCCATTTCGTCCGCTTAAATCCTCATTTGATACTAAACAATAGAATATCATTCGATTTTTTAAGACCATCCCTTAGATAATAATATATCCCCAAAATAATATATAGTCACACGTCATATAAATTTTGGGTGCTTCATAAATCTTTCGAACCAAATATAAACTTTTGTCACCTATAAGATTCTTAAACTAAGATAAACTTTGATACTTTATTATGAATACACTTTATAATGCAAGTCCGGGTTTAGATAAGTTCAACAAATGTTATTAAAGTAAGTTGACTTCCTTACAAGCCAATATGCGTATTTGAGCCTCATCAATTTAGAGTATTTACGTATAGTTGAGGTTATTACATATAGAGGATTTTTGGTAGATTTAGTTCAAACAAAGAATATTTCTCATATCGAACCAGTAATTTCATTCTATGGTTTGAAGATCGTGAGGAGTCTCGAGGTCGAACGTCAAGAAAACTATAAGTGTTGAATTAAAAACGAACATAGATAGTTAAACGTTAAGTTCATTTATATAGAATTGACTATTTTATTATTTACTAGAGAATTTAATAAGGTGACGCTACTCAACCTATGAATTGAGTTAGGAAAGTCTAATACTTACAGTTAACTTAAAATTTACTAGGCAATTCAAATCTAGACATTCCTTCCTAAATTTTAATGACAGACTCGACTTACGGTTAGGTTTCAGATGGCACTAGATTTCTCTTCTTTCACCTCTCGTACCTGATGATACTTTTCCTTCCCCCCTTCGGAGGAGATCTATCCTGCAATCACCAGGTCAACATAAATAGTTAGTCTGATAACACATTACAATTTACATCTGTATTTAAACAATCATGAAAACATCCATCGATGTACTTAATTGAACCAAAATTTATGTATACATTGCATATCTCTATTCATCAATTGATTAATAGTATATGCATGTCAAAGCTTGAGAAACACATCTTACTATCTAGAGCACACATTAAAATATCCAGAGCACACATCAAAATAGTTAGGGCATAAGACTGATGTAACATATCCTTCCCCTTGTGAATCATCGTCCTCGATGATTTTGTGTATCCAATAATAACAAAAGTCTTCATTGTTTAACCAAACATAATGAAAAGTGTTCAACTATTATGAACATTAAATAGATGAGGAAATTTCTGGTGCATTATAGTAGAATCTTCCCAGGTGGCACTGTCTTCTGAGTACTGGTCCCACTGGACCTTACACTGGGTGACTTCTTTGTTACGTAAGCGATGCTTACATACCTCAAGCACCCTGATTGGCTCGATCATGACTACTCCTGGGTCCTGAGCCTGTAAGGAGTTCCAATCAATCATATGTGCAAAATTAGATATGTACTTTTTAATGTATGAAACATGGAAAACATCATGCAACCAGGCGAGAACTGGTGGTAGAGCAATTTTCTAAGTAATCGAGTTGATAACTTCTAGGACTTCAAATGGTCCAACATATCAGGGTGCATGTTTGGTTGACTTTCCAAATTTTATGGCACTTTTATGAGGTTTGACATGGAGAAGCACTTTCTCTCCCACTTCAAATTGTCTGGGAGTTCATTTGGCATCTACATGACTTTTCTGCCGATCGTTAGCTTGTACTAACCTTTTTCTAATCAACTTAACTTGCTCTTCCATTTCTAAGAGCATTTATGGATAGAGGGTTACCCTATCTTCTAGCTTATCCCAGCTGATAGGAGTTCTATACCTCCTTCCATATAGTGCCTCAAATGGTGCCATTTTTATTGATGATTGATAAGAATTGTTATATGCAAACTCAACTAAAGGAAGATAGTCCTCCCATTTGTACTATTGATCCATACGGTACATTCAAAGAAGGTCTTCTAATATCTAGTTGACCCTTTCTGTTTGACCATCTCTCTCAGGGTGGTAGGCGGAACTAATGTTTAGCTGTGTACGCAGGGCTAAGAATAAAGTTTGCCAAAATCTTGATGTCATTCTAGCATCTCTATCAGATATTATTTTCTCAGGTATTCCATGCAACTGAAATATTTCTTGTATAAATTTATAAGCAATAGTGGGTGCACCATCTGTTAAGTTTCCTGGTATGAAGTGCAGTACTTTGGTGAGCTTGTCTACCACTACCAATATGGTGTTATGTTTATTCTTGGACATGGGCAATCCCTGGACGAAGTCCATACTGATTATCTGCCATTTCCAATTAGGTATTGCATTGGGTTGTAGTAATCTTGTTGGGTGTTGGTGTTCAGCTTTAACTCTCTGACACTCTAAACAACTTGTCATGAATCTTGCTGCATCCTTTTTCATCCCCTTCCAGAAATATAAGGGTTTAATATCTGCCATAAGGTGTCTGGAATATGGGGCAGAGTGCACTTCCTTCCAGATCAAATTCCTGAGTTTGGTGCTTTCAGGTATGTACATTCTACCTTGATACCTCGGTAATCTATCATTTTCTATTTTGAATCTGTCATATCTTAGATCTTGAGGATTTAATTGAAGTGCTATCTTCATTTGTTGATAGTATTTGTCATCCTTGAGCTGGTGAAGCACACGGTTTTAAAAATCTGAATGTACTGTGATTATTACATTAACATGCCTTCAGTGACTTAAAGCACCTACCACCCGATTTTCTTTCCCTTTTATGTAGCTGATCTCAAAATCATAATCAGAGATCAATTCCAACCATCGCCTTTGTCTTACATTGAGATTAGGTTGGGTAAATATGTATTTCAACCCTTGATGGTCAGATCGAAGCTCAAATGGTTTTCCTAATAAGTAGTGACGCCACATTTGTAAGGCATCCACAATAGCAGCAAGCTCTAAATCATGGGAGGCATAGTTCTATTCATAACTTTTGAGCTTCATGGATTCATAAGCTATTACTTGTCAGTTCTGCATGAGTACCCCACCTAGTCTTTCTCCTGATGGATCAATTACTACTACAAATTTTCCTTTAGGATCTGGTAATTTTAATACTAGTGGTGAGACTACTTTTTCCTTAAGTAACTCAAATGCTTTCTGACATTTTTCTATCCAAACAAAACTTTTTCCTTTCCTTTGAAGTGATGTGATTGGGTATGATATACACGCGAAATTCATTACAAATTTTCGGTAGTAACCTACCAAACCCATAAAGCTCCTTACTTCCTGCATGTTCTTGGGAATGGGCCATTCTGTTATTGCCTTTATTTTAGCGGGGTCCACAACAATACCTTTTTCTGAGATGATATGACCCAGGTATTGAACTTCCTTCTGAAAGAAAGTACATTTGGACAACTTTTTATATAACTTGTTTTAATGCAAATGTTGTAACACAAACTATAGATGATGAAAATGTTCCTCTTCATTCTTTGAGTAAATTAGAATATCAAGGAATACCAAAACAAACTTATCCAAATAGACATGGAACACGCTATTCATTAGATTCATAAATGCGGTGGGGGCATTAGTAAGTCAAAATGGCAATACCGTGAATTCATAATGCCCATAGCAAGTCATGAAGGCTGTTTTGTGAATATCCTCATCCTTAAGCCTCAACTAGTGATATCCTGATCGAAGATCTATTTTATAGAAAAATGTCGCACCATGCATCTGATCAAACAAATCATCGATGCGAGGTAGAGGATACTTATTTCTGATGGTTAATTTATTTAGCATTCTACAGTCTATGCAGAGTTGAAGGGTCCCATCTTTTTTCTTGACAAAAATCACCGGTGCCCCCCATGGTGACATGCTAGGTCTAATCAATCCTTTGCTCAGCAGCTCTTGTAATTAGGCTTTTAACTCCATTAGTTCTACTATTGTCATACAATAAGGGGCTTTTGACACTGGTGCGGCTCCTGACACTAACTTAATAGAGAAATCAAATATCCTCTTTGGTGGTAAACCAGGTAACTCTTCAGGGAATACATCTTGATAGCTTCAGAGATAAGGATATTTCTCTTCGAAGGATTTTTGTGGCTTCTCACATACCTTACCACTTTCTTTTTGGTTATAGCTGGTTTCCATGTTTTTGCCAATTTCCTCCATTTTTACTACAAATATCTGACAACCCTTCCTTCCACCCCACTTTAATTGCATAGCAGAGAGTTGTCGTAGCTTGACTTCATAATGAGTGCCTTACACCCGCACCCTATTCCCTAGGTCATCTTCACACTCAACTATTTTATCATAGCAGTCAACCTTGGCCTTGTGTTTCCCCAACCAGTTCATGCCTAAAATGACATCATATGTGCCTAGGGGTGCTACATACAAATTTACCTCTGTGGTAAGACTTGGAAGCTCAACCTTGGCTTCAAATAAACACTACTCTACTGAGCTCTCGATTGGTTGGCATATTCAATAGTCCAAGAATTAGCCATGAATCCTTCTCTTTTAGGAAATTTACTCAGTAATCTAGGGGAAATAAAATTTTCTATAGCTCATGTGTCTATGATTACAGTTATAGGATTCCCATATAGCATACCTGGAACCTCTATCAGGGTAAACTGGTACTCCACCTATCTATTGTCCACCGTTGGATGAATCCTCTACTGAAATGCTATCTGTTGGGGAGGTAGGGGGTTCCTCTGTTGTTGTCCTCCTTAACCTCTTGTAGGACACTGATTGGCGTAATGTTCACCTCCACATGTATAACACCCCCCTGTGGGTCCTCTCCTCTCAATTCCTCTATTATTCTTCTCATTATTTCTTCTGGACTTGACAAAACCTCTTCCATCTCTTTGATGATCCTGACGACTTTTCTTGTTTCCTTTTGTATCTTTGTTTTTGGAACCGAAATTGTCTCCTTTCTTCTTGAATGGCTGGGAATTCTGTGACCAATTTCTCCTCTTTCTGTTCCTGTCTCTAATGGAGTCATCCTTTTTAAGCTTTTGCTCCTATCTCATGGCCTTCTCATAAGCTTCATTCATGGTGGTAGGAGCCAATACATCCACCGACCCACCAATACAGTTGTTGAGACCCATGATAAACTTTCTAATTTTGTACTTTTCATCCTTATTCATTTGTGAAGCAAGCACATCACAATCTAATTTAACTTCACTTTTGACCTTTTGCAGAAGTTCTCTCTGTTGATCTAAAGACCGTTGCTGAGCAACCCACCATGTTTCGGCTTGACTTTTAAACTCATTGTATTGGGTTTTGAGTTCTTGGAGGTCTTTGTTAACAGAGGCCATCCACTGTTCGGTGAGACGCTTTTCCAGGCGTTCAAGAGTGGAAACGAGAGAATGAAAATTCTCTTGAGCATTGAGACGTGCCTTTTTAGCCTTGACTGCTTCGATCTGATGCCAGATCTTTCTATCCTCGGCAAGGAGCAGGGATTTCTGTAGACATAGGTTAGACCAGTTGAGCAATTTACTTTGACTAGTTCCTTGGGAATTTTCTGCTACAGGAAATAAATGTAAAGGCTAGAAATCAGCTTTATAGGTACCGGTATTGTCAAAAAGGATGAAATCCTTAAAGGGTGGAATTACCCCGGGTACTGTGCAAGGACCTGCAGGAGTGGTTATGACCTTTTCATTGGTTTCAGTAATATCCTGTTTAGGTATGATGGCTTGCTTGGCTGACATCATTCGGAAATGGCTGGATCTAGGAGGATTGAAAACAAAAAAGCAGTCTTCACATCTATATAACCCATTATCTAATTCAGAAAATTTCTTATGGGTACAGACAGAGCTAGCAGGTGTGGCTGAGGTAGTAGAATTGCTAGGCTTAGCTATAGAGGGAATTTTAAACAAATCTTCAAAACCCTTAGTGGGTTGTAACCTTGCGCTCTAAGTGCGCGGTAACGGAATCACAGATGGACCAGGTTGGTTATAATTAAAAACCTTTTCTTTTCTCATCGAAGGGCTGTTGCGCAAGGCAGATGGTTGACCAGATGAGAATCAGATTACGGCCTGATCATCTATTTCTTCAATTGAGATGCCTCTCAATTGTGGTTGTTTCTCTTCTTCAGGTTGTTCACCTTGATCCCATAGATCTAATGCCCATTCTTTAGGTAGCTTAATATCTTTGTGATGGACTATCTTGGGTGCAGTTAACTACGTGTTGTCATTAGTAGATGTCCAGATTGTAGAAAGACCTTCTAGACCTTGTGCTCTTTTGGGGTTTATCATCAAGGGTAAAACCTTGTTGTATAACCTATAGTGAACCAAAAAAACTAGAGAATGGTCTACAGAATTCTTTTTCATAAAAAGGTTCATGGTCTTAAAGTTATATTCAAGAACATCTTGTAAATTGCCATCTTTTAAACTGATTGGAAAATCTAACAGGCAATCAAGATAAAGTGCTCCTTTAGCCATGGAGTCACATGCAACACCTAGCAAGGAATGAGACAACTTGTAGAATCTTGCATCTTTCAACATCATCATTATGATGACAGGTAAGCCTTTACGGTAGTGTCCACAGATACCTATCCTAACATAGGACAGATGCATGAATTGAGGATTATCTGGACTGGCTAAGGCTTCTTTCTAGAATTTCTAGACTTGGGAGTCTGAGAATATTCTCAGTTTACCTTTGTTACCTCCAGTAACATGTTGTAGGGTTGCAACATGACATCTTTGAGATGTTTTATATCCCAACCAATATTTCAAACCTTTATTTTTATTAAACATATCTATTAGACTATTGGGAACATCTCTATAGATTTCAGAAGGTTTAATCTTAGGCACACGAAATTCCTTATTATCAAACTGACTAGAAGAAACTTCATCTAATATATTACTACTACTTTCACCAGTAGAGAATGAACTTTCATTATCAGCAAAGAAGTTTGTGAACTTAACTTCTATATTGCGATCTGCCGTATGATCGATGTTGGCCATCTCGATCCAGACGTGCGTGCTCTATCCATTTCTGCGCTCAAACCAACGCTAGAACCTGAGCTTGAAATACAAGATTACTGCCTCAGATCTGCCCTAGACGCAACAAGCTTAGATGGGACTTACACGGAGAGGACTTACAACAGGGATCTGATTTGTATGAGCAATACAAGGAGCAATATTAGGAGCAGTACAGATAAATAGATTAACACTACTGAGTCGTTATGGTTAGACAACATCGATAACAACAGACGAACACATCATCAACTCTGATACCAACTTTTAAACACAACTGCAAATGACAAATGACATGCGGATGAACAAAATATCTGACATTCAGATAGATCTTATGTATATTATTATTTCTCACACTCAGGAACAATACATTCATCATACTCAATGTGCGCTGGCATAATATATCCTCAAATGTAGAAAGAGGAGATTAAAACATTTTCCTAGACTTACAGACTTGTATGCAGAGAGCGAACCAGAGATAATGGTACTCTTTTGCTTACAGACTTGAACTAAGACTCTTACTTTCTAAGACTTCATTCGCCTAGAATTCGTTGAGAAATAAGGCGGCCTAGCCTTCCTTATATATGATGTTGAGGCTGATCTTTTAAGCTTGCTTCAAGAATAACAATTTGAAATCCGTCCATAGAAAGTGGACACGTAGCAACTCCTTTTCGAAGAGTTACCCAAATGAAGATAAGCATCTTCTGGTGGGTCTCAATAACTCATGAACAGAGAAAGGAGGGGACAGACCGGACAGGAAGAGAATCCATATTTACATAATGTTTTTTTTATCACGAGAAGGTTAACTCGTGCTTACTGTAAGGTACATAAGCTTTCCCCCTTTTACTGTGGAAGAGCCCATGTCTATCTTTTGACATATTGGAGAATAGGACATCTCTGAACTGGGAGCTTAGGAGGCCTTTCTGGATTTTGAAGCAGGAAATATTTTCTTGCTTTAAGTTATTCCAACTTGTTGGACAACTTTTTCCATGTTTCTTGACCCATGTCCATCTCATGGAGTTTTGATTCAGTTTGGACAATATCTTCAATTACCTTGTCCAACTCTACATGGGTGTCCCTTCGTAGCATTCTGCAGAAGAAGGAGACTTCTGAATCTTCATCAGAAGATTGTACTTCTTTGGTCATCATATTTACTTGAGCTTGCTCTATTGTTGATGTATATTCTTCAGACTCTAATTCTGACTCTGTATCAGTGTTGGATAGTATTATATCTTCTGAGTCTGATGGATATTCATTGATGAATTCAAATTCATCATCTGCAACACCTGCTTCGCGGGCAGCACGGACTTTACCTTTTCCCTTTTTCTTGTTTCTGTCCGAACACTTGTTTGCAAAGTGTTCACCCTTGCAAATGTAGCAGGTAGGTTTCCATTTCTTGGAACCTTTCGTTTCTTATCTCTTTTTCTAAAATATCCTTTCTTCTTAGGATATTTACTAAATTTCTTCTTTTTCTTCTTGTCAGATTTCTCTGACTTATCCTCGGCAAGGAGCAGGGATTTTTGTAGACATAGGTTAGACCAGTTGAGCAATTTACTTTGACTAGTTCCTTGGGAATTTTCTGCTACAAGAAATAAATGTAAAGGCCAGAAATCAGCTCTATAGGTACCAGTTTGTCAAAAAGGATGAAATCCTTAAAGGGTGGAATTACCCTGGGTACTATGCAAGGACCTGCAGGAGTGGTTATGACCTTTTCATTGGTTTCAGTAATATCCTGTTTAGGTATGATGGCTTGCTTGGCTGACATCATTCAGAAATGGCCGGATCTAGGAGGATTGAAAACAAAAGAGCAGTCTTCACATCTATATAACCCATTATCTAATTCAGAAAATTTCTTATGGGTACAGACAGAGCTAGCAAGTGTGGCTGAGGTAGTAGAACTGCTAGGCTTAGCTATAGAGGGAATTTTAAATAAATCTTCAAAACCCTTAGCGGGTTGTAACCTTGCGCTCTGAGTGCACGGTAATGGAATCACAGATGGACCAGGTTGGTTATAATTAAAAACCTTTTCTTTTCTCATCGAAGGGTTGTTGCGCAAGGCAGACGGTTGACCAGATGAGAATCGGATTACGGCCTGATCATCTATTTCTTCAATTGAGATGCCTCTCAATTGTGGTTGTTTCTCTTCTTCAGGTTGTTCACCTTAATCCCATAGATCTAATGCCCATTCTTCAGGTAGCTTAATATCTTTGTGATGGACTATCTTGGGTGCAGTTAACTGCATGTTGTAGATGTCCAGATTGTAGAAAGACCTTCTAGACCTTGTGCTCTTTCGGGGTTTATCATCAAGGGTAAAACCTTGTTGTATAACCTATAGTGAACCAAAAAAACTAGAGAATGGTCTACAGAATTCTTTTTCATAAAAAGGTTCATGGTCTTAAAGTTATATTCAATAACATCTTGTAAATTGCCATCTTTTAAACTGATTGGAAAATCTAACAGGCAATCAAGATAAAGTGCTCCTTTAGCCATGGAGTCACATGCAGCACCTAGCAAGGAATGAGACAACTTGTAGAATCTTGCATCTTTCAACATCATCATTATGATGATAGGTAAGCCTTTACGGTAGTGTCCACAAATACCTATCCTAACATAGGACAGATGCATGAATTGAGGATTATCTGGACTGGCTAAGGCTTCTTTCTGGAATTTATGGACTTGGGAGTCTGAGAATATTCTCAGTTTACCTTTGTTACCTCCAGTAACATGTTGTAGGGTTGCAACATGACATCTTTGAGATGTTTTATATCCAAACCAATTTTTCTAACTCATGCTTACTGTAAGGTACATAAGCTTTCCCCCTTTTACCATGGAAGAGCCCACGTCTATCTTTTGACATGAAGAGATAGATATCTTCAATGGCCAACAAGCCTGGCCCATTAGCTCGTGCTTGGGTCAGAATCAGAATCTCTTGGAATGCGTCTAGCATAAAATATGCAACCCTCACAAGATTCACCAAGTGGGTGTGTACAATCAGGAGCATGGTTATCGGTGAGATTCCCAGCTACATCATAGGTGGGAACCCTAGGATTATCAGTCGGTTCATACGCACAATTAGCACATGTTTGAGTTAATGAATGTGGAATACACCCTTGGTGTGCTTGTGGTTCTGGTTCATTTTCCTTCCAGATGATACTCATGGTCTTCATCTTGTATGGACCATAAAATCCTTGTGAAATACTTCTTTGATCCATTCTATCCATTCGGTAGGTCTTGGTATGAATCCAGATTGGCATTTTCTTGGAATGGAGGAACCTTAGTCTATTAGGAACATTCCAATGTTCAAAGATGGAAGAGGATCCAGCAGGTCCATAAACTTGACAAAGATGCCTGCTGATTGGATTTTCATCAGGGGAGTTGAATGTGAGTTTGAAGGTACAACCCATATAGGATGATGTTCCACTAAACTCCATATTGTCTGCAGGAGGATAAGGCCCTTGAAACAGATCCCTGATTAGATTATTTTCGTGTTCCTCATTTAACCATCGATTTGGTCTTTCAACGGGTGGATTGAGAAAAGAAACAAGAAGAACAAAGTCTCCACACCAGTTCTGAAGTATATGACCAACATCAGGATCAATAGGTTCTGCTTCTGCTGAGAACTAAAAGAATGGTGTGTCAGTCCATAATCCTGCATATGTTAGCTGTTGTTTGGCTATTAACATTTTAAAACGATCATGAAGAAAGTCATTAGCCATTTTGAAATTATGGAGATTTCTCCTTTGGAAAGGATTTGTACTCCATTCTTGATAGCTTTCTTCATACCAACGGTGTTCTCTTATCCTAATTATTCGAACGACTCCTGTTGGGCTGGCTTTTGCTTCAGAAGGAACAGGTTCTGAAGTATGTCCTTCTCTAGACATGAAATCTGCAAAAATATTTTCAACTCCAGGGAGGTGGATGAAATCAAATTCATAAGTACTTAACAACTATGCCCACCTAAGGAGTCTGCCTCTGACAACTTTATTTTTTGATTCTTTTCTAAAGAATCCTCTTAGATTTTGCATATCACTTTTTAGTAGAAATCTCTTGTCAGCAATAAACATTTGAAATGCTTGGAAAGTATTGACAACAACAAGGATTTCTTTATGAGTACTGTGGTAGTCTATTTCACTGTTCTTGAAACTACCAGAGATGTATCTAACAATCTCACCTTTATCTTTTGGATTGTGAGATGTCGTCCTTTGTTCTCTAAGAACACCAGCCCAGGCACCTTCACTTGCATCAGTTTCAACTATCTTGAAACCATTACCTGGTAACATTAATGGCGGCAGTTGAGAACATTTCTGTTTGATTCTAGAAATCAAAGCATCATGCTTAGCCAACCATGGTGGTGGTGTTTTGCCAAGAAGTTTGTTCAATTCAATTCTATCTTCAGCAAGCTTATAATAAAATCCTGCAATATAATTAACAAGGCCTAAAAAGCATTGTAATTCTTTGACATTAGTAACTACAAGATTGGAAATTTTATTCAGGATGTGTGGTTGGGCCTCCATTCTCCCCCGGAAGAAGCTTGATGCCAATGAAAACAATATGGTTTTGAGCAAAGAAGGACTTGGTGGGATTGACAGCAAGACCAGTATGTTGGCAAATAGAGAGGAATTGGCGGAGATGATTGCGATGTTGAGGCATATCCTGATTGAAGACAAGAATATCATCAATATAGGGTTGAATAAATTTGGCATAAGGCCAGAAAATAACATCCATTTTTTTCTAAAAAATGGAGGGGGCAGTTTTGATACCGAATGGAAGGACAATCCATTCATACAGGCCTTGTGGAACGGAAAACGTTGTTTTGTAAAAGTCAGCACTTTTGAGACCAATTTGCCAAAACCCTTTGGTAAGATCAAATTTAGAATATACATGACTACCTTGAATAGTCTGCCAGATATGATCTTTGCTAGGCAGAGGATGTCTATTATCAACAAGACATTCATTTAACGGCTTATAATTGACAACTAGCCATTTCTCAGGTAATTCTTTACCATTCTCATCAACCTTTGGAACATACATTGCATGACATGAGAATGGTGACTCAGAAGTTTGAATTATACCTTATTTTTCAAGGTCTGCAACTTCTGTTCTGCAAGTTAATGCTTCAGATGAACTCATTAAAAAATAATTGGCTTTTGCTTTAGGCATGAGTTCGTTACCTTGGGGATCTCATTTCAGAGGGAGATCACATGTCAGGTTCCTTTTCTGCTTCTTTAAGTCTTTTGTGAAAAAGGCGGCAGCAAAGGCACTCTTAATCTTTGCAAGAGATTCTTGACCTGCATCCATTTGTTTGGCTAGCCAAATAGCATTAACTGGTTTCTTTTTCTTTTCCTTTTCTAGCTTGGATGTATAAGCTAGATCTTGATAAAGCCTTGGAAGCTGATATGTTTTTTGAATTATAATGAAATCAGAATCAATGGTGAAAGGTTCTCATTGTTGGATTGCTTTGCTTCCAATTACATCATCATATCCATCTACTTCATATTGGACAAATGTTAGTTTATCCATAAAACCATCAAATCCAATTTGGATTGGAGCTTCACAGAAAACAAAACTATTTTCCTTTTTAGAATTACCAAAAGTAATACCTGTAGCTCCTTCTATCCATGCATCTTTAGGAAAAGCATTGTACCTGGCAATGTTGAGATCAACGCCAGTATCAATTAGGAATGCTAAGGGATATGCCATTATTCCTGGGAAGTGAATTGTCAAGATTATTCCTGGACATGAAGTAGTTGGCTTTGCAGAGCGCTTGTAGGCTTTCATCTGTCAACTGCTGGAACCTTCTTCAAAAGAAAATCTTGGTTCTACTTGTTCTTCGACAGCTTGGTGAATTAGAGGACTGTAAGGATTCTCTTCACAATACAGTTGTTCTTCCTGAATGGAAGCTTGAGCAGGCAACTGCATAGATCCATATGAATTAAACTAGTTAAGAAACTTATCAAGTTCAGGGGATTTTTCCATTTCTTCTATGAGATAGAAATTTTCTTCTTCATTTATCTCATAAAATTCTGCCTGAGCTTGTGTGACAACCTTTTCAAGAAAGGCTTTGCGATTTCTTCTCCATATTCTTCGAGCCATGCTTCCTGGAGCAGGAGCATCCTTGATAGACCGTTGATCAAAGGATCCTGAGGGTCTTTGTGTAGGGGAACCTGGAGGCCAAGGTTCTCTTCTTTGTAATGGTTTATACCCATGTTGTTCTGGAATCTCAGTAGGAGAAACATATAAACCATATTGGAGAATAGGAGATCTCTGAACTGGGAGCTTAGGAGGCCTTTCTGGATTTTGAAGCAGGAAATATTTTCTTGCTTTAAGTTGTTCCAACTTGTTGGACAACTTTTTCCATGTTTCTTGAACCATGTCCATCTCATGGAGTCTTGATTCAGTTTGGACAATATCTTCAATTACCTCGTCCAACTCTGCACGGGTGTCCCTTCGTAGCATTCTGCAAAAGAAGGAGACTTCCGAATCTTCATCAGAAGATTGCACTTCTTTGGTCATCATATTTACTTGAGCTTGCTCTGTTGCTGATGTATATTCTTCAGACTCTTATTCTAACTTTGTATCTGATTCTGAGCAAGCACGTGAACTTCTCCCAATAGGCATGCACTAAGAGTTCTCCTTGTCTCAGCTCTTGAAAGTCAGTTAACTTCTATTCAAAAAACAATTGAGGTAACCACCGTTGCCTAAAAACTTCCACAAACTGATCCCATGACACGTTGGCAAACGTCTAACCTAATTCGGCCTTCTTGTTTTCCCACCAACCGACAACCTCTCCAGTCAGCTGGTAGGCTCCCCACACTGCCTTCATATTCTTTGTATAGTCTTGAATTTCAAAATATTTTTCCATATCGGTTAACCATGCCTCAGCGGCATCACCGGCCTCGAATCCATCATACTGAGGGGGTTTAAACTTCTTCATGTCTTCTAAAATAATGCCATGTACTGACTTATCTTTATTAGGCTGGGGATAAGGTGTGTTCCTCATTTTCAGTTTGATGAGTGTGAATGGTTTAAGTATTTCTGTCTCTAATCCGAGACTCATGTTCTTCATTTTGAATTCTGGTGTGTCTATCTTCCCTTTGCTCCAACTATCGAAGTCTAGTTTGGGTGTCTTGCATCATATGTAAAAGTATGTCCAACTTGGTTGTAGAAGTCTCTAGGGGCTCAGTCTCCCCTCTACCTTCTTGCATATGAGCCATCCTCACTTCACTAAATATACATGTTAAAATAATCACTCTTTTAGTCTTCTTAATTTCATTATTACTTACATATAGGCAAATCAAGGTTACACACAACAAAATTGGTATTTTATTTGCACTACAAAATTTTATATTACATTTGTACATATTTATATCACAGAGATCTTATCTAAGAGCTACTATCACTTCCTGTTATGGGCTCTTCCTGCCCTTCAAATTCAGAATAAGGGATTAATCGGTAACCTGAAGTGGGTACATGAAGTTCCTTTAAGTCATGAGGCACGTTCTTGTGTACAACTGAGGTTAAGGATTTGTTTTCAGTTATTGGTTTCATGTTTTCCAAGGTAGTTGTTCCTGTTACTGCTCTTCTTGAAATTGCATTGGATTGTCTCTCTCTTTTAAGTCATTTAATTGCATCGGCTAAGGTTTCATTATCCGAGGGTGAGGTACAACACGAGTAATCATATTTCACATTGGTTACTTTCCAAGGCCGTGAGTTACCTGGTTCTCAAGCTCTCTTACATTTGGCAGGATAAACCTGCATCTTGGCAAAACCAAAATGCTTCATTTCAGTTCTTGTTGCTCCTTTTTTTGTGGTGACGAGCCCAAGGATCAGTGTCGAACCCGGTAGCTCTGATACCATATGTCAGAACTAGAATTTAAACATTTAAAAGACAAGCAACTTATATATATATACTTTGCAAGAAAATAACAAGCATGTATTCATTGAGTAAAAAAAATCTGATGAGAGAGAGAGAGAGAGAGAGAGAGAGAGAGAGAGAGAGAGAGAGAGAGAGAGAGAGAGAGAGAGAGAGAGAGAGAGAGAGAGAGAGAGAGAGAGAGAGAGAGAGAGAGAGAGAGAGAGAGAGAGAGAGAGAGAGAGAGAGAGAGAGAGAGAGAGAGAGAGAGAGAGAGAGAGAGAGAGAGAGAGAGAGAGAGAGAGAGAGAGAGAGAGAGAGAGAGAGAGAGAGAGATTTTAAAACAAATCAAGAATTATAAACTATCTCTTTGCTATGCATAAACATAATACTAAAAGAAGTAATTGAATAAAGAAATTAACACCTTTTTGGCTGCCATGGTGATCTTGGGAGTACAGTATTGTTTAAGTCTTTTTTGGTTTAACTGGAAACTTTGATCCTTCCTTTTTCAACTGAATAGGGGAGGAAAAATATCATTAGGGCGTTTATCCACCCATCCACGGACTTACTAGTCCTCCCATGTCATTCCCACTGGAATGACCCGGTCCTCCGTAGAGAAGTATCTAGAAGAGAAACTAATGTCATCTGAGACTGGTGTTTGACCCTACACAATTCCTAGTTAGTCATACACTAAAGACAACTCCTAACTAGTATGACCTTTGACCGGACGTGTATCTGGGACAAGAAACTGACTGACGCTAATAGGAAGTAGTATCACCCTGGCCAAAGTTTTCAATTGAGTGCAACATGACACAATAAAGTCATGTAGTCAATTTATCACCCTACTCGGCAAGAATTTATTTAAGGAATTAATCTCCATGTTTGTCTCTTGTGCTACTACACACTGATTAATGAAGACCCTTCTCAGTACTCTCAGCTTATTTTAAAACCCTTTTTACATTAGGTAAGGAAAGATTCAGGGCAAAATTTGATTTCAGCTTCCATTTGAGTCTAAGAAGTTTATTTACTAATATTTAGTCTTTCCAAGATCCCGTCTTTCCAAGTTAGAGCACGTGACGTCATTTTGCCTTCAAATATAAGGTACGGGTTAAATAAAATTTGAGGGAGAATCTGTCAGTATATCTCATGTTGTGTAAATCAAGAGCAGAAAGAGGAAGACATTTTCATGTTATACAAGGCGTAAGGCACTTGTAGCATGAAGTAGGCAACGGGTCGACGACTAGAGAAACAACTCTCATAAAGCACATAACTTACAGATTGAGTTTTCCATTAACTCAAGTTAGTAACTTCTTTTTTGTGTTCTTGTTGTCTCAGTTCAGGAATATTACACGAAACCTTGAGTTGTTCATAGTGACTTGAATATTAAGATGATTGGGTATATATATATATACTGCATTAACTAGGGAATTGACTCCATTTTTCTCTTTTTGAACTACACAAGTCTAAAATTTACATTTGGTAACCAGTGCAGAAGACCACGACTTCATTAAGGTTAGAAAGATCACTGAATAAATTTACTATGAACTAAAAGGACGAGAGGGAAGGTTGTGTTTCTTCGGCTCCTCTTTCTTTCCTAGGTAGTGACCATTTTATGAAGTTTTTTTTTTAAAAATAAATCTAAGAGCTAATAAACTCTATGTATTCCTTAGTATTCGAATGCGATAGACTCATTTAATAGCCAAAAATATAATAATTGTACCATGAAAGTTTTAAGGTTCGCAGGATAATCTCTACACAATGACTAAGCATGCGATAGTATTTATGAGTACGTTGGCAAAAAGAAAGGAAACACGCCTATTCTTCAACTGACGGTTTCCTCTGTGCGGTTTCTTCAACTATGCCCGACTCTTATCCTTCCATTTATCTTCAACAGCTTCTTAAATCTCCCTTCATCAGTAGAAATCCCTCAACCTGGCACTATACTCTCAATACTAGATGCAATGGTCTTTGGTATCTCCAACCTCCTTTCGCAATGAATTCTTCAAGAATGGCTCTTTCGAATGAACTCCCATCAAGAAATCGTTCCCCAAAAGGAGTTTCACTCAAGTCCTTATCTTCCCGTCCACGAAGAGTCCGCCATTCCTTTAAACTCCTTCCTGAACAATAAGCCACTTTACACATTTCGTCTATTTAAATCATCATTTGATACTAATCAATAGAATATCACTCGATTTTGTAAGACCATCCCTTAGATAATAATATATCCCCGAAATAATATATAGTCACACGTCATATAAATTTTGGGTGCTTCATAAATCTTTATAACCAAATATAAACTTTTGCCACCTATAAGATTCTTAAACTAAGATAAAAATTTGATACTTTATTGCGAATACACTTTATAATGCAGGTACGGGTTTAGAAAAGTTTAACATTATTAAAGTAAGTCGACTTGCTTACAAGCCAATATGCGTATTTGAGCCTCATCGATTTAGAGTATTTACATATAGTTGAGGTTATTACATATAGAGCATTTGTGGTAGCTTTAGTTTGAACAAAGAATATTTCTCATATTAAACTGGTAATTTTGTTCTATGGTTTGAAGATCATTAGGAGTCTTGAGGTCGAAGGTCAAGAAAACTGTGTCGAATTAAAAACGAACATAGGTAGTTAAACGTTAAGTTCATTTATATACAATCGACTATTTTATTATTTACTAGAGAAGTTAATAAGGTGATGCTACTCAACCTATGACTTGAGTTAGGAAAGTCTAATACTTACAATCAACTTAAAGTTTTCTAGGCAATTCAAATCTAGACATTCCTTCCTAAATTTTAATGACAATCTCAACTTACAGTTAGGTTTCAGATGGCACTAGATTTTTCTTCTTTCACCTCTCATACCTGATGATGCTTTTCCTCCCCCCTTCGGAGGAGATATATCCTACAATCACTAGGTCAACATAAATAGTTTGTTCGATAACACATTACAATTTATATCTTAATTTAAACAATCATGAAAGCATCCATCGATGTACTTAATTGAACCAAAACTTATGTATACATTGCATATCTCTATTCATCAATTGATTGACAGTATATGTATATATATGCATGTCAAAGATTGAGAAACACATCCTACTATCTAGAGCACACATTAAAATATCCAGAGAACACATCAAAATAGTTAGGGCACAAGAGGGATGTAACATATCCTTCCCCTTGTGAATCATCATGATTGATGATTTAGTGTATCAATAATAACAAAAGTCTTCATTGTTTAACCAAACATAATGAAAAGTGTTCAACTATTATAAACATTAAATATATGATGAAATTTTTGGTGCATTTTAGTATAATCTTCCCAGGTGGCGTTGTCTTCTGAGTATTGTTCCCACTGGACCTTACAGCAGGTGACTTCTCTGTTACGTAAGCAACGCTTACGTACCTCGAGCACCCTGATTGGCTCGATCATGACTACTTATGGGTAGATATGTACTTTTTAAGGTATTAAACATGGAAAACATCATGCAACTGGGTGAGAGCTAGTGGTAGAGCAATATTATAAGCAATCGGGTTGATAAATTCCAGGACTTCAAATGGTCCAACATATCGGGGTGCAAGTTTGGTTGACTTTCCAAATTTTATGGCACTTTAATGAGGTTTGACATAGAGAAGCACTTTCTCTCCCACTTCAAATTGTATGGGAGTTTGTTTGGCATCTGCATAACTTTTCTGCTGATCGTTAGCTTCTGCTGATCGTTAGCTTCTGCTAACCTTTTTCTAATCAGCTTAACTTGCTCTTCCATTTCTAATAGCATTTATGGACTAAGGGTTACCCTATCTTCCAACTTATCCCATCTGATAGGAGTTCTATACCTCCTTCCATATAGTGCCTCAAATGGTCCCATTTTTATTGATGATTAATAAGAATTGTTATGTGCAAACTCAACTAAAGGAAGATAGTCCTCCCATTTGTACTGTTGATACATATAGTACATTCGAAGAAGGTCTTCTAATATTTGGTTGACCCTTTCTGTTTGACCATCTATCTCAGGGTGGTAGGTGGAACTAATGTTTAGCTATGTACCCAGGGCTCAGAATAAGGTTTGCCAAAATCTAGATGTCATTCTAGCATCTTTATCAGATATTATTTTCTCAGGTATTCCATGCAACCAAAATATTTCTTGTATAAATTTATAAGCAATAGTGGGTGCACCATTTGTTAAGTTTCTTGGTATGAAGTGCGCTACTTTGGTGAGCCTGTCTACCACTACCATTATGGTGTTATGTTTATTCCTAGACATGGACAATCCTTGGACGAAGTCCATACTGATTATCTGCCATTTCCAATCAGGTACTGCATTGGGTTGTAGTAATCCTGTGGGGTGTTGGTGTTCAACTTTAACTCTCTGACACTCTAAACAACTTGCCATGAATCTTGCCGCATCCTTTTTCGTCCCCTTCCAGAAATATAGGGGTTTCATATCTGCCATAAGTTTAGTAACCCCAGTGTGTCTAGAATATGGGGCAGAGTGCACTTCCTTCCAAATCAAATTCCTAAGTTCAGTGCTTTCAGGTATGTACATTCTACCTTGATACCTTAGTAATCCGTCGTTTTCTATTATGAATCCGTCATATCTTAGATTTTGAGGATTTAGTTGAAGAGCCATCTTCACTTGTTGAGAGTATTTGTCATCCTTTAGCTGGTGAAGCACACAGTTTCAAAAATCTGAATGTATTGTGATTATTGCATTAACATGCCTTCGGCGACTTAAAGCATCCACCACCCAATTTTCTTTCCCTTTTATGTAGCTGATCTCAAAATCATAGTCAGAGATCAATTCCAACCATCGCCTTTGTCTTGTATTGAGATTAGGTTGGGTAAATATGTATTTCAACCCTTGATGGTCAAATCGGAGCTCAAATGGTTTTCCTAATAAGTAATGACACCACATTTGTAAGGCATGCACAATAGCAGCAAGCTCTAAATCATGGGAGGCATAGTTCTATTCATAACTTTTGAGCTTCCTGGATTCATAAGCTATTACTTGTCCATTCTGCATGAGTACCCTACCTAGTCCTTCTCCTGACGCATCAGGTACTACTACAAAATTTCCTTCAGGATCTGGTACTTTTAATATTGGTGCTGAGCCTAGTTTTTCCTTAAGTAACTCAAATGCTTTTTGACATTTTTTTGTCGAAACAAAACTTTTTCCTTTCCTTTGAAGTGATGTGATTGGGTATGCTATACATAAGAAATTCAATACAAATTTCTAGTAGTAACCTGCCAAACCCGTAAAGCTCCTTCTTGCACATTCTTGGGAATGGACCATTCTGTTATTGCCTTTATTTTAGCGGGGTCTACAACAATACCTTTTCTGAGATGATATGACCTAGGTATTGAACTTCCTTATGAAAGAAAGCGCATTTGGACAACTTTCCATATAACTTGTTTTCACGAAATGTTGTAACACAAACTGTAGATGTTGAAAATGTTCCTCTTCATTCTTTGAGTAAATTAGAATATCATCAAGGAATACCAAAACAAACTTATCCAAACAGTCGTGGAACACAGTATTCACTAGATTCATAAATGTGGCAAGGGAATTAGTAAGTCCAAATGGCAATACCGTGAATTCATAATGCCCATAGCGAGTCATGTAGTGTGAATATCCTCATCCTTAAGCCTCAACTAGTGATATCCTGATTGAAGATCTATTTTAGAGAAAATTGCCACACCACAGATCTGATCAAAGAAATCATCGATGCGAGGTAGAGGATATTTATTTTTGACGGTTAATTTATTTAGCATTCTACAGTCTATGCAGAGTTGAAGGGTCCCATCTTTTTTCTTGACAAAAATCACTGGTGCCCCCCATGGCGACACGCTAGGTCTAATCAATCCTTTGCTCATCAGCTCTTGTAATTAGGCTTTCAACTCCATTAGTTCTACTATTGTCATATGATAGGGGGCTTTTGACACTGGTGTGGCTCCTAGCACTAACTCAATAGAGAAATCAAATATCCTCTTTGGTGGTAAACCAGGTAACTCTTCAGGGAATACATCTTGATAGTTACGAAGATAAGGATATTTCTCTTCAAAGGATTCCTGTGGCTTCTCACATACCTTACCACTTTCTTTTTGGTTATAGCTGGTTTCCATGTTTTTGCCAATTTCCTCCATTTTTACTGCAAATATTTGACAACCCTTCCTTCCACTTTACTTTAATTGCATAGCGGAGTGTCATCGCAGCTTGACTTCATGACGAGTGCCTTGCACCCGCACCCTATTCCCTAGGTCATCTTCACACTCAACTATTTTGTCATAGCAGTCAACCTTGGCCTTGTGTTTCCCCAACCAATTCATGCCTAAAATGACATCATATGTGCCTAGGGGTGCTACATACAAATTTACCTCAGTGGTAAGACCTAAAAGCTCAACCTTGGCTTCAAATAAACACTGCTCTACTCCAACTCTCGATTGGTTGGCATATTCAACAGTCCAAGAATTAGCCATGAATCCTGCTCTTTTAGGAAATTTACTCAGCAATTTAGGGGAAATAATTTTTTTTGTGGCTCATGTGTCTATGATTACAGTTATATGATTCCCATATAGCATACCTAGAACCTCTATCAGGGTAAACTGGTACTTCGTCTGTCTATTGTCCACTGTTGCATGAATCCTCTACTGAAATGATGTATGTTGGGGAGGTAGGGGGTTCCTCTATTGTTGTCCTCCTTGACCTCTTGTAGGACACTGACTGGCATAATGTTTGCCTCTGCATGTATAACATCCCCCTGTGGGTCCTCTCCTCTCAGTTCCTCTATTATTCTCCTCATTATTTCTTTTGGACTTGACAAAACCTCTTCCATCTCTTTGATGATCCTGATGGCTTCCCTTGTTTCCTTTTGTATCTCTATTTTTGGAACCAAAATTGCCTCCTTTCTTCTTGAATGGCTGAGAACTCTGACCAATTTCTCCTCTTTCTATTCCTATCTCTAATGGAGTCATCCTTTTTAAACTTTTGCTCATGTCTCATGGCCTTCTCATAGGCTTCATTCATGGTGGTAAGAGCCAATACATCCACCGACCCACCGATACGGTTGTTGAGACCCGTGATAAACTTTCTAATTTTGTACTTTTCATCCTTTTGAAATTGCAGAACATATTTGAGCAAGCGCGTGAACTTCTCCCAATAGGCATGCACTAAGAGTTCTGCTTGTCTCAACTCCTGAAAGTTGGTTAACTTCTGTTCAAAAAATAATTGAGGTAACCATCGTTGCCTAAAAATTTCCACAAACTAATCCCATGACACATTGGTGGACGTCCAACCTAATTCTGCCTTCTGGTTTTCCCACCAACCGACAGTCTCTCCAGTCAGCTGGTAGGCTCCCCATACTACCTTCATATTCTCTGTATAGTCTCAAATTTCAAAATATTTTTCCATACCGGTTAACCATGCCTCAGCAACATCACCGGCCTCGGATCCATCATACTGAGGGGGTTTAACCTTCTTCATGTCTTCTGAAATAATGCCACATACTGACTTATCTTTATTAGGCTGGGATAAGGTGTGTTCCTCATTTTCAGTTTGATGAGTGTGAATGGTTTAAGTATTTCTGTCTCTAATCCGAGACTCATGTTCTTCATCTTGAATTCTGATGTGTCTATCTTCCCTTTGCTCCAACTGCCGGAGTCTAGTTTGGGTGTCTTGCATAATATGTAAAAGTCTATCGAACTTGGCTACAGAAGTCTTTGGGGGCTCAGTCTCCCCTCTGCCTTCTTGCATATGAGCCATCTTCACTTCATTAAATATACCTATTAAAATAATCACTCTTTTAGTCTTCTTAATTTCATTATTACTTACATATAGGCAAATCAAGGTTACACACAACAAATTTGGTATTTTATTTGCACTACAAAATTTTATATTACATTTTTACATATTTACATCATAGAGATCTTACCTAAGAGCTACTATCACTTCCTGTTATGTGCTCTTCCTGCCCTTCAAATTTGGAATAAGGGATTAATCGGTAACCCGAAGTGGGTACACGAAGTTCCTTTAAGTCATGAGGCATGTTCTTGTGTACAACTTAGGTTAAGGATTGGTTTTCAATTATTAGTTTCCTTTTTTCCATGGTAGTTGTTCTCGTTACTGCTCTTCTTGAAATTGCGTGGGGTTGTCTTTCTCTTTTAAGTCATTTAATTGCATTGGCTAAGGTTTCATTATCCAAGGGTGAGGTACAACATGAGTAATCATATTTCATATTGGTTACTTTCCAAGGCTGTGAATTACCTTGTTCTCCAGCTCTCTTATGTTTGGTAGTATAAACTCGCATCCTGGCAAAACCAAAATGCTTCATTTCAGTTCTTGTTGCTCCTTTTTTTTTGGTGGTGATGAGCCCAAGGTTCAGTGTTGAACCTGGTAGCTCTGATACCATATGTCAGAACTAGATTTTAAACATTTAAAAGATGAGCAACTTATATATATATATACTTTGCAAGAAAATAACAAGCATGTATTCATTGAGTAAAAAAAGATATCTGATGAAAAAGAAAAGAGAGAGAGAGATTCTTTTTTTTAGACAAATCAAGAATTATAAACTATCTCTTTGCTATGCATAAACATAATACTAAAAGAAGTAAATGAATAAAGAAATTAACACCTTTTTGGCTAACATGGAGATCTTGGGAGTACAATAATCTTTAAGTCCTTTTTGGTTTAACTGGAAACTTTGATCCTTCCTTTTTCAACTAAATAGGGGAGGAAAAATATCATTAGGGCGTTTATCCACCCATTTACGAACTTACTAGTCCTCTCGTGTCATTCCCATTGGAATGACGCGACCCTCCATAGAGCAGTATCTAGAAGAGAAACTAATGACATTTGAGACTGGTGTTTGACCCTACACAATCCCTAGTTAGCCATACACTAAAGGCAACTCCTAACTAGTATGACCTCTGACCAGACGTGTATCTGGGACAAGAAACTGACTAATGCTACTAGGAAGTAGCATCACCCTGGCCAAATTTTTCAATTGAGGCAACACGACACAATAAGTCATGTAGTCAGTTTATCACCCTACTCGGCAAGAATTTATTTAAGGAATTAATCTCCATGTTTGTCTCTTGTGCTACTGCACACTGACTAATGAAGACCCTTCTCAATACTCTTAGCTTATTTCAAAACCCTTTTTACATCAGGTGAGGAAAGATTTAGGGCAGAATTTGATTTCAGCTTTCGTTTGAGTCTAAGGAGTTTATTTACTAATAATTATGTCTTTCCAAGATTCTGTCTTTCCAAGTTAGAGCACGTGACGTCATTTTGCCTTCAAATATAAGGTACATGTTAAATAAAATTTGAGGGGGAATCTTTCAGCATATCTCATGTTGTGTAAATCAAGAGCAAAAAGAGGAAGACATTTTCATGTTATACAAGGTGTAAGGCACCTGTAGCGTGAAGCAGGCAAACGGGTCGACGACTAGAGAAACAACTCTCATAAAGCACATAACTTACAGATTGAGTTTTCCATTAACTCAAGTTAGTAACTTCTTTTTTGTGTTCTTGTTGTCTCAGTTCAGGAATATTACGCGAAACCTTTATTTGTTCATAATGAATTGAATATTAAGATGATTGGGTATATATATACTGCATTAACTAGGGAATTGACTCCATTTTTCTCTTTTTGAACTACACAAGTCTAAAATTTACATCTAGTAACCAGTGAAGAAGACCACGACTTCATTAAGGTTAGAAAGATCATTGAATAAATTTACTGTGAACTAAAAGGATGAGAGGGAAGGCTATGTCTCTTCGGCTCCTCTTTCTTTCCGGGGTAGTGACTATTTTATGAAGTTTTTTTTTAATAAATCTAAGAGCTAATAAACTCTCTATATTCCTCGATATTCGAATGCGATAGACTCATTTAATAACCAAAAATATAATAATTGTACCATGAAATTTGAAAGGTTCTCAGGATAATCTTTGCACAATGACTAAGCATGCGATAGTATTTATGAGTACGTTGGCAAAAAGAAAGGAAACATGCATGTTCTTCAACCGACAGTTTCCTCTGTGCAGTTTCTTCAACTATGCCTGACTCTTATCCTTCCGTTTATCTTCAATAACTTCTTAAATCTCCCTTCGTTAGTAGAAATCCCTCAACCTAGCACTGTACTCTCAATACTGGACGCAATGGTCTTTGGTATCTCCAACCTCCTTTCACAATGAATTCTTCAAGAATGGCTCTTCTGAATGAGCTCCCATCAAAAAATGGTTCCCCAAAAAGAGTTTCGCTCAAGTCTTTATCTTCTTGTTCACGAAGAGTCCGTGATTCCTTTAAACTCCTTCCCAAACAATAAGCCACTCTACCCATTTCGTCCGCTTAAATCCTCATTTGATACTAAACAATAGAATATCACTCAAATTTTTTAGACCATCCCTTAGATAATAATATATCCTCAAAATAATATATAGTCACACGTCATATAAATTTTGGGTGCTTCATAAATCTTTCGAACCAAATATAAACTTTTTCCACCTATAAGATTCTTAAACTAAGATAAAACTTTGATACTTTATTGCGAATACACTTTATAATGCAGGTCTAGGTTTAGATAAGTTTAACATTATTAAAGTAAGTCGACTTGCTTACAAGCCAATATGTGTATTTGAGCCTCATTGATTTAGAGTATTTACGTATAGTTGAGGTTATTACATATAGAGGATTTCTAGTAGCTTTAGTTTGAACAAAGAATATTTCTCATATTAAACCGATAATTTCATTCTATGGTTTGAAGATCATGAGGACTCTTAAGGTCGAAGGTCAAGAAAACTATAAGTGTCGAATTAAAAACGAACATAGATAGTTAAACGTTAAGTTCATTTATATAGAATCGACTATTTTATTATTTACTAGAGAAGTTAATAAAGTGACGCTACTCAACCTATGACTTGAGTTAGGAAACTTTAATACTTATAGTCAACTTAAAGTTTACTGGGCAATTCAAATCTAGACATTCCTTCCTAAATTTTAATGACAGTCTTGACTTACGGTTAGGTTTCAGATGGCACTAGATTTCTCTTCTTTCACTTCTCATACCTGATGATACTTTTCCTCCCCCACTTTGGAGGAGATCTATCCTACAATCACTAGGTCAACATAAATAATTAGTCCGATAACACATTACAATTTACATCTGTATTTAAACAATCATGAAAACATCCATCGATGTACTTAATTGAACCAAAACTTATGTATACATTGCATATCTCTAACAACAATGGTACCTTAGAGATTACCAACGCTATCAATCTCCCATGACTAGGGTAAGGTATTCTTCAATTTGCAAATAGGTGAGAAGTTATTCATAGTGTTAAGTTCCTTGAGTCGACAAATCAAGATCCTTCTACTATAAAAGATAAAATTGTTTGGGTGGCTTCAATCTTGCAAGAAAGAGCTTCTATAGGATGTTGTGGTGGTGTAGATAAATAGGGCGTGAATACCTTATCTTGGTTTCTCTAGTTGCTAGTTTTTTTGTGGTGCAAGTAGTGTCTTGCTCTATGATTGTTGGTTTCCAGTGAATCTGCTAGGGTGGTGCTAGTTTTTGGGTTTAGGTTGTGGCATTTCTTTTGTAGTGTTTCGTTGTTTGTTCATTGTATATCTCCCATGATTGTTTTGGATATCATGTACATGTCAGATTTATTCTCATCTAGGTTTTGTCCCTTTCTACTACTTTCTAATTCTATGTATTTTGTTTATGTATTGGTAAGGGCCCCAATAGAAACTCTCCATAAATTATCCAAAAAGAAAGCACTTAATATAGATTAAGAAGGGGGAAATTTGTTTAAGTTTTTTATTATAAAAATGTAAAGTTTTTCAATCTTTTGGTTGTGGGATGGGTTTTGGCATGTTAACTTGAGCAAGTACTCCACCTATAAAACATTTTGTAGATAAAATTAGTTTCTAAGGACATCTTTCTTTATCATCATTCTCCATTATTGCTTTGTCATTTTTGTTTTCTTTATAGCCTCTTGTGTTTTTCTCCATGGTCACATGTGTTTTCTCTGTATTTGTCTTCCTTTTGGTGCTTGACATTCCCTGATTGAAAGGTCACCTTGAGGTGTTTAAAAATGGTCTAGTCGTTCAAAATAAGATGTCCATATTTATTATTTTTGGCAATTAGATTATATTATGTTTCTCAATTATATTAGGGAAAGATTTGAGTGAATTTCATTGTGTTTTTTTTGTTGATATTTTAACTTTTGGTTTTAAGTGCTTGGGGTTACCTATATGAACGTTAATAACAAATAAATATTATGCTTATAAGAGCACCAAAAAAGTTCAAACTTTGAATCTTTTTCCAATGACATCTAAGCACTTTTGGTACTAATGACATTTTTCTTTTTTCTTTTTATTTATTTCAAGCATGAAGTAACAAAGAGCACTGAGTGGAGAGGAAATGATACTAAAAAATGTCTTCAATACCTTGGTTTTCTTCACCTTATTAATATAATGATCTATTTTCCCTTTACCTAGTTTTTGTCTAAAAGATTTAATGCCATCCAACTATTTTTCTAGGAACTTTTCCATATGCAAGTGTTATACTTCTTAACCTCATTAAGCTAGTGATGTAGAAGATCATTAACTTTAGCAAGGCCACAATGTAATGTCCCCTTCCTAAGTCAGCACTTGTGCATCAGGCTAGTCTACTACAAGGGTTCCCGTAGACTAGTGAGGATGGTTAGGGGACCCATGATGACGTGGCTCATCTGAGCTTAGAAAACACTTTCAGAGTGATGAGATGGATTCATTGTGGTGGGAGTTTCCAGTTGGCTTTTTTTGGAGTGAGTTTGGGCCATTTGGCCAAACTTACTATTTTTAGCAGGGGCACAGGACTCTGAGAAAGTTGATGCAACGGTTTGGAGATCATGTCGACATTTCATTGGCCAGTCAACAATACTACGGAGGCCAGAGGAGACCATTCGAATTAATATTTTAATAATCGACATTGTTAAGTTAAATTAAATATATAACTTAACATGTTTATTATTACTAAGTGACTTTATAATATATAATGAACTTTATGTTATATTTTAAGTTCATAAAGTCACTTGTTTGGGCACCCAAGACCATAAGGAGAATTAAAAGAATTAAAATATTTAAAATCCCAAAAAGAGGGCATTGAGGGAAGAGGAATAAAAGTAAAGAAAAGAGGTTTCATTTCATTCATTCACTTTGGTTATTTTCTCTAAGTCTGAGCTTTGCTTTGTGAGCAAGGGTTTCAAACCAACTATATTGGAGATGAAAACCTCCATTTTTGAGAGCATCTGCGAGGTTGAAAGACAATCCCAGGGTGTTTTTTGGAGTGGCTTCATTCAGTGGTCACCATTTAAGCTTCATTGTAATTAAAGAGTTGTTGCGGAGGAGCTTTCACGGGATATCTTTAAGTATTTGTTATGATAATTATGGAAGCACATTGGAGAACCTGTTGCAAGTTGTAGACAATAATTTGGAAGAGTTTTGATGTCATTTGGACTCCCTATACATGTCGTACATGTTGTTGTACCTAACCGTACCAACTAGGGAGACATTGTGAGTTTTGCAGTGTTCTTTGAGGTAGATTTCTTCATTTATAATGGGCATATGAAGGTTGCAGGTATAACAAAGATAACAACAGCAATAGAAGGCAGTTTGTTTTATGCTAAAGGCTAAGTGTGTTCCCAACAAGGTTGTACTATACCAGCAGGGACATGGGTCTACCGGATAGCATTAAAACTTATGTTTTGGCTTGTCTCTTAGCCTCTATTTGAGGTGTCTAAAGGCTCTTGACTGTTGCACCTTATCATTTGATGTAATAGTTTCATTATGAGCATCCTTCAGAGAGATTTGTACATTTCAGTCTGTTGTACCTTCAATTCCAACATTGTAATACATGGACAACGAAATGGGTATGTGAAATATTCATTGTTATAGTCATTTCTTCATATGGGTATTTGATATAAATATTGTTTAGCACATTTCCCACATAAATAAGCATCTAAGTATCTCTAGTTTTTGTTATTTGTAAAAATATATGCATGCATGTCTATTATGTCAAATACAAAAAACCCAGAACACACCAGGTGACAACTAAACCACAGAAAACACAAAGGGGGTGGGATATTACAGTGGTATCAAAGTTGGTGCATCTTGCCAACCTGTGTTGATCAGAGTTCATGACTGAGTGAAAACATGTTTATACTAGGGATACATTGCAATGGCAGCCACCTAAGATTCTAGAGGGTGAAATAGTATCGGGTATTCTGGGTATGCACAAAAATTCTTCTAGTGATAGTGACAACATCACAAGTAACATGGCAGATAGAAACAAAAGAGCTGAACAGCCAGAAAGTCTAGACATGAGAACAAACAGGAAGTTTGACATTATTTTGGATATGATGTCACAACTGTTATCTAAGATGAACTAAGGTAACCCAATAACACAACCACATACAGCACCTGAGGGTGAGACAAGTGGTTAAAACAATGACAATCACTGGCATGCAGCTCACGGTAGTGGTCGCAACACTAGGACTACCCCAGGATCTGTCCCTAGACTGCTCCAGCCTGCCTTTCCGTGCAGAGAGGAGGCACCATAGGTTCATGAGCATGAGGCACCCATTCCTATGGTTGAGGATGTTAGAATGCAACATGCAGAGTATATGACTCTTCCACTAGAGGTCAGGGAGATGTTGACATTTGAACAGTATATGAACCAAAGGAGACAAAGAGTAGGTGTGGGAGGTAGAGGAGATCATAGGGCACATAGAGCTAATAGGGACTATTAGCATACCTTGAACAAACTTCCTATGGGTCGCTTTGATAGTAGTGGCAAGATATCAGCCAGAGCATGGGTACAAAAGTTGGATAATTACTTAACACTCAAGCCTATGCCAAAGGACGAGACTCTAAAATTTGCCATCATACATCTTGACGGGTTAGCTCATGAGTGGTGGTATCATGGATTGGTCAATTTGGACTATAATCTCATCGCCACATATGATGAGTTCACAAACTGACTCAATGAGAGATTTGATACCAAGGACCCAGAACTGTAGTTCAGAGAGTTAGCTCAGCTGAAACAATGCAAGTCACTTGAGGCTTACATTTCAGAGTTCCAGAGACTTAGTGTGATGGTTCCCAACATATCAGAGAGGAGAATTATAGTCCTATTCATTGAAGGACTAATGGAACCACTTCATGGATGGGTTAAGGCATTTGACCCATTGTCATTACAGGAGATAATCAAGAAAGCACGAAGCATGGAGTTTGTTGTCCCAAAAACTAAGTTTGTCTCCAAATCCTTTCCTCCAAAGAAGGATAAGAGTTTTTCACATCAACGAGACACCATCCCACAAAAGAGACAATCTCCTTGCCTTGATGATGATGCATTGAATGAATACAGGAGGAAAAAATTATGTTTCAAATGCAAGGAGCCATGGGACCCTAATCATAAGTGCCCAATGAAGGGGCAAGCAAGACAATTGGAGCACTATTCTGCTGAGGAGACAACTTCAGAATAGTTAGAACAACAAAGTGATCGGGAGGATAGTGATGTAGAGAGTGCAGTAGAAGAGATGCAAGGTGCACAGGAGGATGACATACCTACAACTCATCTTTTTCCTATTCATAAAGAAGGTTCTTTTAAGATTTGGGGAGACTTGGAAGGACAGAGAGTGACCACATCACTTGATACAAGTGCCACTCATAATTTTATTGATGAGGGACTTGTGGAAAGGAGGGGACTCAAGACCAAGGAGAATCCCAAACTTAACCATTAAGTTAAGTGATTACAAGTTCCAAGCAGAACACTATGTGGTCAATATGGGGGACATGGACGTGGTCCTTGGCATGAAGTGGCTTCATGCAATAAGTGAATTCTACCTCAATTTGTGGACTATGGAAATGAAATTTGATTTAGATGGTCGAAAACATGTGCTCAGGGGAATGTGAGATGGTGGTCTTAGAGTGGTATCTCTCAGGAGGATGGAGAGATTACTCAGGCATGATCAGGTGGAGTGGGCAGCTAAGTGTGTTGTTATGCCTACAGCTACAGAGCAGCCCAAGCAAAGCTATCATCCATAGATCTAGAATTTGATCACTAAGCACACCAAGGTGTTCAGTAGTATACCCCAGGGAGGCCTCCTGATAGAGGCATTGAGCATGTGATCGAGCTAGAGGAGGGAGCTAAGCCTGTGATCATCACTCCCTATAGACATCCAAAGAGACTGAAGGATGATATCGAGAAGACATTCAAGAAGCTTCTCGAGATGGGGCACATTCGTCCTAGCAAGAGTCTGTTTGCCTCCGTAATTGTATTGGTGCAAAAGAAGACTGACACTTTGAGAATGTGTATAGATTATCAGGTTCTTAATAAGAAAACAATTATGAATAGGTACCCCATTCCATGAAGAGATGAGCTCATTGATGAGCTAAATGGGGCATGCTACTTCTCCAAGATCAATTTGAGATCCGGTTACCATCAAATTTGGGTGAGAGAGGAGGATGTGGAGAAGACGACTTTCTGATACCACTATGGGCATTTTGAGTTTCTGGTTATGCCCTTTGGCTTAACCAATGCACCTACCACTTTCTAGTCCTGCATGAATAGATTCTTCAGAGAGTAGTTGAGGAAATTTGTCCTCATATTCTTCGATGATATATTGATTTTTAGTAGGATGTGGGAGGAGCACCTCCAGCACATTGAGGAGGTACTAAGCATTCTTGAGAGGGAGTCTTTATATGCCAAGGAGTCAAAGTGTGAATTTGGCATGACCGAGCTCCTCTATTTGGGTCACATCATCACTACTGAGGGTGTTAGAGCGAATCTTGAGAAGATCAAGGCAATCATTGATTGGATACCTCCAACAAATCTCTCATAGCTCAAGGGATTCTTTGGGTTATGTGGGTTCTACCATCAGTTCGTCAAGGTATTTTCACATAGTGCAACACCTCTGACAGACTTGATGAAGAAGGGGGCATTTGCTAGGTTAGATGAGGCACAACAATGTTTTGAAAGGTTTAAGCAGATCATGAGTTATTGCCCAGTCTTGGCCATTCCAGATTTCACCAAGCCTTTCGAGCTTGAGTGTGATGCCTTAGGAGAAGGCATAGGAGCTGTTTTGATGCAGGTCAAGCACCCGATTGCTTTTGAGAGCAGAAAACTCAGGGGTGCAGAGTGAGGTTACAACATCTATAATAAGGAAATGTTAGCCATAATGCATACTTTGGCTAAATTTGGGTAGTACTTAGGGGGCAAAAAAATTGTGGTTAAAACAAACCACAATAGCCTCAGACATTTCTTGAATCAGTGTGACCTCAATGATAGACAACAGAAGTGGGTGAGCAAATTGCAAGCCTATGACTTTGAAATAGTTTATGTTAAAGGGAAGAAGAATGTGGTGGTTGATGCACTCTCACGAAGACCTCACCTGTGTTCATTAGGTGAGATTACAGTTGATTGGCGAGAGTGGATATCAACAGATTATGCTAAGGGCAAGTGGGCGACATGGATTATTGATGGTACCATTCAAGACAACAGGTACATAGTTGTAAATGACTTGATCATTTACAAGGGGAGGATCTTACTAGTACCAGGATTGAGCATGAAGGAGAAGGTAATGAGGGCTTTCCATGATGTACCTACAGCTGGTCACCCGGGATACTTAAAAACTTATAGGCAAAACCAGGAATGTTTCACATGGAAAGGGCTCAAATTAGATGTATTACAATATGTTAGAGAGTGCCCCACTTGCCAGTAGAACAAATAGGAACATTCCTTTCCAACTGGTTTATTGCAGCTCCTACCCATTCCTAATAAAAAATGGGAATGCATTTCTATGGATTTTATCACGGGCTTGCCTAAGGCCCAAGGCAGGGACTGTATCTTTGTTGTGGTTGATGAAATTCATAGATTTCTTTAGAATTTCAACCACATTCACAACAGTACAGATCACAGATCTATTTTTCAGAGAGGTATTCAGGTTGCATGGGCTACCCAGGGATATAGTTAGTGACATAGATAGCAAGTTTATGAGTCATTTTTGGTAGGAGCTCTTCAGATTGCGTGGGACTAAACTCATTCCCATCACTAGCTACCATCCACAGATAGATGGGCAAATAGAGATCGTCAACAAGTGGGTGGAAGGATACCTCTGAAACTACATTGCAGGGTAGCAGAAAGCATGGGTTAAGTGGTTACATTTGGGAGAGTATTGTTATAATACTACTTACCGCATGTCTATTCAGATGTCACCTTTCATGGCCCTTTATGGGTATGAGGCTCCCAACTTCTTGGACTTGCTTTTTGGGGACAATAGAGTACCAAAGGCCAGGGACTTATTGTAGGAGAGTCAGGACATCATGAGGTCCTTGAAGGAGAATATCCAAAAGGCACAGAACCAACACAAGCAATATGCAGATCAACATAGAGTTCAAAGGTCTTTTGAGTTAGGTGACATGGTCTATCTGATGTTGTAGCTATACAGGAAATCCACTCTCAAGAAGAGTGGTGCAAAAAAGCTCAAGCCACATTATTATGGGCATTTTAGGGTATGTAGGAGAATAGGAGAAGTGGCTTATGAGTTGGAGTTACCGGCAGGTAGCAGAGTGCATAATATGTTCCATGTATCTCACCTCAAAAAGGAATTAAGAAATAATGTGATACCTTCCACTGAGTTACCCCCTTTGGATGAGGAGGGTAAGTTAATTCTCATCCCCAAGGCTATCATTGACACCAGAGAGTGCACTTTGCAAAAGAGGGTTATCAGGGAATATTTGGTTAAGTGGAATAATTTGCCGATAGAGTATGCAACTTGGGAGAACGAGCAGATTCTACATCATCTTATGTTGAAATTGCTTATGGGCAAGCAATTTTGGGGAGGGTGGACTGTGATGTCCCCTTCCTACGTTAGCACTTGTGCATCGGGCTAGTCTACTACAAGGGTTTCTGTAGACTAGTGAGGATGGTTAAGGGACCCACAGTGACGTGGTTCATTCAAGCTTAAACAACACTTTCAGAGTGATGAGATGGATTCATTGTGGTGGGAGTTTCCAGTTGTCTTTTTCTGGGGTGAGTTTGGGCTATTTGGCCAAACTTACTATTTTTAGTAGGGGCACAGGACTTCGAGTGAGTCGGTGCAATGGTCCAGAAATCATGTCGACATTTCATTGGCTAGCTCGGCGGTACTATGGAGGCTAGAGGAGACCGTTTGAATTAATATTTTAATAATCGACATTGTTAAGTTAAATTAAATATATAACTTAACATGTTTATTATTACTGACTTTATAATATATTATGAACTTTATGTTATATTTTAAGTTCATAAAGTCACTTGTTTGGGCACCCAAGACCATAAGGAGAATTAAAAGAATTAAAATATTTAAAATCCCAAAAAGAGGGCGTTGAGGGAAGAGGAATAAAAATAAAGAAAAGAGGTTTCATTTCATTCATTCACTTTGGTTATTTTCTCTAACTCTGAGCTTTGCTTTGTGAGAAAGGGTTTCAAACCAGCTACATTGGAGACAAAAAGCTCCATTGTTGAGAGCATCTGCGGGGTTGAAAGACACTCCCAAGGTGTTTTTTGGAGTGGCTTCATTCAGTGGTCACCATTTGAGCTTCATTCCAATCAAATAGTTGTCACAATGGAGTTTTCACGGAGATATCTTCAAGTATTTGTTATGATAATTATGGAAGGACATTGGAGAACCTGTTGCAAGTTGTAGACAATGATTTGGAGTTTTGATGTCATTTGGACTCCCTATACAGGTCGTACATGCTGTTGTACCTAGTCGTACCAGCTAGGGAGACATTGTGAGTTTTGTAGTGGTCTTTGAGGCAAATTTCTTCATTTATAATGGGTGTATGAAGACTGCAGGTATGACAAAGATAACAATAGTAATAGAAGGTAGTTTGTTTTGTGTTGAAGGTTGAGTGTGTTCCCAACAAGTTCGTACTAAACCAACAGGGACGTGGGTCCGCTAGATAGCATTAAAACTTGTGTTTTGGCTTGTCTCTTACCCTCTATTTGAGGAGTCTAAAGGCTCTTGACTGTTGCACCTTATAATTTGATGTAATAGTTTCATTCTGAGCATCGTTCGGAGAGATTTATACATTTTAGTTTGTTGTACCTTCAATTCTAGCATTGTAATACATGGACATCGAAATGGGTATGTGAAATATTCACTATTATAGTCATTTCTTCATATGAGTATTTGATATAAATGTTGTTTAGCACATTTCCCACATAAATAAGCATCTGGGTATCTCTAGTTTTTATTATTTGCAAATATATGCATGTATGTGTGTTATGTCAAATGCAAAAAAACCAAAACGCACCAGGTGACAACTAAACCACATAAAACACAAAAGGGGTGGGATATTACACACAATCATTAACTCCCTGAACAACATAAAATCCCTCAATGAAAGAGTTAAGAACTATTAAGGGTAGCAGTCTTTCAAGGGTCCTTCAACTCACAACAGGGGTGGTAAAAAGGCTACATTCACTTTGAGCACAGAGGATATTAGTTCTCATCTTCAGACTCTTCAAGAGGAGTGGGAGGCCACCATCACTTTGAATAGTCTCTAGTCTTCTATTTGCTTCTCTGTGTTTTGGTTTGTGTCAGTACTATTATATGTTGTTTTGTTGTTTCTCTTGTTGTCCCTAGGTTGTAGTGTTGTTGTTCCAAAGTTGGTTTTGCTTCTCTTTTGGGCTCTATTGTAAAAAATTGGGGCCCTTTAAAAATCCATCTTTAACCTCTAATCAAAAAAGTGTTATGCTTCTTGGGATTTATATTGCAAATCATTTCTAAAAAAATATCATTGAAGTATTTTGCAAGTGTTTTCTTGAAAGATTTTTTGTTTGTGATTGTTTTTAGTGCAATGTTCATATGACCGGGGATGCCTAATTTGGGAAATAACCTCATTCCCTTTCCTCATTCTTTATCAGAACATTGACATCCACATTTTATCAATGGCCTCCTACATTTTTCTACACAGTCATCTTCAATTTGGCACTTGAATCCCCCATATTATAAAGTCACCTACCATTACACTTAATATGAAGGTGTTTGAATCTAATACAATTTTTTGTAGTGAGATGTTGCTCATTATAACTGTTTTGGGTATTATGAATCCGTTGACATTGAATTCTTATGGTTAATGGAATGGAGGTTGGCTACATGTAAATATTGTGCTATAAAATATCCAAAAAGTTTGAAATTTGAATATTTTTGTAATGCCATGGCAATGACATATCTCTCTTCTTGATGTTGGTCATGTTTATTTTTTTCTTCTATTTATTTGTAGCAGTAAATCATGGACACCACAGATTGTAGCAGTAAATCATGATTCTCAAAAATGTCTTATATGATTTCTTGTAACCTCATTTCAAGAACTAATAATCTATTTACCATTTTCTTAGTTTTCATTAAAATATTTAGCACCCTTCAAGTATTTTACCACATGCAAATTAAAATTAAAGTTGTTGACTACAAAAAAAATTGTAAGGAAATATGCCTACAAACCCCTTATCAATTAAACTCAAAATAAAGTTTAACCACTAAACATGCAAGTATTTCCATTGTGACCCTGTGAGGAGAACTTTACTAAAAGTTGATCTAAAAAAAATTAGCAACATAATGGTATACAAGACAACACTTAGAAAGGAAAGAATGAGAGAAGAAGGATGGAAGCAACCATGAAAAGAAGTGGCATAGATATATCTTGTGAAAACCCTGTTAGGAAAAACCTAGCCTCCAAAATAGTGAAACCAATATATTCCCAACAATAACATGGTTAAAATACAATATCAAGATACATGCCTTCCATGGAGATCAACATCTATAACATAGAGGAAAACTAACAACATAGCCCTACAATAAACAATTCATAATGCCTTCATCTCAAGCCCTCGATATATAGACTTAAGGAGGCCCAAAACACCACCAAAAAATACCATGGACCCAAATAAGGTACCAAAATACCATGGTAAAAATTCTCATGACCTACAACCCATGATGGGTCAACAAGTATCAATAGCATATTGTCTTGCATGTCATAGCCTCCCACCAAACTTGGAAGCACCATTTTTTCATTTACCTCCTTTAACAAAATTCCTTATGATGCATCATTCTTACACGCCATTACTGGGTCAAGATTCCTAGTTCACTTTGTAACCTCCATCTTACATATTCATACGCATGTCATAGAATATCTTATGCATCTTACAATGTCATAGATATCTTACACATCTTACATGACGTATATGCTCTTATAAACTCTTACACACACATCATACTAATGAATACACATGACATATTGGCCAATTCAAATGAAATGCCCTTTTCCATGTGGGCATAATAAAATGATACAGTTAATAAATAATTCAACATTAGGAATAAGGTGCATGACACCTAATCCCAACATTCTCCCACTTGTCATATATCTTGCAAGAACAAAAGGGAACACCAACAAAGTGTGAACTAACCATCAAGGATATAAGAATGTTGTCCTCTATGCTCACGGGATCAACAAATAATTTGTAACATCCACCAAGTGGCCACCATATAAACCACAAAACTCTCATCCTCCATCATTCCCAAGCATGAAACATAAGAAACCAAAGACAAGATGACACTCTAAATGTTACATAAAAACCACTATGTCATACTTTAACGTGAACACAAACACCAATGTCCATCTCCTCTAGAACAAGTCTGAGTATTTGCCATATACTCAAAAACATATTTGGAATAGCGACACAACTTGTCACCAAGACATCCAACTAATGACACCTCAAAATAAGATAAACACAACACAAGTAGACCTTTTTCTATCCACATATCTAACCCAAGTAACAAACTCACACAAACATGCAAAAAAATTAAATACTCTCTGTAAGAGTTAGTATAGAATGCTCTATATCATGCAAGATTTGAATATGGAAGTATCCACCCAAGATCTAGGAGCTTCAATGAAAGCACAAGAGAGACCCAACATGAAAGAATAATTCTATTCTATCAAAGGATACAAAATGCATACAATATGTACATTAATATGAAATTACAATGAGAATGTCTTGGTTATATAGGCCAAGGTGAGACATGGGACAACATAGGATTACAAGTGTTATAATCATATTACATGAGACATAAAGAGATAACTATCATAAGTGTGCCCTAAGTAAAATTAACGAGACGCATGTGAATAGGACCTAATGTGGAACTAGTTAGGTAATCTACCTCATTCACACCAACATACCCCCTTAATTGCAACTTAGAGAGAATGTGAAAACATGCAAGGATGAAATGATGGGTTCTAGCTACAAGGCCATGTTAGGTGCTCGTGTACAAAATAAATCTCACAAATGGAGAAAAAGAGAAAAAACTGAAGGAAAAAACCTCTCTACAAAAGAGAGAAAACACAAGAAATATGCTCTCCAAAAGTATGAGAAGGAAAAACCACATGTGAGGAAAAAATATCACATCCCAACCTTTCTGATTCAGTTATAATTCAAACTATTGGTTATATTACTTTGATTGATTACTGTTGGGTAAATTTCATGTGCATAATAGGTAATTGTCTTGATTATTTTAGAAATACATAAAAGTTGAGCATAGTTATTATGATTGATTAGAATATGTATGATCACAGATCTATGTTTTTGCTTCGACTATGATTATTGGGACTAACCTATTGATCAGAGTTGGGGTGCGACTAAGTGTAAGAACATGTCAAAGACAGGAACATGGTTGAGGTAGATGCACCCTAGCCACCAGAAAGAGTTGGCAAGATGGAACCCCGATGCCTGCACACACACACACACTTAGTTCATACGGCATCATGTTGTCTTGCATTCTTGATTGACTTTTGTTGTGTGGTTACGTAGTCTTATATGAGTTTCAAATTTTAAAATTAGGGATGTGATTGATGTTAAAATGGATAAGTTAGGCTATTATGTTTCTACATATGTTCTTCTGGATTGTTATAGTACACCATATATCTGTATTTGTGAAACTTTTTGAATTAAATTTGAAACTATTGACCCTATTTGCAAAAAGTAGATTTAATCATATATATATATATATATATATATATATATATATATATATATATATATATATATATATATATATATATATATATATGTAGTTGATCTAATAGTATATGTATAAATATGTGTGTATATATATATACATGTAGTTGATTTAATAGTAAAAGTATAAATATGTGTGTATATATATATATATATATATATAGAGAGAGAGAGAGAGAGAGAGTAAATTTGAAGTTTGTAAGCTTATATATATAAATATATGATATATATTTAGGAATGAGAGTAAAGGGAGGAGAGCGTCATGATGTGCGCATGCAAACTTAACAATGAGTTATCTAAAAGAAGAACTGATGTTCTAATTCTAAAAGCACCCTTTTTAGAGGCCTTTAGAATATAAAAATAGGAGGACAGACATAAGAGAAGGTGCGCACTCACACAAAGAAAAAGAAAACAAGAGAAGACATGAAGAACATAGGGAGAAAAAGGAGAAAAAGGAAAGGCAGCTCAGAGACCTCATCTGGGTTTTTTTGGCATGATAAAGGATTTACTAACAGAGGATCTTCAAAAGTAGCAGACCCAAGTTTTCTTCTTTATTTAAATGATTCTTATATGGTCGTTTAAATGATGTAGACTCTTCCTGCAATGCTTATTGACCGAGAACTTTATGTTATATATAAAAGCTTGAGTTCTATGTTTTGTGCTCTGTGATTCTATCTTTCTTTTATCAGTCGGTCTGTCTAGATTATAATACTTCCTATGTATGGTGAACTATCACCCTTTTTATATCTCTATGGCCTTCTTACACATGATTCAAACTCTATGCTTAGAAACTGACCTATTTCATATTTTAAATTTGACTTTTGGTGATATTAAATCAGCCAGCATGTTGTTAACTACCCCTTTTCTTTTAAAAAATTGGGAGTCAACCTTCATTATTGGCCTGGTATTTTGTTGAAACTAATCTCACACTACGGAATTAACCTCTTTATATGAAGTTTTGGCCTTCGTTCTTGTATTGAAATGACTAGCTTATGTTGATTCAACCATTGTTACTATTTAAAATAGCCAATCCTTTACTCCCATCAACCTTGCTTTTCTGTTTCTAAACGACCTCCAAAGACTTTCACCTTATTGTTTTCCAATTATCCCGATTTATGATTTAAATAGAAATGACTTTGTTAGTGTTGTCAACCCTTTTTAAACTTATTCCTCATGCTAGCAGATTGCAATGTTCTCTGATTGTTAAAAATCCTTTTCTTTTATAATGAGTTGCGGCCAAGTCGCCAAAATTAAATAGCCTATCTTTTGAAAACTACATTGGCATGTTGTATTGAGTGGAATGACTTCTTTTGCTTAAAATATGACCTTTGTTTTCCACTTAAATTCGGTTTGCTTCCTTAGGAAATGACTGATCATTGACCAAACGGTCAGTTTTTAAGTTTTAACCACCTTTTTACCATTAGTTCGACCACTATGGTTGTGTTAAACCACCATATCGTTCTAAATTGCCTAAGTGCATATAATGTCGATCTGTATTTATCTTGAGTTAGCCTATATTCTAGTATATTTATATAAGAACTATGTTTTGGTCCTCTATTGATATAATTGACCTCTGTGGCATATAAACCTAGAAGTCCTCATGGTGTAACAACTATACTTATGTTATAAAGAATTTATTTATTTATAGTTAACTATGTTATAGCAGCCTGTCTGAATTTAACAGCCGAGAGTTTGGTTATTGTCTTTTATATAGATGTTTTTAATATTGGTAAGATGCAAACAAGGGTGCAAATCCCTATTACAAAAGCCCCAGTGGCAGTATATATATATATATATATATATATATATATATATATATATATATATATATATATATATATATATATAAACGTTGGATCAAAAGAGAGTATTCATATTGACTGTGCCAGTTTTGTTTAAAGATGACTTTTATGCAATGGTTCCACAATTAAATTTAGGTCCATGGTGATAAGAAAGATACATATATACCCATTTATATCGAACATATATATGCGTATATATATGCTTATCTATTCATCTAAGTGGGCTCTCTTTTCTTCTAATATATGCATCCTTTGTAGTATAAATATGGTACTTTACGGTAGAAATATTACTTCATTGACATAGATCTTGTTAGAGATGTACATTCATTGAGTCCTTAAAGAACACAACTAGTAAAATACATTGATGATACATATATATGTGCTTGGAAAGTAGTTATTTTTGTTACGTGCATGAGTTGGGTTACTTTTGGGCTAGGATGCCGAATGTGGGTAAACAGAGAGGGCTTTTCCTCTTTTTAGGATTTGATCGTTACTTTTATAAGTGCTTGGGCCAAGCCATGTTTATTGAAGTAGATGAAACATTGTCTAGCAAAACTTTCTTAATATGTTTCTTTGCCACATCCTGATTGTGAGATATTGCACATTCTAGTTAGATTTGCATTTAGACATCAGGTTGCATCGGGTGTTCCCTCCTGCCAGTTCTTTCCAGGTTGCTAGGTGTTTCGTGCAGGGTTGGGTATCCTCCGTGTCATGAAGGATTCTAGGGAAATGTAATTTCTTCGTGGTTGGGCAGAAAAGCACCTGGGCCATGTTCCCGTCTCTCAACTTGCGGATGACCATATGGGTTAGTGGCAGTCGACAACAATGATTCAGATTATTATTCATTACTTGTATTGTACTTGATTATTGTACCTTATTATTCTTTGAGATGACTTATGGCATGAGAGGCTAATATGTACATTTTATAGTCTTTTATAGTGCTAACACATGGTTATGACACATGGATTTGTAAGATGTAATGACATTATTGCTTGATGTATAGACGATTTATCTTTTCTTTTGAGTTAATGTGAATAAGTTAATTATTTACTTCAGTAATTATTGTTTTAGAATGCATACTGTTAACACAGGGAATTGCACCCGTATGCAAGGCTAGTTAAAGCACTGCAATTTCGTGTAACATGGGACTAATCTCAGGTTGTGGGTGCCCTATGACGAGATTAAACCTCCAGATCGTGGCCTGGTTCCCTTAAAATGTTCTATTGAGATGTATGTTTTTACTTTTTTTTGGGAAAAGGGAAGAAAGAAACTAAATGAATACTAAAGGTAAAATGGTGATGAACTTGATATGGATAAAAAAACATGCAATCTGATTCACAATGTTTGCCCAGAAGTCTGACTTTTACACAATCCAGACTTGGCATAAATACCACAAAAATGATTCTAAGGAAGGTTTGAAAAGAGGTTTTTATGAAGGAAATGGTTTTTTCACAGCATAAAAAGACTATTTCTGTTTAACACAACCTAAGACCTGTGATGAATGTATGCTTTAATGCTGTAAACAAGGAGGTGAGACAATAATTTTGAAGGTTTAATAATAAAACACAGCAAAATTTCATCAAAATCACTTCAATATTCAACACTAAAAGGAAAGGTAATTCAACCGATCTGAAATAAACAGAGGAAAGCTTTGCAAAAAGACAAAAGATAACCTGTAAGCTGTCGATCTCTCAATAAAACTATAAAAGTGAGCTACAAGAATTCTCCAATATGTTTGAATCAGAATGAGAATCAAGAACTAGCAAAAACAAACTTTTGCTTTACAATATAGGTTTGCTCTCTCCAAGAGGCATGCAAAAAATATAGACTTGCAGATAACTACCTCTAAAAATACTCATTCCCGAGCAACCTCAAAAATCCTCAAAATTAGGGTCTAAAACTGCCACAAATTGAGCAAAAATAGCTTCAATTTGGGCCTCTCCATATGTTTGACCAAAATTTTGACCAAGGATCCTAAAAATACTCCTAAAAGTCATGCAAAACCTCCTAGGTGGCCTAGTTAACTCAACTAATCAATTTGCATGATTTTGCATGAGCAAAATTGATTGTGAGTAAATAATAAAGTAATAGAACATTACTCTATTATTGGTTACAATTTGTTCTATTTTCAATTTTACAACTTGTGGAAAATAATAAAGTAATTTATAGAGTATTACTTTATTATTTATTTACAATTAGTAAATGTGTAAAAATCGTGCATGATTAGAAGAAAAATATTACTCCTTATCACTCCAATACATTTGCCTATTTTGCAAAATATGACTTAGGAATAATTACAAAATTCCTTATCACTCCAATACATTGAGAAAAAATATCTCCCTCTGCAAGGAAAATAAAAAGAAAATAAGTCACTCTTGTAGCATTCCATGCACCAAACAAAAATGCATAAATATCCTTATGACTCCCCCTTGTTGCCATTGTGCACATACATCCATTTTCTAAATCTCCTTATATCCTCATATGCAATTTTGAAGTTAAGGAAGGAAAAAAACAACTCCACTATGTAATTTGACCCCATGCATAAAAAATGCCCATCATATGCTGCCACCATCAATACTGCCACCATGCAATTGCCTTTATGCAAGAATCACATCACTACAAGACAATACCCTATTACCCATGAAGTCATATCTCTACCATGCATGGAAGTTTACCCTTGAACTCCATGTATTGCATATGCATATACCATGTCAAAACATACACCCTCTTGGCTGTTAGTCACCATGCATAATCTTGAAATACCTATCCTTGGATGCTTTGGAAATAGATAAGGAACTTGAGCATGTGATTTGTTATTCATTCTCCATCTGACCACCAAGGAATCTTTAAAAGGTTATAAGGCTTGTAGTCTTTCCCACATGTTACATCGGCCTCTTGACTTAATAAAAATCAACTTTTAAAGTATTGCTGTCGGCCAATCCATGTTATGACGGCTAGGGAAAGTCTTGACCACGACAACAAAATGGATAAAGTAATTATTGGTTTCTGTAAGTCAAAAAATGCACTTGAGCAAAAGAACCTTCGGACAAAAGAAAGAAATAACCCTAACTTGCTCATTCACTCTTCATTTGACTTCTCTCTTTGAGCTTTGCAACTTTCATGTCGGTCGAGGGTTTCAAGTAGCTCCATCATGGCTTTGGTCTTCTTCTTTCAACGACTCTTCCTTGTCGTTGCCATGGAACTCTGAATGAGTTAGGAAGACGGTAACCCTGTATGAGTTTTATATGAAATATTTTAAGGATTTGTAGCTTTACTTCTCTTAAATGGTCATGGCCTTCTTCACTGCTATGAGTACCTCCATTGTTGTGCACTCTTTAATACCTTCATTCTGTTTCTGTGTGATTCTTCTTTCATGGTCTTCATCTGCTCTCTAGAATTTTGAGGCCACTATGAGGCCATGGAAGATCTTTCTTCCCGTCAGCAACAAGGGTAAGCACTTGCCATTTAATCTCTGTAGTTTCATTTTTCTTTGGTTTCACTCCTTATAGCATGATAAGTTTGTAGATAGACATGGGTATTGCATTTTATAGCAGAAAATGCTGTCACTGTCGTCCATGGCTGTATATTTCTTCTTTTGTCTTGATCTATTTTCATCATGCTAAAACTTGAGGGTTTTGAAGCTTTTTGACATGAGGGTTTTGACATCTCCTCCATTTCTAGAACCTTGACCTACCATGGCTATGCTTCTCTTGTTAATACGCATCAAAAACTGTAACTACTCAAGGGTTTGTGAGCCTTGAAGTTAGGGTTTCAACTTCAACCTGCATAGAAAACCTTTGTAACGCCACGACCACTTTCTTACATAATCTCTTTCTCTTTATCTGTAAGAAAAGAAAGGCTTGAAGTATCTTGAAGAGATCTTGTTTATTTGGTAGATGGGTACACCTTCTTACATGTTCCTTGCTCCTCTGGCATGGCTATGAATGTATCATGGCATCTTCTTGAAAGCTCTTAACTATATCTACAAAAATATCATTAGGGTTTGAACTCTTGACATGGGTATACAGTCTTTTCAAAAAATGGTTTCTCTTGCTTTGTGCAGCACCACCTTGACTGTGATTTTATCTCCATTTGTTGGAAGAAAGTATAAGGGGTTTAAAGTATTAGCAAGTGGGTTTTCTTTCTTTACTTCTCATAACATCTTCTCCTTCTGTCCTTGTGGTTGTCTCACATTGTTGATGACACATTTTTACCTTACTTGTTTCATTTTAGCTACTGGGTAGAAGTACATGTTGGTATTCTATTATGACAACAAAACTTTGTGATATTCTGTATGATGACTTAACATTTTCTTTTATTGTATCTGTAGCGTAGATTGCATGATATCATACCTTTACATTTTGTGAGGTTCTTCTGTAGAATAGATAGTTTCTATAACTTAGTAGCATATGATACTTATACTCTTCAACTTTGCAAGCTGTAGCATAATGGACTTCTATCATGTAACATCATCTTTGACTGTGTGTTGTTTTTATTGCATCTGGATATAAACTATGGCACGGGTGTCATACTATCTCTTGACTGTCATATGTATTGGACTCCTCTGTGCATAGATATCATGCTTTTTGTTTCTTGATGTCTGCTTATTACAACTCTATCAATATGGCACATCATTGCTACCTTCTCTTTTTCTCATTTCATCATTTGAATGTTTATAGTGCTGCATATATCATGCATACTTCTTCTATACATGTAGTTGTCCTTTTGTATTTCAAGGCATATCTGTAGCATAAACACATGTCTTTATTTCTTCTTGGTTGTTATGCATTCTTTCAATATACCTGTAGCATGTCTTCGTGCATCTTTCATCTATAGTCATCTTTGTGCATACTTTAAGGTATACTTGTAGCTTCCTTGTGCATCTTCATATCTCTTCTGTAGATGGACAATGACCATTATGATGTATCATGAATGTCTCTTGCTTATATAAACCACTTCATTGGTCACTGTCTTGGCTGTTTATGGTAATGGTGACTATATCTGTATCTTGATCTTCATTTATCTCACTTCTCTTGGACTATATCTTCCTTACTGCACTGTATATCTCTTGACTGCATCATAATATCTTCTTGACTGCACTGTATCTCTCTTGATTGCATGGCATCACTGTAGCTTGGGAATGAGAAAAATTGTCAAAGCACAATAATGTTGAAATGCATGGAATCACTCTATTCATCTTTGAATTGTTGCATTCTTTATGTTCTACTGTACCCTATGCATACTGTATTTGCAACTCTATGCATGACAATCTCTTGTTTTTACATATGTACTTGATTGTCATGTAAGTGATAACCATTCATTGTGTTGGGGTATTTGCTTATGTATTATGTGCTTCATCCCTGGATGCTTGATTATTTGAACATCCAACTCCATTTAAACTATGGCATTTATCTTCATGTATCTTTTGACGGTTTGAAGTTCTAAGGCATTGGTGACAGCCTTTTGCAAAGTTTATATCTTCTTTCTGGATGACTGCACACCTATCTCATATATATTGTGAAGTTCTGTTTTATGGCAGTCAAGTTGGCATATTATTTTATAATTGTCTTGCCTTCCACTGTTCCATCTGTTGTTCCATGTGGCATTTAGTTGACTATTTCTATGAGACACTTGTCACTTTGAATGTGATATAACTGTTTAAACTTTGATAATCTTAAACAGTATGAAAACAACATGAGAAATACCTGGTATAAAATGCTGTTTCATCTTACCCCTTTGTCATAACGAGATGACCCTTCACAAGATTTATTCTACAACTTGTTTAATGATACATAAGTTCTTGTATCCTCCTTTCTCTGTCTCTCTTCTCTTTATCAGGCACAATAATCTGAAAACTTGTATCACTCCTTAGATGACTGTAATCTGATTTCTGAATTTTTCTTTTTGTCAATCTTGATTCAGTCATATAGCTTTGATTTGTTTCAATCAACTGTAATGAGTCACGATGACATCTTCTTTATGTAAGTTGATTATATGATGCATGATATAGCTTAGAATGATGCATCCTATCTTTTTTCTGATACTCTTTTCAAAAAATGAAAAGAAACATGCTGGGATCAAACCCTTGTGGGAGCCACATTTAATCCACATGTTTATTTGTCTTCAAATCAGCAACAAAATTTGTCCTATACCTGCATAGTGAACAAACAAGTTAGCATATAAAAGTACCTGATAGCATTGATTGATCTCCTTCATGATTTATTCTTGATCTGCATCATTATCTAATTTGAATTCTTATCTGAATGCATGATATGATAAGTAGATGTCTCTGTTTGATAAAAGCATGTGATAACTATAAACATCCAGAGCACTAATAGGGTTGTCCCAAAAAATTTGCAGGTTTCAAGTAGATGGTGGCTTGGAGTGAAGAATGAAGACTAAAGACTTGAAGGCCAACTTCAACAACAACCTCCATCATCAGGCAATGACGGATGTTTTGATTTATCATATGTTCTCTTCTCTTTTCTTTTATCAAACAGATACATAGCTTGCATGTCTGCAATTGCTCAGTTTAGTTACTCCCACGACTGGTGTGGGGCACATTTGAACATTTATTTTAAACATGATCAGTGAGTTTCTCTGATGCATATGATGTATATGTATTTCCTTTCTAATCAATGCATGAGATAAAGTAACAGATACCTGGATGTATGTTCAAAACATGACATGAAATAACAGTGTATACAACATCTTTCTCTCTTTTATTCAAAACTGATTAATCTGAATAATCAATTTAACTTATAACTCCTAAAAGATCAAACTTTGTAGAACAATTGTATCTCCTTGAATGTTTGATCCTTTGATGATCAATTCTTTTGTCATGATAACTTATCAGTCCTAATTGGACTGATGGGTTATCCTGACAATTGGATCTTCTTTTCAACTTTGTCAAGGCATCAACCATTCAAGAATACATAACCTTGAAGTTTTCTATTATTCCTTCTGAACAATTACACCTAGGTCCAACTGATTTTTAGTGTGAACAAAAAATTAGTAACACATACTTCACAAAAATTCCCCCCATAAGAGAGGCCATGTAGCTCCCCTAAATGTAGAATCTCCTGCATTGATGGTAGATGCTCAACAATGAATGATGAAGATGATCCAAAACTTTTGAACAACATTTCTCCCCTTAGGAAGAAACAAATCCAAGGATGTACACAAGATGTCTTCCCATTCTTGAAAGGAATATGAAGGAAGAAATTTCAAGATGTATGATGTCTTTGAAACCTACTCAAATGTCGCCATGTCAACTAGAGAAAGGTACCACAATCAAATTAGGAGTCCTAGGCCAAATTGAAGAGTGTGACAATCTAGAACCTAGTGGAAACAGATGTAGAACATAATCCAAAGACAATGAAGGTGAGTCCTTCAAATGTTTCTCAAGGATATCCAATGCAATGCCAAAATATGACAAATGATTAGGCAGAGAAAGAACAAGAGGGTTTGAATGTGCCCTCATCACATTTGAAGAAGATGATGCAACTCCATAAGGGCTAACATAAAAAAGGAGATAAATATCCTCAATAATGTCCTTCAAATTTGCAAGATAGGACTCACATAGAAAACTTGGACATCTTTAAAGTACTCATCCCAAGTCATTATATCTGGAAGATAATGATCCTACTACACCGAGTCACTAGAAGCCATGTCTAAAACAACATTGAACTCTGCAAAAGCAATTGGAGATGATGGAGGAAATGGAGTATCAATACATGTCTCTAGAACCTTAGTCAATGAAAGAACACCAAGATTCAAATGGCCATACTGTATATCCTCAAAAGTGTCCACACTAGATGCCTAAGTGTGTACATTAGCTGAAGGAATAATAAGAGAAAAATGTGAGAAGGTGTATACTCGAGAGTGATGATCTACCTCCCTAATTGCAACAACATCTCTACTATGTAAATCCTAAATAATCATGGAATATGGTTGAACTCAACACTCTTCCCTGCCCCACCATGTGTGATCTGATAGATAAAAAATATGTTGGTTGACAATTAAGGAACACAAAGGGTATTGTTGAATGATCCTTCATCCATGTTAATAGACCCTTTCCCATAAACACACATATATGTGTTGTTATACATCAAGATGTATGGTGATGAGCAAGTCCCAAATGAAGAGAACATACTCTATGATGAAGTCATATGATGTGAGGCTCCAAAATCAAGGATCTATCTCCTTGAATTAGAATCTACAACCGCAATGGGTGTTTTACCCTTCATCTTTTCTATCCCTTTAGCCAATCAAATTGTCCCTAAGTATGAAGAGGAAGATGATGAACCCCATGACATACTTGAAGGCAATTTGATATGATTCTTCTTTTGAAGATGCTTCAACACATAAATTTGTTTTGAATAACATTGATATTCATCATTCCCTAATTTCCTTCAATATGCACATTTGGGCTTCTCCTTCTTATAAGGTTCCCCTTTGGAAGAGTATTTTTTATGTTCTTCTGTGAAAGTGGATGTGAATTGTTGTTGTGTGTTCTTCTTAGGCATGTTCTTTTTCTTCTCTTTGCCACTAGAAGCCTTTTCATCCTTTGCAATCAAGGCTTGTGATTTTGAAGACTTTAAGATGCCCATTTGAATAAGCTTATCTTGCTCCCTAGTGAGTGGCATAGAAAAATTATCAAAGGAAGGCATCTTAAACTCACTCTCCAAAGCACTCTTTGTAGCATAGAAAGTAGACACAAACACTGAATAAGCAGGTCCTAGCTTAGAGAGAACGCTTAATATCATTTATCTATCTAATTTTTTAATCTTACAATCCTTCAATTGTTCTCCTAGTGATATGAATTTGGTGATGAAGTCATGTATTTTGTCAAAATTGCATGGATTGAGACTCATTAGTTCATTTTCCAACAAATGTCCTTGGATTTCAACTATTTGCCCAAACAATTTTAATAATGTAGTCCACATAGCCATAGGTCTATCTAGGTGCTCAATGTGAAACAACAACTCAAGAGAAACATGCAAGCACAAATAGCCAATAGCTTCTTCACAACTATTCAACCACTTAGTCTTTTTAACTTCATCTTCTGGTTCACCATCAAGCCCATGAACTATCCCATACAATCTCTTAACTCTTAGCAATTTGTTCATTTCAAAATCTTATTTAGGATAGTTGTAAGGTGTTAGAAGTGGAACCAAAGATTGCTCCATTACGAAGCAAGAAAGATAGAACACAAATCAAGACGAATGCAAGCACAACCACAAGAAGATCCCTCCACATTCACTCAATCAATGATTCCCCAATAATATATGATATTGACACTTTATATTTAGTGTGATCATAGTTGTCACTTGCTAAATTAGCAAAGTGGTCTTGATCTTAGTACATTACAAATGTCAAATTAGGCCATAAAATTGAAAGTACAATTTTGATGTAGAATGAGATAATTCAGACTACACCGATGAGAACTACATGAAAAAATATACATTTTCAAAAAAAATATACCCAAAAAATTACCATACAAGCCCAAATGAATCCCTGGAAATTCCCAAAATGAGAACTACTCAGCAACAAATGTGAAAATTTGTAATTTCTAAACAAATTAGGCACCTAAATAAAAACTGTCAACACCACTACAAACCTCTTGAAATTCTACCCCAAATAAAAAAATATTACTCACAAAAAGGAGCTAGCATGACCAAGAATAGAGCCTGCAAAGTCTGAGTGTCAAAACCAAATTGTAAATGGAGTATGCGTCTAGTTGGGGAAATAAATTTGGTGATGTCAGCTAATGCAAGATGACATCAATGAACGCCTATGATAAAATATTCCCCTATGTGGATAGAATATACCTTCTAATGCTAAAACTTCCCTCCAATTTTTTGAAACCACATGTGGATTCTAAAACTGCCTGTAGAAAGTGAAAACTACCAAGTGACCAACAGAAAACTACTTTATGGGTAGGTTGTTCTTTTATGAGTGGTTTAATTTATCATCAGCGGTTTTAGTTGTCGGTTGTTAACCAGAGACTACTGGTAGGAGTCGAGGGAAACACAAGTCAATGGGGGCCCACACCTATTAAGGTGCTTCATACACTATGCTGGCAAGTATGCACACTGTTACGGGTACAAGGTATCTTACAACTATGCAATACCCTATGCTATAAAATATGCCTTTTTAATTCTAAAAAATAATATAAGAAATAAAATATAATAAAATACACATACAAATATGATGCCCACACTATTGTTGATGCATACTAAATATTTTTTAGAATATTTCATAGGAGTTGAGATCCATACAACCAAGTGGGCAGATTTTTCTCTGATGGATTGGGGAAAATATGTCTAAATTTAATGAATTGACACTCAATATTTAAGTTCTTGGGCCTTTCAGACATGATGGTAGGTTTAGATTTGACCCAAAATGCTCCATAAGATTAGGTACCCACCAAATATGGTATGCACCTCCCAAATCGAACCCTTGTAGATGTGGCCTCCAATGTCTAATTTAGACGAATCAAAGGGAAAAAATAACTTTATTGGACACCCTAAATTCAATGTGGAGCTCATATTTGCTTCAACATGCTCCAAAATGAACCTACAATAAAAGTCCACAAAGAATAAACCCTCCCAAATCTGATATTTCTATCAAGTTTTTAATTCTCTAGGTCATCATTCAATGCAAAAGAAGGGCATACTCAACTTTTCAAGAACAATAAAGATTTGGGACCTAGATCTCTCAAAATACTAACATGAAACAATCCTACAAGCTCTGATACCATGCATAGTTGGTATAAAATGCTTTATACCATGCAAGTTTTGGATATGGAGGTAGCCAACCAAGATCTAGGAGCTTCAATGAAAGCACATGGGAGACCCAACATGAAAGAATAATTCTATTATATTTAAGGATGTAAATATGCATACAATATGTACATCAATATGAAATTAAAATGAGAAGCCCTTGGTTATATAGACCAAGGTGAGACATAAGACAACATAGGATTATGACAAGTGTCATAATCATATTACACAAGACACAAAGAGATAACTATCCTGAGTGTGCCATAAGTAAACTTAATTAGACAAGTGTGAATATAAATTAATGTGGAACAAGTTAGGTAATGCACCTAGTTCACACCAACATTCTCAAACTCATAGTTCAATGAAAACTAGCTAACAGTGGACACATATACATCCCAAAACTCCCACTACATAAGTAATGCTAGTTTAGAATTGACCATAGTATCTAAAAGTCCACCAATAGCACTCACATAAAGGACATGGATCATGCCCTCTATAGTATCTAGTGTCAAAGAACACCCATTGATCTGCAAACTTACAAACACCACTACAAAATATATACTGTGAACTAAAACATGTCCTTCTACAACACTGACACGTGCTCAAGCAATGAAAAGTTTGATCTCCACTACCAAAACCCCAAATAAAAAAGCTATCAACATCTAACCATTCAACAAAAAGGTCAAACATAACAATAGTAGATGTAAGGTTCTCAAATAGATGGAAGATAAAACTAACAACCATTCTCATAACAACTATTCGTCTTCTAAGCTCTTCAAAATATCATCCTGGAAACTAACACCACAATTCAAGACCTAAACATAAGGAGACAATAAAAAACATAGGCATGCATCTACTCCTTAAACAAGTCCTCATAACAAACATCTATAGCTTAAGACTCGTACGCATGAGAAGACAAGACACAAAGAAAGAATGCATCTAAAAACTAAGTGGGCAATACATATCAATTCATTCACCACTAAATGTACCATTGAGAATAGGGGAATGAGATTCTTACATCTATGAAGCACTAAGTCAAATTGGCTCTCAATATGAAGACTCGCCTCAATGAGCCCATGCTGAAGAGTGTTTACATATAGCTTTAGGTGTAGGCTCCTATTTCTTTCTACTAAAACCAAGTTAACAGGATTACCATTCCAACACCCAATCTCAAGACATATCCAACCTAACCCAAATCTGATTTAAGTGCATAACTAGTCATCTCATGCCAACCGAACTTCAACTACAAAATTGCAATATCTAGTAGCTCCCAAGGTAAAATGATCACAATAATCATGTAGTAGACTTACTTCCCAAATCATGACCAATGCTCCCACTACATAATAGGAAAGGATGTAGACTCTAAGAACTTCCTATGGCTCCATCAAAGAAGATCATCTACTTCAAATAGACAAATATGCTTAAAAGCATCCATATCATGCCAAAACTCCAACCAATAATCAGGATTTCACCATGGTAAAATAAAGTCGACCCTCTAAACTAAGGATCATCTATTTACAACTAACAAATCATAACTAACAACTCAACCAAGAACTCCAAGTGAACCAAATCTCACAATGAAAACAAGTTGTCCACATCCTCGTAAAAATGAAGATAACCATCCTCTATTTATAGAACTGAAATACCAACAAACTATCACTACTCACATAAAACAAGAACTAAGAACTCCTCAAGAAACCAACATCCACCACTGAAGATCATCCATCTCAAATTGACACATTCACATCACTACCAAAGTTCTCACTAAAAGTGATCCAGAGCTACCAATGGCATCATGATAAACATCTCCTAACTAAAGATCATCTATGGCCCTCTTGCAATCAAAGAAATCCAAACGATACTAAGAGATCCCAAAGGGAAAAGTAAAACCATGTTATCCAACCAAAAAGATAATACCATGTAACCAAAAAAATCTCCCAATAAACCATGATTTGGAGCCTCTCATGACAACATAGTTAACTACTTTTTGCATGTGGAGGTTCAACTAAAGCTCAATTTGGAAAGAAGATGGGAGAATCACAAATGATAAAAACTATTCAATTGAGTGTTGCTTTTCATATTTTAAGTAGAGGGCATCCTATGACAGACTGCCCAGAATATAATATTTTTTTTATCTTTTATAAGTGTTCCCAACATTCCTAACACACATTGGTCAATAACAGTGGATGGAAATGGGCAAGTTGTCTTGCTAAGGTGGAAAAATATGATGTACAAGAAAAAAAAAAGAGATTCAACTTTTATTTCATTAGCTTTAGATGAAGTTATAATAGTAGATAATACTTATTGGGTATGTATGCATGTGTATATTGTATAAAATCATGTCTGCCAACCTCATCTACTCTCTATTCATAAAATAAAGGAGAATGTAACATTGCATAATATATTTGAACTAGTTAAGAAATATTTGAATGAAATTAGAGGTATGGATCACTACACAATTGCCAAAAAATTGGTGTGTGTAAGGGCAGAGGGAGCTTCAGTAATGCATGTTAGAAATGAAAGCAACACTACTTTAATGGAAATCTGATTCGAATAAATTTCAGCAATCTTTAAGTGTTCTTTAACAATGGAGATTGTAACACAGAAATGAAACTATGCTTCACAGAAATACAAAATCAGAAATACGAACACATAACACAATGTTTAACGTGGAGAAAACCCTTTCGGGTAAAAAACTCCACACATGAAAGAGGCCCAATGTTTGTATTAATCTGAAAATAATTTACAATACAACAACACTTCAACTCTTTCCACCAGTCTTCAATCTGACAGCATTCTGACAACACTTGAGTACCTAAAATTTGTATTATAGCAACAAACACATGGCAAATACTTATAGAAATATTTTCCAACTCATCCTAGGCGTTCAGCTTCTCTCTCCTAAGATTCTCCAACCTGTAAACATTAATTGTCATCTTACAAGCATCTTACACTTGTCCAAAAATAGCCATGCAAAGGTTGGGGGCCCAAGACTAAATCTGGCCTCTTACAACATCTTATGACGCGTCATAACTGTCATAGATTCCACAAAAGAGTATCTTTCCAAGATAGGAACCTTGGGCTAAATATAGCAAATATACAACTAACATATCCGTCATATGCATCATAGAATCATATAATCTTATGACAACTTACAGCTATCATAGATTCACTTACCAAACATTATGACAGTTGTCATACATGCCAAAAATAGTATATTCCTCAAGGGAGCACGCCTACCCTCATTTACTTTGAGTTTTTACATTTGCCAATAGTAAAAGTCACTCCGTAATTACCTCCGGTTACTCTAAAATTACCCCTGCCAATGAAACTAGTACATCTCCTCATGGATAATTACAAATTACATATAATAAATGGAATAAATACAATATTAGGATTTACAAGGTTAATGGAACCTTATCCCAATAATGCAAGGTCATAAGAATGATCTTTGTGTAAAGCTACAAACTTCTTGTTCACTATACATGATTGACATTCACTGTATGGACCATAGAATGAATTTAACATTTAAAATTGTGTGCAAGTTTTTGCAGTATCAAAAGTTAAAGATCTAGTCCAGGAGATCCACTCACACTTTTGCCAAAGTCCCAAATAGTTTTTAGAATTTCAACATTTTATTGAGGGAATAACTATAGGAAACAAGCTTCTTAAGGATGTTGATACTGCATACTTTGAAATGTGACTCAAGCATAGCGTGAATGAGTCAGCCTCGATATCACACAAGAACCACCTCCTCGCTATAGGCGACCTCCAAGTCACTCTCGCTCTCGTGGCAAAAGCCAATTGAGTGGAGGCATGACCCATGGGTGGTTTTCTTCGCATGGAAGTAGAACTTCGCAGAGGACAGTTAGCCAGTCTGTGGGTTGAGTATGGATTGATGTTTGATGGGCTCATTTTAGGAATGTTGTGGTGGGGATAATTATATGACCCAAAGGGTCACTAATCCTATATCTCATGTTGGGATTTCTTAGGTTCCAATGCCTCGTGGGTAGATTATTTCACTCATTGATGAGTCTAATGTGTTGCAACCTATCCTCATTTGCTTGGATGATTCATTATATGTTGTTTTCTTGTTGGATGATCCTAAGAGCATGTTCTTGCTCTTCTATTGTTTGTTGTGTGTGTTGTGGTATTGGATGATCTCTTCGAGAATACTATTGATCCAATCTCATCTAATCCATGGGCACATCGAATGCTTGGGAGAGAGTTGTGTGTTGACTTAGGTTTGACTTGTGTTGAATTTGACTTGTGGTCAAAGGTTTATTTTGCTCTTGTTTGATTGTTTTAATGTATGATGTGCCTCGTGATGTTATCAAGGGTTTGACCTTGTTTGACTTGATGTGTACCTTATGATGGAATCAAGGGTTTGGCTCTTTAAGTGTCCTAATATTTTTGTGTTTTCTTATGAAATGCAACTAAATGAATACAAACAAATTTTGGTTCCTTTTTCTAAATTGAATAAAAATGTGATTTAATTACCTAGAAAGGGAAATATGAATGCAATTAAATGAGTTTTTTGAATTTAATCTAATCCTATTTTTTATGTTTTGTTAAACAATTTTCAAATCTATTCTAGACATTGAAATTGCTTGAATGAAAATGTAGTCTATGAAATGCAATAAATCTAATCTAAGCAATGATAATCTAATTAAATCAAAACTAATCCTATCAAGGAAAGAACAACGTAAAAATTACTTCTCCAAGAGCAAGAGTGTGATCTAATTAACTAATTAAAATCATGAAAACCCTAGATTCTCTTTGGCGCATGAGCCTAGCATATCCTTAGAAGTTCTTTTGTGGAAACCTCCTTTCCTTTGTAGTAGTGGGGATCTCCTCTTGGAAATAGGGATGAAGAAGTAATTTATTGAATATGGGATTAAGATTTGAAAGCTATGATGGAATAATTTGAGCTATTGAAGCTGTAGACAACTGAAAATGGTCACAACCACTTTCATCCATCTTCCGCATTCCAAACCAGACAAGTCATATCATCTCATCCAATGTACACATTAATTAAAAATATTCTAATTATTTAATTAATATCTTTTTCGCCTTTCCTCTTCATCAAAAATAAAATTTCCTCTACTATAGTTCAAAAATTAAATATTTTGACAACTATAGTTCATATCTCATTCCCAAAAATTAAATAAACATTCGTATTTATTTAATTCCCTATTTTATCCACTTTTGATTACTTTTAGTAATCACCATTATTTTCTTCTAAAACACATGCACATGAATTAATTTTAATTAATTCTTAGTTACAACTCCCCATGTTTCTAGAAGTCCACTTGTCATTCAATGTGCATGCATATACATGATAAGTGGTACTTTGGAAGCATGGACAAATCTTCCATAAAAGTGTACATTTGTCATATTTCTTCTACCCCACTCCAAGTGTCACTATTCATGGAATTTTAAATTCCATGTGGCATTATGTATGCACTATTCATCCACTATTCACTCAATTTTAAATTCCACTTGTCATTCCCTCATAATTTTTAATTCCTCACAAAATCCAAGCCATGCCTTTCCATAAATGAGACCTTACATGTCATACACCTACCCAATCCTATCCATCCATCCATTCAACCATTTGATCTTATCCATTGATCATCCCTTGAATCTTGGAGCAATTCTCTCATCCAATCTTCTCATGCCACTTGTCCAATTCTCCTTGCTTGAGGATCCTCCAGCAATCTCAGCCCTTGATCCTTCGATTCAATCCTAACCCTCAATTCCTATCCCCAAAAATCTATAAATTGAGGCCTTCCCCTCCATTTTCCATAAGCAATTTGTATGCAAGGAAATTCTGCCACTTTGAGCATTCACAATTAAGCAATTTAGGTTAATTTCATAGTTTAGTATAGCATATTTAGGACAAATCACTACTAGTGCATAGAGATAGGGTGCAAGATAGTATAATTGTGCACTTAGTCTAGTCTTGAGGTCCCTTGGACTTGGGATGGAGGGTTAATTAGGATAGTAGCTCATCCTTGGTGGGATGCCCGCCCCTTCTAATCATACTTTTGTGTGGCATTTTCCATGTATTTTGTGCTTGTATGTCAGAGCAGTGCCTAGATTCAATAGTTTAGCCCCCAAGTCCTCTCTGTCAGACCCATTAGCTCTATTTCAGCACTCAGATCTACAGGCGGCTAGCATCCCCTTTAGTGCTCAGTTTTGGCCCTTTAACACTTAGATATGCTACTTTAGTGCCTAGTTTTCGGTGTTAGTGCCTAACACTACAAAGGTATACTTTGTGGTTTTTTGGTTATTTTCCATCATTTTGCAAAACTTAGTAAATGAACATGTGTTAATTAAGCTTCCTAACAACTTTTTGGTGCATTTAGCTATTGGATTTGTAGGAAAATACACAGGTATCAGTGGATACTCTATCCAAATCATTTCAGTGCCTAGTTTGTAGGTTTCAACGCCTAGTTTACACATATTAGAGCTAGTCTGCTGGGGGTTGTTTGACTAACATTTTCATCATTTTTAAAGGTTTATTAGTAAAACTATGGATTTGGTGTTTTGCTAACCCCTGATCTTGCTTATGGATGTTTTAGTTCTTTGTCTCTATAGGAAAACATCAGGTTTCAAGTCATCACCTCATTTTTGCTGGATTAGCGCTTGGAAATTGCACAGTAATGCCAAAAATTTATACATCAGCAGAAGAGTCCTCAGGTATAATAGTCCATGCTTTAGCACTTTGTTTCTTTATAGTAGCACCTAGTTTGTTTTCTTTAGCGCTTAGACTGTCTAGTTCAACGCTCAGTCATATCAACATTGAAACAAACTGTTTCAGTGCCCAGTCTCTATAGGAATCAAATTTTCATCTTTTGGAATTTTTGTTTGGTCTAACCCTAGTTTTGTAGCATCTCACGTTAGTCTAAGACACCAAAATCAGACTACTAACCTATTTTGTGCAACCCCGCGATAAAAGACATCCTTTTTCCACTAGTTTAGTTGCACACTAAGGTTAAATTAGGGGGAATTAACTTTTGTTTTATGTGTCTTTAGTTTTCTTTGGATGTATGCTATCCCCTCGCACCTTAGGGTGATCTTGGAGATAAAAAGTCCATTAGAAAACTCTTTTGTTTTATTTGTATTCTGAAGGGGCTACTTTTCTGCGTATGCTCTCCCCTTGTGCTTTGTACGATCTTGGGTGCTCAAAAGTGGGAAGTATTTTCTTCTTAGGGGGCTTGCTAGGGGATTTCATCCCCCTTAGGGATGACATCAACCGCGTGTTTCGGCGCGGGATACAAATATTGTGAGAATCGAAAGACTCACTGTAAAGGAAGGACCCCTTCTTGCCAAGCAAAATCCTTGAGATCCTTGGTTCGCCAAGACTTGATTTGGTTTGCGCAAGGTTAGAAGTTGGGACACCCCTGTTCACGAACTTGTCCCCTATACCTCGTGTATATTGGGACATCCCCTAGAAGCCTTGTGAAGCCTAGTTAAGACCTTCAACCATCATATCTTGTGGTGCATTACTGCAACAGGAGGGGAAGATGCTCACCGTACCGCTATACTTGAGATAGGGTCTACTTTGGGCAAGAGGAAAGTCTACAAGGTAAAGGGGTAAGGTGGTCCATGATGTCATTTTCCCTATCTATCCAAGCTATGACACTATGGTATTAATGGGGGTGGGAATCTCGGTTCTATTTTGAGTTGAGATTGGTCCCCACAACCATTTTGTGAGATCCACAAGATATATCACTCCCACTTGAATAGTTTCTAGGTTGTATACAAGTGTTTGGTGTGTCTTCAATGTGCTATACTTGTACAAGCCATTTGTAATCCACAAATTTTAACAACCTCTTGCACCCAATTCCAAGTCAGTCCAATCAACCATTATGTTTGATGTTTGTAAATCTTGCCAAAAATCTCCAAACAAACACATTCCAAATCAAATCAATCCATATCAACACCCATTTCTCACAAATCAGTGCCTAATCTCCTTCTATTAGCACTTAACCTATCTGTGTTAGCGGTCAGATCTATCCTGACCACCATTCCACTAACACCAAATCAGCACTCACTATTCACATTAGCCCCTGGTTCACTCACATCCATGCCTATCCATCCTATATCAATGCCTAGCCAGGCCTTGGTCCTCGACTATCATCCACTTTCATTCAGTGCCTAACTTGTCCCTATCAACACCTAGTCAGTTTCTGTCAGCGCCTGGCCAATCCATTCAATGCCTAGCTATCCAAATTAGTGCCCATTTCCATATCTGTTAGCACCTTGTCCTTTTCTGTTGATGCCTAAACTATTTGTTTATTGCCCAGATTCAGAAAACCACAAAAAGTAAAAGTATTTATCATTTTTTGTTGTCAAGGTCACTTAGCCCTCATCATCCAACATCATTTCATCTCGAAATTCATTCATTTTATCATCATCCATGTCCTTTTGACCCTTAGCTTGTGATCAAATTTTATCCACAAATCCAATCAACCACATCCAAAAATCAAATAAAATCAAATCAACCATTATCCCAAAATCCAATCAATTTTCATCCAAAATCAATCAATCATCTATCCAAATCTAAATTATCTAAGGTTAAAATCTAGATCAAATCATCCTCTTGTTTATATTAGGCTTAAGAATTTGTCTATCTTAAGTTTAGTGTAAACTTGAAATCATAATCCCTTGGGTAAATTAGCTTGGGAACTTAGACAACTTCTAAGTTAGTGGACAAGAAATCTCATCTTGCTTGGTGTGCCTTGTCTACCCCAAGTAAGATAATCCCATTATCTCTTTGCTTAGGCTCTTTGTCCACCCTAAGTACATAGGGATAGTACTTGATCTTCAACTATAGTGATCTAGATTTTGAAATTAAAACAATCCCCATCCCTAACCATTGGGACCTCATCATCCAAATCCAATCAAAGTTCTCCTTTTATGCCTTCCATAACGTAATCACAAGTTAAGAGAAATATGGATTCTCAATATCAACCCCTCTCTCCTCATGACTCTACCATGAGTAATATAGAAGGGTATGTCAATCAAATCAAAATAGGTGAAGCATCCACCCATCATCACATATATTCCCCCACCTTCATCAATTTTCTTAATGAAAGGGGATTGCATGATAAATTCGATCAATTCCTTGATAACCATAAGGATGAATTCCTTGAACACCTCATCGAACATGGAACGCACCTCCCCCATTCTTATGACCATGTCAAACTTAAGACAATCTTCCATGACAAACCACCATTACCCATTCACGATCAACCATGGGGATGTTTCCCTAATCCCAACCACACCATCTCCGACAACCCATGGGCTAACTACGCCTCTAACACCAATGTTGTCCACACCATTGATCAACATGTAGGGGGTAATACTATTTCACAACCACAAGTATCAGAACAACCTTGACATCATATTTAATGCCTAACCCCAACATGCCCACTAATCTGCATATCACCATCCCTCAAACCACATCCACCATTCCTTAAGACACCTCTAACATCCCTCAACACTCTTACAAGCTGCCACTATCCCTCAAAACACATCCAATGTCATTAACATTCCTCAATCTCTTGTTGGAACACAAGCAATATACTAAGAGGAGGGTGAATTAGTAGATAAATAAAACTTAAAATTAACTTTCAATGCAATAACATCAATAGAAAGAAAGCATGCACACATGAACACTAGATATAAATGGAAAACCCAATATGGGAAAAACCATGGTGAGAAAATGCTACTAGGATCTACCATCCTAATCCAGCCTCACAAATGAAACCATCGATTACAATGTTTAAGAGCACCAACTCTAAGGAATCACCAAATCCCTGATTTAAGAGCACTAACTCTAAGGAGACTACAATCCCTTGATCTGAGCACCAACTCAGTCCATAGGAGGCACCAATGTTACTGAATCTTCACATATACATGTATGTAGTCAATTGGTTCTTCATCAACCTCAATTGCACCTTTTTAATTCATAGATACTCTTCTCTCACTCTACTCACCTAGATTCACTCTGCACTTCAATTCTACTTACACCTACATCAATCTATCTCTATAATACAGTTACCTTATTATGTGTACAATCACTTTTATATACATGCAACTATCTTTGCATACACTTGCACATTTGCATGTGCACACTCTAGTTTTTTTGCACTTCCACTCTTCTACATGTCCAACAAAACAACCTGTATCTACCAGAACGTCTACTTTTGCATGTAGCTCCACACATGCAATGAATTTTCTTTTTTGTTTTTTACACACTAGTGCCATGCAATCTGTTGTTAATCTTCTCTTTTTACAGAAAATCTGAATTGGTGGACTTTCAGAGATCGTGCTTCCAGTTTATTGCCTTCCTTCATGGAAGCGTTATAAGCTTACCTTCGATCCTGTTGGTGCCTGATTTGACTGTCAGTTAATTTAGCAATTTTCATGCAGGCACCTTCCCAAAAAATCCAAAAAATTTCCTAAGTGTTGGCCCTCCTCAGCATTTTTCAACAGCAGCATCATATTTTCTCCGAGGTGGTCAGCATCATCATGATTTTCTGTCAACCAGATTTGTCATCAGGATCATCTTGTTTCAATATCGGGTGATGTTTGGATATCATCCCGATCCTGCAGTAGAACTACAGTGCACCCTGATGTTCTTTGAGTTAAAGGGGTCATCATCATCATCCGGTTTATAGTGCATCATGATATTTTGTTTGGGGGGTGATATTCTGAAATATCAGGTTATCTTACTAATATCACCCCGGCGCCTATATGGCGATGACGTCATCCGGATATGAGAGTTGCGCGGTATGCAGACGGGTGATGGTGACATCATCAGGATATGATGATGATGTCATCAGGATTTTTGAAGGCATTGGCAGGAAATTGCATATCGGCATAGGTTTGAGATGCTGGGCCAATGGTGGTCGTCTTGCCGAAGAAGGTGAGGTTGTTGAAGGACCATCGGGGTGACTTGTGTTGTCGGCGAAGGATCTTTTGTGCTTGCCGATGGCTTTGGTCATACCGATGGTGGGAGTGTAGTGTGGTGATCGGCGAGACAACTGAGGTCAGTGAGAGTTTTTTGGGGTGAGCTGATGGTAGAAGTTTGGCCGATGGGCTTTTGGAGAGAAAGGCATGTGTCGAGCGTGGCAAAAGCGCTCGACACCTATTGAGCTTGTGGCCATGTTTTTGAACTACTGAAGGAGTCTCCGCACCGTGCATGTGGGATTAATATTCCTGCATAATTTAAACTTCAGTAAAGTGCGTTTTGGCAGGAAATTACTTTTTGAGCCCAGTGACGGTTTCCAAGTAGGCCGTGGGTGGTTGGGCCATAAATGGCGACAGTACAGGGTTATGGGCGATGGTACACATGATCAGGTTGCCCGATTTTTAGCATGAAGACTTCCAGATGGCGGCACAAGGCTCGAGGCTTCCCTTGTCTGTTGCAGTAATAACTTCTGAGCGCCATTCTTTCTGATGGATGTATTTGGCGGGATTTTTGGTCAACCATGTAATTATTGCTTGTGGTACACTTTCTGGCCGATATAGGCAGACTGTGTTACCATTTTTTTTGGTTGTTGAAGGCCTGAGGCATTTTTGTGTAAATAATGAAGAACAGGGCATGATCTTGGCTGTTTTATCCCATTTTGGAGTTTATGAGTTGCAACATGAGTGTATTTTGCACATATTTTCAGTTTCAGTGTTAATGTTATATGAAAAATGCTTATTGCATGTGTCTATCTGCTTGTCTCCATTTGTTGCATGTTTTTCTCCTTCTTTTGAATCTGGTTGCATGTCAGCAGGGATATCTGTAAGTAGAAGCAGTTAGATACCCATTCTTGGGTGATGTTTGTAAGGCAAGCATCAGTCCAACCCCCTGAAACTTGAGTGAAAGTTGCAAACCATCTGTTGTATACGTCTAGTTGACTCCTTGCCCAATGGATAGGCACCAGTCTGCTCCTGGATCAGTAGTTATGAGCCAAAACCCCTTGTCTTGCATCCTGGACATTATGTCTGCCCATTTCATCACTTCCACCTATTAGTTGTAGGATTAGGAGTAGGAAAACCCCTGCATGCTCTCATACCCGACCAGACATATATGTCCAAGAACGTTGCCCACCTTGTGATCTATCATACAGATCTTGGTCCATACATGAGAGTATTCTGCCTATTGCTGTCAAGCTAAATCATTGTGTTGTTGAGCTTGTCAAGGTTACATCTTAAGTTATAGGGATACCCCCCTTGGTGCGGCAGAACTAGAAGTGAAGGGGAGGAGCTCACGCAACCTCCTGTATTAGTTGGCTAAATCTGCATGTGCATAGGAACTGGCAAACCCTGATGCTGATTCAGAAGAAAAACCAACAGATCCCATTATATTCTTCCTTTGTAAATCTATCGAGCGTTGGGATTCTTGTTTTTCCTCTTCTTTATCAGGCATTAAACTTTTGGTCTTTTGCCTTCTTTATCGAGCTTGAGACTTCTTCTCTCTTGCCTTTCATTATCGGGTGTCAAACTTTTGGTCTTTCACCTTCTTTATCGAGCTTCAAACTTCTTCTCTTTTGCCTTCCATTTTGGAATGGATCAAAGAGCAACTCCACTCTTTGATTCACTTAATATCTACGTCACAATGTGCAAAGATACCTGTACAACAACTTTGCAACTTATCGCTACAAATTTGATAGTCAAATAACTGCTTACCGCCATTCTGCAAAAGCAAATTACAAAGGGCAAAACATTCATGCGGAACTGTAGAATGATGTCATGTGTACAACCTTGCCCCTCAGGTAATATTATCAAGGTTTAAGCACTAGGGATCCTTCCTTCCATCTTCCTTTATGGAACAAGTCAAGGAGCGACTTCGAACTCTGATCTCCAATCACTTAGACTAAAATCGGAACAATATGATCAAGCCTTCCTTTTTTCCTCATCAAAGAGAATGAGTAAAGCCAAAACGAGTAAGGCTGAAACTCCAAACTCTAACAAATAGATAAATGAGTAAGGCTAAAACTTTGAACTCTGACAATCAGATAAATGAGTAAGGCTGAGACAAGCAAGGCCGAAACTCTGAACTCTGACAATCTCAAGTATTCCGCCATTTGTCAGTGAATCTGTTTAATCTTTTGGTTTTAGACTCATCAATGACAACATTTGAACAATTTCCTTTGACATAAATGATAATAATTCAACATCTCTCCCTCCTTTGAATATTCCTCAAAGGTCAGTCATCACCCAAACAACATTACACCTAATGATACCTTCACAAATATCCCTCCAAACAAACAATCCATTTACATCCCAACCACAAAATCCCTTAATGAGCTATACTAATCCCACTCAAATGTATCATTATCCACATATCAACAACCTCCCCATGGGTCTTCCATACAACATAAATATGCCACCCAACAACAACAACCACCTTTCCAAACACAACATGCATACCATACATCCACACAAACCATACCCCAACATCAAATATGTGGGTCTCATGTTTGTTCACAAACTATAGGCTTGCCTCCATATAACCAACAACAATACGACATCCCTCAACAACAATAAACATCATTCCATCTGTTGGTAATTTTCCCAGACTGGATGCTTATTCCTAGTTATCCCTACAAGGTAGCCATCATTGATCAATAGGATTTCTGGGCTAGGGGCCAACAGTATAGGAGATAGACTCTATAAATATCTCGTCTTCTTCTTTAGGCTCTACAGAACCAAGGGGGGTATTCCCTATTCAACATCCATGAGATATGCTTGTGGATTGACTGGGATGTTGATACAAAGCAGATAAATCCTCCTTTATGCAGACCAAAACTATGGGATAAGAGCAAAGGGGCTAGCTTTGGGCTTATGTTCAGTTGTGAATCAGAGGATTTTAGTCCTAAAATACTTCTAAAGTCCTAATGGTTTGATTTAAAGTTTAAGTTTGATTTTATGTTTGGATGCAAAACTGAGACTTTGGGTCGCAACCTCAATACAAGACTGGATCAGTGCCTATCCAGGGCTCGAAGTCAATAGACATACACATGTGAATGGCCAACATGAAGATACACCAAAGACTGGATATCAAGGGGATTTTTAATATCTGCCTTACAGATACTTCCCAAAATAGAGTATCCTGTTATCTCTACTTACTGATATCCCTATTGCAATGTCTTCTTCCCAACACTTGATCTGAAATGTTTAATCTACTCCTTGAGCAGAAGTAAGAAATCAAGCATTCAACACAACAAACCTATATTCTAGAATCATAAACACCCCTTAAACGCTTAGATTCATAAGAAGAACACACTCAATTTGGAGACAGATAATAGAACACATGCAATATAGCATTACTCATTTAAATCAGCATGATATCAGTAGATTTATGCAGAAAAACATACAACATGAGACTCATAAACTCACAAGATAGCCAAGATAGAGCCACCAATGAAGTCGTATCTTATTACAACACCAAATTTTTTTTCTTCCAGTTTTCAACAACCAAATATGAGTGACACAGTTTGCCTTTTATAGCAAAACTGTGTACTCAGCCAAAATTACAACGGTCAACTCAAAAATTGCCAGATACAATGCATCGTGAAAAATGTCGCTCAAAACAATCAATGCAGTAGAGGGACAAAGAGGAAGGAGTAGGTAAGTTCGGGATCTGCACCACCACCTAAAGATCTTCTTTCACAAACCCAGTAGTTGATCTGTCATTTCATCCATCGATGCCTCTGCATTCCGCCATTAATGACTCAGCTACCCGCGAGATGTAGCAACGAACACATCTGAAGTTTTCCCGCTCAAAACTGCTGCACACACATAGGAAAAATTTCACACAGAAGGTTCAAAACACGGCCGTCGATACGACTCCATCGCTGAGATCTAACGGCCCCAAAAACATGCAAAAAAGCCAAGAGCCAATGATTACGTGCCACGTAGGCACTCCATGTTCCTATCGCTGATTTTTCGCCTTCTCCATTTCACCATTTCGCCCTTGTATATGCAAGAACAGATGCATATACAATTGCCACTATTCCCCTTTCAAATTCTCTTTAATATGCAAAATGCATATACATGCAACAACTTAATATACAAAGCGGACCCCAAACTGTTATAGAGCAAATTGGAATTTTCAATTGGGTCCGGCATGTATCTTTCTCCTTTGTATGTCCGCGATATACAACACACACATACATACAAGCCGCGAACTTTAAATCATTATGCATCAGAATGAACCTCCTTTTGAATTCCGGCTTGTATCCTTTTCAATGCACATCGGCTTGTATATTGGCATATACAAGTGCTTTATACAACCCGCGGACCTCAAATTTCATTCAATACATTTCATTCCTCCATCGCGTCCGGGTCTTGTATATATGCGCTTGTACATGCCCATGCATATCGCATCATACCAACGCGATATACATACAACAAACCTCTACCATTTATCCATCGGATTTGAAAAACTTTCAAATCCGGGCTTTGTATATCGGCCCCTTCATATGCATACAATTGCCTTTTAAACAAGGTGGATCCCAAACTGTGCATGAAGCAAATTGAAATCAATTTCAGGTTCAGCGTTGCATCTTTGGAATGCATGTTCGATTGTATATCCGAACATACATTCACCCTTGCATACAAACAGTGAATCTTTCCTGGAATATGCCCACAAAGTATCTTTCCCTTGCATGTTGCCATTGTATCTAACCATTGTATGTCTGAACGTACAAACTAAATATACTTGTAGACCCGATATACAAGCAGCAAATATTCTGGGGATCTGCGATGTATATTCCATCCTTGTATATTTTTCCTTGTAAGCCCGATATGCATTTGGAAATGCATACAACTGTAGAATATACCCGAGAATATGCGATAGATTCCCCCTTTGCATATGCAACCCTATATACATCTAAAATGCATATAACTCAATTCCTTATCATTTTTTGGAGGCCGACTGAGATTTCATAAGCTTGCCAACATACAATTTACCTTTGCATATATAGAACTTAGCATTTTTCTCAAGGCAACAGGAAAAAATAGTGAAACATTGCGTGGGGGCTGGTCAACCTTTGAACACTAAAGCATGAGGATGAGACTTAATAACTAGGAACCCACCATAAGATCCCATGACTCAGAAAATTCAGGGTTTGAATGAGAAAACCTGCAAACGTTCAATCTTAAAACCCTAAACATAAATGATTACCAACACCATCAACAAACACGACCCCCACTTCAATCCACATCACAACCCCCTCTTGCTAATCCTTTCGATCAAGAATGACAAGAGATGAAAAACACACTCAAAAGCATCAAACTAGGGGCTCAAAAGAAACATTATAAGTTTGAAGACTTATGTCCCTATCCATTTGATCAAAATATGATGATCATACCCTTTCCTCAACATTTTGAAATGCCCAAATTTGATAAATACAAATGAAAAGGAGATCCCCGTGACCACATAATGTAATTCTTCATGGCATGCCAAGAAGTAGCCTATGATGATCAATTCCTCCTTTTTCTTTTTCCATGAAGCTTAGGAGGACAAGCCCTTGAATGGTTTATGCACTTGCCTCATGGCTCCATCTCCACCTTCACCGATATTTCAAAAAAATTAGTCACCCACTTCTCATACAATGTAGAGCATGAAATCACTATGCTAGACCTTTGCAACACCAAACAACAAAGTGGTGAAAGTTTTTCCGCATATCTACAACGATGGAGAGCCCTTGCTAGTAGGCTACCTTAGACAACACCCGAAAAACAACTTGTCCACATTTTTATCCAAAACTTGAACCAAGAAATGGCCTTTCACTTACAAGTGTATTGTGCATCTACCTTCGATGAGATCATAGAAAATGGGGTCACCATTGAGATGGCCCTTATTGTGAAAAGATTGGTCAAAATTTACAAAAAGAATGACAACAAAAAATCATCCAATGACAAACCTAAGTTTTGGGCTAAGAACAAAAACACCGTAGGAGATGACGCTACCAATTCCAAGTATATTCAAATAGCCACTCCTAAACCTAAATTGGCAAATGTGGTACAAAATGTTTCAAACAATGTGTCGGTTTCATTTGCTAAACCAAAACACAATCCTCTAAACAATCCAAAAGGCAAGTATACTCCCTTGGGTGAACCACTCGAGGTTGTGTTCCAAAAACTAGTCCAAGACAACATGGTTGAGTTTCCCATGATGAAACCATTTGATGAGAATCAACCTAAACCCACATGGTATAAAGAAAATGAATATTGTGGCTATCATCGTATCAAAGGTCATGCCACGGGTAAATGTATAAAATTGAAAAACTACATCCAAGACCTCGTCAATCGCGGCGACATCCAAGTAGAAGGAAACAAATTACCTCACCTAACTATGGCCTAGGAGTCTACCAAGATCCTCTCCCCAACCATAACAACCAATCCACATCCAAACCATCATCCTTTGACACCAATCCCAACAACCAAACCAACAACATCAACTATAATAATGTTCCACCTCCTTACAATAATGTAGTAGGCCGAATTGATTTCAATTCTACTCGTATCACCACCATCAAAATCAAAAGTACCACTCCCAACTGTGCCATTACTACCCGATGTGGGTGTGTAACCATAAAGGGTCCATCACCACCTTCCACCACTACCACTTCCGAGTATAACCTCCTTGACCATCTTGGGAAGACCCCCGCATAAATATCCATCTTAGAACTCCTTAAAACATCAACCATCCATCGTGAAATCATCAACAAGGCTCTCCAAGAGTCACATGTCCCCACCGATATTCCTCCTGCACAATTCCAAAATCTAGTGTCTCAATTATCCTCATCCTACCATCTCACTTTCAACCAATCCTATTAGAAATAAAAGCAACACTACTTCAATGGAAATATGATTCGAGATAAATTTCAGCAATCTTTAACTATGTGTTATTAATGGAGATTGTAACAAAACATAAAACCCACAATACAAAAATATACCAAAAGTAGAATGAAGCACATAACACAAGTATTTAACGTGGAGAAAACTCTTTTGGATAAAAAACTCCACTAAGAAAAGAGATCAAGTTGTATTATCTTCACAAAAGGAGATTACAAATACATTCACTTCCTTTGTCCTCCAACCTTCACTCCAGCAGAACCTGGGTACCTATAAACTATTATATATTTCTCATCTACTATGCTATGGTTTATATAGAATTTACATAACCTCAAGACATTAAATGACTTCTTACAAGCTCATAACACTTGTCAAGAGTCAACAATACAACCTTGGGCGTCCATGGCCAAGAATAGGCTCTTACGGGGTCATAAATGCTATCATACATGCATCCTACACTTGGGAAAATGTGCCCATGCAAGCTTGAATGCCTTGGGGCTAAAAATAGCCACTTACAACATCTTATGACATGTCATATGCTATTATAAGTGTCATAGATTCTTATGACAAATTACAGTTGTCTTAGAATCTCTTACACCCTCTTACAACATCTATGATGTGCGTCATAACACTAAAAATAGATTATTCCTCCACATGTGCACCCCACTTTGACCAATTACAATTTACCATAGCAAATGACATCCCATAACTACCACTAGTAACTCTAGGACTTACCATGCAGTAACTCCGTAATTGTCGTGGACAGTAAATAATGTTTACCACTGCCGGTGAAACTTGTACATCCCTTATGGGTAATTACAAATAATAAATGAAATAATACAATAATGGGATTTACAAGGTTAATGGCACCTTATCCCAACATTCTCCCACTTGACATTATACATTGTAAATCAACCCATAGGAAATCAAATGAAAAAATAATTAGGCACTAGAAACAAGGCCCATGGCCTCTCTGCACCATAAAAACTTCTCTGTGCTCATAGGCTTAGTTAATGAATCTGCAACATTCTCCTGATTGTCTATCTTCTTCAACTCAATTTATTCATTTGCAACCAACTCTTGAACAAAGTGATACTGAACATCAACATGCTTAGTCTGAGCATGATACATGGGATTTTTGGCCAAATAGATAGCACTCTAGCTATCACAACCAATCTGAATGATCCTGCAATCAAAACCAATACCTGTACATAGTCTCCTCAACCAAACTACCTCCTTAGAGACATGAGTAGTAGCCATATACTCTACTTCTGTGGTGGACAAAGCAACTGTGGGCTGCGTCTTACTCATCAAACTCACTGCACCTCCAAACAAAGTAAACACATAGGCACTAGTGGACCTTCGACTATCCAATTCACCTACCTAATCTGCATCAACAAAACCCTATATGTCCAAATATTTATCAGCACTATCAGTACCAGAATAAACCAAACAATGATTAGGAGTACCTGTAAGATATTTAAATACCATCTTCGCATAGTTCCAATGCTGTCTACCATGGTTAGACATAAATCTATTCAAAAACTCCCACTACTTGGGCAATATCTAGTCTAGTGCAAACCATTGCATACATCAAACTCCCTATAACACTAGCATATGGCACATTAGACATATCCTCAAGATCATCCTCAGTCTTTGGACACATATCTAATGAAAGCTTAGTACCAATGGGTAAAGGAACTCTAACTAGGTTACAGTCCTGCAAACTAAACCTATGCAAAATAGTATTCACATACTTACTTTGTGACAACCAAAGCTTTCTATTAACTCTGTCCCTCCTGATCTCCATTCCCAAAATATACCTTGTAGCACCAAGATCCTTCATCTCAAATGCACCTAAAAGTTGGGCTTTAAGCTCATTGATCATACCCTTAGTATTGCTAAAAAACATGTCATCAACATACAAAGCAATAACCGGCATAGAATCATCAACACAATAAATGTAAACACAGTGATCCTCCTTGCTTCTAACAAAACTCAATTTCAAAACAAATGAGTCAAACTTTTGATACCACATTATGGGGGATTGTTTAAGACCTTAAAGAGACCTCTTTAACCTGCAAACCCAATGTTCTCCTTTTACCTCAAAACCTGTAGGTTGTTGCATATAAATTTCTTCTTCAAGATCTCCATGCAAGAACATAGTCTTAACATCCATTTGCTCAATCTCCCAATAATAAGCTGCAGCAATGGATAAGAGAAATCTAATAGAAGTTAATTTAGCAATAGGAGAGAATATCTCACTAAAATCAACTCCCTCTCTCTGGGAGTAGCCCTTGGCTACCAGTCTAGCCTTGTACTTCTCCAATGACCCGTCTGCTTCAAACTTCTTCTTGAAGACCCACTTACATCCTATGGCCTTTCTTCCTTTGGGCAAACGAACAAGATCCTAGGTGTTACAAGAGTCTAAAGCCATCATCTCCTCCTACATGGCTAACTGCCAAGACTCACTATCATCTGCAGTAATAGCTTCCCTATAGGATCTAGGTTCATCATTAGTACTCAATAAAGCATATACATAACAGAAATCTGGTGGGATATACCTGTCAACTAGATTCTGTTGTCTTGTGTATCTTCTCAAGGGTGGAGTAAGAGACTCTACTTGTTCTTTTGCATGATCATCTGCAACAACTTCTTCTATAACAACAGACTCATCATCATCAGAACTACTTGAATCTTCTTCTTCTTCTTCTTCTTCACCCCCAATCCATCATTCTGTTCTTCCTGAGGTGCATCTTGCTGCTCTAAATCAAAGTGCACCTTCCTTACCTTTCCATCTTTTTCTTTTGGCTGCTCAGGTTCGGAAATAGATCTAAGTTCCTTGAAAATAACATCTCTAGAAAAGATAATCTTGCGAGTTAGTGGATTCCAAAGTTTATAACCTTTGACATTATCACCACATCTAATGAATGTACACTTTTTCAACCTTTCGATCCAACTTAGATCACTTTTCCTTAGGCACATGAACAAAAGCCTCACAGTCAAAAACCCTTAAATGTGAAACATAAGGTTTCTTACCTGTCCACACTTCATAAGGTGTTGAATCAAGAGCCTTACAAGGAGATCTATTTATCAAGTAGAAAGCAGTACACACAACCTCTACCCAAAAGCATTTATCCAACTGTGCATCACTAAGCGTACTTTTGGCCCTTTCCATAATTGTTCGGTTCATCCTTTCTGCAACACCATTCTGTTGTGGTGTATACAGAGTTATCTTTTGTCTGATTATACCTGCATGCTTGCAAAACTCATCAAATTCCTTAGAGCAATATTCCCCTCCATTGTCAGATCTTAATATTTTTATCTTTAAACCTGATTGGTTCTCTACTAAGACTTTGAATTCCTTAAACTTAGTGAAAACTTCAGATTTATGCTTCATAAAATAAATCCAGTAAATCTGGATACATCATCAATGAAGGTTACAAAATAATGATATTTTCTGATAGATTCATTATCCACAGGTCCAAACACATCCGTATGAATAATTTCTAACTTCTCTTTTGCTCTATTGCTTCCTGAAGGAAATGATTTTCTGTTTTGTTTACCAAACACACAATGCTCACAGAAATCAAAGTGCTCATCAGAATAGGAGAAACCATCCAACAAATTTTTATTCTTAATAGTTTTTAATACATTATTACTTGTGTGGCCCAATCTATGGTGCCACAACATACATGCATTTTCAGTATTAGCCTCAGATACATAGGAGATAATATAAACTGTAGTGGCTTCAAGCTTGAACAGGCTTCCAAATGTCTTCCCCTTCGCTACCACCAAGTTCCCTCTCACTAATCTACAGCCATGCTTGTCAAATGTCACATGCATTCCCAAATCATTCAACTTCAAAACTAAAATTAGATTTCTAGCTAATCCAAGAACATGCAAAACACTTGGGAGGGTTTTAATCCTCCCATCACTGAAACACAACAATACCTTTCCTTTCCCGACAATTGGATATGAAGAGTTGTCACCAAGGTAGATATTACCTCCATCATATTCTTCATATGAGGAGAACCATTCCTTATGCAGAGTCATATGAAATGAGCATCCTGAGTCAACCAACCAGTGATCATTAGAAATAAGACTACATGCAGAAAGTAAAACTTCTTCACCTGCATTCGAGGAATTATCTGAAGCACTCTCCCACTATTTCTTGGGGTTTCTGCACTCCTTCACATGTCCCCTTTTACTGCAGTTCCAACACTTATGTAAGGCCGCTCAAACTTTCTCTAGTGATAAGGTTATGATAAGAATTTATTATAATTGTTTTGTAGATGGTTTGGATAATTATTAGTCAATCTATTATTGAAGATTATATTTTGTTATGGAATCACTTTCTTGATCTCGTTCGTTTAATGTGTCCATATTTTCAACTACTATTAATGTGCTCATACATTGTGGAAAGAGTTAGAGAATTCATTGATGACAAACATGATTGCATATACACATTTAATGATCATATAGTTGCGCGACATGTTTATGTGATTATATACCTTATATTTATTGACATGGTGTGTATGGAGTATGTAATGCCACACCATCATTGGTTGCCTTCATAATAATGACATACTTTCATGGTTTCTTCTTTAAATTATTGCTAGCAATTTATTAATAAAATTTAGGTTTTTTAGTTAATATGTATATTTCTATTGTCATTATTGGATTAAATTCTTTTGGTTACTTTATAATGTTTTTTGAGGTACATTGACATAAAGTGGCAAAAAAAGAGGGAAAAGAAAATGTTTTGGGGGGGAGGAAGGAGGAGGGGGAGTGAGGGGAAGAAACGAGGTGCTGAGGAGAAAGACGACGTGACTAGAGTTTTATCCTGCACCAGCCAATCTTTTTTTCCTGTAAGTTTTCTATAGCCTATTCAACACATCTAATTTGTGCATTCACGCAATCATTACATTCCATGAGATAATTTCACTTTAAGAATTCTGTCAAGCAGTTCCCGTGCCTCGTCTGTGCGTCCACATTTCACATTTATGTCTACAAGAGCATTTCCAAATGTAATATCTAACTAAATTTTGTCTTCTATTATACCTTGATGGATGTCCATACCCTGTTTCAAAGCCCCCATTTCGATATAGGAAGAGAAGACGTTGGGAAGGGGTCGTGGCTTCTAAATTTTAAACCTGTGGGTTATTGCTTCATTTACTATCACCCATAACCTCCACCAGAAAATTGTCCCTGTCTAAAATGATAAAAATGGTTCTTATCTCTGCACTAGCCGTGGTTCTCCTGCATGGCTTAAATTTGATAGTCGAGCTTGCCTGTCAAGTAATTTTTTTTATGACAGCTACCTACTTAATGGTGTCCTTCAAATACTATGACATGCCTTAGTGTTAAGTATATCATATAAAAATTAAATATATAAATCATCTTAATCCTATATAAATTTTTATAGTTTGTCCAAAATCTCTCCTTTCATATGATACGACCTTTTTAAGAACTTGATTGTATTTTACAACAAAAATGCCTAAATATAGCTATACAACTATCAAATTTAACCCTTGTGATGTAGTTTTGAATTGTTTTGTGTTGTGCCCTTAACTTATTATTTTGGGCATGACAACTTAACTCTGTTATTTTTACTAGGAGTCTTAGACCATCCCCTGGACTTGTCCTTAGCCCGTTTCTAATCTCCTTTCGGTTCTCTTTCCTTAGACCTTACCTTGACACTGAGAGCATCTCCTAAACTATCTAAACTCTTCTTCCTCAATTCCTATGACAGTAACACTGAAACAAGAACATCCAACTTTGGATTCGCAAGGTTAGCAGTGATAGCAAGGATAACATTCTCCCAAGACTAAGGTAAAGAACAAAGAAGTAAGATACATTTATCTTCCTCACTAACCTCAACATCTACTGAATCAAGATGACTAACTAAAAAATTAAAAGAATTTAAATGCTCTGCAACTGATTCACCTTCTCGCATTTTCATGGAAAACAATTTTCTTTTTAAATAAAGTTTATTTACCATACTCTTGGCTTGATAGATCTCACCCAACCATTTCCACAACTTGTATGTAGTCTCTTCCTTTGCAACATTCAACAGGACAGAGTCTGAAAGACACAACCGGATGGTTCCCCGTGCCTTCTTATCCAGTCTATCCCACTCATCTTTAGAGACATCATCAGGTTTCTTCTCTTTTTGAACAACCAACCATTGGTTTCTTTCTTCCAACAAATCTTCCATTTTCAGTTTCCACAACTCATAACCCGTTCCGTTGAACTTCTCAATGTCCAATCGAGAGGTTGATGCAACAGTGGATGCAGCCATAATAACAACACAAGATCTACAAAACAAACACAACCAAATCTCCCATTGCAGCTACAACTTCCACACTACCACCCAAGAGTCAAAGCTGGCCAGGCTCTGATACCAAATGTTAGAAATGAAAGCAACACTACTTCAATGGAAATATGATTCGAGATAAATTTCAACAATCTTTAACTGTGTGTTATTAATGGAGATTGTAACAAAACATAAAACCCATAATACAGAAATATACCAAAAGCAGAATGAAGCACATAACACAAGTGTTTAACATGGAGAAAACCCTTTTGGGTAAAAAACTCCACCAATAAAAGAGGTCAAGTTGTATTATCTTCACAAAAGGAGATTATAAATACATTCACTTCCTCTATCCTCTAACCTTCACTCTGGCAGAACTTGGGTACCTGTAAACTGTTATATATTTATCATCTACTATGTTATGGTTTATATACAATTTACACAACCTCAAGACATTAAATGACTTCTTACAAGCTCATAACACTTGTCAAGAGTCAACAATATAACATTGGGCGTCCATGGCCAAGAATAGGCTCTTATGGGGTCATAAATGTTGTCATTCATGCATCCTACACTTGGGAAAATGTGCCCATGCAAGCTTGAACACATTGGGGCTAAAAATAGCCACTTACAACATCTTATGACGCATCATATGCTATTATAAGTGTCATAGATTCTTATGACAACTTACAATTGTCATAGAATCTCTTACACCCTCTTACAACATCTATGACATGCGTCATAACACTAAAAATAGATTATTCCTCCACAAGTGCACCCCACTTTGACCAATTATCATTTACCATAGTAAATGACATCCCATAACTACCACCGGTAACTCCGGGACTTACCGTGCAGTAACTCCGTAATTACCATGGATAGTAAATAATTTTTACCACTGCCGGTGAAACTTGTACATCCCTTATGGGTAATTACAAATAATAAGTGGAATAATACAATAATGGGATTTACAAGGTTAATGGCACCTTATCCCAACAAATTTGACATGCCACCTATTGATCCCACCCATAATAAAGCACTCCATATTGAAGTCCAAATCATCAATCACGAAATCAAGAGGGTCCTCTTCGATAATGGATTTGGTTTGAATATATTTACATTACAGTTCATAAAACTTTTAGGGTATTCAGTAGCTGACTTAGAGTCTTTGGTCATTTCAATGAAAGCATACGACAACATAGAAAGAGAATCAAAAGGCACCATATGCCTCCCTATCAAGGTGGGCCCACTCACACTATTCAACCTATGTCACATGATTGATCTTGACCTTCCATACAATCTCCTTCTAGGCCAACCATGGTTACATGCTATGCAATCCGTTCTCTCCACTTACCATTGATGTCTTAAGTTCCCCCATAACGGTGTGGAAGTCATTATTCCCGCCGATCAACAACCATTTGAGTATTATAAAGCCTTAGAGGTTGTTTATGATAGGCAGTTTCATTGCCCAAGCACTTATGGGGAACACCTCAAAGACCCCTCATCCATACAATCCACATATTCATCCACTCCATCTATCACCATCAATCCATCACATGCTTCCACATAATCCTCTACTCTAACACCTCAAATGTCTTAGGTCAAGATCATAGACAAAGGGTGTGGTCAATATGGCTTCCATGTGGGACAATTGATTTTGTCCCCTCTGTCCCATGGCTGCCATCTACAGAAGAAGGCTCAAGAACAATAGTATAATTGATGACAGGATACCATTTGTCCCAGCATAGATCTCTAGAGAGGAAGAAGCTGAAGAAACAACTTTGAGTGACTAGTTATACCATGATGACACCCCTCCAACACCAGTAGACCTTGAATATTTCAAGGAAAAGTATCCTTTGCCCTTCCAAATATGCACCAAAATGCCCTATCATGGAAAGCAGCTTAGCATTGATGAACAAGGCACCACAGAACCTATTCTAGTTGATCCCACATCCCCAAGGAAATATGCCAAGTATTTTGGTTTAGGATATGCACCGCCTACTATGGTCATTCGTGGACCCGCTAAAACTTCAGTAGAGGTGACTGAATCCTCCTCTATTGTTGAAAACAATATGCCGAGTGTCATCATAGCTTCATGCGAAGATCTTGATCTTTCATGTATCTTCCCTGATAACGCCATTTTCATCAACCTTCCCCTTGTTCACCCTGAGCTCATTGCTTGGGATTATCAAGGATCACCGCCTCTCGACATGTTCCTGCACGATGATGCTCTCTCCATATTCCTATAACTCCATGAAACCTCCCGGTACAAGATATGCTTCCACACATATGCCTACTTTGGGGAAGAGGAAATCCTTAGTCCAAAGAAAAAATCAAAAAATAAAAAGAAGTCGCCTGGTGAAAACCTCTTTGAGGCACTTTTAGACATAAAAGAAAAAAATAAAGATGTATCTCCTAATGAAAACATCTTTGAGGCATTAGGAGATGAGGATCTTCATCTTCCCCCTATACCATCCTATTGGCAGGAACACTCTAATATCCTGATTGAAGGCACCCAAGAAATCAATCTCAACACACAAGAACAATCCAAGCTCACACATATTGCATAAAATCTTGCTAGCCAAGAAGAATCCAATCTTTCTATAGTCCTCCACAAGGCTCCTAATGTCTTTGCTTCATCATACGTAGACATGCCAGGATTGGATGCCTCCTTGGTAGTTCATCATCTTGTGGTGCATCTAGAAGCATGACCAGTCAAGCAAAAACTCTACAAGATGCATCCTCAAGTCACCTTGCTTGTCAAAGAAGAATTGTTGAAACTATTAGAAGTTGGCTTCATTTGACCTATAGACTACCTGGAATGGGTCTCCAATATTGTTCCTATTACTAAGAAACCTGGGGGCATCCGAGTATGCACAGATTTCTGTGACCTCAACAAAGCATGTCTAAAAGATGACTTTTCACTTCCAAACATTGACATCATTATGGATCTTATAGCTAGTCATGAGATGGTCTCCCTTATGGATGGTTTCTCTGAGTACAACCAAATCAGAATCACCCTTGACTATCAACATAAAACAACTTTTACTTGTCCTTGGAGTACCTATTGTTGGCAAGCCATGCCCTTTGGCCTAAAGAATGCTGGACAACCTATCAACGAATCATGACTACTATTTTCATGACATGCTACATAAGATCATGGAGGACTATGTCGATGATCTCCTTGGAAAATCAAAAATAAGAGAAGAGCACCCCAAGGTTTTACAACAGATATTTGAATGCCTTAGGGAATACAAACTTCGTCTCAATCCCAAGAAATGTGTCTTTGGTGTCACATCAGGAAAACTCTTGGGATTCATTGTTACCCGCAGAGTTATTGAGGTGGATCTTGCTAAAGTCATTGTTATAACATAAATGCCGCCACCTAAGACTCTCAAACAACTCCGCAGTCTCCAAGGAAAGCTCTAGGCTATCTGCAGATTCATCGCCCAACTTATAAATAAGTGTCAACCCTTCACCCATTTGCTTTGAAAGGATGTACATTTCAAATGGGACCAAAACTGCCAGTAAGCATTTGACTGCATCAAGGAATATCTAGCTACACCGCTAGTCCTAATGGAACCTATCCCTGGAAAACCCCTATGACTGTACATATCAACGGATTTAGTAGCACTAGGAGCACTTTTAGCACAATATGATGACACCGACCGTGAAAGGGCTATATACTACATCAACAGGACCCTTGTTGGCTATGAGCTTAACTACACACCTATGGAAAGAGCATGTCTAACTGTCGTTTCTATTCTCAAAATTTGTGACACTACATGCTGAGTCATTCTATCAAACTCATATTGAAAGTCAACCCTGTTAAGTACCTGCTTTCCAAGACCTCACTCACAGGAAGAATGGCAAAATGGGTAATGCTACTTAGCGAGTTTGACATTGAGTATGTTGACTAAAGGGCAAGAAAAGGACAAGTAGTCGTAGATCAATTGGCTGAAGCACCCCTCACAGATCATTGGTGACTCTCCATTGATTTCCCAAACGAATCCATCATGACTCTGACATAATCAACAAACTAGAAATTATTCTTTGATGGATCCTTCACCAATCATGGTTTAGGGGCAGGAATACTATTGGTAACTCCATAATGCGACTATATCCATAAAGCATACAGGCTTGCCTTCCCATGCACAAACAATGTTGCCGAATATGAAGCCTTGATCATTGGTCTCAAAACAACACTTCAATGGAACATCCAGTAGTTACAGGTCTATGATGACTCCTAATTGGTTATTAAACATGTCAATGGTGAATACCTCACTAAAGATGACAAACTAGTACCCTACAAGCAAATGGTTGATGAATACAAGCTACTCTTCACCTACATCCAGTTTGAACAGGTACCCCGTCTTCATAACAAAGCAGCCGACGCCATGGCCACTATTGGTCTCCTCTTGGATATGCCTCATGATAGTCACTAATGTGAGTTTCTTGTGGAGCAACTCCTTATGCCAGCATATCATGTCGCTGAGTCAGAATTTGTATGTGAGATTGTTGGTCCTAAAAATCCTTGGTATCATGACATCTACACCTACCTCCAACATCACACTTTCCCTTCTGAATCCACTCGCAAACAACAATGATGACTCATTCGCCAAGATTATACCATTCTCGTGGACACCCTCTATCGCTGGAGCTATGATGGTACTCTCTTGCGATGTTTAAACATGGAAGATGCTTCCCTCACACTGCACGAAGTACACACAAGTATTTGTGGTGCTCACACAAGCAGTATCATCCTAGCCAAGAAGATCTTACGTACAGGATATTATTGGCCTACCATGGAGCATGATGCATGTGAGTATGTAAAGAAATGTAAACCTTGTCAGTAGCCTGGAGATCTCATACATGCTCCTTTTCAGGCATTGCAACCATTCACAACACCATGGCCCTTTTCTCAGTGGGGCCTTGATCTCGTTGGCAAAATCCACCCACCCTCCTCCAATGGACATAAATTCATCATCACCACCACATAATACTTCACTAAGTGGGTAGAAGTTGTTCCTCTCACTTTCACAATTGGAAATCAAATTGCCAAGTTCATCCTTTACCATATCATCTATCGTTATGGTATCCTATAGTGCCCCTCCGTTTTCACTTTGGTTGTGCAGGTAGTCTGGCTAAGGAACCTAAAGATGAAGATGGAACATGAGCTTCTATTAGTACTTTTGTGGGTATGATGCATATTGTTATGTTATTATTATTATGTAGAGATTTATTTGGATAGTTAGGTGATACAGTAGTATGTTGTTAAGATAGGTGGAAAGGGTGGCATCGTATCATTGAACGTATGGGGGACATAAGGGAATGAGATATGAATTTTAGAATTCCTTTCCAAGTGCTTCAACTATTAAGAATATGTGCTCAAATTGGTATGCTTGAGTGAACAGGTACTAGGCTATGTCTCCACCTGAATTGACAGGGCTGAGCGTGCCTTAAAACTAATGGAAACTATTGAATGGATATAACATATGGTCCCCTAGCTAGCCAACATCCTTGAAAAGGATGAGTATCCAGTTTTGCACCCAGTCAGTGTTGTCTGTATGGGCGTGATAGTCAGTCACTGTCGTTGTGGTTATATTTTTTGATTATGCATGGTCGTCTGGTATTGTTCGGCATTGGATTATTTAGGTTATAATTGTTTGATTAATGTTTTGGTTAATTGCTTCATTAAAATAAAATTATTAAGTCAAGAGGGCACTTTGATAAAAAAATATAGATGCTTTTATGTAAATTTAAGTTTATGGGAAATTATATTATATTGTAATCTAAGGTCAATAAATAATAATAACTATAATGTGGAAAATAAAATGTTATTAAAACGGGAATATAATTGATAAAATTAAAATGAAAATATTATATAAGCAAGTAAATGTTTTGTTAGTGGCAATAAAAAAAAAATTATAATATTTATGAGTTGTCATAAAAACTTATATATATAGCAAATTCTAAAATAAATAAAATCAGAGAGAAATTATTGTCTGGTTAAAATATCAAATTGTAAGAAAGTAATAAAGGCGGAATTTACTGCTTTTAATAAGGAGAATCTTCTAGAAGAAATTATGGCGGTGGTTATGCATGCTCAACTTTATTTTGGAAATCTCAAGACATAATTTGGGGGAGGAGCGTGCATTTCAAAAAGAATAGAATATGTTTTATGTTTTCAGGATCTCCCTCTCTTTTAGGAAGTTTTCTTTTTTCTTTTGACACCATAAACCATAGCTTCTAGAAGAAGAGACTTGGGGGAAAATGAATGCGAATTGGAAATTTTTGTGAAGATGTGATAGAAGTAATATTCCAAGTATGAACTGAGATATGAAACTAATTTATTGTTGCATTAGATTTAGTAATATGCAAGCTTTATATTATTTTGTGAATTGTCTTCTACATATTTTGAACCCTGTCTGTTGCATTAGACATAACTTTATTTTTACGAACTGGGTACCTCTTGAATTTTTATATATTGTGCATGACCTCGTTATCCAAATCATATCCTAAAATTAGCCTTACCCAGTTTGTCATTTTAGAGATATGAATATTTTGTGACTATCTATCTCTCACCCATTTCGTCTCTATTTTAATAGTCTGTTGTGTTAGCCATAACTTTATTTTTATGAATTGGGTTCCTCTATAAGTTTAATATATGGTGCACGACCTAGTTATCCAAGTCATATCCAAAAATTAGCCTTACCCAGTTTGTCATTTTGGAGATATGAATATTTTGTGACTGTTTATCTCTCACCTATTTCGTCTCTATTTTTACAGTTGTTATGTTAGCCATAACTTTATTTTAATGAACTAGGTTCCTCTAGAATTTTTATATATGGTGCACAACCTAGTTATCTAAATGATATGTAAAAATTGGCCTTACCCAGTTTGTCATTTTGAAGATATGAATATTTTTTGACTGTCTACCTCTCACCCATTTCGTTTCTGTTAAAACAGTTAGTTGCGTCACCAATAACTCTATATTTTCGAACTGAGTTTCTCTGAAATTTTTATATAAGATTCAACTCTTACCTATGAAAATCATATCCAAAAATTAGCATTACGCAGTTTGCCAATTCAAAGATATGTATCAATTAGTTATAGACATTCCTATGCCATCTTGGTTGTTGTTATTAAATCTACAAATCCATTATGTGCGTATCCTGCAATCATTTCGATCCAAGTGATGACGTCTCTTTGAGACAACTATCAAACAGTTCACATACCTTGTCTATGCCTTGGTTTTTTGCATAACCATCTACCAAAGTATTTTTAACTATATAAGTTATCACTTGCGTATTAGTGGCATCGACTTATAAAAAAATGTCAATGGTTGTTCATCTAGTGAAGAGTAGAAAGCTTTATCTTGATCTCTTTCAAATATGAACTGAAGTAAGTTTAGAAGGACATAAAACATTTATTAGAACTTTTATTTAATCTGTTTGGCATTAAAGATATTGGTTATATTTTCTAATTTAATTGTATCTTCGAATCAGAATTTTAGGACGTGTTTTGGAAAGTTTTGTAAATAGTATAGAAATGTGTTAGTGTATCAATAGCTAGGATCCATATTTATAGTTCAATATATTATCAAGATTTAGAAGAATATTATAGAAAAGATCATTCTTAGACTTTATCTATATTGTGTGTAATTATCCTAAATTTATGGATGAGTGAGTCTACTTTTAGATCATGATTGGAGAAGATAATTGGTTTGACAAGTATGTCTTGGTTACAGTCCTTTCTTAGGGTCCTCTTAAGTAAACTATTTAATTATTTTTACATATTATTTTGACTAGTCTAATAATTGCAAAGTCTTTTGATAAGGACCACAAAGGTAAGTATCAAGAAGATAATTTAATTATTATATAATACCCTAGGGATGACTTTGATAACTTTTAGAATGGCTAGACCATTGATTTCTATTTCTAATTGTAAACCTTGTAGTTAGTCTAATAAAGGTTTGTGATATTATCTCATGGCATTAACGTAGTAGACGTAGTATTAGTACTAGTTTATGAGTAATGCTTATGATTAATTATATTGTTGTTATCTTTTAACAAAGGTTAGATAAATCCCTAACATTTAAGTTATGTTTATATCTTACATAGATACCAGGATCAGTATAATATTTGAGTTTAAATAGTAGAGAGAATGTTTTCTTGATTTATGGGTAGCTTATGATTAATGTTACATTCTTAAAGACCCATTTTTAGTGCATCATATCATATGTTGCATTTGTGGTAATGCAATTGAAATATTGTTGAAGGATCTTAGTTTATGATGTGCATTTGAGAGTGGATGTGATGTGAGACCATTGTGTTTTAGTGGTGTCAAGTGTTTGTGTCATTTGGGAAGTTGATTCCAGAGGCCTAGGATGTTATGTTTTGATTTCATGTAACTGTGTCGTTAGGTGTCCTGAGATAATGATGTCTCTTGTTTATGTATGTGGGTTTTGGTAAATGATAATGTGAGATGATGTACATTTTGTGTTGTAAATGCATCATGTTGAGGCAATAATCTCCTTTAAGGATGTATTGATATCGAACTTGTGTTAAGTATTGTGTTTGATAATGGGGAGAACTCGGTAATCGTAAAGAGGAAGTATTTTGTTTATGGTTGAGATTTGGGAGCAAGATGGCCCATGCCTTGCTTTGGATAAGTGTTGTTTGAGTTGCTTGTGATGTTCATATTAACCAGTGTTGTATTGGAGTCATGTGTGGTCCTTGCACCTATTAGCCTATTATCTTCTTGACTATTTGTTTAGTGGGACCTTATTGTTATCTCCCAACATGGGGGGTGGACCTTAGGGTTCCACATGGTCGGGTGGTTGTGCTTTATCTCCATTGGTTTCCCATGCTGTTGTTCATGTGCGAGAAGGATGTACCTCTTATATCAGATTTTAGATCTTGTTCTAGCTTGAGGAGACATATACTTATGTTCATATTCTAGTTCTGTATATCAATTGAATCATGTACTGTTATCTTGATGTATGTACTCCTATGTAATCAGGAAAGTGATATTGTAAACAATGTAAAGGTGTACTCTCTTGTAAAAGAAATTATATATGTACTTGTAATCCTATATGCAAGATCTTGATGATTACTTATCTGATGATATAATATGGAAATGTATGTGTTTATTCATTTGATGCAATTAGATTTAGAATGAACCATAGTTGTTAGTTAATTCATAATGTTGGTTAGATCATGTTAATAGTTGTTAGTAATGCAACCGTGGAATCCCTAGAGGATAAATCTTAATTAGATGTTTGAATAAATATGATTTACATTTCTTTGTTATTTCTTTCTTTTAAAAAAAATTTCCCTTTTTGGTTAGCATAGTTGAGCTGTTCTCTAGGGTTTCTTGGCAAGGTGTTACATATCCCATCTTCCCTTGTCACATATAATGGCAAGCCATTCAAAAACCATGATGTTTGTGCTCTTTGTGAACAATTCCACATTCAACATCATTTGTCCACCCCATACTATCCCCAAGGTAACGACCAAGAAGAGGCAACTAACAAAACCTTGCTCAAAATCCTCAAGAAAGTTGTCAATGAAACTGGTCGTGATTGGCATCTTCATATCCATCCCACCCTTTGGGCTTACTGCACTAGCACTACACTCCTACAAGAGCCACTCCATACTCCCTTGTCTTTGGAGTTGAAGCTATCATGCCAATAGAGATCGAATTGCCCTCGTTGTGCATCTCCTTGCGTAGTGTAATCACTGATGAAGAATATTGTGTTGCATGTTTCCAAGAGTTAGAGCTATTGGATGAATGACACCTCAACACCTTGAATCACCTCCAAGCATATTAGAATTGGCTCCATGGATCCTACAACAAGAAAATCCATGCTAGAGAGTTTGTAGTAGGAGACTAGGTCCTGAAAGAAAATCAAAGGAATCTCTCAAAACGAGACAAGAAAGGGAAGTTTGAGCCTAATTGGTTGGGCCCCTATGTTGTCATAGCTAAGTATGGTTCTGGGGCATACCACCTTTCCACTCGTGAAGGGGAAAAGCTCCCAGAACCTATGAACATCATCCACCTGAAGCAGTTTCACAGTTAGGCCATTGGATACCTCAAGTCAAAAATACAAAAAATACAAAAAATGTCAAAAATAAAAAAATAAAAAATAAAAAAGAGAAAAGAGAAATAATCACTCCTATGGTGAAAACCACTTCTTATGTTGCCTTGGAAAAGTACCATGATGAAAACCTATTTACATGCATCATGTGTAGGTTCAAATCTGGATCCATTACCCAAATCATCCTTTCAGCATCATTCCATCCATTCCATTTGTTTCATCCCATCTTCATCCATTATCCAACAATCTCGTTACTTGAGCTTCTAATCATTCCATGAATCCAATTATCCATCATTCCCAAAATATCCATCCCCTGCCTGCAAGTGTTGCGCAAGAGACTGAGTCGGACTTAAGCCCATCATCGACCAATCTACCTTCATCCCATTTCATCCAAGCTATCCCTCGATCTGAGCTTTCACCCCACATCTATCCCCCTCACTTTTTTAATATAGTGAGTAATAGAAAAACATAATTCTCACTTTCCATAACCTTTCATCACCCCAAGCCCTATTCATTCCACTATCCAATCCTATCACACCCTTAGTCCCCATTGTGATTTATCAAATCACGTCTTGCACCTCCAAAAGGTCACCCCCACCATTTACCTTGCTACCATCTCTCCTATCACTCTCTATTTTTATAGAGTAAGTAACAGAAAAGCATAATTTCCACCCACAATAATGCCCCCATCACTCATACCTCCTATCTCATCCTAATCCCCTGCATCACCTGGTCCCTTTTGTGGTGTTGCATAGATATCACATCCTTGAACCACCACGTCACCCAACTAGTTACCTAACCTTCCTCACCAGTCTATCCTCCCCTTGACCATGATTTTACTAGTTTAAATACAGTCTGAGCACCCCATTCCACCCTCAATCGCTCACCTCCCTTTATTCCTCCGTCACCTGGTCCCTTTCGTGGTTGTTGCATAAACATCATGTCTTACACCACCATGTCACCCAGCTAATTACCATCAACCCCATCCCTACAACACACTCCTTACCATCTTACCAACTCATTTTTTATTAGATCTAGAAAAAGAGTGAGTAACACTTGCCCACTCCCACGACCATACACCTCAGTTCATTCCATCAACACCCTCATCACTTCATCTAACCAACCACCCTATCTATCCCATCCAACCACCCTATCTATCCATCCAACCCTATCATGGTTTAATACATGATATGGACTGGAAATTGACAATCCCACCCTTTGAACCAAAACCCATCCATCTACATGATCTTACCCTTATCCCCATTTCATCAAGTTCACCAGAACTACATATCATCATCACCTGCATCTTAATGTGCCTTGATCCTATGGATACAGGGTATGTAGGTAGTCTAGAATATGAAGGAAGTATCCAATACGCAGGTACATAAGATGCACCCATCCAACCCTGCTTGGATGGTCCCACTCTCCTGAGCTTGTTGATTACTCTTGATCTTCATACAATACTTCGTAAGACTTCGTGACTTACGTGTATTCAATTGTATACTTCACGACTTACATGTATTCATGTTTATATTTCGTGACTTACATGTATTCAAGTGTATACTTCATGACTTATGTGTATTCATGTGTATACTTTGTGACTTACGTATATTCATGTGTATGCTTTGTGAATTACGTGTATCCATGTGCATACTTCGTGTATTACATGTATTTACGTGTATGCTTCATGCCTCGAATCTTACATGTATTTATGCATATACTTTGTGTATTACGTGTATTTATGTGAGTACTTTGTGTATTATGTGTATGCTTCATGCTTCTTATATTACACGTACTTATGCGTATACTTGGTGTATTACGTGCATGCTTCATGCTCCATGTATTACATGCATTTATACATATTAAGACAATTTTTCATTATATAGTGAGCGCTCTACTTAGAGGGAGGTTGGCCTCTTAACAAAAGTTGTTTATTAAATTTAAACTTTAATAATCCATATGAGTCGGCCATGTAACATTAGTCTTCATAGTAGGGCACATTTCAGTCCACCCTGCCCAAGATTGCTTGTCCTCAAGCAATCACAACTAGGACACTACTAAAGTAATCAACATCCCAAATCAATCCTCCGTGAAGAATGGTTGTTAGTATGCTTGTCTTCATCCAACCACCAACATAGTCCTTTAAGATTGTAAGGTTGATAACCTTCTTTAAAGTATGAGGCTAATGTATTTTCAATAACTCTTAACAACAAAACTTAGAGTTGGAAATTTGTAAGTCTTTGTTACTCAAGACAAGTTTTCTCTCACTTCATCACCACAAGGATCTTAGGAAATGATACAAGCTCTTCACTACCCCTTGTTGAAATATAAAATCATGATGGATTGCAGGAATGTTGTGAATATCAAGATCCCATCTCTTTGTGCAAAATCACTTTTGCTTTCATGTAAAGGATCTAGATATTTGAATGACAACTTCTCTTAGATAAAGTATGTTTCATTTTGTGTAAGCATTCAAACAAAGTTTATGATAAGTTTGTTTCTAATGAGGAGCTTATAGGGTTTTGAATTACTTAACCTAGTCAAAAATTTGTTATACCCATGGGTAATTAATACTTAAGTACAAATTTATGGAATTGATTGAGTCAATAAAATATGTACAATAGTTTAACATTCCTCGCACAATAGGAGACTTAAATTTATAGATTTACCCTAATATCTAATTCTTGTTCCATCTTCTAATTCAATTGAAGGTTATTACTCCTCTTTGACATATCTCCATGTTTGGTACTAAATTTATTTTTATATCTTGGGAAAGTACCCGATTTATTTAAACAATATCAATTTATCCCAAGGTTGATAGGTGAGAATGATCCTAGGATTTGTGGGTTATGAGCCCATAATATAATTTATCATAGGCTTATGTAAAAACTTTGTTGTAAGTTGATGTGTATCAACTTTATCTAAGTTACTCTAATCAAGAAAAAGAACTTAGACCCTTGGATGAAATGATCTACTCTAGATATTATATATAGAAGTGAATTTGGTCCCCAGACAAAGTTCACTAAATCAATTTCATAGGCTACAAGGTAGATCATATGTGGTATGGACTAGATTGTATTGCCAATGTTTCAATGAGTGTGGGATAGATCACTTGTTTTTACATTGGCTCTTGTTCCAAAGGAATAGAACAATTTATTTTCAATGTTCCTCTTCCATGAAGTTTGATGAGTATATCTTATGATAAATTTCCAACATTTCTCCAAATTTGTAGGTTCCTAGAGAATTGAATTGTCTTCATTACATTCTCTTAAAAATGTTGTTTTGGCTTTTAAGAGATTGCCCATCCTAGGTCAAATGGATACCTCAATGTACCTAAATCTCTAAGTTTGAAAGATAATATTAATCCATCTTTGTATCTTTAGTTATGCCTAAGTTTCTGTGACAGCTAGTGATGGCAATGTGTGGATTTCCATTTGGGAATTGGAAGTCAAATTATATCGTCAAATTCAACTATATCGAGTGGTTATGATTGATTGTTCCTTGGGAAACTTTTGATATTTTTAATGCTTGATTTATTAATGATTACTTATGTCAATGAATTGATTTATCCTTTATATCTATTTCTTGAAGGAGTCACTACCCTTCTTGGCTGCCTTTACTTTTGAGTTGATTGTTAGATTTATTTCCTATTGATGGTTTCTTCACAAGGAAATGATTCCATTTTTATATTTTATTGTTAAGGAAGTCCTACATTTGAAGGGTCACACTTTTTTCGTGTTTGGGGTTTCATCCTTTCTTGCATCATCATTATTCTTGAGAACCTAATCTAATTTACTTGTAAAATAACTTAGGGTTCTACTCTCAATTTAACTCCTCAATGATGTTTTGGATGTCTTTCTCAAATGAAATGCTTTCCCTTTTATATCTCAATTTTGAGGGAGTCACACCTTTTCAATTCAATAATTACAACTCTTCATTATTGCATAAGTTAATTTGTTAGTGCTTCTCAACCCAAGAAGCATTTGACAAATAAAGCTTTGATAAATTTGGCATTTTCATAATTTTTAAGCATAAAGTAATCTTAAACACACATAGAGTAAACTTGTTGGAGAAACATTAGACATGAATCCAACACCAGATGTAAGTAATACATGAGCATACGTGATACACGAAGTATACACGTAAGACACAAAGCATGAAGCATACGTAATACACATAAATACATGTGAGGCATGAAGCATATAAGTACATGTGATACACGAAGTATGAAGTATACTCATATATACATGCAATACACATAAGTACATGTGAAGCATGAAGCATACACATAAATACACGTAATACACAGAACATGAAGCATACAGGTAATACATGAAGTATACGTATAAATACACGTAATACATGGAGCATGAAGCATACATGTAATACACCAAGTATATGCATAAGTACATGTAATATAAGAAACATGAAGCATACATGTAATACACAAAGTATTCACATAAGTACACGTAATACATGAAGCATGAAGCATACACGTAAATACATGTAATACACGAAGTATGCACATGGATACACGTAAGTCATGAAGCATACACATGAATATACGTAAGTCGCAAAGTATACACATGGATACATATAAGTCATCAAGTATACACTTGAATACACGTAACTCATGAAGTATACACATGAATACACGTAAGTCATGAAGTATACACTTGAATACATATAAGTCACGAAGTATACACAAGCTCAATATAACACCTTCATACACATAAGTCACGAAGTATACACAAGCTAAGCATACTATCAAAGCATAACACCTTCATAAAAGATCATTAGCTATCAAATTGGCTTTATCACAACTTATGGCCTATATCCCCCTACCTATCCTTTAGTTTCTCCTAATCATGCATTGATTCCTACCTTACAGATGCATCCTTCCTACAATGGGCAGAATCACCAATCCTCCATACATTTTGGCAAGAGATATAATGGTTGTATGTTTTGGTTAGTTGGTCTTTTGGTTTATAATTTTTATCTTGTGTCCTGTTTGTGGATTATTTCCAAGATACCTTGATCTCATTATATCATTGTATGTGACGAATGATCTAGAATGCGGCATAGTCTTTGCTTTCGTATGTTGTGCTTGTGGGAGGTTCTCATTACTCTGCTATAGTATTCATATCTTGTGAATAGTAGGGTTGGTTCTAGCATACTATTCCCCTTTTGCATCTAAGGTTCCTTATACCTTTTGTGTACTAAGGGCTTATACTTTAGATCTCCCTCATTCGTCTAGACAAGGTTGTACTATCATGGGCATGCATGGGTTGATCCTATTGTTTGCAGAGTCAAGTCCTATGCATAGATGCCTTGCCACCTTGGTTCCACATACCTTGGTGCATAAAACCTCATGATATATCAACAATAGTGCTCATATTTGTTTAAATAATTTCCCAATACATGCTATCATCCCTTTATCCTACATATACATCCATATCACCATCATCTTATCCTATATGTATTGCTCCACGATTCATCTAACCAAACTTCCTTCCCCCTCATCTAATTTCTTCTTCCTACTTTTTTTTTCTTTCCCCTTCTTGTGACCATTTTCAAGAGCTTGGTATTATGATCAACAAAGTCAATCGCAACACCTTATAACCATATTGTTGGCTTAGTCATTTACCATGTTTCAGTTCATTAGTCCATTCATCAATATATGTTTATTAATCAAAACATATATTATCCATTTCATCACTTTGCATTTTCATTAATATATGTTTATTATTCTAGACATATATTATCCATTGCATTTTCATTATCCATTCATTTATATATGTTTATTAATCTGAGCATTTATTATCCGTTTTCATCACTTTGCATTTTCATTAATATATGTTTATTATTCTAGACATATATTATCCATTGCATTTTCATTATCCATTCATTAATATATGTTTATTAATTTGAGCATATATTTGTTGGCAAGAGACACTGCTACACATGGCAGGTGTTGTCATTGATGGCAACTAAGTCTGTCTTACACATCCACATTACATAATTTGTTCATACCGGAAGTCAAAGTGAAGATTTGTCTAAGTCCAGGTAGTTAGAAATAGAGCATGTGATAGGGTCCAGTATCTAGGTCCGGATCTCTCCGGTGGTAAATCACAGTGTACTACAGATCTGAGGGAGTAATAAGGATTGTCAGGACTATCTAAATCTAGAAATTTAGCCTTCGGTGATAAAGGATTCAAAAGTTATAAGCATCTGAGTATCGAGTTCCAATTAGTCAGTACAGTCAGAAGAAGAACAAGCCGACCTAGCATTTGATCTTGGTTCAGACGAAGAAAAGTTGTTGGTTAGGCAATTTGTGATAATCAGTGGTATTGGACGACATGATTGATGATTTGAGAACACAAGTTTTTGGTTTGCGTTGTTGTTGGTGCATGGATTCAGCCAACAGAGCAGAGTTCTTAATAAATGTTCTAAGTTTTCTTGAAGCCGACTACAGTTGATTGAATTTCTTGATGCCGATATATATAGCTGATGGATTCAAGTGTTTTGAGGTGTGATTGTAATATGATGATGGAGTAAGTGCAAACAAGGCAGAAAGAAGTGAGAAGCTGAAGATCTAAGCTCAGATTATGGCCGAAGAGTGAAACGGGGCAGAATAAAGATGAAGTGTGTAAGATCAGTATTTTGTGCTTAACTGGAACTGAATTTATGCATTGGTAGATGCTATTCATCAGTTCAAACATTTTGTGATCTTGTAATCATTTATGTAGGCAGTGAGCCTCTTGAAGCAGTGAGCTATGGGTAGTGCGCCGTTGCAGGCATGTGCCTTCCCCATTTGTAATACTTTTAACAGAGTATAATTTCTTGTGGGTTAACCCCCACCATGGTTTTTCCCTTAACTAGGTTTCCACGTAAAAATCGTGGTGTTATGTGTGTTGATTTTGTTTCTGCTCATGTGTTATTGATTTATGCTTTCATGGTTATATCATTCATCTATAAATAAGTGGTAAAGAAGTTTAAATTACAGCAAAGGATAAAAGTTTTTGTGACAACTGATTCACCCTCCCCTTAGTTGTCTACCCTTATTTTAACAATTGGTATCAGAGCCTGGTTCCTTAAAAGAAGTTTAACAGCTTGAGGAAGATCTGGGAAGGTATTTCTATGGGTTCACACAAGTATTCTGATGGCCTCAATGAACAACTTCAACTTACTTTAGAAGATCTTAGTCAGGCCAGATCTGAAATCCAAGAACTAAAAGAAAACCTTAAAGATGCTAATGATTTCATCAACACCTTAAAAAGTCATCTGGGTAAATCCAATGAAAAGAGGAGGGAGCTACTTCACTGGTTAGCAGATCAAAATGAAGACAATGGCATGGATGAAGCTCTAAAGGAGAAGACAAAGGAATGTGAAAAGTTGGCAAAAGAGATTGTTGTCCTAAAATATGAAATGGAATTCGGAGTAATGAAGCTAACCAAAGAAATTGAGGAAAGGAAGAAAAATGAAGAAAACCTAAATCAAAGTTTGAAAGAAAGAACAAAAGAATACTGCAGATTGGACAGAATAATTGGCCACTTAGAGTCAGATCTTCAAGAAACCAGAGAAAATGAAGAAGAACTTGAGAGGCAAACTATTATTCTCAAACATGACCTAGAAGTTGCAAATGAATACAAGGAGAAGTTCAAGATAAGCTCAGCTAAACTTGAAGTACTGCTTGAGAGTCAGAAGAATGCTGATGATAAGCATGGTCTTGGGCATGAGAAAGGTGAAAGATCTAGATCTGAACAAATAAATTCTCAATCAAGGAATGGGAGAAACAAACCTAGAAGACCTCCGGTAAGACAACCTAATGCTCAAAGGTATCCATCTTTCAATGGGAATTATTTTAATTGCAATAAATTTGGTCATAGAGCTACTCAGTGTAGAAGCAAAATAAATCAAAGTGGTCCATCCTTCTCTGGTCAATGCTTCAATTATAAAAGGTATGGTCATAGATCCAATGAATGCAAAAGTATGATATTGAATAACTCTAACAATAGAGGAAATGGCAATTCTTTCAATGACAAATGCTTTGCATGCAATAGATTTAGACATATGGCTAATCAATGTAGATCAAGAAGAAATCAATCAAATGGGCAAAGAAATGTTGTGTGCTTCAATTGTAACCGATCCGGTCATATTGCAAGATTCTGCAGAAGTAGGAATAATGAAAGAAGAGGTCTGGTAAACAGAAAACCGGATGAGAAGAGACAAGACAAAGGCAAGGGTAAAGTTGATGCAAATGAGATCCAGAATGAAATGAACAAGACATGGGTGAAGAAAAGTGTAAGTAATGATGGTGATGGGTCCGCACCAGAATCTGGTGTTGAGAATTCCTTAGGGAACTAAAATGGGAGCTCCGGCTTAGGGGGAGCTGCATTGAAAAATCAAATTCCCCCAGCTAGTAAGTAAGTGCCTAAATCTGGCATGATGAATGAAGATAGAAAAGCCTATTGCAGATCACTTAAAATGATTTCTGGAAGAAAGGAAGTAGACATGATGATTTGCGGAGCGATTCATGAGAAATTGCATCAAGAAACAAAACAACCGGATGAAGTTAGGACAACACATTTATTTCAATGGAGAATTAGGTTTTACGAAGCATAAAAGGTCATCCTTTCATCATTTGGATCACTTTGCATTTGAAGAGAGCAAGTAGAAGAGCACCTGAGCTAAGATTTCAAGGATTTGAAGTACGACCGACGAATTCATCAGCCAACCCTAAGTTCGTGGAAGAAAAAGGTATTTTTCTGTGAAGCTTTGAAATTGTAATCTTTTGAAATGGCTACTCCTTTGGTTGTGAACATCACTGAGCGGCCCATGCCAAAATTTAAGAAACATCCTTTCAAGTCCACTGAAGTAGATCTGATGGGAGCATTTTCTGGTGTTCCATATGGAGTTCTTCATACAGAGGACATTAGGGCTTATATTCATGCGCCTCTTGAAGAGCATGGTGACTCAAGGTTTGCTAATCTATTCATGAATCACTTAAAAGGTGATGATTTTGAGCTCAAACTGGAATACCAAGCCCTGAAAGACAAGAAGTTCATACAATTTGTTGAGTTTCCATGTTTTGCAGAGGACAAGTGGGTCCGATATGTCTTGAACCATATTCATGATGAGTTTCTATGGTTAAATCATACATTCAAAATCACAAAGGATGCAATAAGGGTAGTTATAGGACTCAATTCAACCGATATCTTGCCTCAGTTGAAGGCTGTGAAGAATCAAGAAGTCACCGAGGCTAGATCAAAAATTGACAAAAGAGCCATGACTATCAATGACATAGAGGATCATGGGGTCAGATTCGCATCAATGGTGGTAGGATACATAATATATTACTCTAGCAGAGAGAATTCTATTTTCGGAATAGCCATCTATATTGCATATCAGATGGTGAAAGAAAATGTAGACTATGATCTCTGTGAACTGCTTCTAAACCAGCTCATGGAGAATCTGAGCAAGATAAAGAAGGACAAAAAGCACTCATTCAAATATGGTACATTGATTCTGTGTCTTTTCTTCTATTTCTTGAGTGAGCTTTCAGGAAACAAAAATATAATTTGGACATGTGACAAACCGGTAGCAGTCCAGATTAGGAATTATTTGAGTGATTTGGGTAGTCATGATGCACAAAAGACTGCACTTTGGGGATTCTTCAAAAGCTTCTAGGGTATGATGCAGGCTAGGGATAAAATACCTAGAACTGTTGTTGAAAAATACAAGGACACCATCTGTTTTATGGTTACTATTGATCAATGCAAAATGGAAGCAGTAGAGCCTAGAGTTGTGTGGATCATGCCCATGGGGTATGAAGTGGATAGGCGTGTGTTAGAACTGTATGCACAACATTTATTAAGTTAGCCTAGGGATCCGGCTAAAGATAGATTTGGAACTTATGAAGAAATTTCACAAAAACTGCATCTTGAATTCAAGGCTCCTGAAAACAAAAGGAAAGTAAGGAAAGAAGTTGAGCAGCTGGTCAAAAATCTAGGTCTTACTAAGGAAGCTGTAAGGCAATTTAGGGAAAGAACAGAAAAGGATGAGAAGGAGAAGTAGGACAGGGAAAAGGGAAGTGTTCTGGCAGAACCTCCTAAGTCAAGGACTACTAGGAGTTCTAGCTCAACCTCCGGTGTACCATCTTCCCTTGCTGCAGAAAATCCCAAAGAAAAACTTATCGGTAAGGAAGGCAAGAGAACAAAAGTAATGGCCAAGAGGGCATATGACAATTTAGAGAAGGAGGATGAAGAAAAGACTGATTTAGATGATTAGATTAAAGAGTTGAAGGCCTTAGGCACTACATCTATTAAAGTGTCTAAGGAGAAGCCCTTAGGAAGCAAAAAAGACAAATAAGAGGTAGAAGTCAGAAGATGAGGTTGAGAAACCAATTCCTTCTGTGAAAAACATCATCTAGTCAATCACTGTAGATGGGAATCTAAAGCCATTAACTAAACTTTATAATCATTACAGTGATGATGATAAGAGACTTTTAGATGATGCCACCGTGAAGTACCTAAATGTATTTAACAAATCTCTAGTGGAGATTTTGTCAAAAGTTCCCAAGAGTTTAAGAGACATTCTAGAATTAAGAAAAGAAGTTGCTAAAGCAAAAGATCTAGAGTTAAGGGAACATGTATTATCCAGTCTGTGTCCAATGATCTCCAGAAAAGAAGCAGATAAATTTTTTAAAGAAGTCAAAGAGGAGTTCAGAAGCAAAATCCAGATGAATAAGTTGATGATTGGAGATATAGAGGAAGTTGTCCAAGAAACTAGACAAATTCTAAGGAAAGAACTAGACAAGAACAAGTTCTATATGGTCACAGAAGAACCAGTTGATACTGAGGATGCATCAATTCTGAATAATGAAGAATTGTAGAAGGATGACCAACAAACTAGAGTAGATGATGACTCCTTTCTCCAAGAAGAAGCTTTGAATAAAGAAGATAAAGAAATAATGAAAGAAGATCAAGTAAAAGAAACTGATGGTGGAATTCATTCCTCCATTCCGAATGTTGAAGAACCTGACAAAATTGCCACTGAGGATACACCAAATCCTCCGAATGAGAATGTAGAGGATATTTCTGAGAAAGATAAAAGCAAGAATGCTTCTAATGAAGATGCAGAAAAAATAGAATCAGAGAAAATAAATGATGAACATGACAATATAGTTAACTCTCAAAAGGGAGGAGATGGAGGCCTTGGAAAGCACAAGTCTGAAACATCGTTTTGGGCAAGAGACACTACAGAAGCAGTGAAATGAAAGAAATTTTGCAAAGAGATAAACAAATTGAAGAAGATCAAGACATAATACAAGGTCCAATCAATTTTGATACTTTATCGCCAGTGCAAAAGATAAAATTGGCCTCTATTGCTCAAGACAAGGCAAGAGAAGATATCTTAAAGTCTCACATAGAAGATAGCGAGTTTCTTGGCCTTACATCTGGGATTTTGGAAAAGATCATGCCCACATTTCAGAAGGATTCATCAGCATCTCCTTTTGGCCAGTTGAAAAGTCTAATAGGCTCGGTAAGTTCTCATTTTGAAACTCTAGAGAAGTCTGCAGAAGTCAAAGTTAAAAATGAATTCAATGAGAAAAGGTTTGCTGAGATAAAGAAGATAATTACCTATGATAGATCTGGGCTTGATACCAATGTAAAGAGTATTCAAAATGTCATATCTGAAGGTGCAGAGATCTATAAATTTTGTCTAAATAGATCTAAAGTTGTTGAGGATATTGAGAAAAGGATGAAGGACATAGAGCTCAAACTGTACAATATATCTCAGTAGTCCTTTAACTGAGTTTGTCGTTACCAAAGAATGCCAAGTAGTGAGTCTTCGGAATGAATTGAGTGATTTGGAGAAGGAAAAGGCCAAAATTATGGGCAGATTGGATGAGCTCCGGGGACTGATCTCCCCTAAGTTAGAAACTATGTATGATATATTAGCAGAGTACCAAGCAACAACTACTACTAGTGATCCTACTGGCCTTCAAAAGGCAGAACCACTGGCATTTTTGTTCAGTGGGTGCATATCTATCTTGGGCAGTATTAAAAAGAATTGGGACAGTGAATTGACAAAGTTGAAAAACATTTTTGGTGATATCTTTTTGCTGGTGAACAAAGCCTAAGAACTGTATGCAGAAGTACGTAGAGTTTTGACCCTTGTACATAAAATTTTTGCATAAATTTTGGTTTGCAGATCCCACCCTTTTCCATTGATGTCAAAGGGGGAGTGAAGAGCAGTGAAAAATGATGAATCTAGCAAAGGGGGAGCACTGGAGAATAGTGAAAAGCATAAGTGTACAAAGTAAGGGGCAGTGGTTTCGACACTTAGTCATTTTTCACTAAGTGTTGCCATCAATGCCAAAGGGGGAGATTGTTGGCAAGAGACACTGCTACACATGGTAGATATTGTCATTGATGGCAACTAAGTCTGTCTTACACATCTGTATTACACAATTTGTTCATACTGGAAGTCAGAGTGAAGATTGGTCTAAGTCCAGGTAGTTGGAAACAGAGCATGTGACAAGGTCCAGTATTTGGGTCCGGATCTCTCCGGTGGTAAATCACAGTGTGCTATGGATCTGAGGGAGTGATAAGGATTGTTAGGACTATCTAAATCCAAAAATTTAGCCTTCAATGATAAAGGATTCAAAAGTTATAAGCATCTGAGTATCGGGTTCCAGTTAGTCGGTACAGTCAGAAGAAGAATGGACCGACCTAGCATTTGATCTTGGTCCAGATGAAGAAAAGATGTTGGTTAGGCAATTTGTGATAATTAATAGCATTGGCTGACATGATTGATGATTTGAGAACACAAGTTTTTGGTCCACGTTGTTGTTGGTGCATGGATTCAGCCGATAGAGCTGAGTTCTTAATAAATGTTCTAAGTTTTCTTGAAGCTGACTACAGTTGATTGAATTTCTTGATGCTGATATATATAGCTGATGGATTCGAGTGTTTTGAGGTGTGATTGTAATATGATGATGGAGTAAGTGTGAAAAAGGCAGAAAGAAGTGTGAAGGTGAAGATCTAAGCTTGGATTATGGCCGAAGAGTGAAACGGGGCAGAGTAAAGATGAATTGTGTAAGATTAGTATTCTGTGCTTAATCAGAACTGAATTTTTGCATTGGTAGATGCTATTCATCAGTTCAAACATTCTGTGATCTTCTTGTAATAATTTATGTAGGAAGTGAGCCTCTTGGAGTAGTGAGCTCTGGGCAGTGCACCCTGAAGGCATGTGCCTTCCCCATTTGTAATACTTTTACTAGAGTATAATTTCTTGTGGGTTAACCCCCACCGTTGTTTTTCCCTTAACCAGGTTTCCACGTAAAAATCTTGGTGTTATGTGTGTTGATTTTGTTTCTACTTATGTGTTATTGATTTATGCTTTCATAGTTATATCATTCATCTATAAATAAGTGGTAAAGAAGTTTAAATTGCAGCAAAGGATAAAAGTTTTTGTGACAACTAATTCACCCCCCTCTCAGTTGTCTGCCCTTATTTCAACAATATTATCCATTTCATCACTTTGCATTTTCATTAATATATGTTTATTAATCTGAGCATATATTATCTATTGCATTATCATTATCCATGGCATCCATTTCATTACTTTGCATTGTCATTTTCCATCCATAATATATATTTATTAATCTAAGCATCTTTACATTCATCCATTTACCATTACACATCATTACATTAGCATGTTACCTATCATTACATTTTGTACATACATATCATATCAAACATGCATAACATCATACATTCATCATAATCCATACATGATACATCCATCATAACATCAAAAATATACTAAATCCTACATATCATGATCATCATCACAATAAACACAACTATCTACATCCCATACTCCATGCATCATAATGTTAATAAACAAAAATCACATATATCATATTCTCCACTTAATCATCTTGCATCTCACACATGTCAGTCTATAACATCCATCATCATACATAAACATCATAAACATCATAAGACATCAAAATCATCATGTATAGATATCATAAGCCCTAAATCCATCACATACCCATACACATCAATGAATGTACACAGTCCATCGCTCCAAATGTTCAATCTCATATATACACAAAAAATGATCATGATACACATCAAGTCTTGATGACTTGTCAAAAATTGTTACATATATAATCAAAATGTCTACTGCCCCTAGGCAAAACTATCTCTCACCGATGCCCCTGATTGGGCTGGTCCTAGGCCTCTTTGAGGAGGTGGCCCCATCACCTGTTGCCTTGTCTATTGCCCTGGCTATGCTAGGACTGGCCCCTGTCCTGCCACTGGTGCCTACACTGGAGGTGGGTGCTTCACTGACCTCTCCGATCTCCTTGTCCTCCTGGAGCCTGATGTCGCTGATCAACTCTGGTAGCTCTCTCGCTGACCTGTGGGTACCAACCTCTCATACAACATCCTATAATATTGTGCCTCCCTAGTAGCCTGCATCAACTATTGCTGCACTGTGCGAAACATATCCCCCATGCCTGGCCCTAGTGCCTGTATCACCTGATCGCGCTCCTACTGGTAGCATTGCACTTATGACTGTGCATTAGCCAACTGCATCTACAATTGGGCCACTTGTGCTTGTAAACCTACTCCCTATCCATCCCCACCTTGAGCTAGAGCTAGAGCCAACTGTCCTTGGAGCTGAGCTACCTACCCTGTAACTAGGCTATCCGGGCATGCTACTGCTGCACTAAGGCCTGTAATCTCACTAACTTTGCTCCCCTATCTCCATCTCCTCCCCCATATCCCTTGTTGACCTCCATCTCTTCTACCTCCTCCTCCTCATCCCCCGCATCCTCTCCATCATCATCATCATCACCCCCATTGCCTATGCTACTGTTGCCTGACCTATAGGAATGGTCAATCTAACTAACCTCTGCTGAGCCCACCATTGATCATACCCTGGTGTCATTCTTACATCTAGTACCTGTAGCTTGGCAACCCAGGCCTGACCCTACAATCTGTCAAACTTCGTAATCACTACCTGTGGATACGGTGGAGGTCCCCACTATGGTGCCTTTGCATGTATCCAAGCAAAAACTACCTCCTCTTGAGGCATATCCTACACCAGGCCAAACTGTCTCTACACCCTATCTGGCATATATCGATCAATGATCAACTGTGTTCGCTCCATCAGATATCAGGGCTGCATAACATATCTCAATTGCACAACATCCTTAGACCATGTCTCTACGTCCCTCCATGGCCTCTAGACGACTACCTATATGTCATCCATCACCCTCCTCTAGTACCTTAGATCACATGATCAGCGATGATGTGGTTGTCCCCTGTACACATATACAAAAGGTTGATGACTCAGCCTATCCCACACAATCATAGGCCTGGTCACTTCTATGTGCTCCCAAGCCCAAATATGTGGCAACATAATGTCGCACCCAGACTAACAGATCTCCTGTATACCACAGAGTCCATATCATGGTAGAGGTGTGCTAACACACATGGTCCCCATGCATATATCACCCCGTCCCGTATCATCCATAGTAGCACCATCCCCCAACCCACTGGGAATCCTCTCGATCTCCTGCACACATCCTCTAATGTGATCATCATCTCTCCTATGGGAAATAAGAAACAACACCTCTCTGTTTGCCAGCGCTCTACTAGTACTGTCATCATGGCCTTGTCAGCTATAATGGCTGGCATCTCTACAATGAACCTAAGCCCCACCATCCACAAGAAGAATCTGTCAGTCATGTCTAGCTGGTCCCACTATACAAAGGTAGGTGGTCAACACTCCTGAGACTGTAAGACATCTTCATCATCCTGCAAAATCACCAAAATACCTTGTTAGCCTCAATTTTCAAATTGGGTGTTAATCCTTGGCCCTTAGGCATTGAATTCAGTTCGGTGCTAATCCTCTCATTTTAGGCGCTAAACCTTCTAGCTAGGCGTTGATCCCCAAGTCTAGGCACTGATCACTAGACCTGACGCTATTTCACTATCTATGTGCTAAAATTCTCATTTTAAGTGCTAATATAGCCCATTTTGGGCATTAAACCAGACCCTCTAGGCACTAATCGCTGGACTAAGCACTAAACCTAGGCACTGGAAATTTCATTTTTGACGCTAAAATTCTTTCCTAGGTGCTAAACCTTCTAGTTTAGGTGTTAATCCTAACCCACCCCATGATTCACTTGGGCGTTGATCCATGCTGGTTAGGCACTGATCGCTAGAACGGGCGCTAATTCCTGGTCTAGATGCTAAAATTCACCGTCGAGGTGCTAAAATAAGCCCCTAGGCACTAAACCCTCCCTTCTAGTGTTCTACCCCTTCCTGCCTAACATTTAATGCATCTAATCCACCTAAAACCTAAATCACAAAGATGGTTTATAGACCTATCAGATCTCCAACTGTCATTGGCTATAGGTACTCCTGAACTATCTCCGCGCAGTGATCCTCCCGTGGAATTTGTGCCATCGCTCCTCTATTAGCTCTTCTCTCCTCTAATCAAAACTCACTAATCACAAGAAGCGAAATGAGGAGAATGGGCCCCTCCCCCCTTATATGTACTCCCTCAAACCCTAATTTCTTCTCCTGGACCCCGTATTTCATCCCATGTCCTTGTTTTTCCTCCCCTACCCCATCCCAGGTTCCTTGTGTATTCCTTTTTCTTCCTTTCCCGTCTTCTTACCTCTTTCAAGACATCATCAAAAAATTTATTTTTTCCACCGATTTCTCAAGGGGGATTCACCTCGCTATCCATTATTCTCCTGCCTATTGACTAGGGCATAATTACCATTCAGAAATTCTTTGATATACCGTCAACCTTGACAGTAATGATGCCATATCAAAGAGGGGCAAAATGTAGACACTTGAAAATGGTCACAACCACTTTCATCCATCTTCCGCATTCCAAACTAGACAAGTCATATCATCTCATCCAATGCATATTTTCTTCACCTTTCCTCTTCATAAAAAAATAAATTTCCTCTACTATAGTTCAAAAGTTAAATATTTTGACAACTATAGTTCTATCCCATTCCCAAACCCTATTTTATCCACTTTTGATTACTTTTAGTAATCATCATTATTTTTCTAAAATATGTGCACACAAATTAATTTTAATTAATTCTCAATTACAACTCTCAATGTTTCTAGAAGTCCACTTGTCATCCAATGTGCATGCATGTACATGACAAGTGGTACTTTGGAAGCATGGACAAATCTTCCATAAAAAGTGTACATTTGTCCTATTTCTTCTACCCCACTCCAAGTGTCACTATTCATAGAATTTTAAATTCCATGTGGCACTATGCATGCACTATTCATCCACTATTCACTCAATTTTAAATTCCACTTGTCCTCCCCTCATAATTTTTAATTCCTCACAAAACCCAAGTCATGACTTTCCATAAATGAGACCTTACATGTCATACACCTACCCAATCCTAGCCATCCATCAATTCAACCATTCAATCTCATCCATTGTGTTAGGTCTCAAAAATGCAGGTTGTTAACCCTAAGAGGTTGCTAAGCTCTCTTGACACTTTTGGATAACAACACGGGGCAAATATGGCTCAAACCCCCTTCACTTCAGGCTCTGCCAGACCTAGGTGGGTGTACCTTGACTATTAAAGTAGACTTGTATGACTTTCAGAGTGGCGTATGGGTGTGAAGTAGATGTAAGGTTTGAAGGTTTGTTCCTATTCTAATGTTTGCAATTCTGAATATGTGAAAGGTTTTGAAATGTTATGTTGAAATGATCAGTGCTTTATCTATAATGGGCAATGGAGTCAGGATGTGTAGGATAGGTGTATCCTCCCTCTTGGTTTAACTCTAATTATTTGGCATTTTCAAGTGTTTATACCTTGTATAACCGTGCAAGGTTGTAGGTCACCAGGCTCTTCTTACAAATCCCAATGATATCTCTCCAGGTTACTGTGATCAATTGAAAGGATTTTAATTCTAACAAGAAGGAAACCAATTAAGATGATTCGTTCAAAGGATTTTAATTCTGGCCGGAAACTAGTAAACTGAAATCACTTAAGAGGACTTAAATCAACTTCTCACAAACACCAATCAAACAGATCACACAGAAGCAACAAATGTGCCCTGATAAATTAAGTATATCCTTGATATATTAATTTAAACAACTAAGGAAAACCATTCTAGAGACAACACAGATAACACATATGAGTTAATTTTGACAAATAATTGAACACCAGAGGTTAAAACACCAAGTTATAATATTCCTTCCATTGCATTGCTTTCAAAATTTGTTACAACATGTCTTCATTTTATTTATTGCCTAATCTACTGATTGTTGCTCTTTGATTATTCACTTTATGATCATTCATTGCTTGATTTTACATCTCATTTATACTTTGTACTTTTAGGGTTACGACCCTTCACACATTCATCTGATGTAGCTCTTCATTAAATAATTATTTGGCAAGAATAAAATATCTAATTTTATCCTTCATCTTTGCATCTTGATTAATTTTAATGATAATCATTATTGTTTCTCCTTTTGCTGGCAACCTTCATGCTCATATTTACTTCTCGATGGAAACATTTCACTGTAACTACATTCTTTAGGTAAAATAATTACCTACTTGGTTAATTCTTTTGGAAAAATGTTTCACTTTTAAATACAATCTTTACTTAGCTTATTCATTATGTCCACCTTATAACCCCTTCGGTGAAAATACTTCATTTTCTGGTGAAGGTATTTTATAACTTCATAAAATCTTATCTTTGCACATTTATTTTAATATTTTTCCTAGTAGCATATTATTTACATTTCTTCAACATTAGTAGATTTAATAAATCTTTTCCCGAAAATATTTATCATTTTTAATGGGATGATATTTTGCCTCATACTCCAGGTGTGATTTTTTTTTGCCCTCACTATATTGTTATATTGGAGGGACTGATTTTGGGGTTTTCCTGATATTCACTATTCCTCCCAATAAATACTTTTGTCTTGATTATTTTAACAAACTTTCATTTCATATTATTGTGGTTTCATCCGCTGAATGTATTCATGATATGTTACATTAATTTCCAAAACAATATCTCACATTTTAATTTATTTCGGCATATCGGAGAGACACTATTTTAGTCCTGTCGATATCCCGACGAATTCTTCACACCTTCAGTTCTACCCTTCTCAAGATTTCAGAGAGATTCAAATTTAGTCATAATGACATTCTGATAAGATATTTATTTTGTAATGCTGCGCTATTTTTAGGGTTTTTACAGTGATGTGGGAAATATTAGGGTTACTTGTTCTTTCTTCTCATTATAGTGCCAGAAGGATTAATGGAGATAACAACATCAATAATGTCCATCATTAAATTATTTTCCATCTGCTCAAGAAAATCTTCTATTCATTGCTTAAGTGGTTGAATTTTTTTTGTGCTGGTTTTAGACTTCCCTTGGAGACCATGTATACCCTCCCAATCTCGATACGATCATAAAATTGGTTTGTATCTCATTATAAAATCCTGTGGGAAATAGTGGATGAATGGATCTGTCATTCACATGGCCACACCAAAGCTCACGCTCCTTTGGGGCACCTTTCTTTGCATAAAAGTGTTAGGAATCCTTCCTTGTTCATAGTGTTTCTCTCGATAGTAAACCGTAAGTGGTAAAAATTCTTGCACTCCTCTTGATTCTCCACCTTGAATTAGTGATGTCTGCCACAAGTTCACGGTAGAGTCTATGCCTACACTCAAAATAAACTCACCATATGTAGGATTGTACCGGACACACCATGTCTAGTGAGTGTGTCCAGTGAGCTCTTTAAGAGGCATGTTTAGGCATTCTCAAATCCCATATGTGTATTTGTGAATCTTCTCCTACTATGACAATTATGTGCTACTTATTGGGATTGTAACTTCTAGATCATGAACTTGGGGATGCCCTATTGAGTTTATTTGCCACTATATCTTATGGGTATGTGCATCAAGGGAGGCAATTTGTTCTATCTGAGGAGCATTATGATCCATAGAAACTTTAGGCATTCTCCACAAAGTGGCACCATAATTACTACCTGATGCATAAACTGTCGTGCTAAGTCTCGATACTACCTATTCCATTTTGATCAGACGCCCCAATGTGGATAGCTTCCAATCTATTTTAAAGTTCCCAAATTTGAGGGTATGGGGATATATCCGGTGCTGGGAGGCCACAAATAATGATAATTATGGTACATTATTTCCTCTAATCCATTACAAACCCCTACCCTCACAAAAATATCTTTTGAAGGTATTCCATTTCTCAAAGTTCTAAGTATACGATGTTCTTTTGCCCCTCTAGTCTCCTTCTGATGATATCCTCATGTTTAGCCTTTGCTTTTGCATAGATTTCAGGGTGCTTCTTATCATTCTTTCCTCCCGCATGACCTTTGTAACATCATTTTTTTAAAAAATATTCGGCTTTGTAAAGGTAATATTGACCTGCTCTTGATCTCTGAGTTCATTTGTTTAAACAAATCCACAAAGAGTAAAGACAATAGCTGACCCACAAGCTCTAGATGTTTATTACCCATGCTACTAGAAAGACAACCCCATTCCTCAAGTATGATTGACATGTCCTTGACCGGAGAACTTGAGGTTTTCATACAATGTCACTTTCAACAATTATGATTGTGTTATTGGGATAATAGGGGTACTTGAAGAATCTTGCTTCAATGGTGTTGAAACCCTATGTTCATTTCCCTGTGTAGCTTCCACATGCACATATAGAATGATCATATTGTCTTTAGAGATTACAAGGGCTCCCATAATAAGCTCAGGAGAAACATGATTAGCAGCCAAACTTGTCCTTATCTTGAAATCCAAGAGTGTCAAAATAATGTTTACAACCCTATTAATGTCATTTTCTGCAAGATGAAGATTTCTAATGATGTCCATCTTTGATGACTTGGGGCCCATAATTGCTCTGATTACTTTGATCTTTTCATTGTTTTCATTGCTCCCTATCATATGATTCGAAAGTAAAGGACTAAAAAATGGTACAAGCAAAATTTGAAATTCTTCTGACAGTCTATCCATCCTTTACAATAGATGGGGCATCTCTTGAGTGTATATTGTGAGTTATGTGCATTGACAGTGGGAAATTCCAATTTTGAGAGTGTTATCTCACAATGGTGTGCCTTTAAATATTTGAAGAACCAACGACTTTGTTTGTGCCAATAGGAAGGAAATTTTTTTCCACCACATATTTGCAATGTTTATCAACATATTGTTGAAAAATATCATCACCAACAAATCACTTTGTCATAAGCCTCACCTACAACAATTATGTGATGCATGTCGGGTTCCCCTACAGGCCCGACTAACAAATTTTTTGTTTTGAAATAGGTTTTTTGTCTTGACTTGACTTGCAACCACTCTAATGTGCTTCTGAAGTGAAAATTTGAAATGGGTTGTCATCAAAATTTACTTTTTGGCATTTTGTATTATGAACAAAACAAGCCAAGTAGCCTTCAGAATCGCCTTGGAAAACTGATCAAATGGAAAACTGATCAAATCATCTCCTGAAGCCATGAAAATGCACAGGCATGTAGACTTTTGAACCAATAATCCAGTGCAACAAATATATTGGCAAGATCCATCTAGATGTGTAAGATATATTCATTCAAAGTGGCTTACTCAACCTTTTCTGGAAATTGGATTTGTTAAAACCTAATTAGGGCTCACCAACTTGCTATTTTGAAAAAATATCAAATCTCATTCTGGGAAGCTACCACTTGGGGGGTTAGTTCATTTAGGTCAAATGAGTATGTATGCAAATGGGTTCTTTACCAATCATCTTCTGTCATGAAATATTAAAGGCCAAAGTTGACCTCTCTGTAACTTTCTGGAAATGTAACTGTGGAATCAGGACAAACTTCATTTGCTTTTGATTTGGAAAAAATACCAACCGAGATGCTGGGGCCTTGAAAACTGGCATGGAAGTAGATTATCATAGGGTAAATCTGGAACACCAATTGTTTTGTCATGAACATTATCTAGCTGCTAGATATTTGCCTCCAAAATTGACCTCCTTGACAGTTTTAGCATTGTGTAGACAACAAATTTTACCAGAACCTTTCAACTTGACACTTCAAAACCTTGTCAAATTTGATCACAGGAGGCTAAAATCGGACATACATGCTAACATATGGTAGATAAACATGATTGTCAAGTGATTTGGCATAAAACTAAGCGGGCTTCAAAATATGACCCTCCAAAATAGGTCATTGAGGTAGTTTTTTAAGGTACATTTCTAGGTGCTGAAATTGATTTTCTCATCATGGGACCTTCAAATTTTGCAAAAAATTGAAGGTTCCAACACATTGATCATCCCTTAAATCTTGGAGCAATTCTTTCATCTAATCTCCTCATGCCACTTGTCCAATTCTCCTTGCTTGAGGATCCTCACACAATCTCAATTGTTGATCCTTCAATTCAATCCTTACCCTCCATTCCCATCCCCAAAAATCTATAAATTGAGGCCTTCCCCTCCATTTTCCATAAGCAATTTATATGCAAGGAAATTCTGCCACTTTGAGTATTCACAATTAAGTAATCTAGGCTAATTTCATAGTTTAGCATAGCACATTTAAGACAAATCACTACTAGTGCATAGAGATAAGGTGTAAGATAGTATAATTGTGCACTTGTAGCTAGTCTAGTCTTGAGGTCCCTTGGACTTGGGATGGAGGGTTAATTAGGATAGTTAGCTCATCCTTGGTGGTTCCACTTCCATTGTAGACAAAAGCTCTTGAAGAACTATGGCTTGAATTTTGGAAAAGAAATTGGCAAGCATATGAATGCTATCGAAGCTTTTGAAATCTTGGCAACTATACTAAGAAAATAAAAGACTCAAAACTCTTGTGAAGAGCATAAGCATTCTATGGAGAGCAAAAAGCAATTCTAGGAATGGGTGTGCAACAATGAATTTACCTCCCATAATGCATATAGGAGTGGATGTATATAGCTTGGAGAGGCTCATGAATGGTGGAGGTGATTGACGAGTTTACTCCTTTGATTGATGAGTTAACATGATCTTGATTGAAGAGTGAACTGGGTTTGATGGGAAGTGAACTAGGATTGATAGCCTATCACAGATGAAGAAATGTAGTTAGCATGTGATTGATTAAGAGATGAGTAGAATTGATTTGGGAGTTAGAATGGAATGATTGGGAGTCTTGAATTAGTTAGGATAAGTTGATGATTAGTTAGGGAAGGTGACTCACACAATCAGGGCTCAATTTGGAGCAAATTTGGGCTAAAAATGGAAGAAATCACACATATTAAAACATGACTGGGTCACCCAGTTTACCAAAGAAAAATGCCCCAAGGAGATTCACTTACAAGGCAGGGTCACCATTTTTCTGAGGGCAGGTTGCCCATGCGTGATCTTGCAAGACATATGGAACTTCCGGGAGCTCATTCAGGCACTTATGGACTCCTTTTTAGGTGTCATTTTTTTGAAATTGCATAATTTTTTGAGCACTACACAATGGTGCCATTAGTTTTTCTTGAAAAAACATGAAGGGTGGGTCTCCTAGTTCACCAATGCAAATATACCCTAGGAGATCCACTTCAGTGGGTGGATCTCCCCCGGGAGATCCAGAAATCAAAGGGGGTGACCCAAAATTGAGGAAATGGATATTGAAATTGATGGTTGGGAAATGGTTTGGGAGGTTAATTAGAAGCCTCTAGAGGATTTAAATGGTTGAAAGGGGATGAGATAAAGTGAATTTTCTATCTTGTGATGTTGGTAGGTCAAATTGACAAGGTTAGAAATTGACAAAATGCCTTTTCGACAAAGGGTGAATGGTGAAAACACAAGACCTTAGAAGGTTAGGTAAGGGACAAGGGAGGTACAAACAAGGTGAAGAAATTTAATCCACATGTCACTAAGAAGAATGATACTGAGAGGTCATATTTACACACTTACATGTACGTGTTTAGGACTACAACTCATCATCAGATTACCATGTAGGCTCATGCACTTTTTTAGTGCTTACAGATACCAAATGGATCTCCTTGCATGGGCTAGTGCAAAGAGTTTTTGCAGAATATCAATCCTTCATTGGAGTAATCTATGAACATTACCTCACAATAGACAAATTTCCTAACCTCTTATATAGGTTAAGTGAGACAGAGACACTTCTAACTTTATATGGTTTTTTTCCATGTTGGAGGAAATGAACATTCTTGTGGAAAAAGCCCAAGAAAGTACTATGCATATTTCAAAATTTACAAAGCTATGTAAGATGATATATGACCCTTGATAATCTATATCTATAAGAAGAGTAATTCATAAGTCCAAACTTTAGTAGTTGGCACTTGATGACAAATGTGAACAATACTGCTATTTTTTTATATTTTAATGCAAGTGGGGAGTTATGTGTCTTTATATAGGGATATGAAATACCAATGCACTACTTTTCTAGGGTTAGGCACGCTGCCAAAGAACCTATTACAAGGGAAGCTTTTGAAAAGATTGTTACACTACTTTAAAGGATATTGTGAGATCTCTTTCCTTAGAGATCAGAGAACGATTCCCTCAAGATGAACTACTTGAAGCCATGTATTTTGTGTATCCTCAGTATTGAATCAAATTCAACTAATTATAAATAAATCTAAGCTTATATAGAGCAATCAACCCATTTTGCAACATTAATGATGGAATAATTTAAACTCTTAGAGAGTAAGTTTATAGAGAGATCGCCCATTTTGCAACATTAATTATGGAATAATTTAAACTCTTAGAGAGTCCCTTCCAAGATGGATTGATAACAAAGCTTTGGACAACCTTTAAGTTAGAGCAAAATATTGTGCAATTCAATATTGGAATATTTCAAACTTGTTGATTTATGTCAAACCATGATATTAGGGTCAGTGGAGAATGAGAGATTTTTTAGTGCATTAGGGTTGCTGGAATCAAATATAAGAAACAAACTTGACAATAATTTAGAAAATTGATTGAGGATGTATACAACTAGATATGATATACAAAGTTTCCCTTTTGAAAGGGCATTGGGAATTTGGAGGTCCATATGTCAAAGAAAAGGGTTATGCAACACTTCAAACAATACTAACACATATGACACAATTAATAACACATGTAGCACTAGTTGTGTTGAGATGCACTTAAGTGGATGTATGCAGATAGAAGAAAATGAAGACTAAGATCAGGATGGCCCTTATTCTCATGATCAAAGTGAGGAGATGATTTGGCAATTAGAAGAGATTGAGCATTTAGTAGGTATTTTTATTATATTTCATATTCCAAGTTGTTTATATTTTATTTATCTATCACTGATACATATTTTTTAATTTCTATTTAAAAAATAATAAATTAACAAATTATTATTTTCCAATGTTCCATTATAGGATCTAAATTTTAAACATTGTTTTCAAAATTTATTTTATTTTAGAATCTAAATTTTGCACACTTTTCAATTTCCATTTAACAATTAACATATTGTTTGATTATTTTCTGTAAAGGGTGGAATTTGGATGTTTATTTTTTGGTAGTTTTGGTGTATATCCTCCTTTCACTCTTTCATTCAAAGGCCTAGGGTTGAGTTGCAATGTACTATCCTACCCTAGGCCACTGTGAGATGTAGGGAAACTTGGATTTTTATGATTTGATTTCCAATTACCTTCTCTTATGCTCAATTATACCTTAAAACCCTAATTATGCAAATATGATAGCAAACAGACGAATAACAAAAAATTGCTGCTACAGAAAGATATAAAATGACAAATAATTGTGCACATGTTTTCAGGGTTTGGAGGCAGAAAAGTCAGGGACTAAAGAGTGCGTGCCCAAGTCCAGTGTCCTACTTTCTGTCAGTATCTGCAAACAAGATCTACAACCTGTTCCTATTGTACTAAATATTTTCTCATCATGAAAATTTGAGGACTAATGGGCGGGCGCCCTAGTCCAGGGAGCTATTTTCTTCACTGATCAACAATTTTGACACTCTGTTGTACCCTCCTGCAACTTCACTTTCTCCAAATCTGACACCTGTAACCTGCAATCATGAAAACTTTGGGAGGGGGTTGTGGTGTTTAGAGGCTTGCCTTAGTCAAGCCCTAGAGAGACATTCAATTCTTCTGAACATCGTTGTTAGCTATAGAGTGCGTGCCCCTGTGAAGCAGAGGCAAAAACTAAATGATAAATGCTTACAAACATAAACGATGTCACCTTATAGTGAAGATCTCGTGGGAGGAAGAAGCTCTTCATGCCATGAGGAGATGATTGCTCCAATATGCAAATACAAACAAATAGAGAACACAAATCTACTCATGCAACACAATGAAAGCCTTGAATCACCTTTAGGATGCTAATTGGAATCTTGTAATCATCTAGTAATGCTCTAGTTTACAAATGAATGCCTAAACATGCTTTTATATGCAACTACAAACACTCCTGCCAAGAATTTTGTAATTCAAACTTACCATGTCGGCATAAGACCCAAATAATGGTCACAAGCCGACACCCAAAAATTGGGACTGTCCCAAAATAGGGTTGGACTAGGGTACGGATGCCCAAGTTCTTCCCCCCTATTTTGGGCAGGGTTTATCTCAAGTGGTCCCCCTAGGTCCTATTTGCCAAGACACTTAGGGGTTTTCTCATCGGGATGTTGAAATATGATGTAATATGTCCTAAATGCACACTAAAGACCCGGGAGCTAAACCTTATGAGGGAAAAGCCCCCAAGGGGACATTTTCTAAAGTTACATTTAGCCCCCATTTTAATGTATGTATAAATGCGAGGCCAATACATGTATTAAAGTACGATCAACAAACACAACAAACACTCCAAGCATGGAGAAGACACACCAGACACATTGAAGACAATGACAGGCATGCAAAACATGAAGAAGACAGTTACAATCACGCAAACACGGAGAATACATTTAATGCATAGAAGACACATTAATGCATAGAAGACAGGAATGATTTCTTTTCTTTTCTTTTTCTCATATATATGAAATGCAGATGCAAGTACAGGGAAGTAAACAAATCTCCCATAATGTAGGATGTACTCATCGCACAGGTCTTTAAACTACATATATGGGGCAACACACACGCAAGACACACAAAACCTCCCAAAATGTAGGATGTACTCATCGCATAGGTCTTTAGACTACATATGGGGCAACAAACATGCCAAACAAATAAAGCACGCCAAACACACACTTTGAAGACACAGAGAAAACACACTAGACAAGCGATGGAGTGTTCCTATTTCTAGGTTCAACACCATCTTAGGCACATTATAGGCACACATCGATAATTGGGCTTCACCACAACAATCACCGAAGACATGCTTAAGGGTTGAGTTAGTCACAGAACCACTCCCCACCTCCGTAGAGGACTTTTTGAAAATCTAAGGATGGTGCAATCTACTCCGAGAAATACACCACCCCCACCTCCACAGAGGGCTTAAAATAAAAAGGATATACATGATATCCTACCTCCATAGAGGGCTTAAATGATTAATTGATTGATTGCAAACAAACTCAGAGTGCAGGATGTGTTGCAAGGTGTGGCCCTTGGTCTCCTTGTTCAGCGCTGCGCTGCGGTGCTTTGTGACAAGGGCTTAACCACCTCCCGTGCTTGTTAAGTCAAGTGGTTGTATTGGGCATTAAAAGGTCAATCTTTTGGTGCAACGGCAGCTAACAATTTGTATCAGAGCTAAGTTCCTCTAAAAAGAGCTTAACCGCTTGAGGAGATCTAGGATGTCATCCTACAATAAGGATAGTCTGAAGTTTGATGGAACAAATTTTAATCTATGGAAAGGTCGCATGAAGTGTCACCTGCAATGCATGGGTATGGCATACTGGACCATGGTTACAACTCAGTATGTACCTCCACAGGGTGGTCCAAAAGCTGCAAATGAAATCACAGATGCTGAAAACAATCTGCGGACTATAGAAGCTCTTCTAAGCGCATTATCTGATTCAGAGCTCTCAAATGTTATTGACCTACCAACTGCTTTTGAGATTTGAAAAAAAATGGAACTTTTGCATGAAGGAGACCAGTATGTTAAATGTGCAAGGTTACAAAGTCTGAAAGGGAAATTTGAAAACTTGAAGATGAGAGATGATGAAAATATTACTACTTTTATGCCAAGAGTAAATGATCTTGTTTGTGGAATTAGAAATGCTGGTGGAGTCTTGGATGAAAATGAGATTGTTGGCAAAATTCTCAGATCCCTTCCTGCTTCTTACAAAATCAAGGTTACTGCCATTGATGAATTCAGAGCCCATACAACTGTCACAAGAGATCAATTGGCTGGCAAATTAGTTGCATTTGAAATGACCAAGTTTGGAGATGATCCACCCACGACTAAATCTGCATTCAAAGCCAGTGCCTCTATAAAAGGTAAACAAAGGTTTGATCTGGGAGAGAACTCATCAAGGAAACTGTCATGGTATGAAAAAGCAAGAAAAGACCTAGAAGAAGAAGTAGAAACTGCTCAACTTGAAGACCTCATTGCAAAGAGACTGCCAAGAGGATCCGGTAAGTATGAAGGAAAATTGCCTTTCAAGTGTTTTAACTGCAATAAGATTGGTCATTTTGCCTCAAAATGTCCAGAAAGATTTTCAAGGAAAAATCCTAACAGATCAAGGTTCCAAAAGAATTGTTACTATGTTCATGAAGAAGATGATAATGAAGGAGTAATAGATGATGAATCAGAGACAGGAAACAAATCCGGAAGTGAATGGGTGTTTATTGCCATGAAGGAAGAAGAACCAATATCCTCTGTTTCTATCAATCATAAAGTTGTAGAAAGAGCTCTGGCTGCCCAAGTTGAAGAAAAGGATGATTGGGTCATTGACAGTGGTTGCTCTCACCATATGACAGGTGACAAAAATAAGTTCATAGATTTGGAAAGGTATGAAGGAGGAGTGGTGAAGTTCGGTGATAATTCTGCTGGTAGAATCAGAGGAAGAGGAACTATTTCTTTTGATGGAAGGAACAAAATTGGTAATGTCCTATATGTTGAAGGATTGAAGCACAATCTTCTCAGTGTTGGACAGTTGGTGGATAAAGGCTATGATCTCCGGTTCAAGAATGGAAAATGCAAGATCTTTGAAAGCTCAGGAACAGAGATTGTATCCGGTACCCAAACTAAAGGTAATATCTTCCACTTGGTTGGCACTGGTAAAAGTTGCTTATTTGTTCAAGTTGATCAGAGTTGTTATGGCATAGGAGAATGTGTCATGTGAATTTTGATAATATCATCAAGATAAGCAATACTCAGGCTGTAAGAGATCTTCCAAAATTGGTGAAACCCACTAATAGCTTGTACAAAGAATGTCCATTGGGTAAGCTGAGCAGAATCACATTCAAGAGTAAGGAACTGTCTTCTACCGGATTATTGGACTTAGTTCATACTGACCTTTGTGGCCCGACAAGAATCAAGAGTATGCAAGGTGATAGATACTTCATGTTACTAATTGATGACTATTCCCGGATGATGTGGGTAACTTTTCTGAAAGAGAAATCAGAAGCCTTTGAGAAATTCAAAATATTCAAGGCTATGGTAGAAAATGAAACCAGATTGAAATTGAAATGTCTGAGGTCTGATAGAGGTGGAGAATTCATATCTGGTGAGTTCATAGAGTTCTGTGAGAAACATGGAATAAAGAGACAATTATCTGTTCCTAGGACTCCACAGCAGAATGGAGTAGTGGAAAGAAAGAACCAGACCATAAGGGAAGCATCTAGAACCATGATGATGGAAGCAAATGTTCCTCACATCTATTGGAGAGAAGCTGTCAGCACTGCAGTCTATACTCTCAATCGAGTTCAAATCATAAGCAATACTGGTAAGACTCCTTATGAGCTTTGGTTTGGCATCACTCCTACTGTGAGGTATTTCAGAGTTTTTGGTAGAAAATGTTACATTAAAAGAGATGAAGATCTAGGAAAGTTTGATGCCAGAAGTGATGAAAGAATATTCTTGGGTTACTCTACTCAAAGCAAAGTATACCGGTGTTATAACAAAAGACTAAGAAAGATGATAGAAAGTACAAATGTGAAGGTTGATGAGGGAATTGAGAAACCCTCAAGGTTTTATGAATATGATGAAGATGATCAGAATGGTGTTCTGACTCAAGGAGCCCAAGCCTCATCTGTTAGTCAAATTCAAGCTAATCCGGTAAACTAGGAAGAAGAAATGAGTTTCAATGAGCCTGATCAAGAATCAGAAGTGCAAGAAATTCCTAAAGTTCCTAGGTATGTAAGACTGAACCACTCTGAAGATCAGATCATAGGTGATAGCTAACAAGATGTACTCATCGCATATGTCTTTAAACAATTGATAGCTAACAGGATGTACTCATCACATAAGTCTTTAAACTGTACCTGAGGACAAGCACATTGTTAACATCTATAACAAATAGATTACCTTATATATGCCCCCACCTTAAGGTGGTTGATATTAGGTATCAATATCAAGCACGTTAAGGTAGGAAGAAAACACACAAGGCAACACAGAATTTTGCAAAGCCCATGCCCCCTGGAGGTGACATGTACTTTACAATCACCAAATGTTCCAACAAACACATCCCTGCAAGAAACATGTTAGTGTCCAAATAATCATGATAAACAACAACATCAATGTATATGATTAACCACATAAAGAGCCAAGGTTATACTATGAATTTGGAGTTCGAGGATAATCGTCGAGCTATATCACAAAGATCTCAGAATTGAGTAACACCAAGGCTAGATTCAAAGACAAACAAAGTGCACAGAGCATCCGTATTGTTATGATTTGTAAGTGAGATAAAAATATCATCAAAATCACTACGCAGAAAGCATGAGTGCTTCCACTAGCCAAGCATTAGATAAGATATACAACCCCATCATCATATTAGAAACTAAGTCCAATTTTTTATTTCTCATGAAAGGGATGCTAGGTCCGCATCAATATAAATGTTTTTTTGTCATCCGCCAGCTAGATAGAAACACTAGAGGAAGGGAAATAATAAATAAGAGAGGAGAAACAAGTGTCTTAGGGATAGTCACATAGGAGGGTGCCCCCAAGTCACCAACTGCAACACTATGTCCGTAAGACGCAACACAGAACAATGAAATCAAAGAGATAGGAAATATAGAAGAATGATGATACAAATAGAAGAAGATCACAACAGAGGCGGTCTCCTAGTATCTCAGACCTTATAATAGAATCAAGGGTCATTCTGGGAGGCCTAAACAACACACAACACATCACGGGGGAAGCACATCACGAGAGAGATAAAGGGTTAGAAATACTTGTTAGAATGCAAATGTTAAGAACATACATATCTAGGAAGAAGCTACCCTTGAGAGCTACTATAATATTCACTACAACAATTGTGTCTCATTTGCTCAGGATATCTCCTATGTTGATTTGGTCTTGTTGATATTGCATTAACATTAAGTTTAGGATGACGAGAGGCTTTCTTTTCTTTAAAAGGATTATCTCCAATGCCGCTTGAGTAATGTGTTGAAGCGGATTCTATAGGTACTCAAATTCCTTGTTGATTTACACCACAACCCTTACCTTTATAGTCGTTATGTTTATACAAAATTTGAAATCCACAACCATATAGAGAGTCCAGTTCCTTAGAAGAAGTTGAAGCCTTGTAGGTATCATAATTTGTAGTGTACTTGAGAGTATTTTCTTTATTTTCTACCAAGGAGACTTTACATTTTCCAGATGCTTCAAAAGATTGCTTAGATGAGATTGATGCTACTTTTGATGTGTTGAGGTTATTAAGTTTATATTCCCATATACTGCAAGGATTAAAATCTAATGAACCCCAATCATCACTAGAAAGTGCATTCGATGGTTTAGAGTCTTGCACAACATTATTCATAGTCAGAGGCATTGATGGATCACCTCACAAATTGTTTAATCTCATACGATTGTAAACTGGTTTTTGCATTTCAATATGTAAACAGCTATCTGGTTCAGGATCAACATGAATAGTGTGGAGCTTATCATTGAATATGAATTTAATTGAATGATGTAGAGTAGAGGGAACTGCCCCTAATGAATGAATCCAAGGTCTACCAAGAATCATGTTGTAAGATAGAGAACAAAGCATGACATGAATCAGGGTAGGCATTATCACACATCCTACTTGTATAGGTAGGGTTATAGTACATAATGATTGACTATGATGATTATCAAAGCCACAAATGTTAAGTTTATTTGGCTTGATTCGTGATGTGTCAGCTTTGACTTTGTGTAGTAGGTCAATGCTACAAACATTAAGAGACGGTCCATTGTCAACCATAACTTGTTTTACCAATGTTTTATTTATTGTGACAAGGATCATAAGTGGATCATATTGGTTTTGAACTTCAATTGACAGTAATTCTTGTGGTTGAAAGAGAATATCTATTTTTGTTGCATGCATACTATCCAATACAGTTGTTACGTCATTAGGCTTAGCATTAGGTGGGACGATCACCTTTTGTAAAGCTTCTTGAAGCTTTCCATGGTATGTAGACAATGTTTGTATTAAATCCCAAAGAGAGATCTTAGCTGGAGTAGCATGAAGTTGTTCGACAAGATCATACTCTCAACCACTTTTATGAGTAAGACGAGGTGGTGGAGGGAGCACAGGTTGAGAGCATGGAGGAGATACAAGCACATGTGGTGTTTTCTTACTTTGCTTGTTATTACAGGTGTTATATGTATGAGCAATCACATTGTGGTGTGGTTGTTGTAACACATTTTGGACACCTAGATTTATTTGAGCAATTTTCTTTGCATAGTCATAGATGTGATCGGGAGGTCTAGGTGGTTGTTGAGCACCTTGGATAGTAATCACTGGTTTTAAGCAAGAGGGTGCACTAAGTTCCCCTCGGACAATCATTTTAGGAATATTTCTACGAAGTCTATTAATAATTATTGAATTAACATTATTTTCCTCTTGATTGCACCCAATATCCATCCCTAAAGGATTTAATGTGAGAGACCTTTTCTCATCCACTAATGCTACATCTTGGCCAGGGAGAGCAATGGGATGAGATAAAGGTACATCATCATCATCATCATCATCATACTCTGTGGCGGAAAAAGGCTTTTCACTCTCATCTTTCTCATGAGTATTCCTACAGATGAAATTAGTTAAATCTTCTAATATCAAAGGATATGCTCCTATGAATAGTGTGAAGCTATTAAAATCATGTGTATAACAAAGTAATTGTAGCTCTTATGTAGAACATATAGAAGCATCAATACCACTTGCAGAAGCTATATGCTCTAGAACATGAGGATTCTCATTAGTGAAATTAGAGAAATTTTCAAAATCTAGGATGTACACATGCAAAGATTTCAGAAATGAATAACATGAAGATGCCATAATGAGATGCAAAGTTAGATTTTAAATTTTTTTCAAATTTGATGCAAAAGACAAGTGCAAAACTATATGCAAAAATGACCTAAAATGCTTGATTTTTTGTACTTTTTCAATGCAAATATATGAAAGCAAAGGAGTTGTAAGGAAAATGATCAAGGGAAGAAAATTATATGTCTGATATCAGTATAATACAGAAATAATATCCTTCACAACACACTCTTGATGCAAATCTAAGATGATGACAAGTCAAAATATAGTGAAAATGCACTAAAATATGCGACTTTTTCACCAAATCTCAATGCAAAAGAGCATGAAAAAGGGTGTTGTGAGGAAAATGATGATGGAAAGAAAATTGTATCAGTAATAACAGCTACCTAATGCCAAAATATCCATCACAACACACTTATAGTGCCACTCAAGGTCAAACCCTAGTGAAACTATAGCAAAAATAAGTAATTTTTCACGATTTTTCAATTCCAAGACCTAGCCAAAGGGGTGTTGTAAATAATTTAAGGAGGTGAAGAAAATAATATTGATGATATCATTCACCTCACTCCATAAATTTTTTCACAACACGCATATGGTACACACTAGGCCAAACCCTAGGGCAAAAATAGCAAAAATAGGCAATTTCTCAACAAATTTTCAATACAAGAGGCCAATAACAAGGTGTTGTAAATAATTTTAGGAGGGGAAGTAGATAATACACCTGATATTAGTTAATTAGTGCAAAAATATTCTTTACAACATGCCTATAGTGCAAGTTTTAGAGAGTCGATAAGGCCAAATCTAGTGAAAATCACTGTTTTTCAAGCCCTAGGTTTGAGGTCTTGATGTAAAATGCTATATGAATGTTTTTTAAGATGATATATGATGAAAATTAAATGCTCTCATATCTGAAAATTATTTCCATGCTCTAACATACAAAATGCAAGTGCAAATCTAATGAAAAATCAATGAAAATGCTAGTTTTTGTTGAATTTTTCTCGGCAAAAATGCAAATTTTTGAAATCTAAATGCAAATTTGTTCCAAAATGAAAGAATACAACCTAATACAAATTTTAATGAGCCTCTAAAATCAGTATAAAAATCTGAAACAAGATTTTACCTACAAACCCTAGATTTTGGAATTACTAGGTTATATGCAAAATTCATAATTTTTAACAAAACCCTAGCAATTTTATGATGAAAATGCAATGCAAACTACTGAATTTTTGTAATTTTATGTAATTTAAATCATATCTAATGCAAAAATTAGAAATTTTATGGAATTAAAATTAATTAATGCAACATGCAAAACCCTAGCATGCAATTTTTTTCCAAATTTTCCAAATTTTTAATTTTTTTGTAAGTTTTCTAATGCAATAAGATGGATGACTATATGAATGAATGAAATCAATGTAAATATGAATAAAAACACTCAACAAGGTGCAAATAAGTCCAATAACATGGGCCCACCAAAATGTAAAGGGTGGAATTTGGATGTTTAGTTTTTGGTAGTTTTGGTTTATATCCTCCTTTCACCCTTTCGTTCAAGGACCTAGGGTCGAGTTGCAATGTACTATCCTACCCTAGGCTACTGTGAGATGTAGGAAAACTTAGATTTTTATGATTTGATTTCCAATTATCTTCTCTTATGCTCAATTATACCTTAAAACCCTAATTATGTAAATACAATAGCAAACAAACGAATAACAGAAAATGTTGCTATAGAAAGATATAGAATGACAACTAATTGTGCACCTATTTTTGGGGTTTGGAGGTGGAAAATTCAGGGACTAAAGAGCAGGTATCCAAGTCCAGTGCCTTGCTTTTTGTCGGGATCTGCAAACAAGATCTGCAACATGTTCCTGTTGTACTAAAGATTTTCCTGTCATGAAACTTTAAGGACTAATGAGCGGGTGCCCTAGTCTAGGGAGTTATTTTCTTCTCTAATCTACAATTCTGACAATCTGTTGTACCCTCTTGCAACTTCACTTTCTCTAGATCTAACACCTGTAACCTACAATCATGAAAACTTTGGGAGGGGGTTGTGGTGTTTAGAGGCTTGCCTCAGTCAAGCCTCGGAGAGATATTCAAGTCTTTCGAACACCGTTGTCAGATAGAGAGTGCGTGCCCCTGTGAGGCAGAGGTAAAAACCAAATGATAAATGCTTACAAACACAAATGATGTCACCTTGTAGTGAAGATCTCATGGGAGGAAGAAGCTCTTCATGCCATAAGGAGATGATTGCTCCAATCTGCAAATACAAACACATAGACAACACAAATCTACTCTTGCAACACAATGAAAGCCTTGAATCACCTTTAGAATGCTAATTGAAATCTTGTAATCATCTAGTAATGCTCTAGTTTACAAATGAATGCCTAAACATGCTTTTATATGCAACTACAAACACTCCTGCCAAGAATTTCGTAATTCAAGCTTACCGTGTCAGCATAGGACCTAAATAACGGTCACAAGCCGACATCCAAAAACTGGGACTACCCCAAAATAGGGAAGGACTAGGGCACGGGCGTCCAAGTCCTTCCCCCTATTTTGGGCAGGGTTTATCTCAAGTGGTCCCCCTAGGTCCTATTTTCCAAGACATTTAGGGGTTTTCTCATCGGGATGTTGAAATATGATGTAATATGTCCTAAATGCACACTAAATATGCAAGAGCTAAACCTTATGAGGGAAAAGTCCCCAAGGGGACATTTTTTGACGTTACATTTTTATATTATTATTTGATAAATTTAACCTGCATTCAACTAAATGCATACTAATCAACAACAGTAGTATATACAACAAATGTTTAATAGTTATCTTGGAACCAAAGTTTTCCTAAATTAAGCAAATAAATAATACAGATAATTTGAACACATGAATGGATTTGAATCTTATATTAATTTTCAAATGAAGGAATACATAAAAGTACTACAATATCTTGCTCAACAATAACTCTACACAATGCTCAGTTGGAAACACATATTATCAAAACATTTTTATCAGCTTTTGTAGCAAGCTCCATTGTTCCTCTATGTTGGAAGTGCAATTTTTTGTATTTCATAGTAATTGACTTGTAAATTTGTTAACAATTCATAACTAAGAGTAGAGCTTTCCTTTAATGTATTATTCAAACTTGCATTCAAGGCTATCATTCACTTGATGGAATCCAAAAAGTTTGCCTCATTTGGCTTATGAGAAAATTAGTCCATATCCCACTTCTTTCTATCCTCCATGTTCCTTTTCAAAGCATCATTTCTAATGTATAGGTCAAATTTGTCAAAAGCCATCAGAAAACTAGATTGATTGAAGTTTTCTAACTTTCCAAATAGCTTATATATCATTTTTCTTGATCGATTCAAAATTCCTATGCTTCACCTAGCTTCATACACTCTCAAATGATAGATGATGCCTTTATTGAGGCCTCAATCCAAATGGGAATTCCTTTAGATCTAATTCATTGTCACTAATTATGTAGATTGCTTCCAAATTTTTCTTTGCTATATTCTCTCTTGAAGTCATCTCTTTTCTGCTTTCAATAATGTATTGATTAAGCTTCAAAACATTTAACAATAGACCATCAAATAATTCAAAGAATTTATTTAGATCATCAATCCTTTTTATTATTTCTCCCCAAACATTATCTTTTATATGAATCATTGTGTTTCTATAAAATTTAGATACTCTATTTTGGGGATACTTTATTTCATTTTCTACTTTCCTTAGCTCCAGCTACAATTCTTTATCATTTCTTCTCTTTTCCTCCACTTTTGTTCTCCCAGTTGTTCTTTTTATTTCTCTTCCTTTAGTTTGACTTGCAGTCTTTGTTAAGACATTGGCTTTTGTTAGGTTTTGTTGTAATTTTTCTGAATTGACTCTTTCATTATCATAAGTCTTTGTGCTTTCATCTAACCTTTACCTCAGTTCATTCAATTCCAGCTTTGTCTGCTCATTCATATTACTTGTAGATTTAGAGGTAGAAATTTTTATCCTTTTTTTGTAATTCATTGCTCTAGTTATCTGTGGCTTTCCTCCTTGCTTTCTCATTTGCTAGGTCTACCTATAACTTTTCTTATTGATTCTATAACTTATTTCTTTCTCTATTTACCTTTAGCTTAATGATGTGTACATACCACATCATTATTCCTTTTCGTTACATTAATTTTGTCACAACTTTTTATTCTAGATGTAAAATCCACTTGAACATTGCTTACTTCATACATAGAGTGATGCATCTGATCCTCTAGTTTATCTTTAACTTTGGGCACAATAATCATGTAGTCCATGGTCTCTGTATCTCGGTGATATATAAGAAATACCTTGGTTGTTCTAGGCTTTGAAGTTATATAAACTTTACTCTCTAGCACTTGCTTCTAATGCCTTTTAGATTTTTTGGCTTTCTTGTTAAACTCAACTTTGTAATCAAAACTTGGGACTATTGACACAATAGAATGCTTTAATGGTGAAGGAGTTGTTGTAGTGTTAGGGGCATTTATAATTGTTTGAGGCTGAGGATTAGCCATTCATGTACTAGTCATATTAACAATAGGAGGGGTGCCTACTGGAAATAATTCCTTTGAGGTGGAACTAGAGATAGTTGGACTTGGAATTGTCATAATCTTTTACCTCATCTCATGGTCTTGTTCACTGAGATTCTCTATAGTATCTATTTCTAGTGACCTCTTTTGAATATCCTTTTGTTGTAGAACTTTCTAATCACTACTACTACATTTACCATCACCACTAGTAGCACTAGATTCTCCACCATATCCTTTACGAATTGAATCTTGAAGATTTGAAGACCCTTGTGGTACTAGTTGTGATTGTATCTAACACTAAGGACTTTAAGCTAGAGAAAATTTAATTGTACTACCTATAGTTGCATGCCCTTGGGATTGCCTATCAGCTCCAATGCCTAGCACATCACAATGTTTTAAAATGTTTACCTATGTTACCAGAAAAAGGCCTTGTCTTGTGGGCCCCAAACCACCACATTGACAACCCATGTTTTGGGTTATGGTTGCCCCTAAAGAATATGTTTCTTTTGTGGTCTCACTCAAACTAGGTTTGAATGAATAGTCTAAACCAAGAACGAAGAGTTGCTCTTTCCTCTCATCATTAGGTTTTGCATTAATTGCTTTAGAGGGATGCTCTCTATTCCATATTTCACTAAACTCTTCATCTTTTGGGATCTCCTCAGAGTTTGTTGTAGTTTTTGGATCACCTAGATCCTTCCTCATAGACCAAAAGATAGTTATTTTTTATCGTGTCCATTGAGCCTTTGTACAAGCTTCTTTTAGGACTATGACATGTTTTTATAACTAGATTTTTTAGCAACTCTTTTATAAAAATTATTGTATCTCTTAATTGGTATCTTTATCTTTCCCTATGGATGCAATGCCATTATTTTTGCTGATAAATGTTTAAAAGTAATACCTTTCTCAATAGCAATTTCTTCCATTACTTTTTTGACCTCATCCCAAGATTCCTTGTTTTTCAATCTTTCTAAGAGTAGTTTACTTTGATGTTGAATTCTACTTGCAACATTCTTATTAGACACAACCCTTTCTTTAATCACCTCACATGGTCATTCCACCAGTGAGAGTCAAGATCAAATTTTAAAATTTGTAGAATTGCTTGTGCCATAGTGAATGCTTTTCTCTTGAATGTGAACTCTCCACATGATAAAGGTAAGGAAATATGATCTTATTTTGCTAAGTAATTAAGCATAGTTAATCTATACCATCCATGTGTTGTATAAATTCCAATGAAAAAACCCTCTCTATCATGTGTATTGGAAGTTTGTGGGGCTCTACTCCTAATCCATGAAATCTTAACATAGTATATTCCTACATGAAGTACCAGTTATGGAATCTCTACAAGATGCGGGTAATCTAGGTATTGAAGTATTTGTAATTGCATTATAAATTGGAGTCAAAAAGTAGTCCACAAAATGATTGCAGTTCCTTTTATTATCTTACATCCTTATCTTAAGGGTCCACTCAAATATTGAAAGCACCCTTCTTGTCAATCCTTGATCATCTAAATAGGGTTGAATCTCAAGCTTGTTGGCCATAAATTTTCCACTAAAGCCACACCAAAAATAAATAACACAAGTAGATTGTGAACTTAAAGGTCTTAGTGTTGGAACCTCCTTTACTCATTAAAAATTGTTTATGTATGGATTTTGCAATGTGCTCAACAAATTTATATCCAACAGGTGGGTGAAAATAATGGATATTGTATACCATTTCAAGGAGGGTTACATCCATTTGCTTATTACTACCTAATCCAAGACAAAATACTAGCATAGAAACAGTCTCCTGAACTCAATATTCAAAAATTTTGATTGTGTAAGGAGGCTTCTGGTTGGTACCCTACCATCAACTGTTATATTTTTGAGAAAAATTTCTTTGGAACTTTGATTAGATGCTTCATAATCAATAGACAATTTTTCCATGTTAATGGGGATGGTTCAAAATTCTTTAGGTTGAAACCCCAACTTGAGGCCAACTTTTTCTACTGTAATGGACAAGATTTTTCTTTGCTATCTTTGTTGACAATTACTTTTCTATTTTCATCGTAATTCTGGGCACAAACCATGACAAATTTTAGGCAAGGAAAAACCTTAGGGAATGTCATGCATTTAATCCAACCACCATGGTGCAATGACACTTGGTTGGTTTTTAAACTTCTTTTATTTGCTTTATTCTCACATGTATATCTAAGCTTTGAGGTAAACCTACCAATGATTACAAGATCATAAATATCATGGCATTCATTAGTAAAACATGAGGTTTTAAGCAGTTCAATGTAGTCTATTTTATTTATTTCTTTGTCTTTCATTGTTGTGATAGTAGACATGCTTGTAAACCCTTAACCCTCAACCCCGAGATTGAAAAAATTGAAATTGAAGGCTTATAGTAATAGAAAGTTCAAAGGAATGTAGGATTTCTATCTTTCACTTATCCAAAAAGATGAATATAATGATCGTGTGGCTCTATTGTGGCCCACAATTGATATTAGAATTTCTAGTGTAGTCTCCCTCTCACTTCCAACCAAAACCACTTAGTAGTTGAAACTTGAATAATTGAATTACTTGTGTGTAATACTATGCCCTAACTTCTTAATTTTCTTGTTATTCTTGGAAAATATATGAATAGTAAGTGCAATGTGTTACGTACACAATATTACAGTTTTGTACTTCTAGTTCAAATGAAATTGATGGCCTGCAAGTCTCCGGCTTCATTAAATTTATTGTGTCCAACCACCAACAATATTAATAAAATACTTAAATATTATAAGTTCTCAACCATTGATTTAACCCAATATAATGACTCTTGGCTAATTCTGGAGGTTTGAGTTCACAAGTCTACATCTTTGGACATTTCTTTGTAGAATTCAACTACAACCATCCATCCTCATTCATCAAATGGTGGATTTTTTTTATACATTTTTTAAACCTCATAATAATCAAATATAGACTATGAAATCATTATGATATATAATATTAATAATATATATAATATTATAATCTATATCTAATTAATATATAATATATATTAAGTGAAAAAGATTAACTTTAAAATATTAAAAATATACATACATCCTAAGGAAAAGAGAAGCGATGGAGGTGAAAGATGCAAAAAATGTAGAGCAGGTGGATGGTGAAGGATGCAAGGGTTCTAAGAGTGATAAGGATTTGATGCTTGAATTATTATTTTTGGAAGCAGAAGCGAATCAAGATAAAGTCAGGAAGAGTTGGATGTCTATGGGCAATATCAATTTGTAAATCTCAAATGATATTCCCGTGCTGGCGATTCCAGACAAATTTATGAATTCTAAGGTAGAAAAACTGAGGAAGAATGTTGTCATTGCCAAATTTATTGGCATCTAGCCTTCAATTAAAAGAATCAAAGATTGGATTGAGTGAAAGTGGTTAGGTGTCAAGCCAGAAGTAAGATTCCTAGCATTAGGGTTATTATAGATTGTATTCCATTCAGTATTCGAAAGAGACAACATTCTCAAGGGAGGCCCATGGTTCATGGGCAACGTAGGCCTTTATATAAGATCCTGGGAACCTAGATTTGACCCTCATAAGGAATTGATTCAGGCAACACTAGTTTGGGTTAGAATGTACAAATTACCTTAGGAGCTTTGGATAGAAGAAATCTTTAAGTTGATTGGGGATGCTTTAGGCAAATATATTTCATGCTCAGATGCCTCCCAATAGGAAAGATTAGCAACCTATGCAAGAATTTGTGTCAACATTGATTTAAGCAAGCCCATTCACCATTCGATAAAATTATCTTCGGTTATAGGCATTTGGCTATAGGAGTTGGATTATGAATGTCTTCTGATCGGGTGCTTCAATTGTTGGAAGGTAGGGCACCTTGCTCGGATGTGCGATAAAGGGAAGGTTGGAAGCAGTAAAAGAAATTCAGAGGACAAAAGGAAGTTTTTCGATGCCCCATTGAGTGATGAATGCCTGGAAAAACCCTCTGGTCACCTAGGTGAGGGGCAGAAAGAAAACTAGTTGGAGGTACCCTTATTGCCAGAGTTAGTCGCGGCCCCAGATATCTCCTTTGTTAATACAGTTTTGAAAGATGGGGAGCTATAAGTGGACACCAATGTTATGACGCAGGGATAAGAGGATGGGACCAATGCGGGTGTTGGGGTTGGTCTTCCTAGTGTTTAATTGGAATCCAGCAGGGCATACACTCTCTGCCTAGGGGAGGGACCTGAGGGTAAATGCTCTAAGGGAGGACGACAGGTGAAGGTGGTATCTGATGAAGAGGATGAATCAGAGGACAAGGAAAATGAGTGGAAGATTATGACAAGGAGTGGGAAGAAAGAGAAACAAAATTGGTTATGGATGCCATGGGTCCTTCCTTGTGGGGTAGGAAAACGGATGTTAGTAAAGCCAAACACATGACTATATTGGAAGTTGGGAAAGGCACTCAAGATACTTTGAATAAATTTGTTAAGAAAGGAGGCGAGCACCTCTAGGGCCCCACTAAGAAATGAAGATGATAAGTTGGAATGTCCATGGCTTGAATGGCCTGAAGAAGCGCCGCTTAGTTAAGCAGATGATAGAGATAGAGGTTTTTGATGTTTGTTTATTCCAAGAAACAAAGTTGGAGAAGCAAGAGATGGTTAATCTTGTCTATAGAATTTGGAGAAATGAGGAAGGCTGTGTAGTGGGAATGGTTGGCACGGCAGGTGGTTTGGCAATTGCTTGGAACAAATCTAGATACTTAGGTATGGAAACTTTCGCGGATGATCACGAGATTTTTATTGATCTTAGGCATGTGCAAGGGAATGAGAGGTTCTTGATTTCCAATGTTCATGGACCTAACCTTGAGGGAGATAGGGTAAGGTGTTGGGAACACCTGAAAACTTTCAGGTCTTCCTTTCCTAATAGAAATTGGATTATTGGAGGTGATTTCAACTCTATTTTGACATTAGAGGATAAGAGAGGGGGTCGAGCTCTAGGCAGTTTGGGGTCTGCTGGTTTCAGGAAGTTCTGTGAAGAGTTATCTTTGGTTGATATTCAGTCTCAAGAGGGTTGGTTCACTTGGACGAATAGGAGGATTGGGGAAGACAACATATTGTGTAGGCTAAATAGATTTTTGGTTAACTCCTAGTGGCTCCTAGAACTGGTTCAATTTTTCTTAGAAGTTTGCGAGTTTGGGGATCTGATCATTGGTCGATCAGGCTGAAAAGCTCCCTTTTCCAAAAATTGAAAGGTATCCCTTTCAAGATGGAGGCATTCTGGTATGAGTATCCTAATTTTGTAGTCCTCAAAAAGTTACAAGAAGTTCAGAGGCAGGCTAAGGATTGGAACAAAAAGGTGATGGTAAATTTGTTTGCTTCCAAAATCAAAGCCGAAGAGGATCTAGCAGTTATTGAAAGAGAAATTGTTTCAAATGGCCTCTCTCTCTCTCTTCCAAGGACAAAGACAAAGACAAGGTTGATGAGCTCAATTGATTGCTCTGCATGGAAGAAATGTTTTGGCTACAGAAGTCAAGAGTCAAATGATTGAAAGGAGACAATAATACATAATTCTTTCACCTTTCTACAAGCATCAGGAGAAATCAAAACAAGATTTTGAAGCTTACCTTGCTGAGTGGGCCTGTGGTCGAAGATGTGGAGATTATTAAAGAGGAAGGTAGAAGATATTTTCAAGAATTACTTGGGGTTGCTAAGGAAAGGAATCTGGAAGCCTAGATTGAATGCTTAGGTAACATACCACAGATTATTGATAATGTTAAGAATGCAAAACTCTTGGCTCCATTCTCTAAGGATGAAATCAGGACTACAACTTTCTCTCTGTTTACGGCAATATGGTGTGTTTCACAAAATATGGAGTAAACAGAAATAAGTAGTAGTATAGTGCATCATACGAACATAACAGAATTACTCAGAATAGACCATTGTATTCATCATTGATTCAAAGGAAACATTACAATGTTCATGACAACAACATACATATTTCATTATGATTCCAATGTCTGCATATCAACTATTGTCAAATCACCGATGTCTCAACTACGATGTATTGACGCTCTAAATACTCATCACCAAGGTTGGTTGTGATGCCAACCGTTGGTACCGACTCCAAACTACCCGACCCGTCGATTGGTACTAACAACTAATTACATCTTATTACGTTATTTATTCACTTAACTACTTTGCTGTCTACATCTATCCCCCCCTCAAAATTGGTCATCTTCCAGACGACATTTACATCAAAACAACAAAATTATGATAGAAACTCAAAAACATCCTACTGAGAGTGGGGAGGTTGGAAGGATGTCCCTGGATGTACTGAGGAGGTTGGGGTGGCTGATCGCTACTGTGCCTGTAGATTCCTTACTTCCTCGGTCCTTTGTCACAGCTGGTGTTGGGCCACTAGCTCTCGCTCTCTTGCTGCCTTCACCATTGCTTGCACTCATTTCTCACAAGACTTTCCCAAGCTTCCATTCCTGTATCAGCACTTAGTTTTTTCTTCTTCTCCTCCGATGCAATCTTCGGCCTGTAGGATGCAATCTTCTTTCCTTTGTCCATGTTTTCCTGACTGGATGCTTACCCTTTGCTCTCCAAGAGGAAAAAATAAAAAAATTTCTATCTAACACTGTAACTGAGTGCTCGGGGTCCAGGATGGCCTTTTATGAGGCTGAAGTGGTGGGTACATACGTCATATGGCCTGGCCGTATGTCGTACGGATTTTTTTGAATTTTTTTTACCCAGGTCATACGACCTGCCTTCAATTTTTTATTTTATTTTGAATTTTTTTTCTCCTGACATTTTTTTTCATCTTTTCCATGTCAAACTGAATCTGATTTGTCTATTTTTTCCTGACGGGGTCCACGTTTGATTTGCAACTCTGACTGGAATTGTTGTCTTAAAAAAATAAACTATCTAACTTTTGAACATTATTTTTTCTCTGTTGATTGTCACCGATCGCCAAAACATTGCCAGTCGATGGAAATACTCTATAGTCCTTATTCTTTCTGTATGGTCTCTTTTTGGCCGATGTTTTCAATGTTGTGTTCCTGTCATTAGTTTCATCACCCCGATTCACCTTGCTTGTCAATGACTCTTCATACCTGATCACCTTGTTTGGTTCAAATGTATGTGCAATTGTATCATCTATCTTGGCTTCACCCTCTGTATATTCTTTCTGTACCTCTCCTGGTCGACTTGTCTCTACCACTATTTGCTATGTTACTTCCGGCTGATTATTATCTTCCTCCCCTTTGTCACTCATTACTGGTTCCCTCTTGCCTAGTAGTCAAGTGTTTGTCAATCCATCAAGTGCTTCATTCATGAACAATGTTTCACTCGTCGGCCTAGAGTTGCCCAGAGTTTCACAGTTGCCGAGTGTTTCACTCTTCGACCGAGTTTTGCCGAGAATTGCACTGCCATGACTTGTATTGCCAGGACTTGCACTATGAGGACTTGCATTGTTCATCAGAGAGCTCTCACCAACTTCTTTTATTGAAATCATATTACATTCTAGTTGAAAGAACTCGTAATCTTCCATCTACTAGTGGAAGAGCCCACTAGAGGAATTAGTTTCATCCTTAGAACATTCTTGCAATTTTAATACTCCTTCCTCATCAGGTTCCATTGGTCCTCTTCCAACTGACTCCCCTCCGTCTGAATCAGAATCCGATGCTAGTTCCTCACTTATAGCCTATGTTCTCATATCTATGACAATCTTCTTACCTTTGTTCTCTATTAACAATGTGTTTCTTTTCCAGTTATGGTTGGCCTTGGTGGCTATCAGCCACCCTCAGTCGAGTAATGCATCATACAACGCATTTTGTGTTGTTATGACTACAAAGTTTAATCGAAAGAGTTGGGTGCCAATCTTCACTTTCTGAGCCATTAGCACTCCTAGTGCTTTAATTCCGTGCTGGTCTGCTCCCAATAACTAGAAATTTTGTGGCCATAGTGTAGATTTCCCCAAGCACTTCCATGTATCTTCTGTCAACACATTCACTCCTGATCCACCGTCGATTATTGTGTTCGTCAGGTGACATCCATCGATTTCCATGTGTACAACGGCTGGATTCTTGCCATTGTTGATGGCCAACAGTCTCGGGTCGATGACTTGTTCTCCTTCCAGTGGTGGCTCCACTATGACATCTTCATCCTTTGTTTGCCAGTTTGGGTTCCCTTCCATCACTTTCGTGATTGACCGATACAGTGGTTTGTAACACCTGATTCATGATACTCTTGTCTGACTCTGGTTGTATGGTAGTTGTTCTTTTGTTCTTTCCTTCCATTTCCATTGCCATCTCTACTTCTTTTCTAGCCTCCCGAAGTCTCTCCTTCTTGATTCAGGGATCTGGATACGTCGCTTTTTTCCATTGTGCTCGGGTGACTGCCCAAATCTCTTCATCATTCTCCTTGAAACTGATTAGGTTCACCCCTTTTTTCTTCAGGTAATCTTTTTCTTTGTGATCTCTAGGCCCACACCACTTGCATAATGCATTTATTGTGTTCTAATTGTTGTTCGGGCATTCTCTTGCAAAGTGTCCCCATTCGTTGCATTGCCAGCACTGTATCATGGGTTGCCCCTTGTTGTCATACTGCAATCTGTTTCTCGGACTTCTATTGCTTTGGTAACCTCCAGGGGATGCATGTCTATTGTACTGGGGCTTTGGTGGTGTGTTCGGTGGTGTTGACAGTTCTCCTTGAGTGAAGAGTACTTGTATACCCCCTGCTTTCAGATTATATGGGCATTCCTTGATGGAATGTCCCATCACTTGGCAGATATCACAAAACAATTTTTTTAGACAATTTGCCTTTGTATGACCTTCCCCCTTGCAATCTGTACACCACAGTTCTCTGGCTTCCCTCGTACTCTCCTTGTCGGCCTTCAGTTCTTTCATCATTCTCATCATGTCCTTCCTGAGTGCTTGCATGGTCTTGGACTCACTACCACTGTTTTCATCCATACTCTCCTCGTCGTTCGTCTTCCTTTTCCCTCGGAAGGATATTTTATTTTCACTCTCTATATCCATCACTCGATTGTACGCTTCATCGTATGACGATGGAGGCACGACTTTCATTTTCTTTCTCAGCAATGGGTGTAACCCTTCGATGAACCATCGCTTCTTCAGCCCGTTGGCCGGCTAAGTCTCCAGTTTTTCCAACAATTCTTTCAGTCTCCGGTTGTAGGTTCGCACGTTCTCGTGCTTCCCTTGCTTCGTACTATAGATCTCCGCTACAATTTCACTGTCATCCCTCAGAAGTTTGAATTCATCTTGGAATGCCTTCTTAAGTAATCTCCATGATGCCATGTGTGCTTGGTCCAAATCTGTGTACCATCGATGGCACTATCTCTCAGTGTCACTGGAAATGCTTTCAGCCAGTAGTCCATATCATCTTGCCCATTGGCTATCCAAATCATCTCACATGTCTTACAGTGTCGTACTAGATCTTCTAACCCATCCCCCATAAATTTTGGCATCTTCTGCCTCTCAGCTGGCAGAGTCACCATCCTTCCCTGATGCCCTCCTTGTGCGTTGGACCTGACTGGACTGGTTCTCTTGCAACGTCCCAGTGCGTCACTTGCACTCTCGTCCACGTTTGAGTCTTCCCCACGTCCTCTGTCAGTGTCCTCTACACCTTGAGTCTCCTCGGGTTCGTTCTGATACTCCCTCTGCCCTGGGGTCTTAGGCTTAGATCTTCCAACTCTCAGCCCTTCGTCGTCCGATATGGATAACTCTCCGATGCGGCGTATGCTATTTTCAATTTCTTCTGTCAATTCATTTTCATTCCCTTTTTCTTTATTTATCAACAGTGTCTTTAAAATTCCTTCGTCGGCATGATGATGTTCATTGACAATTTGTCTCAGTGTTTTCCTTCATTCTTCTTGTTCCTTTAATCTCAATGATCTTCATGTTCTTTCCTCTGGTGTTTCATGCCCATTTGGTACTTGGTTCTTATCCTTATTGAGTTGTATGGGCATTAATTACTACTTGGGTGAGGAGATGGTCGACCTCTTGGTTGACGTGCAATTGATCCCAGATGACCAACTGAGGGGTCTCTCATCTGAGAGCCTCCCTCCGTACGTGGTCCTTCAACGAGTTTTCCCACAAACTACAAGGTCTTCCGTCAGAGCATCTTCACGATCCTCGTTTTCTTGTACTGGCTCTTCGGTCGACTGCCCCATCACAACGCCATCTTCATTGTGTTTTTTTCGACCTTGGTTACACCCGACGGTTTGCTTGTTTATGACAATGCCACTTGTCTGATGGTTTCTGACGACTCAGCTTGTCATCGACAGCCAACTTGTCATCTGATGGTCTCCGACAACTCAACTTGTCATCCGATGGCCTCAGACGACTCAACTTGTCATCGACTTGTCACTCGATGGCCTCGGACGACTCAACTTGTCATCGACTTGTGACCCGGTGGCCTCGAACGACTCAACTTGTCACCCAATGGCCTCAGATGACTCAACTTGTCATTGACTTGTCACCTGATGGCCTTGGATGACTCAACTTGTCATCGACAACCAACTTTTCATTTGATGGTCTCCAACGACTCAACTTGTCATCCGATGGCCTCGAACGACTCAACTTGTCATCGACTTGTCACCCGATGGCCTCGGACGACTCAACTTGTCATCAACTTGTCACCCGTTGGCCTCAAACGACTCAACTTGTCATCGACAGCCAACTTGTCATCCGATGGTCTTCGACGACTCAACTTGTCATCCGATGGCCTCGGACGACTCAACTTGTCATAGACTTGTCACTCAATGGCCTCAGACGACTCAACTTGTCATCAACTTGTCACCTGATGGCCTTGGACCACTCAACTTGTCATCGACTTGTCACCCTTGACCCGTTTTTGAACTAGCAACGACGCCAAATGTTTACGGCAATATGGTGTGTTTCACAGAATATGGAGTAAATAGAAATAAGTAGTAGTATAGTGCATCATACGAACATAACAGAATTACTCAGAATAGACCATTGTATTCATCATTGATTCACAGGAAACATTACAATGGTCATGACAGCAACATACATATTTCATTATGATTCCAATGTCTGCATATCAACTATTGTCAAATCACCGATGTCTCGACTACGATGTATTGACGCTCTAAATACTCATCGCCAAGGTTGGTTGTGATGCCAACCGTTGGTACCGACTCCAAACTAGCCGACCCATCGGTTGGTACGGACAACTAATTACATCTTATTACGTTATTTATTCACTTAACTAATTTGTTGTCTACACTCTCTGGGGGCTATGAAAGCTCCTAGCTCAGATAGTTTTCAGGCAGGATTCTTTCAAAAGTTTTGGGATGTGGTGGGTGATGATGTTTGGCAGGGTACGGAGGAATGCGAAATTAGAAAGGATATGATGGGATAATGGAACAGGACTTTCCTTGCTCTCATTCCCAAAGTAAAAAACCCCAAGTTCTTTGATTAATATAGGCCAATAGTGCTATGTAATGTGATATATAAGATAGTAACTAAGGCTATGGCATCTAGATTAAAAGCCTGTTTGGAAGGTTCGATCTTAGAAGAGTAGAGTGGTTTCTTGAAAGGCAAACAAATTCTTGATGGGGTTGTACTCACCCATGAAACCATACATTCGATTGAGGAAAAAAATAAATAAGGAATGATTATTAAGCTAGACATGAACAAGGCCTATGACCGAGTTTCTTGGGAATTTCTTATTTTGGTCATGAAGATAATGGGTTTCAGCGAGGCTTGGTGTGGTTGGATTTTTAGTTGTATATCCACTGTGTAATATGTGGTTCTAATCAATGGGAGATCCACTAATTTCTTCCCAGCAAAGTAGGGGTTGAGACAGGGGGACCCATTGTCCCCTTTTCTTTTCCTTATTGTGGTTGAAGCTCTAATTTATGCTTTAAAAAAGGCTAGTGCTGAAGGGAGAATCAAAGGTTTGCAAGTTTCGAGTGGATTCCCCAATATGACACATCTCCAATTCATTGATGACACCTTGCTCTTTGGGGAGGCTTCAACTATGGAGGCTTTGGGCTTCAAGAAAATTCTCAAGACTTATGAAAAGGCGGCTGGCCAAAAGGTAAACCCAAGTAAGTCACACATTTTCTTTCTTAAATATTTTGCCCCAATGCTTTGGAGGTTCAGAGAATTCTAGGTTTTGAAGTAGATTCCCTTCCTAGTAGTTACTTAGGCATGCTATTGGTAAATAAAAGAACTTCATAAGAACAATGGAGGAAGGTTGTGGATAAGGTCCAAGGCAAGTTGGCTTCTTGGAAGGGAGAGTGGCTTTCTCTTGCAGGATGAATCACCTTAATCAAAGCCTCCTTGGAGGTGGTCCCCATGTATACAATGTCTGCCTTTAAAATTCCCAGCAAGGTGGCTAAATCTCTAGAAAAACACAAACAATCTTTCTCCGGAGAGGCACAAAAAAGACTTTCAAATACATTTTGGTCAAATGGGAAGAAGCATGCAAGACAAAGAAAATGGGTGGATTGGGTTTCCGGAACTTAAAGAATATTGACAAAGCTCTTGGGGCCAAATTGGGGTGGAGAATTTATGAAGAACAAGATAGATTGTGGAGCAAAGTTCTACAAGCCAAATATCTACAAAATTAGAGACTTTTTGTTTGATGCAAATACGATTTTACCATCAGGATCTAGCATTTGGATTTTTTGAGAATATGTATCAGAACCCTTTTGCCTGATCTGATTTGGAAGGTGGGAAAAGGGCACAAAGTGAAATTTTGGAAGGATCTTTGGATCGAAGAAAAACCTTTAAAGGACACTGCTCGGTTTGCACCGCTGGCAACCACTGTTGAGCCTAGATTGGGAATCTTGGTGCAAGATTACAAGGATCAGATTGATGGTAAGTGGCATGGAAGGTTCCGAAAGGATTGGATGGAGCTTTGAGTGCAACCTGGAATGAAGTTCTAAAAAATGTTAAAAAGGTGGCCTTCTCGGAGGAAGAGGATAGATGTATGTGGATGTTTAGTGGGGAAGGTAGAGCAATGGTAAAGGAAGTATAGTCCAAATATTTTTGCCATGGCCAGTGTGTGAACTCCTCGATGCTGTCAAAAATTTGGAGTAGGCAGTGTATGCCTAAGTGTTGGTGAAAAATCATATTTCACTTTTACATAAGTTAATTAGGGAGATTCTTTTTAGGATAATGTTTCCTTTCTCATACTGGAGAGATTTATGGTGAGTGACCTAAGCTTTCCTTTCCCACTTTGTCCCTATTTGGCAAGTTGCTATATTTTAGGAAGGTTAGTTGTTTTTCTTTTTAGTGCTTAAGACATTTATGGCATGTATCATCATCTGCCATTTTTATATCTCTCCCACTTTGGCAAGTGGTTGCTTATTTATGTAACTCTAGTATTATAAATGTAAAGCACACCTATTCGAATGCATTTGGCTTGTGCATTATCCTCTTGTATCTCTCTCTTGTAGAAGTTTTCCTGTAGATGATCTTGGCTCCTGTGAGTCCTTGTGTGACTCTAACATGGTATTAGAGCACATCAATCAGCACTAACATGGTATCGGAGCTCCAGATATGTCAGTTTCTTCTCAAATCAGAGAGGGTTTCTGCCATGATCAGATAATCTATGCATCCTAGAGCAAAACGGACCTCACGGTTGCGCTCAGAAGGTGTCAAACCCCTATTTTTATATAAGGCACTCTATTATTTGCTGACAAAAAATTTTTGGGCATTTTTTTAGGGTTTAGTTTTTTATGTGCAGAAAAATTTGTACAGCTGCCTTGATTTATGTGCCAGATTTCTATACAGTTGCCTCAATTTTTGTGCCAAGATTTATGTACAGTCACCTCAATTTCTGTGTCAAATTTTTCTGAGCATATTTTGATTTTTGAGCTGCCTCGATTTGCGTGTCAAAAAATTTCAAATCTACCTCAATTTTTGTGCTGCCTCAATCTATGAATCTGCCTCGATTTTCATGCTGCCTCAATCTATGAATCTGCCTTGATTTTCGTGTCACGCTCATATGGAGGCCTAATAAGGTAGTTTTCTTCCAGAGGCCATAACTTGAGCATACAGACTTGAAAATTGGCAAACAAAAAGGCATTGGAAAGCTGGTTCTATGCACTATCTAGTAATGCTAGTCTTTTTCCTAGATTTTTCTATTTGACACATGGTTTTTCTATTTTAAGTCAAGGCATCATTTCTGGCTTTCGAGCTCCGTTCTTGCGCCCAAAATCTTCATTTTTTGGAAACGAATAGGCGTTGGAAAGGTATTAGAGAGCTCTACACAGTCATCTATGTAATTTTTTCAGATTCAGGCCTAGGTATCTTTTATTCAGTTTGTTAATTTTATGGCTTCTATTGGATATCTTGGACATGCTGCCTCCTGGAAAGGTTTTTTTTGCTTTGATAGGCTTGATTTATCAACAATAATCTATTTTTGGTCTCTCTTGCACTTTCTATAGCATAATGAGGATATCAAACTATTTGTACTTGTGCTTATGCTTCCTTGGTTTAGCCCTGGAGGCAACCTTCATAGTTTGTTCAGTATTTTTGAGATCATTGGTACCTTATGTTACCAACCTCTTTGATCCTGATCTTCAGTGGGGTTTTCCAGTAAAACATAATTCTTCTTCAACAATCATATGCAGTAGATCATTTTTAATCCTTCTATTACTTGTTGCTACATTAGAGTTCAGTGTTGCATCATCATTAGCTTCCAGTGATTCTGTACAGCATGTCATCTTCTATCCTTTGTTGCTTCATTAGAGTTCAGTGATGCTTCGTCATGAGCTTCCAGTAATTGAGAGTCGCTTCTTCATGAGCTTCTAGTAATTCAGGGTTGCTTCTTTGAATGCTTCCAATAATTCTTTGTAGCAAAAACAATCATTGTATATGGGTACCTAACATGGCTTTGTTGCTAGGACCCATCTTTCTTTCTTTCTTTTTAGCTTGTGTAATCTCCCTAAGTTGCACTTATGGGGGGTGTTGGTGAAAAATCATATTTCACTTTTACATAAGTTAATTAGGGAGATTCTTTTTAGGATAATGTTTCCTTTCTCATACTGGAGAGATTTATGGTGAGTGACCTAAGATTTCCTTTCCCACTTTGTCCCTATTTGGCAAGTGGCTATCTTTTAGGGAGGTTAGTTGTCTTTCTTTTTAGTGCTTGAGACATTTATGGCATGTATCATCATCTACCATTTTTATCTCTCTACCACTTTAGCAAGTGGTTGCTTATTTATGTAACTCCAGTATTGTAAATGTAAAGCACACGTATTCGAATGCATTTGGCTTGTGCATTATCCTCTTGCAGCTCTCTCTTGTAGAAGTTTTTCTGCAGATTATCCTATCTCCTATGAGTCCTTGTGTGACTCTAACACTAAGGCATGTGTGTTCCTATGGATCTCATGGAAAGGTAGATCCTTGACTTGGGATAGGCTAGCCAAGCTTGGCAAGGTGGGTGTAAAGTACTAAATATTCCACATTCATACATAACTGAAGTAAAGCTAAATTAACTACAAGTAAGTAAAGTAAGGTAACTACAATTACATCAACAAGTAAAAGAGATAGAATTAACATCATTCGTCGGTACATGCTTTCATTCAATAATTTGATACACAAACATATTTCATTCTTCTTTCTGAGTTCGATTACAAAGCTTTTCTAAACAATATATATACAAGTTTCAATAATGGCTTTATGCCTTACATAGCATTTGAGTTCAATGAAGAAGTACAACTATCAGGAATATCAAGTAAATCCAAGCAATAAGTCCTCAACCACCATCAACCAACTATTCATCTGCTACATCTAAGGACAAGAACATGGTTCAAGTGCTCTTTTGCTCAACCACGAAGCTTGCGCTTCCCCGGTATTCCTCAAACTGAGGAATGTCTGACCCTGCTCGAAGGGCCTAGCAACCTATAAACAAGTGCAGGGTGGAATCTGTTGAGTGTCTATTAACCTACATGCATCCTAGCTAGAATGCAACATCACATTAATAGGACATGGCAGGGAAAAATAATATAGTGCAACTAGGCAAATAACCCATCTATTTCACCGGTACATATGTCTGTTTCAATGTCAAATCACTTTGGCCAAAGTAATAACCATTTTAACGGTATGTAGGTTTTGAAAAGGAAACCTACTTCCCTGAATCCCCATGTTCGGCACCCATCTCAGAAGACAATCTTTCCAAAAGCATACAAACATGAAAACATAAAAAGACTTTCTCTATTTTAACACAATTTACAACAAAATCAAGTTTATTTAGTGTGTGTGTGAACACTGATTAGAACTTTGTTTTAGGATTACCACCTTTGTTTACTTCACAAGTAGATAATCTTATTGGTATGAACACAATTTGATTTGTCGAGTATATTTTGTATATTTCAAAAAAAAGATTTGTTTTTCATTATTGTGGTAATATATTGAGTATTTAGTTCATAAGCAAAATAGGTTTCTTCCTATGAGCTATAGATGAATGATTGTTATAACTAAATTTGGTTAATAAGACTCAACTATGAATGTGCATTATTTCATGTTTTCCCTTTATTATAAGAAATACTAGGTCCCCTAAGTGTTTGGAATATTACATCTGCTTAGGTTAACTTACAAAGTTATCAATTAATTCTTGAAACCAAAAATAAAAAAAATAGATCTTATTTTCCTATAACAAAATAAGAGCCTAGTTCAATAGGTATATATATAATAAAGCCAAAATGTTATCATATGATACATGCTCATTAGCAAAGACAATTTAACTCCTAGAGAAACATTTACAAAATAGGGAAGTCATTTAAAAAGGAATCAAATACGCTTTAGATGGCAGAGAGGCCGCAAAGAATTAAATAGGTCATTCCATAACACATATATTAAAGGAATGATGCCATCAAACGGCATGTCTTTGGCAGTTTGATCAAGAAACAATAGATTGAAAGGGATTTCACGTGATTTGGCAACAAGATTTGTAGATTTGAGACAAACGGTAGAGGAAGGCCGAAAGTCCTACATTACATTCAATGAAAGATTCAAAATAAAAAAAACTACATCAGAGGTCGATATAAGGTAAGGAAGTTGCAAGTCTTAACAATGGCTCAGACATAGGCCGATAATTGGAGAAGACAACATTATACACTTCAGTCTAAAATAATGATAAGGCGACCGATCTAAAGGCAAAATTAGGTTGTTTTTGTGCCTAATACCAGGCAACCCTTTTGGAACGTCCAACTTCTTCAAAAAGCGTCGTCCTCAAGGAAGAGGCAGCCCAATTTAAACACAGTGCTAAAAAAAATAAAGAAGAATATACAAGGTCGTTCAATATCCACAGATGAAGTAAAGTTCGTTGTTGAACAAACAAAAGTGCAAATACAGATTTAAAGGAAGTCGGTCATAAAGATCTACAGGCCAATAATAAAATCGATTGAAGTAAAGGATTGCAAAACAGTTACTATTAAATCACAAACCTTAGTATGGTAAAGAAAATAGGCTGATCTAGGCGTATAAGGTGAGAGCCAAATTAAAAGAAAATAATTCCAGATCAAGAATAAGACTTTTGAATTTATCAGAGACCAATATAAGTCTTTAAAAAGGGCGATGCAGATCATCATTAAGGGAGTGGAGTTCACTGTCAAGTAGAGAGACTAAAAAAAAAAAAGATAACAAGATTGATTACAATTTAGAATGTAGGAACGTCTTATTTCAAGAGAAGTCATCACATTAAAGGTCGGGCATAACTTCATAAGATTTATTTTAAGAGTTGATTTAAATAGAAATAGTCATCTGAAGAATTTGAGAGGGCATAACTGGATTAGGCCGATTGGAACTCCACAGGCCAATAGAAGGGTAAAGCAAGGTTCAAATCACAGATAAGTTATGCTAAGACTAATTTACTCTAACAACCAGTCAAATTTCTTTCTACCTTTAAGTAATTTACAGTCTTAGAAAAAAAATACCAGTCTCAGGTGGTATTTTTGCTTTTTCTATGCCTATGAATCTTCCTCTTACACCCTCCGATCCTTCTTTTGGCGCCGTATCTTTGTGTGTTGTCCCTTCTTTTCTCCTTGATTTTCATTTTATTCCCAAATCCAAAACCTAATTCCTATTCGTTCCTCCCCATGCAAATCTTTTTATTTATTTATTTATTTGATATTTTAAAAATTCTTTTAAAATGCAAGGAATGTTTTTTTCTTTTATCTTCTAACTGAGCTAAAATTATACTCTATATTGAAATATAGATAAATCTATATATATCTAAGAGATTAAGTACTTTTCATAAAAGACAATTAAATAATGTAAAAAATAAAACTTATTTTTATTCTAAGCAACCTAATTTTTTATTTACATTTAATTCTGTATATATATAAAGACGAAATAGAATCAGCCACCAATATTTTACATAATAAGGGGGTATTTTATTTTTCTTTGCAATATATTTTAATTCTGTATATCTATATATTAATTTACCCAACTAACTTATTTACTTAGACAAAACAAGCATCAAAGTCAAGCGTAAATGCAATGCAAGTTAATGACATTATCAAACAAAGAGTAATAAGTAACAATCATTCACACAATAATGTAAATCTGTGTGAGTGCATGTGACACTAGATAAAACCCATCTATTATTGTCAAGCGGCTAGGTCCCCTCTTCCTGAGCCATGTTCTTGCCTTCAACAACCTGCAGTCAAACCTATTCACTTTCCACTGTCAATAGGTTAGTTTTGAAATATAGCTGAAGCGACATAATCATAAGCCAAATAATATATATCCCTATCAACTATCATCAATTAGTGTCCAATAGTCCTATGCATTAACATAATGAAATAAATCACAAAGTCTAAAACGTGACAGTGGGTCCTTCCTGGTGCATCCTATGCAAGAAGGCCTATGAAGATGGAAGCCACATATTCCTACTATGTGACTTTGTTCAAGAGCTATGGGGCAGATTCCATAAGTGATGGAATCTAGATTGGGTCACCCTGCAGGATGTAAATATGCTATTAGAAAATTGGAATTTCAAAGTGAAAAGTAAGGGGCTGCATTTTGTTTGGGAAGTGTTTCCGGCTCTTTTGATTTGGAATGTATGGTTAGAGCGAAATAAAATAATCTTCTTGGAACAAGAAAGGGGAGTGGATAGAATATGGGACTAGATTGAATGTGTTGTTAATTATCTTGGAGAGACTAGAAAGAAAAAGGACTGGAGGGTGTATGATGAGGAGAAAGGGTTGGCCAACGAATGGTTGAGGTTTTGATGGTTGGGTAGTGCTGGCAGTTCTATGCAAAAGGGAGCAAAGGATCGATTTGTTAGATGGTTTCCTTAGGACTCAGGTTGGATAAAAATGAATTTTGATGGCATGGCTAGAGGTAATCCGGAGAGGGCTAGAGGAGGCAGAATATTTAGAGATGCCAAGGGGCAACCTTTAGGATACTATGCCTTGGATTTTGGAATTGACTCCAACAACATGGTTGAGGCCAAAGCGCTTTGGAAAGGCCTCATATTGGCCAGGGAGCATAATTGGGATAATCTATGGGTAGAAGGTGACTCGAAGATAGTTATTGGTTTGTTGGATAAGGGCGCTTCTAAAAATTGGAGGCTAGAATAGATTATGGTGGAAATAAGAAAAATGGTAGGATGATTTAGAAGCTTTAAGGCCTCTCACATAAAGAGAGATGGGAACCAAGCCACTGACTGAGCAACCAACCAAGGAATTGATGCTGGGAGTAGTAGTGTTTCAGATATGGAAGATCTAAAGGAGAATTACCCCTATGAATTGATAAGAATTATTTAGCATGACATCAAGGAATACCTCCCCGATAATGGGCAAGATCATTAAATAGCCATGATAGTTGAGCTCATGAGAGAAGATACGTGTGAGGTGATGGTGGCCAGGCTGGCCGCTCGTTAACTGGGGTGGCATGTGGCAGAGGAGGAGGCTATTTCCCTTTTTGTTTTTGTGTTTCCTTATTATCTGGTACTTCTTCATTGTGTTTTTGGTATGGTGGAGTTAAGAGGTTTTTCAAGCCAGAGCAGAAATATGGGTGGTGGTAGTGGTCATGACAAAGACAAAGGAAAAGGAATGGTGATGAGCCAAAGAATTGACTCATTTATTTATCAATGTTTTCACATTCTGATAAACTTTTAACAAACATATTGGCATATAAATACATATTATTATAGTTATATTCATCTTGAGAATTATTTATGCTTATGTTTTGTTTCCATTATGCTTTGATGAAATCTCTTTAGCTTTGATACTTGAATGACATTTTCTACGTGCATATCTCATAATTTGTGGTATAAGTTGTGGATGTTAAATAAGGATTGCAGCAGTTGAACTCCAGATAGCTCCAGAGGCTGATACTTCCTAAGAATCATCCTCCCCTTAAGTCTATGACCTCCAACAAACGTTCCTAGGAATATTCTAAGTCCAGCAACACATCCAAACCAGCGCCTCAATCCTAACTGTAGTTCTTAAATCACACCACCATGTCACTGAACTTTGGTGACTCAGATAACTGACAGTAGACATCAGTTCTAGCTATTGTTGCCACCAGACACCCCATTGTTTTAGGGAACTCATGAAGTTCTCCTAGCTAATCACCTTATTCAGATCGTGGATCTAGAGTTCTCTACTGTTGATTGCATAGTTAAGTAAATAATACAATTGGTTGTTCCAATTCGTAGGAATTAGTTAGCAGCTAGATTTTCCTTTCAATAAGCATGCAACTGGTTGTTCCAGTTCACTGCAATTAGACTTGCAATTAGTATCTCTTTCCAATAAGGCTCGATTGTATAAGTAGGAGAGCCATCGCATCTTTTTAGTTAGTTCACGTTTTCATCCGATAGTTGTTCAGTGCAGTTTGTTTCCAGTAGAAGGAAAACTTATGAGTTTAGGCATGTATGTTCTTTGACTGAGAATAAAATGCAAATGAAGGGAGATTTCTTCTGAAAGAGTTGTTAAGCAAAGAGGATCATCTCTAGCTGGGAAAGTAGGGCCCGCTTCCCCATCTTGGAAGAGATCTATCGATATTATGTTTGTGTTATTTCTATTCCTGTCTATTTCCTTGCTGCAAATTGTTGTGTGTGTTTCTATTGTTATCTGTTCTTACCTGCAGGTTTATTCTTCAAAAATATAAAATCATAAAAATTAGATTTGTTATCTCTTAAAGCACTATGATGTTCAGAGTATTGCATGGCTAAGAAATAACAATAGATTCCATTCCTTTTCATTTACTATTTCTACAAGTGTGTTCATTTCCAACAACTAGATTAAACATTTATTTCAGCAAGTGTGTTTGTTTCCAGCAATTAGATTAACGTTTATTTCAACAATGTTAGAATAGTTTCATTCCAAGCAAGTGTGTTTCTTTCCAAGAAAATTAAGGTAGTTTATTTCATGAGCAAGAAGACCAAAACTCCAACTCTACAAGGGTCCATAAACTAATCCTTGGTCATAAACCATTCCATTCAAAATCCCCCCCAAATAGTCTTATCGCAGATCGCTCCAGACACCTCTAGATTGATAAAGATAAATGATGATGTATTAACAAACACTACAAACAACCTCATCATTTTTGGCTCCGTTGCCGGGGATAATCTACAAATCATTATAGGTTTAAGGTGTTGATAAGACTTTAGATCCATTAGTTTGTGAGTAGACCTAGGGATGCCTTAGGTCAATTCATTAGACATCCTATAGCAGATATACCTCTGGGGGCTATTTTGGAAGAACCTCCAGATCACCCAATCAATCAAGAATCACTTGTACTATCAGAGTCTTCCAACTCATCTGCCACATCCTCAACAATGGGTGATCAGGAAGATCCAGCTAATAACAGAACCTTCTCTTATCCGATCGCTATCGTTCCTAGGGTAAATGAGCCCCCTATGAAAAACATATCACCTGCATTTTTACCTACCTTTAGGGGAAAAATGTCAGAAGATCTAGACCAATTCCTATTTGAGTTCAAAGTCCTTTGTCAAACTTATGACTATACTACAGATGACCAGAAGCTGAAACTGTTCCCTTCCACTCTTAAGGAGTCAGCTTTAAGATGGTTCATGGGATTGGCAAATGGAGGAAGAGAACTTAGAAGACTATGTGGATATATTCTTATTTGTCCATAGGAGGTGTGGAAACAACCTAGATGAGGAATTAAGTAAAACCATCTTTCTAAGAGGGATTGGTGATGAGAGTAGGGAAGCACTAAATCTGATGGGCAAGGGAGATATTAATAAACAAACTTTTGAGGAAATTGTGGAAATTTGCATAAACTATTCTCGTACAAGAGCAGACAAAAGAATTTTAAAAAGGGGTAGTAACAATGACGTTACAAAAGTAATGGAGGAACTAGCAAATCTAAAAACTGACATCCTACTTCATTTGAATACCACTTTGGATGACATGCAGGCTAGTAAAAAGAGTACTGAACCCTTAGCTATTTACTGCCCTCATTGTAGGGAGAAACATCCACTTAGGGAATGCCCCTTGAAGAGAACTGAGTTGTGTAAAATCTAGAAGAAAAATCATCCTACCAATGAGTGTGACATGCTTCCTGAGATTAAAAAAGACTGAAAAAGGTTCCAGCAAATGAGGAAGAGCTAAATTTTATTGGTCAGAAACAACCTACTTACAGATTTAATCAGTTTCAAAACCAATATGCTCCAAGAGGAAACTCTTATAATGGGCCCTAGGGAATGCAAATGCCAATGCAATGGGGTCCATGGCCTCAACAAGATTGGACAAATCAATCTTGGTCCAATCCACAATGGTCAAACTAGCAACAGTATCAACAATAATGGGCTCCTCAATACAACCAAGGAATGAGGAGATTTGGAAACCAACCTCAGGCCTTACTCCCTAGACCTTCATAGCCTGCGAATGCAAATCCTAATGAGCAGGTAAACCAGCCATCAATGCCCTCACAACCAGTTCCAAACCCCAAGAACAATAGGCCACAACAATAGGTGTACAATACTGATCTAAATACAACAAACCTAAATGTTGTGGAGATTAATGATAGCCAACTCCGATCTAGAAATGTGTATGTAACTATACCTATTGAGGAAGTCATTGAAGAAGAAGAAGTGAGTCCTAAAGACGATACACAACAATCTAATAAGAAGGCTAAAGCAAAAGAGACAGAATAGATTCTGAAGGAAACCTCTGTTCCATTCCCAGAACGATTGAAACAGGTTCCTTCACAATCTAAGGAAAACCAACCCTCACATGATGACTCCCAATTAATTAGGGAACTTAGAAAAATGCACATTGAAGTTCCTTTGTTACAGGTGATAAAAGAGATTCCTGAGATAAACCAGACCATTAAGAGTTTGTGTCTAAAACTTCCAGGTAGAAAAAGAAAATTACCCAACACTATCCAAGTGGAAGGAAAGCTTTTGGATGTCCTATTAGGCAAGTTAATCCCTTAAAAATATGGGGATCCTAGGAGCCTAGTCATTACGGTAGACATAAAAGGGGTATCAGTTTCAAATGTTTTAATAGATTTGGGGGCTACCATTAATGTAATGACATTAGAGACTGTAGAAGCTTTGGAATTAACACACGATCAGCCAACATCAACTGTATTACAACTTGCAGACCTATCTATTACCAAACTAGAAGGAATTTTGGAGGACGTCATAGTCACTATTGACACTTGGGACCATTCGGTTGATTTCCTTATCCTACAGACAAGAAAGAAACGTTTAGTATACCCAATAATCCTGGGAAGACCTTGGTTGGCTACATCAGCTGCCCTTATTGACTGTAGATCTGGAAGTATGACCATTTCAAATGGAAAAAGACTTAAGGAACTTTCTATCTATCCTCTGGCCAAACCATTTCTGCAATATGAAAACAAACATGGATAGATGACTTGATGGATTCTGATGAAGAAGATGCCTCCTCATTGGCAATGGTAACAATTGTAGAACGCTTTGAAGAATGTAATGAGGAATATAAGGAGATAGAACCAAACGGTGAACTCTTTTTATATAGTGCTACCTAGCAAGAGGTCTTCGGATGGCTCCGGAGAGATCCAAAGGGATCCTTCAAAGCTTTTAATTGTCCATACTCTAAAAAGATTGCCTCTCATGTAAGTTATCAACAAGCAAAAACTCTCCACCAAGTTGTACCTCACCTTTGTCCATTAAACACACTGTTAAGTCCTTATAGAGAATTTCTTTTTGTCCATGCTGGCATGAAGCAAATCCCAGTCCAAACCAACAAACAACTTTCTATTAGCAGTTGGTTAACAGAAGTGGAAGAAGTTTGGTTGGCAAAATTGTTACAAAACCACACCCGGGTTTTTGCATGGGAATACAAAGACATGAAAGGAATCCATCCCAGTGTGTGTACACAGCATATTTATACTAAGGATGTCCAACCTGTTAGGCAACCACAATGAAGGATCAACCCATCCTTAAAAAACATAGTGAAGGAGGAAATAGAGAAACTATTGCAGGCAGGATTCATTTATCCCATCTCTGACAGTCAATGGGTATCGCCATTAGTAATAGTGCCCAAAAAGAATGGAAAATGGTGAGTCTGCATAGATTATAGGGAGATGAACAAAGCTACAAAGAAAGATTATTTTCCACTCCCTTTTATTGACCAAGTTCTAGACAACTTGGTTGGAAGTCGCTATTTCTCTTTCTTGGATGGTTTCAGTGGCTACAACTGGATCCAAGTAGCTCCAGAGGATCAGGATAAGACAACCTTCACCTACCCATGGGGGACATTTGCCTACAGAGTCTTGCCATTTGGATTGTGCAATGCGCCAGCCACATTTCAACGTGCTATTTTGGCAATATTTGTTGCTTTAGCGAATACATGTGTAGAAGTCTATATGGACGACTTCACAGTGCATGGAAAAACCTTTGATGAAGCCCTAAATAGTTTAAATAAGGTGCTTGAAAGATGCAAAGAACACCAGCTGTCTCTAAACCATGAAAAATGCTTCCTTATGAGGACTGAGGGGATTGTACTTGGTCACCACATCTCACAGGAGGGAATGAAAGAAGATCCCAAGAAGGTTGAAATCATTATACAAATTTTATCTCCTCAAACTCAAACAAAGGTAAGAAGCTTTCTCAGACATGCTGGATATTATACAAGGTTCATTGAAAATTTCAGTCAAAAATTTGACCCTATGTTCACTTTGCTAAAAAAGGATTCTAAATTTATATGGACACCAGAATGCCAACAGTCATTTGAGGCCATCAAAAGTGCCATCATAACAACTCCAGTAATAAAAGGACCAAATTGGGGAGAGTCGTTTCACATCCACACAGATGATTCCAATCAGGCCATTGGGACAGTGTTAGGACAATTGATTGAGTCTGGAGGTATGCATACAATATATTACATCAACAAAAACTTGAACCCTATAGAGAAAAATTACACCACAACAGAAAAAGAATTTCTGGCAGTAGTTTATGCTATCAACAAATTTTGCCACTACATCACAGGCTATAAAATCTTCATACACATTGATCATGTGGCCATAAGATATCTGATGAATAAGGCTATAGTAGGAGGTAGAATTATCAGATGGCTATTATTATTGCAAGAATTTGACATAACCATTGTTGATAAACCAGGCAAAGATAATGTTGTTGCGGACTTCTTGTCTAGATTGAATGTTCAGGGAAATAACGACCTAGTGGATGATGCCTTTCCTGATGAACATTTGTTCGCTATCTCTATATAATCTCTGTCATTTTCTGATCTAGCTAATTATCTAGTTTCGGGGAAATGCCCACAACACTTCAATTCAAAAGAAATCAGACGGCTAGTTCGAGAAAGCTCCAGATACAAGTGGGTAAATGGTTTTCTGTTTAAAAATTATCCTAATCATGTATTATGTCGGTGTGTGCAGGAAACGAAGGTGTATGACATAATCCATGCATGTCACGATGAACCTTTTGCTGGACACTTTTCAGCCGTCAGGACGGGGCACAAGATCCTAGGAGCTGGATATTTTTGGCCAACAATGACCAAAGATATTCACCAATATGTCAAGCAATGTGATCAGTGTCAAAGAATGGGACATCCAACTTCCACCACAGAGGTGCCACTCCATCCTCAACTGTCTTTAGAGCCATTTGAAAAATGGGGAATAGATTTTGTCGAACCAATTGATCCACCATCCAGAGGAAATCACTACATTCTAGTCTGCACAGACTTTGCCACCAAATGGGTTGAAGCAAAAGCATTACCAGTAGTGAAGGAGGAGAAAGTTACAGATTTTCTGTACAAACACATCTTGCAACGGTATGGAGCACCCAGAACGCTTGTCTTTGATTAAGGACCACAATTTATGTCTACCATGATCAAAGCATTCTTGGAAAGATACCAAATCAGTCACAAGAAATCTTCACCATATCATCCACAGAGCAATGGTCACGTTGAAGTAACAAATAGAGAATTGGAGAATATTCTCACCAAAACAATCTCAAGCAAAAGGATAGATTGGGCTGATAGAATGACAGAAGTTGTTTGGGCATATAATACTACTTGGAGGACAATAACTAACTTCATGCCATATGAGTTAGTTTATGGAAAGAACCCAGTGATGCCCATTGAATATGAGGTGGAGACATTAAAAACAACACTTGAAGTGGGTATCGATTTGACCAAAGCACAACTACAAAGGATATTGCAGTTAAACAGACTGGATGAGATGAGGATGGAGGCACCACAACATACGGAGTTAATTCAACAACAGAGGAAAGAATGGCATGACAAGCACATCGTTAGCAAGCACTTCAAGCAAGGAGATTGGGCCCTATTGTATGATTCTAAATACCAAGATCTAAAAGGGAAACTACACACCAGAGGGTTGGGGCCCTATGAAATTCAAGAAACCTTCAGTAATGGAGTTGTTCAGTTAGTTCAAATTGATGGAGATCATAGAGTTTTTCTAGTCAACAGACATAGATTGAAGTTGTATCATAAAGCAGCCTCTTAAGAGGAATTCTCTGCAGAAATTCAGTCTCGGATAGAACTTTTTTCCGTGGAAGATCTTTCTTCCATGGGAATCATTCTCTAAATGGCGATTCTTGAATTAATAAAGCAATTGAGGTTGAAAACTAGAAATGGCAGCTTCTCCTATCAGAAAACGCAAAAAAAAAATTGGGCAAATGTTGAAAACTAGCAATGGCTGCTTTGCCTAGAGGAAAGACTGAAAAACAGCAATGACGGTCTTTTCTTCGAAATTCACTTCCCTTTCAATAAAATTCTTTTACAAATTATGTAGATCTTCTAGTGATATAGCAAGTTCCAGATGGCTCTAAATAGATCCAGATGGATCCAGATAGCTATAGACGGCTCTAGATGAATACCAAGCAGGTGTTGCCTTCTCAAATACCATCAGATGCAAAGACCAATGTGCATCGGAAATTAATTTGATAAAAAGTTGAAGTGACATAGTCAAAGTCATGGGTACTTTACATAGGTATACTCTCTTCTCAAAACTTATATAATTATTCTAATGTGTATAAATATGCCACTTGTTTCAAAAAGTAACATCATGCAGACTTCAACTTTTGGCATGCAAAAATAGTAGTCATAGCAATGATTATGGGCTGACAAGTGGCAATAGAGTAGTTGACAGCGGATCTTACATATTCCCCAAGGAGATCGCAGTACTTGGTCATTAAAATAGGTGAGATTTAAATTATTGCCAAAAATGGAATACATGCCTGATTTACAAAATCATAATAACAGTAATGATGACCAATTAAGGGGGGTACATCTGAATTGACATGAAGCCGTAGAGGGATGGTGTTAGCTTCAGAAATGCATAGAAGGTAATTAAAATGGTGGCTCTGAAGCGAAACTTCGCATGCACCACCTTGCGGCAGCACTCCAGAGTACACGCCATGAGTACCGAAAGGACAGCCGGAACAAATGCCAACCTACATGCAATTATTTCTTCCAACGAACTTGCAGATGGCAACTCATACTTTGATAACTTCCTTCTTCGCCGAACCAAAACAAAGAAAGTTTTAAACGAACCGAAGTTGCAGTGCAGACCCTTACTCCAGATTGAATTTCTTCAAACCAGAGTAGTAGATAGAAAGATAGTTGCCAGACATGGGGAACAAAAGAAAAGCAAAGCCAGAAAATGCAATCATCGACAACGCCAGTGCTCAAATTTTCTAGCAAGCTGGGTGGCTCGAGTTCTGACAGAAATTTGAAGGGTTCGAGGAGGAATTGGTTCAAGAATTTGTCAAAAATTTCCATAGGACCTTCACAACTATAAAAGGGGTAAGGATTCCAATCAATTCCACTGTCATTAGTCAAATATTTGGAATAGTTGCAGTAGGAGTTGATTTGTTTGCCACTAAACCCTCATATGAGGAGTTAATTCAGAACTTCCATGTTGATCCAGCGCACTTGCCTCGATACATTATTAGCAAAGGTGCCACAAAAGGCATCGACAGGACCAATCTTCTGGACCCATGGAAGATTGTAGTCCTATGGGTTATGAAGTTCTTTACTTGTGATGGCCAGTATGGGATAGTACTCGGCCCTAGAATGAGGTTGATTACCCACTTGCGACATGGTGCCAACAACCTGCATTTTTTTATAAACATCCCTGCCTTTTGCACACTACATTGATAAACATGCTGACAAAGCACAAAAACAAAGAGGGTCAGGTTAGCCACACAGGGTTAATCCATTTGATTATTAAACACCATTTAATGCAGCAAGAGGATGGGCAGAGAAAATGGGAGGATTTTCTTGCTTTGACACCCAGAATGAAAAGAACAAAACACTCTTCTACTATTGTATCTGTATCTGGCAAGGCTATCACCCTACCCTCAAAACCCTCTGAAGTCTGCTTCAAAAGGCTCTGAAAAGGTGCAGAGCATTAGAGCCAACAGGGCGAAGCAGTGTCTTCTGAACCTGTACAAATAAGGCACTCTCGCACCTTTATTATTTCTTCAGATGAGGAAGATATTGAACTAGGCCCCACCGCTCTAGCAAGTTAGCAAGGTAGCCCGCCAAGAGAGAAAGAAGCAGTTGAGGAGGGTGGCGGCAATGATATTCTACCAAGGGAGCAAGAAGCAATTGAGGAAGGTGGTGGCAGTGATATTCCAGCAATAGTTGGTGGGCATGATGCTCTAGAGGCACCAAAGAACGAACCATTGCAACATGGCCATAGACAAGGCAAATAGGCCATGACAAAGAGCTCCATCTCTGAAGACACCATGGCACAAGACACCCGACATGCCCTTGCCATTTCAAAGATTGAATTTGAGCTGAAACAGTGTAAGGCACAGTTGGCAACCTTGTCCCACCAAGTAAAGGCAAAAGATGAGGAGCTGGCGACAGAAAAAGTGAAGGCCACTGGGGAAAAGGAAGAAAAGGAGAAAGAAATTGTTTCTTTGAAAAAGGAAGTGGATAATCAAGCAGGAATGATTGCCCAAAAGGACAGGCAAATTGCCAGACTAAGGCAAACTGCAGCCCAGCAAACCCCTACCACCACGTCCTTAAATGTTTATGCACAAAATCTGCAGTTAATTGTAGATAATAGGCAACTCAAGGGTGAAATTGCAAAGCTCTAGAGAGAGATGGAGACCTTGAGGCAGGAGAAAGCAAAGGTAGAGCAAAATTTGGCTTTTGCCTATGAAACGGAGGAAACCCTGTTGGCACAAAGGGCACCCTCAGGTGTGTATGCCCTTTTTCTATGGGAACAATTTTTGAGATGGAAATTGTTACGCATTAACTGTAATTTGCCTTTTGATTTTGATAATGATAAAGAGTTTGTTGACTGTTACTTCCAAAACCCACTAGACCAGCAAAACCTTCTCTGTGAGTTTTCTAGCATGGCCACATTATGGGCCATGTCAATACTTCTATGCTAAATCTTTATATAGGGGAGCTCCAAATCCGGAGCTATCTGTCCCTATTGAGGAATAATAGATTATGGGAAGACAGAATGGATGAATATGAGACTGCTGCAGGGTCAATATGAGACTACTGCAGGGTCAATATGAGACTACATGGTTCAAAAATACTTTTAGAGCCAATGTTTACAAGTAGGGTATCACAGGCCAATATATACAAAATTTAAATTCTTATATTATAGGTTTCTTTGTTGTTGCAGATTTCCTTCCCAATGCAGCTGTGTCAAGCTGCAGAGCACAGTTTGAAGCACTCCCCAATGTACTGAAAAGAAGGGAACCAGTTTCCCTTGCAAACATAAGATGGATGACTGAAAAAGTCAGGAGGCTCATTTTGATTATTCAACAAAAGCAACAAAACTAGATAGGAATGAGGTTTAGGCCTCCACTGCTGCTCATGCCAGCACCCAGACTCAGCCATCCTCAAGGTGAACCAATGCAATAGGAAAAAATCAGCAAATGGTACAGTAGGTTTCAAGAGAATGACGGGTTCCATCCCAAGGGAAGACAGTTGTTCCAATATATTAATGAAGACTATAGCTGCAACACAATAATGGAGGGGAAGAACATACTTGATGAAGCAGATTAGTAGATTCCATGAGGACATGGCATAAGCTAAGTGGGGAGTAGATGATGAGCCAAAGAATTGACTCATTTATTTATCAATGTTTTCATGTTTTGATAAACTTTTAACAAACATATTGGCATATAAATACATATTATTATAGTTATATTTGTCTTGAGAATTGTTTATGCTCATGTTTTGTTTCCATATGCTTTGATGAAATCTCTTTAGCTTTGATACTTGAATGACATTTTCTACGTGCATATCTCATAATTTATGGTATAAGTTGTGGATGTTAAATAAGGATTGCAATAGTTGAACTCCAGATAGCTCCAGAGGCTGATACTTCATAAGAATCATCCTCCACTCGAGTCGATGACCTCCAACAAATGTTCCTAGGGATATTTTAAGTCCAGCAACACATCCAAACCAGCACCTCAATCCTAGCTATAGCTCTTGAATCACACCACCATGTCACTGAACTTTGGTGACTCAGATAATTGACAGCAGACATCAGTTCCAACTATTGTTGCCACCAGGCACCCCACTATTTTAGGGAACTCATGAAGTTCGCCCAACTAATCACCTTATTCAGATCGGGGATCTGGAGTTCTCTGCAGTTGATTGCGTAGTTAAGTAAATAATACAACTAGTTGTTCCAGTTCGTAGGAATTAGTTAGCAACTAGATTTTCCTTTCAATAAGCATGCAACTAGCTGTTCCAGTTCACTGCAGTTAGACTTGCAATTAGTATCTCTTTCCAATAAGTATCGATTGTATAAGTAGGAGAGCCATCGCATCTTTTTAGTTAGTTCATGTTTTCATCCGATAGTTGTTCATCGCAGTTTGTTTTCAGCAGAAGGAAAACTTCTGAGTTTAGGCATGTATGTTCTTTAATTGAGAATAAAATGCAAATGAAGGGAGATTTCTTCTGAAAGAGTTGTTAAGCAAAGAGGATTGTCTCCAGCTGGAAAAGTAGGCCCGCTTCCCCATCTTGGAGGAGATCTCTCGATATTCTGTTTGTATTATTTATGTTCCTGTCTATTTCCTTGCTGCAAATTGTTGTGTGCTTCTACTGTTATCTATTCTTACCTGCAGGTTTATTCTTCAAAAATATAAAATCATAAAAATTAGATTTGCTATCTCTTAAAGCATTGTGATGTTCAGAGTATTGCATGGCTAAGAAATAACAATAGATTCCATTCCTTTTCATTTACTATTTCTGCAAGTGTGTTCATTTCCATCAACTAGATTAAACATTTATTTCAGCAAGTGTGTTTGTTTCCAGCAATTAGATTAACATTCATTTTAGCAAGTGTGTTTATTTCAGCAATGTTAGAATAGTTTCATTCCAAGCAAGTATGTTTCTTTCCAAGAAAATTAAGGTAGTTTATTTCATGAGCAAGAAGACCAAAACTCCAACTTTGCAAGGGTCCATAAATTGATCCTTGGTCATAAACCATTCCATTCAAAATCCCCCCCAAACAGTCTTATCGCAGATTGCTCCAAACACGTCCGGATTGATAAAGATAAATGATGATGTATTAACAAACACTACAAACGACCTCATCAAATGGCAGGGGCTTGCTCTCCCCAGTGACGTCAGATCATGAGGAAGGTGGTGAGTAGCTTAGTTGGAGGAAGGATGAAGTGGGCATATACCCCGCGCAAGAGGCTCAACAAAATTTTAGGGGATGAGGCTATGGAAAATTCCATGGCCTTGGTTGATTCAGAAGTCAAGAACCCTATGCTTCAGAGATGGCTTTGTAGGATGCTTTCTCTGGCGAAGGATGTGGATGTCCAAGATGGTGGGAAGATAAGGGAGGTGATGACTAACATTTTTCTCGACCTGAGCACCACGAGGGGACGCTGGAATGTATTCGGTACTGTTAAATCTTTAACCCTAGCAACTTTGACTTCCATTATAGTGACCTCTATTCTAGTTCATGAAGATATGGTGGAAGCGACTAAGGTTGCAGAGGAAAACCATGAAGATATCCTCGGCCATGTCCATGATGTGATGCTAGGCGTTGTGGAGACTCAGAAAATAGTGGAACGAATGGCAATTAAAATGGGAGTACCTGTGGAGGAGCATGCTTGGCTGGTATACAAGTGCGCTTGTGATGAGGAAGCGGACCTAGTGGACCTAGATGGGAAGGTAGACATATTATATGATGTTAAGCTCTTAAGTTTATAGATAGTAGATGGGGAGAGGGTCATGTAATTTGCCCTCTCACCCTGTTAATATGTATCTGTAAGATAGCTTTATATTTTTGTAAGACAGTTAAGACTGAAGGGCTATGCCGTGTTTTTGGATGGGTCCCTGGTCCCTAACCAGGGGTTATGCAACATATATATATATATATATATATATATAAAGTAGATATAGATTATAATATATATATTATATAATATTATGTTGTGATGAACTATTCACAATTAATAGAGACTTACAAAATTGAAGGATGACTCGCAAGTTTGTAGCTTCATTAAATTCACCACAATCAGTGACATTAATAAAATATTTAAATATTATAAGTTCTCAACCAATGATCTAACCTAATTTAATAGCTCCCAACTAATTCTAAAGGTTTGAGTTCGCAAGTCTGTAACTTTTGACATTTCCTTCCAGAATTCAACTACAACCATCCATCTTCGTTCATTGAATGGTAGAAATTTTTTATACATACTTTTTAAACTTTGTAATAATATAATATAGATTATGAAATCTATATCTAATTAATATATATAATATAATAAAATATTTAAAGATTCTTTAAGTTATCATTATTATCAATTTATGATAGCTCTTGAACACGAAAGGGCATTTAGAGCAATAAATTTCTAAATTCCAAAATATTATAGTTCTCAGTTGTTGATCTAAGTTTGCAAGTCTGTAACTTTTGACATTTCCTTCCAGAATTCAACTACAACCATCCATCTTTGTTCATTGAATGGTAGAAATTTTTTATACATACTTTTTAAACCTCATAATAATATAATAAAGATTATGAAATTTATATCTAATTAATATATATAATATAATAAGATATTTAAAGATTCTAAGTTACTATTATTATCAATTTATGCTAGCTCTTAAACATGAAAGGGCATTCAGAGCAATAAATCTCTAAATTCCAAAATAGTATTATAGTTCTGAGTCATTGATCTAACCTAATCTAACGAAAATTGACTAATTTTGGAGGTTTGAGTTCACAAGTATTTAGCTTTGGACATTTCCTTCAGAAACTTAACTGCAACCCTCCATCTTCAAAATTTTTATATATAATTTCTTGTAATATATTATTATGTAATATGTTTTGAAACTTACATAGATAATATTATTTTTATTATTTAAATATAATATATATGTATAAGTATATAATATTTTTAAATATATTTTTATTTACATACAAATTAATTTTAAAAATATAAATAAGTGAAAATGAATTTATCTTCATTATATATAAAAAAATTACACATAATTTTTTTAGACTTCGTAATATAAACTATGAAATCTATATGATAGTTATATAATTTATTATTATATCTTATATTTTACATAATATGCATTTTTTGTTAATAAACCTAGTAAAGCCCAGGAGCCGAACAAAATTCAAACCATTTTTTTGGTGCCACAAGGGTCATCAAGCCAAAATATCAATAAACAATCATAGTCAACTACCCCCAAAAAACCTTGACGCATACCACCTATACCCACCATAAACCAGAGTCATAATAAATAGAGTCAAGGAAAATTATGTAGGCCCCTCTTGCCCAAACATATAATCACAATTACATTTTCAACAATTTCATAGAAGTTACCTGTCACATGAGACACAATATCCTTCTCTAAAGCCTCATTGTCACAACAGTCGAAGACCATCATGACCGCTTCAATTAGCAACACCACCTTTATACCTTTTGCCACCTCTTCTATCGCTCGCTGCAAATAGACCTATAAATGCTTAGCCACATGCAAATTCTCTAGAATATAGTTAAAATGCATCTCTACCTGGTGTACCACATCCTCAATATCATCATGTATTAGAAATGAACTTGTCGTCGTTGAGAGCATGGAGGCACAACTGAGTGTTTAATCAACGTTAAACACAGAATGTGTCCCACGAGTGTGTCCAAGATCCAACAAAAAATTTGACATTGCCTCTCAAATGCCAACATTGGGAATGATGTCAATATCTTTGGTCAACTCCCAAATTCTAACAACCCACAAATGCAACTTAGGATTTTTTATTTCCCTTTCAATATACGCCATAAAATCCACTACCATCTCCTTGCCATAAACCTGCCTCTTCCGTGTCTTCTTCCCATTGCCTCTACCCATATTGGACCCCCTCATCATGCCCAACCACTTCAATCTACCTCCTCCCTCACCACTGACAGAATCAATCTAGCCAAAAAATTATCCAACCACCAAGATATGACACGCCAACAAACTACCATCATTAAACATAACTCTACCATCGAATTGTGTGGGCAATAAAACTTAACTTGAAATGAGTATTTAGATCCTCCCCCTCACACATCAAATAGTACATGGCATCGAAGCATAAACAACTATCTCCCACTCATTATCGGGTTACATAATATGCATTATTAAAATAATATATTATATAATATATATTTTTAATATTAATATACATTTGTTATTGGAATATATATTTATTTTGTTAGAATTTGAAAAGATGAATAACCCAGAAAATATAGTGCAACGAATAGATATTAAATTGTATATGTAAATGATACAGAGATCAAAACAACAAAATAGAGTTAATCTCCAATAGAGAAATACATATGCCCATAAAGAAAAATAGCATTAGGAGAATGCAAAAGTAAATAGTTGCATGAATCAATACACAATGCTAGCTAGGAGGAGTATTTATAGAAAATGAGAGGGGAAAGATGGAAAATATGACCAACGGGAAGACTCCACCACAATAGCCTTAAATAGGCAAGTGTAACTCCCAAGGAAGATGTTGAAACATCGCACCCACTCACACTAATACATTATTAACCTAAGAAATCTTAATCAGAAGTGTAGGAAAAACCTAGGATACAGGAAAATAAATAACTCGCTAGGAAAATAATAACCTACACTAACACCCCCCTAAGCACAACTTAGGTGGGCCCCAACAAATGAAGCTTAATGAGGTACCCATGTACATGAAAACCCCCCCAAAGAGGAGAATCTCCCCAGAAAAGAGAGAAAAACCACTCCTAAATAGAGAGAGGAAAGACCCCCAGAGTAGAGAGAGTTAGGAATATGTGTAAGGAAGGACTAGGTAGCCCCCTAGAAGATAAAGCCTCTCACACCCCGACAAAGCTTGAAAACAAAGATACTTACTTTCTATGAAGGGTTTGGTGAAGATATTAGCAACCTGTTTAGAAGTTAGGTAATAGCAAAGATCGATGACACATCCATGAATAAGCTCCTGAATATAGTGCATATGGACCTCAATGTGTTTAGTCTTGTTGGGTCTCAAAACCATAGCTTCACTTCCTAGGAATAAATCACTCTCACAAGGCCAAGGTTTTCATCATGTAAGCATAATTAGTCCATCAACAGAATGTGGAGGGTTGAAGGTCAACTCTATGAGAGTGGGTTTCATCCCTTGCACTTCAAACTCAGTTAAACTCTAGAGGGATATTCCAAGGGGTATACCTTAACAAGTATTGAGCTCAAACTAGATGAACAACTAAAAACCAACGAACAACCAAACCCAACTTGTTATCTTGATCCCAAAACTGTCACTAAACCAAAAAAAACTAGTTGTCACAAAACCCCTATATAGTTGATACAAACTGTGCAAGTATACATGCACAGGAATGACGGTTCTTCCCCTAAACCATTGGTAAATATTTTTTTTGTTTAAATGATATGAGGTTGATAGGAATGGCTCCAAACCGGTGCCTTATCCATTGGGCAACAAAGTCATAGTTCATTAAGAAAACAACAAACTGCAACCAAAAGAACAATGAGCTATGTATTTGCATACATCATAGAATATGAGATCTTGAAACATAACATACTTAGTAATCGAGAAATTAACTGCATATATCCATATATAAAATGAGAGAGATTATTACAAAGCTTGCAATATTTTTAGAATGTTGTCATTCATTTGACCTAGTATTACATTCGTGCCATAAATGTCTCTAGGTCATTAGGTTTGTTGTCTTTCATTTAACCCAGTATTACATTCGTACCATCAAATATGGCAAAGGAAAATACCCAACTGCGACTGATAAATCTTCCTAGATACATACCTAATGACCTGGAGACATTATACAAAAAAAACTCATATACAATATCAACTCTTTTGACTTCATAGGTCTGTACTCCTCAATGAGCTGAACTGGTGTTTCAATGATTATCTTGCAACTTTCTTCACCTGTAGCTATCTTTTGGAGACCATACACAAAAAACCAACCTCTAAAATGATTTTAAATCTTGCCTTTTATCCTTAGCATCTCGGATTTGATGGAAAAATTGGAGGAAAAACCCCACCAACTCCACCTACTATAATAAAAACATCAAATTCAACCACCCACTTTTCATTAATGGCGATCTGGAGAGTTGTTGGCACATTTCTGCGCGTTTTTGGATGTTCCTGGGCCTTTGGCAAGTGTCAGATCAGCGAGAGGACTTAGGACTTTTGGACCCTTTTGTAAAAGTCCAAAAGTCCTGTCGAGTCTTGAAATCTTGACGCGACCAAAAGTGCCAAAAGTCAAAATCGAAAGTTTGACCTGAAACTGCATGAAAACTTAGCCCTTTCCTCAAAAAAATATTTGAAAACTCAATTGTTTGCATCTCCAAAATCGCCTTGAAAAAATAGGGGGTCCAAGAAGATTTTGGACCTCTTGGTGGGTGGGGGGGTGTAAAGGGATTTTGGACCAAGACCAAAAATCCCATCAGGCCTCGAAGTCCCACCGGGACCCTTTCAATATACTGTAGGGGAGAGAGAAAGTGTGGATTGGGTTCGCAAGAGGATTGAGACTTTTGGACCTTTTTGGAAAAGGTCCAAAAATATGCTTGAGTCCTGAAATCCTCAAAATTCCATCAGGTCCTGAAATCCCCTTGGGTCAATATATTTTAAAATAATATTTAAGTATAAGTGGTAGTATTTTAATTTCTTATGCTTTAAATTATTTTAAAATATATTGTTAGGATGTTTGAGATAGGTTTTAGATCCATAGTTGTTAAACTGCAGATTTTAGTATTTGCAGGATCCATCAGATTTCAAACTTAGCCATTTTTTTAGGGTTTTCAAGCTTTCAGACTTAGCCAAAATTAGGAGTCCAACAACATGCATCAGGGTAAAGGTACAAGGACCCCTTAGGAAAAATTGATGAATTTGGCCAGATTTTGCAAATACTTGGCTTGAAAATAGGAATCCCAATAGGCCCATTGATGATGGACCAAGTTTTATGACATATGAATAGCACTCTGGTTGTCACAAAATATGACTGATGTCTATCTAAACTTGATATCAAACTCAATGAGAAGATTTTGAATCCAAATAGCCTTAATGGTGGCATTCACAATCCTTGATACTAAACCTCTGTAGAAGATAGAGCAACAATAGACTTCTTCTTGATTGACCAACAAATAGGACCTAAACAAAGTGAGAAGTTATAACCTGAAGTAGACTTGCGATCATGAGAATCGCATGCCCAATCTGAATCTGTGAATCCCACCAAGTCAATATCAATACCCGCTACGTAGTGAATCCCAAAGTTGTGAGTACCCTGAATGTAGTGAAGAATTCGCTTGGTTACTTTCTAGCTCATCTCACGGTGCTCCTTCATGAATCATGAGACTATGCCTACAACATATGAAATTCCAGGTCTCATATGAGTTAGATAGATGAGACTCCCAACAAGTTGTTGGTACAAAGTGCCATCAACAAAAGGTGAAGAATACTGAGTCTCAATTTTAACTCTAGAAAGAAGTAGAGTCAGAGTAGGCTTAAATTCAACCATATAAAACCTTGAGAGCAAATCTAGAACATACTTGGATTGTGTGATGGTGATCCTAGAAGCAGACTAAAAGATCTCAATCCTAAGAAAGTAATGCAACAAGCCCAAGTTAGTCATCAAAAACCTATCATGAAGGTCAGTTTTCATTGTTGCAATGGTGGATAAAGAACTCCATGTGATCAATAAGCATCAAAACAAATAACCCAAAAGAGGAGTGAATCATCCTATTGTAAAATGTAGACATTCGGATCAGAATGGCATCGAGAGAACCCAAGTGTGAGAAGGAAGGAATCCATCTTGAAATACCAAGCATGAGGGGCCTATTTCCAGAGTTTGCAAATTAAAGAAGAGTCCTAGACAAAACCCTATAGCTGCTCCATGTATATCTCCTTCTCAAGGTCTCCATGAAGAAAATCACTCTTCACATCCATCTAGTGAACCTCCCATTGGTGTGATGCAGCGATAGCAAGGGTGACTCTGATGGAATTCATCTTTACTACAGGTGCAAATGTCTTAGAGTAATCAACACTAGGAACCTAGGAAAAGTCATTTGCAACTAACCATGCCTTATGTTTATCCACTAACCAATTTGCTACAAATTTTGTCTAATAGATCCACTTGCATCAAACAAGTTTTCTTCCCTTAGGAAGAGAGACTAGATCCCAAGTGTGGTTCCTCATCAAGGAACTATACTCCTCCTACATAGTTGTATCCCACTCAGGAATACTAGAAGCCTCTTGAAAGGATTGTGGATTAGAGGAAGTAGCAATGAAGACATGTGGAGAACCCTGGAATTGTGAACGAGTCTACTTGGTGTCTAATGGATCCCCAACCCAATCGCCTGCAGACTGCAATGTTTATCAAGCCCAAAGTGGACCTAAAGTCAGAGTCTGGAGGTGAATCATCAACCTCTGAATGATGACTAGGAGAGGAAGGAGGTGAATCCTCAGAATTACTCTCAGTATCAGAAGTGGAGGAAGAAGACTCCTCATCATTAGAAATTTGCTCATGTGGATTTGAATCCTTAGAAGATTTATCATGTAGCCAAAGTGACTCTAATTTCAATATAGAAGGAGGTGGAGAAGTGACAAGAGTGGACCTTGAAGAGCCCTCCTAAAAAAAACACTCCTCCTGATGAACAACTCATGTGTAGTAGGGCAGAGCAACCAATAACCCTTGAAACCATCATGATAGCTTACAAATATACAAGGCCTGCTTTACAGATCCATGACCTTATGTTTCTCTATAGGAATGTGGGCTCATGTGGGAGAACCAAAAACTAAGAAGTGCCTAATTGATGGTCTTTGACTGCTCCAAGATTCAAAAGGAGTGACTCCCTTCAAGGCTCAATGAGGAACTCAATTCTAGATATAATAAGCACAGTTAATGGTTTTTGCCCAATACTATGGTGCAAGAGATCTGAGTGAATCATGCAGTTCACCGATTCCTTCAAGGACCTATTCTTGCATTCTGCAACATTGTTTTGTTGAGGACTATATGGAATTGAATGTTGGAAATCAATCCCCTCTAAAGTGTAAAAATGTTAGAATATTAATCTTTACTTGGTAAAGGTAAAGATTATTATTTATTTACTTTATTTCATAAATACTTGTATTTATAATACAAGTATTTTGTCTTATTTAGTATCCTCACATATGTGTGAGGATGACTCACGTACACATTCCTCTTGGAGGAATATTTAGGCATGTTAGTCACCTCCTTATGAGGTTGACACTTTGCACACAATTACATGAAAGGTGGCATATGGGAGTTATATGTAACTCCTCTTCTCACCTCTATTTATGAGGTGTTTCTCTCTCTTCTTCTCAACTCCAATCTCTCATTCTCACATTCACATGAACTCTCTCTCTTTGTAATTTCTTAAGGCTTCTTGCAATCTATATTCATTGGGGGGTTTTCTTTAATTCCCCCCTTCAAAATCTCTTGTCTCCATTCTAGGATTTGTTGGTGCTTGCTCTTGTTTTGGTTCATTTCAAATGGTAATATCGTTCCTTCAAACAATGCTCATTTGATTAGTACTTTCAATTGCTCTTTATTTTCCTTTCATGGTATCAGAGCAAGTTTTACTAATTATCTATTGAGTTGTATTGTTGAAGGTTTACCATTGTTTTGTGAGAAGCATTTAGAGGAGACAAGGTTGATTAGAGAGAAGATATTATTTTTTCCCTATGTAGGAATAAGGGTTTTAACCCTTTTATTGTATTTTATTTCAAATTTGTTTTATTTGTGCAAAAAAAATCTAGTTTGTTTTATAAAAAAAATTAGGGCCCCTAGCCCTCGTTGTTGTATCGTTTCATTCAAAAGAATCAATTTCATGTTAAAAAAATTTTAAGCCATGTTTGAAATCACAATCAAGTTCTATCAATTTCTGCTTTAAAAAACTAAATCTATTCTATTATGTACAAAAATAAATCATTCTATTCATTTCTGTTTGTTTTAAAAAAAATCTCTAGGTTTTAAAAAATTCAATCTCTTTTTATTAAAATTGTAAAAAAATTGGGCTAGGTCTATTTAAAAAAGTAAATTATTTATATAGTTTTTTTTTAAATTATTCATCTAACGTTTTAAAAAGTTTTAAATGCATACAAAGCCTTTTATTAAAAAAATTATTTAAATCTACAAGTGTTTTAAAAAAATTTAAAGCTTTAAAAAATTTAATTTTTTTTTGTTTTAAGGGGCTTCATTGGCCTCGGCCTCAGCCCCTTCCCTACAGGGTCAAGGCCGCAAGCCTTAGGGCCCACAAGGAGGCTTGAGGCCCCCCGCTACCGGCCTCTGTTGACCCTTGTCGGCGCCCTCCGCCAACCCCTGTCGGCGTTCGCCCATCCGTTGCCTGCCGTAGTGCCCAATCCCCTCGCTGTTGTGTCTTAAAGTCGGCCCCACTCCAGATAGCTGTTCTCCCCTATGCATTGCCGCCTACCCCATGCCTCGGCCTTGCCTTCATCTCCAAAACCTAAAAAATAAATACAATCCCGTGCCCTCTCTCAACAATAAACTTGTTCCTTGCCCTTTGGGCCTTTTAACGTATTTTTTAAATTTGTTTTTATAAGTTATTAAATATTTTTATAATATAATCTTTTAATATTTATATATTGTTTTTATATAAGTTTTTTAATATTTTTTTAGTATAAACTTTAATTTATTTCTTTTTGAATTTTAGTTTATGTGCATTGAGTTTTTTTTTAAACTTCTTTTCTACGTGTTTTTTAAATAAATCTTTTATCTTTTTAATTTTTTTTCACTCAAATTTTTTTTATCAGTAAATTGTTGACTTGGGATCAACACCTATTTGTATTAAACTTTAACCAAAATATTTAACAAAGTTTGAATGTTCACCATGAGAACCAACAAAAAAACCATAGCAGGGTAGACACAAAATCCCTGCAAGCCCTAGCCCCTATTACATTCTACATACTTCAAGACTATCTTGCAAAAGTATATAAACTATACCTATATTTCTATATACTTATTACATTTCATAAACTACTCCACCTCAAGCATTTTCATCTGCAGTATGGTACTACTCCAGGATCTCCTGCATCCAATCGAATTCAACCTCCAATCCAGCGAGCTTCTTCAGAAATGCTAACCCTCTCATTGCACGGCGCCTTCGACCAGTAATCTTCACTTCCCCTGCTTCAATAACAAACGACAACCACTTGACAGAGTCTCCTGCATGATTCACCCTATGGAAATCCCCTGACAACGGCACACCAAGATCATCTCAAGCAACCCCTACAACCTCCTTCCAACCACCACAAAAATCAGCTTCCACAAACGCCTCCATCAGCATCTGAATTGAGTATTTGTCTTCGTTCATATCCAACATCACCAACAGAAACATCGACGCCAAATCAGTGTTCACCCTATACCTATTGGAATTAACCATGAATTCTTCCCCGAGAACCCATTCGATTGCAAAAAGCACAATGTCGCTTTTCGGCTTGAACACCTTCTTCAACCTTTTATCTGTAATGGATCTTAAAAAGACATTTGTCTTTTGCTGCTAACCAGATGAATAGGTGTATCCATCACTACTAGCACGATAAACCAAGCTGAAATCCACCGAGGCAAATGAATAATCTCCCAATTCACTTCTCTACTATCTTTTAAGCTTCCCACACGCCTCGCCAACCTCATTGCATCGAAAAGACTAAATGGCCTATCAGGTTGATGCACTGGCGAAATCATTTGTCTTCACTTCCCATAACCGCGCATTTGGTGAAATGATGGCTTGGTTAGCCAATTCATCTACATCTCCATTTCCTTCCCGTAGCACGTGGTTAATAACCACTCTCCTAAAACCATCAATTAAATGCAAGGCTTCGCTCAAAATTATGTTTAATTTCCAATTTGCAATGACCCTTTTTCTGATTGCATTGATAACTATCATGGAATTACCTTCGACTTCTACCTTCAACACTTCAAGATGATGGCATAAGGTGAGACCCAATTTAAGTGCTTGAAACTTCGCTTCACTATTGGATCCCTGCACTAGCTTCTTAGATACCTTACCAATAATATCCCCCTTCCAATCATGAAACAAACAACCAGCACCGGGATTTCCTTTTGAAATTCCATTGAAGTTAAGCTTTACCCAGCCCTTTGTTGACGGAGTCCACCTTGTCTCACTCCTCTTTTTCTGGATGTGAACATCACCAACCCCATTAACGGGGTTTTTTTATCAAGTTTTATATGCATTATTAAGTTATTTAAAAAAAATTGCCTTTTGTGTATGTAATTAGGCATTTTAAAAAAATGAAAATAAAAATTGCCTTTTGTTTATCTAAATTAGACATTTTTTAAAAAAATTGCATTTTGTTTATCTAATTAAGTTTTTTTTTTAAATTGTGTATCTAATTAGGTGTTCTTTTCAAAAAAAAATTACAAACACGTCTACTTTGATTCCTAAAATCAAATTGAATTCTTCTAACTATCATTCATGGAAAATGCATATTAGTTTTATTTTTCGATTTAAACATCTCTTTTATGTAGCCACTAATCCAAAATCAAAGCCTAGTGCTACGACAAGCCAGGATGAGCAAGACAAATGTAATAAGTTGAAAGATGAAGCCCTTGGCCTAATAGGTATTTCAATGTCACCTGAACTATATGTTCACATTGGGTCATGCATGAAATTCTATAACACATGGAAAATTCTACTAAGGTTGACATACTTGCCACCATTGTTAGTGTGTAAAACCCTGATGTCTTCCCTGACTGCTTCTCTACAAAAGTTTTAAAGTCCTGAAAATGATCAAATACTGTACACTTCTGTTTGAGAAAGTATACCCAAGTATATCTAGAAAAATCATCAATAAATGTTAGGACATATCTAGCCATGTTGAAGAATGGATGAGAAAACAAACCAACCAAATCACTATGAACTAGCTCTAGTATCTGTGAATATCTCCATGCCTTATCTTTGTAAAATTTCTCTTTAGGATGCTTTCCAAGGATGCAACCTTGACAAACACCACTCAAAAATTGAATTGAAGGTAACCATGCTTTGCTTGTTGAGGTGCTGCAAGTAGCAGAAGTTAAGATGGCCAAACTGCTCATGCCATAAATTACTCACCTCATCAAAATGAGTGAGCAAAGAAGACCAAAGAGGATTAGAAACAAAATGAGAAAGTAGACAGAGCCTAGACTTATGATTTGTTCTCCCAACTACAACTGTAGAACCATTGTCCATCTCACTAATCACCACTGAATCAAGAGTAAACTCAACCCACTTGCTTGAACCTGTGTGAGTGATCTGATAAATTGATAAAAGATTAGTTGATAATGAGGGTACACAAAGAACATACTGAAATTTGCCATCCCCTACATCAATAGACCCTCTTCCACACACTTCAACAAGAATGTCATCACCCATCAAAATAAAAGGCATAATACAAGGCTATAAAGGCTATAAAGATGTAGGTTCATCCTTAGATAAAGCCATGTAGTGTGAAGCACTCAAATCAAGAACCCAAGTGGATGGTTGTGAAACAACTATTACGAGGGCTTTGCCCTTCCCTTTCCCCTTGTTTTTGTCCTTCACCTTGTTAGACCCCTCATGTGAACTCTACTTTACTGACTTAGGAGCACTAATATTATTCTTCTAAAAAATGTGTGACAAGTGATTAATCTATTTCTTCAAACATTTATGTTTATCATAACCAAGCCTTTATAGTAGGCACATTTGACCTTCTCCTTCTTAGACTTCTCGCGATTTGAAGATGAGGTCTCATTAGCTACTTTTTAGGCAATTGGTTTATGATCCTCCTTCTCCTTGCCATTTTTTTGTTTCTTATCCTACTACTTTGTCCTTTATGTTTTTTTGTGTCTTGGTTGGCATCCAGGACATGTGAATTAGAGAATTTTAGAGTGCCCATCTAGATTAGCTTATCCTACTCCCTTGTGAGAGAAATAGCAAAATCATCCAAAGATGGCATGGTTAATTGAGTTCCAAGTGCACCCTTAGTAGCATAAAAGGTAGAAACAAACATTGAATATTCAGATCTAAGCTTGGAGAGAATGTTGAGAATCAATTGTTCATCTTTATTTTCAATTCCACATTGTTTCAATTGCAACCTTAGTGATTTCAATTTTGTGAAGAAATCTTGAATAGTGTTAAAATTTCCTAGACTTAAACTTATGATTTCATTTTCCAACTAATGGCCCCTCATAGTATCTTGTGTCCTAAATAAAATTTCTAGCTTAGTCCGGATTTCATCGGGAGAATTCAAAGTTTCATTATTAAAAAGTAAATCAAAAGAAATAAACAAACACAATGTTCCATAGGCTTCATCACATTTGTTAAACCATTTAGGTTTTTCTACAAGTAAAGTGGGTTCAAGTTCCAATCCCATAGTTATTATGTGTAAACTATCCTTTCTTAAGTAGATTACCATGCATGGTTGCAAATTACAGCAAACAATTCAAAACATACAACAAAATTTGGGTCCAAATTACAACAAATTAGAATGATCTCTTATTTCAATTACTAAAGTTGTGGACTTTTATAATTTACAATGCAATTAATAATCATACTTTACACATCTTGGGTCACAATAGAACTTGTCAAAATCTCCTATGGATCCATATGACCCTCTAAAATTGGTGTCTCAACAAATTTTTAGCTTATCCACTTAAGGTGAACCGCTATAGATGTAGAATCTTCAAAAGATGATAAGTGTGTCTAGCATCAACCATGTTTTGTCTTCTAAATAGACCAACTGGGTTCGTGGTGATTATAAAATCCAAACGATGCAAGGATCCAACTATCCAAGGATTCCTTAGCGCATGATCCACTAGCGTAAATCTTCATAATAAATATAAGATTATGGTTGATATAGGATTATTGGTAGACCAGGGATGCTCCTACATCAAAAACTTGCAATAGAATAAAAAAAACTCAAACACATAATTGAGATACATATCCTTGTGCGTATGTGAGATGAAAGATGAAAGATGCCTGCACTTTTAGACTTACATGTGCAATTTATAATGTGAATATGTAGGTGCTCCGATTAATATTATTCTTGTAAAGTTGTACTTACTAGGTTTATAGGTACACAACATATAGTCATACTTCATCTACATTTTCGACAACTAATTTTCTATACTAGACTACCAATTGTTCTTGTAAAGTTGTACTTGCTACGTTTGTAGGTACACAACATATAGTCATACTTTATAACTTTTATCAACACTTTTGACTATTAGTTTTGTATACTAGAGTACCATAATATGACTCATCACCCTAGCATATATTCATTAAGATATTTTAAATTGTGCTCCTTAACTTATGTATGTGTGGTAACCTAACCTATTTGTAAGTTTTCTATCAATGTTACCCCAATGTAAAGAATAAAATAGTAATAATGTAGCCATCATTAACCCTATATTCTTGTGTAGGGTATATTCATGGGTCATTTGTTATCAAACATCTAACTTTTGTCAAAAGTTAAGAAATTAACCAATTAGAAAATAAATCCTAAAAAATAATTGTAGAGAATTTTTGTTAATATATTTGCCAAGTTTGGACATAAAACACAAAGCTACAAGTTTTGCTAAAGTAAAAAAATATATAACATTGATTTAATTTTTTTCCTTTAAAGTAGAATTTAATACATATATTTGTCATTTTTAGGTAGAAAGATTCATGTGTCATCATATATTTGTGGAAAATTACTAATTCCTTAACAATCTCTTTACAAGGTGCATGTAGTCTTCTTTACTAATCCATCAATATAAGCAAAGGGAAAACTAAGCATCTAACATTGTTTAAACATGCCTTATTGTCAAAACCATGCATGTCATTATCATCCTTCGTCAAACAATAAGCACCAAAATATAAGAACATGAGAATATTATTCCTTATCTAATTGCCAACCAAGTGTTTAAATACTTGGCAAGCGGATTCCAAATGTACACCCCATGAGTGCCAACCTCACTAGGAGGGTATACCCATAATAATATTATTCTCTTAAAACTTCATACATAATCATGTTCTCCTAAAATCTTTCAAGGACATGAAGTTATGAACATTCACGTCATACATGAACATGGTGATAATAACATATTCTCATACATGAACTATCTAAGGTTAGGAGAGTCTCCTTAACAAGCATCCATTCAAACTCATAAATTATCAACAAATGACCCCATCAAGACTAATAAAAAATAGAACATAAGGGGAAATAATATCTTTTGTTGACCACCTCACCAAAGGCTTATGAATAACCATGAACATAGTGCTAATACATTCAAGGCATACACGAACTATTCTACATTAGGCTTATAGGGTTAGGAATATCTCCATAAACAAGCATCTATTCATGCTCTCATGGAATATCAACAAATGACCCCATCAATACACCACATAAATATAAAGTGTTTATATCTAGGCATCCAGTCATAAAGTGTCATTAAGACTTCAATCCACTTAGGATGATTGTCAATCTTAAACAATTGATTGAGTGTGTGAGTTGAACATTTAGAGAAAGTGTAGTATGTTGAATATATTCACCATGAAGTTTGAACCTATATCTTAAATCCAATTATGAAAATAGTTAATGAGTAGATAGTTAAATTTTATTTCTTAAACAAAAAAATATATAACCCTAAGGGAATATCAAATAACCCCACCAAGACTCATAAAGAATAGAACACTAGGGGAATAATGTACTCTATTAACTACCTCATCAAAGGTTTATGAACAACAACGAACATAGTGCTAATATGTTAAAGGCATACACAAACTACCATGCAATAGGCTTTCTAGGGTTACGAGAGTCTACTTAAATAAGCTTCCATTCATATTCTCATCGAATATCAACAAATGATCTCGCCAAGACTTGTAGAAATATCATACATCACATAAATATCAAGTGTTTCTGTCTAGGCACTTACTCACGATCTTCATGGAATATCAACAAATAACCCCATCAACACTCATAAAAAATAGAACACGAGGGTTAACAATGTCCTCTACTAACTACCTCATCAAAAGTTTATGGATAGCAATGAATTCCCCCAAGAGAGACCATCTACATGTATATCAACAAAATGATCTCCACAGTGAATAGGCTCCATGAATGAAACGTGTCATAACTTTCAATGAAAACACATCAATTCATTGTATTAAAATTCACAATCTCCACAAAATCATGAGAATCGTAAGCTATCCAACAAAAAATACTTTAAAGTGAAACAATATATTCAACAAAACCAGCACTCAATACACAAAGAAACAAACATACAATAATAATCTATACAGATTGAACACAAGTGTTCCTACAACATCAAGTGTAAACCATAAGTTGGAAATCTTTCTTCTAAGGTCTTCATATATATCACCTCCTAACTACTCTAACCTGGGATGCGTTACATAAGGTGTGAAGAACAAAACAAACTAGCATATTTATTTAACTGTCTAAGCGTGTTTACCATCCTTTAATGTTCATTATTAACGTTATGCCCATTGAAAATCATTAATGCACAACCAAGAAGCTCAATTAAATTAATCATGCCTTTACACCCAAAAGATCAAGGCAACCATGAGACGTGCATACTGTTAGAAGATTGTTTCATCAATCCAAAGGTGATGGTTCTCTAAACTAAAATCCACAATTTTTGAAGTGATTTACACCTATTTACAATTCCCTTTACTTTGAATTTTCAATACAATTGAGTCCAAACAAGGCAACAACACATGGTCAAAATGCCCTTTAAGGAAAATGCACTACACTTGATGATACAAAGACTTATTCCAGCCAAACAAGGCAAATGCAACACATACATGGTTATATGCCCCTAAATGAAAGAGTGACTCTTGATGGTGCTTAAAGTCTCTCGATAATCTACCATCTCATTGTATCTCCCACAGAGAAAAAAATGACACAAACACCCAAATGAAGCTCGAAGAGACATTTTCAATTATTTTCTAGAAAATAAATATGCCATTCAATCAATCTATACAAAACAAGTCCTCAGACTCAGAGCTATGTGTTATATTTACTTCAGCAAATACTTTAAAACGTTACGTACGTGCTCATTAATTGCATTAGATTATTTGATAATGAGTGTTGCATGAAACTCTTAAAATTGTTTCATTTTGATTTTTCCTATTATAGGGTGTTATCTTTATAATTTGGAAATCCAATATATTTAAAGCATGGACAATTTTTATCTTTCGATTAACATTTCAGGGTAGAACTAAGAATCGGTGTTTTAAATGAAGAACTTGAATGTATAAAGAAAGAACCTTCCCGTAAAAATAATTTATTAGAATAACATATTGAACCACAACTTTGCATTTAATCATCAAGATGAATGAAATTACAAACCTAAGCTTCCTATAGAAATAATTCAATTTGAGACATAACTGGCAATATTAAATCAGACCATAAAACATTATATAACAAATTAACCTATATTAATTATTTTCTATCATTTCAGAATATGAATAATAGGCACTTGTAAAATATTCAATCAGCCCCTTTATAACAAATCTTTAGGGTAAATACTAAACAGCAATATTAAATCAAACTACAAAACATTATATAACAAATTAATCTATATTAATTATTTTCAACCATTTGAGAATCTGAATCTGAGCCTTATTGGACCATTGCAAGTTTGAATGCCTCTTTACCATTTCCTTTTCTTATAATGCCCCTCACCAAAAGTATTGTTTTTCCCAAGTATGTAACGAAACATAGCAAGAGCGTACAAGTAATGAAATATAACAAAAGTTTGAAGTATCTAAATTCGATAACAGTCGAAGCTTTAAGATTCTAAACTCGAATATTAACAAGAGCTTCGAAGTCTTTTAACTTGAATATTATCAAACGCTTCAAAGTCTCTAAACTCATATTGATCAAACTTCAAAGTCTATTCTAAGATATATATTAAGTGATTCTCAATTTACGAGTCTCAATAACATCAAGAGGCCACCGACTTTAAAGGCTTCAATCAAAACCTTTGCCAAAGTGTATCAATTCTTTTTTATCATTGAGACCTACATTTCAAATGTTTATTGGATAATCTTTATGACAAAAATAATTACCATATAAACAATCCTTACCATTGAGTTCATGAGGTTTGTCTTTGATTTAAGGATGTGATTGGTTGTTTTATAAACAATCCTTACCATTGCATTAGGTTCTAATAAAATACTAGAATCCAAGAAACATAATTGTTCTTTTAGTAAGTTGGGATATTTATCATTTACAGAAAAGAAGCTTTTCACACAAGCCAATCATATTTTAAGCACGCCGAAAAACAAATTATCTTAAAGAACTCCTTCCACACATTGATTTCGATTTTGGCTAAATAGTCAACTAGGTCGTGTTCCAACTATCTGAAAAACAAGGTGGTGTACCAACTACTAGGTGCAGTCTACCGGCTTCAACACATGACAACTTTAAAACAAGCTCTGCAATGAAAAACATCTTTGCACATCAAGAGTACACCAATAAATAATTGTAGAGATACTCTAAATAAATGTCAAGAATACCTATGACACAAAATTGTTTTAGCCCATAATGAATGAAGTTCAATTCAAGGTAGTCATAGACTATTCCTATGACGACATTACAAAAGCAAAAAATTATTTTCAGTGTTACAACCAAGGGGGTGCAAGTTACAGGCAAACTAATCCAAATCTCATAGTTCCACTGTCAAGCAAGAACGGTTCATTACATATACTCTAATAGAAAACAGATTCTGTCCATACATTGTTTAACAGGTGACCTTTTTTGAGAACCTTGCTCAAGAAGCCATGAACACGAACTGCTAGATCCCTACATGGTTCTAGATTAAATGACAAAGGAAACTCATGTCACCCATTACTAAGGGCATCAGAAATGTCACACATCAGATATGCCTCTGGACCTTCAAGGATACATACCGACAAAAAACATTAACAGCAAAACACCTTTATTATGAACCTTGGTTGAGAACATTGGCCGTTTGGTCCCATTTACCCAGACAGACATTAATTGAAACTTTCCAACATCTTGCAGGCATAACCTTCAAAGCAATGAATGCCGACAGAAATGTGATTTTGTGAACAAACCTCAATCTTTTCCTATGCCTCCTGTTACTTCTTGTTCAGATGTCTCAAGTGTTAAATTATGTAAAGTTGACTAATAACAGCACACACTATACTTTGTATAGCCAACCTAAAATGTATTCCCAGAATTATGTTGCATGTCATTGAAGACTTCTCATATTCCCTAGAAAGCAAATGTGCAGTATTGTGTTGATTGCTTCGAATGTTCCATGTATACTAAAATCCCAAAGTCAAGTTGCATCCTAGGAAGCTTTTCTGTTGAATTCATCCAAATTCAATCATGCATAAGATAAGTAATCTACTTTTCCATCTTTAACATTGGTCATAGTTGAAGGGTTGTCATAGAATCTCAATGATAACAATTGTCTTAGATTACATCTCGTCATATTTCTCAAATATCTTATAGTTCAAACCATTGAATGTTGAAAATCAGTGCAACTGCACACTTATAATCTTATGTTGAGTTTCAAATCCAACTCAATTGTTAGATAACATTTTGCATCAGAAACAAATTACCATTAAATCCAATTTGGGAGAAGTTTCCAGATTTTCACTAAAAGTTCCAACTTCAAAGTTAATAATGCTATTTGTCATATGCTTGGTTGTCATAGATAAGTAAAACTTTCCAGCACTAACTCAAAACATCTTGCTTCAGTATCCTCAATTACTCCCAGACCAGATCCGAGATGTAGGGAACAACTGAACAGCAATATCATGCACATTTGTTTCTCTTGGCCTTGCAACCAGGGCCAATACTCCACTAGCATTGAACCATAAAGTTGCCCAAGCATCCAATAAAAACTGTTTTAACATATATCTGAAGACAAAACTCAATATCTGCCAGTCATAATACCAAAAATTGAAAAAATACTAGAAATTGTTACAGCATTTACTACATGTTGCAACCTGTTGGTCAACTTTGCTAACCTTCTCCACAACAAGAAACCAACTATTGTCTCTGCCTTGGAATTTATCATCAAATGTTGGTCTGCCACCAAAGCCCATAATTATTCTCTTCAAGTTCTCATAACCCACCACTTTACTAGTTTTATCTATTCCCCTAACGATCATCCTACAAGAAGTGACAAGGTGCAACCAATGTACTGCACATAACATGGATTATCATAAAACCTTCACTTTCTCAGAGAACCAGCCAAGCCAAAAACATCCCATGAGCTGAATCCATTCGATCCAGTCTGCCTGATAGATCTCATTCTGTACTTAAATGTGTAAATAGTTAGTAATCACAAATTACAAAACTGAATTGAAATAAGTCAAAAAGCTACTATCACAAATTAATAGAAAAGTACGACAGGCAAACAATTTTTTTTGAAACAAGATCGTATATAGTTGTTTCAAAAATATTTAATTCATACCATAACAGTAGAAACTAACCTTTCAATAATACGATCCTGGACCACTTCTTGGTCCATAACCACCAACATTTCTGCTTGAATAAATAGACGGATAAGGTACACCCTCCATTCCACCAGCTCTGCTACCTCCAACTGGACCTATGACAAGTGATTGAAGGAATAAATTACAAAATATCATCCTATCTATTTATGATGTTTTTCTAAGAATCAAAAAATTAAACAAACCACAAAGCACACAAGTACATCTCTTCGTTGTATATAGACCAGGACAGTTCAACCACCATTATACCACTCAATGAATACTAACCAGCTCCTAAGTCATGATCCAGATGAGTCCTTTGGCGCCTTGTAGGTGGTCCTGCATATGAAAGCTCTGGGTCCTAACAAAAAACCACAAAATCAAGGAGTTCAAACCATGAATAAATGATATAGGGAAAATAACCTACGATAAAGATTCAAATTAAAATAAAAAGACTACCAGATCTGAATATGGGCGCTTTGGCACTGATACTGCATCATAATTACGAACAGGTGCATCACGATAGGCTGAAACTTCATCCACATGGTAACCATAGCCATCTTCATCATATGCACTTCTGCGTGAGGGAATCCTTGAATGACTATGAGGAATAGTTTCAGAATAGTAATCTGCATCATATCCATAATCATCTCTGTATACAGGTCGTCTAGGAATTGCTGCAGCAGATCTGCTTGAAGTTCGACCTTGTCTCTGAATGTAAAGTTCATCCTCCTCACCATAATCCCTGCTGTAGCCACTTTGTACATAACCTGCAGCTGGAAACACACAATATACTATAAAAAAGCAAACGGTTTTTTTGCAAAATCTTGTCTAAATAACCTGTTCGTATGATGAACATCAAAAGCATAACTGCCATTTAAGTACCAGCTGGTCGCCTATCATACATCCTCCTGGAAGATTGCAAATGCCTGCCCCTATCTGAAAAATCACGAGAGCCACCATAATGCTCCCTTCCACGAGCATCAAATCGACTTCCACTCTGAACACCAGCACTACGACCCCATGGCACCCGACTTCCTCGACTACCACTATAACCACGAGCACTACCATAACCTGTTTGGTATCCTACCCGAGCCGCATCCTTGATGGATCGTCCCTTTTGCTGAGGTTTCCGAAGTGTAGCTTTGATATTGACCTGTGTATGAGACAGGCATGATTTAGTCTAAGGAAGTATCAAAACATTCAACTATAGCATATGCAAACACCAGTAGAAATTCACATAAACACATAATAAATCAACCTTTTTATCTCCTTCAGCTAGCTCATTCTTGTTGACACCTTCAATACATGCCAGTGCTGCTTCACGAGTTGTATAATTAATGAAACCAAAATCTTTGCGCCTGGCAGAAGGCATATTACGTGCCAGTTGTATATTTTCAATTTCGCCATACTTCTTAAATTTCTCCTTAACATGCTCCTCATCCCAAGCGGCTGGCAAGCCATCAACAAAAACAGACTTAACCTGCAAATACAAAGTTCTCTTAGTCAACACATAAGAATTAGAGAAAAAATTAAAGTAAAAATTCATTTGTTCAGACTTCTCACACAGAAAGACAACTCAGGTTATAGAACTCCAAATACATGTATTTTAAATTTCTGTTAATCTCATTTTATAAAATGCAGGATCCAATCCGTAGATAAACTTCACATATCATATAATAACAGCTCAAAATGCATGGCATACCCAACCATTAACAGGATAGATGGTTGATTACCTGAGCCATAACTTCTTCATCTGGCTCAATACCAGACTTGGCAAATGCTACCTTTGCTGAAACATCAACACCAAAGAAAACATCTCGTTTCTGCAATCGTTTAAATGCATTTGTGGCATCAAGATGAGTGTTGAATTCCAAGAATGCAAATCCTCTATTCATGCCTTCATGCTCTGGATCATCCATCAAAGTTAACTCCTCAACATCTTCTATTCCATACTCCTTCAATTTGTTTCTTAGCTGCAAATAAATCACATAAGCAGCAGTATAAACTAGCTATTGTAAAATTCACAAATAATAATATAATCTTGCAGCAGATTGTCAAAGTAGAAAAACAAAGTGCATAAAGAGTCTTACATCATCCTTCGTCCAACTCCTGCTGATGTTGCGTACATAAAGAGTCTCATTATCTTGGCTTCGTGTCACTCCACATCTCTTCCCCTTTACCTAAAATTTCAAAGTACATTGCAAGTATACAACTTTAATTTCTCAACAAGGTTAGAGAACTCCTTGCAATATACAAAACATTGGTCCAGCAAACACAGCCTTCATGAAAACATGTATAGCTTGATGTAAACACTATGACACATATGCCAAACATTTCACAAACACAATTCTTAACACAAAGAAGTGTATAGCCTAAAGGATAAATTTAAAAGAAAAATTAACTACATAACATGTCACATTAAACAAACACTACTCAAATAAAATCCTTGACAAAAACATTTGTAGATTCATAAAAAGACAAAATGTAGAAAAACATCCAAGCGTGGAACCTTGGCCAAACAAAGCCTTAATGAATATACTTTTATCTTATTAAAAAATTAAAAGTGGTGAAATTCAAAAATAGATGAAGTAGACCAGATAACACCCAGATTAAGTCTTAATGAAAACAAATGCATCTTAATGAAAAACTAAAAATAGGATTAACAGAACATGTAGCTTAAAGGAAAAAATAAAATAAGGATAACTTCAGAGCATATAGCTTGAAGTAAAAATTTAAAGAAGGGTTAACTACAGAACATGTCGTATTAACCAAACACAACCCAATCAGTATCGTTGACAAAAACAAGTGTAGATTCATTAAAAGACCAAAAGAAAGAAAAGCATCCAAAAAAGGATGAAATTTAAAAATGAACAAGTTAGGCTAGAAACTACCCAAACAAAGTCTTAATGAAAACAAATGCACTTTGAAAAAAACCTAAAAGATAAACGAGCATTTCTTAAGGAAAAAACTGAAGGAAAGATTCAACTTCAGCATGCATGTGCAACATTGGCCAAACACTAAGTAAATAAAGCATTAGTGAGAAGAAATATAGATTAAGGAAAAACTAAAATAAGGTTAATATTTGGAATATGAAACATTGACCATACAGAAGAACGGTAATGACTCTCAAGCATTTTTCATATGAACAAATACATATTAAACTTCATTGCTCAAAATGCAAACAAGCAAATCTGAAAAGAGATGTTCAAACTTCTTGCAAATAAAACAAAGCACACTTGCTCAATAAATAACACAATTAATTAAAATTCAAAAGAACAGGTCAGGTCTAGTTGGGCATCTCACATTTCGCACGAAGCAAAAAGATGGGCAAGATAAAATAAAAGGCAGTAACCCACTCTAATACCGGTGCCCCCCAAACTACTAAACACATAAATGAAGGAAATACAGAAACTAAAATTCAACAGATCTGACCAAGCTAATTTCATTCACTTGACATCCACAAACAAAAACCATTGATACCTGTGGATTCTTAAGCTCTGCCACAGCCTTTTTGGCCTGCTCGACAGTTGCAAAACGAATGAAAGCAAAGCCCTTGTTTTTCTGTGTATGAGGATTCTTAGCCAATCTAATCTCAATAATTTCACCCACTTCACCAAAAACCTTCTTCAAGTCCTCTTCATTAGCATCCTTGTCGAGCCCACCTACAAAAACTTCAAATTCTTTCTGTTTCCTCCGCTCCTTCATAGGGGCTGGCATTTCATCATGCTGTGGGTGCTCTTCTTCTCCTTCACCAACCAACACTTCTTCTTTATATTCCTCTCTTCCCCCAGCATCACCTCCTTGGTCCTCCTCAGTTGTTACTTCATCATTTTCAGTCTTCTCACCACCAGTGACCTGATTCTCTTCAGCATTACCTACATTTCCCTGCACTTCTTGCAGTGCAACATCTGTGTCCTCTACATCCAATTCCTTACCCTTGATACCTTCTTCCTTTGAGTCGTCTTCTTTTGTGTCCTCATCTTTTGAGGCCCCACTGCCACCAGCAGTTGATTCTGACACCCAAAGAGGAAACATAAGGAAAAAAATAATAATGGTTTTGAGCAAAAAAATAAATAAATTTGTACATATGGCTAGAGTCCAATCGAAAGAGGAATCATAAGAAAAAAAAAAAGTAATTCTTTTAAAAAATTAAAAAATGCGCATATGGCAGAGTTAAAATCCAAGTTATATAAGCTTTAAAACATAAGAAAAAATATACAGAAACAGAATATCCAAGGCAGGGACCTCCACCCACCCCTGTGGTCCGGGATACATTAATGTAGATATGGACTGTAACCATTACTAAGAACCGAAGTTACCTACATACTCTATCCCAATCTCAACCCGAAGATTTTGTAATCATATAAAGGAACGAAGCTCAATCAATCTTCTATAAGGAGAGCTGCTTCAATATTTATCCTTAATACTTGTAGCCGTATTAATTAATAATTTAATTGTCCACATGCCACATGTTACATATAAGCTCTACCTCAAGGTCTACCCTGCAACCAAACTAAGAACCCAAAACTGCCTTGTGTTTTCTATGAGCTATGCCCGAATGTTTAGGCTAATATTCAGTAACTATGTTAGGAACCCTGAACCACTTAATGTTCTCTATGAGCTCCCTCCAGTGTTAATCCTAATATTTTGTAATCACATTTAGATCTCCAGTCCAACCAATATTCTATAAGTTCCCTGTCTCAATATTTACCTTAGCTTTTAGCAACCATGATAAGGACCGAAATCCACCCCATATTTCCTACAAGCTCTGTGCAAATAGTTACCATAATATTTTGTATCAAGATTCATATGAGATGCGCTTAGGAAGTAAGTCATCAAGTGATTGATAACTGAGTCTGGTGTTCAAATCAACTTGAGGGGAGACATATATGTACTGAAATTGACTATTGTGCAACTTTTGAACTTGGGAAATGTGAGGAGACATGTAAGAATTAAAATAGGGTATTGTGGGGCAACATAAATGTATTGAAATTAAGTATTGCGGGTAGAAATCTAAGTAATGAATTTGGTAATGTAGGGAGAGAAGTAATTTGTAAAAATTGAAGCTGAGTTATGTGGAGAGATAGGACAAATATTGAACTCAGGTGTTATAGGTAGGCATGCAAGTGAAAGGGTATGTGGAGAGACATGTCATTACTGAAATTGGGTATATTGGTGGGAGACAAGTAACTATTAAAACCGTGTATTGTTGGGAGACGTGGTAGTTAACTACCGAACTTGGGTATTATGGGGAGGCATGTAACCGCCAAACTTGGACATTGGCGGCGGGGGGGGGGGGGGGGTGTTGCATGTAAGTAATGAACACGGCTACTGTGGGAAGACAATTAGGTTATTAATTTGGGTGCTGTGGGAGGCATGTAAGTACTGAAAATAGGATAAAATAGCCAACGGAGAAGGCTAGTGCAAACGCAGGTTGACATTGATAATAACGATATCCTTTAGTAAGGTTAGCGCAGACGCCGGTTGACATTGACAATAACGATATCCTTTAGTCCCATCTAAGCAGAAGACTCGCCATGAAGATGAAAATAACCAAATATTAAAAAAGCATAAAAAATGAATAGACTCTAACCCTAGTCACAACCCTACCTGTGCTTTCTTTGATAGCTACGGCCTCCTTCTCTTCGGTTTTGACATCGTCGACAGGCTTTTCTACCTCCTTTGACGGCGCTTCCAAACTGCTCGGGATCTGAATTGTTGTCTCAGAGGGTTTTTCTTCGACTTTAGGAATGTCAAGTGTAGCCGAAGTCTGCACATTCTCGATGGCTTCAACTTCTGGTTTGACGGATGGAGAGTTGGCAACCTTGGCCGGGGTTTTCGTAGATTTGGTGACGGTTTTGGTCACTGTTTTTTTCACCCCTGGACCAGCGACAGACTTCTTTACTGTTTTGGGCGGCATTGTTGTAGAACAAACTTGCTCCCTCCGGATTCGAACACAAGGAAATGAAGGAGTATCGTTTGTTTGGAGAAATATGTAGAAAAACCCTGAAAAACCTGGCGTAAGCCTTTCTAGGGTTTGTGGCTTAAAAGCTTTCTTGTATTATTCCAAAGAAAACATGATCTTCGCAAGTTTACTGGCCACTAAAATTTATATATGCGCTTCACAACAAAATCGGCCCCATCTCCTAAGTAAACCCCCGCACGATACGGCTTTGTAGGATTTTCTCATAATTATAAAGACCTTTTCCTAAGCTTAACCTAGGCTAATCAAATAAAATGTACCAACGTTAGCGTAGATCAACTTAGAGCAATTAAAGTGAAAGTTAGGAGTGATCAATTGATTAATGCTATTTTTAGAAAGTAAATGTAAATGGATTAGGATATTTAGTTTTGGAAATTACATGAAGATAATGTTTTAATGTAGTAAAGACTATGATGACTTGGTACAGAGAAATTGATATCCTTGTTCTATGTGTCACTTGGGATCTTATGTAGGATACAATTGTTTCTAGGTCATTCCTTAGAAATTGGATCACTTTCATAAGCATGGATCTATTTTGGAGCACATGGATCCATTATGGGGGAAATGTGCACTTTTGTTCCTCAATTTGCCTCAAAATTTGTTTTTTATTGATTGTTAAGGGTTGTCAATATTTAAAAATACGTTAGGAGGTTGTCGGATTGCTAGGGTCAAGTTATCCTAGGTTAACCCCCTAGAATGGTCAACTTTATGACCTTGACAAAATTTGGCAAGCATACAAAATGTCCTAGGATGCAAATTTTGATGTAGATAGATTCTTTTTAGTGCTCCAATTGAAGTGTTCCTATGACGAGTGCTCCTTGTATGCAAATCAAATGATTCTAGGATGCATATCGAATGCTTTTAAATACCACTACATAGCAATAAATCATGTGGAATGTGTACTAAATTAGCTCATGGTGTGAATGGGATAAGAGTTCACAAAATTTAAATTTAAAGTTTTGAAATTCAAGGGTCAATTCCATGCTCTATGGGATCAATCCTAAGCCATGAGATTGACCTAAGACAATGAAATGCTAATATTGATGCAAGAAATGAAAGTATGAATATGGGGCAATAATAGGCATAATAAATGGATAAAGTATGGGAATATGTGTAGATACATATAAGATATGGTCAAATGTGTGAAGATGAGTGAAGGTGGGTATATGTGAAGAATAAAGGAATGAGCCCAACTTTGCAAAAGATTATGTCATTTGTCTACATGTTATTAAAATAAGACATCCTCTCAAAATGGGCCCAAAACTAAATGGGAATTGGTATGGGTATGTAAATTTCACCATTACATTTTACCCCCACATTTAAGGTGCATGTGAATCCTAAAATGATAATGTATCTCAAAGTATATGTGCACTCACAGGTATGCATGAAAGTAAATACTTGGTCTTTAAAAGGATACCAAGTCCATTTAAAGTAATATACCTCGCTAAATATCTTTGTGTGTTCATTGTCCTTAGCACTTGTGATCCATGGGAACTTGCAAAACAAAGAAAGATGTGCAATGTATAGCTTCTATCTTACAAATGAAAGTTGGCACAAATTACAAGTTTGTTGAACTATCTAAGAAATTGAACAGGAAATGATGAGTAGGGTTAGGGAATCCAATCTATACAAAAAGTGACATGATGCGTTGTCATGTGGCATATCAAACATTATTGTGTCACGCGATAAATCTCCATCTAGACGCAGTGATGAGTCCATGTGTAACATTTGTCACTATTTGAAAGCTCAACATAGGAATGTTAGTGATAATATATTCCCCTCTAATTGGTTGCATACACCATGTGCAAGGAATTGGAGGAGATGAAAAATAATACATGAAAGTAAATGTAATATAAGGATAAGCATGTAATCATATGAATCATATAAAGTAAATGTAATGAATGTATCATGTAACAATCGAGTGTAAGTATCAAGTGATAAGCATGTAGATCATGTAAACTAGAGATGGACCTCAAGGAAATAATATTGCCCTTGGCACTGGCAAATGAAAAATAGTGATGTGGCCCTAAATGGCCAAAAAAATACCCAACACTAGGATAAGCATATGCCCCAATGTGGCATCCAAGAGCACAAGCACATAATGGTCAAGGTAAGGCTATAACTCCCTAGTGACAACGAGGTCTAGATATGAAACTAGGAATATAAACATAAGGTAAAGGATGGTTGTATACACATGGTAAGGCAATGTAGATGCATATGATATGGGGGAAGGCATAATACCCTCGATGTAAAGATGTGACAATGAAGACTCAATATGTGAGTACAAAAAAGTCACACATGCCAACATGGTAGTGTGATAATGATGTGGCAATCCAGCTCATGGCCCTTGAAGGCATGAATCATACTTCTCTCAACAATTTCATGCTTGATGACACATCCACCAACCTCTTTAGCCACTTAACCATCTTTTTCGACTTTCAAATTGAGTTCTAATACTTTGTGCTTTCTAGACACCCCTTTATAGATCCTTAATAGGAGGGTCGCCAAGAGACCTTAGGTTCACTTGTGTGACCCATCCTCAAGTTGCAAGGTCGCTCATGTGACCATCCCTATAAAAAAGGTGACCTAGATCTTGAAAGGGGTGACCTAATATCATCTTTGGATGTGCGTAAAGTCTATCAGTTCCAATCTTTTTCTTTGATTTTTAGCTCATTTTTTAGAGTATTTTTCCATTCTAATTGATTCTCATCTCCCTTTGTTTCCAATGCAATCTCTTGTTCACTCCCACTCTCTTCTATAAACTTTCCAATGCACTCTCTTGCTCACTACCAATACCCTCTAGAAATTTTCCCAAATAGTTTCAGTCTTTTTTAGTGTTCTTGTTTCCTTCTTATCTTCACACCATTCAAGTTACTTCTCGACCTATAAATACCCCCCTCCTCTCTTGTTTTAGAGGAGGTTTTTTTTATGTATTCTTGTTTCGTCAAGCTTATATGCATAGAAACCCTATAGAATTTTATACTCTACATAGGGCCATGTGAGCCTTTTGCTTCATTTTTTCCCAAGTTTCTTGCATTCAATTCCTAGTTTCCTTAGGAGGCTAAAAATATTTCTTGCATTATTGCATTCTTCTTTGAGCTAATTTTCTCCTGAAATTCAAGCTTATACAAAGTAGACCCATAGCATTTTATGCTCGCACGTGACTTAGAGAACCTTTTAGTTTTAATATTTCCCTTTAGCTTATTTCCCTTAGCATTTTTATGCTCTTCATAGAACCCCATGAACCTTTTGCTTTAGTTTTTCCCAAAGCTTATAAGCTTCTTTCCCATTGTAAAACTCCCTCAAACCCTTGATGTACCCAACCGCTATAGAAAAGGTTACCAATCAAAATTGGATCACTAAGAACACAAGCTTGGTAGTAGTGGTGCCTTTTTCTAGATTATAGTTTCTTTATTGTTTTGTAGTTTAGAAACAGTAATTAGCAAACACCCTCTCTCCTAAGAAGTAAAACTTGTATTTTATTTTCTCTTAGTTTATTGCTTTTCTAGATCTAGTTTCAATTCATTGTATTGTTAAAATAGCTGCAAGTTTCATTTATTAGAATAGATCCATCTTGTAAGTTGATCTCAAAAATACCAAAAAACATAGATAATTTGCATTAGGGAAGATTCGTTTAGATTTGCATTGCATATACGAAGTAGTAATTAAATCATATTTAAAAACTTTGAAAAATACAAAAAGATAGTTGCATGTATTTAAAAGTAATTTACATTAGAAACTCATTCAAAACATGAAAATAATAACAGAGGAAATCCTTGATTCCATCATGAGGTACAAAACTTTTAATGTTCAAACAAACCCTTAATTTCATCATGAGGCACAAAGCTTTCAATAGAACAAGCAAAAACAAAACATCCCTCTTCCTTCACTCAATGCACATACTCAATGTGCCCAGGTGTGAAAGAAGGTTGGAATAAATCAATCTTAGATGAAATTACAAAGAACTTCCCTATCCAAGAAAACCCCTCTGAGAAAGAAGCCCAAGAGCAAGAAGAAATCTTGAGGCTCATTCAACAACAAAATGAACAACAATGAGAAAGGGATGAGATTTGCAACAAAGAATTAAGACTCCTCGAGCAATTCATTGATCTTGAATAAGAAGGTTGGACACTTTTTGCCTCTATGTGGAAATGATTTTAATAGACTTAGATCAAGAGATCCTACTAACCTCATAAGAATCACAAAAATAATTCCACTCAATGCTTCCATCAATAATAAGACAATAACAATCATTACAATCAACAACAACACACTCAAGTCAACAATGCAATCAATCCAACCATGGTCTATGACATTCTACCTCCTCGAGAACAAAACACCCCCTCAGTTCCACCACCACTCGACTATTTTTTTCTATGAGAGCAGTGACTAGGATAGGTTCCTTTAGCAAGGACATGGTTCATGTGTTGTGTTAGGGTCGGACTCACTCACAAATTGTCTGAGTTGATTTCAAACTAATAGTGCCTAAGAAGTGTAAAAGTTGGATTATAAGGTAGTGAAGTGTATCTTCATTGGCTACAATGATGGTGTGAAAGGGTACAAGCTTTAGGATTTTGTGATTGGGAAGACGTTATATAGTCAGAATGTGACCTTTAGGAAGATCAAGCCTTCTCCTTCAATTGAGCAACCAAAAGGGAGTGTGAACTCTATAGTGTAGTTATAACCAAAGACTAAGACAACTACACTTGAGGTTGAACCCGAGGTTTAGGATGGACCTGATGAGGAGGATAATACAAAGAGCTCAAAGAGTTTAGAGGATGAATAATATCCACCTTAACTTTTGAGGAGGTCCACTCAATAGAGGAGGTAGCTAGAGAGATGTATCCCACTTGATTTTATATGTATTTTTACCTTGATTAATTAACATTGACGAGCCTCAAACTGTGACTGAGTAAATGGAGATGGATGATAGTAGGTCCTAGAATTTGACCATGGATGATGAGATGGATACATTGGAAAAGAATGGCACTTGGTACTTGGTTCAATTGTCAAAGGGGAGGGAGTATGTTGGTTGTAAATAGTTCTTTAAGAATAAATTTAGTTCAGATGCTAGTGTTGAAAAGTACAAGGCAAGGTTGGTTACAAAAGGATATTTCTAGATTGAGAGAATTGATTATAATGAGATTTTTTCTCTAGTTGCAAACTTGATATCCATTCAGTTCTTATTATCTATTGCAATAACTTTTGATCTTGAGATCGAGCACTTCGATGTGAAGACAACATTCCTACATGATGACCTAGAGGAAGAAATCTACATGACATAACTTGAGCACTATGTGGTAAAAGGTAAGAAGATATTGATTTGTAGATTGAAGAAATCTTTGTATGGTTTCAAGTAATCTCCTAGAATGTGGTACTACAAGTTTTATTCATATATTTTGAAATTGAGATTTGTAAGGTCAAGATTAGATCACAATGTATATTTTAAGTAGGATGGTGATTGTTTCCTTGTTATCACTTTGTATGTGGATGATATGTTGATATTTGGTAATAGTAAGGGGATGATTCTAGGGATTTGAAGTCTTAACTCATTATATTTTTATGTAATATCTTGTGCTCTGGTAGGGTTTTATCCAATATTTTTTATTTTTGGTTTTGCTGATGGGTTTAGGGTTTATAGGCTTTGCATGTAATGTTTTTTGCATAATACCATTGAAATACTAACATATATTGAAAACCCATAAAATATACAATGAATTTGCATAAATGAACACTGACCCAAATCATAAAACGGAGCAAAACTAATTACAGAAACATACCCATATCATTATCTTCCAAATGAGGTATTGTTGTCCATGTTTCAGCTAGGGTTTAACATTGAATGGCCACCCAATACAGTCCACTTTAGAGTATGTCTCATATACAATAGATGCAAGGTTGTTTCCAAGCTCCAACGCCTCTAATACTATGAAAATTAATTCCAAAAAAAGCCTAGCGAACTCCCTTAGAAAACCCACGGTCTAATCTGCCCCTATACAACCCAGCTGGAAGCTTAAATCAGCAACACACAAATGTCAGAGGACTGCTAATAGCTCTGTTTTGTTCTGAAAATCATGGCAGAATATAGAAGACGAGAATGGAAGAGATAATGGTCATTACAACCACACCAACCCTCCTCCAACATATGTACAGCCTGTTATGGCAAGGTACGACCAGCATAAATAAGGAATAGCTACTAAGAAATCCTCCACATACATACAAATCTGTCCTTCATCACTTCGTTTCCAGCTGCATATAAACACTGCAAAATATATTTGTTTCTCTCTCAAATCTTTACCAATGATGCACAAAGTTGACCTCTAAATGAAGCTAATCAGATAAGCAATCCTTAAGATGATAATGCACACCCTTAGGAAGCTAAACAAAGAAGAAATATTGTTCTCTAATGTTTGAATAATGCTGGAATTACATAAACCCTAGGTCTCCTCTCCACAAAACTAAAAATCTCCAAGTGTTAAAATGATAAAATGCTCAAAGGTGAATCCATTTGCTTTTGTGGTGCCTTTTATACTTCTCATGATGAGGTCGATCCCTTTTGGCTTTTTAAATCATTTTAAAATGTATTTCAAATAACTTTTGTTGCTTTTTAATTTAATCTCCACAATTGGGCACTTAGACCAAGGTATATATTTAATGTGTCATTAATACTTAATTGGCCCCCTCTTAATGAAGTCATAAAGTGACTTTAATAACATAAGCTTTAAAAATAAATTAATTATTATCAAAGTCACATAATACAAATATGTCCTTCATCACTTCGTTTCTAGCTGCATATAAACAAGGAATAGATGCTAGGAAATCCTCCACATACATACAAATATGTCCTTCATCACTTCGTTTCTAGCTGCATATAAACACAACAAAATATATTTGTTTCTCTCTCAAATCTTTACCAATGATGCACAAAGTTGACCGCTGAATGAAGCTAATCAGATAAGCAATCCTTAAGATGATATTTCACACCCTCAAGTAGCTAAACAAAGAAGAAATCTTGTTCTCCAATGTCTAAATAATGTTGGAATTGTAGAAAACCTAGGTCTCCTCTCCACACAACTAAAAATCTCCAAGTGTTAAAATGATAAAATGCTCAAAGGTGAATCCATTTGCTTTTGTGGTGCCTTTTATACTTCTCATGATGAGGTCGATCCCTTTTGGCTTTTTAAATCATTTTAAAATGTATTTCAAATAGCTTTTGTTTCTTTTCAATTTAATCTCCACAATTGGGCACTTAGACCAAGGTATATATTAAATTAAAAAGCAACAAAAGCTATTTGAAATACATTTTAAAATGATTTAAAAAGCCAAAAGGGATCGACCTCATCATGAAAAGTATAAAAGGCACCACAAAAGCAAATGGATTCACCTTTGAGCATTTTATCATTTTAACACTTGGAGATTTTTAGTTGTGTGGAGAGGAGACCTAGGGTTTCTATAATTCTAGCATTATTCAGACATTGGAGAACAAGATTTCTTCTTTGTTTAGCTTCCTAAGGGTGTGCAATATCATCTTAAGGATTGCTTGTCTGATTATCTTCATTCAGAGGTCAACTTTGTGCATCATTGGTGAAGATTTGAGAGAGAAACAAATATATTTTGTATTGTTTATATGCAGCTCGAAATGAAGTTATGAAGGACAAATTTGTATGTATATGAAGGATTTCCTAGAAGCTATTCCTTATTTATGCTCTTTAATAATAATTAAAAATGCATGACTTCATTAATACTCAACATTTCTCAACCCCGTCTGAACCATGAGGTTAACCACTGTATCCACTATGCACCCAACTGCCTTACTAAAAATAGTAAGGGTCCCTCTCTAACATCCACTGGCTTACTATAAACAGTAAGTCCCTCAAAACAAAACCAGAAACCTCTGAATATCAATGCCTCTAAACATATGAAGGATCTGGAGAGATAAACACTACAACTGCCACTTGAAGAGCTCCATAAAGCCCAATAATGGACCCTCTAATCCACCACACTAGCCTACAAGGGTCAACTAATAGGCTAATCCTCTGAACTCTGATGCTCATGAAAATGGGGACATTACAGTCCGCCCTCCCTAAAATTGCTTGTCCTCAAGCAATCTCCATTGCAAAGAAACTCTACTCCACCAGAGGTCAAAAGGAAGACTGTGAAATGTTTCACACAACAACACAACTACTATAGCACCAACATAAACTTAATTGCGCAAATATAGATAACAGACCAACTGTCCAAACCATGCGCACTAAAACTGTGCATCAACCTCAACTCATGTACATGTGAACCAAAAGCGAAGGTGCGAGCAATCCACACCATGTACACGCTACAATGCTCATTAGTGAACTCTGACTGGAACCCTGATGCATAAGAAGGATCCCATAACACACTAGAGAGTGTCCAACAACCAATGCCTAGATCCCAAATCCAGAATAGAAGCCTTCTAAGTAGAACATATTCAACACTGATCCCAACTTCACCTTGCCAGAAGTGGTGAAGTGATACAATGGGACCCACCCAAACTGCAGTGCTAACCCTGTCACCACCTGGATCCCAATGCAATCTGAACTCACATCCATCCATCATGCAGAGATAAGGATATTGGGAAGCATTTGGTATACCAAATCTCTCTATGTCCTCTGCTAAACCCTCGCAGATGTGATAACTAACCAAGCCATCATGCCTACCGACATTGCAACCTCTCTGAAGCCATGTCTCCACTGGAAATTTTCGTGCTAAAGGGGCTACAGACTCTAACTAGTACACATCTGCATGATGGTAGTGTGATCTCTGACTCTGCAAATAACCCTTTGCAAATAACACAATCGAACACCTATAATCTCTAGTCCCATCTTTTGTAGATGGTAACACCTCATCCCACAATGGATGGTATAAACCCTGAGCCAATCCACATCGACGCATCATCAAATCCTCAACATGTGGACTAAAGGAGAATTGATGAGCACTCCTCACTATATAGTCAAGGTAAAATGCTCCCACCTCTGTCAATGGCTAACCGTCATAGTCCTGGGGAACACCCTCCTCATCAGTCTCATCACTCACGGCACTAGAATCAGAAGATGGCTCATGTCTTTGATCCTGAATGGCTAATTGGGTAGGCACTCTGCCAAGTCTCTCTACGAATTGAATAACATACTCTCTATCATGAAACAATTGGAGATATTCTAATTTATCTCCTCCAAAGCACTCTTGATGAACCACAAATCATGAATGCAAGTACCAGCCGAGACCCCATACCGTCTCTCCTCAAACTCTGCGATCTAAAGAAAGTACTCAACGTACTTATGAGTGTAATCAAAATGAGATAAGGTTGAGTCAACCTTCTCTCCTATAACCTTCAGTTGATCCCTTTAACTATGTGGCTTAACAAACTGTCGATCATGATCAGCTGCATGAGATGAAATGACTTATTTGCTTCCAGGAGAGGGAAACAAATCAACATAAGAACCAATCTCCCAACTAGATGATACTCTGCATATCTCCTGTGAAGAACATGGAGTAGTGTCGTGAACTGTCACACAACTCTTTGGAGAATCCACTACTACATTACAAGAGCTCTCAATCACCTGCTCTGCATCATCTGGCATGGGACTAACCTCAGGAGAACTTGGTGCATCAAGTGGTTCTTTACAACTCTCAACCAGTTCACTCATCCCATCTGTATCAACTGCACCTGTATCTGTGATGGATGTAGCCACATCCTCAAACTGCTCACAACCATATTCCGTGGATATATGCTCTTCACCAACTGTTGCCATAGAAACCTGAACTGTATATGTAGATGGTGAAGACTGTGCCAAGCTCAACTCCACAGTAAGCTCCTTTATCCATGACTACAACTCTTAAAAGGCCAACTGACTGCTCTTCAACGAGTCCATGGTCACCTCAAGCTCATAAGTGAGCTCATCAACCTCCCCTTCCTTTCCCTTCAATGCATCATAACAAATGCAATCCCACTCAAGAAGATAATCTCTGTCAGCAAGTAGTTGTAGGTAATTTTGTTTCATTATTCCAATTGCTTCTCAGAGTGCATGAATCTCTGCAAGGGAAAGGCCACTATCACCGTGCTCATCTGTCATAGGAGTACTCCAACCAAAAGTAGCCAACATCTGTCAAGCAACATCAAAATGCTCAATAGATATCGCAATCATACTATCATTCACCTTTAGTTGCCCAACCAAATGATGAGGACTCTACAACTTAGGACTCCCATACAAGTTTACTGATTCAAAATCTATATTGTGATATGAGGTTGTATCAACATTACTCACCTCATGATAAGCAGCATCATGTGTGCTATCATTAGTACACACATCAACAACTAAGGTACTGCTGCTATGTACATCAAAGGATGGCTCAACTGGTAATGTAGAAGCTGCTGATATAACATTATCTTTACACACTTCTGCTTCCAATGTAACTGCATGTCCATCCAACTCACGATCCTAGGATTTAATGCCACTAATTGAATTTTCCAACTTGTTTCCTAAGGTTTGATTTAAAAAATCAGACTCATCGTGACATGAATCCACATCACACAATGCATCATTAGTACCCAATTCTTTAGTACCTTCATGTGACAACTCAATAGAAGCATCTTACACATGTGAAGTCACTGTTGTACCATGTTGATGCAAAGTTTCATCACTGCTATCATGAAAATCAGGACTGTTATGGGTCAAATTCATCATGCAATCCTCATTCTTAACACTTGTATCTTGTGTTCCAATACTCAAGGTCTCTCCCACAACACTTTGTGAACTTGCCATGACTGTTAAATCATCATTACGCTCAAGGGAAAGACTATGGTCATAAAAATCAGACTTGTTATCGTGATTGATAACAACTTCTTTAGCGTTAATAACATCAACTTTCTCTTCAAATCTCACCTTCTTTTCCTGTGTTGTTTCCTCCTTAACCAAATAAGGTCCCAACTTGTCTTTAAACTGATCAAAGACACTGCATACCAACACATAAGAAGCCAGAGATGTCACTTTCTCTCACTTGCGAACTGTTAGAAGAAGTGTCATGATGGGCTAAGATATACTATCAATGTTATCAACAATGGAAGTCATGATATCTCTCATGTAGTCCTGAATACATCTATCATGCCCTGAACTAATGGACTCCAAGAAGAGTCTGAATAACTGCAACACAAGATCATGCTGATCAAAATCAAGCATAGCAACACATGATCTAACATGTGCCATTAGCTCTAAGATCTTAACCTTCCATGCATAGGTAGGACTACCGATGTCTCCAATCCCAACCATATTGTCTATGATCAGATGGAAAACCTCTCTCATGGTGGCCCCAGTATAAGGAACTTGAGGAACTATGATCCTCATAAATTGACTATAGCATAGGGCAATAGTGAGCCTAATCTCACTATCACTGTGCCTCAAGTACCTATGCTCACCCAACACTGTCACTGCAGGACCCATAGATATCTAAAGTATTGCAGAAGATGATTGTTCTACCATACTTAAGCTTTCTTCCAGTCTTATCAGAATGCATAATCTATCATATCTGGATTGTGGAGTTTTACCAAGTTTACTACCCTGTTCATGTATCATTCTTGCTAACCATTTCCAATCACCAGATACAATTTGTTTGTCACTATCTGTACCCATATTTCAAACTAGACTGGAAAATAATGTAATTGAAAATATGAATGAGTGTTGGTCACTCAAATGATTCTGATGTGAGCTCAATGAATTTTTAAATAAAACCCCAACAGGATGGCAGGAAAACACTATGATACCACTGTAATATTCCGTGCTCTGGTAGCATTTTATCCAATATTTTTTATTTTTGGTTTTGCTAATGGGTTTAGGGTTTATAGGCTTTGCATGTAATGTTTTTTGCATAATACCATTGAAATACTAACATATATTGAAAACCCATTAAATATACAATAAATTTGCATAAATAAACAATGACCCAAATCATAAAATGGAGCAAAACTAATTACAGAAACATACCCATGTCATTATCTTCCAAATGAGGTACTGTTGTACATGTTTCAGCTAGGGTTTGACATTGAATGGCCACCCAATATAGTCCACTTTAGAGTATTTCTCATGTACAACATATGCAAGGTTGTTTCCAAGCTCCAATGCCTCCAATACTATGAAAATTAATTCCAAAAAAAGCCCAGCGAACTCCCTTAGAAAACCCACATTCCAAAATCTGCCCCTATACAGCCCAGCTGGAAGCTTAAATCAACAACACACAAATGCTAGAGGACTGCTAATAGCTCTGTTTTGTTCTGAAAATCATGGCAGAATATAGAAGACCAGAATGGAAGAGATAATGATCATTACAACCACACGAACCCTCCTCCAACAGATGTACGACCTGTTATGGCAAGGTACGACTAGCATAAATAAGTAACAACTGCTAGGAAATCCTCCATATACATACAAATTTGTCCTTCATCACTTCGTTTCCAGCTGCATATAAACACTACAAAATATTTTTGTTTCTCTCTCAAATCTTCACCAATGATGCACAAAGTTGACCTCTAAATGAAGCTAATCAGATAAGCAATCCTTAAGATGATATTACACAACCTCAAGAAGCTAAACGAAGAAGAAATCTTGTTCTCCAATGTCTGAGTAATGCTGGAATTGTAGAAACCCTAGGTCTCCTCTCCACACAACAAAAAATCTCCAAGTGTTAAAATGATAAAATGCTCAAAGGTGAATCCATTTTCTTTTGTGGTGCCTTATATAATTCTCATGATGAGGTCGATCCCTTTTGGCTTTTTTAAATCATTTTAAAATGTAATTCAAATAGCTTTTGTTGCTTTTTAATTTAATCTCCACAATTGGGTACTTAGACCAAGGTATATATTTAATGTGTCATTAATACTTAATTGGTCCCCTCTTAATGAAGTCATAAAGTGACTTTAATTACATAAGCTTTAAAAATACATTAATTATTATTAAAGTCAACTTTAATAATAATTAAAAATGCATAACTTCATTAATACTCAACATTTCTCAACCCCGTCTGAACCATGAGGTCAACCACTGTATCCAATGTGCACCCAACTACCTTACTAAAAATAGTAAGGGTCCCTCTCTAACATCCACTGACTTACTATAAATAGTAAATCCCTCAAAACAGAACCAAAAACCTTTGAATATCAATGCCTCAAAATATATGAAGGATCTGGAGAGATAAACACTACAACTGCCTCCTGAAGAGCTCCATAACACCCAATACTGGACCCTCTAATCCACCACACTAGCCTATGAGGGTCAACTGATAGGCTAATCCTCTGAACTCTGATGCTCATGAAAATGGGGACATTACAAAGTCTTAACTCTCATTATAGTTTGATATGAAGACCTCAGGGGTTACTAAGTTCATCTTAGGTGTGGATATTAGAAGAGATAGAGCTAACAAAAAGATCTAGTTGGGACAAAGTAAGTATGTTGAATCTATGTTACAATATTTCAACATGGCAAATTGTAGATTAGTGTGTGTTCCTATTTCATTCAAGGGACCAAGTTATTAGTTGAGAAGTGGTTGTATTCACCTGTAAAGATGGAAGATATTTCTCATGTTCATTATGATAGTGCAATTAATAGTTTGATGTATGTTATGATCTACACCAAACTAGACATTGCTTAAACAATGGGAATCTTAAGCCTATTTATGGCTACTCATAGTAGAGAACATTGAGCAACAAATAAGAGAGTCTTTAGGTACTTATGGGGCACTATAGAGTATTCTATTTACTACCAAGGTTAATTATAGTATAGTGAGGGTCACTGACAAAAGCATGGTGGTCACTTGTAACATAGTGAGGGTCACTTGCAACAAATCAAGATTGGTGGCACTTGCAACAAAACCAAAGAGCACTTGTAACAATTGTGAATCTAAGGGTTTGTTGACTTTGATTGCATAGGAGATGTGGATAATAGAAGACATGTCAATGGTTATGTTTTTAACTTGTTTGGTGGAGTAATTAGTTGGATGAATAAGTGATAGGTTGTGGTTGCTTTATCCACTATAGAGGCATAGTACATGGCAACTATTCATGCTTGTAAGGAAGTAATCTAGCTTCAGATATTGTGTTTGGATCTTTGGCCAAGTTAGGGAGTGGTTTAGATTAGATGTGATAATCAAAGTACCATTAGGTTGGTAAAGAACCTAACTTTTCATAAATAGATAAATCACACAAATGCCCAACACTACATTATTCATGACATGGTCTAGGATGGAAGGGTGATGCTTGAAAAGGTTGACACTTTGTTGAATGTTGTAGATGGTTGACAAAGCCTACAAGCTTAGAGAATCTCAAATGATGCAATGAGTCTATGGGCCTCTCAGCCCCTAACAATTAGTCTACAAATTGTGAGAGATTTGCTTTTGCTCTTGTAAGGTGTTCGAAAAGTGGGAGAATGTTGAGAAAAGGTGTCTTAACCATGCATCCTAATGTTCAATATTTAATTATTTATTATTTTATCCTCATATGGGAAAGAGGGTGTCCCATTTTGAGGTGGCACTTTGCCACATGTTGGATACTTTGTAATGTGTGTAAGAAGTTGTAATAGTATCTATTGTCATTATGGCATTGTAAGATGTGGGGGTTAATTATTCAACATATTCTATAACACATGTAAGAGCATGATTATAAGGAGCTACATAGTAGAATTGACTTTTGATCAACTTTATAATGCATGTTATGATGTGTCATAAGGCATCTTTTAACAGGGATAATGGAACCAAAATGGAGTACCCAAGTTAGTGAGTTGGTTATTATGGATCATGACAACGTAAAACAATCTTCTAATATTAACATGTTAACTCATCTTGGGAGTTGGACATTGGAATTCTTGATGGGGATTTGGGTGTCATTTTTGGGAGTGGTATTCTCCCATGGTTTATGGTTTACCATTTGTGATTTCTTGATTTTTGTCTTCTATATATTAGTGCCTAGGATGGAGATGTAGTATGATGTAATTTTGCAAGGGGTTATGCTACTAAAGTTTCTCAATACTTGTGTTGGTTGTTCTCCTACAAAGACTTGAGTCTATTGATGTATTGTGACATGATTAGTACTGTGAATATATTGGTTTGAGATTTGGAAGCTAAGATTTTTTCTTGAGAGGGTTTTCCTACGATAAACACCATGTCATTGTGGTATTGCTTTTGTGTGTATATTTTCTTTTGAAACTACTATCTATCATATTTTGCATGCATTTCACTTCTCATTGGTTAGTGTTGGAAGTGTTTTCACTATTAGGTTTTTTTAGAGAGGCTTCTCCTCTCTCTTCTCCTCCCTTTCTTTCTCAACCAAACATAGTTGTATAGGGTCTTCCCTCTTCCTCTATTTCTCCTTCTCCTTCTTCTTCATCCCTTTTTACTTCCTTTCACATTCCTTCTTCCTCCCATATTACAATTTTTTAAGCTACAATCCATATGTGTGACAATAGGTGTAACTTGAAGAATATATATTCCAAATTCTCTTCCATCTACCAAAATAATTCTTCCTTCACCTTTCATTCCTTATAAAAATAAAAAGAAGTATGATGTTATGGAATAACTGTAATTTACAAGAGCTAAGATCTCCCTTTGGGATCTAATTCCAACTTCTTATACACATAGATAATTACTTCGACAAGCCCTATAGAAAATGTTTGTCCAAACTAATGCTTATCCCACTGAAGTTTCTTCTATTCTTGAATCCATCGAACATAATACTCAAGTCATTTCTTTCCCTATTATGAACTTCTAATCACTTCTATCATTCACAAGATTCTTATGTTGTTAATTGTGGTTGGCTATAACATTACCATAATAAAGCGTGCTCTTGTTAATAATGGTTTTGGATTTAACACCTGTAGTATAGAATTTCTAAGCAAAATAAAGATAGATGTTTCCCAACTATAAAAGTATAGACTTAGAATTAAGGGATTCAACAAAGTTGTATGGAATCTAATAGGAACCATTTCTCTTCCTATCATTGTCAATTTTGTTACATTATTTACATTATTCTATGTCATTTTATTCTTCTTAGTTGATAATGGATCCATATGATTCGAACTATTCCTTATAACTTCCATTAGTAACCAAAATTTATATGCAATGATAAATGTTATATAATTTTGGTTGATGAGGCTTCCTTCAAATATTGTCAAGTTATTGAATCACATATCTCTATTAATCCTTAAGCACATCTCTCTTCTCCCCCACTGCCACTCAAGACACAAATTTTTGTTATGCAATTTTACTCTCTTGGCTTGAAAAGCAATATCTTTGTGTTGTTCGAATCTCTTCTACATGACAGGTTATTTTGCTTGCAGGTGATCACTGGGTTCTGTGAGGTTGGCTTTTACAACTTCAACATAGTATCAAAGCTTCAGATCTATAGTTTCCTGTTCATCTTTTGAGGGATTCAAGCCTTGAAAGAGTAGTTTAGTACATCTTGAGTCACTTTTGATCACACCGTTGCATTCAGAGTGCTAGAAATAGTTAGATTAGCCTTTTGTTTAGCAGAATTTGGTCTTGGGAGGCTAGATCTGTGAAGGTTTCAGCGGGTGCTTTTTTTTGGGATCTGGAGGAAATCTTTTTTTTTTAGCATTTGGGCCCAAACAAACCTCACCATCATGCTCAGAAGGCCCAAAAACCTTAAGATCAACTGTCAAATCGTTGAAATCGGCCTCAGGCTCATTTGGGGCAAATTTTTTTGCCAGGCAAGCCGTATGACCTACCCAGCACACAAAACAAGGTGAAATTTAAAAAAAACAAGCAAAAAAAATCATTGAAACACAAGTTTTTTTATTGTAAAAAGTTAAAAAAAAAAAACCTATTGTAAAAGACAGAACTTTGGGCTGCACAGGCCCTGTGCAGCGTACCTATTGCAAGGTACTTGCTGCAGTACCCACATGGGGCTGCGTGGGGGGGGGGGGGGGTTTGACCCCTCCACCCCCATCTCTTTTTTTTAAATAAAAAAAAACATTCTTTTTTTAAATTAAAAAAAAACATTCTTTTTTTATAGTTTTTTTTTATATTAAAAAAATATATTCTTTATTCCCCTGTACCTTTTTGCCCACCTTGGAATCCGTACAAACTCTTCTTTTTTGGTAGAGATTCTAAATTTGTCTAGTGACAGTTAGATTTGACAGTTTGGCTAAATTTAGCGGCAGGGGGCTTTTTTTTGCCGTAATTTGTGCTTCAGGGGGATCTTCTTATTTTTTCCATGTCTTGAGCAAACGGTATCGGTTTTTTGAATACATATAGGTGTTGGAAAGCTGGTTCTGAGCTCAATCCAGTGGTACTGTTGATTGTTTTTGGTTTTTTTGTTTTGCTGACTTTTTTCCAGTCAAAGTCAGATCATCATTTTCGCACTTCCGGGGGCATAACTATTGCATATGACCTCCATTTTTCGCAAACAAATAGGCGTTGGAAAGGTCTTGTAGTGCTCTTTAGAGATCTACACAATATTTCATAAAAAAAATTACTAGGTACACAGAGAATAGTCTGAAGTGTTTTTTGCTTTTCCTCTCTTTCCAACTTTCAAATATGTACTGGGGTTTGGTTTCTTGTGTTGTGTGGGTGTTTTTTTTCTTGCTTTCTGTATATACACATCAGAAAATAGAAAACTATTCCCTTAAACACATTTAAAAAACACAAACATCATGGCAGACATCTCATCAGTTGACCATCTTTCCCCACACAATTATCACACCTAGAAGGCACATATGACTAGACTGCTCATGTCAAAGGGGTTATGGTCCTGTTTGGATGAGATTCAGCCTCAGTTGCAATGTTAGTTTGAGATTCTGTAGCATAGAAACAAAATGGATGAGGTCGTGGGTTTGATATCATTGCATGTTTCAGATAGTCTTTTATTTCACCTTGAGAGTTGCACAACTCCTCGAGAAATGTGGACCAAGTTTAGTGATCTCTTTGGCACCATCAATCAGTTCAGAGCACTTTAGCTTGATGCAGAATTAACTTCCTTGGTACCTGATTCCTTTCCATCTATTGAGGATTTCTTGATGAAATTCAAATCTCTCAAATCACTTTTGTAGGGTTGTGGCAAAACCAAAACTGACACAGAGTGTATCTACCTGATTCTCTTTAAGCTTCGAGGCTCATTTCAGATATTCTCTTCTACTTTCTATTCCACCATGGATGCTTTAGGTCCACGATTTACCATGCCTACCTTTGAGGTTTTCTGTGATAGGTTGACTCGTGAGCAAGCCAAGCTATCACAGTTGGATGCTCTCACAAGATCAAATAACCAAGCCTTGGTAGCTCAGACATCTAAGGGGAACCAGAAGCAGAAATTGAAGCCCAAGTCAGATTTAGCAGGTAGTGAGAGTTCCTCCGAGCCACCTCCTAAGTTAGATTCCAAACCACACTCTAATCCTAAGTAGGGTAAGTCTTATAAGTCTGGTGAGTCTTCCTCTAAGACTAAGAAGAAATTAGGTGATCCTTGCAGTTTTTGTTGCAACGAAGGTCATCCAGTTACCAGGTGTTGGAAGAGATTAGAAGCTTTAGATGAGGCCATGCAACATCATCATATCACCTCACCTCATTCTACTTCCCCACACACAGGGAAAGGTCATACTCTTTCTGCACGAGCCTTACCTTCAAGATCCACCTGGATTCTAGATTTTGGTGCTTCTCACCATATGACACATACTTTGAAGTTTGTTACCACACTTGCTCATTGTGGCACTTCAAAAATTGTAGTTTGTTATTCTACACAGCTTTCAGTTATGGGTTTAGGTCCTGTTCCATTAGACGGTTGTTGTCTTTAGGATGTTCTTGTTGTTCCTGCCATTTCAACAAACCTCCTTCTGTTTATCAGATTTGTCATTCTGGCACTGGTAAGATAGTTGAGTTCTCCCCACATGATGTGGTTATTCGAGACCTCCATGATCTTGATTTAGTTGTGGCTATTAGGAGTGTTGATCCTGCATCCCGTTTATACAAATTTGATGGATTTGAGAGCTCAGATGGTTCTGGTTCATCACTTATAGCACATGTAGACACAGTGAGCAAGCTTTGGCATGAGCATTTTGGCCTTGTCAATTATAGATATCTATAGAAGATGAGTACATAGGCACTTGTGATTGGGCTCCCTCAGATTTCCTGTACTGATGGTGTTTGTCGAGGATGTGTACTTGGAAAATATCACCAGGATTCGTTTCCTAGGGTAGAACCACACATGCTAAGGCACCCTTGGAGTTGGTACATAGTGACCTCATGTCCTTTCCAACTTCTTCATTTTCAGGGGCCAAATTTGTGCTCACATTCATTAATGACTTCTCTAGGCGTACATGGGTGTACTTTCTTAAGTACAAGTATGATGTCTTTGATTCTTTCAAAAAATTTAAGACATTTGTGGAGAAGCAATCTGGACTTTCTATCAAGAGGATACGTACAGATAATGGGGGGAGTATGTTAATCAGGCTTTAGGGATTTTTGCACTGAGCATGGTTTGGTTTGCAGCATTAGTTTACAGTTCCTTACACCCCTTAATAGAATGGTGTTGCTGAGAGAAAGAACAGAACTTTACGGGAGATGGCCAACTATATGATTCAGTCACATGATATGGATTCTTCATTCTAGGCTGAGGTAGTAAATTGTGCCAATTACATTTAAAATTGAATGCCTCATAAGGCATTACGACATATGACTCATGAGGAGGTTTGGACCCATGTCAAGCCTGATGTTTCTACATTCTGAGTTTTTGGCAGTGATGCTCAGTGGAAAGCCATGGAGAGGAAAAGTTGACCACTCATATTTGTTGGCTACTATGAGGATGTTAAGGCATACATGTTGTTTGATCCCGATTCCAGAGAGGTCTTGTTTTGACGAGATGTCCAGTTTGATGAGCACTTTCCTCGGATGGATCTTCCATCACCATCTTCTCCCTCACTTCCTACTCCTTCTACTTCATCTCTTGAGGATTCCTTATCTCTTGAGGATGATGTTAATGATGCTCCACCTTCCCCACCACCACTAGATACTCAGCCTTTGCCCAAGTGGGCCCGCTTTACTATTGAGGTAGCTGGATCTTTGGCAGGTGATCCTTCAGATTCTTGTCATACCCGTGCATAGACATCAGGTGCTAGTCTTTTGAGTCTTGCCATTTCAGATGATCCTCAGAAGAATTCAGAGGCAATAGGTACTCTTGAGCGGGATAGAGCTATGGAGGAGGAGTATTCTTCTTTGATGAAGAATAATACTTGGGATCTTGTTCATCTTCCTAAGGGAAGAAAGTTGGTTTGGTGCAAGTGGGTGTACCGTACCAAGTTTGTTGCAGATGGTTTGATTGATAAGTACAAGGCACATCTTGTTGCAAAGGGGTTTTCTCAGGTTGAGGGTATTGATTACTCCAAGACCTTTGCTCTTGTTGCCAAGATGAATTCTATTCGCTTTGTACTTTCTCTAGCATCTTCATAGGGATGGACAGTTTTTCAGATGGATGTGAAGAGTGCTTTCATGCATGGAGACCTACATGAGGAGATCTATATGGAGTAGCCTTAGGGATTTGTGCAAGACACTTCTTTGGTTTGCAGACTTCGGCGTTCATTGTATGGTCTCAAACAAGCCCCTCGGGCTTGGTATGAGAAGATGCACTCTTTTTTGCTTTCCTCTCACTTCACTTGCTGTCATTCCGATCCCATAGTTTACATTTAGCGTCAAGAGGGCGATCTTTTGATCCTTGTACTATATGTTGATGATCTCATTCTTATAGGTAGCTCATCCTCCATGATTCAGAGTGTTCAGAGAGCTTTGAGCAATTTGCGTTGACAGATCTTGGTCTTCTGCACTATTTTCTTGGTCTACAAGTTATTTAGTCTTTAGATGGAATTTCCATATTTCAACATAAGTATGCTCTTGATATGCTCCAAAGATTTGGCATGCTGGATTGCAAGCCTGCCCCCACACCATTTCAGTCAGGTGTTGTCTTGTCTTCCACTTGCTCTACTCCTTTAGTAGATTCTACATTATACAGGCAGTTGGTTGGCAGTTTGTTGTACCTGACACATTCTCGTCTTGATCTTTCCTTTGTGGTTGGCCTTGTCTCTTAGTTCTCACATGATCCACATGAGAGCCATTGGCAAGCTGTGAAACATATCTTGACGTACATTCAGGGCACCACACATTATGACAGTCACTACACATCAGGAGCCCCTCATATTGTTGGCTTCACTGACTCATATTGGGCTGGTGATGTCAATGATCAGAAGTCTACTTCTGGCTTTGTTTTTTGCCTTGGTTCTGGTCCTATTACATGGTCTTGCAAGAAGCAATCTGCTATTGCATTATCATCTATAGAGGCTGAGTACCAATCTGTAGTGTTAGCTAGCCAGGAGGTTTTATGGCTTCGATAGTTGATGACTGAGTTTGGTTTTCCTCCTGATAGTCCCACTCTTCTTTAGTGTGACAATCAAAGTGCTATTCACATTTCATGCAACCTAGTGGAGCATCAACGGACTAAGCACATTGAGATCCACATGCACTTCATCAGATAGTTGATTCAGGATGGTTCTCTCATCTTGGAGTACATTCCTATAGAGGAGCAGGTTGCAGACATCTTCACGAAACCTTTGGCATCACCTCGCTATCTTCAGTTGCGATCTATGCTTGGGGTGAAGGAAGTTGTCCTTGGGGGGTCTTCATGAGGCCTTCCTTCATGTTTTTTTACATGCTTTCATCTCTTTTTGGAGAGGAGTTTTTTCCCACTGGGTTTTCTCCTTTACTCCATTTTATAGAGATTTCGCTGTATTTGGGTATCTCATTAGGCCTAGTTACCGGGACCCATCTTTGCTTTCATGCATTTGTCCTTCGGTTTTTAGCTTCTCCATAAGTTCATCTTAAGGGGGGTGTTAGAGTAATGGGTTAATTACTTAATTAATTTAATCATATTGATTAATTAATTAAGTCACCTTTACTTTATTTTTCACTTAAGCTAAACTTAGGCACTTTTATTATTTAATAATTCTTTTATTAAATCATAGGGTTCACTTTAGGGTTTTGATCTCCTTTCTTAAGGATTGATCTCTTTGTAATTATTCATTCTTGTTTATGCAATTTTACTCTCTTGGCTTGAAGAGCAATATCTGTGTGTTGGTCGAATCTCTTCTACGTGACAGGTTATTTTGCTTGCAGGTGATCACTCGGTTCTGTGAGGTTGCTTTTACAACTTCAACGATTTCTACTTGTATTTCTTTCTCTAAAATTCTTGCTAGAAATTCCTCCACTACTCCTTTTTTGGTATTACACAACATTCTTCTAACCCTCAACTGTCATCCCCTCCTCATTATTTACTTGGAGATGAATGAGGTACCTTAAATTTCACCCCTTCTTATGTTGGTAAATAAAAATTTAAATCCCAAGACCTTGGCATTCCTCCTTTACATGTTGATCTACATAGATTTGGTAAACCTCCTTGGGATCATTCCTCTTCTTCATCCTCACTATATAATGAGTGTGCTTTTGGTAACAATTCTAATTCAACTAAATATGATGGTGAGAATCCTCCTTTATTTTCCCTAAACTTACAAAATAATATAAAAAAGGGTTTAGGGTTCTAATTAAACATATATATAAAGGATAAGGTTTTGGTTGGTATAGGCAATGTGTTTCTGAGCCCATTTATCTTTACCAAAAAACCAACATTGTAGGTATTGAATATCATGTTCCTCATGAAGTAAAGGTGTCCAATCATCCTTTTGATGGGTATTTCTTGATGGCCTCATTTACTGAGCATCCCCTTTCTCTGGTCCATCCCAAGATTATTGGTCTTCCTTCCTCTTCTATTATACCTTCTTTGGATACATTCTCTATCAAGGAGGCCTTGATGAATTATTGGTGGTATACTTTGTTGGAGCATCCAAGATCACTTGCAAAATCAAGAACACTTCCACAAATGAATATGAGCAAAATAAATCCTATCAACAAGCATCGAAAATGTGGAGCAAAAACATATATTAACCTCACTTAGTAAATTACATAGAGATGCCTTATTATATAGGCATGGATGAGGCAATCCAACTTCATGTGGATTGACAAGTGCCCCATGATGTGGCACATGTATATAGGCAAGTGTCATATAGGTGTCAACCTTTCAAACACTTGGAATGTGCAAACTAACAACCTTTTGACCAAGTCATCAACATTGGTGACAAGTGTTGGGTGACTACAAAAGTGCCTTTTGAGGTGAGATGGAAAGTCTTCCAACCTCAAAAGGTATGCACATGAGGTTTACCAAACAACATAACTTCTAAAGGTCTAAAAGATTGCACATTCAGTTAGATAAGATGTTATCTAACATCATCAACCTAAGTACACTTAAGCTAAAGTGAATTGCTAAATTATTCACTCAAACATACTCTAATACACCACCTTTTCATCATGATCAAGGTTTCCCTTATACAATTAATTAACATACTTATTTTGGGGAATCTATTCTTCATTCTTTGGATCCCACTCTCACACAAGAGCTTCATGATTACTTACCCACTCATCCTTTGTTGAATATTGTAGTTATCTTATCATGAGTGATACACTCAATGTTCTTATGGATCCCAATGAACCCAACAAGGTTCCTAGGATTGGTGAGTCTCTCTCTTCTTCACAATTTCCCTAATTTATTTACTTGGACATATGAGGATATGCTTAACATAGATGAAAATGTAATTCATAATATTGTCCTCTATCCTAATGCAAATCAAGTAAAATAAAAGATACACAAGATGCATCCTAAGGTGGATTTACTGGTCAAAACCAAAATTGATAAACTTCTTAAAGTAGGGTTTATTTCTCTTATTAATTCTTCATCTTGAATCTCTAATATAGTTCCTATGACTAAACTTGATGGTCACATTCACATAATCTTTCAAGATTTGAATAAGGATCCTTCTAAAGATGACTTCTCCTTCCCAACATTAACATGATTGTAAATTCCTTTGTCAACCATCAATTTCTCTTTCATGGATAGTTTCCCATGCTACAAATAGATACTAATCAATCCCTAAGATCAATACAAGACACCTTTCACTATGCCTTGGGGAATATTTTTCTATGTAGTTACATCCTTCGATGTCAAAATTATTCGTGCTACTTATTATAGGGTCATGGCTCTCATCTTCCATGACCTCGTGAATTCCATCCTCAAGAATTATATTGGTGATATTATGACCTAATCTACTTCTAATCTTAAGCACATGCATAATTTGTGCATTACCTTTGAGTGCCTCAAGTTTAATATAACATGTGTCTAAATCCTAATAAATGTGTCTTTAGGGTTGATAGTGGAAAACTCTTGGGCTTTATTATTTCTTGTAGGGAATAGAAATATACATAGAGAAAATAGATGCCATTGTTAACATGTCCCCTTCTATAAACATCTCCTAGCTTCATAATCTTGAAAGAAATATCTAAGATATTCATCACTTTTTGGCTCAACTTGCCAGCCATACTCTTCCTTTGACATGACTTTTGAATAAATATGTCAAGTTCATGTGGAATGAGGAATACTAAAAGGCCTTTGATGTCTGTTGACCTATTTTCCTCTGCCCAGAGTTAAATAGTTCACCTTGCATTTTCCTTGAAAATCCTTTAGGAAATCACCCCAAAAGGCTTGAATCTTTCAAATACTCATGTTGTGCCTTGCAAAAAAATCCTAAAAATCTCACCTTGAGAATCTTTGCAAAAAACCCAGAAATCTTTTGTCTTTAAGTGCTTTCCATCACAGATAAATCTCAATTTTATACTTAGTATTTGTATATGTATTTTTGAATGTATGTTTGCATGTACATTCGCCATTGTATGTTTGCAATATACAAAGGAAAGACATACAAGGCCGAATATACAAAGGAATGTGGGGTCCGCTTTGATACAAATGATTGTATATTGGGCGGTTGTATCTTACATACAATCGACAATATACAAATGCAAGGAAAAAGGATACAAGGATACATCGGCAACATACAAGTCAAAGATACAAAGTCAAAAGTACATCGGCAGGATGTAACAGTGGCTTGTATATGTGATTGTATCTTTGTATATACAATCGCACATACAAAGGATAACATGCAAAGGAGAATGTATATCGGCAATATGCAAGTCCAAGATACAAGGTCTCACATACAAAGACAAATGTGCATCGGGTCAGAGGCAACATACAAAGGGTGGGGGCCACCAAATGTATGTATATGCGATTGTGTCTTTGTACATACAATCGCATATACAAAGCGAATATGCATTCCCGAGATACAAAGCCTGGAATCGAAAGGAGCATACATTCTGTTTGATAAATACAAAGGTCCGATTGTATGTATGCATGTTTTACTTCTATATTGGCCTTGTATGTGCCGATATACAAAGGGATACATACAAGCCAGACCCGACTGCGGAATTAAGCATGGCGGATAATCATTTGGAGTCCGCGGCTTGTATATTGGCATTGTATGTGATGATATACAAAGGAATAGATAAAAAGCCTGGGGCCCACCAAGCGCACATACAAAAGAAAAGGTACAAGTTCAAATGCATGTTTGTACGCAAGGTTTGTATGCATGTTTTCCTTTGTATATTTGGCGTTGTATGTTCAAACATACAAAGGGTCGTGTATATGCGATATACAAAGGTTATATGCATATGCCGAAGTAAAGTGTTTGCAATGTATAAGGGCTTGGCTTGCATGTTTTGCTTGTATATTTCGCATTGTATATGCGATATACAAGGTAAAGATACAAAGGCAATATGCAAGTTGGACCCAACCCAGAAGTCAATTTTGACAAAATTAAAAGGTTCAGGTCTGTGGCTTGTATATTTTGCGTTGTATATTGTGACATTCAAAGGAGACATACAAAGGAGAAAGATACAAGGCGGATCTGACTGAAGAATCAAAGACGGTGGATGATCTTTTCAGGTTCGCGCATTGTATGTATATTTGCGATTGTATGTTTGCATATGCAATTGATATACAAAGAGTTAGATATGCAAGGGAATTTCGGCAAGACATTGCACATCAGTGGCTCTGTTTTAGATCATTTCGACCGCTGATAGGAAGATGCAGTTTCTCAGCGATGGGCCCCAAACTTCATTTTAGTGATGAACTAGGTGGTGCCACGTGTCAGGAGCGATACAAAGGCCGTTTCAGAAGACAAAGCCCACGCTTGCATGTTGGCATATACAAAGCAATTTGAATATGCAAAAGGCAAAAAGGGGGAGATTGTATGAATGCATAAGGTGAACCTAAGAATGTAGTGGCCATTGTATATACAATGGCACAATATAGCAATATACAAGCACAGATGCAAAGCGATATATACAGACAGTTGACCGAAACTTTGACCGCCTGTATCTCCTCCATCCTGGCGAATTTCTACATGCTGCAAAAGGCAAAAATGCTTGTTTTTGCCTCCTCTTTCATTTGGCAAATTTTTGAGCAAGATTTTCTCACTTTCAATTTTAGATATGGATTTGCATGTTTTGACGATTGGACGTTTCAACGACCATTTTTGGGCAAGATGCAGATATTTGTTGCATTCATTACTGCAAGAGGATGTTCAGCAGCTCACATTGATGACTAGAAATATCTCTCCACCACTTTGTTTCAGATATTTCATATATTCATTGTTGAAGATAGATGATGGAGCTGCTCGCATTTAATGCCAAAATATCTTCCATCTGCCCCAGTTCCAAATCTTCTGCACCATAACTTCTTGCAGGTGGAAAGTCATTCAAAGGAGATATTTTCCTGATACAACTCTGGAGGTGTTTTATTGTAACCGACTTAGGACATTTTTGTAATGCTATATAAGCATAGGCTTAAGATGTAAATAGGGTTGGAGATTTTTTAGCTTTCAGGTTTTTCTATTTCCAAACAGACCTTTCTGATACTGTAACTATGCCTTCCTATTGAATATATGCAAATTATCTTACCTCTTTTACTGAGTTTTAGTTTAGTGTAAATCTGCATGTGACTGTCTGTGAACATCTTCGTTCCTCTCAATCATATTGCTTCTTACCTCTGCTAGAATCATCTAATCTATGTATATCTACTTGCTATATCTGGTTGTGTTGTGCATTTTCTCAGTTCTTTGAAGGTTTCTTTAATCAGTCTGGTGCATCACCCTTACTTTCAATTTTTCTAGTTTCACCTTTAATTTTTAAAAGCTTTTCCTTCTCCCCTTTTCCTCTAAGGATTTAGTAGTTTTAGGTGATAACCAGTCAAGGAAGCCGACCTTCTCTGGAGGTCTGATCTCTTTAAGAAAGGTCCCACACTTCAAAATCATTCCCATTATGTCATTGGAATGCTTGGAATCTTTCCAAGCAGGGTGCAATTTCATGTGACAATAGTTTTTAGCACGCCCGGTGGGACCCTTTACAATTTTTATTGCTGGTTTTGATGTGTAGCCAGTGATTTTCAGACCTGTAAGAGGTTAAACCTGCATATTTGGTGACTCATACTAAGGAAAGACAAGCAGATCAGTTCTACTGTTACATTTATGAGAAATATTCAAACTAGGAGTTCAAGTTCATTTGATTACTTGCAGTTGTCTCTGCCTAGAAGATAGAGTAGAGCTGTAGTAAGGACCCTAGTTTCTAAAAGAATACAATCAACTCCACCAAGTTTCAGGCTAGTTGCCCCTGTAGTTCCTGTACCATCTCAAGCAAATCTACCCCCAGCTGTTTAGATGACAAGAAATCAACCATTTGTGGCTTTTGATGGGGGCAGCCCATTGAATTTGACAGTGCACGACGTCATACCCATGGCAGCTTTGAAGAGTCTGCCCTATTTCACAGGGGAGAATCAAACTACCCCAATTGAGCACATTAGAGGCGTAGCTTCTTTATGTGGAGTTCATCATGTCACCCAGGAAAATGTAGCCATCAGGTTGGTGGCTGCCTCTTTTAAAGGAAAGGCATTACAATGGTTTAGGAGTTTACCAGTGCAGACCATAGGAACCTAGGATGATCTGGGTGATAAGTTAAATAAGCAGTTTCAAGATAAGTCAAATAACCTATCATTGGTTGAACAGATGACTACAATAAAGAGAGCTCCCCAGGAGCAAATGATGGATTTCAACTTTAGATTCCAGAAGACATGGGACAGAATTCCTGCCATGGTAAGGCCTCCAGCTGAATATGCTTTTCTATATTTTTTGAAAGCCCTAAATAGTGATATTTCAGTAATGATTCAATCATTGGGAGGTACAAGCCTACCTGATGCATACAAAATAGCTATTAGAGCAGACAACAACTTGATTTAGGCTGGAAAAATAGCACCTAGACCACTAGTGCCCATTTTTCCTGAGATTTAGGCTTCAATGCCTTTGCCAATCCCATATTTTGCCCCTTTACCTGCTATAGCAGCATTGCCAAATATTGCCAATTCTGAACCTGTTGTTCCTAGCTCATCTCAAGAGTTAAAAGAGATCAAAAATAGACAACAAAAAATAGAGAACATCTTGCAAACTTTTGGGAATGAGTTGGTAAACATAAAAAAGTAGCAGTCCCAGAACAGGCAGCCTTATCAGCCACAACCTCAAGGGCAAAATCAACCTTATCAAGGGCAAAATCAGCCTTATCAAGCCAATAGGCCACCTTATCAAAGCAATTACCAAGGTGCCAGGCAAAATGTGAATTAGAGGCCTTTCCAGCGTTATAACCCGGCACCCATTAATATAGTTAGGGACCTCGTCCCTATTTAGAATAACCTTGCAACCGAATATGAATGGTGTTATCCATGCAATCAGCCACATAGTTAGGCAGCCTGTTCAAATGGAGTGACAAATCATGCTCTAATGGTACAAAATGTTGCAGCTTCACAGCCAAACACACCAAATGATGGGGCTGCACAACAACAAGAGCAACCTTAGAATGATTCTACCTTCATAAATTGGCAGGAAGGTGAATTCTATGGCATAAACAACGATAATACCCTAGTTGCAACAAATACAAGAGCTAAAAAGAGGGGTTATGAGGTAGATCAAGCAGCAAACAAAGGAAAAGGCCCTGTTGATACTTCTACGTCCCATATTCCACATATTTTGCAAAGAAATACTTCAGCAACAGCTAGGGAACTACCTCATTTGCAGGCTGATGTTGTTGCTGCAAAGTCACATCAGAAGGTAATTGTTACTCCACCTTTCAATAACATAGAAAATATGAAGAAAGCAAATGTGACAATATCTATGTGGGATTCCCTAGCCATTCCAGGCCAAAAGGACATATTGCAATTTGCCTTGTCTGATTTGAAAGTGTCCAAGGATGCAACTGTTGACCCAACTAGGACTATCCTTACCAATTCATCCTAGGACAACAACAAACAGCCAAACAAAAGTGCTAAACCACTCCCATTTTATGTGTCACTAATAATTGGAGACAAGTTAGTACATAATTGCATGGTGGATAGTGGTGCAAGTAGTTCTATAATGCCAAAGTAGATTGCAAATCAATTAGGATTGAAATACCAGCCCCTTGAGAAGGGTGTACTCTAGCTAGATGGCACAACTGTTAATACTGTAGGTGTGATAAAACACATAGGTCTTGCCTTGCACACTTGCTCAAATGTTTCCATTTCCCAAGAGGTGTTCATCATAGATTTACCTCCCTATTTTGCCATGTGCTTGTCAAGAGAATTCACAGCCAAAATAGGAGGATATTATCCTTAGACTGGTCCCACATGTTTTTCAAGACCAGATATGGCACAAAAGTGACCCTAAAGTCTGAATTACTTGCCAAATACCACATAGAGCCTTACACACCAAGTGTTGTTAATGCAAATTGCATTATTTCTGATGATCCTGAGCTTGTTGCTGCTCAAGAATTGCAAGCTGAAAGTATACCAGAGGTGTTGTTAAAGGAGTGGGCCTTGGAAAATGTTGTAGATGATCCTGAGGGACACATTCAAGAAACTGATATGGGGGTTTACATACTTCATGAGCCTGAAACAACAATTCCAAGCCTGGTAAAGAATGCAGAACAACAGATAGAGCAACAAGATGGAATATGGAAAATGTACTTTGATGGCTCTAGGAATAGGAATGGATTTGGTGGTGGTGCAATGCTTGTGTCTCCACAAGGTGAAATATATTATTTTGCTTTCTATTTTGCTTTTTCATGCACAAATAACACTGCTGAGTATGAGGGATTGATTCAAGGTTTGCAGTGGGCAAGAAAGAGGAAAATTGACTATTTGCAGGTATATGGTGACAGTGAACTCATTATGAATCAGGTGAGAGGACTGCATGTTACAAAGAATGATGTTTTGAAATGCTACAAATATAGGGTATGGGACATGATTGAAGAGTTTGATGCGTTTAATCTAATCTCTATTCCAAGAAATTAGAACTATCATGCAGATAGGTTAGCTGCAATTGGGGGTCAGTTTGATATCCCCAGTGATATTGAAAGAGAAAAGGTGCAGCCTCACGTGAAAATAGTTGATAGGCCCTCTATCCCTGACAATAATATTCATTGGCAGGTTTTTGAGAGTGATGAGCAGATCCTGCGTTTCCTGTTAGAAGAGGATGAGTTTTATATGATGAATCAGGATAAACTCAAGCAACAATATGAAGATGGTTAAGTTATTCAGTTGAGAACAAATAAGTTGCCCAAAGGGTTAGTAACCTTGGAATCCATTTTTGGGACTGATGATAAGCTAAAGAAGAACAAAACTAGCATGCAGGTCAAAGAGGAACATTACAAGGAGCTAAAAATTTTTAAGGGTAAGCTTCTTAAAATTGGTAAAATCTGTTCGCCTTAGGATAGGAGAGATTTTGTTGCTCTTTGTCAAGAGTTTGAAGATGTGTTTGCTTGGGATTATTCAGACCTAAAGGGGTTTGACCCTCATATTGCCGAGCATACCATAGAGTTAGAACCAGGTACAAAACCTGTGAGGCAAAAACAAAGGCCTTTAAATCCAAAACTTGAGCCTTTGATGATTAAAGAGTTAACCAAGCTGATCGAGGGAAAAATCATTTTCCCGATCAAGCATACTTCTTGGGTCTCCAACCTTGTCCCTATGAGACAAAAGAATGGGGAGATTAGGCTGTGTGTCGACTTCAGAGACCTCAATAGAGCCTCCCTAAAAGACCACTACCTGCTGCCCTCAATGGAGCAAATTCTACAAGTAGTGACTGGTTCTGAAAGATTCTCCTTGCTTGACAGATATTCCGGTTATAATCAAGTGTTAGTCAAGGAGGAAGATCAATTTAAAATTGCTTTCACCACCAAATGGGGCACCATGTTCTACATAAGGATGCCTTTTGGTCTCTCAAATGTTGGCTCTACTTTTCAGAGAGCTATGGATATGGCTTTTAAGGGTTTGTTGTATAAACTGGTGCTAGTGTACCTTGATAACATCACAGTTTTTTTTTCTAAAAATGCAGCTAAACATATATCCCACCTGAGGCTAGTATTTGAGAGATGCAAAGAGTTTGGGATATCTCTCAATCCCAAGAAATACATTTTCGTTGTGCATGAAGGCAAGCTGTTAGGGCACGTTGTATCGAAGGAGGGCATTACCATTGATGCAGAAAGAGTAATGGCTATTTTGGAGTTGCCTTTACCCAGTCACAAGAAGGGACTACAAAGTTTTATTGGCAGAATTAATTTTCTGCGAAGATTTATACCCAACATTGCAAATCTATTGAAGCCTTTAACGTCTATGTTGAAGAAGAGTACAATTTTCAGTTGTACAAAAGAGGCCAAACTCAGCTTTGAGTCCATAAAGGAGGCATTATCAGCTGCACCAACTCTGGTAAATCTTGATTTCTCCAAAGATTTTATCTTGTATGCTTATGGCAGTCTAGATACAATCTTTGTGATTTTGGTATAGCAGTAGAGTGACGGCTTTGAACAACCAATTGTTTTCTTTAGTTAGGGGCTGGAGGAGTATGAGCAAAGGTATAGCTTCATCGAAAAGCATGTCCTTGCAGTGGTAAGGAGCCTCAAGACGTTCAGGCATCTTACTTCTAATAATAAGATACATTTGAGGGTCACTCACCCTAGTGTGAAAGAGTTCTTGTTAGGTAAGGACGTGAATGAGAAAAGGGCTGGTTGGATCACTAAAGTCATGGAATATGACGTAGATATCAAGATAACCAAGCTTGTCAGAGGCAAAGGACTCAGTGAACAACTTGCTACCAGTTCTGAGAATGAAATAGAAAAAGAAGAGGAGGTGCTTCTGACCATTGAAGATGCACCTCAGGATGATACAGCAGAAATGGGCACAAGTTGGGTTAATAACATGACTCAATTTTTGCAAACTGGTAGATGTCCAGCAAGTTTAGATAGAACCAAGAGAAGGTATTTTAGACTGTAGTCCGTTCCATATGTTTTAATAAATGGCATCCTTTTTAGAAAAGATTTTAATGGTGTGTTGTTAAGATGCATTGATAATGATCAGACTGACAAGGTGTTGCATGAGTTTCATGATGGAACAGCAGGGGGTCATTTTGCCCCAAGGACTACTACTTGGAAAATAATGAGAGCTGGATATTAATGGCCCAACTTATTCAAGGATGCCCATGCATGGGCTAGAAAATGTGTAAAATGTGCCATTTTTGCAGGAAAAGAAAGGCTGCCAGCTTTACCTCTGCAGCCAATTCAGGTAGAACAACCCTTCATGAGATGGGGCATTGATTTTGTAGGTCCCATTAACCCATGATCAAGTGCAGGTCACAGGTGGATACTCACAGCAACAGATTATTTCACAAGGTGAACTGAGGCAGTGGCTCTGAAGGAATCCAATGAGATTGCTGTTTTAAATTTTTATCATGATTTGATATCCAGATTTGGAGTACCTGAGTCAATCATCTCTGACAATGCTTTAGCCTTTGTTGGATTGAAGATATTTGACTGGGCTGTGAAGAATGGGATCTATTTGAATACTTCATCAAATTATTACCCACAGGGTAATGGTTTGGCTGAATTTACAAATAAGAATCTCATAAGGATTATTAAAAGATCAATGGAGGACAACCAGAAGACCTGGCACACCAATCTAAAATTTGCTCTATGGGTAGATAGAATAACTCCCAAAAGGTCTATTGGAAACTCCCCATATATGCTAGTGTATGGAAAAGAGGCAAGGTTCCCTGTGTCTGTGGAGCTGCCAGCACTTGATATCATGAATCAGCTGGAGATGTTTGAAGTAGAAGACCCCATGGCTATCAGATATGCTCAACTTATGGAGCTTGAAGAAATTAGAGATAAAGCTATGAAAGCTATGGAGTATCATCAGCTTTAGACAAAAAGAAATTTTGATAAGAAGGCCACCCCCAGAAATTTTAGAGTGGGTGATATGGTACTCAAATGGGATGAGTTAAAAAGCAGACCAGGAAAGCACTCCAAGTTTGACAGCATTTGGAGTGGCCCATTTATCATTACTGAATGCAAGGAACACAATGCATTTCAGTTATCAAGCACGGATGGACAAAATTTGCCTATCCCAGTTAATGGGATACACCTAAAGAGGTGTTTTGAGGTATGAGTGCCTTGTAAATCAGTAGATTAGATTTCTTGCTTTCAATAAGTGCTGCTACACAATAGTTTAGATCCTTTTTTTGTTTTCCCTAAGTGTTGTCTAGCACAGTTGGAGGGGTTGCCTTTAGCATTTTGTCTTGGTTTGGTCTTCCAAATGTTCTTCACTGCTAATATGCTGAGTTGCTAAGGTCGGGATTGTTTGTCAAGATATATTTTTAGTCTCTGAATGACTCCATGCCTAATGGATGCTTAAGGCCATTGGTCTAATTGTTTAGCAGGCAAACATCCCATAGAAGTCGCCAAAAATGTTGACCTATTTTCCTCTACCTAGAGTTAAATAGTTCACCTTGCATTTTCCTTAAAAATCCTTTAGGAAATCACCCCAAAAGGCTTGAATCTTTCAAATACTCATGTTGTTCCTTGCAACAAAATCCCAAAAATCTCACCTTGAGAATCTTTCTAGAAAACCCAGAAAAACCCATAAATCTTTTGTCTTCAAATGCTTTCCATCGCAGATAAATCTCAATTTTATACTTAGTATTTGTATATGCATTTTTGAATGTATGTTTGCATGCACATTCGCCATTGTATGTTTGCAATATACAAAGGAAAGACATACAAGGCCGAATATACAAAGGAATGTGGGGTCCGCTTTGATACAAATGATTGTATATTGGGCAGTTGTATCTTACATAAAATCGATAATCTACAAAGGAAAGCATGCAAGGGCGACATACATCTCCGACATACAATCGAATATGCAAAGGGGGACATGCAAGGAAAAAGGATACATCGGCGACATACAAGTCAAAGATACAAAGTCAAAGGTACATTGGCAGGATGCAACAATGGCTTGTATATGCGATTGTATCTTTGTATATATAATTGCACATACAAAGGATAACATGCAAAGGAGAATGTATATCGGCAGTATGCAAGTCCAAGGTACAAGGTCTCACATACAAAGTAAATATACAAAGACAAATGTGCATCAGGTCAGAGGCAAAATACAAAGGGTGGGGGCCACCAAATGTATGTATATGCGATTGTATCTTTGTACATACAATCGCATATACAAAGCGAATATGCATTCTTGAGATACAAAGCCCGGAACCGAAAGGAGCATACATTCTGTTGATAAATGCAAAGGTCTGATTGTATGTATGCATGTTTTGCTTCTATATTGGCATTGTATGTGCCGATATACAAAGGGATATATACAAGCCGGACCCGACTACGGAATTAGCCATGGCGGATAATCATTTGGAGTCCGCGGCTTGTATATTGGTATTGTATGTGTCGATATACAAAGGAATAGATACAAAGCCTGGGGCCCACCAAGCGCACATACAAAAGAAAAGGTACAATTTCAAATGCATGTTTGTACGCAAGGTTTGTATGCATGTTTTCCTTTGTATATTTGGTGTTGTATGTTCAAACATACAAAGGGTCATGTATATGCGATATACAAAGGTTACATGCATATGCCGAAGTAAAGTGTTTGCAATGTATAAGGGCTCGGCTTGCATGTTTTGGTTGTATATTTCGCATTTTATATGCGATATACAAGGCAAAGATACAAAGGCAATATGCAAGCCAGACTCGACCTAGAAGTTAATTTTGACAAAATTAAAAGGTTCAGGTCCGTGGCTTGTAATTTTGCGTTGCATATTGCGACATTCAAAGGAGACATACAAAGGAGAAAGATACAAGGCGGATCTGACTGAAGAATCAAAGACGGTGGATGATCTTTTCAGGTCCGCGCATTGTATGTATATTTGCAATTATATGTTTACATATGCAATCCGATATACAAAGAGTCAAATATGCAAGGGAATTTCAGTGAGACATTGCACATCGGTGGCTCTATTTTAGATCATTCCGACCGCCGATAGGAAGATGCAGTTTTTCAACGATGGGCCCCAAACTTCATTTCAGCAACGAACCAGGTGGTGCCACGTGTCAGGAGCGATACAAAGGCTGATTCAGAAGACAAAGCCCGTGCTTGCATGTTGGCATATACAAAGCAATTTGAATATGCAAAAGGCAAAAAAGGGGAGATTGTATGAATGCATAAGGTGAACCTAAGAATGTAGTGGCCATTGTATATACAATGGCACAATATAGCAATATACAAGCACAGATGCAAAGTGATATATACAGACAGTTGACCGAAACTTTGACCACCTGTATCTCCTCCATCATGGCAAATTTCTACATGCTTCAAAAAGGCAAAAATGCTTGTTTTTGCCTCCTCTTTCATTTGGTGGGTTTTTGAGTAGGATTTTCTCACTTTCAAGTTCAGATCTAGATTTGTATGTTTTGACGATTGGACATTTCAGTGACCATTTTTGGGCAAGATGCAGATATTTGTTGCATTCATTGCTACAGGAGGATGTTCAGCAACTCACATTGATGACCAGAAATATCTCTCCACTACTTTGTTTCAGATATTTCATATATTCATTGTTGAAGATAGATGATGGAGCTGCTCGCATTCAATGCCCAAAATATCTTCCATCTGCCCCAGTTCCAGATCTTCTGCACCATAACTTCTTGCAGGTGGATAGTCATTCAAAGGAGATATTTTCCTGATATAGCTTTGGAGGTGTTTTATTGTAACCGACTTAGGACATTTTTGTAATTCTATATAAGCATAGGCTTAAGATGTAAATAGGGTTGGAGATTTTTTAGCTTTTAATTTTTTCTGTTTCCAAATAGAGCTTTCTAATACTGTAACTATGCCTTCCTATTGAATATATGCAAGTTATCTTACCTCTTTTACTGAGTTTTAGTTTAGTGTAAATCTACATGTGACTGTCTGTGAACATCTTTGTTCCTCTCAATCATATTGCTTCTTACCTCTGCTAGAATCATCTAATCTATGTATATCTACTTGCTATATCTGGTTGTGTTGTGCATTTTCTCAGTTCTTTGAAGGTTTCTTTAATCAGTTTGGTGCATCACCCTTACTTTCAATTTTTCTAGTTTCACCTTTCATTTTTAAAAGCTTTTCCTTTTCCCCTTTTCCTCTGAGGATTCAATCGTTTTAGGTGATAACCAGTCAAGGAAGCCGACCTTCTCCGGAGGTCTGATCTCTTTAAGCAAGGTCCCACACTTCAAGATCATTCCCATTGTGTCATTGGAATGCTTGGAATCTTTCCAAGCAGGGTGCAATTTTATGTGACAACAATGTCATTAAAGCTTACCTAGCTCATCCTCCCATTCTTATTCCTATAGTTTATGGTAGGCCTCCTGTTTATACTTCTACTACTTATCAAACCATTAGCACATTATTTGAAGCCCAAAATGGTAATGAAGAGCATGCAATTTAGTACTTTAGCCATGTACATGGTTAGAATATGCAACACATTAATATTTGGTTGTTGGCTACACTTCCCAAAAGCTAAGAAATTACATGCTATATTTTGAGACACATGTAATCATAAAGAATGATCCTCTTAAATACATGTCCAAATCTCTTTTTTTTTTATCATCCCACTAGATGGTTCATGCTCCTTATAGAATTTGACTGCACCTTTATTTCTCAAAAATCTATAATTAGTTTGAGCCATTATGGAGTAGCTAGTGGATGCTCCTTTCTCTTCTTGGACTAATGATACCTTCCTAGATGAAAATGTTCTTAACATCGATACTCCTAAAAATTGTGATATGTTCTTCAATATCTCTATATGTAAAATAGGTTTTGGTGTGGGTAAATTTATTATTCCTCCTTAAAAAGTCCTTTTTTTCTTTTCATCTTAACTTCTCATACACAACACCACTTAATATGAAGACCTTATTGTTGGATTGTGTGTGGCCTATACTTTGAGCATTTAATCCCTTTATATTCATAGTGAATCTCAAATTAGTGGTTCTTATCAAGCTAAACAGGATACACTTTTTTATCTATCATGGCTTATCCCTAATGCTTCTTACATAATTCATTTTCTATTATATTGATCTTTGCTGATTAGCTAGGTGAAAATATAATGAAAGTAGTTGAATCTTAGTGCTTACAAATTATTTAACCAATGACAAAACATGAAAGGAAATGAAATAAGAACTTGTAGCAATAAAAACATGCAAACCACAAGAACATTGATATACACGGGGGAAACCCTTTTAGGTAAAATATCCCACCACCAAAAAGAGTACAAGATTGTATTAATCTCAAATGAAGAATACATTAACACAACTTCCTCATTCAGTCTAACAACATTCTGACAACACAATAACACGACCTGCAAAACTTACTAATCACTATGTCAAGGCCTCCATTATATAGGCAATTGTAGTACAAGATACCATAAATAGTATTTGAAACCAAGTGTTGAACCCATGGACCCAAACTAGGTGCCTAAAATTCCCATTCAAATTCCAACACCCCCCACACACACGGGGCACAAAATCTAATGCCCCTCACACTTGTGAAGCCTTTTGAAATAGTATGTAACTCCATCATGTTATAGAATCTATCATAGGTTGTCGTAACAATCAAAGATGCTCTTACACCTTGTCATAACTATCACATATGCTCTTACATGTTGTCATACCTATCATAGATGTTCTTTCAACCTTACAAATTCTCATAACCATCATATATTCTCCTCCACTAAAGATATGTGGTCAACTATGACTATTCCAATGCAGCCCCTATTCAATGCCATCTCACAACACATATTTCAAGTTGCTAGGAGAATAATAATTAAATATTTATCCCTCTACCTCATGTGGGATGACCAACTTACCCTCTCAATGTTTCATGCACATAAAATCACTTGAATATTAAAAATAATTAAATTAAGTACAATAGTCTTAGGATTAAAAAGTGAATATCACCTAGTCTTAGCAATCTTATGCCTTGCAAAGGGAATCATCATGTAGATGCCATGGCTAGTGTTGCTTCTCTCTTATCCATGTTTGATTCTAGTGAGGATTTCACACTTCTCATTCATAACCTTACATCATGAACCATCAAATGATACTTTAGCTACTTCTCTTTCTTATTATGATTTTGTTAGTGAGGAGTCATATGTATATCTATCCTTATCTCAATTTAGGGGTATTTCCTCCTAACTTGAATAAAAATATTCACAAAAATTATTCCAAATATGTTATTTGCTTTATCACCATGGATATAATAACCTTCTTCTTAGATGCCTCAACCATGAAGTACATGCAAACACTTCAATGCTAAATCTATTGTATAGATGCTTCTTTACATGAGATATTATTCGTGAAAAATAAAATAGGATGATCATGACTATGTCAATAATTTACCTACCTACCAACAACATAGTAATCTCATACATGTTTTTGCTTAGGAGTTCCAACCCCTTACTTTGTCTTAACCCTTATCTATTTGAGCTTTGGATCTTGTGGGTAATATTTATCCTCTTCTAAAGGATATACATCTATTATCACCACAACAAATTATTTTACTAAATGGGTGAAGGCCATGCGTCTAAAATGTACTACTACTAACATTTACACTTTCTCAATAGAGAATATTATCTCATCATTCAGGATTCTTGAGACCATTGTCTCTGAAAATGGTTCTTCATTGAAAAATCATGGGGTCAAGAAGTTTCTTGGGAGGTTTTGTATTCAATAATACTTCTATTATCCCTACCATCCTTAGTCCAATTTCCCATTCTAGGTCACCAATAAAATAATTAAGCAAATCCTTTAAAAATAGTGGATTGACATGGATCAAATTGGCATCCTCAACTTCCTCTTATCTTTTGGGCATATTGAACAAGTGTATGTACTCCCATAGGGCATAATATTTATTCTCTTATATATGTTGCTAAAGTAGTTATGCCTTTAGAACTTAAAATCCCCTCCCCTTGGGTTTCTCTTCACAACCTCATTAATGATAACACACATCATGTGAATGTTGACTCCAAGAACTGGAAATGCTAGATCAACATCAAATTAACACTCTTGGACACTTGTGTGTATATCAAAATTAATTGCAATTCACATATAATTAGTGCATTCTCCAGCATACCTTTCAACTGGGTGACCTTGTGCTCAAATAAAATTAGAAAATATTAATGCTAAAGAAGGCCTAAAAGGGAAATTACATCCCAATTGGCTAGTCCTTTATTTAATAACTTATGTGCATGGTCTAGGAGCCTATGTCTTATCCACTATGAATGGAAATCCTCTTATAGAAGCCCTCAATGCAACCCATTTATTGTTCCATACTAATCTTTGAAAATATGCTTGTGCATGGAGATGGAGAAATTTTTCATAAATAAAGGCACGTGCATGGAGATGGGGACTAAAAAGTGGCCGAATATGTTTTTTAACGCATAATGCAATTGTGCTATTAAAAACATGATTGAGCCATAACACGAGCATGTTATAGGGTTAAAGTTCATTATTGTGTCACATTGTTATAAAGGAAATGGACAACACAAATTCAACTTTTTAACTTGAAGCACTTGAAAGTGACATATATGTTTTGAATTTTTAAATGATGTAAACTATATATATATAATTGTAATTATTAAATAATGTTCAAAAAATGAGGTTGAGGGGCCTACACTTTTTATAGTAAATTTCACTTTTTCCTACATGGAAGATATATGTGTGTGTGTGTGTGTGTGTGTGTGTGTGTGTACATATATCTATAGATATATGTGTTATATCTATAGATATATGTATACACATATATCTATATCTATATATATACACACATATAGATATACATATATTACTCATTTGGCAAGGATTCTCCTTTGGTGCACAATATTTTCTTATTTTTAAAAATAAATTTTAGTATACTTTTTAGAATTTTCAATCAGCGCCATGTTTGACTTTAATGACCTACTTGTAGTAAACATAAAAAAATAAATTACTAACAATAATAAAAATACATGAGAAATATATTTTAAAATCTATGCTCTTGGATCTACCAAAGGGTATTTTTATATTTTTAGAGAATGTTTGTAATGTGAGAAAATGTAGTGGAAAGATAGGGTTTTTCAAAATTTTAAAAAAAGTTATAGGAAAATCAGTGCCACATAGTTCTAGGTGAAATTGTTCCAAACTCATCTTTGAAAATGTGTTTCTACGTGTGGTTGGAAGATAAATAGTTTTGGCTGGAAGTGTTTCAATTGAAACACTTTTGGTCAGAACATTGGAATCCACATAGGTGCCATGATGTTCACTATCATCCTGGCCAAAAATGTTTCAAGCAAGATTTTTTTGGGCAAAAGTATTTTTCCCAAAACCCCAAAGTCATCCTAAAGTGCGACACAAGTTTAAGAAATTTACACTATAACATGAACACATTATATTTTAAGCTAACGAAAATACTACATTTAGGCTTGGAATAAGTTTGAATTCCTAAACCTAAGGGTTGGATCTACATATTGGGCACCTAAATCCATGTTCTACAAAAAAATATACAAATTTTGTGTCCTCTTCATTAGGTATGCATAATTTTTGGATAATATTCCATGAAAACACCACAACACCAAGATCCATCTTACCTTTCTAACCATGCATTTTTTAAAAATCTAAATATACTAAGGTTTTGATCTTTAATCATTTTTAGTAGTGTTTTGCTATTCCAAAAAAAACACATATATTGATTTTTCTACATAATTTTTGATTTGCTCATCCAAATTTGAAAAAACATAGTCCCACCTCCTAAGCTTCATTCTATACACATAATTGAAAAAATATATTTTTTGATTATTTTGCTCAAAGTTAGGGGGACCAAAATCAATGTTCCATTTTTCATGATGTGTTCACTTTGAAAATTAGTTTAAAATATAAATTCTTAAAAAAATAGAAAAAAATATCCCACCTATGACACATGATCTTAACTAACTTTCCACTAAAGGGATTTATAAAATACTTAATGGAACTTAAAAAATATGAAGGAACACACCCAATGTATGCTATACTTCAATGATAAAAATAGGACTACTTTGCGTGCTCTCAAAGCTTGCCCTTTTTAATCTTCACCATTTAAAAAGAACTTAGTATTTTAGAAACTAGATTTCTAACACTATCCAAGGGGTTGAGCTCAATTGGTTAAAGGAATAGTTCTCATTATGGATACATAAGTTCAAATCCCCAAAGGCACATCTAATCTTAAATTTTAAGTAGTGACTCTTGGTCTTCCATTGTTGGCTTCTAGTGTGGATGGTGTTATCTAAAGGTGGATTTCTAAGTTGTGGCTCTTGGTCTTCTATTGTAGGTTTATAGTTTGTATGCTTGAAAAGAGCTTGTATTGGTCTCATTTTAGTTCTAAAAAAGATCTTGTATTGGTCTCATGTTATTGTTGTATGAGTAGCCATATCTGTAAATGTCTTGCAATATATAAAAGTAGATTTCAAACACTAGTAATCATCTTCTTATCACATCTTCAAATTTTGAGCACAAGCACCTTGAATTACCCACAAACTTTAGGTTTTGTTGATTCTAGGAGAAACATGGCCAACTAAACCCATTTTGGCCTCCCATTTCCATGTACTTACCCATAATAGTGGGTCAAGTTTGCAACAAATGGACCAAATGTTGGAAAAAATATCCATGCGAGTTGGCAGCCCTTATGGTCCAAACTATTCACCAAAAAATGAGACCTTGATTTGAAATGTTCACTAATTGGTGAAGATTCACCGCTAAAATAATCTATGCCAAGAATGCATGGCAATGGATGTGTGGTTACACGGTGTTGTAACCAATTTTCATGTGCTTTTGGATTAATCAAATACAGAGAAACACTAGTGCATTAAGAAGAGGTTAATTGAGAGTGCATGGATATCCCATGGTAGATAGGGATTTGCATTGAGGACAAGTTCTCTCTAGGTGTGTGCTATCATATTTGATAGGGTGAAGAAGCTATTTGAGTACATGTCAAATTCTATGTATATTGTAATCTTGTTCTTTATATAATATATTAGACACTAGGTGTTATTTTTCTTGCTTATATTCTTCCAAAAGATTTCCTAAGGTAAATTTGGTGTTCTAATGTGTGTTGTGTTGGATTAGCATCATTATGTTCCTATTCTATTGTGTTGTTGGATTTGTTATATTTAGCATTAATCTCCCCCTTGAGATTATTAACACTGTTATTTTCCTTAGACTTCTCGCCTATCCAAATCCCTTATGGGATTTTATGAACAACTATTGATGTAGGAGATACTTTGATAAGCTAATGAGCAGTATTAATTAATTCTACCGAAAACTTCTCTAGTATAGCACCATAGAGCATACTCCTAGCTTTCTCCATTGAAGCATCATGTTCATCCTTCTACAACTCCATTATACTAAGGGGTGTATGGAGTTGTATTTTATTTGGATACCACATTGCCCTTACATAACTTCTTAGAGTAAAATTCTCCATATTGTCTATTCTCAAAACTTTAATCTTCTTCTTCATTTGGTTCTCCACAAGAGCCTTAAACTCTCTAAACTTGTTGAAGACTTCAAATTTCTATCTAAGAAAGAACATCCATATTTTTCTAGAGAAATAATCAATAATTGAAACTTAATACATGTATTTTTCTAGTGAATGAACAAAAATAGGTCTAAATACATGATTCTGAATCAATTTCAAAATCCTATTAGATCTAATATAACTCATGTAAAACTTAGCGTATGTTTTTTCCATATATACAATGTTCATAAAAATCTAAAGAACAATCAACAAGCCTCTCAACCAAACCCTTATATTTTAAGGTTATAAGGCCTTTCTCACCAATGTGGCCCATGCATTCATGTGACAGTATAGTCTTTTCAATAGGTAACTTATGGTTCTGAAAAAATTAGCATTTTTCAATTTGTGTCAATTATAGAGAACAAATGGTCAAGAATTTTGATGTAAACTAATGAGTAGTGACATTTTCTATGTAGATTTAAGTTGTATTGTTTTGAATTAATTTTTTTTTTATCATTTTTATTTTTATTTTTCAATCAAATTTTATTTTTATTATTTTTATTGGGTGATATTTTTCATATTGCATAACTTTCACTACAAATAAAAACTTTGCATGATTTCTTAAAATTAGATCATTAACTCTAATGTCTAGTGCACAAATATTTTTGCCTATTTTTTTTATTAAATATTCTATTTATTATTAATTTTTTATTTAGTATTAACAAAAATTTTAGACCTATATTATTCCATAACACATTTCTCTTATAGCATATATATCAAAATTATTTTTTTCATTTTCATTAAAATAAAGACATCCATGTGGAGTGCAATAATTGTTTTTGATATTTTCTAACAATGTTTCTTATTTCTCCTAGTGTTTTGAATAAAGTTTATTGTTTTTTCGTAATGGACCTACATTTATTATAAAACTAAATATATAATACTAAAAAAACACAATACATATTATAATTCTCAAAAATTTAATAGGAAGGGCTAGACATTTACAAAATGAAATTTTCAAATGACTTCATTTGATCTCCCAAAAGGTGAAGCAAAATTTATTTTTGTCAACATTTTGATAGGTGCAGAGGAGATTCTATTGGGGGTTTGATTTAAGACTAAGGGGATTCTATCCAAGGGTATTTGATTTAACCACCTTCAACCAAATCTCCTTAGATGGAAATCCCCTAGCCTTGAATCATTTTTTCTAAAAAATACATGATTTCAAGCAAAAATTAGAATGACAAAGAGGTGGGTCACACTATTGTGGGAATGATAATATGTTGGCATCAAGTCAAGAAAATTTCTAGATCAAACTCCTTTTTCCAACATCCATCCTTGCTAAAAAAGTTCGCATGGTCCACATATTCGTTTTAGTCACAAAAATATCCTTTCTAGTTAAATTAGAAATGTGTAGAACACTAGAGAGAGATTTTAACCTCCTATCTCTGAACACCAACCTAACCTTTCCATGACCAATGATCTTGTGAGACTAGTTGTATCCCAAAAATAATTCTCATCCAATGTAGCTTTTATACATAAAGAAACACTCTTTATGGGGAGCTATATGGAAAGAAGCTCTAAAATTGACCAACCATGCATCCTCATACGTGCATGCATATTTAAAGATGGTAGGAACAAATCTCTAGAGTCATCATTGGGGTTCTTAGTTCATATGATGAATAACATCATCAAATTATTTCTCATCCTTCTTCAATTTATATTGTTTCTTGATATGAATAATCTTACCATAGTTCCAACATTTCACATTCGACATTCCAAGAGACTTAGATCTTCCCTTAGATTTGGATCTCTTCTCTCATTTTTATTCTTCCCTTTTCCTTGAAGTGAGCTCTGACAATCAAATATTCCTTACTAGAACCCATGGATTTTCACCTCATCTCTTTTAACAAAGCACTCACAACCTCCTCTAGTTTCAACTTGGAAGAGGTAGAACTAATCACCATTACAAGGTTGTCCCATGAATCAGGAAAATGACGTGCAACAAGGTTATGTATTAATCTTCTTCATCCATCTTCACATTAATTGATGCAATTAAATTATGACAATATTGAAGGCATTCATATGCTCAATCACAAAGTTGCCATCAAACATTCATGTGAAATACATCTTTTGTAGGAAAATTTTGTTCAAGAGGCACTTAGTGTAATATAAAGCCCCAATCTTAACCCCTAGCTTCTTAGTGGTATTCTCTTTAGATTTTTTTAAACTAAATTTGAAAGGTACAAACAGATGATAGATTTGTCCTTTCTATTAGGTTTGTCTCGGTCTTCACTGGGTAGCTATGGGATTTTGATTAGTCACAACAATACACTGATCATGATTTATAATGAAAACTTCCACCTTAAACTTTCATAGCTCAAATTTCTAGTTGAATTTTTCAATCTCCATTTTTTACTTGATTTCCATCTTATGTACCTAAAAACTTGGATTCACCTACATAGAGCTCCTAATAAAAACAAATATTATTATAGGGCTAAAATCCCCTCATTTTAGCATAACAACAACAATAACACTACACAACACAATATTTTCTCTCCTCATTAGATCAGTGTAGGAAGTGTATTCCACGCACCTTTCTTCCTTTGAGTTGGTATCATAGCTTGATCAACTTTGGTTATAGTTATTGGGTAGAGGGTTTTTTGAACTGATCTTCATTTGAGTGGGAGCTTGTGTAGAGTATTTTGAAATCTTTGGTGTAGAAAAGAGATGGTGAGCACACATGGGAGTATAGAGATGAAAAAGTTTAACAGAGGCAACTTTGATTTGTGGAAACTCAAGATGGAAGACATGTTGGTTGATAGGACCTATAGACTGCTATATCTAGAAAGATGCAATTGGGCATGAAACAAGAAGACTGGGATCTGATGGATTGGAATGCTAAGGGTCTTGTGAGACTCTATTTGGTTAACGTCATGCTACTAAATCTTCATGAAGAGACTACACCGAAAAATCTATGGAAAAAACTCAGTCAGAATTATTAGGCTAAATCCCTTGTAAATAAGTTGTTCCTAAGGAAGAAGTTGTACTCTCTAAGGATGGAAGATGGAGGATCTGTCACAGATCACCTAAATAGTTTTAACATGCTTGTTTGCCAGTTGAGCTCCATTGGTGTGAAAATGGAGGAGGATCAGTGTATGACTTGTTGAATATCAGGAACACTAAGAGGGGGGGTGAATCAGTGTTCTATAAACTTTTTCTTTTAACCATTTCTTAGAATAAATTAAACAAGAGCACAACAAGCAAATGAATAGCAACCATAGAAGCATGACACATGGACAGCAAGATTTTTATGTGGAAAACCCAAAGAAAAAAAAACCACGGAGAGGATTACTCTCAAATATATATTGCAATATTTACAAATAATGATGTTCAGGCTTGGTCACTCCATGGGCCTAGAACATGCTGGCTCACTGTCATGAAGTACAACTAGGTCTAGCAGGCTCACTGCCTCAACCCTAAACCTAGAAAGATTACAACAAGGGATGTTAAACCCTGAGGGTTGTTAAACCCTACTGGAGGCTCACTGCCTTGATGAAGAAGGCTCACTACCAAGTACAAATCAAATAGCACACAGAAACTAAATACTGCATAAGCATTTGTCAATATGCCAAGGTGTAGTCGTTTAGCAACTGAATTTTGAATCCCAAGTCTTCATCACCACTGATCCTTTATCTCTGCTCTACTATTCGCATACTCACATTATTCCAACACACACACACACCCTCAACTAAAATTCATTGCTTGGATATATCCGCATCATGATTTGATCCATAATCAGGTCGGCATCCAAGAAATAAAATGTGTACATAGAAAGATGTAGCTTGTCGGCTCAATCCAATGCACTATAGTTATGCGGATCCAAATCTTTGCCCAAACATGTTCATATAGGTTGACTCTAATCATTCAATCACTTAAATAGATCTTTCACACACTATCTCTTCTCCACACAATGATTTATCACACTAGTCGGCATGTTCCTTACGAGCATGCTTAACAGGTTCATCTGTTGACTTACAACTTTTATTGTGGATCACAAAACACTTCCAAAATCATATCAAGGACTCTTCACACATTCCCAATCTTATCCTCAGAACTGCAAGGCATGATATCATCTTGCGGGGGAATGCAGACCATCAGAACTCAGACTCTATCTCTATCAAACTCTGACAAACACTGTACCGATACTTAGCAGCTTGCAACTATCTTTCCAATGGACCTCAGATCTCACGACTTTGGAGACACTTCTTACAAGTGTTTACAACACCTTAAAACTGCATAACAAAATACTCACTTGCGGAGGAATGTAGACCATTACAATGTGCCCTGTTCACTGTCTCTGCTATACCTCTGTTCACTTGGACTTAGATAATTCTTCCAAATGACTTTCGGAGGAAGTCAGGACTTAATCTTTGGAACATAACACCATCAAACAATTAAGGACATCATACTTGAAACGCATTTCTTGATCATCATCTGCGGAAGCATACTGACCCATTACTGTCTCGTACTCTGTAATGCCCATACATAGCCATTTCTACCAACCGGACCTGAATTCCAATGTGACCTTCCAGAGTTATGTCTTCATGTCATGCTGATAGGATCTCTGAGCCTTGTTTCCCTTGTTTCCATCAATGACAACATACAAGTCCATACCGGAGCAGTGTCTCTTGCCAACAATCTCCCCCTTTGGCATTGATGGCAACACTTAGTGAAAAATGCTTGACTGCTCCCTCTTACTATGTACACTTCATTCTCCTACTCCCCCTAAGATGTTTATCCATTTTTAATTGATCTTCTTCTCCCCCTTTGACATCAATGGCAAAGGGTGTGATCTGAAACCAAAAATTTGTCAAAATTTCAAAAAAATTATGTACTTTACCCCATATTACAAGTACAATCTTCATCTTTATATTACATGTATTTGAGAATGTCATTGAATATGTTCTTAATCTGTGCCCACTCAATATCCCAGCCTTTCTTGGCATTATCCAAAATCTAAATTTGTCCACTAAAGAGAAAGACTAAGGCTTCTGCCTTTTTGAGATCATAAGTTGTATTTGTTTGTACAACTAACTTAGCCTCTGCAGCAAGATTTGTCATTGAGTCCAACTTAGGGTAGATTAGTCTTCTTAACTGTCCCATTCTGCTTTTTATCTGATACCTCTGATTTATTAAGTCAGTCAGGTTATTGTGAAAGCTAATGACTTCAATTTCTTTATTGCTTACTGAATCTACTACTGGATCAAATTTCATGGAAATATCCATCAGTTTCTATTACAGATCTTTGATCTTCTGAGTAACTTTTGGCCAAGATAAACAAAATTTGTACAAATCACCAACTTCTTTCATAGCTTTTTGAATGTTTTCTATTTTGTTATCTAGCTGAATTTTATCATTGGCTATCATTATCTTCAATTCTTCCAACCTTTTCTCATCAAATTCTTGCCTTACCTTTATTTCTGCAAACTTTTCAATGGATTCAAACTATTTACTTACAGAGTTTATTAGGCTCTTCAGATGGTTTGTTGAAGACATGGATGAATCCTTTTGGTAGGTAGGCATCAGCTTCTCCAAAATGCTGGATGCTTCATCAATAAATTCACTGTCCTCTATATGAGATTTTAACATTTCTTCTATTGCTCTTGCCTGTACATTTAGTTTTTGCATAGGGGACATTGCATCCAAGTCTATTAGACCATGTAGCAATTTAGGCTCATCCAAAAATTGTTTTTCTTTCTCTAACAATTCCTTCACTGATACAACAGTGTCTCTTGGCACAGTAGAAACTCCTTCTTTCTGGCTTTGTTCCAGACAATTTAAATCCATATCCTTATTAATATCCTCTTCTTGTTCTGGTGGAGGATTTTCCATGACCGATTCTTCCTCAATCTTTTCCTTGTCGGTATCATCCTTAGTTTGTTGTGCCAATGAGGGTCCCATTTGAGAGTCATCAACAAGTACTTCTTCCTTCTTAGACAATCTGTCATCTTTATCTGTTTTTGGCCCAAGTTTACTTCCGGAATAGATGAATTATCAGCAACATCATTCTCTTCATTGACACATGTGGTGGGAAGATTGTATTGCTTCAGAGCTTCCAAAACAATTTCCTCTATTTCTTTCACCACCTTATCAATCTCACCCATCATTAATAAATTCATCCTCATTTTTGTTCTGAACTAGTCCTTGGTCTCTTGGAGATCAGGTCTTCTTCTTCTGGAGTAATTTCTAGACATAATCTAGTCATCACATGTTTTCTTAGCTCAATATCCTTAGCTCTAGCAGTCTCCTTTCTGATGCTCAGAATATTTGCTAGGCTTTTAGGGAGATCAGAGATGATCTCAATAAGATCCCTATTGAAGATGTTTAGATATTTCATAGTGGCGTCTTCCAAGCTTCTTTTATCAACATCACTATATCCATCATAGAGTTAAATCATGGGCTTCAAATTTCCATCATCTGTGACAGCTTTTATTACATCGGCAAGTGTTAGAGGCTTTTCTTTTCTCTTTCTTTTATTGGATTTTTCCTTTCTAGAGGGCTTTTCTTTAATGCTTCTAGAGGCTTTGACAGCCTCATCTTTCATCTTATTAACCTCTTCATCTGACTCTATTTATTCTTCATCATTTTCACCAATACTAACATATAATCTTCTTCCCTTCATCTTTTTCCTCTTAATGTCTTTGACAGTGGATTCTTTTGATGTTTTCTTCAGGTTTATTGATGATGTGGCACCAGAGGAGGTAGCAGAGCTCCTAGTGGTCATTTGAACCTTTTCTAGTTTGTCCTGTTTCATCTGAGATTCTTTTGGAACCTGTACTGGTTTACTCTTTTGTTTTGCTTCTTCTTCTTTCTCTGCTTTTTCCCTAACTTCTTTTAGTTGTTCTTTGGTAATACCATACCTTGCAGCAATTTCTTCTACTTCTCTTCTCACCTTCCTGGTGGATTTTGGCTTTCTGAGTTCAACATATAGTTTTATAGATAGTTATTCATATGTACCAAACCTTTCTTCCTCTGTGTCCTTAGGTTTGCTTAGCATATGTTGGGCATAGCTATCCAGTACTTGACCATCCACTTCATACCCCATGGGCATGATCCAAACTGTTCTGGGCTCAACAACCTCCATTAAACATTGGTCCTTGGTGACCATGAAACAAATGGTATCTTTGTATTTCTCAACAATTGCCCTAGGTATTCTTTCCCTTGACTGCATCATGTTTTGAAAGTTCTTGAAAAACCCCCATAGAGCTGCTTTTTGCTCATTGTGACTACCTAGGTTGCTAAGATAGTTTCTTATTTGAACAACTACTGGTTGATTACTTAACCAAATCAAGCCCTTGTGGTTAGGGAACTCATTTAGAAAATAGAAGAATAAACAGACAATAAGCGTACCAAATTTGAAAGGATAGTTCTTGCTTTCCTTGATCTTTTTTAGGTTGTCCATTAATTGAATTCTCAGTAGCTCACACAAGTCATAATCTGCATTCTCCTCAATCATTTGGTATGCTGTGTAGATGGTCGTACTAGAGACAAAATTTTATGTGCTTGTGAAGTAAATCTTGTACCTAATGACCATTGAGGCAAACTTTACCGCATGATCAATAATATCATTTGTTGTCATTGCCCTTTTGTTGAATTGGGCTCCAGTGGCATCTGTAACCATTTGATTCTTGACCGCTTTCAATAATGGCACACCTTCGGTGGAGTTTAGTCCAGTGACTGCCTGAATTGCATCCTTTGTTATCTTAAACAGTTGCCCCTTCCCTAACCACATGAACTCGTCATGAATCTTACTTAGCACGTATTGAACCCATTCGTCCTCAACAAATGCAGGAAACACTGCATATTGGATGAATTTCTTTTCTTTCTGAATTTTGTATTCTTCCTTCAGGTGGAATTGATCATCACTTAAATGATTTTGATATAAGTCTGTGAATCTGTTGTTGTCGTGCTCATCTAGGGCTACATGAATATATGCCCTAACGTTTTCCACATATAAAACTTTGTTTGGTATACTCGAGAATGCATCCATTTGATTAATTTCAGTTGCTTTGTGAGGATGTTTCTTGAATTTTGGTCATGGATGCTCAGTGATATCAACAACTAAAGGGTTTGCCATTTCTTTCCAACAAATTCATAATCAGACAAATACCTTATTTCGCTGAGTTAGGGTTTCCTTTCTCTGAAATACTTTAATCACCTCAAATCTTGGTCGTCGTTGCTCAAATTCAACTTCAATCTCTCTAAATTCCTAATAGATCCAAGTGCAAAGTGATTTTGTGACTTAACAAATTTCCTTTTATCCTTCGCAAGACTTAACCTAAGTCGTCATAAATACTCATTTCCAAAAAGTTGTTAAACCCTTCACTGTAGAATATAGTTGATTAGGATTGCTCCACAATACTTTGCATTAGAGCTCTTTCTTCTAGAATTTCTCTCTAGGGATCTGTCATATCAGATTCTACAACATATCTCTATGCTAGATTCCAGCACCAACTTTCTGGCTAGAGAATTTAGATTTTTAACACTGCTCCCCCTGAGCTAGAGCTCTCAATTTACTTCCTGGAGGAAGTGTCTACACCAGATGTTGGTGCGGATCCATCCTTAACCTCATTTACATCCTTTTTAATCCAGATCATACTCATCTCATTCTTGGTTTTCATTGGATCAACCTTTTCTCTTCACTTATCATTCCTCTACTCTGTTTTTCTTTCTTCAGCATAGTAATTTCTCTTCATATTCTTGCTTCTGCAGAATCTTGCAACATGTCCAAATTTGTTGCAATTGAAACATACAATGTTTCCTTGTCCTTGATTTCTTCCTCTAAATGAATTCATCCTCGATCTGCATTGATTAGCCATGTGTCCAAATCCATTGCATGTGAAACACTTACCATTGAAGAATTGACCATTCCTAGAATAATTTGGCATATTTCTTGACACACTTCTGCACTCATCTACTTTATGACCAATCTTCTTGCAATTGAAACATTTACCAGAGAAGGATGGAACATTTTGATTCATTCTACTTCTACACTTAGTAGCCCTATGACCATAATTATTGTATTTATAATAGTGACCATTGAAGGATGGATACCTTTGAGTGTTTGGTTGTCTGACTGGAGGTCTTCTAGGTCTTCTTCTTTGATTTCTAAACTGGTATCCTCTGTTTTGCCTTGACTTAGTGTTTATTTGACCAAATTTTGAACTTTCTCCTTTCTCAAATCCCAAACCTTGCTTGTCATCAGCAATCTTCTGGATAGCAATCATTTCATCAAGCTTTGTAGTAATTATCTTGATTTTTTTTTCAAATATTTTGGCCTTTTCTATATCTATTTTTAGACTTACAATTTCTCTTTCAAGTTTGGCATAATCTTCTAATCTGCTCTTCACAATTAAATTCAGATCATCTTCTGTTCTTGTTCTTTCTATAACTTCTACTTCCAAATCATTCAGGGCTTCATTTGCTGATATCAGTTGATCATTAACTTCTTTGTATTTGTTTTTGAATTTCTTGACTTGCTCTTTTAGCTTTGTGATGCATTCATCAACTTGTTGCAAGTTTTCTTTCAGATCCCTGACTTTTGCTTCAGAATTTTCAAAATCCATAAGAGTTGCTTCTAGTTGCTTGTTGCTTTCATAATTTCCAAATCTTCTTGCTACCATGATCACACTATCCCAAATCTTCCTTAAGCTGTTAGCTTTTTCCAAGGGACTTGGCTCTGATACCAATTGTTGAATATCAGGAATACTGAGAGGGGGGGTGAATCAGTGTTCTATAAACTTTTTCTTTTAACCATTTCTTAGAATAAGTTAAACAAGAGCACAACAGGCAAATGAATAGCAACCATAGAAGCATGACACATGGACACCAAGATTTTTACGTGGAAAACCCAAAGAGGGAAAAACCACAGAGAGGATTAACTCTCAAATATATATTGCAATCTTTACAAATAATGATGTTTAGGCTTGGTCACTCCACGGGCCTAGAACATGCTAGCTCACTACCATGAAGTACAACTAGGTCTAGCAGGCTCACTGCCTCAACCCTAAACCTCAAAAGATTACAAGGGCTGTTAAACCCTACTAGAAGCTCACTACCAAGTACAAATCAAATAGCACATGGAAACTAAATATTGCATAAGCATCTGTCAATATGCCAAGGTGTAGTCATTTAGCAACTGAATTCTGAATCCCAAGTCTTCATCCTCACTGATCCTTTATCTTTGCTTTGCTATTCACATACTCGCATTATTCCAACACACACACACCCTCAACTAAAATTCATCTCTTATATGTCCACATCATGATTTGATCCATAATCAGGTTGGCATCTAAGAAATAAAACGTGCACATAGAAAGATGTAGCTTGTCAACTCAATCTAATGCACTATAGTTATGTAGACCCAAATCTTTGCCCAAATGTGTTCATATAGGCTGGCTCTAATCATTAAATCACTTAAATAGATCCTTCACACACTATCTCTTCTCCGCGCAATGATTTATCATACTAGTTGGCCTGTTCCTTAAGAGCATGCTTAACAGGTTCATCTGTTGACTTACAACTTTTACTATGGATCACAAAACACTTCCAAAATCATATAAAGGACTCTTCATACATTCCCAATCTTACCCTGAGAACCTCAAGGCATGATATTATCTTGCGGGGGAATGCGGATCATCAGAACTCAGACTCTGTCTCTATCAAACTCTGTCAAACACTGTACCGATACTCAACAACTTGCAACTATCTTTCCAGTGGACCTCAGATCTCACAACTTTGGAATTAGACACTTCATACAAGTGTTTACAACACCTTAAAACCACATAACAAAATACTCACCTGCGGAGGAATGCAGACCATTACAATGTACCCTGTTCACTGTCTCTGCTATACCTCTGTTCACTCAAACTTAGATAATTCTTCCAAATGTCTTCTGGAGGAAGTCATGACTTAATCTTTGGATCATAACACCATCAAACAATTAAGAACATCATACCTGAATTGCATTTCCTGATCATCATCTGTGGAAGCATACTGACCCACTCACTGTCCTCTACTCTGTAAATGCCGATACATAGCCATTTCTGCCAACCAGACCTAAATTCCAATGTGACCTTCCAGAGTTATGTCTTCTTGTCATGCTAATAGAATGTTTGAGCCTTGTTGCCCTTGTTGCCATCAATGACAACATACAAGTCCATATCGGAGCAATGTCTCTTGCCAACATGACTTTGTTGTATTCTTTGCTGGGTTCATGGGACCACCTTGTTATGGCCATTGGGAGTACCACTACCACCTTTAAGATGGATGACGTGGTTGCATTGTTATTGTCTAAAGAGATGTAGAAAAAATCTTCTAAAATGACTAAGGAGGCTCTTGTGGTTCGTGGTAGATTTAAAGAGAAAGGGTACAAGAAGGACAATAAGCAAAATAAGTCAAAATCCAAATCTCGTGGGAGATCTAAGTCTCCTAAAAAGTCCAAGGTATCATGTTGGAACTACAGCAAGCCTGGGCATTTCCACAAGGAGTTCAAGGAGGAGAAGAAGAAAAATAAAAATAACTACGATTCATATCCTGACAAATCTTCTCAAGATAATAGAGAAGCATTTATCGCTACCTTGACAACACATGCATCTAAGGATGTGTGAATTATTGACTCTGGTGCATCATTTCACATGAACTCACATCAAGGTTAGATCACTAAGTATGAATAATATGGCACTGGGAAGGTGTAATTGGGTGATGACTCTCACCTAAAGATTGTTTGTCGTGGAAGAGTCTTGATTCGATTCCCTGATGGACGAGTGAAGGGGATCAATGGTGTTCTGCATATCTCTAGTTTGACACAAAACCTGTTATCTATAAGTAAGTTGAATGATGTAGGTGTGCAAGTTGTTTTCTCGAATGGAGGATGCAAGATGACTAGAGGAGCTATAGTATTAGTTAAGGGTGTCCGGATTGTGATGCACGAGCATCTAGGTAGACTAGCAATCTGCATCACCCAAAAATATTTTTTAGGTTTTTCTTTTCAGTTTTGGTGTGTGTCTACATACATTTTGGCATTTCATTACATCAAAGAACTTCTTGATTGTGGAAATTTGCAAAAAAATAAGGATTTCAATTAGAGGCAGTTTTATGGTTTGGCTGATAGTTTTTGTGAAAATAATTATTTTTTCCAATCCATGAAGACTGGAGTGAAATCATTTTACATGGATATTTTTGAAAGTATTCTAGCAAATGTGGTAAAGATTTCATGATTAAATTCTTTATGGTTTAAGAGAATTTAATGCCAACATTTTATGCCGACAAGATTATGGAAGTGATTAAATTTCAAGATTCATAGATGTTGGAGCCAAATCCTTTGGTGGTAAACCTAAGGAGTTCATCACACACATGTGGGTAAGTTTTTAGGCAAAACAAAGAACTTTCAATTTTTCCGCCTCCCGGCATCCAATTCAGCACATCCAGAGCTTCCATTTGTTTGATTTTATTTGATTGGCAACAAGGGAGTCAAATAGAATATTTTAAAGTCTTTTATTTTCATTCTTTCAATTATATTTTTCCCTACCAAAGACAACGAAGGCATTTGTAATTCACAAAAGACAAAAATCATGTTACCAGCAACTGAAAATAGTAAAAATTGTTTCATTTTTGATAGCTCCAAAATGAAAGTAGTGGAGTTGTTAAATCATTAATTATTCCAATTAAAACTTGTGTATGATGTGCCAAACAAGGGAGAATAGGTCAGATTTTAAACAATTAAAAAAAGAGACAAAAACTCTAAAAGGTGTGTGAATGTGGAGAATGCCAAACACCTCTTTAGAGACTGCATCATTTAAATTATAGAAATCTATTGGAAGGAGAAGTGACAGGAATCTAACAATAAATTTGCAGATTTGAAAACATAAAAAGAGGAGTATTCACATAGACACATAGCCTTGGTGTGAGAAAAAAAAGAGGCTCAGAAAAGCAAGAAGAGACACATTGCCAAGAAGGAGGATACACTGCCTTGTAACCAAGGTATATGTAAATATACAGGTTGTGTAGTTGCGAGAGGTTATGAAGATCATTGAATAAACTAATTTGTTGCAGACAATTTTCATTTGTTGTTAAATATTTGTATTTGATTTTATGAGTGCAAATGTTGTTGTAGAGTTGAAGATTGTAATGAAGTTTATTTTGTTTCAGTAAAATCAAACAAAGATTTGTGATGCAATCTTTGTATTTGTTGTTGTGTGTGAATTTATGAAGTTCTTTGGCAAGAGGGAGTCCCTCTTTACATCAGATTAGCACTCTGTTCAAGCTTGATGCATGCATTGTTCAGTGTAATAGTTCTTTAGTTTTGAAGAAGAGACTTTAAGTCTTCATCCTCACCATTGGAACTAGTAGCAAGGAGGATTGTTAAATCTACTTTTGATGGTCATGCGTTTTGGGTACGTAAGGGTGCTTATTCTATGGAGATGAAACTTCCAACTAAGAAAACTATGTTATGACACCAAAGACTTAGTCACATTGGTGAGAAGGGTCTTAGATCCCTGAAGAATAAAAATATCATTAAGAGGATGAATGATTGTAATCTTGAGTTTGATTGTTGTGAACATTATATATATGGAAAAATATCGTGTTTAGTTTTATTCCACTTCTCATAAATCTTCTAGGGTGTTGGATTTGATATATTATGATGTATTTGGTCTTGTAAATGTTCCTTCGATTAAAAGCCTATTTACTATGTATCTTTCATAGATGATTATAGTAGAATGACATGGGTTTATTTCCTTAGAAGAAAATCTAAAGTCTTTAGTTGATTCAAAGAGTTTAAGGCTCTTGTTGAGAATCAAATAAATAAAAAGATTAAGTGTTTGAGGACTAACAATCCCAGTGAGTTTTGTTAAACAAATTTTGATAAGTTCTATAAAAAACATGGGATCGAGAGGCACAAGACAACTCCATATACCCACAATAGAATGGAGTTATAGGGAGAATGGACAAGACATTGATGGAGAGGGCTAGGAGTATGCTTAGTGGAGCTGGCCTTAAACAAAAATTTTGGGTTGAAGTTGTTACCACTTGCTACTTGGTTAACAAGTCTCCTACTTCAGCATTTGTTGAGAAGACACCTATGGAGGCGTGGTTAGGTAAAAATCCCTCATTGAGACATCTTCAAGTATTTGGTTGTGAGGCATATGAACATGTGGCTAGGGAGAAGAGGCCTAAGTTGAAGAACAAGGTAGTGAAGTGTATTGTCATAGATTATGGTGTCAGTGTGAAAGGGAACAAGCTTTGGGATCTAGTGGCCAAAATGGTTCTATACAATAGAAGTGTGATCTTCAGAGAAATCAATACTTCTTCCATTATTCAACAACTAGAAAAAGAAGAGAAGAAAGAGGACATGGTTCAACTTCCTTCTGGCCCTGAGAAAGTTGAACTAGAAACACCTGTTGGACCTGATGATGAGGAGAGCTCTAGTAGCTCTGAAAGTTTAAAAGAAGAAGAACCTCAACCTCAACTTCTGACGAGGTCCACTCGGATAAGGCAACACATGATACATTTGGATATTCATTACATGATTCTAGTTGTATTTTTTCTTTGATTTCTAACACTGATGAGCCTAGGACCATAAGGGAGGCTATGGGTACGAGTGATGTAGATTCCTAGAAAGAGGCCATGGAAGAAGAGATGGTTGCATTGAAGAAAAATAACATTTGGGATTTGGTGCCCTTGCCTAATGGATGTAAACCCATTGGATGCAAAATGGGTGTCTAAGAAGAAATTTGGTTAAGATGGTAGTGTTGAGAAGTATAAGGCAAGGTTTGTCATGAGGGGGTATTCTCAGGTTGAGGGAATAGATTATGGTGAGATTTTATCTCATGTTGCAAAGATGACATCTATTAGATTCTTGTTATCACTTGCAGTTGCATACGATTTAGAAGTTGAACAGATGGATGTTAAGACAAATTTTCTTCATGGTGACTTGGAGGAGGAGATTTATATGTCACAACCTAAGCACTACATTGTGAGAGGTAAATAAAATTTGGTTTGTAAGTTGAAAAATCTTTGTATGGTTTGAAACAATGTCCTAGGATGTGGTACCAAAATTTTGATGCCTTTGTGTTGAGTTTGGGATTTTTGAGATTAAAATTTGATCATTATGTTTATTATAAGATGGATAATGATCGTATTCTCATTATTGCTTTATATGTTGATGCTATGTTGTTCTTTGGGAATGGTAAGAATTTGATTTTTGATTTGAAGTCTCTATTGTCAGCACAATTTGAAATGAAAGATTTAGGGACAACCAGGTACATTTTGGGAATGGAAATCAGAAGATACATGGCAAACATAAAACTTTGGGTGAACTAAACTATGTGAATAATGTGTTGGAGAGATTCAATATGGCAACTTGTAGACCATTGACTATTCTTGTTATAATGGGGACAAAGTTATTTGTGGAGGATTGTCCAAAGTCTCCTACTGAGATGGAGGACATCACTAGAGTTCCTTATGCTAGTGTTGTTGGTAGCTTGATGTATGCTATGGTCTCTACAAGACCAGACATTGCCCAAGCAGTGGCAGTCCTTAGTTAGTTTATGGCTAATCTTAGATGGGTACTTTGGGATGCAGTGAAGAGAGTATTCAGATATTTGTGGGGTACTTTCGAGTATTCTCTATGCTATCATGGTTATCCTACAGAACCTCAGCATTCAGTTTGTATTCATGGATTTGTGGATTCTGATTGGGCAGGTGACATTGATAGTAGAAGATCCACCAGTATTTATGTGTTCACTATGTTTGGTGATGCTATTAGTCAAATGAGTAAGCAACAAGCTATAGTCGCTTTGTTCACTACAGAAGTAGAGTACATGGCATCAACTCATGTTTGTAAGGAAGCCATTTGGCTTAAGAGATTGTGTTTAGATGTTGGGATTGATGCAAGGATGATTACTATTTGTTGTGATAGTTAGAGTGCCATTTGTTTGGCAAAGAACCCAACCTTCCATGATAGAACAAAGCATAAGTTCCATTTTGTATGTGACATGGTGGAAGATGGTAAGGTGAAACTTGAGAAAGTTGATACTTTGACGAATGTCGTAGATTCACTAACAAAGCATGTGAGCACAAAGAAGTTCAGATGGTGTTCAGAGTCTATGGGCCTCTCAGCCCCTAGTACTTAAAATCCTATCTTTCTATTGGCTCTTGAAAGGTGTTTGACAAGTAGGAGAATGTTAGGAATTAAGGTGTCTCAACCTTTGCAAATTCCTAGCATTGGTATTTAATTATTTATAATTTACCTATATTGTAATTATTTATGCACATCTGGTTTTGTATTTTGTGTGAGGTGGCATGGTGAGTTGTCATCACACTTGGAATGTGACTTGGATGGACATGTCATTTTTGAGGGAATGTAGGCATCCCATATGAGGTGCAATTAATTTTCCATGTGTCGGCATCTTGTTTAGTGAGTAAGAGGTTATGACATATGACATAATCTATGACATGTAAGATCTAGAAATAAAGATTCTCCATGAAAAGTATGAGATGCGTCATAAAGCATCTTTGCATGGGGAATCCAAGCACCCAAGTTTGTTAATGACGAGTTGTAAGAGAATTATTTATTATTAATCAGTTATGACAGATTCTCTTATAGTTGTAAGTGTTGTCATATATGATAGATTTTATGATGGTGTAAGAACATCTATCATACCTATTTTAGGCAAATTTGGGGCACCCAAGTTTGGAGGGTTGTAAGAGGTGTAAGGGAATATTGCAAAAGTTTCATTTACTGCAAAAGAGGTGTTGGAATATGTGTCATGTGGATTTGGATGCCCACCTCTTCTATCTTCCTCTAGAAGCTTCCTTTATGTTTGATATTGTCTATAAATAAGGTGCTTGTTGGAGTAGTTTGTATGGTTCATTTGTAGGTACTATTATGCTGTCAAAATTACTCCAAAATATCAATAGTAGTGAACTCATGTAAGAGCTTGGCTCTGAAAGTGTATTGTAACCTTCATTGTTTATAGATTAATGCATTGGGTTGTGCTTTGGAGTATGGTATTTTTCACCCAAAAGGGTTTTCCCCACATATACCTTGTGTTGTGAGCTTTTGTATTTGCATGTGATGTTATTTGATCTTCTAATCTTCTATGTATTGTGTATCTCATTACTGTAGCTGTTAAAAGAAAAAATTGTATAACTCTCCTCATTAGATCAATGTAGGAAGCATATTACACCTCTCTCTCTATCTCTATATCTTTCCCTCTCTATCTCTCCCTCAATATCTATCTCTATCTCCCTCTTTATCTATCTTCCTCCATCTATCTATCCCTTTGTCTATCTCAACCCCCCTCTCTCCCCGTCTCTATCTCCATCTATCCTTCTCCATATCTCTATCTACCCCTCTTTCTATATTTTTCCCTCTCTAACTCTATCTATCTATATCGCCCTCTTACTATCTCCCCTCTCCCTCTCCCTCTCTATCTCTCTATCTCTCTCTATTTCTCCCTCTCCCCTCCATCTTTCTATGTCTCCCTCTCTCTAACTCTATATCTATATGAGCTCTCTCCCCCCCTCTCTCTCTATATATATATATATATATTTCTCCCTCTATCTCTTTACCTCTCTATCATAAGAATCTCGTCTCTTTACCTTTCTATATTTGTCCCTCCCTCACCCTCTCTATCTCCTCCCTCTTTAGGACTACCACTTTCTTGAACTTGACTTAGTATTTTGCTTGCATTCCTTGCCAGGTCTCTTGCATAAGAATAGGTCCTCCTATCTCTAAGGAGAGGTTTGATGATGCTTTTGAATAGTTAAAACTACTCTTTGACAAATGCAAGATGATAGGAGTGTGTTGATTATTGAAATTTAACTAAGTCTAAAAAATTATAAGATCCTCCAAAACCTAGAATTTGCATTTAACTCCTAGAAATCCAAAACCATTCTCAAATATCCTGAAACTTTATACATGAAATATAACTTAAAATATAAAGAAATAAATGTCCATATGTAAATGTCACTTATACTTAAATATTTATTTCATGTATATAGCCTAACCTAACCTAGAATTATGTACTTGTAGAATTCACCAAATTTTGATTATGTGATTGCAACTATTTGCCACTAAAAAAATCCATGGTCTCTTCCTAGACATGAGACTACTCTAGAGTGAAAGAAGTTGGAGGATTTTCTGCACTTATCATACAAAGCATTTTAACTGCTCTAAAATGTGAGTGCATTATAAGATGCTCGTGTTCTATATTGTTTGGATCAAAAAGTGGTTTTGGCCACTTTTTGGTCTCCCATCTTTCTGCGTGCGCCCATCTTGCAACTCTCCTTCCAAGATGTTAATATCATAAGTATTCTTGACATATTTTTCTATAATTTCAGCCATCTAATTAGTAGAAATATTAGACATAGAGCACAAATATGACTTTCTAGACAACACATCAACTTGTTACATCCTAGTTTATGTGCCTTGTTGAAAACACTTGTGTGTGTTCATAGCCAGTAATTTTGAAGTGTGTGCATGTGTTTGATACAAATATCAGGATGGATTAAACGTTGATTGTCGAATATTACTGATTTGTTAATGTTTTGATTTACAAATATAGTTTTGAATGGTAAGGATTTAGCAAATAAATATAAATGATGAATTTCCTAATGATATTTTATTATTAAATATTTGATCAAATGAGATTATTGATTTAGTCATTTAGTTGATAATGACTAACTACTTTTGCAATGTTAGTGATCTTGAGTGTGACAAGATGAAATTGATGCTCTTGCACAAATGCAAAGAGAGGGTATCACTGGGGAGAAGGCGTTAGAGGTCAGAGGCAGTTTGACAGAGAGCGAACTTTCACGCATAGATTGTATAATTAGTATGCATTTTATGTATCATTTATGTGTGCAATTTAAGTGATTTGTAAGCCTATTTATGCTAAAATAAAATTATTATTTAGTATATATTAATATTATTAAAGTTGAACCTATTTGTAATATATTGTAATGTAGTATAATATATTTAAATAGGTAAATATTAAGTTAATGTTGCCTTTAAGAACTTTAATTTTATTAAAGGCTATTAACATGAAATATATTTGTAAATAGTATTTATAATGGAAGAAAAAATATATTTAGTATTAAATTTAAATTAGTTTTATAATTAATATTATAAAATATAGAATTGAATATATTTAAAAAAAAAACATTGATTAAAAGAATTTGAATTAAAACATAAACAAACTAAAGAATAGAATTATTTAAATGGGATAAATTCTAAAAGGGGAATGCTATGGAAACCAAATGATAAGCATAGGCATGTGTAATCAATTCTCATGTAGTTTTTAAAGTTAATTATTTTTGGAAACCATTGGAAAAAAAAGTTGTTTTCTTAATTATTATGAATAGAGAGTTATGGATTCAACTTTACTTTTGAGAGTGTTTTTTCATTGAAATAGGAGAAATATAAAGCTTTGTAAGGAACAAAGTGGAAAGGATGTGGACAGTTTTGGAGAGCTTGTAGAGAAGTGATTCTATCTCATTTGTATTGGACAAACTCAAACTTCAAGCATAGTCCAGGTAGATGGAAATGGAAAAAAATTGTTTAAATTTTGTATTATTTTTTTGTGAATACTATTTGTGTGCATAAATTTGAATCATGAAATGCATGGGAGGTGATTCTACGAATCATTCTAGGTAATTATGATTCATAAGTTTCGTATGGTGCAATTTTGACTGTGTGAATGTTAGCTAAGTCTGAAGTCAATCTTTATTTGCATCACCTAGCTCACATATCATGTCTATGTGTCCATGCTTTGCTTGCATGTCTGCCATCCGTAAAATATTCTAAGACATAGTCAAGGAGTATGATGCATGGTTGTAGCCTCAACTTACACCTTCTATTGCATTTAACAATTCAAAATGACTTGTGTGGATAAAAGGGAGAGATAGTTTAAGGCATGGATAAGGGAAGAGGTGGTGGAAAAAGTATGATTTTTCCCATTGTTTTGTGTTGTAAGCACTCTAAAAAAATTGTCTCTATACATCTCTTCCTTTGTTGGCCCATAATCTTCTTGATCCCACCTTTTGCCATATATTTACACTACAATACATGTGAATGGATTGTTATCTCCTAGCAGTCGGTGTGCCCAAGCTTGCCATTATTATCACCTTTATACTTGTTGCATTGTTTGGATTTGCAAAACAGTAAATGTATAGACCAAGTTCAAGTCTATGATATATTATGACATACATAAAGTTTGAAAAGAATAGACAAAATTATGACTAAACTGAAACATAGTGAGTATGTCTATGAATGAGATGACTGCAAGGAATGAATAGAATTTAACTAAGGGTGCATGCTTCAAAATGCATGTTGTGGTACTGAATGCTTGCCAAAGATTGGTGTGAACACATCACACGATTTGGATCCCTAAAACACTATTTTGTAAATGATTTTTAAGATAAGATCTAAACCCTCTTTTCATTGTATATTATGAGTTTTTAATGATGGAATGACTTGCATGTGGAAATTTTGCAACTAGTTAAATGAGCTATCTTAGTCAAATATTAGAATATGTTTGAATAGAGATGGTGTCAAATATGGAATACTAGGGAATAGTAAGTTATATACTAAGCTTACAATTAACATGTTTGTATAGTGCATGTAAGTGCTTGGCGAAGCCTTATAAAGTTGAATTTAAGTGATATATTAATTTAATTTTGTTATACTTTACCATATCATGATCCTAAGTACATTTACATTAGTATGAATGTTAGAATGTTAGTGGAACATGCTACATAGATTCTCTCTCTCAAGTTGGCTTTAGATCTCTAAGACCTTTGTTGAAGGGTTAGGATTTCTCTAGCATGGGATTAAGCACAAGGAAGATTCATGATTCGTGAGTTGGGCAGAAAAATGCCCTGGTGATGCCCTCTTTCCTCTAATGAATGAGGATTACAACATCATATGAACAACCTATGCTAGTGAGACTAAAACATTTATATTTGTTAACCTTCAAACCTATATGGTTGACAATCATATGATCCTTAGTTATATTATTTCAAAACAATTGTAAATATTTCAAAGAAAAAAAATAGTCAACTCTTTGACCTTCTATGTAATGATTCATCTTGAGTTTTCAATGATTTTTACATTTCATTATTATCTTTTAATTGTTATGTAAGTGTTTAATTATTTGTACTAAAAGAATAATTATCTCTTATTTAATGTTTTAATCGAATTGATTAGATTAAGTGTTATACAAACACTACATTTTTCTTCCCCTTGACATACTGTATGTCATAGTCATAGCCCTGTAGCTTACTCACCCATTTTATTGTCTCTCATTTAAATCCTTGTGGTTGAGAAAATACTTCAAGCTATTATGGTCTATTTTAACTACAAATTTGCCACCAACTAAATATTGCATGAACTTAGACAATGCATGCATGATGGCTAACATTTCCTTATAATAAATTGACATCCTTCTTTCTATTTACTTGAGTTTATGACTCTCAAATGCAATTGGATACTTGTTTTGTGTTAATACTGGCCCATTCCCTTCCCTTGATGCATCACATTATGACACAAAGGGAAGCGATAAATTAAGAACAAACAACGCAGGACATGAACTCATTACTTTTTTAAGCTTGTCAAAAGCTCGTCGTGCCACTTCAATCCAAGTGGAGGCTCCCTTCCTAGTCAAATTAGTTAAGGGCGCTGCCAATTATGAAAACCCCTTAACAAACCTTCTGTAATAGCTATAAAAACCAAAGAATCTCTCAGTTATGACAACATAAATTTGGAGGTAGCTAATTGAGAGTTTCCTTAATGTTTTCTTGGTCTACTCGGACCCCCTGAGCACTGATGACATGTCCCAGATACAAAATTTGAATCATTCTAAATTCACACTTGGACTCCTTTACAAATAGAACTTATTCTTCTAGGATGCCCAAAACTTCATCAATGTCTTAGATGCCCCTCCCATGTTTTGTTGTAGATGACAATGTCATCAAAGAATACTAAAACAAGCTTCCTCAATTACTTGTTGAATACTTGATTCATACAAAATTAAAAGTGGTAGGAGTATTAATCAAACCAAATGGCATGCGTAAGAACTCATAGTGTCCAAAATGACACCTGAAGTTAATTTATGAATGTCTTCTTAGTTGATTTTGATTTGGTGGTATCCTGATTAAAGGTATATCTTGGAGAAATAGATTGCACCATGTCACTCGTCAATCATCTCATCAATCTTGAGAATCAGATACTAGTTTTTGATAGTTTTCTTATTTAGATCCATGTAGTATATACACATTATCATGGTTCCATCCTTTTTCTTGACCAAGACTAAGGATGAAGCAAAAGGGCTCAAACTAGGTCTGATGTGACCCATTTCTAAGAGCTCCTTGATAGTCTTCTCAATATCTTCCTTATGCCTTTTGGGATGGAGATAAGGAGTAGTAATAATAGGTTTGAATCCTTCTTCCAACTCTATAACATGCCCAAAACCTCTATTAGGTGGCCTTCTTGGAGGTATATCATTGAAAAGTTTGCTATGCTTATCGAGAAGAGACTAGATATAAACATGATAAGAATACTTACCTTTTGAAGAAGTTGTGGTTGTTATTTTTAGGATGGAGATAAGGAGTAGTAACAATAGGTTTGAATCCTTCTTCCAACTCTATAACATGCTCAAAACCTCTATTAGGTGGCCTTCTTGGAGGTATATCATTGAAAAACTTGCTATGCTTATCGAGAAGAGATTGGATATAAACATGATAAGAATTATTACCATCTAAAGAAGTTTGTGGTTGTTATTAAACATTGGGCTATCTAAGAAACTTGACCACGAAAAAAATTCCTCTTCATTCTTTTCACAAAAATAATTCTAGGTGCTCCATTTGCCATTCCACAGAGCATTATAATGTCCCAAACTTTTTTTGAATTTTTATAATTTTATAATAAAAATGCATGAAACCCTCACACTTTTTGATCACCAATATCCCAAGTCAGGCAAGGTGAGAGCATATGACGATCATGATGCTTACTAACTTACCGGTGGCAAGCCACACAACTCTATAATGTATGTAATAACTAGAAATGAAAATAATACTATATGGTCATGGCAGGAAAGCCTTCTAGACTTATAATATTGAAATCAATTACAAATCATATGTTATTTTGACTATAAACTGCACTAAAAATTACATGATAAAATATTAAATTATTGAAACTGAAAACGACATTAATCTATATAAAATTGTATTAATTCCATTAGATATTAAAACCCAAAAATATATGCAGCTCCAAACAAGTTAATAACAACAATTTGTATGGTCTAGTAATAATGTTAATTGCCCCCCACAAAATTCTAAAATTTGTAAAGTCTAATAACAATATCCTAACCTTGTACAAATTGATGAAAGATAGATTTAATCATTAAATGATAACAGTAACACTTACCCAACAAAATTTTGATGTGTATATCTTGATAAGCTAATATAGATGGTGGCACAACAACATAGAGGATAAACCAAATGTAAAAAATATCACCTAGCATCAATACATGTATCAGGTATAATGCTCTAAAATGAGAGTACAATAACCTTATAATAGTCAAATTTTAACGAGCTACATTCGTATCCTAAAACTTCTACTGAATTCTACCATATATTTTTTAAAAAATAAGAGTACATTCTTAATGAAGCAATGTAAATATCTTAAACATCATTTCTTTGAAGAAAATAAACTTCTAAGCTATAATCATACAAGAGAACCAAATTATAGTTATTGAGATAAACATTTTCATTGAATATTCTATTCCCAACAATTTACAAGATAAGCATGTGTACATTTTTCTTTCACTATTGATCTTAATCAAAACATCTCTAAATTCTATTCAATTACAAATCAAGATTAGATTTAACAGTTGTTACTAGTTTTCATATTAAACTACATTCATGCTCAAAATATACATAATAATAATACCATAACATTCTTACAATATGACTTCCTAGTCTTTTATTTAGATACATGTACAAATAAAAATGTCACTATCTCAATAATCATATGTCTTTGAATAACAATTTGTAGCATACTAAGTTGCCACGTGGAGGGAGAGAATCATCCAGGTGCTTTACCTCCATCCACAGACTGATGGTCCCTCACACACCTTCCTATGGGAAGTGGCCCTACCCTTCATGAGGTTAGTAGAGATAGGAATCCACGAATATACCATGCCAACTGAGAACTGAATGTAAGGTATCAACTTTGTCACTTGTAACCTACCACACAAATCTAGATTTCTTCTAGCTACGTATGACATTTGGTTAACACGTAACGTATTAGGTATCGTGGATTGACAATGAATGAAGCTATGCATCACTTTGGCCAAAGCAATATGTAGCATAATCACATCCCTAAATAGAATTGTGGGTCATTTGTCCACCACCCCTAGATCCCAACTTGACTCAACACAATCAAGACAAAACTACTCTTTTCACAAAACTTAGTAACTTGAGTAATGACATAAACTGGTTTACAATATAGATTTAACCATAATAAAGTTCATAACTTGATAGTACACTGATTTAGATTCGACATAAAATTTAGAAGGTTTTTATTTATTAGGCACACTTATCTATCTTCAAGAATTATCTTAGACATTTTCAGGTCCTTATTCTTGCAGACTCAACTGAGAACAAATCACATATCTTACTATTGTCTTACTCTTTCTCAAGCCCATACAAAATAAACACATAATAATATAAATATACCTATATATAAGTGTAGCTGAAATTCATCATGTACACTCTTATATATATTATGCTCTCATTGTAGTAGATTCATTATGCTCTCATTGCACTAGATTTGGGCATAGTTCTGAAGATTGTCCTCAATTGCAAACCCTTTTGGAGTGTGAGGATCCAGAAATTTGTGTGGAAAACCATGGTCTTGGTCCTTCCATCATGTATATGGGGGTTCATGTGTCATCTCAGATCCCATCAAATCCAGAACCTCAGTTAACCCCCACACCTCCGTCCCCTCTCCTTGAAGAGGGACGTGAAGAAATGAATCTGGGTGTTGATCATCATACTTTATAGCAGGGAAAGAAGTTGGTGACTAAGGAACTAGAACAATGCCCTTTTAAAAATAACCTATAGATCATCAGTCATTCTTATTTGGATCAAGGACTAAACTCTGGGCTAATAGTTCTAAGGAAAGATAATGATGTATCTTCTCCAACTAGATCTGAGGGTTGTTTAGATATGGGGAATATAGAGATAGTTTTTGAAGAGTCAACCAAAAATACCATTCCAGAAGAGGTTGTTCAGTCTCCTCTCATCAAAATCCCAACAAATATCTTGGTTAATTTTGTTTGCCCTCAAATTGACCCAATGATTAATCATTTTGTGGAAGAACCCAATAATCCCAAACCTATGGAAGATTTAGTTCATCCTCTGCCATTACATGAGACAATGTTACTGTAACCTCCTTTTCTCGTTTAGGAAGATCCATTATTTTCTAAGGATCTCCAAAACTCTATTCCAAACCTTGAAGAAGAAATAATTCACAAAATGGTTGATGACATTATGCTTAAAGTTGGAACTAAGCTTATAGAAGAGATTGCTAATGAGGTTGCTTTGGAGGATGATGAATATGATTTTACCCTACCAAGATCCATTGCCTAGTCCCAACAAATTCAAAATGAAAATAATGGCACACCTTAGGTAGGAAGAGGAAGGAAATCTAAAAGTAAGAAAACTCAGGAAGAAATTGTAGCAGGTATTCAATTTACCTTAGATAGAAACTTAAGACCGAGGAGAGGGTGTCTCTCTCCTCAGGGTCAATGAAGATCCTCTCATGGAATGTTAGGGGAATTAATGCCCCTAACAAGAGATGCTTAATCAAGAATCAAATAGTTTCTTCAAAAGTAGATATCATCCATTTATAAGAAACATAACTATCAGAACAGTTGAGTGGGGAATTATTTTCAAAATGGCATAGTTGGAAATTTGAGATAGTGGGATCTTTAGGGGCTTCTGGGGCTCTAGCCATTCTATGGAATGAAAAATCTATTTCTATCTCTACTATTTCTTCTAATTCAAATTGGATCCTCTCAAGAGCTCACCTCCTCCATAGTAACAAGATGTTTTGGCTATGTAATGTCTATGGCCCCAACTCGACAACTGATAAGTAGAATTTGTAGAGAAACTTGTCTTCTCTCTTTTCCTCTCTTTGGGACCAATTGGTTATCTTGGGAGGGGAATTTAATTCCATCATTTCCTTGGAGGAGAAATCTAGAGGAATAATACCTCCTTCTAAATTTATGGAAGACTTCAGCCTTTTTGTCTCAGAAAATCACTTTTTTGATTGTCCTCCTAAAAATGGAAAATTTACTTAGACAACTAGGAGAAAAGATTTTCTCCTTATTGCAAAAAGACTTGATAGAATTTTGTTATCTTCTTCTTGGCTTATACAAGTGTATTCTTTTTCTTCCAACATTGTCCCTTTCTTTGGATCTGATCACTTCCCAGTAGAATTCATTCTGGAGGATTTAAATCTGTCTCTTCACGAAATCCTATTTAAATTTGAATCCATGTGGCTCAGGGATAAGGATTTTTGTCTCTTTTAAAAGGTTGGTGGGGAAAATCTCCTTTTACGACCGGTACCAAAATGTTTCAGTTTATCAAAAAACTTCAATTTCTAAAAGACCAGATCAGAATATGGAATAGCGAACACTTTAAGAACATCTTTCAAGAGAAAACCCAAATCCAACAGGAACTTGTTTTAGTTAATGAATAAATTATATCTTTGGGACTGGGTTCCTCTAGATTTGAAAAAGAAAAAGGTCTTTAGTATGAGTTTAGGGAAATTATTGCTAGAGCGAAGATTTATTGGAGACAAAGATCGAGAGAGTTGTGGCTCAAGGAAGATGATAAAAATACAAAGTTCTTTCATGCTTCCTCAAAAATGAAAAAGGTTCAAAATTCTATTAAATTCATAAAATCAATTGATGGAAGGGAGCTGACTAGTTAGGTTGATATTTAGGAGGAAGCTATACAATTTAATAAGCTTTTACTTTCCCCTCAAATTTCATGTCTGCATTCAGGTTCTTAATTGATTAATTCTATCCCATCTTTAATCTTTGAGGAAGACAATAATATGATGCTTACACCTTTTTCTCTATATGAAATTAAATTTGTTGTGGCCTCTTTGGCTCCTAATAAGGCCCCTGGCCCAAATGGTTTCATTGCGATGTTCTTTCAGAGATGTTGGGATTTTGTAGGTAGAGAAGTTTGGCTAGTAGTGGAAGAAGCTAGAAGAAATAAAAAGTTTTTGAAAGAGATGAACAATACCCTCTTGGTCTTGATTCCTAAGAACTCTACAACTTCTTCATTTATGTATTTTAGGCCAATCTCCCTTTGCAACACAAGTTATAAAATTATCACTAAGGCTATTACTTTCAAACTTGCTAATTTAATGCGTAAAATTATCTCTGAAGAGCAAGGTGGTTTTGTGCTTGGAAAAGAAACTTTAGAGGGTTCAATTCTTGCCCATGAGGTTCTCCATTCTATTCATGAGCATAAAATTAATTCTATGATGATTAAATTGGACATGTTTAAGGGTTATGATAAAGTAAATTGGGATTTTCTGCTTTTAGTTCTAAAAAAATTAGCTTTTCCCATGCCTGGTGTAATTGGATTTATGCTTGTATCTTAGGGGCCTCTTTCTCAATCAACCTTAATGGCAACACATTTGGGTTTTTCAAATCCACTCAAGGTCTAAGACACGGATATCTAATCTCCTCATTTCTCTTTAATTTGTTGGCATAAGTTCTGAGATGAGGTATACAAGCTTCTCATCTTCAAGGTTTATGGAATGGTGTCCTTATTCCAAGGGTCCATTTTTCCATTACTCACTCTCTTTTGTTGATGAAACTTTACTTTTTGGGAATGCCACTCTAAGAGAAGAAAAAAATGTTAATAAAGTGTTGGAAGATTATTGTTTAGTTTCAGGGTAGAGTATAAACTTCAATAAATCTAAGATCTTCTTCTTCAACTCTTCTATTTTGTTGCAATCTAGAATTAGTCATTTATTAGGCATCAAGACTGAGTCTCTTCCTTCACAACATTTGGGTATTCCAATGCTCATAGGGGCAAATAAAAAGAATTTTTAGTCTAAGATCCTTGATTCTATTGGTAAGAGAATTGGATCATGTAAAAGCAAATGACATTTTCAAGAAAATTGATCATGATCAAAGTAGTGCTTGCAACTATTCTAGTCTATATGATGCCAGTTCTCCACATGCCCAAAGGTATCATTTCTGAGGTGGAAAAAAGTTTGAGAAAATTCCTTTGGAGAGGTAATCTTAATAAGCTAGCTAACAAAAAGATTGCCCTTGTCTCTTGGGAAAAACTTTGCTTAGTTAATAAATATGGACCTGTGTAGGACTTCAAAACCTTGAACTACAAAATTAGGTTCTTGGAGCCAAACTTGCTTGGCATATGATGGTTAAACCTAATATGAAATGGTGTAAAATTATGAGAGCTAAATATTTATACTCTGATGATCCTAAGCGTATTTTTACTTTCTTGAACCCTCCTAATGGTTCCAAAATATGGAATTTTATTGTTCAATGAAGGAATGTTATCCTTCCTCATCTCACTTGGACTATACAGAATGGTGAAAAAGATATTTTTTCAGATGATTCATGGAATGGATTCCCCCCTTTAAACTCTTTTCATGATTTGGCAGAGACTAAATCTATCTTGAGTCAATTATGGGGCCTCAAAGTAAAGATTATTTCTATATCTGTGATGGTGTTGCTCAATGGAAAGATCTCAGTGAGATACCTCTTCCTCCTAATAAAAATATTTGCTTAAGTCCTTGCTAGCTTAGAGGAATATATTTTTCTCTTTGAAGGATGACATGTTAATTTGGGGACCCTCAAAATTTGGGAATTACTTAGTTAAGCTTGGTTGTCTCTCTCTTTCTTCTCATCTTCGAGAGGAGAATAATTGGCCATCCTAGTTATGTTGGGGAAAGTTTTTCCTTCCAAAGGCTGAAGCTTTTGCTTGGATGGCCATTAAGAATAAAATTCTAACAAGTAGCAAACTTTCAAGGATTGGGATAGCTGAACCTTTCAATTGCATCTTGTGTGGCTCAGTTTTTGAAGATTCTACTCACCTGCTATTGTAATGCCCTTTTTATTATAACTATTGGTCTTGGTTATGTAATAAGCTTGGCTGGTATGGACCTCTTCCAGGCTCCATTTTAGCTCTCTTCAATTCTTGGCCTTCACTTTTTTTTGACTCTATGTGTCATTCCATATGACAATTATCTCCTTCAATTTTAATCTAGAATATTTGGTTGGAAAGGAATATAAGATTTTTTTAAAAACAACAACTTCCTTTGCACAAAGTCTTGTATGAAATTGAAACCTCTATATCAAAGATGGTTATGGTTCAGGTTAACAAAGCACAAAAGACTAGTTTTTCAAAATGGGATGATTTGATCCTAAAAAATTGGTCTCTAATCAAGCCTTCTACTCCAGGATCTTTATCTATGCATCCAAAAGTGGATAGCAGCAAAGTTTATTGGATCCCTCCTACACCTAACTGCTATACAATTAATTTTGATGGCTCTTATAAAGGAAATCTAGGACCTTCAAGCATTGGTTGCATTGTTTGAAATCATTATGGGCAATTAATCTCAGTATAGGATTCAAAATTTTTGGATGGCATGAATAATGAAGCGGAGGGTCAAGCATTGCTTTTGGGCCTAAATCTAGCAAAGCATCTAGGCATCAACAAAGTTGTTATTGAAGGAGACTCTTTATTAATTATTAATGCATTACAAAAAAAGGCCAGTTATAATTGGAAGGTTTTAAATATGCTAAACACTGCTTAGGAGATTTTATTTTGTTTTGATGACTTCATTTGCACCCATACTTTGAGAGAAGGAAACAAATAAATTGATTTCTTGGCTAACTTAGCCCTTCAAATGGATCCTCATACTATTTCTTTTGATTCATCAAACTCCCATGAAGTGCCAAAATTGGGAGAAATTTTATCCTTTGATATGAGGAAATTGACCTCTAGTTAAGGGAGTTTTTTTCTAATGTTGTGGCAAGTGCTAATTTGTGTTTCAACCACCAACATGTACCTTGTTTACTATATGATGTCATCACTCTAGTGAAAAAACTTCTTCACTTGTTTGTAATCCCTTCTCATGAGGCTTCATTGATTTCATATCCTGATCACTTGTCTCTTTAGTGATTGGTACAGGGTTCATAATTATTTCTATTAGATCGAATGGGATTTTGCTCACCTTGTAATAATGCCATTGTATTCTCAAACTACCTATTCATGTAGTATCTTTCAGCATTTTGCCTACTTCTGCTTAGTTCCTTCATTTGCTGCGAAGAATGGAGAGGCTCTTGATGAATAAGCGTGTTTTTTTTTTCAGTTATGAAATGAGAATCACCATTTCATGGTCCTACAGATAGAATCTTGTTGGCTTAGGCATTCAAGTTTCATAATGAAGATATCAAAGGTTCTCTAATGGATGCCTGTGGTTGTGATCTTTTACAAGAACGCCAGTTGTTCTACCCTCCATAGTTGATCTCTCTGTTCTTGTCTAACATGATGGATCTGAACAAGATCTAGAAATGGTAAGGCACCTTGCTGATGTTTTTGTGTAATATTTTCTCCTTGGTGAGGACAAATTGAATGATGCTTTAGCTAATTACGCTATGAATGAGGGTAATGCCTTAATCAGGGGCCTTTTTCCTCTTCACGACATTCGAAAGAATCTTGATTTTCATTGTTTGTATCATGCTGGGGTTCATGGCCTCCAAGATGATTGCACTGTGGTTGTTGAAAATTTAATTTAATCCCATATGAATGAGTTTGGCTAGGAGTTTGTGGATCAATTTTAGGAAATTTTTGATGCTTGGTCTCTTCTGCTGCAAGTGCAACCTCCTCAACTGCCTATGTTGCCTCAACCAGATGCTGCTGGTGATGATGCTCCAATTGTTGATGTTAATCCTAATGGCATTGTTGTTGCATATTTAAATGTTGTGGATGAGCAAATCCTTTAGGACTTTTGCTCTTCTATTCTGCATATTTATATATACAACTAGCTTTTTGTTTTGGGTTTTGTTTATCTCTCTCCCTACGATAAAATGTCATTTTTGACATGGAGAGGAGATGATATTTTATAATATGTAACCCTATGGGTATTTTCATAATTTTAATATAAATATATATGTTCAGGTGCTTGTCACCTTTTGCCTATAAAAAAATTATTGTCAAAACATAGGTTTGACTATGTTGAGTTGTCACTTAGAATGTTGATATAATAACAATGATTTCTCTTAATAAATTACAAGACTACCTTTTAAGGGTGAAATAAATCATACCTATATTTGTTCAAAAATTTAGGCATACCAAACTCATATATTTTCTATATAATCACTATACATTCATCCAAGTTATGCATACTTATAAGTATGAATATAAAATGATAAGCCTTGTAGCTTATTGGTTCATATTCATACTTTATAAGTTACACACTCTACTTGGATTTGGACTTCATTTGTATAAGCATCTGCTAATGTGTAAACAAAAATGGATATTTATTTTGGTTTCCCAATTTTAATGTTGTTTTTGATAAAGTGACAAAAATGGGTGTCGATCCCATTACACATCAGCCATAAAGGCGCACTAAAGTTCCATAAAAAAGAAACAGAACCAAGCAAAAAGGAACAACCAAAAAACCACACACCCAAAACACAGTGGACCGACATTAGACCAACAACAAACAAACAATAGAAGCACAGAAAAGCCCCTAAGGCTGATTGAACAACTACTCCCAATCTTCTGTCAGGAACTGGTAAAGATCTTCATACTCCTTCAGCTCTTTATCTTTGATCTCGTGTCTGGTAAGTTTGATGTCCTGAAGGACCGCAAGAGTGGTGGCTGACTGGTGAATGACTTTTGATGTGAACCTTGCCAGAATCTTAAACTTCCTCTCCAGCTTGGACATTCTGCCAATGAGGGCTTCCATCTCCCTGTCCTTAATGGTTTTCTTACCACCCCTGTTTTTCTTGCCAGTATCCTGCACCACTTTCTTAGAACTCACAGAGTCAGACCCTTGGACATTGAGCTCCAAAAAGTTACTAGGGCTGTCATCAGCCTCAACCTCCACTGTCTCATCTTTGTTTTCTTTATTGCCAGTATTGTCCACACCCATCAGGTCAACCTCTCCCCCCACCTTCTCATCTTTGTTGTTTTTGTTACCAGTAATGTCCACACCCCCTAGGCCCACCTCTCCCTCCACTGACTTAGCAATCACCTACTTTTGAGGAGCGGGACTAGGTTTTGCAGCAAGCCTAGTCGACCTTCTGGTCGACGACACCTGAGGTTTACTTTTAGGCAAGATAAACTCCTCATCTTTGGTACTATCACTCCCACCATTACCTTCCTCAGAGCCAACATCCTCCAACTCCATAATTTTAGTTTTAGCCCTATCACCACTGTTCAAGACACTACCCCCCTCCATACCCTCCTTAATATTCTTCTGAGGAGTCCCATGGGAGGAGTCACTAGAGATAATCTTTCTTTTGGTAAACACCTTGGACATGGTCTTAGGGGTCTGGTCACTAGTCTTAGGCTCGGGGCTTTTACTAGCCGTAAGTTTCTTCTTACCAGACTTGAGGGATTGGGTATATTTCTCTGGGGTGATTTCTGTAATTATCACCAGGCTAATCTTGTCAGGGTTTGAACTGAGCGGCAATGGAGGGTCAACATGAGTAGCCATGAGGGCCTTAGGGGGATAAAGGGCCAAATGAAATTTGTAAAGCCTAAAAATGAGCCCCTGATGGAGCGGGATAAGGGGCTTGTTAGGGTCGATGGCATTTGATCAATAGCAGACACAATCGAGGCTTCAAGGGATGACAACAAGTAAAAAGGAAAACTAATCAACTTGCTATGATGGAAATGGTTTAACAGAGCAAAATTATAGTGAAAAAGCATCAGAATCTACCTTCAAGTGTGAAGTATTTGATGATCATGTGGCACACTTCATCCCAAGGTTTCGACAACATTTGTCTATGAAGGAATGGATAACTAATTTAATCTCAATACTCCCATAATCAAGTCTCTATTTTCTTCCTAATTTTTGCATAAGGATTTACTCGTCCATGGACTACTTTCTCTATTTTTGAATGGTGGTATAACTTCTCAACTTTTCTTTGCAATATGCAAATTATTTCTAGTCATTATAGAATGATTATGATGTCCTTGATTTTATTTGCAGGTATAATGAATACAGGGTGCAATAACCTGTCATAAATAAGCTTAAACTTATATATTTAACTACATTATAAGGATAATAACTTCCCTTTTTCTATTTTTCTATATTACTAAACTATAGTTTGACTTTACAATTTTTTCTTCATTATATACATACTATTATTGGTTATAGAGATATATTTCTAATGTCTCTAATTGTATTTGTAGGTTATAAGAAAATAAAGTATATATATAATTGTCTAAAACTTACTTAGAATGAAAGAGACTTTCAAATTTCATGTGGTGACTAAGACTTCCAATGTCTGTTGTTTAAAGACAAAAATAACAAGTAAAATCATGGTCCAAGTCAACCATAACATGGGACTTTAAATTTGGAGATACAAGTCTATTGCAAATATGGGCCTAACCGGTGTTGTCATTGATGTCAACATACTCTTGTTGCATTGATGTAAAGGATTGGATGAGTTGTATGCTGAGGATATTAAGAAAATTAGTTCTATTAGGAACAGAGAAGATCAATGAAGACAGTGAAGCTCTATGAAGTGAAGATCCTAGCTAAGATGAAGATCAGAGGATGTGCATCAAAGGGTTTGTAGATATGTGTCTAAAGGTGATCCAGTAAAGATTTTAGAGGCCCGCATGAAGATTTGAAGAAGTTATGGCCATATGAGTAAAACCAGTTCTAGTAGATGTTCAGAGGTGATAGAGTGACACAAATAGGTCCGGTGAGATCTGGAAATGCAATATCTTGTTCTGTGGATTTGGTGGAGTGTTTAGGAAGTCAATGTGAATTGACAACTCAATTGGTTCGTGGTCTGGAGGTCTGCAAGCATCTATTCCAATATGACAGTGATGACAGACTGTGTTCTTGAGGTTCCAGATGAAGAAGAGAATGATTTCAGTGATCAGAAGTGGTGTGGATATTCTTGGTGATTCAGGCAAGCTTGTGGGGGTCTCTAGATTATGTCCAGTTTGTGTTGGTGGTCCGCATTGAAGATTGAGCTTGTAATTGAAGAATTACTTCCAGATGATGATGTTCTTCCTAAACTTGGCCGACCGAATGATTTACACATCTTGCGGATGATCTTGAAGATGTTTTGCGAAGCATGGCATGTTCCTCAAAGAAGATTTAAGTCCTAGATCTGTGTGGCGGATAGTGTGGTGATTTGCATGAAGTCTTTTGCAATAAATTAAGTTGTATTTGTGTATTTTCTCTGTAAAGTATGCAGACTTTGATGATTATCCCAAAGTCAATGTCTTGTATAAATAAAAGTTGTGAAGTCATTTCAAAAGCATCGAGGACAAGATGAGAGTGTGGTAGAAAGAAGAAAAGTGAAAGGCAGAGCAGAAGTATTGAGCTTAAATGGAACTGACTCAAGCATGGTGAAGATGCTAATCTTCAGTTCAAGTATGTAATATTTATTATTCTGTAGACAGTGTGTCTCTTGTAGGCAGTGGGCCTCTTGTAGGCAGTTGGCCTCTTGTGAGCAGTGTGCTCAGGTAGTGAGCCCTAATTGGCATGTGCCATTTTGTTCTTCTTATTCTTTTAACAGAGAATACAATCTTGGGTTAGTCACCCCATGGTTTTTCCCTTAACCAGGTTTTCCATGTTAAAATCTTGGTGTCATATGTGTTAATGTGTTTCTACTCTTGAATTGTTGCATTGTGTTTCCATGATTGATTTATTATTATGCTGTTGAATTACAAGAATGATTTAAGTGGTTAATAAAAGGAAAGTTTTTGGACAACTGATTCACCCCCCTCTCAGTTGTCTGTCTTGAAACTAACAAAGTCTGGCTTGGTCATATACATATCGACCTATTAAACCATATTTAACACAAAAACAACAATTGTTGTAGGTCAAGTTTATATCAACCCATAAAAAACTTCAAATGCAACCTCTAAATGCTGCTAAATAATGATGAAATCAACCTAAAATATGGCTTGCATGCTTTTTGAAATGACTATGAAAAACTAATCCTTAATATTTTATACATAAACACATATATGTATGCTTTCAATATACATATGCATTTATATGTATATAATATTATCTAATGCATATTACTAGAGATGTTTTTAAACTAAATCCAAGAGAATAATGTCTGGTTTGATTTCAAGAATCACTATACAAGTTTGAAATGTATTCAAGACTAGAATGGAGGAATAAAAGCCTAATAATAATATCCAATATCAAATGTGACCTAGGGCAATTTAAAACGCCTGTATACAACTTATGATCAGTAAGGTTTTTTAAATGCAATACACCATACTTGCTATCATTCCATTGGAAGATTTAATGTACAAGAAACATGTTTTCTCCCATTTCAAAAGGAAAATAATGATTTAGTTTTATCATTTGACATGTAAATATTCTTCTTTGTTCTCTTCTTTGCAATACTTCTTTCTTCTCTGTTCTAGCCTCCTTTCTTCCTAGAAAAATCACAATTCAAAAACGTGCCCTAACTCTTTGTATTTTCCCATTTTGTTCATCATTACACAACTCCTCTATCTTCTCTTTTTTTGCCAGCGAACTTTCATGCATATTTACTCCTCCCTTCTCCACTCCATCTCATTAGAGATTACTTATCCATTTGTGGAGAGAAAGAAGGAGAGTGGCAGACATTAAGGCCAACGCACTGAAGTTCATGACTACCAACTCTATCAAAATTAAATTCTAACAATTTGTCCATACCTCCCCTTTAAACTTTAAAAGGTAATCTTAAACTTAATTTGTCTCTATTTTTGTTTTCAAACAAAAAAATCTATTTCTTTTAAGAATACAAGACTTATAGATTTCCTTGGAAGATTCTAACTCCATCACAATCATTCTCAAATGACACAAAAAGAGTTAAGACTTATAAACACTTGATAGAGGATGATAAACCAATCCGAACTTGACACTATGGATTTTCGAGAGGGAGGATACCATTCTGACAAATCTATTTGAAATCGAGGTGGCAACAATGACGATGTAGACATTTGTACTCAAGACCAACACACTTACAATTTGCAATCACGACATGACTATACCAAGACATAAAATGTTATGCATGACTAACCAACAAAGGTCACAACATTTGGACCAGCGGTGTGTGTGTATAAATGAGTTCTTGACACATGTTACAAAACATTGAGTTTGCTTAATCTGCGACCCTCTCCTCGATGATGCTCTCCCTCCTCAACTAGGAGGGGATTGAACTTTATCCAGCATTCACCTCATTACAAACATCAAGGTAGTTAGTCCAATAAGATATAAATACATATTTACATAAAATTGATAACCATTTCATATCGATTTGCAACATCTTACTATGAAACATGAAATCTTGTTAATCATTCAGATTCATTCTTGCATATCATTTATCTATAAATTGTTTCTAATAATGACATTAATCAAACTTTAAATTTCACAATCATTCTGACATTCAGATCAATAATTAAATTATACATTCACATGAGTGCATGAAAGAACAAACATCACATTATAACCATTTTATATTTGAAATATAAAAGAAAATCATGTCTTTTCCAAGCATCATCTAAATACCATAATTTAAATAATTAAAATGTCTTAAATAGTTATTCCAAAAATGGGGTGTAACACAAATATAGATTTCAAACCTAGATTCAAAACTTAGCAAGGTACAACCAACAACTATATGCCTAGAGGAAGCCGTGACTCCTCTATAAATTGGTACGGTTGATGCTTAAATTTGTATGACTCACAAAATCGATTCTTCATAGTTTCAACCAACGTAGAGAATGGTATGACTAGTTTAGGAATTGGAGCTACACGCTATGAAATCTCCCACAATGCTACTCCCAACTTAGAATTTGTATGACCCCCATTACCATTCACAACAACAAAAAATGGATGAATTCGTATGGATTTGCTAAAGCAAATAGAACATTAAACATTCTCTACAAATCTAGAAACTATTTTTCACATGCCCACAAACTAGAAACTCAACAAATCTCAACCAAAATCTGTAAAAACTTCACAAACACACAAACAAACTAGAATTGGAAATATTTATGAAATCTTTAGCTCACTAGAAATCCTTGAGTGGAATTATTCATATGAATATGAAGATTTTCAGCCTCAAATCCATTTGCCAAAATAATTTTCATCCTTAGGTAGAAAGATGTATAAATTCAATCTTTTGAAGGGGGGTCTGATTTCATAAATTGGGATATCTTCTTCTATGTCCAAACTCTCCTTTTATAAGCTCTTTGAGGGAATATAATATTATTATTTTTTTCCCTTTTCCCTCCAAATCTTTATTTTAGAAGTGTCTAGAAAGACCTTTTAAATAAAAATTACCTTTTTGGCCCTTAGTCCTATTGACATTTTATTGTCCCTCTTTTAAAATGACTTTTTAATAATAAAACATAAGTTGTCTTTTTATGATTATAACATAAAGTTAATTTTTGGATAACTTAAGTTAAATTATTAAATTATTTCCCTTATATCACCTTAATAGCCTACAAAAAAAAAATAATAGGCTAAGGGTCTCTCGATGACTTACGCTTGGAAAGGGGACATGACAATCTACCCTTCCCAAATTTGCTTGCCCACAAGCAATTGTAAATTTGGATGCTTCATAATCTGTGCTCCTTTATATTGATGTGGTTTTTGGCACACTAATGTACCCATAAGACATGAATCCTATGGGGTGGATTGCCAAAGGTTCCCCTACTTGGAAGGTGGCTAGCCTTGAGATTTTTTCATACATAAATTTGAGGTTTATTAGAATCTCCTAGTTGAAGAGTGCTTTGGTTGGTCCGTTCAAGGGGATACAGTGGATATTACAATCATTCACAAGAAAAGATATCCACTTAGTGAAATAAAACACTATTAGTTGGCGCAAGCCTTCAATTCTTTTTAAAATTATAAAGAAGATGAACAATCACATGCATGCATACACATATTATTTTACCTTTTGTGTTTTGAAATCTATCATTGTAAACTTAAACTAACACCAGAGAAAAGAAAAGAAATGAGAAAGGGTTAGTAAAAGAAAGGTGAATCCAAACTTATCTTTTGCTCCTCCATAAAATATTATGTAAATGGACAAAAACAACTTTGAAACCAATCTTCATTGGATTCTTATTCGTAATCCCAATACAAGACGATGTGATTTCCAAAGGAAAATAACATGCATAAGATTGTTACATTGATTTGATGTACAAATTTAGGTGTTCATTTGACCACAAAAAATACCTCACCATCAAAAAGGTATTAATGGTTCAAACATACGTTGCTTTCATCAACATTAAGTGAATTAAATGTATAGAGATGTTGAGAACAAAATAAATTTAGAGTTCACAAATAAGAATGTGAAAATCCACAAAGAGATGAACAATTTTATATTTTGTATTCATAGTAGTTTGTGAATCTCTAATGAAAATAAAGAAAACATTCAATCTTTTAGATCCCCAAAAGCAAACCTCTAATGGAAATTGAAAAATAGTCGATAAGAAAGAGCATTTTGTATCTATTTATAATACAACCTAAGCCTTGGGAATACAAAGAGTCATTCCCACCAAAAGTCACTTTAAGAATATGAAAGGTCATTTTGACCACCCCTTCATATTTTAAAATATTACAATATTTTACAATAAAATACATGACACATTATATTTCACATTAAACATTAATTTTCCCTTGAAGAAGTCTATACTTGTTGATACTCTTGGAGCTTACTAATTGCGTTCTTTACTAAAATTACATCAAGAACTTCAAAATTAACAAATCTAACATCTACTTGAACAACATTTTCCATGATTAAATCATGTACCTATTTAAAATCAATCACCTTCTTCTCAAGTTCTTCACAAGCAAATCTCATTTGAATTAACTTGGTGATAGAGGAAGAAGTAGAATTCCCACTGCTGGGCAATTCTATTTTCAACATTGCTCCAAATTGGGTCTTCACATCTTGCACTATCTTCAAGTTATTCTTCTCATCATATAAACTACACCCTATTTTATTTGCAAAATTGCTAATTCCCTTATTTGCTCGGTTGATAAGGTCTTGTGAAGTATGACACCTAATTTTGCAACCTTGTAATATGCCACTCCTATAATTACATGATTTAGTTAGAGTTTTACATATAAAAATCTCTTCCCATCAATGATGCCTTCATTAATCATAATTAGAGGATTTATTTTAGCTATTTGCAGAAGATATGGAAGATGAGAATCAATGTCTCTCAGTTCTTAATTAAAGGTTTTTCCATTATCTTCACTGCATCATATTGACTTTTGAACTTCTAACATTCATCCAACCTTAATTCTAATCTTTTATTTCAAAATGCTAATAGTTCACCACCCAATCTTTTGTAGTAGTAACAATACTTCTCACTTCATTGGTAGGGGGCATACTTGTACTTGAATCCGCAGCGGTGGAAGGATCGATAGATCCTATCAAAATATCGATATAAGTGGTTAATTGAGTAATTTATTCTCTAAGCTTATATTTTGTAGCTTTATATTTCTCCATCGTTGATGCCATCCACTCCATTGAAGATCTTCAAATTTTCTTTCCTTGCTCTTGTGAAGGTTTCCCCAATGAAATTGTAGTGACATAAACGCTAGATGGTTGCAATTGGGTTTTCACTACATCTCTCAAAGGAGTTAGAATTTGAGCTTATCAGGTTCCTTGTGGATCCATAATTATTGTCGATCAAACTCTATCTCTCTTGGGTGGGCATGGCTTAGATATTAATGACAATTCTTCTAGATCATCCAATAGTTTTTGTAACACCATATTTTTAATTTGTAGAATCTTATTAAACTGTTGAGGGGTGTTATCAGATGGAGTTTTCTCTTTAGATATTTCTTGTTCTTGGCTTTGGTTTTGTTGCTCATCTTGATTTACTTCCTTTTGAAGGTCTTTTTCCTAATGCACTTGCTTTTTATTTATCTATTCTTCCACATGAACTTGCCCTTGGCCAATCTGCTGCTCGATATGAACTTGTTTTTCTGGTTGTAGAGCTTGTTCATTATCAGTTTATTATTCATGTCATGGATCATCTTAAAATTATTCTTGCTAATCCAATATTCTTTGCTCATTATATCCCTGATTCCCATCCTCTTTTTTCTTTTCTTTTTCTTGCTCAAAATCTTCCTCTTGCTGCTACCCTGTCTATTGATCAACTTCAATATCTTGTTGACCTATAGGTTGTGTCACTTGTTGCTAATCTTTCCTAGGAGATTGAGTTCTTTTTGAATAAGATGAAGACATTTTACTATCATAGGTATGAATACTTGCAAAAACATTGGTCTATTCATCATGTGGAGGTGTCTTATTTGAAGAGGATGCATTTATTGGTTCCTCTTGTTGCTCTTGAATTACATGAGAAGACTTAGCTTGTGGATCCACTGGTTGTTGTGGAGATTAGGAGCCTCCTACATTGGGACTTGTGTTGCAAGATAACAATTGGAGGGAGATCTGGGTTCTGAAGTAGATACCCCTTGTTGTAACTCTAACTACATGACAATCCAAACTTTGAACTTTGATGTAGGCAATTTGTGTTTAATTCTCATTTTGTTTAACCATGTCTTCATTCTTTTCAAGATTGCCTTTGTTCTAAAATACATACTGTTTATTTCTCTCTATTCCTAATCAACCCTTGGAATCGGTTTGGATGCAAATGATTCTTTTACATATGCAAGATCCAAAATATTTCCATCATCCTTAATGGCATTAGACATTACAGCTATGAGTAAATTCTTTTGTTGGAAGGTAGTCATCCTTGTATAATCTCTTCAAGTCTAAGCTCTTGTTCATTATGTTTATAGATATTTCTCAACCCTTCAATTACTAATTTAGGGTTAAAAACATGACCTTACCTCATATAATTTCAAGTTCCGTTGGTCTATTTTAGTTTTAGCAGTTCTACAAGCTTGGCTTGTTATGCATTGATGTTGACCAATTTTGATTGGAAAGTGTGGTCCCCATACATTCTTTTCTAAACACAACTTATGCACTTCTAACAATTGTTGGCATAACTCTAGTATTTAAATCTTATAACTGACATACCTTGGTAGTTTGTATGGAGGCTTGTCAAATCCAAAATTTTTGAAGTGAGAAAATGTTAGAAACTAAATAAACCAATATCCATACTTCTCAATTTCAGCCCTAGCCTCTAGAGATAATCTTTGACCAAAATCTCCTTCTAACATTCTAATGATGAAAAAGATAAAGGCATAATTTACCCAAGGAAAAATTTATGCAAATGCCTTAAATTCTAGTTGTGGATAAAATTCATAAACCTTTTATTGTCCTAGCATCATGGCCCCTTCTATTTGTAGTCCTAAAAACTGTTGTCTTCTAATTAGGGCATACACTAAGTAAGAGGTCATGTAGAATTTATTTGTATGAATAACATTTACTAGTTTTTCAATAAGGGTATCAATGATCATGGTGTCCTAATCATAGAATTCTCACCCTTTCAAAAATTTGACAATTTATCTGAACATCCAATTTTGAAACTCTATAGTATTTTCTTGTCTAGTAATTCTACTCAACGGAAATACAATTATTTACTACCTCAATGAAGTCACTTGTGTACAACTTTTTTGGAAAATTAGTTAATGTAGACTTTGGTTTCAAAAGACAATCATTGATTTCCTTTTGGCAATCACTCACGTGTTTATTGTAATAAGTTTGAGGTGATTCAGGGGTAAGGTTGCAATATTTTTCCCTTGAAGGAATGTTAAATATTTCTTCTATGTATTGAGATGCAATTAATAACACTTCATTTCTATCTTGGGTCCTAATATTTCTATTTATTGGATCATATTTAGCACATTCCATAACTAAATCAAGTGATTGTAAGGCTATAGGAAACCCTACATCTTGTACCTATCCACTAATTTTCAGGTTCTTGACCTTAGGCAACATTTTATCTACAAGTATACTCATTTTGGTTTGAAATTATTCTAACCGTACATGCCCAACATTTGTATATATTACATTGACCCAATCATTGATCAACTTTGAAGGTGGGATGACTCCTTTATATTCATACTTAATTTTGGTAGGTGATGTCATAGATGCTTAGAAAGGTCCTAGAAATTAATTCTTTGAGTTAATTGATTATATTTTTATAATTCTACCACATTTTGATCAATTAATCTAGAATGAAATAAAAGATGTTGAATTCCATCTAAATACAAAATTTTCATGATTGAATTGACCAAGATTGCAAATTATGAGGATCAAAACATTCAAAATGAGTATTTTCATGCTTTAGTGCAAATCAGGGTTCAATCCTGGAATGCAAGATGCAACTTGAGTTTCAGGGCCAACTTGTAATTTACAAGAGACTTTATTTTACAAGCAAAGACTAGACTGTAGTTAGAGCTTAGACTTACTCTAGTTGTAGTTTGCATGAGATTACAAACAAAGCATGAAGGTTGATCAGGGTTGGGGTCCAGTTGAAAATTTGTAAGAGATTACAAACTACAAAAGTTTTAGAACTCTGAATTACTACCGGGGTTCAAACTCTAAGATTAGTTTATAGATAATTGTAAACTGTAGAAAGATTTGTAGTTTTGGCTAGGGTTTGGAAGTCGAGTGCATTTTGTAGTTAACTACAAAACACAACAAAAGTCCAAAAACTACAAAGTGAAGTGGAATTCCAGAAATGAAACCTAAAACTAATTAAATTAGATTTGAATGATCTACAAAAGGTTTGGAAATTGGTGGAATGAGGTTTTAGAACCTAAGAAAGATATTCTAAGTGCTTGAATGAGGTTGAAATAAGAAATTTCATCAAATGCCCAAAAATACTAGGGTTAGGAAATCTTAGAGCCAAAGGCTAGGGAAAACCAAAGTTAAAACCATGAAAGGTTTCAAAATATAGAAGAAATTCACCATTAAAATCACAATTGAATGTAGAATCAAAGGAAAATAAAACTTTTAAATATCAAATTTTGCAATTCAAAAGAAGAACAAAACATTTCCCCAAAATGAAAGATATTTTCAAAACTAAAAAATAGGAAATGAAAGTTCAAATGAAAAGAACTTGGATTTGAATTCAAATTTGCCTGAAATAGCAAGAGATCTAGAAAAAGAGGAGTTGTGACATGCCATTGGTGAGATGGAGCACTAAAAATTAGGGAAGAAAATGTGAAAATATAGGAGGAAATTGATCATTTCAAAGTTTTGAAAACCCTCTCATGTGCAAAGTTAATGCTCACCTACCCAAGTTAGGGGTTTGAAGAAGGTTTACAAAATGCAACTCTAGAGTTCAGTGTTTTGAGGTAACTTACAACATTGACCAATTTGGATCTCGGGGTGTCGGAACAAATTGCACAAAACCAAAAAAAAGAGAGGTTCCAAAAAAACAATGAGACTTGCAACTCTAATAAAAGATTTTAGGACTTAGAAAAAATAAAATAAATAAAAATTTAATCATTCCTTTCCTAGTAAGATAACTCTTAAAATGAAATGACTCCTTTTGATAAAAATATGCCTTAAACTGTGCAAATAAAGCATAGATTCACATGCAAAACTCTTTATAGCCAAAAGCATGACTTCCAAAAAATTGAAAACAAGGGTTCCAAAATTTAAAACTAGGAGCATGTTGTAACCCACAACAACACTGACATCCTTAATAGGGAGATTTGTCCAATAGACCAACTACTATGTGATGCTCTTGTTTCTCAATTTTTTCTCCCACTCATCCATAATAGCTTCAGGTACCAAAACCAACTTGCCTTCACATCAAGTGGAGGCAACTCTGTAGAAGGAATGATATGCTATCTAAGAGCCCTTTTGAGGCATTAGACATGAAACACAATATGGATCTTGCTATGATTTGACAACTTGAGCTCATAAGTAACCTCTCCAATCCTCCTTAAGATCTTGTAAGGCCCATAGAAGCATAGATTAACCTTTTTATCTCCACTCATTTAAGGAAAGATTTCCTGTAAGGATACAACCTCAAGAAAACCATATCTCTAACCTCAAAAGTCCTCTCTAATAAATGACTATCTGCATACATCTTTTGTTAATTTTGTGCTTGTTGGAGATACTCCTTAAGCGATTTAAAAATTTCTTGGCTTTGTTGAACTAAGTCGTTTGCCCTTAACACTCTACTATCTATGATAATCAAATCCACAAAAGATAAAACATCATACCCATACAAATCTTTGAATAGGGTCATACCTATGGACATGTGATGTGAAGTATTGTAGCAATGCTATCCAAGATAGAGCCATTTGATCCATGTTAATTGTTGTCCTGCTACATAATTCCTCAAATACCCCTCAATCCATTTGTTCACAATTTTCTTTTGCCCATGTATTTGGGGGTGATAGCTAGTGCTAGGAGTCAACTTTGTACCTAACAACTCAAAGAGATCCTATGAAAATAAACTAAGGAAGCTATTGTCCCTATCACTCACTATGTTCCTAAGAAACCCATGGAGTATAAATACCTCTCTAAAAAATAAATCAACCACTTATGGTTCATTGAACTCTAAAGATATAACAAAGAAATTAACATACTTAGTGAGTCTATATATTACAACAAATATACAATCCTTACCCTAAACTTGAGGAAGACCAGTGATAAAATCCATAGAAATGCTCTCCCATTTTTGAGTTAGTATTAGTAAGGTCTATAATAGGCGTACTAGAAATGACTGCTTTGTTTTGTTCTATTAGCAAGCCAGACACTCTTTGATATGATTAAGGATAGCATCCTTAAGTCCTTTCCATGGAAACCTTTCCTTGATCTATCTGTGTCTTGAAGTATCTAGGGTGGCCTGTCAAAGATGTATCATAGAGTACCCTTAAGATTTTATCTTTTGATTTAGAGACAACATAAACTCTATCCTTGTAGAGGATGAGTTTATTTTCTACTTTATACCTATCATCCTGCAACTCTCTTTCCAAGATGTTAGTAGAAAGAGTATTCTTGGCATATTCTACTATAATTTTAATCTTCCAATCAACAAAAATATTAGACATAGAGCATAAATACAACTTTCTAGACAACACATTAGCTAATACATTTTTCTTCCCCTTGACATATTCTAGGTCGAAATGATAGGCCTAAAGTTTACTCACCCATTTTTGTTGTCTCTCATTTGGATCCTTCTGGGTGAGAAAATACTTCAAGTTATTATCGTTTGTTTTAACCACACATTTACCACCAACTATATATTATCCAAACATAGACAATTCATGCATGATGGCTAACATTTTCTTATCATAAATTGAGAACCTTCTTTCTATTTCCTTGAGTTTACAACTCTCAAATGTGATTGGATACTCTTTTTTCATCAATATTGATCCAATCCCTTCCCCTGAAGTGTCACATTCTAACACAAAGAGAAAAAACACAACTATCACATGACATGAACTCATTACTTTGTTGAGATTGTCAATATCTTTTTATGTTGTTTCAATCCAAGCGAAGGCTCCCTTCTTAGTCAAATTAGTTAAGGGTGCTATCATTTATGAAAACCCCTTAACAAACCTTCCATAATAGCTACAAATACCAAAGAATCCTCTCATTTGTGACAATGTCTTCGAAGGTGGCTAGTCTAGAATTGCTTGAATATTTTCTTGGTCTACTTTGTCCCTGAGCACTAATGACATGCTCCAAATACAAAATCTTAGTCATTCCAAATTCACACTTGGAATCCTTTGTAAATAGAGCTTGTGCCTCTAGGATGCCAAAAACTCCATCAATACATCTTAGTTCCTCCTCCCATGTTTTGTTGTAGATGAGAATGTCATAAAAGAATACCCAAAAAAATTTCCTCAATTGCTTGTTGAATACTTGATTCATACAAGATTAGAAAGTGGCAAGAGCATTAGTCAAACTGAATGACATGACTAGGAACTCATCATGTCCAAAGTAGCACTTGAAGATTGTTTTATACATGTATTCTTCTTTGATTTTGATTTGGTGGTATTTTGATCGAAGGTCTATCTTGGAGAAATAAACTACATCATGTAACTCGTCAATCAGCTCATTGATCTCTCAAGAATCAAATACTAGTTTTTGATAGTTTTCTTGTTTAGAGCCATGTAGTATATACACATTCTCATGGTTCCATCCTTCTTCTTAACCAAGACCAAGGATGAAGCAAAAGGGATCAAACTAGGTCTGATGTGACTCATCTCTAAGAGCTCCTTTATAGCCTTCTCAATCTCTTCCTTATGCCTTCTAGGATGGTGATAAATTGTAGTATCATAGGTTTGGATCATTCTTCCAACTCTATGACATGCTCAAAACCTCGGTCAAGTGACCTTCTTTGAGGTATATTGTTGAAAACTTTGTGATGCTTATCAAAAAGAGATTGGTTATCAATATGATGAGACTTCATACTATTTGAAGAAGCTATGGTTGTTACTAAACATTGGGCTGCCCAAACAACGTTACCACTATGAAAAGTCCTCTCCATTATTTTTATAGAAAAAATTCTACGTGCTCCATTTTTCATTCCACAAAGCACTACCTTCTTCCCATATGAATGGAACTTCAGTTCCATGGTCTAATGGTGCAGGAGCACCCTTAGAGCTAGAACACACCTTGGTCAAGGATATAGTTTTGTTTTCTTTTGTGGCATTTCTTGTAATAAGGCCATTGTGAGGCCATTATTGTCCATTTTGGTCTTTTGGATCCATTGTTGTAACCATTGGGTCAAGTAATTGTCAAATGTCCTAGAAATTGATAGTTTGAAGGCATACAACCTTTCAAAAGTTGACAACATATGGTAGTTTTGGTTGGTTGAACCAGACAACCTATGTGTGGAGACATTAAATAAGGTTCTTTTGTACAGATCCAAGGTGGGTGGTACAAGTTTTGAAGTGAAAACAATAAATAATTCTGAATTCCTGTAATTTCTAACAGTTTTTTGTTGTTCCTTACTGTGGTACGGATCTGTACGATCCTCTCATGAATTCAAACCAATTGTGGATGATTGTATGTTGCATCTACTTTCTATTGTAGTTGATTGCACATGATTTCATTAGGTTTCAAGAAAGTTATAGGAGTTTTTCTGAAAACTGTCCAAGACTGTCAAAAACCCTAACTAGGGTAAACAATGGACAAATAAAATGCAAATCAAAGGCCTTCCATAGGTGGACCATGTTGAAACCTTGTGTGATGGTTCATGATAGCATATACTTTGGTTTCTCAACTTTGCAAGAGTAGAGGGGTAGGTTGGCACGTGTGATGGAGGCATAAAAGTTTGATATCTTCATGTATCAGGTTGACAGAGTGAACAAAGAGAGGGATTTGTGTAATTTGATGTTGGGTTCAAACTTATCCATGGTTGGTGGTACTTGGGGATGGTTGGTGGTACTTGGGGAAGGTGTCAAGTGTCTTGTGATAGCATACAAGTTAGAGCTTTGATCAAATATTAAAGTTTTGGGTCCATTTTGTAGACTGTCCTGTCTAGGTAGAGTTGAATCGTGTTAAGCAAGACTGAGTATAGACCAAGTTGAAGCCTTCTACCTTGAACAAGTGGAAAAAACCCTTCAAGGTGCATTAGATGGAGTATCATAAGTGTGTTTAACCTTGTTTTGAAGTCCATAGTCTCTATTTTTTCTTTGGTGTCATGGTGGATAGAGTGGATCAAACCTAGGAGCCCTAATTAGTTCTAATTGCACAGAGGACAATCAATTTTTGGGATAGATTGTACAAAACAACCCCACCCCATTTATTAGTATGTGTTGTAAGGCCCAAAATGGAATTTGAAATAGTTCATACTTTTTGAAAGTCAGGTCTACAACAGGAGTTATGTCAAAAAATGCCTTTTTGAAAGGCTACAAGGGAAAGGGGTCAGTTGTGAAGGAAAGCCCTATGGATAGAGATCTAGGGTTTTGGTAAATGATTGGTTGGTTGTGTCTAGTTAATCCTTACCCTTGATCTGTATCATCTAATAATTTTGTGTGAATTCTTTGAGGGAATGCAACTGAAACCCTAAAAATCATGCAAGATAATAACATAAAGACAAACAATACAACAATACCTTCAGACCTTGCACAAATTCAGTCTTCGGTTAAAATGGGGTAGAGTGCACTCAGGCTCCACTGGATTTGTTCTATGGATGATGCATTGTGGACTGCTCATGCAACCAACATAACTTGGATATGAAATAGAGAAAATAATAGATATGCGTGCGTGTAGATTTTTTGGGGGTTTTGAAATTAAAATGAGAGCTCAATTTATAGATTGAGAAGGAATCAAATGGATGGTCATGATTAAAAGGGTGAGGTGTGAGGTGGACAGATAGGATTGAAAGTTGAGTTTAGTGGTTATGATGCTCATTTAATAAAGATGAAAGGTGACTAAAATAAGGATAGCAATGGAGGAAATGTGATTTTTAAATTGATTTTGGAGAAGAAGTGCTTATGACTCACATTTAAGGAGGTTAAAAATAGGGATGTGAGTGGGGATAAATAATTCAAATAATAAAATTATTTAAATTATGAGAGACATGTGGCATTTAAATAAATATTTAATTTATTTAAATTGGATGATGGAGGAAAATGGGATTAAATAAATAAGATTTATTTAATTTGGTGTAAAAGGGGGATAAATGGATAAAAGGGATTAGTTAAATAAATGTAATTTATTTAACTAATGGAAATGATGTAAGGGGTCATGAAAGGGACCTAGAAGAAAATATGTCACAAGGTGATGCGAGAAAATGTCGAAAGGTAATGTCATAAGACACGGTCAATTTTAGGTGTCTACAACAACCATTGAACTCCCAACACCATATTAGTATCTCCTATTCCAACAACATAGAAGTCATCAATTACCTTATGATTTCCCAAAGAGATGTCAAACTGGGAAATCTTCTTCATACAAGGCATGTTGAATCCATCAACAACCATCACATTAAACCCTTTGAAGTCTTCTATCTCAAGACCTCTCTTGACCACCAAACCCTCATTAATGAAGTTGTGGGATTCCCCATCAACTACTATAACCCTTTACCCATAAAGAACTCCTCAAACTCTGAAGGGGCTATATTTAGGAGTACCAAATAGTGTGGCAAAGGTACATCCTAAAATTACATCTTCTTCCTACCTCTCTGGTTTAGGCTCATCTTCCTCTTTCTTTGTCTCAGGTTCCTCAACTCTTGACTCTTTGTCTAAAAATACTTAAATGTAATGAACTTGTCCTTGCCCAAGACATCTATGCCCTAGTTCCTATGGTTCTTTGCAAGAGAAGCATATATTTTTCCTTCTCAATTTAGTCTTGGCCTCTTCCTCTTTTTTGGAAGGAATATTCTTGGTTTGATTGAATCCTTTTTGAAGAGGTTTCTTTAAGGGAAAAGTCTTTGTTTGGAATTTACTTTTGGGAATCAAAGTTTCTAATACAAAAGACCTCCTTATTACTTCTTTCAACGATGGAGGTTCAAACGCCTTCACCAAACCCTTGAGAGGTTCAAATAGACCTTCCATCATAGTGAGACTCCTTTTGAAGACATTGAGAAACATCATGAATAAATTTTGAAATTTAGCCACATAGATTTCCATAGTATTGTACTGTCTAAGCTAGGTCAACTCCCTAAAATGGATCTTAAGTTTTTTTTCTATCAAACTGCTCAATCAATTTTCTATTGAACTCATCGCAAATATTGATGAGATTATTTCCTTGGGTGACCAACCCATGATACCACCACTCATGAGCCTTGCCTTCAAGGTGGAGAGTGGAAAACTCGATATCTTACTCCTTAAACATAGGTTTGAGCAATAGATATGTGTCCATATTTTGAATCCATGTACAAGTTGTACACTTGTTGACCCATCAAAAGTAGAAAGAGTCAACTTTCCCAACTTATGATGTAGATCTCTTTGATGCTGACTTGCATAGGGTCTTGGTTCATTTCTAAGTCCATTTATCATTTTCAAATTACATAAATTTATGAGGGACAATTCTTCTTGAATATCTGGAGCAAGAGCTTTATACTTACCATAACAAGTGGTAATATCATCTGTTGTTAGATTTTGCACTTCAAATTCTGGTGGTTCATCTTCCCTTTATGGAAAGTAGGTTGAAAGGGTCCAGTAGCAGGACCAATTACAATTCTATTGTTGATGCTGACATTATTGTTGGCTCAAGTACCCCCTTCACTAGTATTATTCTAGGCACCTTTAGGATATTTATGTTTTGCATTGCCTGAATTAGTTGGGCCATCATATTTGTCAACTATTTTTGCCCTTGAAAAAGATCAATATAACATGCATCAACCTCATCCTCATCTAACACGACTCTCTTATCTCTACCCTCCATTTTCATCCCTTCTAACTCTAGACCCTGGTGCACTCTTTTTCTACATTATAAGGCTTAGGTGACTAAAATTTCTTTTTTCCCTTTGATAATATATGAATTCTTTGTCACGGCCTTGCAAGTGGTAAACTCTACATCAAATTGTTATTGTTTCTCTTTAGGATGGAAAGATCATCAACTCTAATACCACTGTAATGTCTAGAACTATTTTTTTGAATTTTTACAAGTTTATAATGAAAATACATGAAACCCTCACATTTTCTAATTACCAAGATCCTAAGTTGGACAAGGTGAGAGCATACAATGATTGAGATGCTTACTAACTTATTATCGACAAGCCGCATAGCTCCACAATGTACGTAATAACCAAAAATAAAAATAATGCTACATAGTCACAGTAGCAAAGGCTTCCCAATTCATAATATTGAAATAAATTACAAATTGATTTTTTTTTGGTGGTAAATTGCACAAAAAGTTACATGATAGAATATTAAATTGCTAAAACTAAAAAATGAAAGTAATTTCTACAATATTCTATTGATTCAAGTATATATTAAAACTCCAAAATATATGTATCTCTAAACAAGTTAATAATAACAATTTGTACAATTTGGTAACAATGTTAATCATCCATAAAATTCTAAAAATTGTAAAGTCTGATAACAATCCCCTAACCTTGCTATATGGATTGATGAGACAAATTTAGTCATTAAATGATAGTAATAACACTTACCTAGTAAACTTATGATGTGCATGACTTGGTACGTCAATATAAATGGTGGTATGATAACATAGAGGATAAACTAAATGTAATAAATATTACCCAACATCAATACATTAGGTACAATGCTCTGAAATGAGAGTACAATAGGTTTATAACAATCAAATATAGATTTCAAACCCAAATTCAAAACTTAGCAAGGTATGACCAACAAGTATATACCCAAGGGAAGCCATCATTCCTCCATAAATTGGTACACCTAATGTGAAAAGTTGTATGACTCACATAATCACTTCTTCACAACTATGATCAACTTAGAGAATGATACAACTACTTTATGAACTAGAACTGCACACTACGAAAGTTCCCACAATGCTATGTCCAACTTAGAATTTGTACAACCCCCATTACCATTCACAACAATAAATAGATGAATCAATATAAATTTGCTAAAACAAATAGAATATTAGATATTATCTATAAATCTAGAAACTATTTTTCACATGCCCACAAACTGGGAACTGAACAAATCTTAACCAAAATCTAAAAAAGCTTCACAAATACACAAATCAACTAGAACTAGAAATATTTATGTAATCTTCAGCTTACTGGTACTCTGTAAGTGGAATTACTTGTATGAATAGGAGGGTTTTCATCCTTGCATCCATTTACCAAAAGGGTTTTTGTCCCTAGGCATAAAGATGAACATATGTTCAATCTCAAGAAGAGGGGTTTGATTTCATAATTTGGGATATCTTCTTCTGTGCCCAAGCTCTCGAATTTTATAATCTCTTTGAGGGAATGTAATATTATTTTCTTTTTTTCCATTTTCCTTCAAAACTTTATTAGTACATACCATGGCAGGAACTCTTGTATTTGATATGCAAATTTTATCAATACTTTTGTCAACTATCAACCAATCATTTTGTTTTATTTTTCTCATGGCTATAGTTTGTAATGTTGGGAAAAATATGATTGGCTATTGGAGTTTACCCTCTTATTGTAAGATTTATGTGAATCTATGTAAGGATTAAATGCTTGAATCAATATCACCCATGCCCAAAATGAAATGAAATGAATATCATACTCTAAATCAAATCAAATGAACTTTATTGTTGTAAAAGTCAATATTGAAATCACTTTAGAGCTGACACTTGTTGTAGGAAATTTGATCAAATCTTATCTATAATTTAGTAACAAATTAGATGTAAAGATTTATGTCCTTTTTCTTTTTCTTTTTTGTTGATATGTAAAAACATTTATTGTTCATTTTGCCTTTGAGCATCAACAACATAATCTTATGAGTAAAGACATTTATTATTCATTTTGTCCTTGAGCAACGGTAGCATAATCTTCTAAAACTTTATGTTGTGTGGCAATGATTCCACTTTATGTTGGAAGTGTTGTCATTGATGTCAAAAGCAAGTTGTTGTCGAAGGGAAATGGAGATTAGAGAAGAGGAAAATATTCTAAGGTAGAAAAGAATTAAAGTTTCTAAGGCAGAGAAGAAGAAAAGTTTCTAAGGCATGATTTCTACCTTTAGTCGACAATTTGTTCGGTTCATAAACTCATAGGTTCACTGACAACTAGTTTGCCGATAATAAGTTGACAAATAAAATTCTAAGGCATGAATGATTTCTACCTTCGGTCAGAAAATTGTTCGGTTCGCGAACTCTTAAGTTCACCAATGATAGGTGGTGCAGTCATGGCTAGGAGGGTCCACAAAGTGAATAGTCTAAACCATGCAGCAAGAGTAAACACAATGGAAACAACTCAAATATAGATGCAAATGCAGATTTAGTCATTCAGTATATCATAGATTCAAAATGCAAACATGCCAGCAACATGAGGGCTTACAACTAGGGCTCACATGCCTGATTCCTCAGTTATAATGTATGCACAAGATATGGCTTTGAATCATCCTACAGAAGAAATTCAAACTATCCAACTTGTAAATTATGCTAATTGCTTTCCTAGACATCTATTACATGAATATATATCATCTATGGAACATAAGATTCCTCCGCGTCGGCCAAGGATGATTACAAACTTCGATGAAAGAGATGTAACGTCTGTACATGGATAGATCAGTCCTAAAAAAAAGGGAATCCTCTGCAAGTGAATGGGATAGCATGTGGATCTCAGGGAAGGCCGACCATGATCCAAATTTTTTTGAATGTTGTGTCGTTTAGCTCTGCAAGTCGTGAAATGCACCGCAAGTCTTCTCCTTTAGCTGATTATCTAAGACTGTCAGGGTGCTCTGCTTTGAGAAAACAATCAATCTTCTGATAGTGATATCTTTTCAGTACCTGATCCAAATGATCTAAATTTTGGATATGATGTGCATGAATGTGTCTAGATGCTAAGTCTAGCTCTACAAGGTCTGAAATGAAACTGCGGCAAAATGTGGACCAATCTATTGAGACTCCTACTGACTGAACTAAACTAAAAAATGAAAATAAAACAAACTAAAATACAAATGTTTTTGGTTGATGCAAGATTGCTCTTGAACCAGGGATGCTCCTGCATCAGACATTCAGAGTTGTTGAAAAAGTGAGTCCCTCACTTTGTTGGGGCTAGAGGAAAACCAAGACGGTCCACCTCAGCTTGAGAAATCCATGATGAATCTTCTTCTGGTCTGTCTTTCCACTTCACAAGATATTCTTTGTATTGTCTTCCTCCGGTGCTGCATCCAACTCTACTATCCAAGATGTCCTCAATCTACTATGGTGCTTGTTGTGGTAACTGCTTCTTCAAGTCTTCTTCCATGTTGTCACTGAACTCTGCTTCATGATACTGATATAGGTTTGCAATGTTGAAAATAGGTGATATCCCCAATGTCTCCAGTAACTCTACTTCATACGCATTTCCTGAATTAAACTTTCTGAGTATCCTACGTGGTCCAAACTTATTCATCTTCAACTTGTTGTATGTGCCAAATGGAAATCTTTCTTTTCTCAAGTACACCATCACTTCATCTCCAACTACAAATTCTTTGTGTCTCCTCTTCTCATCTGCTTGCTTCTTATACTTATTGTTCATCTCCTCCAAATGCTTCTTAACCTGATTATGCACTTCCTCCATGTGTCCTGTAAATTTTTCTGCTTCTGCACTCCTCTTCTCTTCCATAATGATGTCTCTCAACTCTGCTACTCCTCTAGGGTTAGTTCCTGCCACAATCTCAAATGGTGTTCTTTCGGTACTCTTATTCACTAAATTATTATATGCAAATTCTGCTTGTGATAGAATCAAATCTCAATTTCCTACCTTTTCTCCAACCAAACATCACAACAAGTTTCCCAAGCTCCTATTTACTACCTCTATCTATCCATCAGTTTGTGGATGAAATGTTGAACTAAACTTTAAATCTTTCTTCATCTTCTTCCAAAGTGTCTTCCAAAAGTATCCAAGAAATCTTGTATCTCTGTCTAAAATTATGCTTTTAGGTAATCCATGCAATCTCACCATCTCCTTGAAGAATAGGTTAGCTACATGCACTGCATCAGTTGTCTTCTTACAAGGTATGTAATGTTCCATCTTTGAAAATCTGTCTACCACTACAAATATTGAATCATGTCCTCTTTGTGTCTTCCATAGTCCCATTATGAAATCCATACTGATGTCTTCCCAAGGTCTCTCCGGTACTATCAAATATTTGTGCAATCCAGTATTCTAACTACTTCCTTTTGGAACTTGACAAATTCTACAACTCTGCACAAATTTCCTAACATCCTTATGTATCTAAGGCCAAAAGTAATTTTCACTTACCAAATCCACTATCTTATCAATGCCAAAATGTCCTTACAATCCACCACTATGCTTCTCCTTTATCAGATTATCTCTCATTGAACTCCTAGGTATACATAACTAGTTTCCTTTGAACAACATACCCTCCTGAATGAAATAATCCAACCACTTACTCCTATCTGTCACAACAAGTTCCTTACATGCTTTCCAAGGTTCTGCAAAATCAAGATCTTCTTCATACATGTTCTTCAACTCCTCAAATCCTAACACTTCAACTCTCATCTCTATCAGCAAGTTCCTTCTTCTACTCAAGGCATCTGCAACTTTGTTTGATTTTCCACTCCTATGTTTTAGTACAAAAGTATAACTCTACATGAACTCTACCCATCTCATATGTCTCTAATTCAACTTTCCTTGACTATTCAAATACTACAAATCTTGACGATCTATATACAACACAAACTCCTTGGGAAACAAGTAATGTCTCCACTTCTTCAAGGCTTGAATTATGGTATAGAACTCTTGATCATAAACTGAATATATTCTCCTTGCATCATTCCACTTCTCACTGAAATATGCTACAGGTCTACCTTCTTGACTTAACACTGCTCCTATTGCATTTCCACTTGCATCACAATCTACTTGAAATACCTTATTAAAATCTGGTAATGCCAACATAGGTTGTTCTATCACTTTCTACTTCAACAATTCAAAACTTCTATCTACTCATGATGTCCACTTAAAGTCTTTTCTGTCACCTCTCATTGTCTTTGTCATAGGGTTACATACTAAACTAAAATTTCTGATGATCTTCCGGTAGAAACTAGCCAATCCATGAAATGATATGACTTCTCTAATGCTCTCAGGTGTAGGCCACTCAACAATTTCTCTTACTTTCTCAGGTTCCATCTTCAATCCTTCCATAGAAATCACAAATCCCAAATATACCAATTCTTCCGTCATGAAACTACACTTCTTGATGTTTATCAACAATTTCTCTTTTCTCAACCTCTATAATACTTGTCATAGGTGCCACAAATGTTCTTCTTTTGTCTTACTAAAAATCAGAATATCATCCAAATATACACTAACTTACCCAAGAATTTCTTTAAAACTTCATTCATCAATCTCACGAAAGTACTTGGTGCATTTGTCAATCCAAAAGGCATCACTAACCACTCATACAATCCTTCATTTGTCTTAAAAGTAGTCTTCCATTCATCTCCCTATCTAATTCTGATCTGATGGTATCCACTCTTCAAATCTATCTTTGTAAAATATTTTTCTCCACTCAAACAATCCATAATATCATCCATCCTAGGTAAAGGGAATCTCTACTTAACTGTGATCTTGTTTATTGCTCGAGTCTGTACCCATTCTCCATTCTCCATCCTTCTTCAGTGCTAACATTGTAGGTACTATACAAGGGCTCAAACTTTCTCTGATCAAACCTTTCCTCAACAACTCATGTATTTGTCTATTCAATTCTTCATTATCTGTCGGTGTCATTCTGTGTGCTACTTTGTTAGGCAAACTAGCTCCAGGTATAAGATCCATGTGATGACTGATACTCCTAATTGGTGGCAATCCTTCAGGTACATTATCTGATATGATGTCTTCATACTCTGTCAGCAACTCATTTATCTCCTCCGGTTGTGATTCTTCAGTCTTTAGACTTTTAGGCTTCTTAGGAATCAAAGCATAACACATATTCTCATGTCTCAAACCATCTAGAATTTTCCTTCCATCTACCAAATAAATTCTAGCGTTCCCACATACTTCACTCTTAGGATCATCTTCCAAAGGGATCAAAGTAATTCTCTTTCCATTTGATGTTATAGTATATGTATTCTTTTTTCCATCATGTATAGCTTATCTATCATACTTCCATGGTCTACCCAACAATATATGACAAACGTCCATAGACATAATAACACACAATACTTCATCATGATATGATCCAATATGAAAATTTACCAAACATTGTTTACTCACCAGTACCTTATGATCATCCTGAATCCATGCTATCTGATATGGCTTAGGGTGCTTCAATCTTTCCAACTCTAGCTTAGCAACAATCTCCTCTGAAACCAAATTATCTAAACTACCACTATCAATTACAACTTTACAACATTTACCTCTTGATTTACATCTGGTTTTGAACAAGATGTTCCTCTGCAGTGGTTCCTCATTTGTCTCTGCTTGAAATAGTGCTCTCCTCATGACAACTAATTCTCCTTTCTCAAGTTTACCAACTGAACTAGGCGATCCAACAGGTTCTTCTACATAGGATGCTTTTCCACTGTTCTCTATCCTCTTACTTGTACTCCCTTGATTACATTCAAATGTTCTATGTCCTTCACCTCCACATTTGAAATAGATTCCTTTGAATATTCTCCTATCAGGTCCTCTTCCATCTCTTCTGTATCCTTCACTCCAATATGAATTAGGGTTTTCTCTCTGGTTTACATTATTTTCTCTGTCTTCCTTATTGAATGTGTTCTCTTGTCTGCTCTACTCTACATATGATCTCTCTCCTTTAGAAAATGTTCTACCTCTCTAAAATTTACCTCCTCTACCTCTTTGTCTCTGATCATGCTCCTTGTTCAATTTTTCTTCAACTTTCAGGGAAAAATGATATGCTTCTCCCAAGGTTGTCATCCTCACCAAACTCAGTTCTTCTTGAATGTTCAATCTCAGTCCATTGAGGTATCTGTTGACCTATTTTCCTCTATCCAAAGTCAAATGGTCCACCCTTAAAAAACCTTGTTAAAACCATTGAGGAACCAGTTTCTGCAAAACCCTAAACCCTAAAAGTCTTTTGCAATGTGCCACGGGCTTTTGTTATAATTCCCTGTTGACTTGCTATCGCCCATGAGGGTCCTTCAGGTTGTAACTTCAAGACTAGGCAGGTCGTTCTGTTACCGGCCCCATCTGTCAAGTCACCACCAAGAGCCCATGTCTTATATTTCAAAAAAAAAGTCTTAAGTCTTCAAAAGGGGTCGGAGGTGCCATATGACCGTTTATTGCAGTGTCACAGAGCTCAAGAGATGATGTCATCATCCCCCTGCGTGGCCACTATAAGGTGCCAACTGTTAGAGAACGTGGCTTACAACCATTAAATTGAAGACCCCAAATTGATGAATCAAATGCTACCAGGTGTCTTCTTCTTAGTTCGCGATTCCCAGGTGCCACAGAACTCTGCCACGTATCTTTGGTTGTGTTTCTTTCTTGTATAATTTATATCTGTCACCAGAGTGTGCCATGCGTCACCTCCACGAGGATTAGAGGAGAAAATTTTGAGAAAGGCATCGAGAAGGAGAACATCAGTGCCATGTGTCTTTTGTTGCAATGTGCGGAGCCAACAGCATGTCTCTTTCTTTAATAAGCTTTGAAGTGTCAAGGTACAGTATGGTGGGCCCTGAGGTATCATGTCTAAGGTTTCTAAGTGTAGCAGAGAGTGCCATGTGTCTCTCCGTGCATTCTCCTATTAAAAAGAAGACATGGTTCCTCCCGATAAAAATCAAAGGGACACGTGGCAACTTTTCAGCATGCAGAGCTCAATGAAGCAAATTTTTGGATGGAGGCCCCGGAATGCTACCATTCCCCACCACGTGGAAGGATGTCACAGGTGTGCAGACCATTGAAGGTGATGTCACTTTTCTTCCACGCAACTGCGAGAGGTGGATAGCTGTAGAGCATATCGGGGGCCCATACCCACAGATTGATGACTCTGTTAGACAATGCAGATCACACCAGGTGTCAAGGGATGAAGAGGTGGGGCTACAGTTTTGAAAGATCTAACAGTGGCACAGTAGTGCAGAGGAATCTTGTCTGCATGGAAGATTCACTACACGGTTGCGAGATGTTGCCACGTGGCCTCAGGATAGAGGGTATAGGAAAATTAAAAGGAAATATAGTGGCTGTCTATCTAAAAGGGCAAATCTATCTATGTTCAAGATTTAAAGGAGAGCCTCAGGCATCCCAAAGGTGGGAAATTTGTGGACTCGGCCAATAAGGGGATTCATAGCCCGATTATTCAAAGAATCGAAGCCGATATGGCACATAATCAAAGGGCTCAAATTTTAAAGTGTTGTAAAAGCTTTGCTCAAGGGTTTTGTCTCATCTCTCATCAATGCAGATCCAATCTTCTCAACTGCCCCTTAATAGATGTTCACTACATTAATTACTGTAGAACAATGAATCAACTGTTCGCATTGAAGGAGAAATATCTGTCATCTGCCTGGGTCTCCAGATATTTTTTGCAGTTAATTCTCGTAGATAGTCATCCCTTCAGACGTAGATATTTTCTGACAGAGCTTGTGGGGCAATTTATTGTAACCTAATTAGGTCATTTAGAATCAGATGCTATATATGCATGAATGTAAGAGGTAAAAAAAGGTTGAAAAATAGTTAGCCTAATGATTCTATTTTTTCAAGCAGAGCCCTTCTCTACTGTAATTCTGCCTTCTAATTGAATATATGCTAGTTATTTTTACCTCTTTGTGTTGGTCTCTAGCTCTATGTAAATATGAGGATGGTTTGTCCGTGAATACTTTGTTCCTCTCTACCATTTCTTGCCCCTTACCTCTGTTAGGATCAGCTAAATCTATGTATGCTCATCTGCTATATTTGGTTATGTTGTGTATTTTTTCAGTTATGTGAGAACTCTTATATTCGAACATGGTGTATCACCTCCTCTTTATTTTTAGTTCATCCTTCTTCCTCTTTTCCTATCAGGTGAATAGATTATGTTTAGTCTTAGGCCCACTGAATCTCATATTCAGCAAAGGAACTAGCCTCTCTCTAGAGATTTGGCCTCCCTGCAGGGTCCCACACCTGGAGGTCGTCTCAATGTTTCACTTGATTGTTGGAACCCTAAAAGCCTTCAACATTGGGTGCAAATCTAGGTGACAACAATATCTAGCCTCTTTCTCCTTGCTTGCTTCACTATGTCCTATCCTTATGATCATCTTATGAAATTCTTCAGTATACTCCACATATTTCTCCTTTTGTCTCAGGTTCTGCAATCTCTTCAATAGTTCCAACTCATTGTCAAAAGGTATAAACTGATTCTTCAATTTTGTCACCATTATGTCCCACTTTGTAATCTTCTCTTTTCCTCTTCTGTTTCTATCCAACTAAACTTCTTTCCACCATATAGCAACATGTCCTTTCAACTTTGTCATTGCAAATTTCACCTTCTCCAGATCTCCAATTTCTTCATACTCAAAATATTCTTCTAAGTCATTTATCCAATTAATCAACTCTCCAGGATTCAAATTGCTAGTATAGTTCGGTACATCAACTCTAGGTCTTTTCCCAATCTTTGAAATAGCTCATAATATCTTAACTTGATCTGATTCTTCTTCTTCATCTCCTAGGGTTACTTCATTTTGATAAGCGGATTGAAATTCTTCATCATCATCACTTTCAAAATTAGGTCGAGGTGTAAGTCCTCTTCGCCTATCTTCTTCAACAACTTCCAAGCCAACTCGCACCATTTTCATCATTTCCATCATCTCATCCATTCTTCTAGCCATAGTACCAATAGTAGGTATTCTCCTCGACAACATCTCTTCCTAGGATCAAGTGTAACTACCTCAAATTCAACGACCGAACTACAAGGTGACAACTACCTCACAATCGATGATTAGTTGACAACACAAGTAGTCTTCCTTAGATTTGGCAATCTATTCACAAAAAGATCTTACAGAATGCCTTCTCAAGATTTGCTCAATTCGATCACTTCACTCCCAAAAGATTCAAACTTCGCTTTGATACCACTTGGTGCAGTCATGACTAGGAGGGTCCACAAAGTGAATAGTCCAGACCATGCATCAAGAGTAAACACAATGAAAACAACTCAAAGATAGAATGCAAATGTAGATTCAGTCATTTAGTATATCATAGATTCAAAATACAAATAGGCTAGTAACATGCGATCTTACAACTAGGGCTCATAGGTCTAATTCCTCAGTTACATTGTATGCACAAGATATGGCTTTGAAGCGACTTACAGAAGAAATTCAAACTATCCAACTTGTAAATTATCCTATCTTCTTTCCTAGACATCTATTATATGAATATATATCATCTCCAGAACATAATATTCCTCTGTGTCAGCCAAGGATGATTACAAACTCAAATGACAGAGATGTAACGTGTGTACATGGATAGGTCTGTCCTAAACAAATGGGAATCCTCCACAAGTGAATGGAATAGCATGTGGATCTTAGGGAAGGTTGGCCATAATCCAAATTTCCTTGAATGATGTGTCATTTAGCTCTGCAAGTCATGAAATGCTCCACAAGTCTTCTCCTTTAGCTAATTATCTGAGATTGTTAGGGTGCTCTGCTTTGAGAAAACAATTGATCTTCTGATAGCGATATCTTTCTGGTACCTGATCCAAATGATCTAAAATTTGGATATGATATGCAGAATGTGTCTAGATGCTTAGTCCAACTCCGCAAGATCTGAAATGAAACTACGGCAGAATACAGACCAATCTACTAAGATTTCTATTGATTGAATTGAACTGGAAAATAAAAAGAAAATAAACTAAAATGCAAATGTTTTTGGTTGATGCAAGATTTCTCTTGAACCAGGGATGCTCCTACATCAAAAGGTTTCTCTGATACAAGTAGTTTTGAACTGGACCTACACACTACGAAAGTTCCCACAATGCTACGTCCAACTTAGAATTTGTACAACCCCCATTACCATTCACAACAATAAATAGATGAATCAATATAAATTTGCTAAAACAAATAGACTATTAGATATTATCTATAAATCTAGAAACTATTTTTCACATGCCCACAAACTGGAAATTGAACAAATATCAACCAAAATCTAAAAAACTTCACAAATACACAAATCAACTAGAACTGCAAATATTTATGTAATCTTCAGCTTACTGGTAATCTGTAAGTGGAATTACTCGTATGAATAGGAGGGTTTTCATCCTTGCATCCATTTACCAAAAGGGTTTTTGTCCCTAGGCATAAAGATGAACATATGTTCAATCTCAAGAAGAGGGGTTTGATTTCATAATTTGGGATATCTTCTTCTGTGCCCAAGCTCTCATTTTATACTCTCTTTGAGGGAATATAATATTATTCTCTTTTTTTCCTTTTTCCTTTTTCCTTCAAAACTTTATTAGTACATACATGGCAGGAACTCTTGTATTTGATATGCAAATTTTATCAATACTTTTGTCAACTATCAACCAATCATTTTGTTTTATTTTTCTCTTGAATATAGTTTGCAATATTGGGAAAAATATGATTGGCTATTGGAGTTTACCCTCTTATTGTAAGATTTATGTGAATCTATGTAAGGATTAAATGCTTGAATCGATATCACCCATGCCCAAAATTAAATAAAAAGAATACCATAATCTAAATCAAATAAAATGGACTTTATTGTTGTAAAAGTCAATATTAAAATCAATTTAGAGATGACACTTGTAGGAAATCTTATCAAATCTTATCTATAATTTAGTAACAAATCAGATGTAAAGATTTATGTTCTTTTTCTTTCTTTTTTGTTGATATGTAAAAACATTTATTGTTCATTTTGTCCTTGAGCATCAACAACATAATCTTCTGAGTAAAGACATTTATTATTCATTTTGTCCTTGAGAAATAGTGGCATAATCTTCTAAAACTTTGTGTTGTGTGGCAATGGTTCCACTTTATGTTGGAAGTGTTGTCATTGATGTCAAAGGTGCATATTGTCATTGATGTCAAAAGGAAGTTGTTGTCAAAGGGAAATGGAGATCAGAGAAGAGGAAAAGATTCTAAGATAGAAAAGAAGTAAAGTTTCTAAGGCAGAGAAGAAGAAAAGTTTCTAAGGCAAGATTTCTACCTTTAGTCAAAAATTTGTTTGGTTCACGAACTCTTAAGTTCACCGACGACAGGTTTCTTTGATAACAAGTTCGTTGACAGAGAAGTTTGACGATGAAGGCATGAAGAAGAAAGTTTGAAGTGCAAAGTAAAGTTAGTTCACAAGTTTTAAAGTTTGCCGATTTGCCGATTCATCGATAAAGGAGAAAGTAAAGTTGAGTTGGAAAAATGTTAAGTTCATGAACTTAACAAAGGAAGAGTTCTTTGGTTTGCAAGTTTTCAAGTTCCCCGGTTCGCCGATTAGCCGACAAAGGCTTGAGAGATCAAGGTTCGTGAAAATGATAATTTATTGATAGAATGAAGAAGAGTTAAAGGTTTGTGAAAATGAGAATTTGCCGATATTGATGAAAAAGGTGTTTAAGTGATAGTTCATGAAAAACAACTTTTGCCAATAATGGCCCTTGTGCCCACAATTCGTGGAAATTGATTTTCATTGATAAAGTTGTTTAAGTGTTGGTTCATGAAAAACAAGTTTTGTTGATAAAGGCCTTTGTGCCCAAGGTTCGAGGAAAAGTTTTTTGACCATTTGAAAGGTGGTTCGTGGCTCGCTTGTTTTGCTGATAGAGGTGCTAAAGGTAAAATAAGTAAAGGTCATGGATATGAAGATATAATATATTTAAATTAAAGATTTAAATATATGCTTGAGGCCGAACTGGTGAGATGGGATAACAACAATACAAATCAAAGATTTAAATTTGGGGCTGTTACCATATCCTATGAGAATTTTAGTCCAGACCTATAATGCAAAATTTTAGGATTGGGATGACATCAAATTGTGTAATTTAGGCCCATTTTGAAAAACACAAAATTCCAGGATGGGTTGATCCTGCACACGTTAGAATTAAAAATAGAGGTTGATTGTGATGAATGTTTTAATTCAGTATAGATGACTTTGAAGGATGATTTATTCGATGTAGTATGGCTAACATGGTGGTTTTGACTGTACAGTTTGATATAGATAACATATTAGTTTGTTCTTTTTGGCAATGGAATGCGCATGAACATAAAAGTGAAAAAATCTGAATATGTGTCTGTGAGAAAAAAGATGAAATAGTGTGAATACAGCTGAGTGTGAAGTAAGTGCGAAGCAAATGAAAAGAAGACAATTTGGGAGTCATACAATATGTATCCAGGTTTGCATAAGTATATTGTTCTATTCTAAATTACAGAGTTGAGAAGTGTGACAATGATTGGATTGTTACTCTGTTTGAGCACATAATGATTTATCTTTTACAACAGAGGTGATGATTGTATTATGCAGAATTTATTAGTGACATTGTTAGATTTATCATTTATTTCGTAATTAATTCAGAGGTTGGTGCTTCTTGATCATTGTGAGGTTGGTGCCTCTTGTTCATTGTGAGGTTGGTGCCTTATCTGATTTGTGTTGCAATGGAGTGAGGAGTTGGTGCTTCCATTGGGTTGGTGCCCTTAAATCAGTGCTGTAGGGAGTTGGGGATTCCATTGTGTTGGTGCCCATAATTGTGTGTAAATTTGAGTTGATGCTCATAAAGATTATTGTAAAATTTATTTAATTTTTGTGAGGTTGGATTTGGACAGTCGATTCAAGCAGCTTGCTCACCGTTGTTTTTCCCATTATGGGTTTCCATGTAAAATCTAGTGTTATGGTCTCTTGTGTGAATGTGTTTATGTTTGCATAGTTTCTACATAACCTAATTGATGTAGTAAGATCCTGTTGTTGTAGTAGAATTGAATTAACAAGTGGTATATACTGATTCACCCCCCTCTTAGTATATCTATGTGTTTTAACAATTGGTATCAGAGCTAAGTTCCTTGGTGCAACCTAATAGCTAAATGTAGATCTTAGATAAGAACACATGGTTGGATAGGAAGGATTTGCTTCTAATAGATTATCTCTATTTTGATGGATCTAACTATGCCTTCTAGCATATAAGGATGGAATCCTATCTTACCTCTCTATGGTATGATGTTTGGAGAGCTATGATCGATGTAACCTATAATGCTCTTGCAAGTCCTCTCACAGATCCAACTAATAAGAAGGCTTGTGAGAACAATGCTAAAGATAAGAATGCTATCTTGGGTGATCTGACACCGAGCTTGTCAAAGTAATACAGTGCAAGATGGATAAAGAGATATGAGATAAACTCAAAAATCTCTATGAAGGAGATGATAAGGGAAAGCAAAAAAAATTGTAGACCTTCAAGGGTAAATTTGAAAATCTAAAGATGAAAGAAGAAGAGAACATAACTAACTATCTACTCTAAATAGATGAAGTTATGAATGCAATCAGAGGCCTTGGTGAAGAGGTGGAGGATTCAGTGGTTGTTAATAAAGTACTGAGATCACTCCCTCAAAGATATGATTCAAAAGTTTCTGCCATTGAAGAAGCAAGAGATCTGGATAAATTTACTACAGATGAATTATTTAATACCCTCACTGCCTATGAGATGAGAAATGCAAGCAAAGACACATCTAAAAGGGAAGCTTCATTCAAAGCAACAAAGAAAGAAGAAGCATCGAATCCAAGCAGTGGATATGAGGAAGAAGAGGTAAACTTTGTAAGAAAGTTAAAGAAGGGTTCAAGTAAGTACAAAGGTAAGTTTCCTTTCAAGTGTTTCAACTGTGGTGAAATTGGGCATTATGCATCTAAATGTCCTCTTGGAAAGAGTGAAGATAGAAACAAGGGTTTCAAAAGATCTAACTTCAATAGGAACAATAAAAGTCTTTATTCTAAGGATGACTGCAGTTCAGTAGAAGAAGCAAACAACTGCCCATCAGAAGATGAAAGAGAAGAAGCCCTATTCATGGCTATGGAAGTCTTTAACAACTTAGTAAGTGTGGCTAGTGATGAAGAAGACATGAAATTCATTGATGAAGAAGAATGTGAAGTTGATCTTGAAGGTGAGCTAATCTATGAACATGAAGACTTGGATTCAACAAGAAAATAAAATGAGGAACAAAAGGCAAGGCTCAAAGAATCAAAGGAAATGATTGTTAGCCTGAAGATTCAAATTGAAGAGGGAAAAAAGATTGCAAACATCGTAAACACTGCCTTCAAAGCCAAATCAAATGAGTGTTTAAAATTTGAAGAAGAAATTGTTTCACTGAGAAAGGAAGTTGAAAAATTTCTTGATCAGTTGAGTAAGAAAATCAAGTTTGGAAAGAACTCTGAAATTCTGAATGATATAATAAACATTCAGAGACCTCTATTCATAAAATTAGGTTTGGGCTATGATGAAGAAACCACACAATCTTCTACTTCTACAAAGAAGATTGATTGAGAGAAGACCATCAAAACATGAAGAAATCCCAATGAAGAAAGAGAACAAGAAAATTGAAGAAGTTGATTTCATCCCTCTCATCTCTCAAAGAAGAAAACTCAGAAGATCAACTCCTCCAAGACAGACATTCATGAACAGGTTCAATTATGATCTCTCTGGTTATTGTTTCAGTTGCAATCAGTATGGTCACAAAGCCATTGAATGCAGATCGAGAATGAGGAAAAGCAATTATGTAAGTAGAAATCCTTTTTCCCCTTTGTTTGATTTCAATATAATGTCATATTTGCAATAATTTTGGGCACATGGCAAGGTTTTGTAGAAGTAGTTTGGAAAAGTCAAAATCTCAGATGACTGATCTTGATATCCAAGACAAAAAGATAGACATATCTAAAAATCAGAAGATAGATCAAAAGAAGGAATGGAAAATCAAGAAGAACAATCATGAAGGTGAAAACTCAATGATTATCCAAGCTGCATTTCATGCATAAGGACAAGAAAATCCTTGGGTTATAGGCAATGGATGCTCAAGTCACATGATAGGTGACAAGAGTAAGTTTATCTGTGTTGATAAATGGAATGGTGGATCAGTCAAGTTTGGAGACAACACCTATGCAAAAATATGTGGCAAAGGCACAGTAAGTATTGATGGAAATAATAGAACATAAGATGTTCTATATGTAGAAGGTCTCAAGCACAATCTTCTTAGTGTAAGTCAAATGTGCAGTAAAGGATATAATCACATTTTCAATGCACAAGGATGTGAAATTAGAAGAGCAAGTACTGGAAAACTTGTGGCAGAAGCAAGTAGGACAAAAAATAATTTGTATAATATTAGTGAAGCCAAAGGAAGGGGTTGCCTTCTAGGACAAACCGATGAGAGTTGGTTGTGGCATAAAAAAATGGGACACATCAACTTTGACAACCTTGTGAAGATCTTCTCTAAAATTTCAGTTAGAGACATGCCAAAGATTGCTAAGCCTACTAGCACCTTTTGTAAGGAATGTCAAATTGGGAAGCAAACAAGGACCAAGTTCAAGACCAAGGAATACTATTCTACTGAGCCATTGGAACTGATTCATACAGACCTATGCGGTCCTACCAAAACAAGAAGTCTTCAAGGTGAAAGGTATTTCATGTTGATGATTACTCTAGAATGACATGGGTTACATTTTTAAAAGATAAATCAAAAGATTTTAATAGATTCAAAATATTCAAATCTATGGTTGAGAATCAAATGAATTCTAGAATCAAGTGCCTAAGATTAGACAAAGGTGGTGAGTTCACATCAAATGAATTTGAGGAATATTGTGAAGAACATGGAATAAGGAGACAATACTATGTTGTAAGGACTCCTCAGTAAAATGGAGTAGTTGAAAGGAATAACAAAACAATCCAGGAAATGGCAAGAACAATGTTGAATGAAGCAAAGCTACCTAATGTTTATTGGAAAGAAGCAGTCCATACTGCTGTCTATATTCTTAACAGAGGACAATTAAGAGTAAACATCACTAAGGCATCATATGAGCTATGGAAAGGAAGACCTACTTCTGTCAAGTATTTCAAAATTTTTAGAAGCAAATGCTATATTAGAAGAGTTGAAGATAATTTGCGTAAGTTTGACTCAAGATCTGATGAAGGAATTTTTCTTAGCTACTCAACTAGAAGCAAGGCTTATAGATGCTACAACAAAAGACTACGGAAGATAGTTGAGAGTGAAAATGTTAGGGTTGATGAAGAGTTACATCCATCTACATATGATCAAGAAGATTGTTGTTCAGATGATTCAATCTGCATAGAAGAAGAAGATGAAGTTGCAGAAGAAGAAATGCCCAAGGAGACTACCAAGATAACTGCAAAGTATGTGTAGAAGAATCACTCTTAAAATTAGATCATTGGAAACAAGAATGAAGGAATTATGACTAGAAGAAAGATCAGAGAACAAATAAACTTCTCACTGCTATCTAAGATAGAACCAAAGAATTTGTCTGAAGCCAACAAGGATGAGAGTTGGATTCAAGCAATGCAAGAAGAGCTAAATCAGATTGACAAAAATAAGATGTGGCAACTTGTTCCAAGGCCAAAAGGTAAGAATGTGATTGGAACCAAGTGGCTATTCAAAAATAAATTGGATGAAGATGGAGAAGTGGTTAGAAACAAAGCAAGGTTGGTTTGCAAGGGCTATTCACAAGTGAAAGGCATTGATTTTGAGGAGACGTTTGCTCTTGTGGCAAGATTGGAAGCGATTAGGATGTTCCTTGCATTCACAGTTCACACAGATTTCAAGGTGTATCAAATGGATGTAAAATCTGCTTTCTTAAATGGTGATAAAGATCAAAAGAAGTTTACATAGAGAAGCCTGAAGGATTTGAGTTATCAGAAGATCAAAATTTGGTATGCAGACTTAGAAAGGCTTTATATGGTCTCAAACAAGCTCCTAGGACATGGTATGCAAGATTGGACAAGTACTTACACCAGTAAGGCTTCAAAAAAGGTATTGCATACAATAATCTCTATATCAAAGCATAAGGTGAGCACATGTTGATAGTTGTAGTATATGTTGATGATATTATCTTTGGCGGCAATGATGGGATGTGCAAGACATTTGCAGTAGAGATGCAAAAGGAGTTTGAAATGTCTATGATAGGTGAACTTTCATACTTTCTTGGACTTCAAATTATTCAATTAGACAAGGGAATTTTTATTTCACAAACTAAGTATGTCAAGGAGATGTTGAAAAAGTTTAGTATGGATGACTGCAAACCAGTAAGTACACCTATGGTAACAGAATGTCATCTTAGCAAGGATGATGAGTCACCTCAAGATGATTAGACTCTTTATAGGTCCATGATTGGAAGCTTATTATACTTGATTACATCAAGAACATATATTATGCAAGCAGTTTGTATGGTGGCTGGGTTTCAAGCCAATCCAAAAGAGACTCACGTAAAGGCTGTGAAAAGGATTTTAAGATATTTGAAGAGCACTTTGGACTACGGATTGTGGTATGAGAAGGGAAATGACTTCTCTTTGATGGTATATACAAAAGCAGATTGGGCAAGCAACACTAATGATAGAAGGAGCACAAGTGGTGGAGCCTTCTTTCTAGGTGATAGTTTGGTTTCATGGTTAAGAAAAAAACAAGATTCTGTTTCTTTATCAACAATAGAAGCAGAATACATAGCCACAACATCTTGTTGTACTTAGATTTTGTGGATGAAGTAGACGTTGAAGGATATCAAAGTAATATATGATGAGCCCATTCCTATTTTGTGTGATAATACAAGTGCCATTAACATATCAAAGAATCTAGTGATGCATTCTAGAACCAAGCATATATCCATTAGTTATCATTTCTTGAGAGAAAAGGCTGTAGACTAGGAGGTAAAGTTGGAGTATGTAGCTAAAAAGGATCAGATTGCATATACTACAAAACCCATTCCCAAAGAGACATTTGAGTATTTAAGGTAGAATTTTGGAGTTATAACACTCTCATCAAATCAGTAAAAACTTATGATGAAGCATCTGTCTAGGGGGAGTAGCTCAAAGCATTTCTTTCATCCCTATTTGGACATAACAGTTACCTCTCAGGGGGGGCAGGTGTTGAATACACAGAAATACTGAGAGGGGGGTGAATCAGTACTTAATCAAATTCTTTATTTGCAACAACAATTAATCAAATGTAAGCATTCAAACCATGAGAAATAGATGAACACAAAAGCACACAACCATAACACCAGATTTACATGGAAAAACCTAGAAGGAAAAGACCACGGTCAGCAAGCTGCTTGGATCTACTATCCAAATCCAGCCTCACAAATAGAAACAAGATTACATTAACATTTATGGGCTACAACCCAAAAGAAGCTGCAATTCCCTGAACTCTTGCAACTTTTACAACTTTTACAAAAGGAGGCTTCAACCTTTGTTACAACACTTAACAAAATTGATTGCTTCAACCTTCTGCTGACTTCTCCAAACTCTACACAACTATTTCACCTCTGCAAAACCACAATACCAACCTCCGCAACATCAAAACACCTTAAAAAACTCTTCTCTGTCACCACATCCCTTTCAATTACCTCCGCAACAATATCACATTACATAAACTGATCCTTTCCACATTTCATCATCAAAACTGCTTCTACGGTTATCTTATTCACACATTATCAAGTCTATCACACAACACACAACTCATGCATTATTCAAAAACTTTGATCTTACATTTTTATCCTCCACAAGATTTAAAAACCTTCTCCTTTGTTAGCCAAGATGAAACATGTAACATGAAATGTGCAACAACCACACCAAGTCGGCTCCCAGATCATCAACGGTAATGTAAGAATCAAAGTGGTTCAAACCAAGATGATAAATAAGACCTATTTTACCTTAGCACACTCTTCAACACTGGAACACACTTTCAAATTCTTGGTGGAATCACCTAAACACTTCAAGTTGGCACAAAAAAACACTTATTCTTCCATGTATTCAGCTCCAGACCTAAGGTGGTACTGGAAAGACCAAATAGCATTATGTGGATCATGTCATGAACATTATATGGCTTGCAAAACATTATCAAACACTCCTTTCACATTTACAAGTTATTTCATGTTGGCACAAACACTTGAACTCTGATGCTAGTGTCCTTAACATACTCAGCTTACACAGTCTTGATGTAATATATTGAAGATTATACTTGCGGTAAACAAAAACCTTTGAAACTTGAATTGAGCAATCCAACTAACTTAGTGATCTTGTCTTTCCATCAACAAAGCCAAATACCAGTGTGCGGTGAAATGCGGTGGCATCCACTATCTTCCTCTACTTACCTTAACTAGCAAAGAGACTTGTCTTCACACAACTGACTCCGGAGAAGCTTCTGCGGTACATATTATCACTTGAAACTTGAAACATGCATACCTTTTACTCATATCTAGTTGTCCTCCAAACTATAGGATCATATCTTTAGGTGCGGAGAAATGCGGAGCATTCTTTTGTCTCTCTATGACTGTACTAACCCTGTTTCATTACTGCTTTCACTCTTTAGACACTAAAACACTTTGTGGTAGACTCCATGATCTCAAATTTGAACCATACTTGTATAAGAGTAGTATCTAGCTATCTTTTAATCCACAAGCCCATATCTGCATCAGCAGTAGAATGCGGCACTCTTTCCTGAGCCTGTGACACCTTTCCTGGCAAGAACTATACTTAACCAAATTTCTTCAAACTTTTTTCAACATTCTTTATCCAATGCCAAGTCACATGTCATGATATCATCCAAATACAACACAGTTCACCTAGCATAACTTCCATGACATTCATTTCTAACATACCACATCAAATATATTGATAACATACACTTATCATGAACTTACACATAAACTTCAGAAGACAAGGTAGATAAGGTATGACTGTGTACAAATGATACTGATCTCTTACCCCATACCATCACTACTCTTCTCTACTGGTGCAACTGTGTATAGATGATACTGATCAACATCTCTCCTTTGATTTGCTCCTTTGATATCACATGCAATAGTATGCCTTCCACATCACAACCTGTTGACATCAATGAAAACACATATGCAATAATCTCCCCCTTTGTAATTGATGGCAACACTGACCTGATATGCAAATTTCTCCCCCTTTGACATCAATGGCAAAGGTCTAATGGTCTTTCTCTATTCTAGGAAAAACAAATAAGCTCCCCCTATCTAAACAATCCTTATCATCCTTTATCAATCCGGGCCCCCTGAGGAGTAGCCTCTATTTCTTCAAAACTGATGTAGCAAAATTGTTCTTCAATATACATAGATACTATGTACAGTGTGCCTTGTTCATATGAAAATAGCACTGATTACTCCTATCTTATTCTCCGCATAGCTATACAATCATCAAAATTTGTCTTACCTTCACATATTTTTTATTTACTTAGAAGGTAGAACATTCTTGTAAATCACATTCAACTGGGCAAGTGTTGTATCCCAATTCTTCTTTGCAGAAGATAGAATGTGCAATTAGCTTTTTGTTTCTTCCAAAGTAGCTAGCACCATTAATTTTTGTGCAACATTTTCTGCCTCTGTCAATATTCCAATCAAAGAGTCTAGCCTTAAGCTCACAACTTCCCTTAGCTGACCTATTTCACTCTTTACTTGCTCCCTTTGATCCAAAAGTTGCTTCAATTGGGAGTGTAGTTTTTCTATTTGTGCTCTGGTGGCTCCATCTTTATCCTTCAAAGGATCATATACTTTGGCTTCTTGAGTTAATTGTGACTCAATATAGTCAATTTGATCCTTTATGCTCTTAGTAGTTGCAGGCCAATTCAAACAAAATTGATATAAAACTTTTGCATCTTCTAAACATTTCTGAATGTTTTTTATATTTTCTCGTAGATTATTATGTGCCTTAGTACATATCCCAAAGGCATTTTCCAATCTTTTATTATTCACCTACTTTGTTATCTTCTACTCAGCTTGGTTCTCAAGATAAGAAGAATAAGCCTTGAAAGATTCCAATAGAAGTTTCATCTACTGAGTAGGAGGCAGAGTTGGATCTCTCTTTGTCTCAGGAAATTCCTCCTGAATAATCTTAGTGTTGGCAAGAGACACTATATGGACTCATGAATGTTGTCATTGATGGCAACAAAGGTTATCCCACACATACGCAAGACATGATAGGTCCTCACCGGAAGTCAGATTGAAGAAGTGTTAAGGTCTGGTAAGTAGGAACAGAGCAGTCAGTAAGGTCTGACAGATAGGTCTGGATCTCTCAGTAGAAGTATCTCAGTGAAGTGCAAATTTGGGGAAGTCAAGAGGAGTATCTTGACTGATATATTCCAAGGTTTGAGCCTCCGGTGTGGAAAGGATAAAGAGATATGAATGCTTGAGTGTCGGATTCCCAAGTGACAGTGTGAACAGAGGAAGAACTGACTAGCAAAACATCAGACATTATTCCGGATGTGTTACTGATGATGGAAAAGGTTCTTAAGGCATAAGTTATGTTTGGCTAACATAATTGATGACTTCTACAAGTATATGATTGATCCGCATTACTTGCTGTGCAAGGATTCAGTCGACAGATCAGAGTTTGAGGAAATTATTAACTGTTCCAGATGTCGACTAGAAAGATGATGAAATCACTTTTGCATATATATATATATATATATATATATATATATATATATATATATATAAGATGGTTTTAGTTATGAGAGGTGGTGTGGTTGTATGTAATATGCGAAGAAAAGCAATAGACCTGAGTAAAAGTAGAAAGGAAGATTCGGTATGTGAAAGGAGAGCAACATAAAAGAAGAGGAAAGATGAAGTGCATCAGATCAATGTACTGAGCCTAACCGGAACTGAACCCTAGCATATGTTGATGCTCCTTATTAGTTCAAGTACTGTATTACACTCTTTATAACAGGGTTTCCACGTCAAAAATACTGTGTCATGTGTATTTCCATTTCATGGTTATGTTTGCTTATTTGAATTAATGTTGCATTGATTATAAAGAAAGTTAAGAAAGAAGAAATTAGTAGGATAACTGATTCACCCCCCTCTCAATTTTCAACAATTGGTATTAGAGCCAGGTTCCTCCTAACAGAGTCTAACAGCTTGAGGAAGATCTAGGAATTCAAATGGATGTATATGGGTTAAGGGAGCAACTCAAGACTGCCCTTGATGATCTTGAACAGTCAAACTCTGAAGTCAATGAGTTAAAGGAAAGACTCAAATAGGCTGATGATTTCATGATAGAACTAAAAGACAAATCAAGTCTCTCTATGAAAAAGAGAAAGGAGTTACTTCAGCAATTGGCAAGTTAAGGTGAAATCAATGATACAAATGAAGATCTGAAGGAGAAAACCAAGTTATGTGAAAAATTATCGAAAGAAATCATTATGGTAAGACATGAAATGAAATCAGGAGTTATGAAGTTTACCCAAGAGATTGAAGAGAAAAGAAAAACTGAAGATGATCTAAGACAATCCCTCAAGGAGAAATTAGAAGATTGCCACAAGATGGATAGAATCATCAGACATCTTGAATCTGATCTTGAAGATGCTAAAGATAATGAAGAAAAACTTGAGGATCAAATTGTCTCTCTTAAAAGGGATCTTCAAACAACAAATGAATATAAAGAGAAATTCAAGATAAGTTCTGCTCAACTTGAAGTTCTCCTTGAAAGTCAAAAAGGGGTAGATGACAAATGTGGTTTGGGATATGAGAAAGGAGAAAGCTCTGGATCCGGTCAGAAGAATTTTGGATCAGAAAATCCAAGGAACAGGTCTAGAAGACCTCCGGTAAGGCAGCCTAATGCTCAAAGATATCCATCCTTCAATGGATACTGCCACAACTGCAATAACTTTGGTCATAAAGCTAATCAGTGCAGAAAGAGAATGAATCAGACTAATACATCCTTCTCCGGACAATGTTTCAACTGCAAAAGGTATGGACACAAATCTCATGAATGCAAAAATATGCAAATAAACAACTCATTTAATGGTAGATGCTTTGCATGCAATAGAATGGGTCATATGGCTAATCAATGCAGATCAAGAAGATATCAATCAAATATGCAAAAAAATGTTGTTTGCCAAATTTGCAATAGATCTGGTCATATTGCAAAATTCTGTAGAAGCAAGAATCAGGACAAAAGAGGTCCAGTATATCATAATCAGAATCAAGATAAAGGAAAACAGAAAATGAATGCGGATGAAGTTCAAAGGGAGATGAACAAGATTTGGGTGAAGAAAAGTATAGAGAATATAGGGGATGGATCCACACCAGACTCTGGTGCTGATATTCCTTCCAAAAATTAAAAAGTGATCTCTGGCTCAGGGGGAGACACAAAGAAAACCTTGTTCCCCCAGCCAGTCAATTGGTGCCGGAACTAACACAAGGAGAGTTGCAGATTAAAAGGGCTCATAAGAGAAACATCTAAAAGGGGTATGGTAAAGATTTGAGAGATTGGAAAGAAGATTGAAGAATCAAATCCTTCCAGAATTGATCCAAGAAAACAATCTTCCAGTAAAATAGGTTTTTCACAAGCCGGATCCGGTTTCACAATGATCCGGATAAGCTTCTCTCTCTCTAAACAAGGAAAACAGAGCAACCGGAACAACTTAAGGTATGCATTTATTGCAACAAGGAATTAGGGTTTTTTTCAGAAATATAAGGTCTCTCTTGGTCATCATTTGTACATTCACATTCGAGGAAAAAGAGAAAAGGAGCTCTGCAACAAAATTCCCCCAAAGATCAAGATGATTTTTTTTCAAATCAATTCAAACTTCATTGTTTGCCCTAAAACAGCGTAAAAAGGTATTCTCCGTTCTTGATATTTCTCAGTAGAATTCTTGATGATGGATACTCCGAATATAGTAAAGATCTCTGATAGGCCCCGCCCTGAATTTAAGAAACATCCATAAAAATCATTGGAGGTAGATCCCCTAGGAGCATTCTCTAGTGTTCTACATGGTGTTTTGCACACAGAAGAAATTAGGGTTTACATACACGTAAATATTGAAGAGTTTGGGGAATTCAAACTAAGAGATATCTATCACAAACAATTGATAGATGATGCATTTGAGCTTAAACCAGAATATAAGGACATCCAGGAGAAACATTTTGATCAGTACATTCATTTCCCCTGCTTTGAAGAAGATGAATGGGTCCGGTATGTGTTGAGTAGGGTACATGACAACTTTCTATCGCTGAACAGACCTTGCAAAATTACCAAGGAGGCAATTAGGGTAGTAACTGGTTTACACTCCTCCGGAGGAATACCTGTCCTCAAATCTGTCAAAAACAACATTGTAACTGAGGCCACTGGATCAAAATTTGATAAGAGGGCAATGACCATTGAAGATATTACTGACCTGGATATCAAGTTTGCATCTATGATAATAGGATACAAGATATATCACTCCAGTAGGGAGAATTCAGTATCCGGAACTGCAGTATATAGTGCTTATGAGATGCTGAGAAAGAATGCAGAATATGATCTCTGTGAACTTCTTTTGAGCCAATTAATGGAAAACATACAGAAGATCAAAAAGGAAAAGAAGAACTCCTTTAAATATGGTGGACTAATATTCTGTTTATTTTTCTACTTCATGAATGAGCTGCTCGGATCAAATGGATGGGTATGGCAAAATTACAATCTGGTAGCAATTCAGATCAGAGATTACTTGCATGAACTTGGGGATGCTAAGGCAAGGAATACAGCTCTGTGGGGTTACTTCAAGCACTTTCAAAATACAATGCAAATCAGAGAAAGAATCCCCAAATCAATAGTTGAGAAATACAAGGATACAGTGTGTTTCATGGTAGACACTGATCAATGCCTAATGGAGGCAGTAGAGCCAAGGACAGTCTGGATCATGCCTATGGGGTATGAAGTTGATGAACAAATTGTAGAGCTACATGTTCAACACATGCTTAGTCAGCCAAAGGACCCAAAAGCAGAAATATTTGGTACCTTTGAAGAACTAAGTGTGAAAATTTATACAGAGCTAAGGCAACCAGAGATTAAGAGGAAAGTGAGAAAAGAAGTAGAAGATGTTGCCAAAGGCTTTAGCATCTCAAAGGAGGCACTTGATGCCAACAGGAAAAAGATGGAAAGGGTTGAGGAAGAGAAGAAGAAGGCAGAAAAGAAAAATGAGGAAAGTGTTCCGGCAAAACCTTCCACCCAGACCAGATCATCAAAGAGATCTGCACCTACCACTGCCAAAGGCTCAAGAACATCAGAACTAGAAGCACAATCATTCGACAAAGGAGAGAAAAGAACAAAGACAAAAGCTACAAGAGCTTATGCCAGTCAAAGGGATGAAGAGGAGACTGAATTTGATGAAGAAATCAGGAAAATGAAGAAAAAGAAGAAAACATCCGGTGAACCCTCTACCAGACAGAAGGAAGAAGAAAAGATAGAGGAATATGTTGAAAAACCCACTCTTCTCATTGATGACATAATCAAATCAGTCACAGTGGATGGAAATCTTCAGCTAATGGTTGAGTTCTATGATGATTATGGTGAAGCAGATCAGAAAATATTGCAAGATGCCATAGTCAGGTACCTAAATATCTACAACAAAGCATTTATTGAAATTATATCTTTGGTCCCTAAAAGCTTGGAGAAGGAACTAGAAACAAGAAAGAACAATGCCCAAGCCAAAGACCTAGAAATCTGGGAACAGATAGCAATTCAGCTATATCCCTCAATCGATCCCAAGACAATGAATATGGTATTCAAAGATTGTAAGGATGAGTTCAGGAGCAAAGCAAGGATGAATCAACTTATGCTTGGTGAGACTAACAAGGTAGCCAAGGACACAGAAGAGATCCTCTGGAAAGCCTTCAAAAGATTTAATCTTCCTATTATAGAGGACTTGGGTACTGACCCCTCGACCACAAGTGTTGCAGAAGAATCTTCTGAGAAAATGATAGAAGAGGTAATGAATACCAGTGCAGAAACAACTAAGGACTTGGAATACTCTGCTCTAGAAAAGGTGGCCCATGAATAGACTAACATCACTCCTCCGGTTTCCCCTGCTGACTCTGGATCCAAAGGAGAAGAAAGAATAAAGGAGAAAGAAGCAGAGGTGAAGGGAAAAGAAGATATTAGTACAAAGGTTGTGGAAGGGGAGAAAGCTCCAAAAGACAGTTCTGTGATTGCAGAAGAAAAGAAGAATCTGTCTCCGGTAAGAGACACTGCAGAATCAGTCAAGGACTTCTTGACAAAAGCAACTATGGAGATTGATGAACTGGAACTACTAAAAGGGCCATTAGATTTTAACTCTCTATCTCCGGTGCAAACAATGAAAATAGCTTCATTTGCAAATGCGAAGGTCAAAGAGAAACTACTGAAATCTCACATGGAAGACTGTGAGCTTATAGAGGTAGCATCCGAAGTGTTGGAAAAGATCATGCCATCTTTTCAGAAGGATCCCACAGCCTCCTCTTCCGGTAATCTCAAAACTCTAGTCAATAGTGTTAGCACACATTTTGATTCTTTAGAGAAATCAGCTGAGGAGAAGGTTAGGAAAGAATTTTTGGATAAGAGATTCTTTGAGTTGCAAGGGATAATTTCAAATGATAGAAGAGTTATGGGTATTGGGATCAAAAATTTAGAAAATGCCCTTAAGGATGGAGGTGATGTATACAAATTTTGTATATCCTGGTCCAAAACAACAATGGAGATTGAGAAGAAAATGAAAGAACAGGAGGATAAACCGATAAAACTTTCTCAAAATTTTGATCCACTTACTACATCCATAATAAATCAAGAATGTCAAATGGTTGTAGTTTGAATGAAATTAAGAAGCTTGAAAAAGAGAAGAAAAACTGAATCAGTAGGTTGAGTGAGCTCAGAGGGATAATTGTCCCTAAGTTAGAGGCCATGCATGAGGCCATAAACGAAGCTCAAATCACCGCCCGGACCAATGATCCAACAAATCTAAAAATGGCAGATGCATTTGCATTCCTGTTGAGCGGTCATATATCAATTTTGGACAGAATGAAGCAAAGTTGGGCTTCATAATTCATTCAATTAAAAACAACTTTTGCAGACATACTTCAGTATATGTAAGTATGCCATATGTATATACTTATGCGGACAAGTATAGTTAAAATTTTGAAAATTTTTGATGTGCGGACCCTACCCTTTGCCATTGATGTCAAAGGGGGAGTGAGGAGCAGTGAAAAATGAGCAATCCAACTAAGGGGGAGCTTTGGTAAATGTACATAGAGATAGAGCATCAGCCAAGGGGGAGTATAGTGTGACACTTAGTCATTTTTCACTAAGTGTTGCCATCAATGCCAAAGGGGGAGATTGTTGGCAAGAGACACTATATGGACTCATGAATGTTGTCATTGATGGCAATAAAGGTTATCCCACACATCCGTAAGACATGATAGGTCCTCACCGGAAGTCAGATTGAAGAAGTGTTAAGGTCCGGTAAGTAGGAACAGAGCAGTCAGTAAGGTCCGACAGATAGGTCCGGATCTCTCAGTAGAAGGATCTCAGTGAAGTGTGGATTTGGGGAAGTCAAGAGGAGTATCTTGACTAATATATTCCAAGGTTTGAGCCTCTGGTGTGGAAAGGATAAAGAGATATGAATGCTTGAGTGTCGGATTCCCAAGTGACAGTGTGAACAGAGGAAGAACTGACTGGCAGAACATCAGACATTATTCCGGATGTGTTACTGATGATGGAAAAGGTTCTTAAGGCATAAGTTATGTTTGGCCGACATAATTGATGACTTCTACAATTATATGATTGATCCGCATTACTTGGTGTGCAAGGATTCAGCCGACAGATCAGAGTTTGAAGAAATTATTAACTGTTCCGGATGCCGACTAGAAAGATGATGAAATCACGTTTGCATATATATATATATATATAAGATGGTTTTAGTTATGAGAGGTGGTGTGGTTGTATGTAATATGCGAAGAAAAGCAATAGACCTGAGTAAAAGTAGAAAGGAAGTTTCGGTATGTGAAAGGAGAGTAGCATAAAAGAAGAGGAAAGATGAAGTGCAGCAGATCAGTGTACTGAGCCTAACCGGAATTGAACCCCAGCATATGTTGATGCTCCTTATCAGTTCAAGTACTGTATTACACTCTTTATAAATTGTAGACAGTGTGTCTCTTGTAGGCAGTGTGTCTTTTGTGAGCAGTGTGCTCGGGTAGTGAGCCCTAATTGGCAAGTGCCATTTTGTATTTCCATTCTTCTAACAGAGAATACAATCTTGGGTTAATCACCCCGTGATTTTTTCCCTTAACAGGGTTTCCACGTCAAAAATACTGTGTCATGTGTATTTCCATTTCATGGTTATGTTTGTTTATTTGAATTAATGCTGCATTGATTATAAAGAAAGTTAAGAAAGAAGAAATTAGTAGGATAACTGATTCACCCCCCCTCTCAGTTATCAACACTTAGTTGCCTCTTTTAATAACTCATCCCCTTCAACTTGTTGTTGCAAAATCTCTTGCCTTGCTGAGGATTGCAATATATCTCCAAGTTGCAAATTGTGAAGAGGAGATACACTAGACAAGTTAACTTGTCCATCTAGCACTAGCAACTGTAAAAGTTGCGGAGTAACCATCGGTTGGATTTGCATTTGTTGAGCCAAAAAATCCTTGATTAAATCAACCAGAGAGGAGGAAGATGTATCTTGTCTCTTTTCTGAGCTCTCCCCTATGTCAACATTAACTTGCTCCTCTTGCTGATCAGGGTTACACTACTACTCTGTATTCTCTAGAGGAGGGCTATCTTGCACAACATTATGATTTGGAGATGCATTTCCTTCTCCTTGTGAAACATGCTCTTCATCTTGTGCCGCTTGATCTTCTTTCTCCTCTTGAGGAACTTGTTGTTCTGTGGTATGTGGAGGAGATACTGTAATGTGTGGTTGGGAAACATTGGTGTGCTGTGGAGATACTTGTGGTTGCTCCACATTTTCAGCTACCTTCACTCCTTCAAAAATTTTCCTTGTCACTTATTCAGTCTCCTTTGAATCTTATCTTTATCCTCTTTGTCCATGCTCATAAGGACATCTACTCTCTGCTTTGTCCTTAGCTCCTTAGCTTGCATTTGAGCTATTTTATATTTTTATTCTTGAGACATAGAGGAGCCAACCTTGTTTAGAGCTTGTTGTCTGAACTCCTCATCTATTTCAATGGCACTTTCTCTTCTCTACCTCAGATCTTGTCTAGGCTCTCTGGAACCTTTTCAATAATGTCATTCAAGGGTACATTATATTTGAGCGTATACATTACTATGAACTTCTCTATGGTGCTCTTGTCTTCAGGTGACACATCCAGATGTAAATCTACTATATCCTTCAGTATACCATAATGCACAATTACATTGAAAATTGCATCTAATTGTAGAGGCTCATGTGGTGGCACTACCAGAGGAGTTTCCTTAGATTTCTTCTCTTTCTTCTTTGGATGAGAGGTGCCTTCCTCTCCTTCTTCCTCTTCAGTCTCTTCTATCTTAATCTTCTTTCTTTTAGCAAGTTGCTTTTGCCTAGCATGCTTCTTCTCTGTAGTCTTCCTTGTGCCATTGCTTCAGAAGTTCTTCTTCTAGTGGACACTATTTGTGCTGATTCAGAGGGCTACAGAGCATTTATAGCTATTGAAGTGGATCTGCTAGTTCTTCTAGGCCCTTGGGCAACTACTGGAATAACAGGAGCTTGTTGTGGATCCTTCACAGGGGTTTCAGAAGTAGACTTCAGTGGAATACCCCATTTCTCGTGCAATTCATCTTTGTTCTTTTCAAGGTTCTCCTCCACACTTTTCTTATGCATCTTGTTTATTCTCTCATCATATGTACTAAATCTCTCAGTAGTTGTGTCTTTAGTTTTATTGAGAAAAATATCAGCATAGGTATTGATTTCTTCTGCAAAGACCTCATAAGGCAATCTTGGAATCCATGTAGTTCTAGACTCAACTGCTTCCATGTAGGTATACCATTTATCAACTAAAAATGTGATATTCTCCTTATATTTCTATACTAAATTGAAAGGGACTCCATCCCTGGCTTGCATATCAGATTATAGGGTTTTAAAGAAACCCCAATACATTGCATCTCCAAATCCTCTCATGTGATTTTTAATTTGTGCAGCAACCAAAATATGTTGTTGCTAGACCTTTCCTTTAAACTAGGTAATTCATTCAAGAAGTAAAATGCAAGGTAGATAATTAGGGTGCCATACCTGAAATTGTAGCCAATTTTCTTCGTTCTCCTCAGGGTCTCCAATAATTGTTCACTCATGATTTCACAGAGGTCAAAGTCTTTGCCTTCCTTTACCATCTAGTAAGCAGTGTGAATTGCAGTATCAATGGTGGATCCTTCTCTATTTGTGAAGTAGACTTTGTAAGCTATACCCATTACAGCATACCGGACACATGGGTCTGTTATATCATTTACAGTCAGGGTTCTCTTGTCAAATTTAGCACTTGTCAACTCAGTGACCTCATTTTTAATGGATTTCATTACTAGTACAGGTCTGGTTGAACACAACCCAGTAACTACCCTAATTGCATCCTTAGTGATCTAGTAGGGCTTATCAAAGTACATAAACTCATCATGAATTTTCTCAATATATACCTCACCCATTCATTCTCATTGTAAAATTTAGGATAATCCTTCCATATGTCTAGTCGCTTCGTCCCCACATTTGCATATTTTGGTTTGTAGATAACATCATCATCCAAGAGTTGATCTCTAAGCTCTTCAAATTTCACATGATTGATTTCATCTAGCTTTGAGTGAATGTTAAACCTAACACCTTCTATGTACACAACATATGCCGGAACATTTGAAAACGCCCCATCCTTATCTACCTCCATTGCTTTGAAAGGATATTTCTTATACTTCAGTCTTGGTTTTTCAGTAACATCAACTAGTTGAGTAGTAGCCATTTCAAATTTCTTCAAATTCAAAAACTAGAGTTTTATGGAATAAAAACTCTAAAAAATGCCTTCGTGTTATGTCACTAAGGTTTCTCCTTCAACTCTTTTCTACTCAAATTCGCCAAGTATTCTGAAAGTCTTCTTCTCTTCTTATCTCCACATGCTAATGCTTTGGTTTTGAATGAGATTTGATTGTGCAAATGAAGCATAAGTATCTCACATTTGACCTAAATTTCCACATTTAATGCACCTTTATCTAGTTAGGTAAACTGTTGCCAAAGTGCTCTGTAAATCCATAGAGACTTAAATCTATTTTGCAATCCTCTACATCTTGTGATTTTGTTTTAGAAATTTGGGGGAATAAAACTATTAGAGTAAATTGCATTTAACTTTCTTAAGTTTAACTTAGGCTTAAATAATAGTTAGTTTGGGAAGTTATTTCTTGTAACTCGTTCGAGTAGTTTTCACCTACTCTCGAATACTATTTATATTTGCATTGTACACTATGTAAATTATCTCATTGAATGTATTTTCATCTCTGGTGAAATAGCCTTGTGTTGCTTCTCTCGTCTATGAAGATTTATTTGCAGGTTGTGATCCTGGGCTCGGTGGTTGACACCAACATGGTATCAAAGCCTTCAACCTGCGCTTTCTTCTGCCATTGAGAGTTTTCATCAGGATTTTGAGATCATTGATTTTATCACAGCTTTCCCAGACCAAGAGATATCTGGAGGATGTTATTGCTCCACTCTTTGGCAATGACACTGCAACATATTTGAGGTTTATCCATTCATTGAATAGTCTATTTAGGCACATTCTTTGTGAAGAGGCACATATTTCTGAATCAAGGCGTATTACCTTTTTGTGTTGCCGCGACTTGAGCAGGTTGAATTTCTTCCTGTTGTGATTTGGTCAAGGGATGAGTGGAGGTGGTTTTGCATCTGGGAGAAGGCAATTTGTGCTGGATATCAGTGGTTGAAAGATCCCTATATTCAACAGTATGTGTGAGAACCTTGGTGCATATCAATATTGTTTTTGGGGATCGTGAGAGGCACGTTTTTTTGTTCAATACCTACGAGTTGAAGGCAGTTTGGAAGGCATCAATTTTTTGCAGTCACAATTCTGGAGGCACTGTAATTTGTAAGTGGCGCGATACCTTAAAGGCGACATCCTTTTTCTGAGGATCGATTGTGGTTGCAGAGAGCATCATTTTTTTTTTGAGTGAGATACAAAGATTTGGAGGCTCGTTTCTTCACTGGTTGTACACATTTTTTTGAAACTTTATATTTTATAAAGTTTCCCCTAAAAATTTAGGGTTCCAAAGTTGCCTTTGTTCTTTATTCTCCTGTTGCTGGTGAATGCAAATGAATATCATTTGTGTGATTTTCTTCATGGGAAGCTGATTCTCAGTTGAAGAGGCATTTTTGTGAAGCGATTTGTTTGCAACCTATCTAGGGTTTCTATGAAGGCTTATACACCAGAGGTGTGGCAGAGTCAATTCAGACAGCTTGGCATACTCGAAAGGTGCAGATCCAATCCAGCGAATTTGGCATGCTTGTGCACTGTCCCGATCAGTGTGAAAGGAGCATCCCTTCTACCCACCTTGTGACCACGGTCCCATCAAGTGCGAGAGGTGTATATCCAAAACAGAGAGCTTGGAATGCCCGTGGTTTCTCTCTGAAGGCGTCATTTCCTTCTAATGAGCCTGGAGTATTCCTACACGTCATCTCTTTTGGAAGGTGCAGATTCATTCTGAGGGCTCGTACACCGTCCATCATCATTAGATTGGCCACTTTCATCCTCAGAAGCGATACATTTTGGGTAGGCTTTACACTTTCTAATGTTTATTGCCTAATATTTGCCTTTTAGGGTTTTCTATCGACTGGAGGTGGGCTTGTACGGTGTAGATTGGGCATTTCTCTAGATCTTTTATCCCACATTACTCCTGCATAGGAGTTATAACCACTTTATATTCACCAACACTTGGTTTATGTTGTGAAGTTGTGGAAAGCTCGTGGTGTCCGTGCTTGCTTGGTGACTCAGATTTGGTGCAGATTGCTGTTGGTTGACACAATTGCCATCATTTATTTTGGTGGTTTTACTTGCTCGTGGGCTGTTTTGCCTTTTCAAATGATGGTTTTCCTAATTTTGCAGGTAAATCTACCTAAGTTTGCTGATTTGAAGGTTTCATGTCTTCGTAAACTTAGAGAATTATCTTGTCATTATGGGTTTTTCATTTCACCCTTCTCTAATCATCTTGAAAAGAGGGAACTATAAACAATGGAGAGATGGTATATTGAAGCGCTTGAGATGGCTTCATCTTTTGCCATATCTATATGGTCTTGTTCCTCAAATCGGTACTTCTTGGAGCAAAAAGTTTGTTTGGAGTTCCAAAAGAGATCATGTTTTCGGAGTGATTGCTCTTCATGTTGATGATAACGCATTGCGTTTCATTGTTGACATTGAGTGTCCCCATGCTCTATGGACCAAACTTTGGGAGTTATATGGAGATCCTTGTACTCCACCATTCCCAGATGATCCTACTTTAGATTGTCTTGTACCTCTTGATGATTCAAATAATATACCATATGACTTTGATACAATACAGGAGTTTGCTTCTTTGGAACACCTAGCACATCTTGATAATGAGGATGATGAGGTTTCCACTCCTTCTCCTACAGAGATACCTATTGAGACTTCACATTCATTGGTTTCTACTTTCCATGATCTTGATCAGCAGGATGCACATTATTTTCCAGATCTACCTCATTGGGATTCTTATCTTGCAGACATTGGTTCCTTGTTCATTGAATCTCACATTTTAGATTTGGAAGACACATTTGAGGGATTAATTTTCCTATTTGATGATAGTTGTGGTACAACTGTTGTCACTTCATCTCTGTCTTTAGAGAATGTTCAAAATTAGTTTTTAGTGGTACCTTGTTTGTCACCTTCTATTGTGATTGGGCATGTTCTTGATTGGTTCATGGCATCATCTTCCAAGGTCTTGGCGACACATGAGCATATTTCAGAGATATTATCATCCTACATTTGGATTTCACTTGCTAATTCCTATCTAGAATGGGAAGCGTACCTACATTTGTACCTAGTTTTGTTTCTTCCAAAAGGAAGACAAGTTGTTTGTTGACATTGGATCATGTTTTGTCTTTAGGCACTTACCAGTTTTGTAGGTGATTACACATTGTGGGGGGGGCTACATAGTCTCTCTCTTTCCATCTTATGGGGGGGATCATTGATTGTAAATACATGATGTATGTAGTCCTTGGGGGGTGTTATTGAGTCCTCCATCCATGCATCATTTTTGTTTTCTTTTCTCTTTTGGAGAGGGGTTTTTTCTCACAGGATTTTTCTCCTTTTCTCCATTTGTGAGAGATTTATTTTTTGCATTGTAAATGGGTACCTAACATGGTTGTGTAGTTGGGACCCATATTGCATAATAATCTCCCTAAATTGCACTTAAGGGGGGGTGCTAGAGTAAATTGCATTTACCTTTCTTAAGTTTAACTTAGGCTTAAATAATAGTTAGGTTGGGAAGTTATTTCCTGTAACCCGTTCGGGGAGTTTTCACCTACTCCTGAATACTATTTATATTTGCATTGTACACTATGTAAATTATCTCATTGAATATATTTTCATCTCTGGTGAAATAGCCTTGTGTTGCTTCTCTCATTTATGAAGATTTATTTGTAGGTTGTGATCCTGGGCTCGGTGGTTGACACCAACAAAAACTATCTTGCCTTATCAACAACTTCATCTGTCAATTACATGCCAACTCAAATGTATGCCTAGCTTCCATTTGTAGAAGCCACAAAAATCTTGGGGAAAGAATATATATGTACTGGTTAGCTCCCCCTAACCTTATGCCTTCTCTTAATCAACAATAAAGTCTTCTGCACTATGCAGAAGCACAAATTCTTCCTTCTTCTCATTATCTACTTCTGATTTATTTCTCCATATCTTTGCCATTTCCTTCTTTTGTTGAGTCAAAGTTTCCTCTATCTTCTTGTGCTGAACAGGTGGTTTCACATAATCACTTTTGCAGAATCTTGCTTTATGCCCAAAGTTGTTACACTTGTAGCAAACAAAATTATATTCCAAAGTCATTCCATTTCTCCTTACTTTAGCTCTACACTCAACAACCCTATGACCAAATTTATTGTATGCATAACAATATCCATAAAAAGAATGAGAGATTCTAGCATCATGCTTTGAAGTCATAAATGAATTTTTCCTCATATTATTATTTCTTTTAGCCTTAGTTGTACAATTAATAGCCTTACGATCAAACTTATTGAAAGTGTAATAGTAACCATAAAAGGATTAAGAGAACTTGGGATTAGTAGCCTGCCTAGGATGATGATGTAGGAGCATCCCTGGTTCAAGAGCAATCTTGCATCAACCAAAACCATTTGCATTCTAGTATGTTTTCTTTTCATTTTCTAGTTCAGTTCAGTTAGTTGAGTCAGTAACAGTTTCTATATTTTGGTCCATATTCTACCACAGTTTCATTTTAGACCTTGTGAAGCTGGACTTAGCATCTAGACACATTCATGCACATCATGTCCAAAATTCAAATCATTTGGATCAGGTACTGGAAAGATATCGCTATCATAAGATCGACTGTTTTCTCAGAACAGAGCATCCTGACAGTCTCAGATAATCAACTAAAGGAGAAGACTTGCAGAGACCATTCACAACTTGTGGAGCTAAATGACACATAATACAATGTTGATTGGATCATGGCCAACCTTCCTTGAGATCCACACGCTATTCCATTCATTTGTAGAGGAGTTTTATATGATTAAGTCTGACCTATCCGTGTACACACGTTATAGCTCTTCATTGGAGTTTGTGACCTTCCTTGGCTGACGCGGAAGAATTTTATGTTTCGAAGATGATAAATAATCATGTAATAGATGCATAGGAAATGAGTGAATCACATAGAGATAGTTTGAAAGTTTGAATTCTTGGCGAAGGAGATTCAAAGCTATATCTTGTGTATATTCTGTAATTAAGGAATTAGGCCTGTGAGCCCTAATTGTAAGCCCACATGTTGCCGGCCAGTTTGTCTTTTGAATCAATGATTTATTGAATGAATGAATCTACATTTGCTTTCTATCTTTGAGTTATTTCTGTTGTGTTTACTCTTACTACACGGTCTAGACTGTTCACTTTGTGGATTCTCCTAACCATGACTGCACCAGATGAGATCTCTTGAAACCTTTCTTCTGATCATTGACCTTTATGATGTCATCATCCAACTCTTGATCCTCATCTTTAGTCTCCTCAAAGTCTTCAGTGCAGGGCTCTTCCTTTTTCATTTCAAACATGCCTTTAGGTATATCTATTTTAGGATTTTGACTTTTCTCAAATCTAATACCACGCTTATTCTTTAAAGGTCTTTGACTACTGATTATCTCATTAAGGATGTTAGAGTTGTTCTTCACTTTTAGACTCTTGTCTATCTGATCCTTTGCTTTCTCCAGTTCTTTCCTTAGAAAGACAACTTCTTCTTCAAGTTTGGAGCATTCAACTGATTTGTCATTGAGCTTAACCTTTTTACCTTCTTCAATTTGAGCTTTCAATTTGGCAATTGTTTCTTTTGATTTTTTTAGCTTGACCTTGTATTCTTCATTTTCTTTCCTTGCGCATCCAGATCTTCTAAGGCAGAAATGAATTCTCCCTCAAAATCAACTTCACAATCTTCTGTATTAAAGGCTTTCATATCATTATCATCTTCTAGAGGATTCTTGTCATTAAACATTACTTCAATTCCCATGTGTTCCACTCCAAGTTCTACCTCAACTGTTAGATTGTATCAAGGAACTTAGCTCTGATACCAATTGTTGAACACACAAAAGTACTGAGAGGGGGGTGAATCAGTATTTAATGAAATTCTTCGTTTCTAATAGTAGTTAATCAAATGTAAGCATTTAAACCATGAGAAATAGAAGAGCACAGAAGCACACAACCATAACACCAGATTTACGTGGAAAACCCTAGTAGGAAAAAACCACAGTAAGTAAGCTTCTTGGATCTACTATCTAAATCTAGCCCCACAAATATATAAACAAGACTATATTAACATTTATGGGCTACAACCCAAAGGTAGCTACAACTCCCTGAACTCTTACAACTTTTAAAACTTTTATAAAAGGAGGCTTCAAGCTCTGTTACAACACTTAACAAAACTAACTACTTCAACCTTCTACTAACTTCTCCAAACTCTGCACAACTATTTCACCTCTGCACAACCACAATACCAACCTCCATAACATCAAAGCACCTTAAAAAACTCTTCTCTATCACCACATCCCTTGTAATTACCTCCTCAACAATATCACATTACATAAACTAATCCTTTCCACATTTCATCATCAAAACTACGGTGGTTATCTTATTCACACATCATCAATTCTATCACACAACACACAACTCATGCATCATTCAACAACTTTGATCTTACATTTATATCCTCCGCAAGCTTCAAAAACTTTCTCCTTTGTCAGCCAAGATGAAACGTGTAACATGAAATGTGCAACGACCACACCAAGTCAGCTCCCAAATCATCAACAGTAATGTAGGAATCAAAGCGGTTCAAACCAAGATGATAAACAAGACCTATTTTACCTTAGCACACTCTTCAACATTGGTGCACACTTCCAAACACTTGGTATAATCACCTAAACACTTCAAGTCGACACAACAAATACTTATTCTTCTATGTATTCAGCTCCAGACCTAAGGCGGTACTGGAAAGACCAAATAGCATTATGTGGATCATGTCATGAACATTATATGGCTTGCAAAAAATTCTCAAACACTCCTTTCACATTTACAAGTTATTTCATGCTGGCACAGACACTTGAACTCTGATGTCGGTGTCCTTAACATACTCATCTTACATAGTCTTTGTTGGGTCTTTCTCTCTGAATCAGCAGAGGGTTTGGCAGTTCCAATGCACAGGCAGATTCGGCCAACAAATACGGGAGGTTGTGTGAGCTGCCTCCCCTTCACTTCTGGTTTTGCTGCACCAAGGGGGGTATCCCTATAGCTAAAGATTTAACCTTGACTTGCCCAATGACAAAAGATTTAGCTTTACAACAATAGGCAGAATACTCTCATGTTTGGACCAAGATTTGCATGATAAATCACAAGTTTGGCAATATTCTTGGACATATCTAACTGGTTGAGGATGAGAGTATCCAGGGATCCTATTTCTACTCCTACAACTAACAGGTTGGAACTTTGAAAGGATTTGTATTGATATTTTGGATGCAAGACAGGGGTTTTGGAAACACAACACAACATAGGGAGCAGACTGGTGCCTATCTTAGGGCAAGGAGTCAACTAGACATATACAAATGAATGATTTGCACTAGCATTCAAGTTTCAAAGGGGCTAAGACTGGTATTTGCCTTACAAACACTACCCAAGACTGAGTATTTAGCTGCTTCTACTTACAAATATCCCTACTGACATACATTCTTCTTCATACTTAACCTAAAACAGTTTAATCCACTCCTTGAATGGAAGTTAGAGATCAAGCATGCAATACAGAAGGTCTATATTCAAGAATCTGAGAAACCCTTAGCAACCAGATTCAAAAGAAGGGATGCATACAACAAATGGAGACAAACAGCTAAACACATGCAAGAATACATTATTCATATAAAACAACAATGAAATTGAACATGTGTGCAACATACACCTCATATGAAACTCATAAACTCCAAAAGAGACAGAACAACCCAGAAAGGCTTTGTTTTCATTATTTCCTCCCAAAAAATTGCCCAAGTCTTCAACAACAGAAAAATAAGTAACACAATTCGCTATATAGCAAGAACGTGTACCCAACATTAATTATATGGAATTTCAAAATTTTTCTAGATACAATGCACCCTCAGAATGGTGCCCAAAACATTCATTGTAGCCATGAGAAGAAGAGGAAGGGGCAGGTGGGTTTGGGATGTGTGCCGCCACCTAGAGATTTTCTCATCAAATATGGTAGCTGGCTTGTCCCTTTAGACCCATACCTCTGCAAATTTGCCATTAATGGCCAACCTACTGATTTTGAAATGCAGCAGTGGTTCATGTGTTCTTGAAGTTTTTTCCCTCCTGGAAAAGATGCAATGAACACATAGAAAATTCTCCTTTGAACATTTTGAATCATGGGCGTCGATTTCCTCCCTCCCGTCGAGATCAACAACCTCAAATCACTTTGAAAAGTTGTCGGCCAATGAAAACGTGCCACGCAAGTGCCTTTCTCTCCTTTGACTTTTCTCATCGCAACATGCATTTTTGCCTTTTTCGCCCATTTTTCCTTTTCTGCCTTCAAATCCTTGTATATGCAAATGCATATACATACAACCACTTTTGGACATGTGGCAGCCCGCCATTGGTTCATTATTGCTGTGCACTTGCATCTTCATCGGCGAGCCATTGTATCTCCTCTTCTGCATCTGTGGTTGTATATGTGATTGTATATACATACAATCACCAACATACAAGGCGGACCCCAAATCTTTTGTAAAATAAATTCAAACTCACCATCGGGTCCGGCTTGCATCTAATACCCTTTTGTATATCGCATTGTATGTCATACATACAATGTGCAACACATACAAGGCGCGGACCCCAAATCACCATGAATCAATTTGAAATTGCATTCGGGTCTAGCTTGCATCTTCATTCTTTGTATCTCTCATTGTATATCGCACATTCAATGTGCAACATACAACTGCGCAGGCCCCACCAAGTTTTAGAAACTTTGACTTTGACCATACCCGCTTTTGCATATTTCTTTGTATCTATTGCTTGTATGTTTGATTGTATATTGGGAACATACAATCCCAATATACAATGGTGGACTTCACCCTTTCACAAATGCAGTTAATTCACTGGCTGCATCCACCCTTTGTACCTGCCCTCTTGTATGTCGGCCTTGTATGTTACCGCCTTTGTATATGCATCGGGCTATAGGTGAGACTGTTGCATGAGTTGCGGATGTACATTGTTTTGCCGATGATCCTTTTGCATATTCTACTTGTATGCCTCCGATTGATCTTTCCTTGCATGTGGCGAATGTATAAGACCCTTGCATCTTTTCCCTTTGTATATTTCCTCTTGTATCTTTGCGATGTATGCTTCCTTTGCATATCGCCATTGTATCTACCTGTTGTATATCAAATATACAACACAATATACATGCAAAATATACATACAAGCAGGGAATATTTTCAGAATCTGCGATATACAACCATTTTTGCACGCCCAAAATTGCACATACAAGCCCGATATGCATACAAAGATGCATACAACTGATTTTTTCACTTTTTGAAGCCGATTGAACATCTTTTTCGGGCCTGCCAATGTACATTCGCGCTTGCACATTCAAATGTACATAGAAATAGTGATGCATATACAAAGATACATGCATGAAAAGTGAAGGCTGACAGACCTAGAAAATTTTATGGGTTTGAATGAAAAATGCTTGCAGATTCAAATGCTCGAAACCTAAACCCAAGTGGGCACCACCAATCTTGATGTAATATATTGATCATTATACTTGTGGTAAACAAAAACCTTGGAAACTTGAACTGAGTAATCCAAATGACTTAGTGAGCTTGTCTTTCCATCAACAAAGCCAAATACTAGTGTGCGGTGAAATGCGGTGGCATCCACTATCTCCCTCTACTTACCTTAACCAGCAACAAGACTTGTCTTCACACAGTTGACTTCGGAGAAGCTTCTGTGGTACATATTATCACTTGAAACTTGAAACATGCATACCTTTTACCCATATCTAGCTGTTCTCCAAACTGTAGGATCATATCTTCAAGTGTGGAGAAGTGTGGAACATTCTTCTGTCTCTCTGTGATTGCACTAACCATGTTTCATTACTGCCTTCACTCTTCTGACTCTAAAACACTTTGCAGTAGATTCCATGATCTCAAATTTGAACCATACATGCCTGAGAGTAGTGTCTATCTATCTTCCAATCCGTAAGCCCATATATGCATCAGTGGTAGAATGTAGTACACTTTTCTAAGCCTGTGACACCTTTCCTAACATGAACTATACTTAACCAAATTTACTCAAACTTTTTGCAACATTATTTATCCAGTGCTAAGTCACATGTCTTCATATCATCCAAATACAACACAATTCACCTAACATAACTTCCATGACATTCATTTCCAGCATAACACATCAAACATATTGATAACGTACACTTATCATGAACTTACACATGAACTTTAGAAGATAAGGTATGACTGTGTATAGATGATATTGATTTGTTATCCCATACCATTACTATTCCTCTTCTCTACTAGTGCAACTATGTATAGATGATACTAATCATCATCTCTCCTTTGATTTGCTCCTTTTATATCACATACAACAGTATGCCTTCTGCATCACAACCTGTTGACATCAATGACAACACATATGCAACAACAGGTAGAGAGGAGATAGAATAGATGATCAAAGTTTGGTATGACTTGGTGAGGAGAAGCATTATAGTTAGGGGGAGCTTGTCTTAGCAGTTTTAGTTTGTAGAGTGAAAAGAGGTTGGTGACCTCCCTTTGCCATTGATGTCAAAGGAGGAGAGTTAGAGTAAGGGGGAACAAGTGCAAAAAGAGAGAGTAAGAGCACAGATAGAGATAGATTATGTTTATGTTGCCATCAATGACAAAGGGGGAGATTGTTGGAAGTGTTGTCATTGATGTAAAATGTGCATATTGTCATTGATGTCAAAAAGAAGTTGTCAAAGGGAAATGGAGATCAGAGAAGAGGAAAAGTTTCTAAGTTAGAAAAGAAGTAAAGTTTCTAAGATAGAGAAGAAGAAAAGTTTTTAAGGAATGCTTTCTAACTTTAGTCGCTAATTTGTTTGGTTCACGAACTCATAGATTCGTCGACAACTAGTTTTTCCAACAACCCATTTGCTGATAATAAGTTGACAAAGAAAATTCTAAGGCATGAATGATTTTTGCCTTTGGTCAGCAAATCATTCAGTTTGCAGACTCTTAAGTTTGCCGACGACAAGCTTCTCTGATAGAAAGTTCGCTAACATAAAAGTTTGGTGATGAATGCATGAAGAAGAAAGTTTGAAGTGCAAAGTAAAGCTAGTTCACAAGTTTTAAAGTTCGCCAAGTTGCCGATTCGCCAATAAAGGAGAAAGTAAAGTTGAGTCGACAAAAAATTAACTCCATGAGCTTAATAAAGGAAGAGTCGTTTGGTTTGTAGGTTTTCAAGTTCACTGATTCGCCGACTAGTTGACAAAGGCTTGAGAGACCAATGTTCATGAAAATGATAATTTGCCGATAGAATGAAGAAGAGTTAAAGGTTCATGAAAATGAGAATTTGTCAATAGTGATGAAAAAGGTGTTTAAGTGATAGTTCATGAAAAACAACTTTTTCTAATAAAGGCCCCTATGCCCAAGGTTTGTGGAAATGGATTTTCATCGATAAAGTTGTTTAAGTGTTGGTTCGTGAAAAAAAAGTTTTTCTGATAAAGGCCTTTGTGCCCAAGGTTCGAGGAAAAGTTTTTTGACTGTTTGAAAGGTGGTTTGTGGCTCACTTGTTTTATCGATAGAGGCGCTAAAGGTAAAATAAGTAAAGGTCTTGGATATGAAGATATGATATATTTAAATTAAATATTTAAATATATGGTTGAGGCCAAACTGGTGAGATGGTATAACATCAATACAAATCAAAGATTTAAATTTTGGGGCCGTTACTGTATCATGTGGGAATTTTAGTCTAGACCTATAATGTGAAATTTTAGGATTGGGATGACATCAAATTGTGTAATTTGGTCCCAGTTTTAAAAATGTGGAATTCCAGGATGGGTCGATCCTGTACATGTTGGAATTGAAAATACAGAGGCCAACTATGATGAATGTTTTAATTCAGTATAGCTGACTTTGAAGGATGATTTATTTGATGTAGTATAGCTGACATGGTGGTTTTGATTGTAGAGTTTGATATATATAATAGGTCAGTTTGTTCTTTTTAGCAATGGAATGCATGTGAACATAAAAAGCGAAAAATCTTAATGTGTGTGTCTGTGAGCAAAAAGGCAAAATAGTTCGAATATAAGCGAGTTTGAAATAAGTGCAAAGCAAATGAAAAGAAGATAATTTGGGAGTCGCATAGTATGTATCCAAGTTTGCATGAGCATATTGTTCTATTCTAAATTGTAGAGTTGAGAAGCGTGACAACGATTGGATTGTGACTCTGTTTGAGAACATAATGATTTATCTTTTATAGCAGAGGTGATGATTCTATTGTGCATAATTTATTAGTGATAGTGTTAGATTTATAATTTCTTTTGTAATCAATTGAGAGGTTGGTGCCTCTTGATCATTGTGAGGTTGGTGCCTCTTGTTCATTGTAAGGTTGGTGCCTTATCTGATTTGTGTTGCAGTGGAGTGAGGAGTTGGTGCTTCCATTGGGTTGGTGCCCTTAAATCAGTATTGCAGGGAGTTGGGGATTCCATTCGATTGGTGCCCATAAATTTGTGTAACTTTGAGTTAATGCTCATAAAGATTATTGTAAAATTCATTTTATTTTTGTGAGGTTGGATTTAGATAGTAGATCCAAGCAGCTTGCTCACCGTTGTTATTCCCATGATGGGTTTCCACGTAAAATCTGGTGTTATGGTCTCTTGTGTGAATTTGTTTATGTTTGCATAGTTTCTACATAATCTAATTGATGCAATAAAGATCCTATTGTTGTAGTAGAATTGAATTAAAAAGTGGTATATACTGATTCAACCCCCCTCTCAGTATATCTATGTGTTCTAACACTTTATAGATTGTATTCCTCTTCCTCTATGTAGAAGGGTTAAATTAGTTCGTTTACAATTCTTGATGGCTAATCTCTTGTGTTGTAGACTCACGTAATGTAGAGCCTCTTTTAGTTGATACTATTTACCAAGACAATCATTGTAATTTTGGGAAAAGAAATAGAGGTCTTGCATCCATCCCCCATTGTTATGTGCCTTGGTTTAGTTAAATATGTGGTGTAATTTGTAATGTTTTGATCAAACATTTTGTATTCATTTATGGGCTATTACTAATTTAAAAAATAATTCTCACAGATCTAAATTTTATAGATTAAATTCAAATAGGTCCATGTGTTGAAAGTTTAGATTAGAATAGGGCCAAATTATGTAACATAAGGCCATGTTCACATGCTTTCTTGTGAGCGTGTCAATCACATACTATTTGTTGTAGACGTATGACACCACACTTCAATCCTATGACTATTCCATGTAGCTCGTCATGCACTCCAATGCCTCCTCTAAAATTATGTCCACCACATTTTTCACAAGCTATATAGCTCCAAAGACTTGAACCCTCACTCCTTGCTTTTGTTTCTAAACTTTCTTCTATGAGTGCTACTTATAAAAAAACCACTGCCTCCACAAGTTTGTAATTTGAAACTGTAAGCACAAAAATCATGCACAGCCTCCACGAGGACCCCTATGATGATATATGATCCTTGTCATATACATGTAAGCATGAAATAATGTCCTCTAAGAAGCAAACCTCTTGGTGACGTGTCATTTCTTTCATCTTGTGTTGTTTCCTCTGTCGTTTTCTCTCTCTTTGTTGTTGACACTTTTCGAGACTTTTGTGACACTTGTCAATTTGCATTTTCTGAGCTTTTAACCTTGTTCCTAAGCCTTGTACGCATCTTGTAGGTGAGTTTTTACCTTTCCCCTATGTTTCTCATCTTATCCACCCCTTATAAGCCTTCTAGAGGTCCCCCGAAGCCATCTCCCACTTTCAGTTTTCAGTTTCACTCAACCAATCCAAATCTCCCCCTATTATTTCTAAATCTCCTGCTGAGAGATCCTAATTTGCAAGTGGAGATTTGGATTCTTGCACATGATTGACCTATTTCTCAAGGTAGATCCCCTCCTTTTCATCTCCTCTACCATCTCCCATTATGCATTTTCACCCAGACCCCTTTCTTTTTGGATCTCCCCTCGAGCAACCCATGGGTGACCCTACTGGTGAAAGGGGAGACCCATGGGTGACCCTGTCGCGTTTCCAACCATGAAAAAACTCAAGTTTCTAACTCGCAATAGCTCTATTTTCGCCCAGTTTTCTTCCAGTTGACATATTTTTGATGCCTAATTTGGAGTTGACTATTTCATGCACCCACAAATACATAATTAGCTCTATTTTATCTAAAATTAATAACTCATTCTCTCCCATGCATTCTTCTAACTCCATTTCTTCTTCAGTGATAAGTTATCATTACTTCATCATTCCCTAATCAATCCAGTTCACTCCTCAATCAAGCCCATTAACTCTTCAATCAAATTGAGTTAACTTCTCAATCAATTCCACCTCTCATGACCTCTTCCAACCTATAAATACCCCTGACCTCTTCATTATTTTCCAAGTTGAGCAATTTGGAGAATACTTTTCTCATCTTCACAAGCTTTTTCAAGCTTCTTCACAGGCCTTTGAGCCTCTTTCTTCATTTCTTTCTTTAGTTCTCCAAAGATTCAAAGATTTCATTGTTGCATAGCTTCAAAGCTCCCCATTTTGGGAGGCAAATTCATTGTGCACATAGATGTTGCTAAGTTTTTTCTCTCCAATTAGCATTCTCGTGTTCACACAGGACAAATCTCTTCAAGCATCCTTATGCTACTTCAATCAAGCCATCGTGCTCATCAACAACTCTCATTGAGCTCTCTTTGCAAAGATTCTAAAGCTTCTTTCACTTCTTTGTGTTGTCTTGTCACCAAGAGGTCTTCCCGCTACTTCAAGAGGATACGAGGTTGCCATCAAGGATCTCTGAGGGTAGTGGAGGCTCACAAGTCTTCTTTATTTCAAGTTACTCTATGCTTTTTGTCAATTGGTAGTAATTAGAAAATTGAAATTGCTCTTGGTATTAGTAATTTATTTCTTTTTCCTTGATAGAATAGTCAGATCTAGCATTCTAGAAGTAGTTTGCATTCATAGTTTAATTCTTTTTCTTGCAATTTCCTTTTCTAGATTAATCGTTTCAAAACATTTGAAAACCCCAAAAACATAGAATAATTGCATTAGGTAAAATTCATTCTAGTTGCATTCATATTTCATTTCTTAGATTAAAAAGCATCTTTATTTCCAAAAATGCCAAAAAAAGCACAAAAACAAGTTTTGCATGTCATATAGTTGCATTCATAAAATATCAAGAAAAGAACAAAAACATTAGGCACATATATAAATTACAAACCCTTGATACCGTCACAAGGTCAACCATGGTCAACTATTTGATCAAACCCTTGATACCATCACAAGGTCAACAAAAGTCAATGCACAAATAAAACCTTAGGTCAACGCAAAACCCTAAGTCAAACCAAAGTCTAGCCAAGGTTAGTCAACATACGCTTATCTGTTGTCTTGGCTCACGAATGTGCCTAGGATTAAGAGGTGAGTGGGTGAGGGCAGTCCTCGGCGAGATTGAGGAAATCCATCCGAGACCTCAACAAGATACATTTGTGTTACAACAACTAGAGGCATTTAGACATCTTCTAATACAACAAGAGATCATCCAACAAATTGAAAGACAAGAAGCCATCAACGAAAGTAACAGCTTACCCACACAGAGGTGGAATGGTAGAAACCCTAACGAAAGAAGAGTAACTAGTGACCCTTCAGGTCATACGGTTATCTCTACAACAACAATCATTAAATGAAACATACACATTAGCACACAACAACAAAGGCCCCAAGACGTGCCGACCCCTCTTCAAGAAGTCTAGCTCTCGACTGAGCCAGACCATCGCCGTGTCTCACCTCCTCTTGACTAGTACTTCCATGAGAGCGAGAGTGACATGGCAATTCACCCCATGGCAAGGAGGGAATGGTCTATGTGCATGCCAAAATCTGACTTGACAGCCCCAAGCAACTGAGGTCGTGATTTTGAGCATACATATTTTGGTGAACCCAACATGAAAAACCAAAAGTTTTGATGGGATCTTTTGCATTTCCATGTGCTTCTTTCATGTCCATCTTCATTTCATTCATTTCATGGTGTTTCCTACACCCTAAAACTAGGACAAAAGCACACCAAGTTCAAGGGAATTACCCCTCCAATGAAAGTAGCACATGTTCAGATCCAATAGCTTCAATCTCAAATTAGTCAAACTTGAAAGACTCAAAGGGGTTCCAGAAAGACCCCCACAACATTGACCAAATCAAAACATGCCAAGTGAGTGTTTAGTCTAAGATCCATCAACAAAACCAACCCATAACAAGTGATACAAAAATGGCCACCCAAATAGACAATGAAGTGATCCATCAAAAGAAAAGCGTACAAGAAGCTTGGGGGGCACAAAAATGCCTCCATGTGGCACATCAAGATAAAAGACTCATGACATGTTAAATATCATCAAAAGGAACAAGTGGGGTCAATCAAACCCCAACACAAAGTAATCCATCTCAAGGTTGTAAAACTCAAAGAATGGAGGAAGCCTCACTCACAGACCTTTTAGAAACCTTGGTCCAATGAATCAGAACCCTTGAAGCTAGAAATGGTTGTCAAAGTGAAATTCAAGAAAAACCTAGGGCACAAGGAAATTCTTTCATTGATAAGATTGAATCAAACCAAGGGGCAACGCAAATTCCCCCTCATCCAAACTTCCATGAAACATTCATGCCTCCCTTTCCCTCACCATCTAGCAAACAAGGTCTCAATCAATTAGGTGGAAATCCTATGATGCAAAATCAACCACAAACAATCCCACCCAATCTTCAAAACATAAATATGACACCATCTAGTCATCCGAATTTTTTAGGATATCAACAATCTAGCATAGCCTTTCAATAAATGCATCAAGCTCCACCTGAAGGGCTAATGTTTGGAGGAACAAAACCCTCCACACATAACCCCCTCTTAGGAACATACCTCAAGTACTTAAAGGAGCCTCTTGACTACAACATTCGTCAAGTAATACTACCATGACCTCTCCCTAAGCTTCCAAAATTTAAAGGAGAGGGTGATCCCAACTCTCATATCAAGGCTTATGTCACGGTAGTGTGAGAACTCCTTCATTGGACTTTGGAGGGTATCGTTTTGGATTGGTACTATCAACTTCCAAAAGCATCAATCCACTCTTTTAGGCAACTCATTAATCGATTTGTGGATAACTTTGGTAAAAACAGATTGGTCAAGATAGGAATACAAGAATTTTTAACAATCAAACAAGAAGCCAATGAGTCGGTTGCACATTTTATTACACAATGGAGGAAAGTTCTATATTCTTCAACTAGTGCACCAAACATGGATCATAGAGAACTTTGTGATCTCTTCTTACATGCTCTCAACAATGACATACAAGAACAAGTACACAAACTCCCTTATAAATCATATGAAGAAGCACTCGAAAGTGCCCTTAGAATTGACCAAGCTACTATTGATAGCGGAAGAAGGGAGTATGATTCCAATGGAAGGTTGATAAGCTATGATAGAAATAACAAATCCTTCGAAAATGATAAAGACATAGATGGGTCAACAAGCACTTCATCTAGAAACAATAACAATTGTGACTACAATAGTCATACAAATTTGCGAAATGAAAATACCAACAACTATCTCCTGAGAATCAACAAGAAGTCTTACAACAATCGTCATAAATCTCAAGGTCACGATCATGATAAACATTGCTCATTTCACAAGAGAATGGGGCATGATATCAAGTCATGTCGGGGGTACCATCACTTCATATCAAACCTCCCCAAATATTAACAAAAGGCATTCATGGACACATTCTCATAAGATGAAGAACTTAGTCCAACAACTTTGATCAAAATACCATAGGCCTTGTGAAATTAGATAAAGATCAAGAAATTTGTGTCACCCAAGGACCAGAATGACTAGATGACACTTCCAACAATTCAATTTTTTCTCACATGCTAGAGCTTATCAAGAGTTCTCCTACACACAAGAAAGCTCTCCTCAAAGCCTTAGATCTAGGCCATCTAGTTCATAACACTCCAAGTGAAAAGTGTTCTTCTCTGACATTTGATTTTGAAAATTTGCCCTCAAACAATGACAGCTAAATAGGGTGATCTCCCCCTCCATCTGATAGTCCAAGTGTAAGACTGTTCCATTAAACATGTAATGATTGATGATGGGTCTGCAATCAACAGTCTCCTTTTCGCTTCTTCAAAGAATGGGTTACGACGAAACACAAATCACAAAACAAACTTCCATCCTTAGAATTCATGATAACCCAAACACTCAAACCATGGGTAAGGTCAATCTTCAAATCACATTGGGTCCCAAAACCCTCCCAACTGAATTTTATGTCATCAATGAAGAAACCACTTACAACATGATCCTAGGAAGGCCTTGGATCCATAGGATGAGGGCCATTCCCTCCACAATATTTAAACAATTACACTTCTCGTACATGGGACAAACCCATGTCATCAAAGGAGATCTTGATCCTTTCAGCCTTTGTAGAGTTAAACAAGTCAAAAAGAAGGGAAAGTCCATGGAAACCACTAGTGACCCAAACATTAAAACTTTTGAAAAAGGAGAGACATCAAAACAAATTGCAAACATAGACAAGACCTCAAAATGTAAATGGAAGGGGGCAACAGGAGAATTCCCCTTCGATCCCAACTCAACAAAGTCTTACACTCCATTCAACTTAGTGGCCATTCCAATTGAACCAGACATAAACATCCCTATGGTTGAAATCATGATTGAAGAAGAAGAACCAGAATCCACACAGAAACTAGGAGAGTCAACACCAACTCCAATTGCCCTTCAAAATTTCAAAACAAACATGGGAACTCAACAAGAACAAAAAATGATAAAGCTAGGGGGAAAATCATCAAACAATGAAACATGTGAGTACACAAAACTCCTCACTGAATGCAAAAACATTTTTACAACAAGTCTTCAAGTGTCCTTGTAAAGGCTTTCAAGCAAAGTTTAGACCAAATTGGATAGGTCCATAAATAGTTAAGGAAGATATAAAAAATGACGCTACCTCTTGTGCATTATGGAAGGAAAAGGTTTAGCATCTCATAAAAAGCATAAAACATAAAAATACAAAAAAAATCATAAAAATAAAAAATGTAAAAAAAAAAAGAATTTGTTTCTTGCATTTCAGTATCATTCTATTTATCTTGCATTATAGTGAATGACTCACTCTTATATCATTTTCATTTTAGTAAGGAGTCTAAGGTTGCCTAGATATACGTCATCCTTTCAGGACCTAGAGACTTCCCATTTTCACAATCACCATATCCCCCTTCATTCCCAGTGATTCTAATCAAAGCATAGTGATGCAGAGGTTAAACAATTTGCACTCAGCAATAAACTCCTCAAAGAAAATCTTTCACACCTTACTTGGATATTTCAACTTATACCATACAACCTAGACCTTCAACTGCCTAGTAGCCTTTCTGGATGACCTTTTCAGACATAACTTTTCCCATGCAACTACTAATAGAGATGTAAAACCTGATTTAGATACCCTTTTGGCCCTTACTAAACATATGTTAAAATGAAGTAGGGTTGTTTTGTACAGAACAGGGCAAAATAAGGCTGTTACAGTGCCAATTAGGCCTATTTGACAATCCTATGGCTAGTGAAAACATACAAACCTTCATAAACCACTCAAATGATAGAATTATAACTTTTCCTTTTGTGGACACATAAAACACATCCAAATGAAGGTTTTCACAAAGTTTTAAAATTTTTCAAGGGTGGAATAAAAAGATATGATTTTTTAAAGCTTCCTAGAAACCCTAGGTCTGCTATAGGCAGTTTTGAGAAATAGGCTTGTTTGATCCTTCAAAATGCATTTCCAAAACTACTGGTAAAAAGAAAGTTTTGCTGTAACATCAACCTCTTTCCATTCATCCACTTTTTTGGGCCGTACCAGTCTGTATAGATCCGTACAATGCTATTTTATGCCTGCAAACAGTAATTTCTGAACAAGCTAGTGAGGGTATTTGGCCCATAACTTGCACAAAATTCAATAAAATTACACCAAACCAATTGAATTAGGACTGTAACTCATTTATCTACCTTTTCATGTCCCTTTCATGTTGGTACTTATCCATATAAGTCATTAAATTCTGCTGTACTTGCAAAAACAATAAAAAATAATAAAAAATCATGTTTTTTTTTTCCATTACAAAAGGCTCAAAAACTTCTAGAAATGCCTTCCTTCCTTCTTGCATGTGAGAGATAGCTGCTATTTTTCATTCCATTCATACACAATGTCCTCAAGACAGTTACATAAAGCTTTTATATGCTGTCCCTTTTTAAACCTAACAATATTGCCATAAATTTGACAATTTTTAGGTAACTTTCCTCCTAAACACTCAAGATGGTCCTAAATGACTCAAAATGGCCTCAAATGACCTTATTTACATCAACCAATACAAAACAAAACAAATCACTTCAAAATTCAAAACTTTGCAAAATGACATAAAATGCATCAGGTGATGCTCCTACATCACCTGGCTCTTAGCTTTACATTGATCTCAATCTTAATGAGTCAAGATGTTAGGTCTAAATGAAGTCAGTATTCAAACCTACAATGTTCAAAGGAAGCTTTCAAGTAGACCTTCCCAATTCTAGTAGAAGAGAAGTCCAACTGGATTACAAATACTTTTGGTGGCGCTCAAACCCTTATCTTTCCTGGCCAAAAACGTCAGGAGGATCAAAACTCTGAAGGAAGCAATCTAAAATCTGAGTGAGTAAAAAAATGAGTGATCAAAACAAGAGTCTTAAGAAAAGTGAGTATTGAGAGATCAAACTACTGCATATTCAAAGTTCCAAAAGCATTTGTTTTCATGAAAAGTCAAAATCCAAAAAAATGAGAAAATCAAGTGACATTCTAGAAAATACAAAAAAAGTGAAAAAAACAAAAAGAAGAGAGATACAAAAAAGAGTGAAAGAGAGAAGATTGTTGAATGTCCGTACTCTTGGGTGGAGATCAGTCTAAGCTCAAAGCCTCAAGGGTGACATTCTAACAGAGAAAATAAAAAGAAAGGTACAAAGCACATACACACACTAGCTGAGCAAAGCCAAGAGTCTAGTATTCTTTAGGATCATATTCTATCTAGGGACCCTAGTTCTTTCCCATTTATCCTTTACCCCGAGTCTATCTTGCTTGCCATCTATGATCTAAGTCTAACGAACATCAACAAAATTTGCAACTTGTCTAAGTTGAAAGCTTGCCAGATTGTCTTATCTAGATAAGGATGACGTGTTTAGCCTTTAGCAAAGCCCAAAATCAAAAGCACTCCATTTTCACTCCCACTCCCCACTTGAGTTCTAAAATCCCTATCTCACAGACTTGATTAGGTCTCTTATACAAAAATAACCTACAATCCCCTGGATTGAAAATCATACTACAGAGTAGTCATGTTGTTTGTTCCACATTGTATTCATATCAAAATCAGAAAAAGAGCTCCAAATCAATAAAGTCAATGTCATAACTCATAGCATTCCATGGAAGTAAAAGTTTCATTTCAGCATTGCTTGTGTTCTTGCATCTACATATCATCACATGCATTCATATATATATATATATATATATATATTCAGAAAAAGACAAAAACAAATTGCATCATCCATATGTGATCATCTTAGGTATGCATTCTCATAAGAAAAATAAAAGCTCTAGCCAACCATATACACAAGAGGGAAAGTGAAGTACAAGATGTCAACTAAATCTATGTATGGATCTCATCAAATCAAGTCTTGTAACAATCTGTAAAACAATGTTTGAGCGCAAGTCACTCCTCCAACAAGTCAAAAGAATAAAAGTGTGCACTCAAGTGCGCAAGTCTCCCCATACAAGGGGGAAAGGGTAGAGATCCCTTCAATAAATGTAGGTCTCTCAAAGACCTCAAGGAGTATCAAATTAAACCTTTGTAAAATCTCCAGTAAAACCATAAAAATTAAAAAAATTGAAAAAAACCTAAAAAAATTGTAAAACATAAAAATCCCTAAAAATCAAATGCGTATTTCAAAATCTGCAATAAAAGGAGAAATTGTTATCCTCTCTAGATTATCATGTCATCCATTTCTCTTATGCATCTCTCATGCATTTGTTTTGCATGCATTCATTACTACAGGTCTCATTAACAAAGGCAAACAACTAGTCAAGCTCAAATGATCTATGGTATCTTCATCATTTCAATTTTCATTATTTGTTTTGATATATTTAGATGCTAGACTAATATTAGTTATTGCAGGTACAATTGCAGAAAATTGACAAAAGGTAAGGCCTAGTTCGGGAATGGTACCTACCTTTCATGTAGACTACTGTCCCCGAGGGGGCAAATATGTAAGCACAAAAATCATGCACAACCTCCACGAGGACCCCTATGATGATATATGATCCTTGTCATGTACTTGTAAACGTGAAATAATGTCCTCTAAGCAGCAAACCTCTTGGTGACGTGTCATTTCTTTCGTCTTGTGATGTTTTCTCTTTGTCGTTTTCTCTCTCTTTGTTGTTGACGCTTTTCGACACTTTTGCGACACTTGTCGATTTACGTTTTCTGAGCTTTTGACCCTGTTCATAATCCTTGTATGCATCTTTTAGGTAAGTTTTCACCTTTCCCCTATGTTTCTCATCTTCTCCACCCCTAGAAGCCTTCTAGAGGTCCCCCAGAGCCATCTCCTACTTTCAATTTTCAGGTTCACTCAACCAATCCAAATCTCCCCCTATTATTTCCAGATCTCCCACTGGGAGGTCCTACTTTGCAAGTAGAGATTTGGATTCTTGCACATGATTGACTTGTTTCTGGAGGTAGATACCCTCCTTTTCATCTCCTCTACCATCTCCCATCATGCATTTTCACCCAGACCCCTTTCTTTCCAAATCTCCTGCCGGGTGACCCTAAAAAATCAGGATCTTCCCCCGGGCGACCCATGGGTGACCATATTGGTGAAAGGGATGACCCTGTCGTGTTTCCATCTGTGGAAAAACTTGAGTTTCTAACTCAAAATAACTCTATTTTCACCCGTTTTTCTTCCAGTTCGCATGATTTTTGATGCCTAATTTAGAGTTGACTATTTCATGCACCCACACATGCATAATTAGCTCCATTTTATCTAAAATTAACAACTCATTCTCTTCCATGCATTCTTCTAACTCCATTTCTTCTTCAGTGATAAGTTATCATTACTTCATCACTCCCTAATCAATCCAGTTCACTCCTCAATCAAGCATGTTAACTCTTCAATCAAATTGAGTTAACTTCTCAATCAATTCCACCTCTCATGACCTCTTCCAACCTATAAATATCCCTCATCTTTTAATTATTTTCCAAGTTGAGAAAGTTGGAGAATACTCTTTGATCTTCACAAGCTTTTTCAAGCTTCTTCACAGGCCTTTGTGCCTCTTTCTTCATTTCTTTCTTTAGTTCTCCAAAGCTTCAAAGCTTTCATTGTTGCATATCTTCAAAGCTCCCCATTTTGGGAGGCAAATTCATTGTGCACACAACTTTTGCTAACTTTTTGCTCTCAAATTAGCATTCTCATGCTCACACAAGATGAAGGTGCCTTTTATTTGTTTATTGTTCATCAAGCTTTCACATAAAGCTCTTCAAGCATCCTTACACTGCTTCAATCAAGCCATCGTGCTCATCAATAACTCTCATTGAGCTCTCTTTGCAAAGCTTCTAAAGCTTCTTTCGCTTCTTTGTGTTGTCTTGTCGCCAAGAGGTCTTCCCGTTGCTTCAAGAGGATACGAGGTTGCCATCAAGGATCTCTGAGGGTAGTGGAGGCTGACAAGTCTTCTTTATTTCAAGTTCCTCTATGTTTTTTTTCAATTGGTAGTAATTAGAAAATTGAAATTGCTCTTGGGATTAGTAATTTATTGCTTTTTCCTTGATAGAATAGTCAGATCTAGCATTCTAGAAGTAATTTGCATTCATAGTTTAATTCTTTTTCTTGCAATTTCCTTTTCTAGATTAAATCGTTTCAAAACATTTGAAAACCCCAAAAACATAGAATAATTGCATTAGGTAAAATTCATTCTAGTTGCATTTATATTTCCTTTCTTAGATTAAAAAGCATCTTTATTTCCAAAAATACCAAAAAAGCACAAAAACAAGTTTTGCATGTCATATAGTTGCATTCATAAAATATCAAGAAAAGAACAAAAACATTAGGCACATGGATAAATTGCAAACCCTTGATACTGTCACAAGGTCAACCACATTCAACTATTTGGTCAAACCCTTGATACCATTACAAGGGTCAACAAAAGTCAACGCGCAACTAAAACCTTAGGTCAACCCAAAACCCTAAGTCAAACCAAAGTCTAGCCAAGGTTAGTCAACATACGCTTATCTCTTGTCTCAGCTCATGAATGTGCCCAAGATTAAGAGGTGAGTGGGTGAGGGCAGTCCTCGGTGAGATTGAGGAAATCCATCTGAGACCTCAACAAGATCCGTTTGTCTTACAATAAATAGAGGCATTTAGACAACTTCAAATATAATGAGCAATTGTACAACGAATTGAAAGACAATAAGCCATCAACAAAAGTAACAACTTACCCACACAGAGATGGAACAGTAGAAACCCTAACAGAAGAAGAGTAACTAGTGACCCTTCGGGTCATATGGTTATCTCTACAACAATAATCATTGAATGAAACATACACATTAGCACACAACAACAAAGGCCCTAGGATGTACCAACCCCTCTCCGCGAAGTCCATCTCTCCAGTGAGCCAGATCACTACCATGTCTCGCCCCCTCTTGATTGGCTACTTCCATGAGAGTGAGAGTGACGTGGCAGTTCTCCCTGTGGCAAGGAGGGAAGTGTCCGTGTGCATGCCGAAATCTGACTTGATAGCCCCAAGCAACTAAGGTCACGATTTTGAGTGTACAAAAACCTAGTAGAATTTATACTCTATTTGGTTGCTCCTTAGCAACCATTTATACTCCCTCTCTTTCATACTATTACTTAGCTCTAGACTGTATTCATTTCATTTTTTTTTCTATCCCTGTTTGATTGCCACACTTCTATAAATGGTAAAACAATATGCAATGGCTTCCTAAAGCCACCTACTATATGTTTTTTCCCCTTCTACAAAACTAGATAGTTTCATCATTTTCACCTTCATGAAATCCAAAGCCACTCTTGGATGTCTGCAGTTCAAAACCTGCCACTACAAGGCACAAAGTTTTAACATTGGGATTATTCTAGTGCAACAACTCAGATTCAATAAAAAATCTATGGAATAAATCTATTTTGTCCCATTATGATCCATTTGGGTTTCCAAACATATTCTAGAATTGTCGTTGCAATGTGTTTTGCTTAAATCATTGCATCTTTCCTAGGGTTATTCACTGTCTAACCATAGTTAATGTACTTACTCTCAAGGTCAATTCTCCCATTGTGCTGAGAAACCATGAAGCAACCAAGTTGGTAGTACAATAATAAAACTTGGATAATTTAATTTGCATTGTATTATAAAATGACAATTGTAGTTAGTACTTGAATTTGAATGTATTTTAAAATGTTTCTCTGTACAACCCATTACAACTTTCAAGAGCAAATGGTACAGTGAACAACTATTGCATCTACTCCAGTCCAAATCTAGTCAACAACCTACTTTTTCTTTCAGAGGTTCAAGAATGACTAAGTTCAACTACCAATCTTATTATAACAATTTGAATGTGATTCAAAAAAGTTGAATGTCATTAACAAAAAATTCTACTCCATGGAGGCAACTCTTTAGCTATTGATCTTTGGGAGTCCATTGTCCTTGTTAGAATGCAAACTTAGTATTAACTTATGTAATTACTAACTTTTATTAGGGTTTTTTAATAGTTTAAACTTAGTTTTTTTTTAATTTTTTTTTTGAAGCTTCCATGCTAATGTGAGTGAGAAGACAATAAATAAAACAAAAAATAAGTTCTTGTGATATGAGCTTGGATTTCACTCACACTCTCTCCCTTCAACCCAAAAAAACAAGTCTTTTTTTAAATTTTGATCAAGTTTTTAGAAAATAAATAATGGATCCACCTAAAATCAGTTAAAGTGTTTGCCCCTAAATATTTGATAAAATTAGATCGAATGAAGAACACATTAAATCAAAGTTTGAACGACTCAACATGATAACCAAGAGACATAGGAAAAAATAAACATTAAGAGTAGTTTTCTAATATTATAATCTAAGCATAATTTTTCCTCATTGTATATGCTTTCTTTATATTTGTTCAAAACTATTTTTATAGGATGCCCATCACTAGAAATCCTTAAAAAGTCCCAATCTAATGCACCTAAGAGGCCCTGTCTAGTGGTCAAAAGGATTGCTCTGATCCCACGACAATTAAATTATGCTATTTTTATGCACTCAATTTTAGTTATAATTCAATTTATTTTAACTATGAATTGAAAACTTGTTTTCTTTAAAACCTAGTAAATTATAGCAGCCTCAGTGTGTCAAATTAAATCTTAAAATCGAATGAAAATTAAGCACTATTTGTAGCCTCAGTATGACATCTTATTTCCAACTAATACATGAAAATTATATGCACAAACATGCCCTTTCTAGCCTCTCATATTATACTTATGTAACAAAAAATCTTTTTCTCATCAAATGCATATATATATATATTGATGCTTCAGATATTGTCTAAGTACTTGTACAAGTTGTCTTCATTAACTATGGGGTTGAAAATTAAGGCAGTGTTGAAATATTCAACATGGAGGACAATCAACACTATTAAATCTCAAGGAGATTTCTCCATGCAAACAATCTATACATTTCCCTGCAGTCCAAACGAAAAAAATAGGATTTTTCATCTCTTCCATAATTGAATTACATGGAGTCTCTCATTGTTAACGCCAAAGCCAATGTTTGTTCAGTAAAACTTCTTGAAAAGAGTCTACATTGCAACTTTGAAGTTCCATATATCTGTAAAATATGCCAAATCAATCTATATTGCTATAACCTCACAATGAGACCAAATCACTTTAAGGAATTTTCTTTCATAATGAGACCTCATTGCTTTCATAATGGAGACAAAATGAAATTGTTTTACTTTGAATCTATATCCAACAATTCTCCAACTTCATTGATTAAAGTGACTATTAATAGTCTTTGCTTGCTAATATTTGCATAGGGCAGTTGCACTTGGATTGCATAGAAGTCATGTTTAGTGATTTAATAATTGAATAGAGTAGTATGAGTAGTTATATTTATTTCTACATGAATTATAGTTCTAAATTTATTTTTATGTTCATGGCAGTATCTTCATGGTCATTTTCATGCTTTCTCTTTCTCTTCTTCATCATACTTATGTATTTGTAATTGACACTTACAATAGATGATGTGGATGATTGTTGGCAAGAAATAGTAGGACACAGTCTGGAGATCTGAGCTTGAGTTAAGTGTCTAAAGTCAATTTATACCCTAGATATGACAGTGATAGAATGACAAAGAATAGTAGTAGGAAAACAACATCATGCGGTAGATCTAATCACATCCAATAAGTTAAACACATCAATAGACACATAATCCTTTAGCTATAACCCTTATATCTCCTTATATATTCATATTCAATATTAGATACAAAGGCAGGGCTAAGTCTCTGCTCTGTATACTATACTTCTTTTTTCCGCTTACATTACATTTACTCTATTACATATCTTTATACAATATATTGTAATAGGGATGTGTCCCTTACAAAACACCCTCAATACTATTAGCCCTACCGGCCTTATCCTTTGCACTCCATTTGCGGTGACCTACAATAGGTTCTACTAGTTACCCTGTATCCTGCCAACATCATCCCCCCTTTTTGAAAATGTCTTGTCCTCAAGACATGTGACACTAGTTACCAGGGAGGATGTTCTTATAGATCAACTTTAGTTATGTCAGGATGGTGTCCCACTGCTTCTTGGCTTATTGTAACACTTGTATATGGCCTTGGATCTAAATGTGGGTTGTTTTTGCCTCTGCAAGATTGTCAGGGATATGTATCTTCTATGTGATTTGCTTAGCCTCTCCTAGTAGCCCTGTTGAGTGAGCTAATCTTAAGCTAACCACTTCTCTCAATTGCTTGATCTACATCTTGATTTTTTCTCTCTAATCTTGTAGTTGTAGCTGTGTGTGGATGTTTTCAATTTGTGCCCTAACTGAGCCATCCATGTCCTTAAGTGGATCATATGTTCCGGCTGTCTGAACAACTTGTGCCTCTAGGTGATCCATCTAATCCTTGATATTCTTTGTCATTGTAGGGCATTGTAGGTAGAAGTGGTATAGGACATTTTCTTCGCTTATTGCTTGTTGCAGATTCTTAATATGACTTTCTAATTGTGTATGTGTTTCTACACATTTCTTTGTTTCATTAGTCATTCTTTTCTTAGTCATTTCTTCATTGACTTGCTACTTGATTTTGGTCTCCTAGCATTGCATCTCTACTTGTAGGCTATCCATTGGTTGTTTGAGCTACTATGATAGTGGTAGTGTTTATCCCTTCTTGCATTGGGCAACTGATTTTGTATTGCTGCTATAGCCTCATATAATTGTTCTGTAATGTCCACATGTTGTTGTAGAATCTCCTCTCTTGTAGTGGCATGGAAGATATCTCCTAACTGAAGTTTCTGGATTGGAGATATGCCTAACAAGTTAACTTGTGAGCCTAACAACAAGATTTGTAGCAGTTGAGGTGTCACAATTGGTTGTATCTGCTTTTGTTGCGCTAGGAAATCCTTTATAGATTGGATTGGGGATGTAGAGGAAGATTCCCCAGGAGTATCTGTTTGTTGTTCTTGTTGCAACTCTTGCTCTTGTATGCTGTGTTGCGGAGAGTTTGTTTCATGTTCTTGTTCATTTCTCTCCTCCTCCCTAATTGTGTCATACACCTTATTTGTTATCTCCTCTATTTCTTTTTGAAGCTTGCTTCTTTCTTCATTTGTTTCAAGCATCAAGGTGTATACTATTTGCGTTCTTCTTAGATCTTTGGCTTGCAGTTGTGCCATCTCCTTTTCTATGGTGGGCATATTTGGGTCTACCTCTTCGATTTCTTTCTATCTTATGGCTTCTTCTAATTCTACTACTTTTTCCCTCTTTTCCTTTAATGCATTGCATACTTCCTCTAGAAAATCCTGCATGATTTCGTCCAGTGACTTATCTGTTGTGCAAATATATCTTATTAGTGCCTTGATTATTCTTTGTTTATTCTCTTCACCCACTTGATTATATAGAGTGAGAGCCTATGGTAACATGCCATGGTGGATAATGACATTAGTCATAGTACCCACGTCTATTATTGGTTCTTCTTCTTTCTCATGTTGTTGTGCTTCCTCTATGGCCTCTGTTATCTCAATTTGCACTGAGGTTTGTTTTGATCTTTTGGTCTTTTCTTCTACAGAGGTTTTTGAACTTCCTCTATATCTTCTTCTTTTGTTTCTGCTCCACTAGAGGCTTCAATAATTCTCCTTTTTACCCCTTGCTTTACTCTGGCCATTTTAATTTTATTTTCTTTGCTCATTTGTACAAGGATTTCAGAGATCTCTTGCATATTTGGCTCTTTCCTTTTTTGCTTTGGAGTTGATACTATTTGAGCTGAGGAGGCTAGTTCTACCATAGTTTGTGTACTGGGAGTGGTGGAGTGAAGTCTCCCCAACCTTCGTGTTTGCAGTGTTGTAGTAGTACTGGCCTGTGGTGTTGATGCGCTAGGTTGTGGTGCTGAGGAGCTTGGTTGTGGAGCTTCCTTAGATGATAGGCCCCATTTTTATGTAGTTTCCCCTTGTTCTTTTCTACTTGTTCTTGCACATCCGTTTTCTTTTTCCTATCCATAAACTCCTTATATGTTCCAAACCTTTTTTTGTGTGGATCCTTAGGTTTTCTAAGTAAATTCTTAGCATATGCCTCTACTTCTTGTTTTGTGATCTCATACGGGAGCCTAGGTATCCATGAGGTCCTAGGTTCTATGGCTTCCATGTATGTGTAGTCCTTATCTACTAAAAATGTGATGTGGTTTGATGAGTGGCAGGTAGCACTCATCCAAACACACCTTTTTGTTCCCTTTTTCCATTTTTCATGCACCACTTGCCCTGTTAATTGCACTATGGAAGCTGTGAAATCTTGTATAATTATGTTAATGAAAGATGAAATGCTAAAGTTACTGTTGTAATGAAAGGACCCATGTTTTGGATTTAAACTGATAAAATTATGTAGAAATGTCTCCTTTGTGTCATAGGTATCTATCTCTCAGGCAGAGAAAGGTTTTTGGGAGACTCCAGAGATGATCCTAACTATCTTTGGAGTTGAGAAAAAGGTACACTACACAATACTCCAACGTTTTCTAGGATGGTCGGAGGATCTCTGGAGTGGAAGTAGAAAGATAGGAAGGGTTGGTGATCATGAATACCTCTAGAGCCGTGTCTTAATGAGCCATGTAGTGGTCTTTAGAGCTGCTAGTAACTGCATAGTCTCTGGAGTTGCACAGAATCTTCGGAGCTGCTTCACTACTAGAATCTCCGGAGCTGTTATAAAGCTACAGAGTCTCGTACATCAAGGTTCGGGTTTTTGAGAAGATAACCCCAGTGGTTCAAAGGGGACACAGTACAACTACCATTTGATTTTGTATGAGTTAAAGACTTCTAGTAGTTCACTGTTTTTGAAAGTTAATTCCCTTTTTATCAAGGCCTCCATGACCTATTTTAGTAAAAGTCAAACTCTAGATTTAAGGACACCTTCAACGTCACTTAAGTCTTTTTAAGTTATGCATGGTTATACTTTTATAGAGTTAGTTGCATGCTTAAGTTCTAGAATATAATATCTTTTGTATCTCAAGATGAACTGAGAGAAAAGATGATTGACTCCAGAGATATCATATCAACAACAAACTGATATATTGATGGATACAACAGAATGATATATCATTTTTAGCTGGTTTTTATGTAATTCAGATTTAGCAGAAAAACACTTCTTAAATATACTCTATTTTAAAAATACTGGATTGAGGAAAGTGGTTCTATTATATTGTTCTGAAATTTCTATTTAGCCTTTAGTTCTAAAGGTGTGGAGCAAGGGCCCACTCCCATTGACAGAAAGGAGTCTAGTATTATTTCTTGCTTTACTATGTTATTGTAGATTCCTTAATGTAGTCTTTCCTACTTTCATTGACTAAATTAGATTCCTATCAATTCAATCCTATTTCTGTTTTAATGACTGTTTTAGCTTTTTGTAATTAGATAGATCATTTATAGCAATGTACCTTTTCAATTCTTATATCATATTTTCCTTCAAAGTAGATAGTTAGAAGTATGAGTTTGATTAATTAGGGAAGCTTCATTTCAGTAGTTAGTTAAGGACTTTTAATTGCTAGTTCCTATTGCAAATTTCCATGGACATAGCCCTGGATTTAACAATTAAATATGATTAAATGCCAAGGTACAATGACCCTTGTCATGGTGTATGTATTTCTTGAATAACTCAGAGGGTATCCTCTCCCTAGCCTACATTTGTTGTTCTAGGGCCTTAAAAAACCCCCAATATGTGGCAGTATATGATGGTTTATCCATAAAGATTTTTGTATGTTGTGTGATTTGTGTGGGCTACAAAAATGTTCGTTTGCCATACTTTTCTAGCAAAATTAGGGAGTGCATTCATAAAATAGAAAACCAAGCATATGATCAATGTGCCATACCAAAAATTGTAGTGAGAGTTCTTAATTTTCTACAGGTTCTCCATCAATTGTTCTTGTAGTACCTCGCAGAAATCAAAATCTTTCCCTTTGACCACCATCTGGTATGTAGTTTGGATGGTTGTGCCAGTCACCGAGTCCTCATAGTTTGCATAATAGATTTTGTAGGCGATGCCCATGGTTTCATATCACACCACAAGACTAATGATTTCTCTAAAATTGAGGCTCCATCCATTTTGTGTTGCACCAGTGAGTTTAGTCACTTTTTCATTCTTGATCACCTTTTTGGATGACAACTCCCCAATCGCACTCAGTCTTGTGACTACTTGGGTAGCTTGTTTAGTAATGTGATATGGTTTATCTAGATAGATAAACTCATCATGCATTCTGATTAGTACTATTCTTACTCACTCGTGTTTCGCAAAGAAATCTAGATAATCTTTCCATATATCTAGCTTCTTTTCTTTATTTCATGGTATTGTGGTAGATAGATGGTCTAATCTGGCTAGAGGAGTGTCCTATGGAGCTCCTCAAACTTTGTGTGGTTGATCTTTGATATAAGTTCATGTATATATTTCTAGATATCTTCAGTATAAACTACATTAGGTGGAATCTCAGAGAAGGCCGCCTCTTTGTCGACTTCCATAGCTTTATATGGATGCTTTTTATACTTAGGCCTTGGATTCTCATAAATATTGACTAAGACAACAGTTGCCATTGTTATCATTCACAAAATCTATCTAGGGTTTCTTGAATTTGATATGTTTTTAGCTCACAGTGTTTTCTTTGAGAATGCAAAGTTTTGTATACTCCATTAACTGATCTTATATAGGTTTGAATGGTACTGTTACACATTTATTGCTTTTTCCCATTTCCATCTTCCTAGGGTTTTGTAGCCGTTAACATTTCCCGCGACTTCGTAACGGTGTTTTGTTTGCCTTATGTCACACTATAGTACATATGATACACTTTTATGAATTTCGTGCATTTTTTCCCTTATTCTACTGGCTTATGATAATGTTTTAGGTGTGCTCCATTTACATACCCTATTAGGATTTTTCTATCTACAGGCTTGAGTCTCAATGCCCCGGATTTCACAATTTCGTGTATGTAGTAGGGTCCAATCCAATGTACCTTAAGCTTCTCTTGTTTCTTAAATTTGCTGTCATAGAGTAGGACTAAATCCCCTTCTTTAAATATTTTCAAGCGCAGGTTCATATCATGCTAGGCTTTTTATCGCTTTTGTTCCAGGTTTTAATTGTATGCCGCAATGAATCTGTTCTTGTCCAATTGTTCTAGGTTATCAATTCTTTGGGTTAAGGACTCTTCCTCACTTAATCGCAAGGTTAACGTGGTGTAAAAATTAGGGATTATGAAGTTCATAGGCACTATTGTGTACTCCCCATATACCAATTCAAATGGTGTAAACCTAGTGGTTCTTTTATATGAAGTGTGGTAGGCCTAGAGTACCGTAGGTACTTTTATATCCCAAGCTTCCCTATTTCCATCGCACATATTGGTTAGAGCTGTCCCAATTATCTTGTCTAAGGCATTACTAGCTCCATTTGCTTGTGGGTGATATGGTGAGCTTCTATTATGGGTGATCATAAAACTTTTTAAAAGTTTTGCAATTACTTTTATTTACAAAGTGCTTCCCTTGATCACTTGTTATGCTTAGGGGACAAACAAATCTTGTTATAATGTTCTCATATAAGAATTTTGTGACAGTTTTTGCTATGCAATCCCTTGTCAGTTCTGCCTCTGCCCATTTAGTCAGATACTCTACCTCGGTTATGATGAATCTGGCCTTAGAGTGTTTTGTGGGGGTTTCTATTGGGCCTACGAAGTCTATTTGCCCATTTTTCAAATGTTATCTATGCTAGTACTGGTTTTAGTGGCATTTCATGTTTTGCTATAGGTTTCCCTTTTTTAAATGGTATCTGTGCTAGTACTAGTTTTAGTGGCATTTCACTTTTATGGTAGGTTTCCCTACCCTCTAACATATATCATAGTTTTTGACATATTATTTTGCATCCCTATTTAAGGTAGGGCACCATAATCCTACCAATTTGATCCTTTTTGCTGTTGTCTCTCCGTAGTTATGTCCACTAGAAATTCCTTCATGAGCTTCTTGTAGGATAGCTTTTCTTTCATGTTCGTATACAAACTTTCTTATAATATCATCTTTTCCTAAGATATGTAGCTCTCCTTCTATCAATGTGTATGGTAGCACCTTCCACATTAGTGTTTGTTTGTCTTGTGGTGATGTGTCTTGTGGGAATTTGCCTGTAGACAATAAGATTTCTATTTCATGTAATTCTTTTGGTATCGCAGTTACCTTGAATAAGTTCGTGCCAGGAAAGTCTTCTTACTGACTATCTAGTTCTTCACCTATTTCTATTCAAATTCCTAGAATAGGAGTAACTACCGACATATTCTCCCTTGAGTAACTGGTCTATTCAATATATATTTCAAAGCCCCCCATAGTGGTGTGAGAGCTTAGACTCAGGGTTTGCCCCGTTGAGGTTCCGGGTTCGAAACCCACCAGGCTCACCCGATAAGCGTGAATTGCAGGTGGCTGTGCTCATCCCCAGAGGACTAGTCTCGCCTTTGCTCGCCCCCTCCTCGACCCCAACTTGGCAACTTGTAAGTCCAAGGTAAGGCGAGGGGGGTCGCTGGGCAGAGTCGCGGCCAAATCTAAAAATAGGAGGAAATGCTTTGTTTCTGGTGCCACTTCTTTGGGAGTTGGTGCACCTAAAGGGAGGCATGTTTTTCCCTTGGCGCACACGCCTTGGGAAAAGTACACCACTTTTTTGGCAAATTTTCCTCGTTGGTGCCTTGCTAGGTTGGTGCTCAATTACGAGGATAGGTGTCTCCAGTGGGTTGGTGCTCACAAATTCTACAAACATGGATTGGTGCTCACAAATTATGCAAGAGGGGATTCGAGTCTCTTGTAGGTTGGTGCCTACAAAGCTTGTAAGAGAATTATATATATAAGCAATATTTTCCTGTGGTTTTCTCCTATAAGGGTTTCCACGTAAATCTCATGTTCTCCTTGTGTTGCATAATTGATAGATCTTGTGTGATTGATATTGCTATGGTTGTTAAGATTTGAAAAAGGTAAAAGTTTGTCTTATACTGATTCACCCCCCTCTCAGTATAACTGTGTGCTCATCAGAACAATGGCAAAAAAGTGCGACAAGGTCAAACATGAATCTAAAAGGGCAATTTAATTGGCGATGGAGGTGGGAAAATGCGCTAAAAATGAAACACTTTGCAATTATAAAGCAAATTGCCATTCTAAATTAGCAATACCAACAAGGAAGTGCACCAAGCATGGTGAACAAATTAGTGAATTGCACAAAGTAAAGTGGGAATAATGGTTGAAAAAGCATGACATCAACAAAATTATGCATTTCCTATGGCAACACCAATAAGGAAAGGTGACTAAAGTGGCGATGATGGCAGAAAGGTACGACATGTTAAGTCACCTAAAGAAAACATTGATGCCAAAATTGAAGGATTTGAAAGCAAAATGCAACCAGTCATGAACAACTTTTGACATAGGCAACTTAATCAAAGGGAAAATTAGTGTTTTAAACAACAAAGCAATGCATCCCAACCATTCATTGATTTAGGTGCCTAGATTAAACAAAGAAAGCAAATCTTAAAGCAAAGGAAAGCCTTTCCAAGCTATTTTAAGTATCTATTGCCTCCTTTCAAAAGGATATAGATTTGATTTAAAAGCAATTTTAAAGTATTATTTTATTATTATTTTCCCCTATCAGCTTGTCTAAGAGAGCTTATAAATAAATGCCTTGAGATCATTTAATGTAATGAGAGTTTGTGTTAGGCTTATGTTGTAGAAGTGTATATTCAAGTTGAAGAGTTAGATTATTGTGTTGTAGGTATGAGAATTTGTCAAGCTATCAATAAACAAGATTTGTGTTTGACTTTGCGTGGCATCTATCTTCTATCTTTTGGAGTAGCTTTGTATACTTTTGGGTTATTGTTTCTTTTCAATCTCATGCTTCATTCATTGCTATCATTGATGTTGTTTCCTTTGTTCAAATTTAATGCTTTAATGCTAATTCATTGATCTTTGCTTTAATCATTGAATGACATTTTATCCAATTGCAAAATAGAAAAACTCATGGTAAGATAAAGTACTTTCAATCTTGTTCTCCTACCTCCAAGATACAAAAAGATAAGTCTAGATTGTTTTTCAAGTATTTTGTTTACATGCAAAACCCCTAGAAAATAATTTGTACAGTGTGCATAAATAACAAGTCTAGTTTACTTATTTTAGATTTTAGAAGTAAATTAAAGCACAAGCTTCCCTTGCTAATTTGAAGAGAGGATTTCCTCACACACTATATTGTTTTGTGTTGTCATGAAAGTGACGAATTAAAACTCCAACAAACTAAAACCCTCCTTTGAGACCGACCATGCACACCTAGCATATATCTCATCCATTTAAGCCCCTTGTTTTAGCTTATAGGCACACTTTTTTAGTGTTTGGGCCCTTTGGTTATGCCATAAAGAATGTGCACCACCTTTTTTATTGCCATGTGGAAAACTCAAGGGATAAGGTTCATTTCTAGAAAACTTATGATTACATTTTGCCAAGGAGAATTTTTTATTAGTTAAGCCATCTTTTTTCTACTAAGGCAAAAGTTGTAAGTGGTTAAACCAACATATATGTGCACTTGACTTAAGTCTCACAAACTTAAGCAAAGTTTTCTTCCCTTGATGCCAAGTTTTTTTTTGTCTTACGCTTGTTTTCCCCTTGGGTGGTAATTTACATTGGCTTAACCAAGCCTAGTGCACGCTTAGCAAACATTTGTCATGTTTTAGATGGGCTTGGTGGAGGATTTAGGTGGCTTTGCCACCTAAAAAGTACATCCAACTTACTTCTGCCACTTTCCTCTTACCCAAGGTGGAAATATCCATCACTTTAATCAATTTTACACTTAAAACTTGAGAGGAATTCTGATTACTTACTGCTTAGGCAGAAATTTTCGTGACTAAAGCCCAAGAGTGGGATTTTATGATGGTTTTGTCCACACAATTTTGCACCCATGTTATGACTTCATGCTAGGTGGAAAAAATTGTAACTTAAGCCAACTTTTAAGTGTTAAGGTGGAACTTTATAGTGGTTAAACCATTCTTAATGTGCACTTGCAATCTTTGCCACTTAATGCACTTAAAACTTAGGTGAAAAAACGTATGGTTTAAGCCAAAAAATGGAACTTTGGGCATAGATTCTTAGCCTTGTCACCACTTTCATGTGCTTGGTAGACTATTAGATGGTTTGGAAACTATAAAGTGTACCATCTTTACCTAGGCAAATAAATCTATTGTCACAACCATTTTTTGAAGTGCAAAGCAGTGATCTAACATGGTTTTGCCACCCTACATGTGCACCCTAGTTGGTTAGGTGAAAGGAGGAAACTTCAAGTTGAAGGAGGAAACTTTCGGTGGAGCTAGACAAGACATCAATCACCTTTACATGCATCTTGGGTAAAAATGTCTCATGGTCATCCTTATGAATGCTTGGGGAATTCCATAAAGCTGAAGCCACTTGTAGATCTAGGTGGAGGTTTTCATGACTAAAGCCTATGTAGAGATACATTCACTTATTGTGAGCTTTCCATTCCTTCTCTTTTATTGATGCCTTTAACATTATCTCGAACATCATCATTATTTTGTTGCAGAACATTTACAACCTCTATTAAGCTATGAAAGCTTGTTAGTCAAATAACAAGACCATGACACATCAACCTTGAATACTGATGGGGAAGACCACAACTTGCATTAGACTAACACATATTGCTGATTGATCATGATGACAAATGGAAAAAAGGTAAGTATAGACATTGAGTTCCCTATGAGGGCAATAGAGATACATGACCTATCTCCTTGATAGGTCATGTTTTATCAAATGTGTCCCTTGATCAATATATAAATAATTTATCACCTTATCCATTCATTTTCCCCTATTAGATTTTATATTTCAATATGTAAAAATATTCTATATTTACCATGTACTTATTAGAGTGACTAATGAAACATAAAGAGAGATGTATATATTTGTTATTACTTAGTCATTAACATAACTGATCAATTCGTTGGACATTCTCTCTTGTTTTCCCACAAGCAGTTAAGATCAATGTTCTCTTACAGTTCTCATATAACCTTTAAAATTATTTTCAGAATTAAAAAAATATTCATGATAGAATCTTCCTATACTCTTAAATATTCCATGAAAACTTTAGCTACAATTATGCAAGTACAATAGGGCAATTTTTTATAGCAGCACAAAAACTTGACATAGCTAACTAGAGAAGCTACAATACGAGATCCTAACCATTTACCAAAATGTCTACTAATCGGGGAGTTTAAAGCTAAAGATCATTGTTTACTGGCAATGTGGTGTTTCACACAGACATGGAGTAAACGAAATTATACAACAATAACTATAGTGTGTATGATTCATACCAGAATTGCACAGAATAGAGCATTGTTTCCATTCATTAAATATATCAGTATTACACTACAATGTCACAATGCTGCCTCTCGATTACAAGTATCGACTCAATATATAACTTATGCCAAGGTTGGTTGAGATACCAACCGTTGGCAATGACTACACAACTATCCAACTGTTGGGGTTAACCCGATAACACTCCTAAACTTAATTGTGCACAACATTAATTAATTCATGATTATTTACTTGGCCGACTACGGTTGACTACAATTATGACCGACTACATCATCCCCCCCACAAAATTAGTCATCTTCCAGACAATAGAAAACCATGAAGTATCAAGTGACATTAAGTAAGCTCTGCCAAACTGACGACAATGCTGAAGTAGGAGTTGTGTAAAAGTAGAACCAACACATTCAGAATACCTGCCAGTAGACCAACCAACCAAGGGACCCAATCTGATAGCACACTGAATGCTGCGAATGTTGCACCCCATTGCTCACTGAATCAAGATAGTACTAATTTGATGGGGGTTTGGGGGCAGCGCCCCTAGCGTGCTCCCTATTGGGATACAAGGCGGGGTTGAGGGGCAACGCCCCTACTGCCAAGCCCAAAATAAGACTTTTAAAACCATTCGGATCTTCATGATGCATATCATTTTTCTTTGGATGTTTGACAAAATCCAGCTCATTTGCAATCCAAAAACTCGTACGGTCTGCTGAGAACAAGAATTAGTACGGCAGTTTAGAAACTCTTGACTCCTTCGTACGGTTGTACGGTCTGAGGATGTACGATAGGCAAAACATTAACTCGTACGGTTCGAATTGCAGAACGACTTGAATCTCCTTCATACGCCCTGTGTTTTTCTTCTTAACTTTTTTTTTGGTTTTCTTCCGAGCTTCCAATCGACCATATGCATTGCAGTTAGGGGTTTATATTGCAATTTCGGGCTTTAGGATGTCACATGCGGGGTGGGGTCGTACGATCTTGGTCGTATGGCTTGGGTCGTACGACTCACTTCTTCCCTTTTTTTAAGAATTTTTTTTTCCAATTTCTCTCGACATTTTTTTTTGTCTTTTCCAATTTTTCATCTATGTCAAACTGAATCGAATTTTTCTATTTTTCTCTGACGGGGTCCACGTTCGATCAGCAACTCCGACTGTAGAATTTTGTCGCGTAAATTGTCTCATAATATTTCTCTGTGCCATATCCTCCAATTCAATTATTTTAACTTCATTATTCGGAGACGTACCTTTATTGATTTTGTAATCGTCAGTAGGGACCGAAACTATTGTCTTTCTTGGACCCAGAATTGTTGTCTTTCGGAAGCCGCGTACTACGTTCGGCAAACTGTCTGACTTTTTAACATCATTTTTTCTCTTGTTTTTCACCGATTGCCAAAAAATTGCAAGTCGGCGGAATTACTCTATAGTCCTTATTCCTTCTGTATGGTCTCTTTCTAGCTGGTGTTTTCAATACTGGGCTCCTGTAGTTAGTTCCCTCATCCTGATTCACCTTGCTTGCCACTGGCTCCTCGTACCTGATCACTTTGTCTGGTTCAAATTTATGTGCAAGTGTATCATCTATCTTGGCTTCACCCTTTGTATATTCTTTCTGTGCCTCTTCTGGTCGACTTGTCTCTGCTAGTATTTGCTCTGATGTATTGTCTATTCTAGCCTCTCCTTCCTTATACTCTTAATATGCTTTTGGAAAAGTGTTACTTATTTCCTCCTGATTATTACCTTCCTCCCTTTTGTCACTCATTACTGGTTCTCTCTTGCCAAGTGGTTGAGTGTTTGTTAATCCATCAAGTGCTTCATTCGTCAACAATGTTTCACTCGGTCCAATGTTGTCGAGTGTTTCACTAGTCACCCGAGAGCATTCACCACTTTCTCTTATTGAAATCATGTTACACTCCAGTTGGAAGAATTCATAGTCTTCCATCTGCCAATGAAATAACCTGTTCAGTGAATTTGTCTCATCCTCTGAGCATTCATGGAGGTCGAGAATGCCTTCCTCGTTTGACTGTATGGTTCCTCTTTCTCCCTCCATTTTGCATCCTTCCTCACATTCTAAATCTGATGATGCCAATTCTTCGCTCACTGTTTGATTTATCAAATCAATCACATACTTTCTTTTATTGCTTTTTATGGAGAGTGTTTCTTTTCCAATTATGATCCGCTCTGGCTGCCACCGGCCATCCTCTTCCAAGCAATGTGTCATACCGTCTCTTCTGCATCGGGATGACTACGAAGTTTAGCAAGAACGGCTGTGTCCCGATTGTCACCTTCTCCGCCATCAATGTTCCCAACGGCTTGATGCCATGCTGGTTGGCGTCCACCAATTGGAATGTCGGTGGCCAGAGTGTAGGTTTCCCAAGACTCTTCCATGTGTCTTCGGGTAGTACGTTGACTGTTGCTCCTCCGTCGATGATCGTGTTTAGGATTTTCCCTCCAATCTCCATTTGTACGATTGCTGGCTTTTTCTCGATGTTAACCGACAGTAACATTGGGTCGATGACTTGTTCACCTTGCAGTGAAGGCTCTACTATTAATTCCTTTTATCGACCTTCCTGTTGCTATTGTTGGTCATTATTGACTACATTTGTGATTGCCATTCCGAGTTGTGGCATAGTTCGGAGAAGGTCCATCACCTTGATAGGTACGGTAGTTTGTAGCATCTGTCGGACAATATTGTTCTCCGCCTTTGATCGCCAAGAGGTACTTGGAATATCCAGAGTGGTCTTCTCTTCCTTCGTCATCGCCCGCTCCACTTCTACTTTTGCTTCTTTCATTCTTTGCTTTTCTATACGTGGATTTGGGTAGACAACCTTCTTTGCCTGGACTCTGGTGGTGACCACCAGTACCTCTTGGTTTTGTTCTTCCACATTTAGCATGTTGATGCCTTTCTGCATTGGGCAATCATTGTCTTCATGATCACCCAGTCCACACCATTTGTACAGTCTTCCCCTAGGGTTTTGGCCATTTTGACATTCTCGGGTGAAGTGGCCCCATTCATTACACTTTCTACACTGTATCATGGGCCTCCCCTTACTGTCGTACTGTATTATGTTTCTCGAACTTCTATTGCTTCGGTAACCTCCAGGGGATGCATGGCTATTGTACTGGGGCTTTGGTGGTGTGTTCAGTGGTGTTGACAGTTCTCCTTGAGTGAAGAGTACTTGCGTACCCCTTGCTTTCAGATTGTATGGGCATTCCTTGATGGAATGTCCCATTACTTGGCAGATATCACAAAATAATTTCCTCGGACAATTTGCTTTTATATGTCCTTTGCAGTCAGTGCACCACAACTCTCGGCCCTCTTTCGTTGTTTCTTTGTTGGCATTGAATTCTTTCATCATGCGTAACACATCTCTTCTTAATGCTTGGATGGTTTTTGATTCCCCATCACTGCTGTCGTCGGTACTCTCCTCATCGTCGGTCTGCTTCTTTCCTCGGGAGGATTCTTATTTTCACTTTCTATATCCATCGCTCGATTGTACACTTCAACGTATGATGACGGAGGTACAACTTTCATTTTCTTCCTCAATGATGGGAGTAGTCCTTCGATGAACCATCTCTTCTTCAGTCCGTCGACTGGTTGAGTCTCTAGTTTCTCCAACAACTCCTTGAGTCGGCGATTATACGCTCACATTCTCATGTTTTCCTTGTTTAGTGTTGTATATCTTTGCTACAATTTCATTGTCATCTCTCAGCAATTTGAATTCATTTTGGAATGCCTTCTTCAGTTCTTGCCATGAGGCTTTCTGTGCTACTTCAAGATCTGTGTACCGGTCTATAGCACTATCTCTCAGTGTCGTTGGAAATGCTTTCAACTAGTAGTCCACATCATCTTGCCCATTGGCTATCCAAATTGTCTCGCACGTCTTGCAGTGCCGTACTGGATCTTCTGACCCATTCCCCGTAAATTTTGGCAGCTTCTGCCTCTCGGTTGGCAGAGTCACCATCCTTCCCCGATGCCCTCCTTATGCGTTGGACTTGACTGGACTAGTTCTCTCGCAACGTCTCGGTGTGTCACTTGCACTCTCGGCCACGTTCGAGTCTTCCCCATGTTCTTTGTCGGTGTCCTCTACACCTCGAGTCTCCTCGGGTTTGTTCCGGTACTCCCTCTGCCCTGGGGTCTTAGGCTTAGATCTTCCAGCTCTTGGCCCTTCGTCGTCCGATATGGATAACTCTCCGATGCGGCGTATGTTGTTTTCAATTTCTTCTGTCAATTCATTTTCATACCCTTTTTCTTTGTCAGTAGTGTCTTGAAAATTACTTCGTCAATTTCGTCAATGAGATTTTGGCGTAACTCGGTATCTTGATTTATTTCATGACGATGTTCATTGGCTTCTTCGGCAATGTGTCTCAGTCTTTTCCTTCGTTCTTGTTCTTTTAATCTCAATGATCTTCGTGTTCTTTCCTCTGGTGTTTCTTGCCCACTTGGTACTCGGTTCTTATCCTTATTGAGTTGTATGGGCATTAATTGCTACTCGTACGGGCCTTAGTTGCCAAACGTACGTCTTCGGCTTGTATCTCGGCTTGGCAGTCTGGTGAGGGGATGGTCGACCTCTTGGTTGACGTGCAGTCGATCCCAGATGACCTACTGAGGGATCTCTCGTGTGAGAGCCTCCCTCCGTACGTGGTCCTTCAACGGGATTTCCCACAAACTGCAGAGGTCTTCCGTCAGAGTGTCTTCACGATCCTCGTTTGCTTGTACCGGCTCTTCGGTCGGCCGCCCCATCATGACGCCATTATCTGTTTGGGTGATCACCGAATTCACTTAGGCAACAACGCCAAATGTTTACCCGCAATATGATGTTTCAGAAAAAACTTGGAGTAAACGGAATTAAACAACAATAACTATAGCGTGTATGATTCATATCAGAATTGCACAAAATAGAGCATTGTTTCCATTCATTGAATATATCAGTATTACACTACAATGTCACAATGCTGCCTCTCGATTACAAGTATCGACTCAATATATAACTTATGTCAAGGTTGGTTGAGATACCGACCATTGGCAATGACTCCACAACTATCCAACCATCGGGGTTAACCCAATAACACTCAAACTTAATTGTGCACAACATTAATTAATTCATGATTATTTACTTGGCTGACTACGGTCGACTACAATTATGACCGACTACAATCATCAAGTTTGGAGGCTAAACAGGGTTCTCATCAGAATATAATGCTAGCAATTGGAAGAAATCTGTCTTATACTTTGGTTGTGTAAGTACCTGCTTTAGGCAGTTCCTTTGTTTTTGGCCTTCGAGGAAAGAAAAAAAAAGAGTTTACAATTTACTTCTCTTTTGAAAATACACATTTTTTAGTGAACAAAAAGATAAAGTATATCATTTGTCTAACGCAAGGCATCTTTTATGGGCTTTTTTCACCGGTTACCTACTTTTTCGCAAAATTTCTAAAAACCTGAGATTTGCTAATTAGCTAATGAGACTTGTCATCTCTTTTGATTGGTCTCTCGTGATCTTCGAAGAACTCACTCTTGATTTTTCCCCGATTCTATGTCATGTCATGAAGGATGGAGATACTGTTTTATCTTTCTCTGGGGGGCTAGAACACTGGCCTTTGAGGCTTGGGTGTAGAAGTTGCTAATTGAGAACAAAACAAGCTTCAGTGGAGGATGCAGAATTTTCAACTTTCACATCCAGTGAATGAGATTCATAAGAAAAAACAAGAAACAAAAAATGTGACATGCTTCAATTAATGATAAAGATAAATGAGAGTCTCAACTTTAAAAGAGAATTTGTAATCTCTTCCCCAGGACATACAACCGATAAAATGGAATGGACATTTCTATTTGACATTTGACCTTAAGTATGGTAGAATTAGGCTGCCTGGATGCTAGAAGAATAGAATTCTATAAATAGTGTAGGAAGTTAAATGACATGTAATAGAAATGCAATTAAAAGTGAGTATGTACCCCTTCAACCTTGCCACTAGACTACTAGGTTAAGAGTTCCTGACACTGAAAGCTAATTCATCAGCAGTTTGCTCTCTACTGATTGCATATGTAAAAATATTTAAGAGTCTGTGTTTACTTTACTGGGGAAACAAGAAGAGCAACATACTAAATCAGCTTACTGAGGAATGACAAGCAAATTTGTTAACAAACTTTGAAGGAAAGTCTATATGCCATATCTTTTTGAATGTCTCCTAGAAAAACCAATCTCAGGACACTCATAATAATCTATCCTGATCACGTCCTATATTACACTTGCAATCATGTTTCCTGATACAGCATAGAGAGCCTTTTGTCATTCTCCCAAATGAGATATCCATTTGACAAGGCAGCATGAGAGATTGCAACCATAACATTCTTAGGAGCTATAAAAGATCAACTTTCTTCTTGTTTCTGATTTCATCACTCGAAATGTTGGCTAATCCAACATATTCTGCAATGTACTGTGCTTGCTGGCGAGCTTTCTGTTCTTTTGCAAGCATCATTTTCTGCTTTTCCTCCGCATCACTTGAACTTGCACGTAATTGCCTTGAACGAAATTCAGCTGCCTGAGACTGCAGGCAAATAATCTTATGTTAGTGTATATCAATGTAATTCATGACAGGTGAGCCACCATCTAAACAAAATTGGAGTGTTCAACAAACATAAATCTGTATTTTCAATCCAAATTTTTCTTGCAATCAGTATTCCTACAATTTTCACCTTTAATGTACAAAGTAGTTTCAAGTTGGGTTAAGTTGGCATTTCAGAAAGGATGATGAGTGGACTACAAGTCACAAGGAAGGAGCTGAGGATTGAAAATATTTAGGTAGACCTAAATTATCATATAAGGAAAGCTTACTGTGGTCAAGCTAGGCAAAATGCTGATGATCACTAAGATTGGAATATGAAGATAATTTTCAATTTGGTAATTTATAAGCAGCTACAAATGCACAAATGGAAGACAGCTACGGGCTACCCTTGAAAATAAACTGCAAAGAATGCAAATATACCAACAAGATGTCTAAGAGTTCATAAAATGCATTCGGATAAGATATCTAGTTGAGTCCAAGACCCCAAGTTACAAGTAATTCATTTGTGGAAAATGGGTTCTTTTACAGATTTCATGATGCCAATTTAGCACCACAGGTTCAGCACAATGGGAAAAAGGTCGATAAACTAGTTGGTCTTGGATAACATTTTTTTAAAAAAATAAGGAAAAGAAGAAATTTACATTTATAAAAATGGATACCTAACTATGTCTGCTATTTCTGGAACTGCCATAGAAAACAGTACTAGCTTCTAAGACTTTCAGAACAGTGTGGAGACAATTGCATTTCAATTTGCATACAACTGGTCTAGTAAGGGATAAATCCTGCCTTTGTTTGCCTGCATGTAAATCTTAAACTAGAATATCTGAGAATATTTCCCAAATTATTTCTTTTTTAATTAGTCATTGACTCAAGAGAAGCCTATTGAGTTTGAACTTGGCCTAGAGCCCATGCAATGGAGACGATGCAGATAGGCCATAATTTTTTTATATATTGGAAACTCTTCAATATGTCATACTAATCAAAATATATTTTTAAAGTACATTTTAATTGTTATCCTTGAGAGGGAAAATGAGGCCTGCTGGTGCTATATATTGAGGAGTTTGCTGGCCTTTGAGACATCTGCCAATTTATTCAGTCTTTCCTATCATAGTTTGAGCCTTGTCTTCAGCTATAGGATTCGAGGAGAAAAACCCTTGGATTCCAAAGATTAGAGGACAAAACCCCTTTGGTTTCTTGAAGATTGGAGGATGAAAACCCTTTGATTTTCTAAGGGCAATCTCACACAGAGGTTGTTTTGTACTTTAAAGCTTTGTTCGGATTTCAGCATATATTTTGGTATTTGCAACAAGTTTTGTATTTCTAAAGATACAACATAGTCTGTGGGAAGATTGGAAAGTCTCATAGGGCAAAGTGCATGGGAATGTGGGGCAGACAAGGACTTGTGGAACTTTTGGCAAAGTGGAATAAGTCTACAAGTCCATGGAGGTCTGCAAAGGTGAACTTGAATGGGTGTGGGAAAATGATGCAGATTCAGAAGTGATGGATGTCTAGAAATTAGGAATAATTCTGCAAGGGTGAAAATGGAAGAATACGAATGATTTGGGCTATGGGAGAAATGTGGAAATGCAGAGGCAATTGGGACTTAGGAAACTTTGGAAAATTAAAATAAGTCCACATGAAACCCGCAAGTCTGCAAGGAGTAGTGAAAAATGAAATGGGCTTGTAGAAGTTCAAGTCGGAAGGGGAGGTCAGACTGGAAAAGATGGAAGATGGGTAGCAGAATCCCACAAAACATGTCATTCAAATATTCTAAGAAAATGTGGGGTTCAACTGAACATCCGAACTTCAAACTAAAGGGATGGAAATTTAGAAGTCCAAGACAAATGCATAAACGATCACCTTTGTAAAAGTTTACTTGATATTTGCGAACAGTGCAGGGATCATTTGGACATCCGGACTTTAGACCAAAAGTTGAAAAGTGGAAGAAGTCTGCGGAAAACCCACAATTTCGCAGTAAAGGTGAAAAGGCAAGAAAGCGAGAGAAGGAAGTTTGGGGGATCAAGAGGGAAGTCCGGACATCCAGATGGGGTCCACAATTATGCAAAATGGAAGAAGGAAGTGGGAATGCGAGAAAATGAGGAAGGGAAAGACTTTTGCCAAAGGTGCAGAAGTTTGCGGAAAGTCTGCAAATGCGCTAAACTACATAAGTGCAGAAAGAGAAGGGAAAGGTGGCAAATTGCCGCAGTCCATGGAAGTTTTGCAAACCTACAAAATGATAGAAAATGAACAAAGACTCCCTAGACATAGAAATTTCTTGGAGTTTTACAACTTTTAGTACATGACAAAAACATGGGGGAAGGCAAAGAACAACACCAAGCAAGGAAATGGCTAAGGGGACCCATTGAAGGAATTCTCAGATCGGTTATAGATAATGGGCAAAAAAGGGCTAAGGCAACAAAAGAAGCACCAAACTCAGGAGATTTTGCAATTTTGGGACATACAAAATATGTGCCTAACACAACCAAGATATAGGCTCCCTCCAGCATCCCATGATGCTTGGAAAAAGATAGTCAAATGAATCATTTCAAAATCCAAAACCCTTCAACCTCCACTCACTACCTATGACAAAACGAGTTCATTGGCTTACTAGTATATTGTTTGCACTTCATGGCAAGTTCATAACGGTGAACAACCATTCACCACTAGGGTTCGTGTGCTTGTTAGGGTGAACAAGCTATTTTTGCCACAATGACTAACACATTCACCCCTTGTGTAAGTGGTGAATTCACCAATTTCACCTTATTAATTAGGGCCGACGTCTGCAAACTAAACCAAAGTGCATAGAGATGTTTTAGACCATCCCACACACCATCAAATACACTTTTACAACTGCCATACCACATGTATCATCCATTTTGCTGACAAAATGCTCCCACTAGTGCAAATCCTAACAAGTGACCTCCAACTAACCCTAGTGGTTCAACCCATTTCATCCAATTTTTGGACCATACCTCCCCCATGCCTTTGGTCCCTAATAAGCTTAGGTACTGATCAAATGTGGGAACTTTCTTCCCACCTCCTCTCTAGAAACCCACTTTGCTTTGCTTGGAAATTGCCCTTTCTGACCTATCAATCACACTTCATGCTCACCTTGCTAGGTCCGTCTTACCTTGTTGTTGAAGACATCATTTTCCAATTCTTCTTGTTCCTTAGCTGCAAAATCTTCCATGCTTAGCATAAGAACATCATCCTCTTCAACATGCAATGAAGGTTCAAACAACCTCAATTTGTCAACATTAATAATGGAGAAGATCTTCATGTACTTGGACAAATCTAATCTGAAAGCATTTTGACTCGTGTGCTCTATGATCTAAAATGAACCATATCTCTATGGTTTGAAATTCCTATTGGTGGCTTGAAGTCTCTCTTTGCCAAAGGTATACCCAAACTTTGTCACCAAGATGAAAGTGCTCTATCCGATGTTGATCATGGTGACATTCCTTGAGTGTTTTCTGAACTTTGAGATGGATTTGTCTCACCTTATCAATGAACTTGGTAGTCTTATCCACCTTTGCATCTCCTTTTTCTAGCCCCTCTTTTGATTGTCCATGGCAAGCATCAAAATGGCTAAGCGGCAAGTAACCAAATCAATCCTTGAATGGAGATAGATTCATTGACAAATGAATGGCTCTATTATAAGAGTGCTAAATGCAGACCAAATGTTCATCCCAACCATTTGGATACCTCTGATTGTAACCACGTAGCAGCTGCACCAAAGTTTTATTGATTGCCTCCTTTTGTCCATTTGTTTGGGGATAAAACACCTTAGACTGCTTGAGTTTAATATCTATTCAACTCCACAAGGTGCATCAAAACTTGCTTAGGAATCTTGTATCATGATCTGAAAGGATACTTTCTCGAAGTCCAAAGTGTATCCAAACACTGTTAAAGAATAACTCAGATGCATCACTTCGAGTAAGTGTCTTTTTGCAAGCAACTAGTGTAGTCGGTCACAATTGTAGTCGGCCGTAGTCGGCCAAGTAAATAATCATAAATTAATTAGTGTTGTTAAGTTAGGAGTGTTATCGAGAATTAACCCCGACGGTTGGATAGTTATAGAGTCGTTGCGAACGGTTGGTATCTCAACCAACCTTGGCCGAGTTATATATTGGTTTAATACTTTGTAGTCGGGGGGACCCCGCAACATTGTGACATTGTAGTGTAATACTGATATATGCAATGAATGGAAACAATGATTTATTCTGTGCAATGCTGTTATAAATTCATGTTCTATGTTATGCACTATACTACATAATTCTGTTTACTCTATGTCTGTATGAAAATCACATTGCCAACAAACATTTGGCGCCGTTGCCTAAGCGAATCTGGTGAACATCCAGACAGGAGAATAGTGTCGTGATGGGGCAGCTGACCGAAGAGCCAGTACAAGCAAACGAGGATCGTGAAGATGCTCTAACAGAAGACCTCTGCAGTTTGTGGGAAATCTTGTTGAGAGAACCAAGCGGGAAGAGGAGGAACAAGATACAAGCCGAAGACGTACGTTTGGCAACCAAGGCCCGTACAAGTAGCAATTAATGCCCATACAACTCAATAAGGATAAGAACCAAGTACCAAGTGGGCAAGAAACACCAAAGGAAAGAACACGACGATCATTGAGATTAAAGGAACAAGAAGAACGAAAGAAAAGACTGAGACAAATTGCCAATGAACATCGTCATGAAATAAATCAAGATACAGAGTTACACCAAAACCTCATAGACGAAACCGACGAAGGAATTTTCAAGACACCGCTGACAAATAAAGAAAAAGGGAATGAAAATGAATTAGCAGAAGAAATTGAAAATAACATACGCCGCATCGGAGAGTTATCCATATCGGACGATGAAGGGCCGAGAGTTGGAAGATCTGAGCCTAAGACCCTAGGGCAAAGGGAGTACCGAAACGAACCCGAAGAGACTCGAGGTGTAGAGGACGCCGATAGAGGACGCGGGGAAGACTTGAACGTGGCCGAGAGTGCAAGTGACGCATCAGGACAATCAACGAGACCTCTGGAGACACAGAACATGACAAATCTGAAAGAAACCACGACCAACACACCTTCCCGACTGCCTTCGGGGAATACACAGAAGGGATCGCCGAGATAGATAGTACACCTGCTCACAACTTTGGAGCCGAGGGAAAGATCAAATACGAGGAACCATCCATGGAGAGGCTAAATCTGGGTGAAGAAAGTAACCCTCGAGTAATACTGGCAGGGGATGATTGGAATCCCGTCCTCAAAGCAGCGGCATTCAGGATCTTTATAGAGTATAAGGTGTTTGCTTGGACGTACAAGGACTTGAAAGGAATCCCTCCAGAACTATGTGTTCATAGGATTCCCCTGGTACCTGGAGCACATCCTGTGAGGAAACGACCATACAGAATGAATAAAAATTATGCGGCCAAAGTCGAGGAGGAGATAGAGAAGATGTTGAAGGCCGGAATTATATTCAAAGTAGAAACTAGCGAATGGGTCTCTCCCATCGTCATATCACTCAAAAAAGAGGGTGGGCAGATCAGAATGTGTGGATTTTAGATGCCTGAATGCAGTTACTATCAAGGATCCATTTCCCATCCCGTTTACAGACTCAATTCTAAAAGAAGTAGCCGGCCATGAAATATATTCATTCATGGATGGATTCTCGGGGTACAACCAAATTAGTATTGCGAAAGAGGATAAACTGAAGATGACATTTGTGGTCAAGGGCGGTGTCTATGCATACAATTGGATGCTGTTCGGTCTCTGTAATGCACCGGCAACCTTTCAAAGAATTATCTTGCACATTTTTGATAAAATGTCAGTAGGAAATTTCAAGGCATTTTTGGATGATTGGTCGATCTATAGCGATCAACAAACACATTTGAAGGCACTTGCTGAATGCATTGAGCGTTGCGGAACTGCACGGTTGGCATTGAATCCGAAAAAGTGTCGATTCATGGTGCCTCAAGGGAAGTTATTGGGTCACATTGTATGCAAAGCAAGACTGAAAGCAGACCCAGATGAGATACGGGTGATCGTGGAGATGGAAGCCCCGAGTGACATCACAAGAGTAAAATCATTCCTTGGTCACGTCGGATATTACGGACGGTTCATCAAGAATTTTGCCAAGATCTCTTGCCCACTCGACATGCTAACAAGGAAGGGAGTCCAATTTGTATGGTCTGATGAACACTAGAAGGCATTCGAGGAACTAAAGAACAGATTGATAAGTGCATCCATACTGGCATACCCAAACTGGGATAAAGAGTTCCATGTACACGTCGATGCCTCAAATTTTGCAATCGGGGCCACATTGGCATAGGTGGGAACCCATGGTCTGGACCACCCGGTGTATTTCGCCAGCAGGTTACTTTCGAAGGCAGAAAAAAATTATAGCACAATCGAGAGGGAGGCTCTTAGAATGGTGTATTCAGTGCAAAAATTTCGGCACTACCTGTTGGCAACACCATTCACATTCTACGTCGACCATCAAGCACTTATGTATTTGGTGAATAAACCGATCATCCAAGGGAGAATCAGTCGATGGCTACTCCTCTTGCAGGAATTCACTTTCACCATCATAGTGCGACCAGGGAAGAGTCATATAATAGCAGATCAGTTGTCACGCATTAGGTCAGGGGAACCGGCCAAAGGAGTAAATGAAGACTTCCCCCACGTTCATCTCTTCCAGATCACAGCACTGCCATCATGGTACGAGAAGATTGGTGAATACTTGTCGACGTCAACATTCCCTCAGGAAATGCCTTCAAATGAGAGAAGGATTGCACTGAAAAGCAAGACATTCCAGCTCATAAAGGGGTTGCTCTATAAGATGGGACCAGACCATATCCTGAGGAGATGTGCCATGGAAGAAGTAAGGGGTGTACTAGAAGAAGCACATGAGGGATTGGCAGGAGGGCACATGGGTCCGGATGCCACAGCTAGACAAATTTTGCTAGCCAGACTATGGTGGCCAACACTGTATGCAAATGCCAAAGAATGGGTATTGGAGTGCGACACGTGCCAGAGAGTAGGGAAACCATTAAGGAGGGACTATATGCCTCTGTGGCCAACTCAGCCTCAAGAACTTTTCGAGAGGTGGGGACTAGATTTTGTGGGACCATTGAAGGTCAGCCAACTGCATCGATGTCTATACATAGTGGTAGCCATCAAGTATTTGACGAAATGGGCAGAGGCAAGAGCATTGGAGGACAATACTGCCTTAAGCATTGCAAGATTCATCTATGAACAGATAGTAACAAGATACGACATACCCATACAGTTGACGAGTGATCGTGGGGGACACTTCATCAATCACGTGATCAGATTGATGACAACGGAGTTTAAGATCTTTCATACACTGTCGAGTCCGTACTACCCAAGAGTGAATGGGTTAAGTAGAATCAACAAATAAGGTGTTGATCTCGATGATCTACAAGTCCTGTGGGATAGAAGGGGCAGACTGGGAAAAAAGACTACCAGCCGTACTATGGGCGTATCGAACGACGTACAAGGTAACCATGGGAGACACCATTCCAACTCATGTACAGCCAAGAAGCAGTGGTAGCTACAGGATACCTAGTCCCAAGCCTAAGAGTAGCAGTAGAGAACAGATTAGGGGACACAGAGAGTCTACAAGAACGACTATTCCAATTAAACAAACTTGATGAAAAACGGATCATGGCTCAATGGTCCATAGAAGTGATGCAGAAGAGGAGGAAATTCTGGCACGACAAACACATCCACCGAATGAACTTCCGACCGGGACAGTTGGTCCTCAAGTATAACGGTTGTAACGAGATCAAACCCGGTAAGTTCAAAGTTCGTTGGTTGGGACCGTTCAAGGTACGGGAAGTACTGGACAATGGGGCTATAAGGCTGGATAACCTTGACGAAACCCAAATCAGTGACACAGTGAACGGGTCAAAACTGAAGAAATATAAGCAGAAAAGGGAAGAGACAATAGAAATCAACATGTTGGGATACGCAATGATGGAAGACACAACAAAGAGGACCAATGGAATATGCTTCTGGAGTGCACCATATGAACCTGTAACCGGGTTTTTTGGACCAAGAACAATGCAAACCGGCATTCGAGAAGGGATGGTCGATAGCGACATTATTGAAAATGGCGACGATGACACTCAAAATGAGGAGGAACAGGCAAGGAACCGGTGGATAGCCGAATGCAACAAGGTAAGGGATAAATTTGAATTCTTATTACCAAGAGAAATAAAAACTCCGGTGAGAAGGTATGTAGCGGAGAGCATGTTCATAATTGAAAGGTCACCCTATGAGAATGAGATTCTACAATTAAGGATGAAGAACCAGGGAACCCCATATGTCCAGATTCCAAGAAGTTGAATTTGGAAAGCGAAGTTCAGGACCAAGAGTATGAGGATGAACAGTGACGGAAGAAGATTCCAGTGGACCCAGGAACCGATGGGATGGAACTTGAGGATGATGCAAGATGAAAATATAGTAGTGGATCGGATATGGGAACTGGAAGAAGTCGATCAATGCTGCTCCAATGATTGCCTCCGACAGAAAGGGTCTATACAATGTATATTTCGTCACATGACAGAAATCGAGGTCGTGGAAGACAAAATCGAGGTCGTGGAAGAGACCGAGGTATGCACATTTTTGAAAAATGATCTACAAAAACAAAAACATAGTCATAACCATGTTTTGTCTTCAGCAATCCACCTCCAAAGTTCACAGATATGCTCTCCCATGGCAAAGAGTGATCTGAAAAAAGTTGGAATTCATGCTCAATAGCACGTTTTGAGGGCAGCCCTTTAGGCTCCAAAAACAATTCTAAAAATTGCTTCACTAAATCACCAATTTCTCTATGATCTTGATGAGTGTGCAGACCATGCAACTGCTTTACAATAACCCCTTGCTGCTCTTCTTTGCCCGTAATAATCAAAAGTGTAAACTTCCCACTTGCATTAATTAGCTTCTTGGTCTGAGAAGCGCTTAGCATGGAAACTTTGGCTTTCTTCACCAAAGCATTCAATGTGAATGACTCCCCATTTAGCACGGTCTTATATTGGTTAGGCCTATGGAAGTATATGGCATCCCTCTTGTACAAATATGGGCTTCCAAAGAAAACCCCATACACATTTGAAGGAATGATATCAATCAAAATTTCATCTTTGAAATCAGCCCCTATGTAAAATAACAATTTACATTATTTCTTGACAAAAATATCCGCTCCTTGCTTGAGCCAACCAAGTGAATAGGGCCATGGACGATCCATGGTCCTCAATTGCAACTCGCCAACTAGTTTTTGTGAAATAAGATTCTCTTGAGAGCAAGTGTTGAACAATGAATCCACTTTCTTGTCCTTAGTTCAGATTTTAATATGGAACAACTTCCCCGAGTTCTTCTTTGGCATTAGAACTCTCACCAACTATACAAGTATCCTTATGCACCACACATGAAATCCTACCATTCAATCAGAGTTACCATGGATTTCCTTACCTTTGTCCATGAAGGTTGAATTGGAAACTATCTTCTTCTTTATCCATGAAGGCACAAGATCTGGGTGTAGTTTCCAATACTTCTCATCCAAATATTTGTCCCTATGACAATGTGAACAATGGAACTTGCCTTTCTCTTTCCCTTTGTCCTTCTTTTGAACTGAAGTACTGGATTTCTTCTTGGACTTTCCTTGCTCTTTATCCTTGTGATTTCCTCCACCTTGCTGCTGTCCCTGTTTTTCCTTGTTCTTTTGCTTAAATGAAGAGATTTTCTGCTTGGGCACACACTTTGTCAATATCTTGGGGGTTTGCCATGAGTACATGTCTCTTCAGGTGCCCAAACAACCCTGCGATGTACTTCATCAGCACTTCCTTGTCCACAATGTCCCTCCCCAATTAAACTGCTCTGTTTTGGAATTCACTTGTGTACTTTGGCTTTGCCTTTGCCAGAAATAGTGCCACTGCATTGCACATTCCTCATGGCAAATGGGATAAAATTGCTACTTGAGCAGTGTTTTGAAGTCCTCCCATTTAGATATAGGAACTACTTTCCTACACTCCAAGGATAATGCATAACTTCCATACCATGTTAATGCATGTTTAGCAAGCTTGAGCCAAGCAAATGAAATTTGTTGTGCAGTGAGTTTATGAAGACTGAAATACACTTTCATCTGCAATATTTGTTGATCAAGTTTCTCCTCAATTATTTCACCATCATAGAACTAAATGTCTAATTTAGCTTCAGCTTTGAAGAAACTACCTTTTGAGGTTTCACCATGTTCAGATTTGGACATTTTTGGCTCTTTTTCCTCGTCATGAGGCCTAGTCATACACAACCTCCCTGTTAAAGCAATCAATATGTTCTCCAACCAATCAATCTTGCCCACCAAAATAGTTATTCTTTCAACATCATCTTCTAGCTGCTTGAAACGGGCCTACCACCATCTTCATCCCTTGCCATAACCCTTCTTGCTCTTGTCCAATCTCAGATTTGTACAGTACTAGATTATCACTTCCACTTGATCTAGTGAATGGATACCATGTCCACAACCTCAAATACTGATCCTTTGTCGCTTTGATACCACTTGATCTGCAAAAGACTGAGGTTATGCCTCTAGTCCTTACCAAAAATGAACCTGCTAGCTCTTTCAACATAAACACTTCATTTTACATTGCAATATCAATTCAAGATAAATATTACAACTATTTACAAATGCTCACAAACTGATGACAAACATGGAAACACAAAAAAGAGATCTCACACATTAAAATGGTAGCATACACCAAGATAATGCTAGAGTAAACCCAATATGGGTGAAAACTCCAGGAAGAGTGTAAAAACACCTCATGCCACTATCTCAGCTGTTCATACGGGTATTACATCACCATACATGGTTAACTGGAACTTACAACATCAAATACAAGTTCCTTAACATTTGCTTTGCCTTCTACATTATCAGAACCGTGACTTTTACCATGCAAATCCACCCAAAGAGCATAGAAAGGAAGTTTGTCCATAGAGCCAACCCATGCAAACATGTGATCAACCAAGATAAAGACTCGCTCCAATCTCCCATGGCACTTGGAAAGCCAAAAGATAGTCAAATGAATCATTTCAAACTCCAAAACACTTCAACTTCCACTCACTGCCTGTGTCAGAATGAGTTCACCAGTTTACCAGTATATTGTTTCTCTTCATGACAAGTTTGTTGGGGCAAACAACTGCTTGTTGCTAGGGTTTGCATGTTCATTGTGGAGACTAATGCATTCACCCCCTATGTAAGTAGTGAAGTCACTGATTTCACCTTTTTCAATTAGGGCTGATATTTGCAAACTGAACCGAAGTGCACGAAGATGTTTTGAACCATCCTACACACCATCAACTCCACTTTTATAGCTACCATACCACATGTATCATCCATTTTGGCAATAAAATGCTCTCACTAGTGCAAGTCCTATAAGTAACCTTCAACTGACCCCATTGGTCCAACACACTTGACCTGATCTTCGGATTAGTGATGATCTACATATCTATGCTCTTCATCAAGAGGACATACACCCACATACAACTTAATAGGTCACTCCCCTTCATACAACATATCAACATATCTTATAGATAAGGTGGAAATTAATCATGTAATCCTCTTCAACTTTTCAACTTTATCTCTGAAGCTTATGTATTCTTATTTGTTTTGCACTCACAAGAGTTTTAACAGTCGTCTTTTTGATCTCTTCATGGACTTTTGCCTCTCACCTTGCAAAGGTTTTTTATATCTTTTATGTACACAAACATATAGATATATAGTTGTCCATTAAATAAAAAAAAGTATTCTATTTCTATTCATTGTTATCCACTGGTGCTTATGCAGTGATATGCTTAGACTTCCACTGCAGATTTCTTTTAGATGGATAGATTACATTGTCCATTCATTTGTGAATAATCAGTGTGTAATGATCTATTGCATGGTAAAAAAAAATGTCAAATAATCAGTGTGTAATGATCACACACTCAATCAAATGAACTTGATATGATAGGTAGTTCATATCATTATAAAATACTGTCACATGGTTGAAGTCACTAAAGATATATTTGGGGGACGAAAAGTTACAGCCAATTGACCAAGTGACATATTTATCCTGCTCCCCATGTGGTGATTATGCCAACGTGAAGAAAGGTGCCTGCCAGTGTTGCCAATAATGGATATAACATTGTGTTAGCGTTTAGATTCGCACCTTTCGGTGCAACTCAAAACGTAACAGCGTGTACAATAAGACTGTTCTTCAAATTAGGAGGGGAAGCTCCCTCAGACAAGAAATTTTTAAAAGACAATACAATTAACCTATCTTTTTGTTTTCTCAAGGCATGAGCACAAGGCAATTCAAGCTCTTCTGCAATCCTAAAGAAATTTTCTAAGTATTGCAAAAGAATAACTAATCTAAAAGCATACTTTTGATTTCTCTAAGTAAATCCAGAGCTCAAAGAAATCAAAGGAACGTTGGTGATCTAATTTGAAAGGAAACACTAAGAACAAAGGAAGATCAAAGACGAATGTTGAAGCATAAAATCATAAACACTTGCTCTCAATCTCAACAACACAAAGCTTCCACAAAGATAATGCATAAATTCATTCTCAAAGTAATAAACTCCGCAACACAGTTGAACAATAATATGTGAGCAATAAAAGCTTCAGCATTTACCATTAAGAAATTAAGTGTGTAGAATACACTTATTTATACCCTAAAACAAAAGGTGCAATGAAAAAGAAAGGAAGAGTTAACTAATACTCTCAAACCTAACCCTAATGCTGCATGCAAGCATGCGAGCTTATTAGCATTTAAAAATATAAAATAAGTCTCATGCAATTCAGTTAACTGAACTTGCATGTTATTACAATTTGAGTTCCACAAAAAGATATTTTGCATGATTTCCAGAACAAATCTAAAAATAAATTTATCTTAGAAAAGCAAAGTCAGTTCTCAAAATAGAAACTGCTTTGGAAATCCCTCCAACTGCTCAAAATAGACTCTCCTGCAAATACTGAAAAATGACTAAGTCTAGGAATTGAGATTTCTCTTGAATTCATCAACTTTAGCCTCATCTGATATAATGATGGAATCAAGGTGAACAGTCTTCATCTGCAGGATGACACTCGCATCTTCAATTGTCTTCGACAGATCCATATACCCCTTTTCAGCTTTATCAAATTTTATTGTGATTTCAACCAAAAGGACATCTTCGTCACATGAGGATCTCCACAAAATCTCTCACGGATCAGCCGCACAAACTCATTCTGCAAGTTACGAACAAGGCGATTTATGCCTTCATTGGTAAAATACTTGCAAGGAATATGTTGGATAAAATCAATAACACACTTCTCAACATTGAGAAGTTTCTCCTTCCATATAGCCAACTTTGAGGCTATGTCCTTTTAGATGTGAATCAAAAAGGAATATTGATGTGTCCACAAAAAGACCGTGGCTCTATGCTTCGCTGTCATGGGCCTCAAGCCAAGAGCTTGCAATCTCACCAAAAGCCTATCAAAGATAGGTGCCATCTTTGTCATGCACTCTTTCTTCGCTGTCCAACTTAGAGTTTCTTGAAAAAGTGTATAATTTGCCTTGGAAAATGAAATTTCTGAGTTTTCCCTTCAATTTGGCCCCTAGAAATGGATGCAAATGTCGATTTGAAGTGTTTTTTAGGTGCTTTTAAATGATGCCCTTGCAATATATGACGAATCTCCTTCAAAAACCTCTTGAAATTCGGCCTCTAGATGCTCCAAAACAATAAAAATTGCCTTCTTTCAAGCTGGACCTACACAAAAATGGATGCTCTTCCTTGAAATATCTTCAAAAATCACCTCTATATGGCTGGGAATGAACAAAATGGCTTCTCCTTCGCTGTAGCAAAGCAAAACCAGCTCCAATCTTCAAAAATATAAGCCTCTATGGCAATAATGGCTTCACAAATGAAGCTTTGGTTTTATAAACCCTCAAACCTGCTTTTATTCTAAAAATAAGAGTGCTGTTATTTGCCCTAGGCATGCAAAATCCTTTGGTGAGTTTGAAGTGAAGTTGATTCCTATTTATAGCTTTCAAAAAGCATGAAAACCCTCATGAGGTGTGTCCCTCTTTGTTTGGTCGGCCAAATCTAAAAATAGGAGGAAATGCTTTGTTTCTGGTGCCACTTCTCTGGGAGTCGGTGCACCTAAAGGGAGGCGTGTTTTTCCCTTGGCGCACACACCTTGGGAATAGCACACCACTTTTTTGGCAAATTTTGGAAAAGCACGCCGTACATATTGGAGGCAGGGTTTTTGTGAGTTTGAAGCATTTTCCATTTAGTCTTTTCTCCATCTTGGGCGTGGAGCGTCTACAGTGGGTTTCCAGCATATAGAGGGCAGATTTGAAGACATTTTGAGGGATTGAGATGTGTTTATTTGCTGCTGTTCATTCCTATCCTGGCCATACTAGCTAGAGAGGGGACGTGGGTTTCCATATAGCCAATATTTGAGCCTTTTGTGGTTCTGTGATCATCATACAAGGTGTCAAACTCTCATATGTATTGTTGTTCTTGCTAGTTGATGTAACAGTCCAGGGTTTGATAAGTATGAAATGGTTTTGTGGACTCTAAGCTGCTGCTAGAGACCTGTATTCACCATATCAGCATATGGGTTTGTCCATTATTTGATGTATTTGTGTATTTCTCACATGGGTATTGTTCATTACTGAAATATAATGCATTTCTGTCTTTTACAAGCATCTGGGTATTGTTAGTTTGGGTTATTCTTGAGTTTATACATGCATGCAAACTCTATGTTATGTTCGAAAAAACACAAAATGCATCAGGTTCAAGTAAACCACAGAAACAATAAGGGGTGGGTTATTACATTACAGCCAAAGAGTAAAAACTCAAGAGAAAATATGATATGAATGATGATGAAAAGCCTCCAAATGACCTTGTATTTATATCCAACCGCTTTCCCTCCTCAAGGCTGGTCAACCACCTCTTAGAAGCCTTCTTTTCCCTCCATAGGGTCGACCTCATGCTAGGCGCCTAAGTGCACAAATAAAAATATTTTATTTTGTTTTCTCCTTCCTCTAGCTTGGCCGACCTAGACAAGGTATTTTATTTTTCTTATTTTCTTTCCTTCCTCCAAGAGGAGCGAACCACATAGGCAACCCATATTTCATGTTTTTGACCTTCACTTAGGTCATCCACCTCAAAACGGAAATTATTTTAATTTACTTTATTTTTCCTCAAAATATCCAAAGGCATTTCCATCTTTTTTCCTCCTTCCTTTCGTTCCTTTTTCTCTCTCCTTGGTTGCTAATCTCTAGGGCAAATTATTTTATTTATTTTGGCTTCACCAATAAGCTCACAAAAATATACAAAGCCATCCCTCATTATCAATTTTCCCTAATAAAATTGACTAAATATGATATCTAGTCAATTAGGTTATTCCCTTAGCCCTCCGACTTAGCCTACAGGAATAGGATAGGCTAACAAACTCCACTAGGCGATCACTCAGAAAATGGGGACATTACATTGTATGTACTATAAATTGGATTACTTACAATCACTTAGTTCAGTCATGCATTGAGTTATACCACTATTCACTGCTAAATATACAATACAAGGGCTTTCGTTCTCCCAATCTGATGTAAAGAGTCAAGACAGTACAAAGGGATCTGTAGATATTTACTCAATCCTCATGCTATGGTTCAATGTTCTAAACCAGTAGATAGGAGAAATAGCAAGGCACCATTTTTCTCATGAAGACCAAACACACCACCATCTCCATATCCTATACCATTGATTACAACAGAGATCTGGTTTCTATACTTCTTAGAACATTCTATATTACCACCATCATAAACCTTTCCCAAGAGATGTGCAGGGGTACTGACATAGCTCACACATTCTTACTTCCACTGAGTAAATCGGAATCTGCACTCAAAAGTTTCAAGGGACTCAAAGAAACCATGGCCATGTGTCCTCCCAAACAGAAATATCTTCCTATTTCCAATCTTCAATTCTAACAAAGCAATGAGTAAACAGAAGTGCCCCTAATATCACCATAACACAAGATGTAAAGTTTACAAAGAGCATGAAATAATCTGATTAAAGGAATACAATGTATTCCTGATGCTGAAGCTCCAATATTGTACTCATACCTAATTTGATTCAGCTGCTCTTCATCAAATACCTTGGCCATCCTAAAGATGTTAAAATCATTTGGTGCTTGGGGGACCCTAAAAACCAGTCTGTTTTGTTGCAGAAAAATCAGAGCAGAAAGTTGAAATGAGCAAAAATATCACATTTTACAGCTTTTAAAGGGAATAAAATGGATAATATTGGGAAAAAGCAGATAATATTGGACAATATATCAGATAATATTGGTCAAAATAGCAGTCAACAAGATTTTCAAAAAATCAGGAGTATTTAATGGAAGAATTGGACTGCCGTCCAAGATCCAAAATCTCACAATGTCTGCTTCTATGGTTTAATCTTGATAATCATGGTAGTGATGGCCACTTAAGAATGTATTCATTGTGGTGATGATTAGACTCTAGAGTATTGAAATTACTCCCATGTAGTAAAAATTCCCATAAAAATATCTAGAAAATACTCCACTATGGAAGCCTGGCTTATGATAATCTTAATAATATTTTACCCCACAAACATTCAATCCAACAATAAACATACAGCCCAACAACAAGCAAAGAACAATATCCAAAGGGTTTGACCCATTCAATACATAATGTATAGGTAGTGTTACTTCCATTGAATTTTTAGGCTAACTTACTAGTCGTTTTTGCCACAACTTCCGCAAGCATCCTCTGTCTTCCTCCTCAGATTTGATGCATGAATTCCCCAAAGTTACATATATTGACAATGATTTACTGAGTAAGCCATTGTTATTGCCAATAGCTTCTGATTCTTCCTCTGCTGGAAGCACCACTGTATGCTCCATTTCTCCATCTTCAAAGCTTGCATACACTGATGTAACTGTCATTCAAAAGCCATTTTAGTGAAATAATCCTCAATCCAGTGCAAGAAAATGATTCACTTTCAATCACAAACTGAAGTATTCAATGTAAAAAAAATAGTATTAGTAAATCATTTTTATGTTGACCAGTATATCAAGGAGATGGAAAACATTATAATATTAGAGGATCCCATTTACTTTATTTTATCACCTGCCTACTGTCCATAAAGGGAATGACCTTTCCATTAAGAAGGATACTTTTAAAATCATGATTCTATCATTTAGAGGGCATATTAATACAGATCTAGTACAGAAAACAATGAAATTGTGCAGTAACAATAGGAACACAAACCTTCGTAAAACATCTGCTCTATATCCTCCATGGCTTCATGAATTGTTACTTTCTTCAAAGATAGATCCCTTTTTTCTAGACCCATTCCATTGTTCCCTTCAGCTGATTGTTCTGAAGCTGCTAACTCTGCCATTTTGAGGATTGCTTTTCTTCGCTCTGATTTTGAAGTTGATAGACCTTTATATGGGTGTTTGGGAAGTACTTGACCTTTTTCCTTAAATGCTAGAGTAGTTGTATCAGCAAGAGAGACACGCTGCTTTTGTGCAGTAAGAGATGCTGGATGATTTTCACTTAGAAGTTGCATCCGAAGGCTAGGGGTACGAGCTCGAGAACCTTTTGCCAACAATATTCAGCAATAGAAACATAAGGAACTTTTAATTGTAAATACATGCGTATTAGAAAAATAAACTTTAGACTTGTTAATAAAAATTACCAAATCCAGTCTAAAAATAAAAATTTTACCATCTGCTCGCATCCGAACCCAAACTGTCGTCATTCGTTTGAATTCGTGTACAACATTGTCAAATGAGTCCTACAAGCAAATTCAGAACGAATAATATAAAATCTCCATTCTTATTATGCAGTAAGGAAATAAAAATGGAAAGCTGAAAGAGGATAAGAGATGGTGCACTCACAATTATACTAATACACTGTTGTTGATAGTGTAATCTGTAATTTTTCCCTTCACTACTGTTAACTTTTTTCTTACAGGTATCACTGTCTGTCTCATCCTTATCCAATGGCAGTATTACATTCCCGTTCTTGTCCTACATAGAAAACTTTTAATGAGAAGAGAAAAAGAAGATTCTCTTGCAGGAATGAACCCCCTCACAAATTTTCATAATCATAAATCTTTTGCTTCCTATCTAACTTGCGCTTGCTCACAAACTGACCAATATCAAGCAAAGGTTAAATCATTGACTGTATACTGACATATAGTTATACAAAATTTCCCTGAACTTTGAGTTAGGAAAAATCCATTGTTATTCAATTTACACTGAATAAAATTAAAAATAATTTAAAAAAATAAAATTCAAATGAATTGGGAAAGTTTATTTATTACCTGTAACTGAACAAGTCCCCGAAGATCATATTTGGGCACAAAAACAAGAAGGTCCCTTTCAAGTATGCCTATTACCTGGACAAAAAGCCAAATCTGAATTGTCAAAATAGTAAAACTATTTTGTTGCCAAAATTCCATAAAAAAGCTAAAATGATTTAGCTCTATGATTGGTTCTTAGGATCTTTAATTTAACTGTAGTAGCTTTGCCACTACGTATTACTCTCTAAATGTATCCTATCTCAATTAATAGCATCAATTTAATATTAGAAAGGACTATCCTTTCTATCTGTTCATGCCAAGCTTACTAAGGCACATTCTGCTTCGGCATGTTTCTGTAAGTACATCAAGAGGTGCAGCTCACTGCACATCTTTTGTGCTCTCTTGCTTGCCCTGTGGCGCTGGTTTAGATGATCTGCTACCTGCAAAATGCATTTGTAACATCTTTTGAGTACAAGTATGTAAGGTATAAACAATACTTACAAGAGTTTTATTAACAACATTTAAAACTCTTGTATTCAATCAATGTGTCTTGTTAGTAGGATCTAACTTTCCATATGAAATGGTTAAGTTTGTGTAACAGGTGCTATTGCAGTGGATCAATATAACAAGTCTATAATAACCATATAGTATTCAAATGTAACTAGGTTGTACTAGTCATTATATGTTAAGCTCACAGAATGTAGTGAGGTGACAATTGACAGAAAAATATTATTATTACTCTGTTATACAAGGTTTAAAAACATATATAATTCCTTTTACCTCTTTCTGATCTCTGGCAATAAAAACAGTATGTCTAGATTTTTCAAAATCAAAATTCCTTTTGTTCGCAGACCCCTGGCCAGAAATGGTGTTTGAACATGATGCAACAAGCATCCGATGCACAACAATGTCTGCATACCGCCTTATTGGAGATGTGAAATGCGTGTAGAACCTATAAATACAAAATGAGTAACAAAATATCAAGGAAAAGTTTAAGCAATAAAAATAAATTATGTAGGAAGAAAATACTCGATGATGGAATGATGCAATTACCATTATACCATTAACAATTTTTTTGAAATGAAATAAATTGCAAAAGGAAGTAGAATTCCTTTGATTTTTCATAAACAACTTATCAGCGATTCAGCCCTCACTAGTTTGATGCAAAACTTACATAATAACAATCACTATTAAAAACACTTAAAAAGGTCAAAAATACCACAGTTGAAAGTTAAAAAGTCCCATACTGATGATTTTAAAGCATATATCACCCTTATATAATTATTTCATTTCTAATCTATACAGCAGGACAATCTTTGTGATGTAAGAATTTTTCCTTTGAGATATTTAACCATCCTAGATACCTCAATATGTTTCACATACTACTGTTTCATACTATTTAATGCATATCTATGATGACTATTAACGTAACGTTTAGTTTATAATGGTCAATTAGCTTTTAACTTAGGCTTTAATAAAGTCGTTCCAACTTTAGGGTTATTCTTTATTCTTTTGTTGTTCTTATCCACGATGGATAAGTTCTTTTGTAATCTTATATAAGGATTCTTTCACTCCTTATTTTATTTTATCAAATATTTTGGTAATCATTCTATGTTTTGATTTTTGTAATATGATATCAGAGCCCAAGTAGAACTTCGGGATCTGTGAAAGCATATTGTCTTAGGGACTGTTGCTGATAGTGACGGATTGTGGAATTGCTTTCATTGCATAGAACAAGCCAAAAGGGCGTCGTAAGTACAGAACAATACAAAATTGTACGGTACTGTACATAATCATCCAGGGTTTTGTTTCTGGTTAAAAATCGCGAAACTTAGAAAACAATTAAAATCCCGATTTTTTTCAATTAAAATCCTTTTTTTTTGTTTTTAAGTTCACAACCTGTTTTTGGTTAAAATTGCGGCCATTTTTTGTTAAATTTGCATCGGATTTTTCAAGCACAAAATCGCACAGGGTTTTTGTATTTAACAATTGTGGCATTTCTGAGTAGAAAAATTGCGTTTTTTTGGGTACAAATCCTGCCATTGGTTTCCCAGTCTATACGTCGTGAAATTCTTTTATATATCAAATGACGGATTTTTGATGGTTGAAATCACGACGGGCAAGCTTTAAAAATTGTGTTGGCTAGGGCATGTGGAGGTTGTAGGTTTGCGTCAAGATTGCCATTTTTTGAGCCATTTTTATAGGCTGCAGCTAGGGTCAGCCTTTTTATTCTTAGTTTTGACGATCTTTTTTACAAAATTGTGGGTGTTTTCTAGCACCTAAGGTATTTCTCACATTTTTTTTAAAAAGCCATTTTTTATTGTTTCTTTAAAATCCGTGAGAAGGGCTTGTAGAGGACAGCTAAGGCTCGTGGAAGGAATATTGCAGTTTTTTCAAACTAGGGCTTGGAAGGTGTTTGCAAATTTTTTTGCTAGGTTTGAAATTTTCAAGGTTTCAAAACAACAAGAGTTTGCCACAAGAAGGCATTTATTTTTTGCTCCTACTCCATAATTGCACCTTATGAGGGGAAAGATTCAGTTAAATGGCCTCTTTACCTAACATCATTTTGAAAGGCAGCCAATAGTTTTCTGACAAAAATTACAACACATGGAAGCAATGAATGTTAACAATTTTCAAGTATCGATGCCTTGAAAAAATTGTTCTCGATACTCGACCAACGACTGCGGGTAAAGACAAGGACAAGTTTGATGAACGTGACAAAGAAACAGTCATGTTGATCAAATTATCTATGATAGACGAAATGCTTCTTGAGGTTCGAACAAGTACGACCTCAGCTGAAATTTGGAAGCATCTACGAGAACTACATGAAACTTAAGATAACGGCAGAGCCTTCTTCCTGAAGAATATGCTATTTTTGATTATGATGGATGTGAAAGCGTCCTTGAAGGAACATTTACTCAAAATCAAGGCCATCAGAGATTAGTTGTCAGCCATAGGCCGAAAGATGAAAGAAAAGGACATGATGGTAATCACGCTGAAAATCTTACCACATACTTATGCACATTTTATTGAGACCTTGAATATCACTTCTACTAGTGTTGACCTGATGTTTGAAAAGTTGTGTAATAAGCTCTTATAGCAAGATAGATGGAAGAGACAGTTCGATAGTAGCAGTGAGACAGAGGGTGTGGAATACGCATTTACAACTAAAGGCAAGGGCAAAGGCAAATGGTCACTGAAGATAGGACAAGGTGTAATATCCCAAATGGGGATATTTTCTCCTAATTTGGATTTACGGGCTTTCCAAACTTCTAATTTCTGATTTTCTGTTCAAACCCTAATTTTCTGAACTTGTACTTCTCAAATCAAACTTAACATATGCTCATAACATCCCATGAATCATGCTAAATCATTGTATAATCATTGCCAACATGAAAGCCAATAATATACTTGAATTCCATAATGAAATACACAATAAATCCACTTCAAACCACAACCACAATGACTGAAAATAAATAAAGAAGTCTGCTGCAATAATTCTGAATATTATATGTCTTCAATTACATTCATAGATTAGGACAAACATAACAGATAAGCCAAGCATAGTTCTGCCCTAATTCTAAGTGTTGTACATACCAAAACAATGTAATTTGACCTTGCAAACTGATAGGAGAAGAGCTCTAATGCTGCTGCTCCAATTAGGGCATCAAACCCTAGTCTTCAAGGCGCAAATGCAATAGAAAAAACCTCCTCAAGTGGTGCGCTCAGGTCTGCTCTGCTGCTGGAAATATTTCTGCTCTAACTCCAAACCCTAGCAGCCCAAATCTCCACAAATCCGCCTCTTTATGCAAGTCGCTTCTCCTCCAATGTGTGGCGCTCAAACCCTAGGATGAATCCTAGTCAATATGCACAATGCCATGGCCAAGAGATGTCCTCCATCATGATCTCCAAATCTGATATGTAATTCTTCCCTAGAAACAATAAAGCTCAAGTAGATTCCCTTCACAGAATCCTCCACTAGGATGCTTGAGGTTTTCGTCCCAAGATCCTCTCCAAGTGTGTATGAATGAATGCTGAATGGATGATTTGCAAATGCCAAATGACCTTGTATTTATACACAACTTGTCTCTCCTCCAACATGGCCGACCTGGGCAAGTGATATTGTATTTTAGAATGCAACTTTCCCTCCAAGAGGGCTGACCATTCCTTATCCACATGAGCACCCAAAACAAATCAAATTAAAGATATGATTTGATTATTATTTTATCTCTCCTTCAAGCGCTAGCCTTTTTACAAGGAATATTATATTTTTATTTCTTTATTGGGTGCCAAACATCAAAGGATCTCCTCATCGTGATGCTATGTAGAATGCAACATCTCTAGGCATGAAAGAAGATATTATATCACTTATCCAAACATCCAAGTGACCTCCATACGAAACCATATCTCTTGGCAACATTATGACAAGACTCCATATCTCATAGCATATCTCCATATGAAATATACCACCCCCTTATGTGTTTTCTGAGTTTAGTTGGCACTTGATGCAGTTTTGGGTTTTTTGCATTTTACAAGCACGCGCGCGCACACAACACACACACACACACATATATATATAAATTCAAAAACACAAGAAATAGAGAATACCCAGATGATTTTTTTCAAAGAGAATGTAACATAAACCACAAACAATCAATACCCATGTCATGAAATGCCATAAAATGAGAGTCCATTACATACCCATTATGTTGTCAATACAAATGTAGGTCTGGAAAGTGATAACAACAGCTGGGTTGATCTAATCTCCCTTGTTATTGCAAGAAACACTGATAATACAAGCTCAGAAATTAAGAACAACTAACAATGAGGTTTATGCTTGTACAAAGCCATTAAAGGCAAAGAATGTTGCTGCTGCTGAAACCCTACAATACGCACGTCCCAATATCAACTAGTACGGCCCTGCTGTACCTGAAACTAGTGATTTATCAGCTTATTACCAGTCTAAACTGCCTCAGCTGTGGTCGCCTGCCCTTGTTCACTCCAAACGCCCAAGCATAGAGACCAAACCATGAAGAAAATGCCACCAAAAACTCCCAATATGCTTCCAGTTGGTACTGCCAGGTACAAACCTGTACGGCCAGCAAATAAGGAAGTCTCCACACCACAAATCTGCTCCAAACTGCAGTCTATAACCTCTGAGATAACCTTTGATATCTTCCTCGAATTATCATGACAAGAAACAATGAAAATCTTTGAGGAAAACTTCGCGACAACTCCTCGAACTCCAAACTATGTAGAAATGAAGCACAATCACAACCACTGAGTATGACTATCCTCAAGCTCCCTTAGATGATCTTTCACACCAGCGGTAAGTTGTTGCAGATGGTGGTTTTCGTCACCAAGAGCCCAAATGGTTTCTTCAAACCCTTATACATTGCAGAGAAAAATGCAAAGACAAATATGTTGTCGTGAGTGAATGCTCTTCCTCTTATTTTTGCTTATATATTTCCCTTATGAAATCCACTTTACTTTTGCGAGGGAAAAGATTTCATTTAAATTACTTTATTTCCCCTTAGTTTGGGCGCCCAAGTCCTTAGTGACTTAATTTTTGCATTACATTACTTTTTCCTAAGTCACTATAATAATAAAGCCCAAATATTAAAATATTATTATTATTAAATTTCGGACTTTAATATGAAGGCCCAAATGGGCTCGGAATCACCCAATCTTTAGACCGTTGGAAAGGTCTAATCAAATCGCTCTGCCTCCAACCAAGAATTCCATCATCCAGAAGAAACCCTAACTTACTAAAAATAGTAAGTTACTGCCAAAGTGTCTGAAACCAACCAAACAAACGGCCAGAGTTCCCTAACCACCTTGGTTAGTCTACGGGAACCGAGTATAGACTAACCCATCATAAAATGGGGGACATTATAGTCTGCCCTCCCCAAGATTGATTGCCTCAAGCAATCTCAAATTTGGATGCGACAAGATTTGTTCATTCTCCCATGTAGCATCCTCCACCGGCAGGTTCTTCCATTTTATCAAATATTCCCTGATGACCCTTTTTCTCAATGTCCTCTCCCTGGTGTCAATGATGGCCTCAGGTACTAAAATCAACTTCCCCTCTTCATCAAGAGGAGGCAACTCTATAGAAGGTATCACATTGTGCCCTAGTGCCTTCTTGAGACGAGACACATGAAAAACATTATGTACCTTACTCTCTGCCGGCAACTCCAACTCATAAGCCACCTCTCCAACCCTCCTGGAGACCCTTAATGGTCCATAGTAGCGTGGCTTCAATTTCTCTGCACCACTCTTCTTAAGCGTGGATTGTCTCTATGGCTGTAGCATAAGATATACCATGTCACCAACCTCGAAGGATCGCTCAACCCTATGCTGATCTGCATACTGCTTCTGTTGGTTTTGCGCCTTCTGAATATTCTCCCTCAAAGACCTCATTATGCCCTGACTTTCCTGCAAGAGGTCTTTAGCCTTGGGTACTCTGCTGTCCCCAAACAACAAGTCTAGGAAACTGGGAGCCTCATACCCATAAAGTACCATGAAAGGTGACATTTGGATGGACATGAGGTAGGTGGTGTTATAACCAAGGGTACACGGGGACGTGTCCCCTGCTCCTCCAGCCCAGTCCCCGTCCCCTGTGACGTTTCCGGGACGGGGGGATGTCCCCTTCGTGTCCCCTGTGAACTCAAAAAAAGGGGACATTTATGAAACACATGCTCAGACCAGGGGACGGCATATCAGGAAATGGGGACGTCTGGCCGTCCCCGGGACGACAAGGGACGTCAAAAATGCCCCTCGACCATCCCGGGGACGGCCAGACATCCCCGGCGGTTTCAGTTAAAAAAAAACATAATTTAAACATATTCAAGCATGCAAACAACATTTATAATGACCTAGTGCTATTTGTCAGCATATCCATAAGCTCAAGTATTCCTCACGGCCAGACATCCCCAGCGGTTTCAGTTAAAAAAAAACATAATTTAAACATATTCAAGCATGCAGACAACATTTATAATGACCTAGTGCTATTTGTTAGCATATCCATAAGCTCAAGTATTCCTCATTTGCCATATTTTCAACCATACAAACAAGTTTTACAATGCATTATTGGGCATTGTCAAAAGATCTAGACCTCAAGTATTCCCATATTACTAAGAAAGAGAAACAAAGTAGCTTCAAAGTTGAAATAATGAGCTTCTTTGTTTACCAGAAAACTATACAAGTTTCAAAGAAGTTACCAAGTACATGTATAGAAAAAGGTGAAAAAAGAAGATATGTTCTTATAGAAAAAAGTATCCAAGAACAGGTTTTATTAATTGAAAACTGCATTATAAAACCATAACTAAAGATCAACAGAAAATTATCCTTTGAGGATTCAGCAAACTTCAGCAAGCTAAGGAGATTCCATTAATCAACATTTCCAGTTGAGCAGACAATGGTATAAGGATAAGGAGGTGATCCTTCTATCATGCAAATGTAGGAAGAGATCAAGCAGATATTTTTAGAAATACCTTATCTAAATCTTGTAAGTCCACCAATTAAAGATAAGCAAATCTATTGCTTGGAAACTAGAGAAGCTTTTAAATGTTTACCAATTAGTCAGTATGGCAAAATGCAACAGGGTAGGAGACACTTCCTAACTCTTGAAATTAGATTCCAGCTTATGATAATTTACATATTAAATTCATTTATATATATATATATTTTGAAAAATTCATATATCGCCGTCCCCAGCTGTCCCCAAAAATTGGCCCTCGGACTGTCGTCCCTAAAACATGTCCCCGCCGTCCCCGAAACGCCGTGGAACATAGGTTATAACAGTACTCCCCCAAATGGAGCCACTTGACCCATGCCTTCTGCTGCCCAGCTATGTAAACCCTGAGGTATCCCTCCACCCACTTGTTAACTATCTCAGTTTGCCCATCAGTCTAGGGGTGGTAGCTCGTGCTAGGTGTGAGCTTTGTACTTGTCAATCTGAAAAGCTCTTGCCAGAAATTGCTGAGGAACTTGCTGTCCCTGTCGCTCACTATACTCCTAGGCAACCCGTGAAGGCGAAATACCTCTCTGAAAAATAAATCAGCAATTTGAGCTGCTGTATAAGTGGCTGAAATGGCAAAGAAATGGGCAAACTTTGTCAACCTGTCAACCACCACATATATGCAGTCCCTACCTTGGGCTTTAGGCAAGCCCGTAGTGAAGTCCATCGAAATACAATCCCACTTCCTCTCAGGAATGGGTAAGGGCTGCAATAGTCCACCTGGAAAAGAGTGCTCATGTTTGTTTTGCTGGCATACTGGGCACTCTCTCACATACTTTTGCACTTCTGTCTTGAGGCCCTTCCAAGTGAACCTCTCCCTAACCTGCCTGTAAGTTTTGAAAAAACACGGATGCCTTGCCATAGCCAAGTCGTGGAATGCCCTCAAGATCTTCTGCTTCATAGCAGACCCTAGCATTGTCATGTCCCGATATTTAAGGCATTATTTAAATTAAAGACCTAAACATCATGATAAGATGACGGAATCACTTTGATGATCAGGTATATGATAATATTTAGCAAACATATAATATTATTAATGTATAATAATATTATATAATTAATATGCTCAATTTCAATATTATTATAGTTATAATAATATTATTAAAATATGATATACAAATATAAATATAAACACAATATATATCATTATATATAAATAACAAATATAATTATATAAAGTACTAATAATTGGATATATAAATATAAATATATTATTATCAATATAAATACAAGTATTATATTGTTATTAATATAATTACCAATATTAATAATAATAATAAATACTAAATATTATTATAAATACATGTAATAATATAATATATAATAGAAATATAAATATAAAAATATATAATATATAAATATAATAATAAATATATTATAAACATAAATGTAAAATAAATACTAAAAAGAAATCATAAAACGAATTCATGAAAGAGACAAAGTGATTTGAATAAGGCAAAAGGAGTGTTGATGTGTGAATAAGACAAAAAAAAAGTACATAAGACAAAATAAGAAAAGATGCAATTTATATATTAAAGAAAGGCAACATGTTATATAACAAAAGGCAGCGATCAAGTCATAATAGGCAGTGCTCCTAAATAAAAGCCTAAGAGGCATATTTAAAATATGATATGGAACGATTAATAAAAGACACTTGATTAATTAGTAAGTGCTGCGATCATCTTGAAAGCAGCGATTTACTCTAAGAAAATAAAAGAGGGCAGCGATCACATTTAAGATATGATTTGTTTGAATGAAAGTGATTAATAAATAGGCAGTGATTCATGTTATGAGAAGACAGTAATTAACAAAGGCCGAGATTTGTTTTGAGGAGGTGTATCTTAATTTAAGAGACGACTATTCATAGGGATCACCTCTCTTGAGATGGTATAAGAAGGAGAATAAAAAGAGAAAAAGAGGATATGTCGGAGGGGAAGAAAATTATATATATTTCTGATATATATATATTATATTTGGAGTCTCTAGAATATATGGATAGCACTCATCAGCAAAAATAATAGATATAAAATCAGGAACTCAGAAATATAATTTCAGATCTACACAAGGAATAAAAGGTAAAGCAGCCAAGGTAAGTATTTAAAATTAACTTGTTCAATTTATGATTAGAGACAATTAAATGATAAGACTATTATATATGGAAGAACAAATATATAGGTTTATGTATGAGAATGAAATTATGATTGATATTATATAAATGAAACATGATCTCACCAAAAAATGAATCATGAATAAAAACAATAAGCACATTGAGTTCATAATGGACACAATATTCTAAATCATAAGACTACCCCCACCATAATTTATGCTTATGAGTCATCATATCTCCTTAGTTATTATTTCTTACGAAATAATGGATATGGCGGGGAATGGCAGAGTAATTCCTACACGGAATTGGTAACTTGGCACCTTACATATCCATGGATTTGGTATGATAAGGAGGGGCGAGTGTAATTCCTTCCATGTATTGGTATCTTAGCGCCACGCCATGTTAATCCTACTTTCCGAAGAAGTAACAAAGGAAGATATAGATCTCAACCTATACTCAATCATATACTTGATTCTCTATCACTCCAACTATACGGGAATAGCATAAGGATGGGCGGTGTAATTCCAGCACGTGAATTGGTATCCATGCGCCCTATGAGGTATCATAGGGTGGGGTAGTGTAATTCCTTCCGTACAAGGGTATCCAAGCGCCTTGTAGCAAATTTTCCGATGGAGGTTAAGAGAAAAGGGATATGAACGTTAGAATATGCATCATGATCACTTTGCATCACTTATAGGATATGAATTCAAAGATGATAAATTAAAATGATAAACATGGAATAAACACTCATTCAACAAGTAAATGACATTTTTACATTATCATTAACTTTATCTAATCTTATCATTAACATTTAATGATCTTTAAGATTCTTAGAGAACTCATTTTTGAATGCAAGCTTAGGTTGAAGTGTTCTCTCTAAAAGGGGACATTACAGGCACCAGAAAAATCCTCTCCTTGTAAATGATGAAGTCATTTACAATAGTGTACCTGTCATCACGGATGGTGCCATCAATCACCCGAGAAGCCCACTTATCCTTTCCATATTCGGCAGTGACCATATCTTTCTAGTCCTCTGCAATCTCTCCTAAAGCACACAAGTGTGGTCTCCTAGATGAGGCGTCAGCAACTACGTTCTTCTTCCCCTTGACAAAGACAATCTCAAAGTCATATGCCTGGAGTTTACTGACCCACTTTTGTTGTCACTCGTTTAGGTCCTTCTGACCAAGGAAGTGCTTCAGGCTATTGTGATCTGTTTTGATGACAAATTTGCCCCCAACCAAATACTGCCTGAACTTAGCTAGAGCATGCATAATAGCTAGCATCTCCTTATCGTAGATGTTGTAACTCCTCTTAGGACCCCTCAACTTCTGGCTCTCAAAAGCAATGGGGTGCTTGTCTTGCATTAGCATCGCCCCTATGCCTTCCCTTGAGGCATCACATTGAAGCTCAAACGGCTTCGAGAAGTCTGGAATGGCCAAAACTGGGCAAGTACTCATCACCTCCTTAAACCTGTCAAAGCATTGCTGAGCACTATTTGACCATTCAAAAGCTCCCTTTTGTGTCAAATCTGTAAGGGGGGCAACTTTATGAGAAAATCCCCTCACAAAACAGCGGTAGAATCCACAGAGGCCAAAGAATCCCTTGAGCTGGGAGAGATTCTTGTGGTGGCCAATCAACTATAGCCCGAATCTTTTCCAAATCCACACGAACACCTCTGCATTGATGATATGTCCCAAGTACAGCAACTCTGTCATGCCAAACTCACATTTGGACATTTTAGCATATAAAGACTCCTGCTCAAGTATACCCAATACAATGTCAAGGTGCCTTAGGTTATCCTCCCAGGTCTTGCTGAATATAAGAATATCATCAAAGAAGATCAGTACGAATTTTCTTAATTGTTCTCTGAAAACCTTATTTGTACAAGACTGAAATGTTGCTGGTGCATTGGTTAAACCGAACAGCATAACCAAAAGCTTGAAGTGCCCATAGTGGCACTTGAACACAGTCTTCTCCACATCCTCCTCAGTACCCTTATCTAATGGTACCCAGACCTTAAGTCTATCTTGGAGAAGTAACAAGCACCATGCAGCTCGTCAATGAGCTCATCGATCCTCGAGATGGGGTACCTCTTCTTGATGGTCCTCTTGTTCAATTCCCGGTAATCAACGCACATCTTGAGTGTGCCATCCTTCTTCTTAACCAATACAATCGACGAAGCAAAGGGACTCTTGCTGGGCCTGATGTGTCCCATCTTGAGAAGCTTCTGGATGGCCTTCTCAATTTCATCCTTATATCTTTTGGGATGCCTATAGGGAACTCTGATAATTGGCTTGGCATCCTTTTCGAGCTCTATGACATGTTCAAACCCCCTATCAGGAGGTCTACCTAGTGGTATCTCACTAAACACTTTGGAGTGTTTAGTCATTAAGGACTGGATCTCAGTTGGATACTCCTATTTTTGCTGCTTAGGCACCTCGGGCATCACAAGTATTTCCGCTGCCCACTGTACTTGATCATGTCGCAGTATCCTCTCCATCCTCCGAATAAACACTGCCCTTAGACCACCATCTGACATCCCCCTCAGAATATGTTTCTGACCATTTATTTCAAATTTCATCTCCATGGTCCTTAAGTTGAGGGAGAATTCACCAATCATCTGTAACCACTTCATACCAAGGACTATATCCATATCACCCATACCAACTACATAGTAATCTGCCTGGAACTCAAAGTTATTCAAACTGATGGTTAAATTTAGGATCCTACACTTGCAGGTGATGACAAACCCATCTGCAACTCTCACCCTGAATCCCTCAAACTCCTCAGTTTTGAGCTCCCTCTGTGCTACCAATCCTTCATCAATGAAGTTATGGGTGGCTCTTGTGTCTAGTAGAGTGGTCACTCTCTGTCCCTCCAATACTCCCTGTATTCTGAAGGAACCCTCTCTCTTGATGGAAGAAAAGTGTGCTGTAGGGAACTCCTCAGCCTGTGCATCCTAAACCTCCTCGGCTGCACTCTCCACATCACTATCTGAATGCTAATCACTCTGCTGATCTGAATGTTCTGAAGCTGACTCTTCGACAGAGTAGTATTCTAATTGTTTGGCTTGCCCCTTCATTGGGCATTTATGACTAGGATCCCATGGACCTTTGCATTTGAAACATAGCTTCTTCCTCCCGTATTCATTAAATGTATCATCATCCAGTTTTGTGAATGGTTTCCTTGGCTGCCCTATTTCAGGTGATGCAATCATCTTATTCTTATCTTTTCTGTGCAGGAAACCCTTGGATTGAAACTTGCTCTTATAGGAGGAATATTCCATGTCTTTGGCCTTCTTGATGGCCTCCTGTAAGGTTGGTGGATTAAACCCTTTGATCCATCCCCTCAAGGGCTCAGATAGACCATCTATGAAGAGGACAATGAGCCTACGCTCGGAGATATCTGTAACCTTAACTGATAACCTCTGGAAATCAGAGATGTATGCATCCATGTCATGTCCCACATTAAATCGATTATCTCATTCCAATTAAAGATTGGAATGATGAAGCTAACTTCATTAACCAACGAAACTTCATCACAATCCGTGCTAATCATAATGGAGTCACCTCATCAGAATACATGGAGAAAATCTCAACGATCAACTCACGATCAACATGGAAGGCGATTACTAAGAAGCATAAGTCTTTTATGAACCAAAAGGTGCCATCCGTTTAATATCATATGAAGAACAAGACCGACATCTGCATTGACCAGCAACAATGAATAGATTGAATAAAGGGAAGACCAATTGAAGTGTCGAGGCATGGATCCGAATCATGGGTAAGACAAAAGACATAAGATTTAAAGACATCGACCAAATGCATCCTACGTGGCACTTAGAAGAATAAGACAAAAACCTTAAGATAAATCGACGCCTCCACAAAAAGGCAAACTTAACAAATGTCAGGGAAGATAACTATGTTATTATAAGGGGGCGCGAATTATGGGTGACGTCTCATCCCAAAGCCGCTCGCTAGGAAGATATATAAGTTCAAAGATAAAGAATGGAGGAGGCATCGAACAAGACATCATCAATCTACATTCTTAACAGTCATTGGTTGCAACCCATTATTTAATCATTTATCTCTGCCTATTACGATCTTTACTCAAGGATAAGTTTTAGGAAGTCAAGCCAGCAAAAATAAGAAATAGATCACTTTGCCTGATCCCATAAGGAATTGTTATACTCAAATCCAGAAACCCGTTGCAGTAGTAGAGTGAACTGCATAAAAGATAAATCGCTATTTCTCCATTTTACTATGGTAATTTATTAACTCGATCTACTTGAGGATGTTTGTAAAAGTATAACAATTGTATTCATGATAAGAAGTAGTGTTGCCACAACATGAAATGAATATGAGAGAATTAGATAGAGAATAAATATATATACATTTGCATATAGAGTGCAATCTAATATAGAATAGTAATAGATATGCATATGAACATAGAATGAGAATATATAATGAGAATGTTCTTAATAATAGGAAAGACTTCATGTTAGAATCAGAAAGGGCTGATGGATGCACCAAATATACTAATATTCATCATAAAAAATGATAGATGACATTGTATATTGCCCAATGATGTAAATGGCAAATCATGAGATAGTGCAAGTATGGCCAATTGTTCTATCTCGTGATCTGAGAGGATCATGAGATGATAATGAATCATTTCTCTCTCTATATATATCTATATAATCTAAGCATGAATACCTGGGATGAGAAAGTAGGCCTCACCGTTAATCCACTGACACACCATATAAGTTGAGACTGATGGTTAGGGTAGGCAATTGGCCTAACAGTGGGTAACGCTTGAGTTGGTGAGATATCAGCCCTCCGAGCTAAATAAAGAGGCCCTTGTCTCAAGCTGGTGAAACATCACCCCTCCGAGACAAGTGGAGAGGCCCTTGTCTCAAGCTGGTGAAACATCACCCCTTTGAGACAAGTGGATAGGCCTTTGACTCAAGCTGGTGAAGCCCTTCACCCCTCCGAGTCAAAGGAGAGAAACATTGGACCCATGGCAATAGGCCTGGAATATTGCGCCCTAACAAACCCTCTCTTGTTGGGTGAGTGGTCTGATTAACGTGTAGGCCCAAGTATGTCTCTCCTGAGGTAAATCATGAAACATGTATAGTAGATATAGGGAAAGGTATATTGCATATAGATTATGATTATAAGGTTTGATTTAATATATACTTGCGGTTAATGTAATTTGATAAGAAGGATTGAATTCTAATGTACTCTTTTACAAGTTGAAATTGTTTGCAAGGTTGTGAAAATTTTGACTTGCTAGAAGGGGACATTACAAGTGGTATCAGAGCAGTCATCCTGCCATCCTGTGAATGATAAGCAATTATTATTATTAATGGATTATATATGTTGTTAACATCGGTGATTGCACGAATTAAATATGCACGCAAAGGAAACATTACATTCGTATTAATTATTATTAATGATGATTCTTATATAATGACTTCATTAGGGAATTGATCTTTAAAGGTACTAACATCTCTTTCTAGGAATTATTTTTGTTTGTAGGTGGAGAAATCAAGGATATCCTAAAGAGAACATTATAAGATTTATATGACTCATACCTTGTGTATTACTTGTATTCCTGCTTTAACTTCATTGCCTTACTTGTATGCTCTTTGTGTGTATTCATGTCATGCTTCTTGTTTGTGTTCATGTGTGTATTTACGTGTATTACTTCTTATCTGTGTAATCTTGTGTATTTCTGTGTATTACCTCATACTTATGTGAATTTATATGCTTCTTGCCTTGAGTGTGCCTCATATTGGTATGCTTGCGTTTCGCATATCCGATATATTATCGGTGTGTCATTCTTCATATGTGTTCATATGCATGCCATTTGGACATTTATTTTTGTTTGTAGGTGGAGAAATCAAGGATATCCTAAAGAGAACATTATAAGATTTATATGACTCATACCTTGTGTATTACTTGTATTCCTGCTTTAACTTCATTGCATTACTTGTATGCTCTTTGTGTGTATTCATGTCATGCTTCTTGTTTGTGTTCATGTGTGTATTTACGTGTATTACTTCTTATCTGTGTAATCTTGTGTATTTCTGTGTATTACCTCATACTTATGTGAATTTATATGCTTCTTGCCTTGAGTGTGCCTCATATTGGTATGCTTGCGTTTCGCATATCCGATATATTATCGGTGTGTCATTCTTCATATGTGTTCATATGCATGCCACTTGGACATTTATGTGTATGTTTTATGTGTATACTTCATTGAGTATTTGTATGTATATTTCATACCATAATTCTTCATGTGTATTTAAATAGATGCACCATGCTTTATGTGTATATGCTTATGCTTTCATACTTCATGCTTCATAAGTATTCATACTTTGTGCCTTATGTGATTCATGCCCGGTGTGTATTCGTGTACTCCATGCTTGTACATAACGTATATGCTTCCATATCTACTTCATGCCTTACATTCATACCTCTTGCCTTGAGTATATTTAAATGTATGCTTCATGCTCTACATATGTGTATGTTCATTTTTTTTGCCTTCCGTATATTCATGTATATGTTTCATATCTTGTGTACATTCATATGTATGCTACAATGCTTTATGTATTCATATGCACGCTTCATGTATACCTTGTATGTATATGAACGTTTCATAGTTTAAGTGTATTCGTTTAGTTTATGATCCACTCAAGTGTAAGCTTCGTGACTGTACTCTATGACTTGCATCTGTATTCAATGAATACTCTATGATTTGTATTTGCATGATTTGTATGTGGGTGCATACTCTACAAATTGCATGACTTTGTAACTGTATTCGAGTGTATGCTTTTGCAATTGTATTCATGTGTATGCTCTATGAAGTTGTAATTGAATTCGAGTATTACTTTGACCTTGTATGCCAGCGTATACTCTATGATCTGTACTTGTACATGACTTGTAATTATATTTGAGTGTATGTTCGATGAATTTGTTCAAGTGCATGCTCTATGAATTTGTAATTGTATTGTATTTGAAAATTGAGTGAGTGTATGTGTATACTCTATGACTTTGAAATTGTATGAAATTGTATGACTTATATTCCAAATTGAATGAGTACATGCTCTATGACTTGTATTCGCAATTGTATAAAGATGTGATTGTATGACTTGTATTCATATGCAAATGCCCTTGTATGATTATGAATTCAAGTATGACTTTGTATGGGTATGTATTCAAATGCATACTCCATGACTTGTATTTGTATTTGAGGGTGTACTCTGTGACTCATATTCATATTTGAGTGTACATTCTCTGACTTTGTATTCAAGCATGATGGTGTATGTGAGTGTCTACTTTATGACTTGTATTCATACTTGAGTATATTTGATGACTATGTATTCGATGTATACTCTATGACTTCGTATTTGTACTTGAGTGTATACTCTATGACTGTAATTGTATTTGAGTGCATACTCTCTGACTTTGTGTATTCAATTGTATACTTTATGGCTTCATTCGAGTATATACTCCATGACCTTGTGTGTTCAAATGCATACCACATGATTTATTTGTGCACTCCATGACTTATGTATGTTCAAATGCACACTTCATGACTTACTTGTATTCATGTGTATACTTTCCGTGCGTATACTTACATGTGTGCTTCATGCCTTATGTATTGCATGCGTATACTTTGTATGCTTCATGCTTGGTGTATCAAGTGTGTGCTATGTGTTTCATGTATTATGTGCGTATGTACTTGTGTATTACTTACCATGTTAATGCTTCGTATATTTTGTGTATAAGCCTTGTATGCTTCATGTATTACGTGTATTTATACTTTGTGTTTCATATATAATTGTGTGCATATACTTCAACATGGATCTTCTCTCCGACAGTGCTTACTCATCATGATATAGACAAATGCAATTTTGCTCTATCTTGATTAACACAATCATGGTCCACATTCTCAAGTCTATTAAGTCCTTGTTATCAATGTTAAGAGTTTACAACACTATATATTGTTACACTACAACAGCTACGATAGCTTTAGCATTATCACCCGCAAATACAGTTCTTGCAAATCCTAGTCTAGGTATAACCATCAAACATTATGCCTTGACTTTGAAAGGTAAGTGCAAGGTTCACTTTTCACTAAGGTTGTCATATAACTTTGCCTTACTACCATTACTACCATCTTTTCATTTGGACTGATACCATATAATGACCTCAACCTAACACTATTAGATGGAGATCTAGCACTATGCTATGTTCAAACAGTCATGGTAATGTATTTATTAAGTATCTGAGGTAAAATACAATTTGATAGCAAGGCATAACCTTGACTTACAAATGTTAAGCAATACCGATTACAAGATTGGAGAAGTGGCCAATGACCATCGAATCTAGGAGCATCTTATGAAATCTTTGTCATAGTGAGGTTTGCATCAGCAACTCAAATTAACTGTCCTTTTCTTGAATGGTGGAAAACCTATAGGGTTCAGTGTCTCTTCATGGCTGTCTGTACTGTTACCCTGATTGACAGCAGTTACTACTACTCCCAAATAATCATGATTATCTTCATTGTAATCAGAATTTAGATCTTAAATAGATGCTGTTATCACTCAGAATTCAGTAAGTTACCTTGAGGGCAACCAAATTTGAGATTCATTATACCCCTTCATCTTATCACAAGACATGCAAAAACCTTGTAAAGATGCATTGACGACTATATGATTGGAGGACTTCTTAGGACAGTCCTCATGAACTTGAACCAATCTAGTCTCAAAGTTTAATATTGCCATTAGAATCACTGGAGTAACTGCACCTTCATCATCTAAGATCTCCCATGCAAATAGTGGTGATAGTCTTTAACAACAAAAGTAGATTACATCATGAAGCAAAGCTGAAAGACACTGACATAAACATGACTTTTCTCAAACCCTAAGAGTCAATAATACATCAAAGCGAGTTAAAATTATTGCTTGAGGACAAGCAATCTCAAGAGGGGAGGCCTGTCATTTCCCACATTAAATCGATTATCTCATTCCAATTAAAGATTGGAATGATGAAGCTAACTTCATTAACCAATGAAACTTCATCACAATCTGTGCTAATCATAATGGAGTCACCTCATCAGAATACATGGAGAAAATCTCAACAATCAACTCACGATCAGCACGGAAGGCGATTACTAAGAAGCATAAGTCTTGTATGAACCAAAAGGTGCTATCCGTTTAATATGATATGAAGAACAAGGCCGACATCTACACTGACCAGCAACAATGAATAGATTGAATAAAGGGAAGACCAATTGAAGTGTCGAGGCATGGATCCGAATCATGAATAAGACAAAAGACATAAGATTTAAAGACATCGACCAAATGCATCCTACGTGGCACTTGGAAGAATAAGACAAAATCCCTAAGATAAATTGGCGCCTCCACAAAAAGACAAACTTAACAAATGTCAGGGAAGATAATTATATTATTATAAGGGGGCGCGATTATGGGTGACGTCTCATCCCAAAGCCGCATGCTAGGAAGATATATAAGTTCAAAGACAAAGGATGGAGGAGGCATCGAACAGGGCATCATCAATCTACATTCTTAACAGTCATTGGTTGCAACCCATTATTTAATCATTTATCTCTGCCTATTACGATCTTTACTCAAGGATAAGTTTCAGGAAGGCAAGCCAGCCAAATTAAGAAATAGACCACTCTACCCGATCCCACAAGGAATTGTTATACTCGAATCCAGAAACCCGTTGCAGTAGTAGCGCGAACTGCATAAAAGGTAAATTGCTATTTCTCCATTTTACTATGGTAATTTATTAACTTGATCTACTAGAGAATGTAAAAGTATAACAATTGTATTCATGATAAGAAGTAATGTTGCCACAACATGAAATGAATATGAGAGAATTAGATAGAGAATAAATATATATACATTTGCATATAGAGTGCAATCTAATATAGAATAGTAATAGATATCCATATGAACATAGAATGAGAATATATAATGAGAATGTTCTTAATAATAGGAAAGACTTCATGTTAGAATCAGAAAGGGCCAATGGATGCACCAAATATACTAATATTCATCATAAAAAATGATAGATGACATTGTATATTGCCCAGTGATGTAAATGGCAAATCATGAGATAGTGCAAGTATGGCCAATTGTTCTATCTCGTGATTTGAGAGGATCACGAGATGATAATGAATCATTTCTATATATATATCTAAGCATGAATACTCGGGATGAGAAAGTAGGCCTCATCGTTAATCCACCGACACACTATATAAGTTGAGACTGATGGTTAGGGTAGGCAATTGGCCTAACGGTGGGTAACGCTCGAGATGGTGAGATATCAGCCCTCCGAGCTAAATAAAGAGGCCCTTGTCTCAAGCTGGTGAAACATCACCCCTCCGAGACAAGTGGAGAGGCCCTTGTCTCAAGCTGGTGAAACATCACCCCTTTGAGACAAGTGGATAGGCCTTTGACTCAAGCTGGTAAAGCCCTTCACCCCTCCGAGTCAAAGGAAGGAAACATTGGACCCATGGCAATAGGTCTAAACCCTCTCTTGTTGGGTGAGTGGTCTGATTAACGTGTAGGCCCAAGTATGTCTCTCTTGAGGTAAATCATGAAACATGTATAGTAGATATAGGGAAAGGTATAATGCATATAATTATAGATTATGATTATAAGGCTTGATTTAATATATACTTGTGGTTAATGTAATTTGATAAGAAGGATTGAATTCTAATGTACTCTTTTACAAGTTGAAATTGTTTGCAAGGTTTCGAAAATTTTGACTTGCTAGAATGGGATATTACAATCCACTCCACCATACTGTCTAAGCTGGGCTAGCTCCTTGATGTGCAACTCAGGATCTCCCTTGTCAAATCTGTCAATCAGCCTCTTTGTGAACTCTGCATAAGAGACAATCTGATCATGGCCTAGTGTAACTAATCCATGATACCACCACTCATGTGCCTCCCCGTCTAAATGTAAAGTTGCATACTCTATGACATCCCGTTCAGTAGAAGGATTGAGGCGTAAATATGTATCCACTTTCTGGACCCACGCTCTAGCTGATGTCTTCCCTGAACCATTGAAATATGGGATGCTCATCTTTCCCTTCTTCTGGAGGTCCTGGTTTTGTGGTCTTGCTCCTGCTTCACCCTGTGGTCTATTGCATTCCCTGAATGCCAAATAAGCCTGAAAAGGCATATCGGTACGGAACCTTGTGTCCATTAATCTCTAATCTCGCCAATACTGTGCATGTCAAACCGTATCATTCGGTTCAGGTATCCCCTTTGGTGGGTTATTCTCTGGTAAGAATTGAGGCATTAAAGGCCTCGTGCTGGCTGAACCTGTGAATGTACGCTGCGGGGTGGCCCTATCATTCACCATTGTTGCCATTATTCTGATTATTCTCATTGTTACCCCCTGCATTATGTTTAGCTCCTCCATTATTATTTCCATTATTTCCATTGTTCCCAGGAATCAATCGGGCTAAAATCTGTGTCAACTCTGTTTGAGATCTGTCCATCCTCTCCAACATGTCTCGCTGCCCTCTCGCCAAATCATTAATTGTATGTAACATGCTATTCGTATTTGCCCTTTCATCACTGAAGAGGTCTCTGCTCGACCTACCCTCTCTATCTCCCATGGTTTCGACAATGGGTTCTTCTTCCCTGGAAAGCACTATGTCTCCTGTAATGGGTTCCTCTTCCCTGTAAAAAACTACCTGTTGTTCCTCAGGTTCTGAAGGTTCACTGTATAAAATTGGTTGTTGCTCTTCAAACCCTGCAGGCAACTCTTCCCACTGATCTTGTTCTGATTCCTTTTTCCTCAATCTCTCCAAATATCTCTGTTCTCTAGCACTACCTTTCATAGATTTCTACATCCAATCATCGTCCGACCATCAAAACTGACATGCAAATGAAGAACACCAACATGAAATCGAAGATATGTAGCATACAACCATATACTGATTTGTGTTCAATAGGTTGGCAGGAAAACTAGCTCTAATACCACTGAAATATACCACCCCCTTATGAGTGAGTTTAGTTGGCACCTGATGCGGTTTTGGGTTTTTTTTCATTTTAAAAGCGCGCGCGCACACACACACACACATATATATATATTCGAAAACACAAGAAATAGAGAATACCCAGATGATTTTTTTCAAAGAGAATGTATCATAAAACACAAACAATCAATACCCATGTCATGAAATGCCATAAAATGAGAGTCTATTACATACCCATTATGCTGTCAATACAAATGCAGGTCTGGAAAGTGATAATAGCAATTGGGTTGATCTAATTTCCCTTGTTATTGTAAGAAACACTAATGATACAAGCTCAGAAATTAAGAACAACAACTAACAATGAGGTTTATGCTTGTACAAAGCCATTAAAGGCAAAGAATGTTGCTGCTGCTGAAACCCTACAATACCCATGTCCCAATATCAAGTGGTACGACCCTGCTGTACCTAAAACCAGTGATTTATCAACTTATTACCAGTCCAAACTGCCTCATCTGTGGTCGCCTGCCCTTGTTCACTCCAAACGCCCAAGCATAGAGACCAAACCATGAAGAAAATGCCACCAAAAACTCCCAATATGCTTCCAGTTGGTATGGCCAGGTACAAACCTGTACGGCCAGCAAATAAGAAAGTCTCCATACCACAAATATGCTCCAAACTGCAGTCTATAACCTCTGAGATAACCTTTGATATCTTCCTCGAATTATAATGACAAGAAACGATGAAAATCTCTGAGGAAAACTCTCCGCGACAACTCCTCGAACTCCAAACTGTGTAGAAATGAAGCACAATCACAGCCACTGAGTATGACTGTCCTCAAGCTCCCTTAGATGATCTTTCACACCTGTGGAAAGTTGTTGCAGATGGTGGTTTTCGTCACCAAGAGCCCAAATGGTTTCTTCAAACCCTAATACATTTCAGAGCAAAATGCAAAGAAAAAATATGTTGTTGTGAATGAATGCTCTTCCTCTTATTTTTTCCAAGATAAGTGCATTAGAAAAATATGACAAGTCATCTCCAATACTCAAGATGTCTTCCAAAACTCTTGGAATGTAGAGATTAGCCCATCGTCTCTCCCATGGCAACCATTCCAAAAACGGGGACATTACACAAGGTAACAATGAGGATGCATCAAAGAATTTGAGAAACATCACATGTTATTATTGTGGTAAGATGGGTCATATGAAGAAGCACTACATAAAGAGGTTGGTTGAACAAAAATCCAACTAGGGAGGGCCTCAACAAAAGGCTCATGTTGCACAACATTCGAAGGAGTCAATGTTCCATGCAATCATGGCCAAAAGACCAACAAATCAATCCAAGTCATCTACATGGTATGTAGATTCAAAAGCATCATGTCATTTTACCCACGGGAAAGACATTCACAGAGCACACAACTTGCTCTAATTCAATGATCTTCGGTGGTGGGGAGTACAGAGTTGTTGGCAGAGGCAATGTGCAAATATCCTCTAGAGGGAAATATTTACTTTTTCTCAATGTGTACTATGTGCCCCGTGTTGGGATTCCTATTTTCAAGCCTAGTATTTGTAAGATCTTGTCAAATTCCTCAAATTTTCCTAAGGGCCCTTGTGCCTTTACCCTAATGCATGTTGCTGAACCCCTGAATTTGGCTAAGTCTGAAATCTGAGTGATGCTCCAAATTCTAGATTTTGCATTTAACTCCTATGGATCTGAAACCACTCTCAAACATCCTGATAGTATATACATAACATATATATTTATATTTTATATCTTATGTATATATTGTCCCTGCGTGCTTTCGGGTCCTACCAACACTTAGGAACTTTTCCCAAAGTCCAATTTCCCTCCGCTTCCTTGCTCCCCGTTCTCTTTCCCCTTTCAAAGTTCTGATCCAAAATTTTTTCCTGACCTGGCCCCTCCTTTTCCCTTCGGGATTTCGAGTCCTGTTGGAACCTTTGGACCCGGTTCCAAAGTTCCTCATCCCCCCAAACTCCCGATCCCCGCCAGCAAAGATCTTCAAAGTTCGAAATCCTTCCGAACCCCCTGAATCTTCAAGTCGAATTTGAAGGTGCAAAAAAACAAAATTTCAAGTTGAATTTGAAGGTGCAAAAAAACAAAATTCAAGTCGAATTTGAAGGTGCAAAAAAACAAAATTTCAAGTCGCATTTTAAGGTTCAAAAAAACAAAATTTCAAGTCGAATTTGAAGGTGCAAAAAAACAAAATTTCAAGTTGCATTTGAAGGTTCAAAAAAACAAAATTTCAAGTCAAATTTGAAGGTGCAAAAAATCAAATTTTCAAATAATTTTTTGAGAAAATGGCTAAGTATTTTATGAAGTTTCGAATCAATTTCTCATTTGGGACCTTGGTCACTTCTGGTTCTAGTGGGACTTCAGGTCCCGCTAGCACCTTGGCCCCAGTTCCTGTGTGTCAGGTTCTCCCGCCGTCTCGCCACCTGCCAGAGGCCCAGAAACACCCAGAAACACGAGAAAACGTGCTAGCTACTCTCCAGATCGCCATTAATGCAAAATGGGTAGTTGAAATTGATGTTTTTATTGCAGTAGGTGGAGTTGTTTGGGTTTTCTCTCCCATTTTTCCATCAAATACGAGTTGTCAAGGCTATAAATTGAAGATTGAAGCTCTTTTCAAGGGTTGGTCTTTTGGTAGTTTTTCAGGCAACAAAAGTGCAAAGCTCTCTAGGGTTTCAAAGAACAAAAGTTCTAGTTCTCCAGCAGGGAAGATAACAAGGCTTTGTAAAGATTCAAATTGGTTTCAAGAATTAGTGTATGAACTCCTTTTTCTTATGTAATTTTTCAAAAAAATCCTAAGTTTCAGCTAGAGTTTCCTCTTGCCACACTTCGTGGTATGATTGTAACCATTGATCAGATGAATAGGACATATTCTTAAAACATTACATGCTATATGATGATCTCTTCCATGGTTGTATATGAATGATTGCATTTTGATAAAGGATTACTAAGCATATTCTTCATTGGTTATTGTTTTTTCTACATCTGAGTATCCAGAAAATGCTTGTTTCCATTTCTATATTATCTTATCCTCTGCTGAACTGTCGACTTTGTAGCTGTAATGAACCCCTCTAGTTCTCTGGTTTCCAAAGCTTTGCAAATGATGAATGTTTGTTTTGGTTCTTGAAATATATATGATTTTTTTGTCTTTTCTCAATAAGATGCCAGGAACAATGCAACAAAGGAAATTGCAAATCAACTAAATAAAGACATCTGCTACAAATGATTTATTAAACTATTTCCAAAAGCTTTTTACAATTATGTGCATACCCGAATGAAGGAAACCTTATTTGCCTTCAAACCTGATCACCTATGTTGCTGCTGTCAACACTGTTCACGCACTGTAGCATTTACTGTAGCGCATTATTGTAACGGTACTATTCATAGTACTGTAGCAGCACTATTCACGGCACTGTAGCAGCCAACAAAAAAGCTTGAAATCTGATATAAATGGCTGCCAAGAATGAAGCTACAAGTCTGCAATTAATTATTCTTCATTAATCTTCAAACCCTTAATGATATCTTTCACCTTTAAGCACAAATAGAACTCCAGAATGAAGCTCTCCTCAGGCAATGATTCAACTGATCTTCCACAGCCTCAAGATTGCACAAACAATGAAGAGTTTTCGTTCTCCAATGCTGATATGAAGACAATCTGTTGAAACCCTTGGTCTCATGCACAGACTTCAAGAAATCCTCCAAAGCAAAGTCAAATGATCATTCAATAATGCCTTTGATTTGCTTTTTGAAACCTTTTATAACCTCTCAACTCTTAAGTGCCTTTAATCCCCTTTTGAAATCCACTTTTAGGTTTTTTCATAAAACTTTATAATAAGTCTTCAAACTTGGGATCTCATATTCATAAATAATAAATGCACTTTAATATCATTTAAAATAATATAACTTGTGCACATTAACTTTATGAAATACTTTAATATTTGGGCGCCCATACCAAGGTAATAATTAATTACACTTTAAATCACTTAAGTTGAGGGTCATGGCCTCATTGACTATAAAGTGACTTTAATAACTTTATAATACGCCTTGAATGATTTAATTATTAATAAAGTCACCTTTATTAATAATTAAATATTATAACTTGCACAATAGACCTTATTTCTCCAAGCCAACTGAGAATTGGGATCAACACTGAAGTTACCACATGTCCAGGTGCCCTGCTATATATAGAAACACTGAGTCCAAATCACCAGGTAACTTACTATAAATAGTAAGTGTATGCAAAATGAGTCTAGAACCAACCTTGATGACAAATCCAAAATACAACCAGGTGCCTAACTATTAATAGCAATATCGACTCCCCCTGAAATGGTGACTTACTATAAATAGCAGGTGTGAGGAACTGAGTCAAACGAAGGCCAATCCTGAACCAAACTGAGCTCCGGAGAAGGAAACACTCTGATAACTGCCAAACAGGACCCTCTAAACAACTCCATTAGCCTATGAGGGTCAGGAAATAGGCTAATCCTCTGAAAACTGATGCTCGCAAAAATGGGGACATTACAGTAGCCCATCCTAATAGGCACCGGTTTGAAATGTCTAATCACCCACACCTCTTTTAAAAAACTAAAACAAATTTATCAAGTGTGAAGTAAAATAGTTACAGTTGTATGCATTGTTATGGTTCTATGTTGTAACCGGGAAACATTGTTAATGAATCTTCAAAGTGCCAATTTTAGCAAACCAAACATGCATACTAGCACCTTCCATTATTGCAAGAGTGCTTTTCATCAACTTAAACGGAGGTTTTAGTGCAGCAAGCTTGTCTTAATCTAGTGACTATATTTAGGGATTAAAACAACAGTTTGGGTATTGTTGTAATGATATGCGTCTGAAAACATCTTCCATTGTTGTTAATCCCTGTTAAGGGATACCTCTAGGAACACCCTCCTTGGCTTAGTTGAGCCAGAAGCAAAGGAGAGATTACCCACTCCCAACCATTGGCCCTTAATCATTCTTATCTTGTTGATGAATCTTTTTTCTATCTCCTTGATGACATCCCTGGCCTTTAAGATTGAATAATGTTCTAGGGATTCGGATAAGCTATTTTGGGACCCAACAACCCGAATGGAGCTTATCTTACTATTAGTGAGTTAGATTTCTGATTATATGACATTGCCCCAATCTGGATGTCATCTTTAGCAAACCTAAATGCTACATAGTGGACAAGGAGACCAAGAAGACTATTGCTCTTGGTATAGAAGATGATGGATTATATTGACTGGTTGACATTGGATAGGTCAAGGAGCATGCATTGGCATCCAAGAGTGCGTCTGATATCAGTACACTTTGGCATTAGTAGTATAGGCACCTCAACTTATCCGATCTCTCTCAGTTGGCTCAAGAGAATTTGGTAGATGACCTTCCTGATATCCGGCAATAGACACAGGGAGTTTGTGGAGCTTGCCAAGTAGAGAAGCAACACAAAACTCCATTTGATGATGAACAGGCTTGGAGAGCCAAGAGAGTCCTACAGCTGGTTCATGTAGATATTTGTGGACCAATCAACAGGACATCGGTCACTATTGCTGTAATGTCCCCATTTTCCAAGTGATCACCTAATGGAGTTGGTTAGCCTATCCTATTCCCGTGGGCTAAGCCGAAGTGCTAAGGGAATGACCTAATTGATTAAATATCATATTTAATCAATTTTATTAGAGTAAATTGATGATGAGAGATGACTTTGTATATTTTTGTGAGCTTATTGGTGAATTCAAAATAAACAAAATAATTTTCCCTAGAGATAAGCGACCAAGGAGAGAGAAGGAAATAAAGAAAGGAAAATAAATGGGAGAGAATATTAAGGATGGTTGGCCAAATTGAAGAAGAAAAATATGATAAATCCAAATAAAATTCCCTTGAGGTGGACTACCTAGTGAGAGGTCAAGAAATGATTTTTTAATGCCAAAAGTGGTTCGCCCCACTTGGAGAAAAGAATAAAAAATAAAATAAATATTTTATTTGTATTTTTGGGCACCTACCATGCCTTGCATGAGGTCGGTCCTATGGAGGAGAGAAAAAAGCAAATAAAATAAATAATTTTCCTTGAGGAGGTCGGCTAGACTTGGAGGGAAAAGGTGGCTATAAATATAAGATCATTTGAGGTCATTTCATCATCCATTCATCATAGTTTCTTCTTGAGTTTTTACTCTTTGGCTGCAACTTTGGTTGAGCTTCATTCCAAGGACGAAAACCCTTGTGAATGCGGTGAGTTGGACAGAACCCTAGCTCATCTAGTGGAGGACTCGTCATGGAGTTCTATTTGTGCTTCATTTAAGACATTTGGAGGATTAGAGCATCAATGCATAATCAGATTTGAAGATCAGATTTGGAGCAGCACTATTGTGGCATTTTGTGAGCATATTGCATTAGGGTTTTGCCCTAATTGGGACGCCACTTTGGAGCAGACTTGTGCACCCATCTTTGGAGGGTGATTTTGCATTTGTTGGAGCAGCAAACCCTAAGCACTTGACAAGGAAGGATTCACCCATCTATTGTGTGATATTTAACATCTATTTTACATATTCTTGGTATGTATAAACCTAGTTTTTAGGTCTGATTTGTAGAGCAGAAATCTGGGCATATGTTTGGCATATTTGAGCCCATGAATTCATTGTAAAATCAGTCCAGAATATTCAGATTTGTAACAGCATAAGTTACCTACAGAAAATCAGATTTGTATGTTGCATTTGAATGCCCTATCTTGTGTTTTTCATGGTGGATTTTATGTTTGATATAAATATCAATTGGTAGTATCATTTGGCATGTTTGGGTACTTGTATGTTCGCTGTGATAATTTGTTTGAAATTAGAAAATAAAAATCAGAATTCAGTTCTAGGGTTTGAGCAGAAATCTATATCAGAAAAGAGCAGAAAATTGAATCAATCATATGTTAGAGGAGAAAATTAAATCAGAAAAGAGAAGAAAACTACATTTCAGTCATGCATGAATCACATCTTTAATAAGCAATTGCATACATTTGTATTGGTATTCTTTGATGACATTTTGATATATAGTAAGTGTAATGTCCCCATTTCGCAAGTAACTTAAAAAGGTTCTAATTGTAAATTAATTTTATAAAGTTACCTACAGAAAATCAGATTTGTATGTTGCATTTGAATTTCCTATCTTGTGTTTTTCATGGTGGATTTTATGTTTGATATGAATATCAATTGGTAGTATCATTTGGCATGTTTATTTGTCATGTTTGGGCACTTGTATGTTTGCTGTGATAATTTGTTTGAAATTAGAAAATAAAAATCAGAATTCAGTTCTAGGGTTTGAGCAGAAATCTAAATCAGAAAAGAGCAGAAAATTGAATCAATCATATGTTAGAGGAGAAAATTAAATCAGAAAAGAGAAGAAAGCTACATTTCAGTCATGCATGAATCACATCTTTAATAAGTAATTGCATAAATTTGTATTGGTATTCTTTGATGACATTTTGATATATAGTAAGACATGGAAGGACAACCTTAGACATCTTGATGAGGTGTTGGGTATCATTAAGGCATAGTCCTTGTATGCTAAGGCTTCCAAATGTGAGTTTGGAATGACAGAGATTCTGAATTTGGGACATGTGATTGGAGCTGGTGGAGTTAGGGTACATCGGGAGGAGATATAGGCTATTCTAGATTGGCCGCCATCGAGGAACATTTCAGATTTGAGAGGTTTCTTCGGGCTATGCAGTTACTACAAGAGGTTTGTGAAGCGGTTTTCATAGTTGGTAGCACCTCTTACAGATCTCACTAAGAAGGGTGCATTTAGATGGTCAGATGAGGCTCAGGCTACATTTGATAGACTTAAGGAGGTAATGAGTACTTGTCCTGTTTTGGCATTACTAGATTTCATGCAGCCATTTGTGTTAGAGTGTGATGCATCAGGTGAGGGCATTGGAGTTGTGTTGATGCAGAATAGACATCCCATAGCATATGAGGGCAAGAAATTGAGGGATGCAGAGAGATTATATTCCACCTACGATAAGGAGATGCTTGCCATCATGCATGCGTTAGCAAAGTTTAGACAGTACTTGGTGGGTGGAAAATTTATGGTGAGCACGGACCACAATAGCTTGAAATACTTTCTAGAGCAAAAGGATTTGAATGAAAGGTAGCAAAAAAGGGTAAGCAAAATTCAGGCCTATGATTTTGATATTGAGTATGTTAAGGGTAAGAAGAATGTTGTTGCTGATGCACCTTTTAGGAAACCTACACTTTGCTCTATGTCAAAGATTTCAGCTGATTGGAAGGCTCAACTTTTGGTTGAGTATTACAAGAACACATTTGCATGCGAGCTCATGGATAGTAAGATTCAAGATGATCGGTATAAGGTGATTGATGATGTGATATATTATAAGGATAGAATCTATTTAGTACCTGAATCTAAAATGAAGAATAAGATTATGAGAGCTGTCCATGATACTCCTTTAGTAGGGCATCCAAGGTTCTTTAAGACTTACAAACAGATTAGAGAGAGATTCTCATGGAAGGGTCTCAAGGATGATGTCTTGCGATATGTTAGAGTGTATGACTTGTCAGCAAAACAAGTCAGAGCATACTTTCCTAGTAGGTTTGCTTCAGCCATTGTCGATTCTAGAGCAGAAGTGGGAGAGTATTTCTATGGATTTTATCGCTGGTCTTCTGAAAGGCAAAGGCAGGGATTGCATATTTGTGGTAGTTGACAGGTTGACAAAATATGCACATTTCTTCGCTATTCCATCAAACTACACAGTGCCTTAGGTTGCAGAGTTGTTCTTTAGAGAGGTGTTCAGATTGCATGGGCTCCCTAAGACCATTGTCAACGATTGGGATACAAGATTTCGCAGTGTGTTTTGGCAGGAGTTATTCAGATTAGTTGGTACAAAGTTGACCCCAAGCACTAGCTACCACCCACAGACAGATGGACAAACAAAGATTGTGAGTAAGTGGGTGGAAGGATATCTATGCAATTATGTTGCGAGCCAGCATAGAGCTTGGATTAGGTGGTTGTATTTAGATGAGTATTGTTACAATACTACCTATCACATGTCCATTGGCATGTCACCATTTAGGGCATTGTATGGTTATGACGCTTTATCTTTTATAGATTTGGCCTTTGACAACAACAGAGCTCCCAAAGCTAAGGATTTGATGCAGGATAACCAGGATATCCTTAAGGCACTTATGGATAATATTCAGCATGCCCATAATCAACAAAAGATGTATGCCGATCGACACAGGCTAGAGAGGACACTTGAGGTTGGTGATTTGGTATTTTTGCACCTTTAGCCATATAGACAATCTACATTGAAGAAGAGTGGTGCAGAAAAATTGAAGCCAAGGTTCTATGGCCCTTATAGGATTCTGAGGAGAATTGGAGAAGTAGCATATGAGCTTGAGTTGCCTGGGGATTGTAGGATTCATAATGTTTTTCATGTATTGCCTCAAGAAGGCACTTGGACAGCATATTGTTTCTTCCCCAAATCTTCCACCTCTAGATGAGGAGGGTAGTTTGATTTTGGTTCTTGTTACTATCTTGGATATGAGGGAGCGGTGATTGAGGAACAGAGTGATCAGGGAGTATTTGGTTAGATGGCGAGATTTTCCATTAGAGGATGCGACTTGAGAAAGAGAACAGATTTTGCAACATCCAGATGTAAGATTGCTTGAGGGCAAGCAATCCCAAGAAGGGAGGACTGTAATGTCCCCATTTCTGGAATGATCACCTAGCAGAGGAGGATTAGCCTATTCACCATTCCCATAGGCTAATTCATTTGGTAAGGGAATGAATAGTTGAGCCATTGTAGCAAAAGTGACTTGGAGAAAGGAAAGTCACTTTATAAAAAGGAAAAGTAAAATATAATTAAATGAAAAATAAAATATTATTTTAAATGACAAGTGGGCCAACCCATTTGAAGGAGAAAAAGTGAATTAAAAATAATATTTTATTTCCACATGGTGGCGCACCTCTTATGGACTTCAAATTTATATTAAAATTGGCAAAAGGGGTCGTTCATCTTGGAGGCTTTAAAAGGAGGCCCTTGAGTGTTCATTTCATCATATTGTATTGTCATTTTGCATATTGGATATTTTCCTTTGAGTTGCAACAACAGGTTCAGTCATTTCTAAGGACGAAAACCCTTGAAAATTAGTGAGTTGGACGAAAACCCAATGCCGCTTGAGAGGTGAATCCATTCAAGGTTCGCTATAGAGCTTATTTGCAGGTCTTGGCATTGATTGGAGCTTCAAAGATACATATGTCTTTCTGCAGTTTTATATCAGCCATGGCAGCTAGGGTTTGACAACCAAAATGATAAGATTTGTTCCAAATATCATTTTGGCATTGAGGCGATTTGGAGACCACTTCTTGCTGGCTGCTTAGGGATTGTTTGTCATTGATATCATTAGCTTGTATGAAGGGCGAATCATGCAAGGAGGCGGATATGTTTATGTAGATCTAGGCACTTCATATTTTATGCCGATCGTGGACTTTTGAGGAGGTTTTGTCATCTATTTTGTATCCCTCATCACCCAGGGTTTAGGCGCTATCATTTTCGAGAGGATCAGGGATTTCACATCAGTCCATACAGCAGCAATATATCAGTCTATATCAGCCATCATATTCACTTGTATGAACTTATCTTATGCCTAATTGAAGTAGCCATTCATCCGGGTATGTTGTATATGTTTTGGTATTTAAATCCTTAATTTGAATAGGTATTGTAATCGCTGTTATAGTCTGAATCAGACGTGATAACATTGTAATCAAACTTGATATAATGGAAAATAAAACATATTTGGTGTTGGCATTTTGATGTTTATGCATGCAAAGTATTTGGTTATATTTCCTATGTATTGGCATATGCATTTTCAATGAAAACCATCTAAAACAAGCATCAAAACCAAACACAAACTCAGATATCAGAATGTAGTGACATTGCATGAAAGTGTTTGACAAAATGTCAAACTACCAAATCTGAAAATTCAGGGCAGAACTAGACAGGGTTCTTACAAAATAGATCAAAAGATTAAATGGATATACCACAAACAACAAAGTGGGAATGTGTGCAAGATTGTACGACAGAATTCAAGAAGCAAGCCATGTTGAATGACATCGACTTGGATAGCAAAAGGAATTGGAGGAAGGTTTTGAGGACAAGGTGAAGAAGTGGAAAAAGTGGTAAGGAAAGGGTTTCGAAAGTGGATGTAGATGTAGCATCCTTGGGTGAGGGTGGTGCGGAATGATGAGAAGGTATCTTAGAAGAAGACTTGGAAGGAGGAGAAATAGAAATAGGCTAAACAAGAACAAGAGAGATAATCAAAGGTTTTGGATTTCAGTTTCATATGAGAAGATTTTATGCTCTTCCTTGTTGCCAACTTGAATTTCATCTTAAAGGTTGATTCTATATCACAAGGTGCCTTGAGATTTTCCCTTCTCTCTCCTTCATCATCTTTGTTATCTCCACTTGCTCCTTTATCTATCATTGTGTGTGAAGAAGTTACCACCCTCACATGAGTGGGATGCAATGTGTTGGCTGAATTTTGACTCTTATCCTTTGATGTTTCTTATCAAGTCACATATCAACGGAGACCAAAGTAGTATTATTTCACACTTTAGGTTGTGTGGGAGGATGAACTTCCTCAATTAGATGCTCAACCCCAACAAATAGGGAAATATATTGCTAGTTCAAATGAGTGTTCATTTTGTTCCCTCTTTTGACCTTTTCAAGGTACTTGAATCACAACAACACGTAGAAGCTAAGGGAAAACCTAAATTGGAAGTTGCCATGTTATCTCTCTTGATTTTTGGCATAACTGAAGCTAGTCCATTGGTAGACAACAAAATGTGTGTTGAGATATGTCTAAGGTACTCTTGACTTTAGCATTCTATATCAAAGGACAACAGATTCTAGACAGATAGGTTATACTGACTTTGATTGGACCAGATTAGTTAATAATAATAAATCACCTACTTGTTATGTTTTATCCTTGGGTTTTGGAGTTGTTTTGTGGTAGAGTAAGCTTCAACAAATTATGGCTTTATCTTCCATTAAAGCGAAGTACAAAACAATTTTTTGTGCTAGTTGTGAAGTAGTAAGGTAACAACGAGTTTTGTGTGATCTCCAATTCCCTAAGACTACATATCCATTTTTTTGTGACAATCAAATTGTCTTGAAGTTGGTGAATATTCCAATTTATCATGCTTGCACCAAGTACGTAGAGGATCATCATCACTACATCCGACAAGTGGTTGATATTGGAGACATTTCTCTATCCTATTGTGTATCTTGTAAGATTTGGCTATGGAGATAGCCACCCAAGATCTAGAGGCCTAATGGAAAGCACAAGAGAGACAATACGAGAGAATAATTCTATTCTATCAATGAATGCAAAATTGTTCTTACAATGTACATGAAAAGACTTGCTTATAAAGGCAAGGATGAAAGCTAAGATGTTGTAGTCATATGACAAGTGTCTTAATCATATGACATGAGACAACTAGATCACATGTGTAGGATAAGACAACTATAAGACAACTAGAAACAACTAGAATGCTTCCGAAGTCAATTTAAAATGTGAATATTATTTAACTAATAAATAGTTAAATAATATAAATTATTCACACAACAAGGGGAAAATAGCTAAGAAATATCAAACTAGATATGAAATACCCCTATTCACACTAACACCCCCCCTTAAGTGCAACTTAGGGAGAAGTTGACAAATGCAATGATGGATGGGTCCCGGCTACTAGGCCATGTTAGGTACCCATGTACAAACAAATCTCAATTGGAGTAAAGGAGAAAACCTCATGGGAAAAAACTCATCCCCAAAAGTGAGAATGCAAGAAGTGTGGAAAGGTAGAGTCAACATGAATCATATGCTACCAATTTTAACACATATATACAATGAATAATCCCCCCCAAAGAGAGGAGAAGAAAGAGACCAAGTAGCCCCCCCTCAATATAGAGTCTCCTACACTGATGGTAGATGCCCGATAATGAATGCTGAAGATGATCCCGGATTGCCGAACAACGTTCCTCCCCTTAGGAAGAAACAAAATCAAGAATGTATGTAGGAAGTCTTCCCATTCGTGAAAGGAATATGAAGGAAGAAAACTCAATGTGTATGAAGTCTTTGAACTCTGCTCAGGTGTCGCCATGTCGATACTAAGGAAGCCACAATCCAATCAGGAGTCTCATGCCAAACTAAAGAATGTAACAATCCAGGATCTAATGGAAACTGATGTAGAACATGATCCAAAGACAAAGAATATGACTTTGAATGTTGCTCAAGAGACTCCAACTCAATGCCAAACTGTGCCAAGTGAAGAGGAGAAGAAAGAACAAGAGGGCATGAAGGTTCCCTGATCACATCCGAAGTAGATGAATCAACTTCTTCAAAGAGGAGATGAATGCCATCAATAGCATAGTTGGAAAACTCGGACTCGCCGCGGACTCGGCAGCCCAAAATAGGACTCGGACTCGGGACTCAGCAAAAAACTCGGCTAGGACTCGACAAAGAAGAAAACCGTAGTTTTACAAAAAACAAAAAGAAATTAATGCATTTAGAGAACATAAGAGCCATAATTCAAACATTACACATGTCATATGATCTTCAAACACTCAATATTTGATATTTCATCATTCATGAACCATAATCATACGATTCGTACTCATAGTTTCAAACTTTCAAATGTATAACATCATAAGTTTATAAATGTTTACATATAATGATGTCAAAATGAGAAAAAAAAAAACAAAAAGAACTAAGTTTTTATGCTTGTTGGGCATCTAACTGGCAAAACGAGAGTCTAGGGTTGGGACTCGGGAGTCCAACCCTGGGACTCGTGCGAGTCCCAGGGTAGGACTCGCGAGTCTCGACCTTGGACTCGCCAGGACTCGACTCGGGAGTTAATGGCGAGTCGACTCGGCTCACCATAGGACTTGCGAGTCCGGAGAGTCCTGGAGAGTCTTAGAAGAGTTTTCCAACTATGATCAATAGTGTCCTCCAAGTTTGCAAGATATGACTCACAAAACAAGCTTGCAATACCTATCAAGTGCTCACCCCAAGTAGCTGAATCTGGAAGACTATGAATGTCCTGCTGCATTGAATCACTAGAAACCATGGATGTAGCGAAATTGAACTCTATAGATGCAACTGAAGAGCACACAAATATACTGGGGGGGTGAATCAGTATATTACAATTTTTACCAATTTAAAACTTATTAATCACAGTGGCAACTATGCAAGAATATAACAATATGAACAAGTTGACACAAAATTTTACGTGGAAACCTTTACGGGAGAAAACCAAGGTACAAATAATGTACTTTATATTTATATAAGTTTACAATGATTGTAGGCACCAACCTACAAGGAGCACCAACTCCCTATTCCAAGGCACCAACCTTGGCTAACTTGAGGCACCAACCTCTTGTGAATGATTGAAAATTTGAATGTAGAATGATATCTTCAAATCTGATCTGCTCTTTGCTTCATACCTTATTCTTCTTTGTGATACATGCTGTCACTTTAATGCTCACACATGAAATATAATCTTCTGTTCTGATTTTCACATGACTATTCTCTCACTCTAGTTCTGCCTTTTTCTTTCACAACTCACAATGATATGCCAATGTATATCTTCTTTATTTCATACACAACACTCTTTTCTTTCACAAACTGATCATATACATGGCAATAATCTCCTTCAAATATGATTACTATGATGTCATAATCTTTTCATATATTTCTGCCTTGAGATCTGCTCTATCTTTTCTTTTCTATTTGCGTAACCTTCTTCTATATCTGCTCAAACTCTCCCTTTTTAACAAAACATAGTCTTCTTCTTTATATCTGCATATTCATTTTATATCTGCATATACCTCTTCCTTCTTATGAAAATCTGTATGTGTTCTATTGATATATAATTTGTTCTCCACACACGTCTCATAATCTCTTCATGATTCTGCTCATAATCTTTTCAAAAATCTGTTGAGTATTTGATATATCCTTTTATCTTCATTCTCATTTTTACACTTGCTCGCTACTCACACACTTCCACCACATTTCACATTCCATTTTATATCTTAATGCCTCTATGAAGAGAGACATCCTTTTCCAAAGATGACGACCTTTCAAACAATCATGACTCCTTTTCATTGCTAATTGCTGCCCCTTCAAGCTTGATCGCAGCCTTTAATATCATTGCTGCCTTTAGTAAACTAATACAAATGTTGATTTATATTCATAAGCGCTGCCTTGTATATTTCATCGCTATACCTTTTATATGATTTAAATAAGACACTTTTGTCTTATATGAGATCGCTCCATGTAAAGGTCGGCTCCTCCAAACAAGATTATTTATTTAAACTTTGAACTTCAATCTTTTGGTGCTGATTTAGAAGTTGGCCTCCTTAAAGCATTTACTAGTAAGACTTTGACGATTTGTTTTTCTTAATTATGATCACTGCTCCTTCACATAAATTAGGCCCACAATATAATTCCAGCACTGCTTTTTAATCTCAAATTAACATTAGTTAATTTCTCTTTACTTGGCATTTATTCTCATCCTAGGTGCATGTGGAAATTATGAGTGTTCTTCTTTTACACGACTTATCTTCTCTGCTGATTCAAGACTGCGACTTCTTTGTTCTCAACAATCGGCATTCCCTTCCACTATTGGGAATTGAGGATCATCCCAACCATGTATCGAAGCCTTCACATCATTATGACTTCATTGATCAATGCTAGATACTCATCAATAAAAACTCTCATAACGGGGATTCTTTGCTATCTCTATTTCCCATCTATATAGCAGAAACCACAGTAAATACATTTTGTCATGTCAATATCATATCTGATTGACTGATGACTTCTGTCTTCTCGTTCCTCAGCTTCAATGGTTATCGCTTCACACAGTATACCTTCTATGTATGCAGCCATGCTTGCTTGTCTTACTACCTATTCTCTTATTTGTTCAAAGCTTCCAAGTTCCATCAATAGCATGTAGATTTCGATTCTTTGCAAAGTCTAGTGAGCAAGGAAGTATAGCAATTATATTTCTTCATCTCTTTCACAATATCGAATGCTTCCTATAGCCTTAGTTGACTTCATTATAATTATGTATGTGTCTTCAAAATCATTAAAGCAAGTCGGCCAACATTGTTTAAATCTTTGACAATACAATCTCCCAATGATCTCTTTATACGTTTTTCTTGCCAATACTCTCGCCGATAGTCTCATTGATACATTCTTGACACCAATAACAACCTTTGACATCGTTAATGGCTTTGTGTCTTGTATTCAATCATATTGCTATGTTGACATCAATGACAACCATTTATTATACTCTCGTCTGTTCATTCATGATAACAACCACGACTACCTTCTTGACATCAATGACAACATGTCCAACAACAACAAGAGATGGAATGTTAACACATGTCTCTAGAACCTTAGTCGATGAAAGAACACCAAGATTCAAATGACCATACTGAATTTCCTCAAAAGTGTCCACATGAGTGTGAACCTCAGTCGAAGGAACAATAGAAGTAAAATGTGAGAAGGTGTACACTTGAGATTGATGATCTACCTCCCCAAGTGCAACTATATCTTTGCTATGCAAATCCCGAATAATCACAGAATCAGGTGTGAACTCAACACTCTTTCCTGCTCCACCATGTGTAATTTGATAGATAGAAAGGATATTGGTAGACAATGAAGGTACACAAAGGACATCATTGAATGATCCTTCGTCAATGTCAATTGATCCTTTCCCACAAACACTCATAGATGTGTTATTGGCCATCAGGATGGGTGTTGATGAACAAGTCTCAAATGAAGAGAACATACTTTGTGATGAAGCCATATGATGTGAAGCTCCAGAATCAAGGATCCATTTCCCTGACTCAGAATCTATAACTATAAAAAGTGCTTTCCCATTTTGTTTATTTGACTTTGACGATAAAGGAGAAGATGAACCTCTTAAAGATGATTTCATTTGAGCCTTCTTTAGTTGATATTGCAATTCATCGATTTTCTTTATGTAACATTTGTGTTCATCATGCCCCAATTTCTTGCAATATGCACACTGAGGCTTCTCCTTCTTAGATCATTCCCCTTTTGAGGGAGAGGACACAGATTCTTTTTATGGCTTGTTCTTTTTCTTCTTTTGTTTCTTTTTAGGATTCCCTGATTCTTTCTATACCTTAGGTTTACTAGCCACCAATGCTTGTCGCTTGGAAGACTTGAGGATGCCCATTTGAATTAGCTTCGCTTCCTCCTGGATTAGAAGATTTGAAAATGCATCAAAAGTAGGCTCAACATATGCAACTCCCATGGACACCTATTGAGTGTGAAAGGTAGAAACAAATACTGAATACTCAGGACCAATCTTGGATAACACATTTAGAATCAATTGTAAATCAACCTTATTAATCTTGCAGCCCTTTAACTGTGTCCTCAATTGCTTAATCTTGGAGATATAGTCTTGGATTTTGTCAAACTCCTAAGGATCAAGATTCATCAAATCATTCTCAATCTGATATCCCCTAATCTTATCAGTTTTACCATACATTTTTTCAAGAATCTCCCAAGCTTCCTTAGGTGTTGTGCATGATTCAAGATGGAATTGTAAATCAAAAGAGACTAATGAGCAAATGTGTCCAAGAGTTTTCTCACGATTCATCTCCCATACTGCCTTTGCATTCACATCAGTAGGTTCAACAATAGATTCATCTACATATCTAGTACAACCTTTTTGCCTGAGATAATTCCATACCAATTGTTTCCATGATGCATAATTATATGGAGTTAGGAGTTCAATTTGAGATTTCCCCATTGCAAAAACACACAACCAAGAACTGAAAGCAATCAACCACTGCAAGATGACCCCCCCAAATTCACTCAATTAATGATTCCCCCAGCAAAGTATGATCTTGGCACTTTATAATTAGTGTGATTACAGTTGCCATAAGCTAAAACAACAAAGTTGTCTTTTGATTTTGGTACATGCAAATGCCAAAATTAGGCTATAACTGAAAGTACAACTTCTGAGCAAAATTAGATCAAACTGATTGCATATCTGAGAAGTACTCAAAAAATCATACACTTTCAAAGAACTGCTCATCAACAATGATGAAAATCTACAATTTCTGGAAAATCCGGACACCAAAATCAAAATCCGTTTGGACCATTGCGAAGCCTGCGAAATTCTGCCCCAAATACAAATAAATTGTGCAAAAATCAGAGCAGCTATGACCAAGTTATAGGCGTTTGGAATTTGAGTGACAAATTGAAAACTCCATTGGAGAGGGGGGAGAAAAATCAAAATTTATTTGTCGGCAAATTTGGTGGAACTGTCGCCAAATCTGGAGGACTGCTAAATGTGGATGGCCGCCAGATAACTTTAGTCTTCGCCAACTAAATCTGGGACCCTGCCAAATCTAGATCCTGCTAGATAAATGTAGTCTCTGCTAAAACTGGAACTGCTAGAATAGTGAACTAATAAATTAGTCAGAGCCGCCAAATATGGCGGAAGGACCTGAAAGTACGGATCTAGGCACTTTTTTGTTATTTTTGCAGGGATTAAATAAAATAAAAAAATTGCAAAAGCCAAAGGCCTATTTATGTTGCGGAGGGGGGTTCTACCTGTACTACACGGGCCTCTAAGAGGGGTCCCGCGGGGGGCAGGGGGTTATCCCTGTCACAGGCCATTAAGGCCACAGTGCCCTGCAGAGGGCTGTGGGCCCAAGCCGTAAGGCTTGGGTACTGCAGTACCCTACGGATACGGGCTACAGGCCTATGCCCAACAACTATATAATTTTTTTTTAATAAATTTTTTTATATATATATTTTTTATTTCTGAAAATATTGAAACAAAATAAATATTTTTTAATCCGTACCACTGGCGTCGCCTGCGCAGGGAATCTGCAGGAATATGATGTCTATGCAAGGAATATTCCTTGCTGTACGATTCGTATGACGGGGAGTAAAAAAAATTTGCCTTTTGAGACAACTTCCGATTTCGACGATTTGACAGTTGATCTTGGGGTTTTGGGGCCTCTTGAACGTGATGACAAGGTCGGATTTGACCCAAATTGCTTCGAAGGATCAAGTACCTATTGGATCTTACATGCACCTCCCAACTTCAAACCCTCATAGATTTGGCCTCCGATGTCTGATCTGGACAAAACAAAAAGCGATTTTGACTATGTCGAACCCCCTGAACACAATGGTGTGCTCAGATTTGCAACAACATGCTCCAAAATGAACCTGCAATATAAAGCCAAGAGAAAGAAACTCTCTCAAATATGGTATCCGTCTCAAATTTTTTTGATTCTCCAAGTCATCATGCGATGCAAGAGAAGAGCATACTCAATTTTTCAAGATCCACCATGATTTGCACTCAAGATCTCTCAATAGACTAACCAAAGGCAATCTACAAGCTTTGATACCATGTAAGATTTGGCTATGGAGATAGCCACCCAAGATCTACCCAAGATCTAGAGGCCTAATGGAAAGCACAAGAGAGAGACACTATGAGAGAAAAATTCTATTCTATCAATGAATGCAAAATTGTTCTTACAATGTACATGAAGAGCCTTACTTATAAAGGCAAGGATGAAAGCTAAGATGTTGTAGTCATATGACAAGTGTCTTAATACTATGACATGAAACAACTAGATCACATGTGTAGGAATAGACAACTATCAACAACTAGAAACAACTAGAATGCTTACTAAGTCAACTTAACATGTGAACATGTGTGTGAATATTATTTAACTAATAAATAGTTCAATAATATGAATTATTCACACAACAAGGGGAAAATAGCTAGGAAATATCAAACTAGATATGAAATACCCCTATTCACACTAACATATCTTAGGAGCAATCTGTTGATCTAATGCTGAACCTCTTGGTTCTATAGTATTTGGAAAATTTTGTGACAAATTTGTAGGGGGTGGGGGGGGTATTAGACATAATATTTACAAGTTAGACATAAGACACTCAATGTTTATAATGTTGTAATGACATACATTAAGTACGTCTAATTAAGTAACCTGCACAATGTACATTACAACTGATGTAACTTCCTCCCTCAATTATAAGTAAGTTCACATACGTTCCAATGCGATGACTCAGATTCTCTCATTCTTTGTACATTCATTCTTTGGCATCCCATAGAATAAAGGTGAGTTACAGGGCAATTCTTATTTGTATGTTCAGGCTGTTCTCTCATCATGTATGCTGAATATTTAAAAGTTATAGAGTCTAAAATGTCATGCATACATGCTGTTTGACACATGTATGGATACTGATTCATACTTGATTGCAAGTTTAATGAATAATTTGCATGTCTGATTTCTCACAAAATGCAGGTTGCTATCATGAGTGTGAAATGATAATTCCAAGATTCATAATCATGCTGAAAATACAGACTCAACAATACCCTAAATGCCACTGAATTTTGTCCAAACATGGATATTGCATACAGATTTAAGGTCTGATGTTAGAAATTTTGATTTTGTAATTTATAGAGGCTGAGCCGCTGACATATCAGAGAAATTCCAAGTTAAATGAAATATTCCATGTAGCTCGAATATACACTTAAATTGCTACTTAGTCTCCAATTTGTCCTTTAACATAACATGTACAAGAGCTATCATCAGAATAGATCCATTGTCCTCTGATTGTGTACAAAACATTTTGACTGTTTCTAGATCCAAACTCTATAGTGATGATAATGTTTTGGGAGAAATACAATTTGTGTTTAAGGCCCCAAAAGTTTACACCAATAACATAGATATTGTAATCTATGACTAATAGAAATTTAGCAGACGATTCATAATTCTGAAATATCCTTAGAATTTACCTTTCAACACATTTGTGAATTTACCTTTAGAACACTAATTTTCTAGTTGAAACTCTCTACCACAATTCTGAGAATGCTATTTTTGAGATCAAATAAGTCACAGGTAGTTTATGGTAAGAGATAATAAGGTGACGAGAAATTGTAACTTACTCCAGGGCAAGCCCATAATGATAAAAGCTTGACGATTCTGATATTTCTCCACTTGATATGTATTCAGCCTGTTTATACAACGAAGTGTTAAAACTGTAAATAATTTGGCAACAAGTGTTTCAAAAAAAAAAATGAAAAAGGTATGCACAGCTACATGGACTGCGGGAGAATCAAAAGTGTCCTCTTTTCCATAACTCACAGCAAGAAAATAAGTTTGAATGATGAAGACTGTATCCCACACTATAGTTTGCATTCAAAGATATAAAGACCATATAAAAATGAGAAAATATAAAATATATGAAAAGCAGTGACTCTATGTCAATGACATCCTTGTGACTTACTGATCAATGGTTTGCACTGCAAGACACTTTTCTGATGGAAGGGCAAGATTTGACACCTAGCTTATAAAAGTATACTTCACTAAATATTTCTGAGGTTGTCTCTAGTTACTACGAAGTATGCATATTCTTCTCTTTCTATTTCATCCTTATCACATTTACAATTGGTAACATATCACCTACTTTCTGTAATTGCTTCAATTATAATTTATATTTGAACTGACTCCATTGCATTATTTCCTGGAATGGAAGATGTATATGTTGAATATTGGACTTCAGACATTAATTTCTTGTGCATCCACAAAGAAGCTAATAATGCAATATACTGTTTTCTTATGTTACATTTAAGTCAATTTTCTTTGACGATTTATCTTGCTATTCATAAGTAGTGATCATGTAATTTATTTAACTATGTGCAATATAGACCAAGAAGAGCCAACATACTGTGAAAGTGTACAGCAGTCCCTGTAAAACAGTATGAGTGACAATTGACTCTATAAGAAAGGACTAAACAGAAAGAGAAAATTCAAATAATATAATGAAACAAAGAAAACCCAGGCAAGATAAGTGTGGGAAGCCTAGAAAGGCCGTAAGGTACTTTCTTGCTACCTTACCAATGCAATAATATATATATAAAGAAACAGTTCATACTGGGTCTGATTTGTGAGAATAACACAAATGATGTTTTATTGAGGGTAGTGCTTGCTTACAATGAACGTAGACCAAGGACTGTCCACAAATCGGCAACCTTCCCTGACATGGAAATTCCAGTTAAAGGGGCCAATGATTGTCAGTTAGACCACAACTGTTAGGTAACTGCTTTATAACTTTTATAAAATTACTACCATCAGCTGACCATTAGAAACACGACAAGTTGACCTAACAATTATTAACAAACTATAACAAAATATCCTAACTGCATCGTCCCCCCAAAAGAAAAGTTGCAGTCCCATCTGACAAGCCAGCAACAAAATATAATATCACTGAAGAGTTGGGGAAGAAGATGTCCCTGGAGGTACATTGATACCATTTGATCCTGAAGAGGTTGCTCCAGAAGGCTGTGCTTGTTTGATTGCAGTCTGTAGTTTATAAATCTCATATGTGCGTTGCTTTAGATTGTGAGTTGCAATAAGCTCACGTTCTCTTGAGCTCTTGACAATATGGACAGCCTCCTGAAGCTTCTTCTGAGCCTGCTCCTGGGCTGCTGTGATTTCAGCCACTTTTTCTTTTACTGAAAAAGCTTGTTCAGCTGCTGCCAACATAGCTGTCCAAGCCCCTGTAAGTTGTGTTTGCTGGGCCAATTGTTCCTGAAGCTGTGATTGTTGTTCCTCCATTTCCATCTGGAAGGTCTTATTTGCCAAGGATATTTTTTCTGCTTCTTGGGATGTCTTCTGTTGGTCATACAATTTGATTTGCAGCATAAGCTATTGGTACCTAAAATGATGCTCAATGGAGTAAAAAGGTGCCAAAATTTTCCCATTGGAAGGGAAGAGGACGGACTCTAACTGGTAGCTAGTTATCTTGCATCTCAGGTGTACTCTTTTTTGGCTATCTTTGGTTTATAAATGTATGCACAAAATCTAAGTGGTAATTTTCTTCAACTGATTTCTTGATATGCAGGGCCGCCTCTAGAACTAATGGAGAACGCAAAATTTCCACACTTTGAACTGTATCAGCCACATCCAACATAGCTTGTGCCATAGGTCTTATGCTTTGAATGAACTGCTACAAAGTACTTAGAGGATCAGCAAGGTCAGGCTGAGGAAATTGTACTGATATTGAATATATATGTGGTAAAGAAAATCTACTCGGCTTTATATGTGTTTGAGTAGAGGAACTGAGCTCCATCAAAAAGTGAAGTTGTTCTGTAATAAGTGACAGACACTTCATGTATTGAAGTGGTTCTGCAAGTGCAGTTACAAGCTGAAGTGTGGGTATAGAATGAATGGGACTTACTGGAGGAATCTCCAATGTGTATGGGAACTCCCAACTAGTCAAGCCATTCATCTATATGGCAGGCCTCATCTACTAATAAGGTAACTGATATTGAGGGAGTTGGGGAAGAACCATGTGCTTGGCGGCCCTCTATCTCTTTCAATTACTCCTCCCACTTGCTTTTTTCTTCTTTGCTGAGAATCTCTTCTTTGGGTACAGTATCCTGGATCTAAATTATTCTGAAAATTTAGAGAACAATACACTAACGAGGGATTAAAAGTATTGTAAGCAGCAATTGACAAAACAAGCAGAATATAATTTGACAATTACTGAAGCTGAACAAGACAGCTTTACTAAAAATGAGAGACCATACAAACTTGGCAAACTCTATGGATGAGATGCATCGTTTTCTGCTCTGTTACAATGCTTTGAATTCAACCAATATATAGATTTACAAGGCAAAACCAAAAACATACTAAAAAATAGTAAACTAGGGTTCCTAGCAGAAATTGAGGAATCACCATACTTGGTGATGACCCGTGTCCTTGAAAGTTGAAAGGGACAGCCTGATGAGGGCAAATTTATTACAAAACAAAGTACTGTGGAAGTTATTTAATTTTGGTATCCCACCGTGGCAAGGTCATAACTCCTAGCCTATTGGGCAAAAACTAAACTAGTTTAGTATGTTCGAGAGGTCTTGAAAAGAAATACATTGAGCTGCTTGATGGGTAGCCTTGGACACCCCAAATAGGCACCCAAAGAAAGTCTCAAGAGCCAATTCTGCTCATAAGACCTTTGAAAATGCAAATTATGAAAACATAGAAAATATTGCAAAAATAGATTTTTGGTATTTTTCAGATTCTGCCCTGGAACTATGTCATGTCCCCTTTCAGAACTAAAAGAATTAATAATATTTCAAGTGGGCCCGATCATTTTATTTTCAAAAAAGACAACTTAAATATTATTATAAGTCCTATGTAATGTTTGATTAGTGTTTTTAAGACTTTATTCAAAATGTAATTCAAAAAGAGACTTTGGATGTAATTTAAAAAGTTCTTTTAAATATTTGGAGGGAAAACTATTTTAAATAAATGTAATGTCCCTTTCCTAGGTAGTTAGTTTATGGGGTTATTCTACTACCGGGTTCTCATAGACTAATGAGGATGGGTAGAGAACCCATGTCGGCGATCATTGTGGGGGTCCAGTCAACTCGATTGGCATGGAGATTTGTTTCTACCTTGGTGAGTTTTCCATTCTGACTCTTTCTAGAGCTTTTTTGGGGCCGTTAGGCCAAACTTACTATTTTTAGTAAGTGCATCAGGACCTGTTGCGAGTTGGTCGGTTCGGCTTGGGATGTGTTCACTTTTAATTGGTGATCACGGTGGTGCTTCGAAATCCCAATTCGGAGTACGTTCGGGCATTAATTTTAATGTCATGATAACTGGCTTAACTTAAATTAAATATTTAACTTAAGTATAATGTATTAAAGTGACTTTATAAATGTGTGAAGACATGAGATATGTTAATTTTTATAAAAGTCACATATTTTCCTTAGTGGGCGCCCAAGTCATAGTAATGAAAATAATATTAAGATATTAATTTTTCAAATGAGGCGTTGGGGGGAAAAAATGAAAGAGAAATAAAAGAAGAGCTTTCATGCTCATTTGCATTATTGGATATTTTGTGAATGAACATTGCTGTGGAGCAAAAACCAAGGTTTGATGAAGAATCCAGCCATTGTGAAGACGAAAACCTTCGCATTTGGAGAGTGCTTGCAGAAGTTAAAGATCTCCCAAGGGCATTGTGAGAGCATTCTCATTCAGAGGGTGCAGATTGTGCTTCATTTTCAGTTTGTGGGGTTGTCACAGAGGGACTTCCTTTGTTGAAACCTCAGTTTTTTGGCATGATAATTGTGGAGTAATAACTCAAAACTCATTGCAAGGTTTATTTTTGATTTTGGGTTGAAGTTTGTTGTAGTTTGTACCTCTATGCTGGCCGTACCTATCTGCAGCAAGGCTGTACCAGCTGGGTCACCTTCGGAGGGGAAATAATTTAGAAAATCTGCATTCAGACATCAAGATTAAGGGCATAGGGCAGTGAGACTGTGTTGGACAGATTTCTGAACATTAAATAGAGTTTTCTGTTCTCTATTTCTACACAGGTCGTCCCAGTCCATAAGAGGACGTGGGCCAGCAAAACACTCAGTGTTGGAGTTATTGGGGTCTTTATGACCATCTTTTGAGGCACCATTCTCATATGGGTTTCTATCATTACTAATTGATGTAATAGATTCAATGTTTGATAAGCATGGAAGGAATGTATGAATCCTGAGCTACTGTTACAGAAATGTACTTCCCATTTCAGCACATGGGTATGTTTACTTTTTGATGTCTTTGCCATTTACTCACATGGGTATTGTTTATAACTAATTTACAATGCATTACTAGCCTATTTAAGCATTTGGGTATTGTTCATTTTGTTATTTTCTGAGTTGTACTTGTACGCAAGAAACTTTAAGTTATGAACAAAAACACAAAACACATCATGTTCAACTAAACCACAAAAAACCGGAAAAAAATTGGGTCTCAGAAAGGGGTGGGACATTACAGTGGTATCAGAGCTGGTTTTCCTGCCAACCTGTTAGATTGGTACACTTGTGCAGAGTTGCATGTTAGTTTGGAGCACACCCATATGCTTGCATGTCAGTTTCATGGGCCGAGCAGTGGTTGCATGTGAGTTTCTATGATAGGAAGTGAAAGAGAGGAGATATCTTGAAAGATTGAGAAAGAAAGACGCTGAACAATAACGGTGGGAGGAGTGGCCTACAGGGATTGAGGATCAATAGATAGTACTTTATAGTGAAGAAGAAATTGTTGCGGAAACTATGGGTGATCGAGAAGGCAAGTCTAGTAGAGATCAACATGATGTGGGAGGAGCTAATTTTACTAGTATGTTGCATGCACTAAATGATTTGGCTAGGGGGCAGCGTGATAGAATGGACCTTTCACAAACTGAACTGGCCTAAATCCTCACCTGCTTAGTACCAAATAATAATGGGAATAATAAAAATAATAATGGTGGAGTTGATCAAAATAATAGAGGGAACAATGGTAACAATAATGATGCAGACAATGGCAATCCTGGAGAACACTCTATTAACAACCGGGTTACTCATCAGCGTACCTTTGATGGATCAGCTAGCATGAGGCCTCTAATGCCTCAGTTTATTCAAGAGAACAATCCACTAGAAGTCAACGAGTGTAACAATCAACCCCAAAATTTTTTCCAAAAAATTGAACAATGATAATCAATGTTACCACAATCATGCATGAACAACTCAATTGCCTCCACACTTCTGATCACCAAGTTCCCAATTCGGGCGAGGTGAGAGCATAATGTGTCTTGGCTTACAAAGCTAATGTCATATCCCTCAATTCCAACCTGTAATAGTTCGAAGTTTTCCAATTGAAGATTGGAAAGAAGACTAGTCAAACAATAATCTTTGGAAGTTCGTAATGACTCAATATGATCTTGAAGGCTTCATATGTCTATGACAATAAACTCTCCTTAGGCTCTATTTCATAACTTAGCCAAATTTCATGGCAAGAGGAAAAGACAAATTAGGAGTAAAACAAAAATCAAATGAGACAAAACAGGGATAAGACAAAGATGGATAAAACAAGTATGACTTGGCACTAAAAGACAAACCATGTTAAAAAGGTAATAAGAACAAGTTAAAGAGTATCGAATAAGGCAGTGAAGGATCGCCGATTCTCATAAGGAGATAAATATGAGTATAGCCAAGTTTTATGAAGAGGCACTAAGGCCTAAAGGTCCCACCCGCTGACTCCCACGTCTATTCAAGACGATATAAGGAGGAACCAAAGGCAAGTTAAGGGCATAAGGCAGCAAACAAATCATACTCAGAATATATCGAGTCAGGCGCATAGGTTTGCAACAAATAATCTCATATTCCAAACGAATCTAATCAGCAATCAACAAACATTCATCCTGTTACCAGCAAGGGATCTGCATATTATTCTTCATACAACGAATATCAGTGATTACAAGACGTCAAGACACAGCAGCAATACAACAGCCATACATTGCTCATCGACTTGTACATAGGAAGAAGAATTACTAAAAAGGCATCGAAACATTCTTATCTTAGACATCCAAATCGAACATCATTCAGATTGCATCAAAGAATTATATCAGATATTATATCAGACCGCCATCAAGCATATTGAGGAAAATGCAGTCTAGAACTTAATCAGCAAGTATGCATCTATCTATTATCATTTCTACTATATTGCTGATCGACTATCAAGTATGAATGCCGATTTATATTTCTGGATTGTTATTTATTCTTACATACATCATCATGATAATACTGTGATTTATATGCAGCCAGTACTAACAATGTAATGTATAGACAGTCTTATGCAATTATTCATAATAATGTATTTTGTATGCATTAGGGAATTTAGTCTCTATATCAACAAATTAGATATGTATATTATGCTCGAATAACGTTACTGAATCTTGTATTCCTCTCAAGATCATTATAGGTAAATTATAGGTATATGTTAAGTATGTGATCATAGAATTGCAAGGAATGCATTGAATTGACTAGAATCAGCAATCAAAAGAAGTTAATTATATAATTGACATAGATATAGTATATATTATCATCATGAATGTGAAATCTTAAATAAATGAATGTTATTATAAATGAATATGCATCGAAGAATGAATTAGTATGATAAATATGTATAATGAAATGTGATCAAGTATTAGATCATATGAATATATGATGGGCCAATTATGATATGAGGCTAAAAATGATAAGACATCATAATGTCAACAAGGACTCAAAATCATAGGATTGTGCTATATCCAAGAAGAGGATTAGCCTCATCATTAATCATCTCGCTATCCTAGGTGTATGGGAAAGTTAGGAGAATGTTATTTGACCTAGGTGACCCTCAAGAAGATGAAGTACGTCCGAGTGTGAGGTGAAGTCTCTTGGGCCAAGTGTCGAAGTACCTCTGGGTGTGAGGTGAATCCTTGGGCCTATGGTATGATGAGCTCATTAATGTAAATTGTGCCCTACGGTGGGTGACTCTCAAATGAATGAAGTATGCTGGGGTCTAGCATGAAGTTCTTTGAGCTGAATGGTGAAGTACCTCGGGTGTAGTCTGAAGCCATCGGGCCTCCGTATGGGATGGTTAGTGTCTCCTTAACGAACCATGCCTATGGAATTAGAGATGGATTAATGATAGGGCGACATATGATCCTCTCGAGGATAGAACATAAGGCCTATGAATATGAATATGAATATGAATATGAGTATGAATATGACTATGAATATGAATTATGTGATTATGGAATTATAAGTTTTAGGATAAATGTGGAAAGAATATGGATTTATATTAATTATGATATGAAAAGAGAAAAATTTGGAGTACTGATGTTTCTTTTTTGTAAGTTGAAATTGTGCAAGATTGTGAATAGTTTGAGCTTACTAGAAGGGGACATTACAGCTAAAGTATTGTGCAACATGGAATAACATTCATCTGCTATGAGCAGGCATCCACTTATGCAGTGGGGATTCGCCACTTCTTAGTGGGTGTGAATACAAAAATAAAAATTACAAACCATCCACTTATCTAGTGGGTAATCACCACTTATTCAGTGGGTAGAATAAACATGAAGAGAAGATCCATTTTGCTCCACACTGGCCATTGTACCATCTAGGGGTTAAATTATGTGTTTGCATATAAAGAATAATTACAATGAATTCAATTGCAACATAAATCAAAGGAAAGGCTTGTTCTTAGCATCATGATAGTTTGGCCAAATCATTGCATTTCATCATGCATAACATCTGCATTATCAAACACCATTACTAATACTATCTTAGGCAGATGTCATTCATAAACCACAGCTGATCAATTCCTGAATTAGAAAAAATCTGACTTTCACCTTTCTGTAAGGCTGACCTGGGACAAGATGAACATTCACAATGAAGATAATGAGCAAATCAATCCGTTTCAAACTGTTATACCTCTGATATTCATCATTGAACAACAGTAAACAAGGAATAATCTGACTTAAGCTGAAAAAATTCTCCACATAAACTTCCATGTCCCTCTAACAGGTCCGTACGGCCTTGGGACAGCATAATCTCATCAAAAGTTATCAAAGATTGCCCAAAAGTTCAGAGGAAGTGATCTTATAACATTATCATCTCTAAACAATTGCATCCCAAACACTATTGGCACCCAAAACAATAAACACTAATTCCAATTCACCAATCGACCCCTGAAGAGGTACGAACATTCACAGGTACGGCAGCCAAGATCATCAACAAACAGTCTTAATCATTCTTAAATCTGCTCAGATATTATCACCAAGACCATACAAGAAATATCCAAGCATAATAGTTTCAAACAAATAAGAAGAAGATTACAATACAAAATTGACCCCTAGACTGGTCATGTACGGCATGTAGGAGTAAGATAACACATCAAATATTTCAAAAGACTGCCCAGAAGTTTAGGAGAAGTGAACAGGATTCTTTGCCAACATTATTCAGATGCATCTCATACCATATTACCCCCAAATCCACAAACAAAATGCCCAAAACACCAATCGACCTTGCTGCTGTACGAAAGCTTCTACAGGTACGACAGTTTATTTACCACTCATAACAAACTCAAAGCACCAGAAAAACATCACTGATAATGTTGCCTACATCAAACATTAACTCTCCAATCAATGAATGCTTAAAGAAACAAGAATCTATCACAACCATTTTTGCCTTCCATGAATGGTACGAAATGATGTACAGCCAGTAAAGGCAATGCCCAAAGAAACATCAAAAATATAACAAATCTCCATTCACATCTCAGAATTCATTCTTCAATTCAACATCAAACAAGATAATATCAAAATTTTAGATCAAAACTCCAAAATCATTCACTCCATATTTGGCACAACTCCTGTATGAAGTTGCCCTTCTTCTAGCTAGGCAGGGTATATCACCAACGAAATTGGACATCTTCTAGAGGGTTTTTGTCCTCAAGAAGAAATAATGAACTCTCTGGTTCAATCCCAACAGCATAACAATATCAAAACCAAACATAATCCCCAAAATGAGCTCTCACTATACTTATAAAGGCACCTGGGAGTTACAAACTATTTCTTTCTTGAAAATATAACTTTTTCTCCTCAAACTTATAATAAATCTCTATTTCCAAGAGATACAATCACTTTAATAAGTTTAGGAGAAATAAAACATGTCCTCATTCCAAAAAGTAATAACACTTAAGTTACCCTTTTAATATTTCCAACCTTATAACTTAAGTGCACAAAATTAATTAAATAGCCTGATTAAGCCTCAGAAAGTGGCTAAGTCATCCTGACACAACATAAAGCTCGAAACCAACATCAATATTCACAACAACTGAACCAAAAGCCCAACACAAAGAACCCCTTACCATACCTCATAGCCTATCGAGATCCCTGAATAGGCTAGTGGGCCCACAATTGACTAGGCTGAAAAAAGGAACATTACAACGAGCTTATAGAATAGGTTCGACATGCTCATTATTGGAGAGATTGGAGAGCTATGGATGCAAGGTTCCGTGCAAATATGCCTTTTCAGACCTACTTGACTTTCAGGGAGAGGAGTAGACCTCAGGGGGAAGGAGGAGGGAGACCTCAGAACCAGGACCTACAGAAGAAGGGAGACCACAGAAGGCGCAGAACCAACAGAAGCAGTATGCAGATCAACACAGGGATGAGCATTCTTTTGAGGTTGATGACATGGTCTATTTGATGCTGCGGCCTTATAAACAGTCCACTCTTAAGAAGAATGGTGCAGAGAAGCTGAAGCCATGATACTATGGCCCATTCAGAGTCTCCAAGAGAATTGGAGAAGTGGCTTATGAGATGGAGTTGCCAACAGAGAGTAGAGTGCATAACGTCTTCCACGTGTCTCGCCTCAAGAAAGCGTTGGGACATAATGCGACACCTTCGATGGAGCTTCCCTCTCTTGATAAAGAGGGCAAGTTGATTCTTGTACCTGAGGCCATCATTGACACCAGGAACTGTACTTTGCGGAAGAGGGTCATCAAGGAGTATTTGGTGAAGTGAAAGAATTTGCCGATAGAGGATGCTACATGGGAGAATGAGCAGATTTTGCAACATCCAGAGTTGAGATTACTTGTGGGCAAGCAATTTTGGAGAGGGCGGACTGTAATGTCCCCTTCCTAAGCATCACAACTACGGGTTAGTCTACTACTCGGGTTCTCGTAGACTAACGACGATGGTTAGGGGACCCATGATGATTTGGCCCTTTTTGGAGTGATTTTGGGCCATTCGGCCAAACTTACTATTTTTAGTAGGGGTCACGGGACTCGGTGCGAGTTGGTGTAACGGTTCTAGTCATCACTCCTTGTCACTTGGCCAACTCGGCGGTGCTATAGAATTTGTTTTCAGGGACTGTTTGGATTAATTTAATTAATCAATATATACCTAAGTTATATTTAACTTAGTGTCACTTTAGAAAGTGACTTTACTAATAAATGGGGACTTGAGATATATTAATGTTTAATAAAGTCGTATTCTCCTTAGTTTGGGCGCCCATGTCATGAGAGTGAAAATAATATTAAATTATTTAATTCTCAAAAGAGGCGTTGGGAAAAGTGAAGGAAAAATAAAAGAGAGAAGTTGCACGCTCATTCCAAACTAATGCATATTTTCATGAAGAAGAGTTTTTGGTTGAGCCAAGGGTTTGATCTGCAACTTGTGGAGACGGAAAACTTCACAGCGTTGAATGCCTACAGGATTGTGTCATGTCCCCATATTAAGGCATTGTTTAAATTTAAGATTTAAAATGTCATGTTAAATATCCTGGTCATAGGCCATTAATAAATATATATAATATTATAAATATATAATATTATATGATAGTATCTATAAATATTTTAAATATTAACCGATATATTATATTTATAAATAACCAATACAAATATAAATATTAATATTAAAATAGCATATTATTATTATTATTATATAATATATAATAATAAATATAAATGTTAAAATTAATATTAATATCAATTATTATTATGATTATAATATAATAAACATATTTATATAAATGAATGTAAATCATACATTATATAATATATTAGATTGCCTTTAAGACAATCCGTCAAGGCAGCAGCAACTAATATATTTATAAAAAGACATGACCTTTGTGAAAGGTAGTCATTGACCATTTAAGAAAATATAAAGGTAGAGAGTGGAGGAAGCAATGAAAGACAACAAAATACAATGAAACAAGCAGATATAAAATTAATAATTTATGAGTTTGAATTACAGACATGATTAATTGCTAGGGAAAATAAGATAAGTATGCTACACCTATATTCCCAAAGAAATAAATAAATTAATATCTATAAGTTATTTCATTATTTTTTTATACGAAATGATATTAATTAAAGGGATTATAATATGAATGATATTAAAATCTAGATTTAAGTAATAAATTGAGTAATATAAGAAAGCAATATTATAAATAATATATTATTAACAAATATCAATATTAGTGATTAAATATTACTATAATTATAAATATAATATGTATAGATGATATGATAGCATGTTATAGTCAAGGTGGAGCGAATAACTAACATGATATAGATAGCTTAAACATCTATGAATAACACGATTATAAATGCTTAGAGAATCCATCATCATTAGGATTAAGCCCCAATAAAGAGTAATCATACTTGATTTATATAATGAAGGCAAGGTCCTTAGAAACAAACCCATGATATAAGATCATAGAACACAATGAGAGATTGGAGGTAGACTTGTTAGGAAGAAGTAGCATTAATACATCGAAAGGTAGATAAGACCGGCGGTGGAATGGACCATGTTACATCATACTTAGGCAATGGATAAGACCTGCGGTGGAATGGACTATGCTACATCATACAAGGGTAATAAGTAAGACCTGCGGTGGAATGGGCATATGTTACATCATACAAAGGCACTTAGTAAGACCTAAGGTGGAATGGGCATGTGTTACATCATACAAAGGCACTACCCGTAGAGAATGATTCATGCAACCTAACAAGAGATAGTACCCCATCTCCACTAGGGTTTGAAAATAAATAAAATTAACATATAATAAACAACCCTAAGTATGAATCCACTTAAGATTGAATAATTAAATAATTTATTTATTTGATTATTTTAATATGATTTATTGATCTTATCTATTACTAATGTTTCCTTCAAGAAGTAATTCTCATGTGCAAGGTGGAAAATAAGGATCTTCTTAAAGGGGACATTACAGATTGAAAGACATCTCTAGGGTATTATTAGTGGTCTTATTTCAGAGATCACATTGTGCTTCATTGGCAGATTGTAAGCTTGTTGCAGAGGGCTTTTTATTGATAATCCTGAGATTTTTGGCATGGTAATTATGGAGGTATATTGGAGAATGCATTGCAGGGTTTAATTCTGATTTTGGTGTCATTTGTTGAGGTTTTTTGACCCCAAACTAGGCCGTACCTATCTAGGGGCAAAATCTGTTTGTTTTAAGGCATTTGCATTGAGTTCTTTCCACCACCTTGGGCGTGGAACATCTACAGCTAAGTATTAACATTTTGGAAGCAGATTGGAGGTTTATCTGAGGCATTGAGGGCATTCTATTGCTTCTGTTCACCTTTAATCCAGCCGTACCAGCTAGAGAGGGGACGTGGGTCAATATAGAGCTAATATTTGAAGTCTTTGTGTGCATATCACCTCCATATGAGGCATCATTCTTATATGTCCTGCTGTACTTTGCTATTGGATGTAATAGTTCATGGTTTGATGAGTATGGGAATGATTTGAGGACTCTAAGATGCTACTACAGACCTGTACTTTCTATATCAGCATATGGGTAATGTCAGTTATTCGAAATATTTGCTTACTTCTTACATGGGTATTGTTCCTTATTTATATATAATGCATTTCCATCTCTTTTAAGCATCTGGGTATTGTTAGTTTGTGTTATTTTACGAATTTGTACATGCATGCAAACTCTATGTTATGTTCAAAAAAACACAAAACGCATCAAGTTCAACTAAACCACAAAAAACAATAAGGGGTGGGGCATTACATTAACTATCTTTACTTGTGTGTGAATCATCATCTTCTTCATTTTGTCCATCGATAGTGTGAGGATATCTCATTTTCACTTTCAATGTCCATCACCCTATTATATGCCTCTTCATATGATGAAGGTAGCACAAACTTCACTTTCCGCAATGAGGGTATCAAACCCTTGATGAACCAACATTTCTTCAATTCATTCGCTGATTCTTTCTCTAGTTTCCCTAGTAGTTCTTTGAGCCTACGATTCTAGACTCACACATTCTCATTCCTTCCTTACCTAGTGTTATATACCTTTGTGACAATTTCATTGTCATCTCAAAGATGTCTTAATTCTTTCTCAACGGCTTTTCGTAGCTTCTCCCACAAACATTTGTCAATCAATTGGACATTTGTAAACCAATCAATTGCCACTCTCCTAAGGGTGGTTGGAAATGAATGCAACCAATAATGCTCACCAGCCTACCCATAGTTGAAAAACATTGTGAGTACTCGCACATCCAAAAAGCAAATGAGTAATTGTAGGTATAACTCTAGGCTGAGTTATTAAAAGAACTCGCTAAAATTTTTATAGGAAAACTCATTGTACTTGCAGAAAAAATGCCATAACTTGCAATCCATGAAAAATTCGGCCAACATATTTCACATAGGTTTCGGAGTTTGGTTAATGGTAGTAGCTGCCAAGGTTTTGAGTTTTGTCTCTAACGAAATTGTGAGTATGATAAAAACCTGAAAACAAAATGAAAAATTGTGGGTTTAAGTTAAAATGAAAAACGAAAAAATCATGGGTCTAAATCAAAATGAAAAACTGCGTTTAAATCAAAACTAAAAATTGTGGTTTTATTCGTGGGTCATTAATAAATATATTATGAATATGCACTTGCACCAAAATACAATGAATCAATCACTCAACAATGCCTTTATTTTTGTGTTTTATTGCTGCTTTTAAGTGTGTTTTTTGGCTGCATTTGAAATATCCCATCCCTTCCTGAGATATTTGCTACTGAAACTGCCTTGACTGATTTTTTTTGTTTTTTGCAAGATAATGCCAGGAAATGCAAAGAGATGTATAGATATATACAAATAGATGTAAAATAGACAAAATGCTGAAGCAAACACTAATAGGTTTCAAATCAGATTTATTATTGAATGTGTAGACACCTAAAATGGACTTGCTTTCCCGTACCTTTACACTAAGGTATCCCTCCTATTAATTAAATAAATTCATTTTATTTTCTTCTGTCAATTAAATAAATACTATAAGTTTATTTGATTGGTTCATTATCCCATAATTAAATAAAATCATTTTATTTAATTAAATTCCCTAAATTCTTCTAATGGCTCAAGTCCTAAATCCACTTCATCTTTCCACCTCATCTCTTCCACCTCACCATGTGGCATATATAATTAAATATTCTTAATATTTAATTAGCTAATATCCTCCATTATCCAAAAATAAATTTTTAATTCAATTGTCCTCCACTCCTCCACTAATTGAATTAAAAATTCAATTTGTCATAATCCACTCTCATTAAAAATGAATTTTTAAATCATCTACTATGAATTTAAAATTCACAAATAATGAGAGCCCTTGATCTCAACTCTTGATCCTCACCCTCCATTTCTCTTTCAAAAATCTATAAATGAAACCCTCACCCAAGCCATTCATACAACTTCTTCTTGTATCAAAACCATGCCCAAATTTCTCTCAAATCTCTTCATCATACTATCATCATATTGTGTTGAAAAGCAAGAGCAATTCACATTTGAATCAAATTGGGTCGTCTAATCTAGCTCTTGGGTGCAAGCTTCCTCCTCTCTTGATGAGATTGGGTTTTCATGTGAGGTATAACTTGTGTTTTATGCATTTAGTTTGTGTTTTCACTTCATTTTGTTTTCTTAATCTACAGAATGCTATTACAATAATCTCATACCCGATTAGCCATAGCATAATAGATTGCAAATCTGGAAATTTATATCAGCAATTGGCAAACCCTTGTCATGGACGCCTAGCACAAAATGTTGAGTTCTCCACCTTGAATTTGTTGCTGAATGGAAGCAATGTACTGGCCGCCCCCCAATGAAGGAAGAATGTTGCACAAGACTTAGGCGTTTCAGCCTAGAACCCAAACACCACCCTCAAGAGACTGTACGGCCCAGCAAATATAGACTTGTACGGCCTAAAAATGAAAAAGATACAGCCCATCTAGGTTTCAAACAGCAATAGAAACTATCACAGCTGATAAACTTTTGATTTCAAGCCATTATTCTCCTCAAACCCTGAAATTATCTCTTTAATGAGCTCAATGTGACTTTTGGATTAAAGCCACCTATAGATTGCTACCTTTGGGTGATATTGCACACCTGTGGGAAGCACAATCAGAGAGAATGGATGTTCTCCAAGATCAGATTGAAGAAAAACCCTGGTTTTCTTCTCCAAATGCCAAAGCAATCAAAAATAGTTTCAAGTGTTGAGTGATAATAATGCTTTTTCAAATGCCTTTTATATTCTCCCCAAAAAGCACGACTCCCAAGGCCTTTAAGTCATTTAAATATAATAAAATATATTTGCCTTTGGGCGCTCATATCAATGACTTTTATAATTGACTTTATAACATTAAATAAGCCTTTATAATAAAGTCAATAAGTCATTTAATATTGTTCACTTTTATAATTAATTAATTATTATTAAAGTATCAATGATAATTAAATACCATAACTCAAGCTATAAACATCATTAATCAATTCTGTCAGCACCAAGAGGTAGCCCAATGATTCCTCTACTCACCAAGGTGCCTTACTATAAATAGTAAGGTTGGCCCCCAACGTCCCACTGACTTACTATAAATAGTAAGTATGCATAAATGGAGCCAGAAACCCATGGAGATGATCACCTCTGAATATGTCATGAAACTGGAGGAGAAAACACCATCAACTGCCACCTGGAGAACCCATTAACTCCCACAAGAGGCCCTCTAATCACCATTATTAGCCTATGAGGACCTAGTGATTAGGCTAATCCTCCAAACTCCAATGCTCGCTAAAAAGGGGACATTACAGCATTCCATTGACAGCTGACTGAAGTCCAAAACTTGAAACTTTGAAAGGCATTTTTAGCTTATTATTTTTTAATCATAGATTCATAATCCCTTTTTTTTTAAAAGACTATTAAACTATTAGTGAAGAGTTTTTTTTATTTATTTAGTTTTTATTTATTGAACTCGTTTTTTTGGTCTATGATGTGTATTGAATGTAATTTTGATTTGTCTATCAAGGAAATCAGTAATATGTTCCATAAATTCAGTAAATGCATGTTTTTGAATAATATTTTAAAAAAATTATGTACTTTAAATGTTCGATAAATTTGCCAAGTTTTTCCCTGAATTTTTGCTGAGTCCCAAGTTTTTAAAATTCTTGAGTCAGCTGAGTAATTGCCAAGTCCAGGTTTTTCAATTATGAGTCTGATAATTAGTTGTGTTGTACCCAATCCAGAACTAGATTGTGTCCCGAGTAATTCCTTTGTTGTCGTTGTTGTTGTTGAGTCGTAAAACGTTAGCATCGAAGTCAGAACAGTTATTTTTTAACCAAGTTGTACATCAATATGTCAATTGTTCAAGCCCGGTGTACATTTCATCTAAACTCAAGACGTGAGATCACCAGTAGTCCAGTCATCATCTACACTAATGTTTCTGGTCTTTGTATTGCATTAAGGTTGAACATGCAGTGATAAGTTGATAACACTCATGTTTCTCATGAAAGAATATACCTAAAAATAAAAGCATCCTAGACACAGTCAGCATGTATGTTCACATGAAGTTGATGACAGAAAACTTTGAGCAAGGTCAAAGGGACTCTCAAGATGCAAGGCAAGCATAAGTTTGATGCACTCTAAAGTGTAAATTTAGGTGTCCTGGTAGCAAAGATAAGACTGATATTAATGCAAAATCTTTGGAAATAAACACTCCTTCAATTGTGATAACACTTATGTTTCTCATGAAAGAATATATTTAAAAATAAAAGCATCCTCAGGCTCAAACAGCCAGAGACACGGTCAGCATGTATGTTCACAAGAAGTTGATGACAGAAAACTTTGAGCAAGGCCAAAGGGACTCTCAAGATGCAAGGCAAGCATAAGTTTGATGCACTCTAGAGTGTAAATTTAGGTGTCCTGGTAGCAAAGATAAGACTGATATTAGTGCAAAATCTTTGGAAATAAACACTCCTTCAATTGTGATAGCACTCGTGTTTCTCATGAAAGAATATATTTTAAAAATAAAAGCATCCTCAGGCTCAAACAGCCAGAGACACGGTCAGCATGTATGTTCACAAGAAGTTGATGACAGAACTTTGAGCAAGGCCAAAGGGACTCTCAAGATGCAAGGCAAGCATAAGTTTGATGCACTCTAGAGTGTAAATTTAGGTGTCCTGGTAGCGAAGATAAGACTGATATTAATGCAAAATCTTTGGAAATAAACACTCCTTCAATTCCATCATGTTATTTTCACATATGCTCCATAGGTCTTCTCACAACATTCCAAGTAATTTATCATTTTGTTGGATGAGGAGCATAGATGGAGAACCCTAAGGAAGGGATTCTCAATAATTTCAAGTAGCTTAGAAAGGTGAGATGATCTGCAAGGTCCATAACCATGTCAAGAAAGTTGCAGGGGCAGTCATGAGTAACACTGGCACACAGAACAATACATGGTTATGCTTCTAATTGCTGAAACATATTAACAATGTTGAAAATCATTTAAGCGAGCACTGAAAGAGTCTCAAGTTCTTCCAAAGTGTGGTTAAGTGTACAGATTTTTCATTTTTCTTTTTATTAAGCACTTTTGCCTTGTAGTTATGATTTATTTGTCTCGAGTATAATATAAGTTTTCATGTCCCAGGAGTTGGTTTCAATTCTTTTAAAGCACATTAATAATTTGCATCTGAGAAAAGGATATCAGGAAGAGTTCTGGACAAACCTCCGACATTGCCCGAGTAGCCAATGCTTTGAATGCACTCTGTAAAACCAAAACAGGTAACTGAATTAGAGATCATAAAAACACTAGAGAGCAGGTACTAAGCTGGGTTACATCATCATATGATTTTGATTTTAAATTGATGTATTTAATGCAATTTTTTTCTCTTTCCATTTAGGAAATTGTCCCTTCCACTTTCAATAAATATTTAGTGAAAGTTAAATGAGGTACAGACAATACTCACACCCCTATACAATCAAAATAGCTTGAAAAAAATCCCAACATATAAATCCAACCAAATAAGTTGTTCTACTAATGAAACTATAACGAACTGAAATGATGTCAGAGGTCCTCTTTCAGACAAAGAAACTCGTGAAAGAAAAAACCGAATAATGTAAATCAAGCCACCAATAATGGACAAATGTTGATTGAGAAAGGGAAACAAATAAAGACATTATCCAGTTGTCCTATGCATTTATACAAATTATCCAGGGCTATGTGCATTTTCAAGGGAATAGTTTTATGTATGTTTTAAATTTTAAATATATATGTGAATTCTGTTGACCAGAGAGGAGTTAAAATGGTCTTCTGTCTTTTCAGCCCTTAGCTAATAGAAAAGCTTATTCTAAGTTGGAAGGAAGACATACATGGCTTTCCTCATGAACTCTACTACCATTAAGGCTTTGGAACGCCATCAAGCTTGAAATCACCTAGCAAGCTATTTATCAGTGTAGCAAATGACCATTAAGTGGAAGCTGCTCTTATTGATCACCTTTTTCATGCCTCCATACACTAACTTACTAAGAGTACTAGTTTTGGGCATGGTTACAGGGGTTCACAGTTTTTGGGGACCCTTGGTTTTGTATGGCTTGGGTATGTTTATACAAAAATATACTAAAAACATATAATATATAAACAAAAGTCTAAAGAAACCATGATGTCAATGTCATGCAAAATTAAATAAAGGAATAACAAAACCCACCTGATAATTGATCAAGATGCAAAAATGAGTCATGGCATGTGATATATCACATATCTTTATGTTGCTTGTTCAAAATAGGAAAATAGTCAATGATCATAGTCAAACTCAACCATTATGAGAACAAATTATCACATTGCTTTTCATCAAGAGCATCCTAATCAGTAATTTGTTCATTACAACTAGATGTAGTAGGACTAATGATAAAGTCATTCCACAAGCTCTGCTAAGTTTAGTTAGTTGTGTCTATAACTGATCAAGCAGCAATAGATTTCCATCACCCAAAGGAAGGGCCAATTTGTAATGTCCCTTATAGGAACAATACTAATTTTACCTTAAATTATCAATTTCCAAGCAAACAAGGATTTAGAGAGTACGTTGGCCTGATTTAATCCCTGTAAACAAGTTAGAAAACACTTACGATAACACATTAGCCTCGTGATTATTATTACAAATATACATTAACATCATGATTATTAATATTAGCTACTACCAAAACAATAAGCATCATTACTACACATATAAACTCCTACCAAGATTACTAGAAAATACTCTTGCCTGATTGCCGACCTCTTATGTTTTATTGCTGCAGAATAGAGAATTTAGAATTGATGTATGTCTTCCTTCTTATGCTCAGCCAAGTGTAATCAGCAATATGTATATCCTCTAGCTATCCTTATCACTTCAGATCTCTTAGTAGAAATATATTTATAAAACCCAGGAAATGTATTCTTAATCAGATTATTCTTCTTCTTCTTAAATCAGAACATCAATATTCTTATTTTCTATAGATTCAGATGTGATTTCCCAACTCTGAAATATACTTTTATTTGTGTGTATAATCAGAGTTCTTATTCTTTTTATCTTACACTTTACTCTCCTTTTCAATCTATCATTTGAAATTGGATCTTGTTCCTTTATAAACCCAGAGATATACATATTATGACTGGCTGTTATATATATCAGAAACCTGTTTAACTCAGAAATATCTTTTTTTATACTCAGAAATTATATGATTCTTCCTCTTGATAAAGTCAGAATATATATATTCTTCTCTGTATATTCCTTGTTTTCTCCTCCTTCTAACTCTGCTCTTCAATCAGTAATATATCTTTTTCCTTGCTCCTCAATCAGAAATAATATTCCTTGTATCCCTCCTAACTCTCATTCCACAATCTCTATTTATACCTCCCTGAATAGCAATGAAAGAGTGCAACTCTTTGTTAATTCGCACCTCTTTGTAATGATGTCAATTGCTGATTATTAAATAGATTCCTTAAAAAGAAATTGCTGGCTTCTTTTCATCCACCACTGCCTATAATGTATGACCATAAGCGCTGCCTCCAAGCTTCTCCAACAATCGCACCTTTCATAAGACATACATCTGATTTTGCCTTATTCGTTTGTCTAAGCTCTTCTTAATAAATAATAATAACAATCGCTGATTATCAGCACTTCCTCTTAATAATAATGTTGTCTTATTTGGCATATTCAATATTATTGTCTTATTTGGTGTATTCGCTGCCTTTTACATATGTTACTATCATCCTTTGTCTTATAGTTATTATAATTATATTTGTTTATTTATAATTTTATATTTACTATAATAATATTTAAATGAATTTATATTTATATTATTATTATTTATAATTTATATTTATATTTAAATATTATATATTTATTATTTATAAATACAATAAATATATTATATTTTAATTATATTAAAATATTTATAAAATAATATTATTTAATATTATTATATATTAATAATTCAATATTATTATATACATGATTATCATCTAAATTGACGATGACAAACAACATATTTGACGAAAGCGACTTCTCCATCTTTATCATGATGTTTAAATCTTTAATTTAAACAATGCCTTAATATCGGGACATCACACAATTGATGTCTCTTTTATTCTTTATGATTTATAAAATGTCCAATGTTTTAGCAGAAACAGATTGATTAAGCAATTTTGTATATCACAACTCAGGAATCTTAATTTCTAGGAAGGCTTAAGCTCACAAAGTTTTATTGATTATGATTCCATTTGATATAAGTATTGCAGAACTCAATAGAGACAGTGAATTTGTTTACTCTACCACTTCTTTTGGATTTTGTAGCTGTTGCATTTCCCATAATAAATGGCATGTCAGTCATACTAGTAAGGATGCCTAAGGATTGCCTCAGAACGGTCCAATGGAATGACATCACCTTGAACTGCTAGGGGTTTTGATGGCAAAAGCGGTTGTATGTTGCCTTGTGATCTGTTTTGTATTCCCAAAATCTTTAACCCAACTTAAATGACAAGGAGTTGGATGGGCTGTGGTTGGAATCTGTAAACATGAAACTAGCTTCTGAGATACTAGGTTCTATTAACATCCATTATCAATGATAAGGAATACCAAGTGATCCTTTACCTGGCAGTTCTGTGTGAAGAGTGCTTCCGTTGGACTGAGTGAAAAGTTTTTGATCATTAGGATATGTTGCAAATCTAAAGCACTAAGACTTTAATCTGCAATGTCTGCATCATCAGGTTCGTTATTGTTCCATAAAAAGAGCTTGAATTCCTTCTTGGACTTTAGAATTCTACATTCTTTAGTAAAATTTCACATCTTCTAGAGATAACTAAAATACTTATTTCCTCTGCTGCAAATGAAGATGGATGCAGCAAACCCTTAGACCATCCTTTAGGGTAGAGCTAAGTATTAGGCTAGAAGGATTCGGAGGAAGAAGCATTGGTACGGTTGGAATTAGAGTGCTTCTTGAATCCAATCTTAGTTTCAACAGATATAGCAATCTTGTAAGCTCTTTCTAAGGAACCTATCAACATGTCTATGTCCCTCCAATGAGTGGGAAGTGAACTGAGAAGGAATTTGATCTTGAATCTCTCTTCACAATTTTCAATTTCCAGCTTGACTTGCAGCTTTGTGAAAAACAAAATGCATTGTTACACCAACTGGCTTGGAAATTGTTTGAGTTTAAGTCATCATGCTCATAGATGTCTTGATATCCACTAGGATAGAACCTTTCCTTCCCAGCAACTTTAAAACCAATCCATGTGGAGATCTGATAATCACCACCATCTGCATCTTCAACAGTTGCAGGCATTTTTTCTTAGTTCTGCCACAAATCTAGAACATTCTCTTTTGTGTGTACTTCAGCAGTTTGGATCATTGTCGAATTAGTGATTTGGGGGCAAGTCTTGAAGGATGCCTCGAGGCTAAGAAGCGAAGATTCATGCTTCCCAACACTGAAATTACCATTGAATTGAATGATTATTATCTTGGCCAAGAGCTGGACACCAATTTTTACCCTTTAGTACTTGAGTGGCTGATTGTGTAGCTCCTCCATTTGGCAAAAGCATTGTTTAAATTGTTTTCATCATATCTCGCATGGGCCTAGCCTGGTTCTCAACCTGGCTGGTGAGGATTTGCTTATGAGTGCTAAACTGACTAGCAAGGATCTGCTCAAGGCCATCGGTATTAACAGATTCTTGTGATGATTCGTTAAAAGACTTGAATTTTTTAAATCCATTTTGAACCAGATTAGGGATGTGTTAAAAAATTGGAGGATGGATCTAGGCCGATAGAGGGATATGAACTAGGGTGAAGCTTGAATGTAATGATCTATTGTACTTTTTATGCTGAAAACCAATTGCAGATATGTGCAAAGAAATTGAATGTGTCTCGGATAGCAGATTTGCATGTAGAATTTGAAGATATATGCCTAGAAATAGCAGATCTATGCCAAAAAGTTGGAGATCTGTGCCTAGCGCAAGCTTCTAGTGTTGCACAAAGCTGTCCATGGATGACACAATGGACATGTGAGTATAAAAGGCCATAATATAACTCACAAATTTTGAAATTTATTGAAAAGAGTGAATCTACCGGAGGTAGGATGTAGAAACCTTCAAAGTAACATGCCCTTGAATATAGGATCCCTTGATGATGTTTGACCAAGGGTGAGAGATTGAAACCCTGGAAATGAATTGATCTGCAGGCCATGATTGGCCAGGCTTTGATATCAATCGATATGAGCACATTCACAGCAATTAGAGAGACACAAAAGCATAGCCATAATTGTACATCTTGTACATTCCTTTGTATTAGGTATTTATAGAGTATGATGGCATGTAAAGAATCTTCTAGACTAAAGGAATCTTCTGAGTGAAGAAGGAGAAAAAACATTCCTAGGATAAGATACATGTACAATAAGCTTCAAGGACAAGGAAGCTCATAGTGGAAGATACAGATATGTGCAAACAACAAGACTATACAATAAAAATACAATATAGCTAAGGTGATCATGCCTCATCACAATCCTACTAAAGCACTAGAGTATAACTATAGTTGGACAATTATTGTGTTCGCAGAGAAAAAGGGAAGAATAAAAATATTAAATGACCAGCAGAAAACCTCACATGGTGGTGATGATGCCTGTAATCAATGTCATATAATATTCTGCAAGATCCCCCATTGAGAATTGGTATTAATAATTTATGGCTTCAAAATATCTCATCATTCCCCTACTATTATGGCTTATCGAGGGGACAACATTAGAAATTCTTGAAACATACTTTTGGACACACTAAAATTCCCAAAAAACTCGGTCAAGACTTAAACCTATTTTTTCAAATATAGGCATATTTACATGGGAAAAGAACTTCCACCTATACAAAACTTGTGATGAGAGTGCCAAGTAGTTTGTTAAAATATGCACCAAACTGTCTATCTGTTGTCACATATTTAATCCTAGAATTGACACTAACTTTTAATGAGAAATAGTGTAATTGTGCACTGTTAGAAAATAAAAGTACATTATTTCTTGTATGTAAATAGATTAACAGAACATCATTTCCCCTGCTTGGTATGGAACAGTCCTCAATTTCAATTAAGACTGGAATTTCTTTCCTAGAATGTTGTTCGACAAATCCTTTCCCTTCGAGATGGTGATGTACCTATAGCCAACCAAATATATTCATGTTTGCTTCCATTGTGTGCCTTTGATTTGAGTATCAAATTAGCATATTCTTTAAATAACAGGATGGGTATTCCATGCTTGTGTTCAACTACTTTGTCATGCTTATTTTCTAAACTTGTCTTTTTACTGTCATTAGAAATTTTGAGTTAATGAAGTGTGATGGGGGTCATAAATAATAAGATCATATTGTTCAGTATCAAACAAGTGTTTAATAAATAACAATTAAGTAGCAATTGACCGGTACCAACACAAATAAGAGAACAAGTTGAAATGGATTATTTATGTATGATGTGATATGTGTTCATCATTTGTACAATAAAAGGAAGCATACATATCTCCTTCTCTCCTATTTCTTTCTAGGAAAGCTAACATTGGCATCAGAGCATGTTGTACCCATACAAAAAACTTTTGTATGTCAATTTTGTCAAGCAAAAACCCTTGCTTGTTTGCCTTCAACTTGTTCTAAAAAGTCATTTCCGGTATATCATTTTGTTGATTTTACTAACCTTGCGGAGGCATCAAAGCACTTAACCATTTCAAAGACATAATTTCCAGTGTAAAGGTGCATTCAACAATCTCTTCATATGCTAGAATAAGGGATTTTGAACAACCAAGCAGAAATCGGTTCAAAAGTGCACCTAGGTGGAGGTGGGCACGTCCTGACAAAGGAGTCAAGAGCATAGTTCAAAAGCGCATCCATTTGCTCTATCACACGCCTTAGCATAGAGGTGGAAATCAATCCTGATATAAAAGCACACCTCAAGGAGACAAGACAAGCTTGAACAAGGGGAAAGTTGAAGTTTGCAGAGACACCGACCAAAAGTGCACCATAAATGCTCAGATTCATGCAGATATTAATGGATTCAAATGAAAAATCAGGATTTTCGGATGATCTTGAATGTCTTCTAGATGAATACAAAGACGGCTTTGTAATGGGATTTACCCAACGTAAATCCAATATAAGAAGGAATGATTTTCATACTCCTATTTCAAGTGATATCATGTGTCCGCATAATCAGGAACTACCAATGGAACTACAAGAATATCCATCAAAAGTAGAAATCTTGCCTACTTTGTGTAAATTCTTTGAGGCTGAAGGACTGTTGATGGTAAAGGAAACTAATGTAATACAAGTATGCCATATTTTCTCTATGTAGGATGAAGTCCAATCGGAGTTTGAAGATCAGAATTGCAAGCAAGAATAAGTCAAGTATATCATGGAGAGTAACGATGAATCCAATTTCTTCTTGTCATCATTCAAAGGGTTGTTCGACGATCTCACATCAGATGTAATCAAAGAAGAGCAAGATGTTTTTCTCTCTCTAAGAGTTTTCAACTTCCAACTCAATTGATTCTATTAGCATTTATGATGAGGAATTTCAAGATGAAGAAACAAAGTATCTCATGCCTGAAATTGATGTTTTTCTTCAACATCTAACTCCAATGCCTAAAGATTCAATTGTTTCTTTAATTTATGAGATTGATGTTGCAAGTTTTGTGGATGCAAAGAGTGCTTTTGATCAAAAGTTTCAGATCCAGTAGGTTGATATTTTTCATGATATCAATGATAGATCACAATTAGATGAACAATGTCCTAAACATAATTTAGCTTTGGCAGCACCGAACAGATCAGAAGACCATGTGGAAGGTTCTTTGTCAGATTTTGATAGTTTTCTTTCAATGGAGGACAAAGTGAACTCTCTTTTGAGTTTTGACCTGTCTTTGTGATGTCCTGATGTTAAGGCATTGTTTAAATTAAATATTTAAATGTCATTATTAAACAGTGAAATTGCTCGTCTCCTCCATAATCAATTTGAATGATAGAGAACACTTCTGGTAATATATATATAAACGTATATAATATTATTGATATATAATATTCTAAATAATATTGTTATATACAATTTAAATATTATTATAATTATAATATAATATATTAATAAATATATTTGATGTAATATATTTAATTAACTAACTAACAAAATGTATTATTATATCATATAAGAATAAATATAAATAATAAATATGAATAATAAATATAAATATAAATATAAATATAAATATAAATATAGATATTAATATTAATATAGATATTAATATTAATATAGATATTAGTAATCTAAATATTATTCCAATTATAAAAGTAACTTTATATAAATAAAGTTAAATCTGATTCCAAATAAGACAACCGTATCATATTTTCAAAGAGTTATAAGAAAGATATGTTGAAGTGATACGATCACTAGATAATATTAAGAGTATTAAAGACAAATCTGCTAGCAAATAGCAATTAATCATATAAGAATGCGATTTGTCATAAGCTGTGATTTGTAAGAAGTATAACGCAGAGGTCTATGAAAGGACGTTTCCCTTGAGGCATATAAAGGGAGATACAATTCAGAGTTTAAGATATGGAATACATCCCTGACAGACAAAATCTGCAAAACCGATTAGAAGTGATAGGTGAATAAAGACAATAAGATAGCTATATATTTTAGCAGATGTGAATCTGCAAGGCTATATCAGCCAGAATATCTGAAATGCACCTACAGATATGAATATGAAAAGATAAGATGGAAGAAAGTAATAACAATTAGATTCAGATAGTAAAGAACATATGCACGGCAGTCTAATCGAATGGAAAGCAATCAAAATAGAAGATAAGGAGTTCGATAAAGACAATAAATATCTACAACAGTCAAAGGTATTTGCAGATTACGTTCAAGGTCTGCAATAAGAAAAAATACGGCAGGTAAGTAGTTTTTAATATATTTAATTATTAAGATTTATAATGTGATATAACCATGTCATTAATGTCAATTCATAGTTAATATGAATCTATGTAGATCCTTATGGTTTGTAAGGAAATGTCTTATTTATATCTAAGATCAAGTAATGATGAACAATTGTATAAACCAGAATATTTTACAATGATATTCCAAATTAGGATACGAATGTTGCTATCCATGCTTATGATGATAAATATTTGGGATAATGTCATCTATAATACAAGGGATATTAACGTAAGAGATCATATCACCTCTATTGCTTCGTCCTTAAAGGAATGATAGGTAATGGAGGGAAAGGCGGAGTAATTCCATCCGTTGTATAGACCCTAATGGCTGGGATATAGTTCCTGATGCTGGGTCCAGAGATCTCGTATTGATCCCAATGGCTGGGATATAGTTCCTAATGCTGGGTCCAGAGATCTCGTATTGATCCCAATGGCTAGGACATTGTTCCCAAGGCTAGATCCAAGACTCCGTGTATAGACCCCAAGGGCTAGGGACTAAGTTTCCCGAGGCTGGATCCGAGACTCCATGTATAAACCGCAAGGGCTAGAGACTAAGTTTCTCGAAGCTGGGTCCAGGGATGGTTTCCATGTGCCCTAGTCATGTAAAACCTAACTCCTTGATAAAGAATAAGAAAGAAGATATGGATCTTAAAATATGTTTAATATCCACCCTAATGTACTTATGGAATATATTATAGAATGGTCATGAATGACAAGAAGGAAATGAATAAACCTTTGTTAAGAATAAAATATTTATATTATCTTTGATCTTATTCGATATTATCACTGAAATTTATTGATCTCTAATGTTTCTAATGTCTTTTTGAGAATCACTTTTGTTGTACCCAATCAAAATGTTTGCTTCATTAAGGCATTTTTAGAAAGTCTAGAAAGTTTTTCGTCAAAAAATCAAAAAGTCAAAATTTCTAAAAATAGAAATTTCTATTTTTAGAAAGTTTCTAAAAATAGACGTCAAATTAGGTTTTCTGGGTTTCTTGAGATACGGATGCTGCAAACTTTTCTAAAAATAGAATCTCCGATTCAGGTGTCATGCCTAATTCTGATAGGCTGATTTTGCTTCATGATCGGCGTGGTCGAAACAGAATTTGCAAAAGGTCAAGTTTTCTTTATTGGGTCAATTCTACTTTTTCAGAAGGCGAAGCACGAACTCAAAAGTCAGCAATGGAGGAAGTTCATCTGCAAGAAATCAGTTTCAAGTTTTCAACGCTATTCCAACAACGCAGAACTGACGAACAGTCGTCGATTTGGCAGAGAACGCAAAACAGAGCAGGATGGATCTAGAATGAGGAAAAGTTGAAAATCATAAATTTGACTAAGGCACAAAATTCCAAGCGCCCCAAGAGGCTTGGGGTGCCCAACTTTTCATGCCTTAGATTTTTTTTCACATTTTTCAAGAAAATGTTAAAAATACCTCTATCGGTCAGTTCCGGGGTGAATAAAAGCAGTCATTTTGGTCAGCAAGCCCTGAAAAGCTGGAATCCACGTCAAATCTACCCAGGCTATCCAGTCCATTCCTCATCCAGTGGCAGTTGATTGGTGAAACCTCGAAATCAGCGATAGGAAGCAATTGCTGGCACGCGAAACGGAGCAAATTGCAAATAGAGGTTGGAAATGCTGAATTTGGCTAAGGCACAAAATTCTAGGTGCTCCTGGCTAGGGGCGCCCAACTTTTCATGCCTTAGATTTTTTTTTGCGTTTTCCGAGAAATGTCAAAAAGCCTCCGTCAGCGCGTTTTCGGGCGGTGAACTTGGTCAAACTCAGTCAAAAGATGGTAAAAGCTGGGATTTCATCTCAGGCATGTTCAGACAACTCAGATCACCTCCCATACTGCTTCTGCAGTCATCCGGACGATAGAAAACGATGATAAAATAGGACCTGTTGGCACAGAAATCAAGAAATGGAAAGAAAATCTAAAAAACACAAATTTTCTAAGGCACAAATTCCTAGGCGCCCCAGGAGGCCTAGGGCGCCCACTTTTCAATGCCTTAGAATATTTTTCAATTTTTCTAGAAAATGACAAAACCTTCTCCGTCCGCCCGGTCAGATTCACACGAAATCAGTTTGGCACATTTTTCGAGGCAGACAGAGGGTACAATCAGCTCAGTTTTCATCAGCCCTGCTTGTATGGCAGATCATTAGACTCGTTTTTGTTCCGACAGGCAGAAATCGATAGCCAAACAAGTATCATCAGTCATCGGAACGCGCACGAAAGTCAAAAATTTGAAAAAGTTGAAATTTTCAGAAAAGATTCTAAGGCATTGAAAACCAGGTGCCCCTAGAGGCTAGGGGTGCCCAAGATTTCATGCCTTGGAAAAATTTTCATGTTCGACAGTGTTTCTTAGCAGCCGTTTCCAGATCTTTGTCCGGCGACAATTTTTAGAGGTCAGATTTATAGCTAGATGACGTCAGATCATCAGTTTGAGGTTGGGGATGAAATCACGGTTGCTAAATCTTCAACGTGCTCATCAGTCAGCGTTTTTTAGTCAACGGTGATAGTTTGCCGTCTTGTTGAAGTTAGGGACAGCCCATACTGGAGTCAAAACGAGTGCAAAGTGTCAAAAACGAAGGAAAATTGACTAACACTTTTGCGAACCTCACGTGTTTGATGACATCAGCAAAGAAGATATTTTTTGTCATCTCACACATGAAACCATAGGCAGCTATAAAATAGGGATTCCTCTTATTCGAAAAACATCCACTTGGATTTGTGCTTTAAAAGATGCTTTCTTCATGGATAAGATTGAAGCTTTATTCTTTCACAAAGAAAGCTGCTTTTTTACCCTCAAGTTCTATAAAGACAAGGTTTTAGCTTCTTTTATTCATTATCTTTTGTAGGTTGCATCTAGAGGAAGAAGACATATTTTTCTTTTCACGAAGATTCGAAAGCCCAAACGAAGTGTTTTTTTAGCATTCTTCATAGTTTCGAGATGAGGAAGCAAGGGAGCACGCTTTTTCAGGGTCCTTTTTTTTAGGGGATCGTTTTTCAAAAACAGGACCGAAGCTTTTTTAAATTTCATCGAGATGGGTCCATCCAGAATTTCATCCTCTTGAAGATTGGGAAATTTGATTTTTTTGGGAATTTGCTTTTTGTTGCTTTTTCGGGAAATCCTCCATTTTTTCAAAATCCGACAATCTAGGTTGCTTCAAACGAAATTGCCTACAAAACCCACGTGCCATCTTTTTTGCTCGAAAGCTGCTTTTTAGAAGAAATCAGCAAGTAATTTTCAGCCTTTTGTCTAAGATTTTTCCGACATAGGTGTGTTCACAGTCATTTTTCAAATCTTCCAGTATGTAGTACTCTCCAACAGAGATCAAGCCCAAAACGGCGTTGGTTCACAATTACCTAAGAACTTTTGAAACAGACTTGCATAAAGTACTTCCAGTGTTCAATTTACATCCTTTGGAGGATGTAGGAAATACAACGATCAGGAATCTGAATCACTCTGGGTTGCTTGCGGCAGCTTCATTCCCCATCACAGTGCAAAGTATCGAATTCGTAATTGCTTATATGAAGCATTACAATTCAGTCACAAGAGAAATCCAATCAAGAGATGGACGTGTGCTTTGCAGCCTAAGGCCGAATGACATTGAGAAGTGTTTTTCAATACCAATATGGAGGGAAAACTTAGTTGTCTCAATTGAAGAATGCAAAAGGGTGTGGCACAATGATAAAGAAAAATACCGGAAAAAGATTGCTTAGAGGTGGTTGAAAGAAAAGAAGAATGTCATGCCAAAGAACGTTGGATGTCGAGAGTTCAAGGAAGAACATGCAATAATGATTACTCTACTAAGCCGGATCACGGGTCAAGCAGATGCTAACAAATTCCAACCTTGGATGTTTTATATCATGTCCCAAATTGTTGACAGAACCAAATTCTATGATTGGTGACACTCATTAGTGATAGTCTCCACCAGCAAATAATTAATTTTCAAAGGGCTCACAAATTCCATATGATGTCATACCTTGTATATTTGATGGCTTTTCAGGGTCAATTTAGAGGTTTGAATATTGTTGGAACTCCGGCTATTCAACATATATATCACCATTTCCTGCAGTTAGAATTTTCTCAAGCTGAGCGACATTATAGGAGGGTAAATGAGGCTTTCTTGATGCATGTAGTGCCAAATATGGGTAATGAGTTGCATATACAATTTTCAGCAGATGCCAGAATGGCAATGGCAAAATGGGCTGATTGGTTTATCTAGTTTCCCACTTTTTCCTACATCAGAGTATATGGTTTCTCAGGAGAGCCAACCATTTTACCAAGATATCCGACGGATGAGGTAGCGTTCATGGAATTTCTGAGGCAAGTCTATGAAGTTCATTCATTTCTGCGTAGCAGGTGCAAGGCGGCTTTCAATTTTCCAATTGGGATGGGAATTTATAGATGTAGATCTAGAGTATATGCCAAAATAATTGGTAGTGAAATGTCCAAGTATGGTCTTAAGTTTTTCGACAGGAGGTCTTCATATGATCCGTGTGGTGTTTTTGCATCACACCTTGGTCAAAATTGTGTGCATATGCATGCAGTTGAAGATTTCTGGACTAATTGTGCTGACGAGTTTGAAGTGCGAGAACGTAGTTATATTAGGTTTACTCTTTAGCAATTGGCTGATATTTTGTCAGAAGATGTAGAGGGCTTGTTAGATGATGGGAAAGTTTTACTTCCCACATATTCCAGAGATCAAATTGAGCAACAACCATTGCCACTAGTTAATTGGTTAGTTAAAGAGAGCACCTCAATCGAGGAAAAAACGAGCCGAGTTATTAAAAACAGTATGATATTCTTGAAAAGTAAGCGGAAAGAACCTATTCCGGTTGCAGAGCTGTCAGTTGTTCAACCATCAGAACCTTCCACTTCCAAACCAAAACAAAGGGTGAAAGCTATGAGCATCCTCCCAGAAGGAACAAAAATGGCCAAGTTGAAGAGGAAAAAGGTTAAGTCTCAAGTCCATATTCAGCAGGAACAACCAACAGTTGCATCAGAAGTTCCCATTGAACCAACACCGCATGTAGAAATAATGCCTCCAGTTCATGTTTCTCCACCTTCTTCACCAAGTTCTTCTCCCATTCACATAGATTCAAAGCCATATTCGTCGGTTCATAACTTTGAGACACATATTGGTTCATTAGGAGTTGAAGTTATAACCGAGTTTCCAAGAGAGGATGGCTCATCTTGGCTTGAAAACATTTTGGAAAGAAAGAGGAGGAAGCCATCATATCAGTTGGATTTGACAGAGCTTAAAGGGGTCTACCAAGACACACCAGACAAGAAAATGAAGAGACAAATTCACATTGAGAAGAATGTGAATGGAGAAATGATCATTGAAACTGCAACACCTCCAGAAGATAAGGATGTTGATGATATTGAGGTTGATGATTTCAAGGTTGTCAAGGCTAACCTTGGTAGGAGTACCCGGCATACAGATGTAAATCTCTTCGAAGTTGCAACAGATAATCTGAAGGAGAGGGTGTTGAAGGATGGAGAAGATAAAGCAACCTTCAAGGCTGAAGTTAGGCAGCTGCGGCAATACATTTCCAACCTTTTCCATGGCACGTCATAGGCCGATTTACTGCTTCCACCAAATCTGGGATCATCGGCCGATCAGCAGTAGTTCAGTCAGTTGGTCATCTATGGGAGGCACATGAAGGATTGGGTGGAAGAATTTGTGACTAAAGGTAGAGTTGTACTTTCATAGATTTATCAATTAAAGTATAATGCACATGATCCGCGTCAAGGCATCCAGAGGTTACAACAGACTATGGCTGAAAATAAACCGGTGTTTGAGATCATTATCTCCGACTTGAAGATAGCACATAATTCTGTTGATTCAACTGAAGATAAGAAGATTGTTTCTACTTGGAAAGCATAGTATCTTTTCACAGTAAAAACTTATGACAGTATAATCTCAGAGTTAGCAGAGTGGAAAGAAAAGGTGGTGAATATTCTCAAGTTCGTTAGATCTTTTGTTTCTCAGATCCCGTGTTCATATGAAAAAAAGTTGGTACCCTATATGATCTCAGGGAGGTGCAAGCACAGTTTCAGACTATCGTCCGCAACAATTTGTCATGTCCCCAATTTTGGAGTAACTTAAAATTGTTTTAATTATAAATTAATTTTGTAAAGTATTTTATTTACTTTATAAAATTAATATTTTATTTTTAAGTTACTAAGTTAGTAGTACTGCACTTTATTAAAAAGTGTTGTGAACAAGCATTTAAAAAAGTACAAATGCAAGCATTTAATAAAGTTCATGTTGTTGTGAACAAGCATTTAAAAAGTACAAATGCAAGCATTTAATAAAGTTCATGTAAAAGCATTTAAAATACTTTGGTCTGATGTGTACATGTAAACTCTCATTTAATAAAATTAGGCTGGGCCTAATTAATGTAATGGCTTTAAAAGCAAGCCTGAGAGTCATTTGAAGTCATGTCTGAATGTCTGGATATTTGAATATATCGGTTTTGTGTTGTCTTTTGACAAATTGTTTTCAGTTGATTGACAAGGTGATGTTCCCTTGCATTCACTGTACCAAGGAGATGATCCCTTGGTAGTTGTTGGTTTGGTGATGCTCCCTTACCAGCATTGAGGTGAAGTTACTTTAGGCTTCACAATTGTGCTCCAAAGTATTGTTCTAAGTTTTCTGTTGTTTGAGTTCATTGTATCTCATTATGCAGATTTGAATAAAAGGCAGAAGGTTTTGTTTGCAAAGTTATTGATTTGTAAAATATAAATTTGCCAGTTTAACCGATATAGATAACTCTCTGGTATTTTATATGGAGTTTATGTGTTTGTTTCATTGAAGATTGGGATTGTTGAAGATTTTATTAAGGCTTTCTATGGTGCCGTAATTTCCTGTGTTACCAGTAAAGACTTTTTTTGCCAGGGTTTGCAGTGGTTATTGAATTACCTACAGCGCTTTGCACATCATTTGAGTATATTGAAATCGTGGCCTTTCAATATAATATTTAATTGTGATAATTGGAGTATGAAATTCACAAATTGATATGCAGATTGTTGCAATTAGGGAGACAAAAGTCTGACGGATTTGTGAGTCAGCCAGCCGCTTATCTTATTAAGGTTTTGTGTGAAATATATATTGTCTTCAGATTTGACTGTGCATAGTGGAAGGCGGGCCCCAGCAAGGAAAATAGCTACCGCATAAGGAGATAATATGAGTCACAGCTTTAATATGATTGAGGATAGGGAGTCAATTGCAGCTATAAAAGGCAAGAAGATTAAGGTAGAAAAATTGAAATGGAAGCATATGAATTTGCTGTAGTAATAAGAGGGGACAGCATCTGACAGGGTTTCAAATTTATCTGTAGCATTTACATTTGTTATCACAGCCTTCCAAAGGCATATCATATCACAAAAGAATTCAAGACTATTTTAACAAGGCAACACTGAGATAGATTTATGAGGTGTTGGTAAAGGGTGTTGTCAAAAGGGAGACAAGTACTGACATATAAAATCCAGTCAGCAATCATTGATAAATCTTTGGTTTTTAGACTATTCGTTGGCTTTTGAGGAGTCCTAACACTTTTAGGACTTTAATAACTTTAAGATGCTCATTGTTAGAGATTTAATGTCATAAGGACTCTTACATGGAAGGAATTCGTGGGACCCAGCATACTTGTTGACTGCAATCAGCATTTTCAGACAGCTACAACAGATTTCTACCATCATTGTATTGTAATCATCCATGGTATGTATTACCTCTGTTTTGCATAACAGCAGTATAGGAAATGGTATTTGGCTACCATTAAGCCATATCAATGATGTAATGAAGATAAATTATAAGTCTGATATGTAATAGCCAGACTGTGCATATATTGTTAGTTTGTGACTGAAAAGTGAATTGTAGTGACATTTGAAGTTAGCTGAAATCTGAGTGCAACAGTAGGAAAATCAGAGACAATAATATCATTGTATCCTGCAATTTAAAATGTAAACAAAAACAGAGGGCTGCCATTCCTCTTTGATGTCTATTTGCATTTGATAAGTTATAGATAATTGTATCAGAGACTAATTGATAAGGTGCAGAGATGAAATCAGAACTCAGTCCCAGGGTTTTACCTTAATTGACAAATGAAATATGTCAAATTAAGTGATTGGAAAATCGAAAATATCTTCTACCAGGAAGGGGATATTACAGTGGTATCAGAGCTATATACAGAATCATAGCCAATATCCATCAGGGATATTACAGTGGTATCAGAGCATTCATAATTTCAGAACAATATCCATTCGGGATATTACAGTGGTATCAGAGCCATGATCTTGCCAGCCTATGGGTTTGTTTTGAAGGAAGAGCTGAAGCCATGCATATAAGAAGACCACCTACAGTTGACAAATCTATAGAAGAAAAATTGACAGCCCTGATAAACAAGTATGATGCTCTTCCTATGTATGTGCAGAACAGAATCAGTTTTAATGATTACATGAAGTTCAAGTGTTCGTGGTCTAATGAAGACTCGTTGGCTAGTGATGAAGAGTATGAGGATTCAAGTACACTTCAGCCACATATTGAAGAAAAGCACATAGTAGTTGAAGACAAATCAGCTATGTTGGGTAAAGGTATGGTTCTTCATGAAGAGACTAACATTGTTGATAAGGAAAATGTTGATACATTTGAAAGCAAACCAGAAATTTCAGTTTTTTATGAAGGACATACCATTGGTGTTCAATCATACATGCAAGGACAAGACATAGTCTTTGTCACAAAGATTATCCATGAGGAAGAAGATTCACATGAAGAACTCATGACACTTCATGATGATAAAGAGGACATGATCAACCATGAAGAATGTGATTCACATGAAGAAGACATAGGTGATGCATATGGAGTTTCTTGTTTTGGGTCAGCCTTTGATGGAGTTGATTGGCATGATATAATCCCTGATTTGTTTGAGGGCAGCAGTACTATTCCTTTGCAAAATCAGTTGGTGGTAGTTATTGTTCATAAAAATGAGAGTGGAAAGACACTTCCTACCTTTGGCACTTTATTGGTCATCTATAATGTCCCCTTCTTATAGGAAACACTAAAACCTGAATCTGCATAAGAATGATACTCAAAGAGAACAATAAATAAGTAAGATCAATGATGATACTTTCATCTCGTTACTTGTTAAAAGATTATTTATTTCTTAATTGTTACTTATATATTGTTAACCATTCTATAATTCCTATTCTTTATTACTTTCCCTTATGGAACTAGGCTTTACATGTATAGGGCGCGCTGAAACCATCTTTTAACCCAGCCTACGGGAAACTATGTCCCAGCCTATGGGCCTTCTTACGGATGGAATTACTCCGCCTCTCCCCACAATACCTAACATTCCTTTAAGGACGAAGTAATAGAGAGATATAGAAGTAATAATCTAAGTTCATCTTCCCATATCATCTTCCTTCTATTCCTTAACCAGGGATGGGGAAATTATATGTCTAGGGCACGTTGAACCCTCTCCAATGCGATTGGGAATGGAATTACTCCGCCTCTCCCTAGCATCCTTATCTAGGGCGCGTTAAACCCTCTCCAATCCATTGTGATGGAATTATCCCGCCTTTCCCTAACAAGACCCCTCTCCTATAGTTGGACGAGATAGAAGGACGAGATGGTTATGGTTTCTCTTTTAAAATTGTATATATTCACATATGCCTTAATCATGCTTCTTGTTTAAGAACGTATTTCTAACCATATATTATTCAATGTTTACCTAGTATATATTTCTGTTTCTTATACAGTGGATTCCCTGTATATGATATTTATCTTATTGAGTATGGTCTAACACTATTCATTCAGATTATTATAACTTCACCATGCTGCCTATTTAAGAATGTATTTACAATCATTATTTATTTATTGTTCACTTAATATATATATTTTTGTTATTATACAGTGGACTTCCATTTTCTTACATATACGTTTATCTAACATTATCTAGAACCTATATTCAGATTTCTATCATCAATTCCTGTTAATATTATATTTATATCATTTTCTATAGTAATATCTATTAATAATCATAACTTATTCATATTCCAACTTACCTGTTCGCGGCCTCTGATGACAGTGAATTTTTGCACCTTAACTCCTATCGCTAGAGGTTCCGCCTTCTTCCCGATCTGCCTTTTTCACTATTTCCACCGCTCTGTGGTTTCGTGTGTTCTTCGATGCCCTTGCAATAGGCAGCGTAACCTCTTTACAGACCCGAAGGGTCAAATACCAAGTGACGCGACTAATTAAATAGCTTTGTTTTGCTTATAATAATGGTTTAGGGGTTTCGATCCTTCATAGGGATGCGTTTAGTATTTGAACGCCACTTGTGATATGTAACATATATATATTATCACCGGTTATGTATTATGTATAATTATATATTATTTACTATATGTTTATTATTACAAATATTGAATTATATATTAATATATATATACTTGATAATAATGTTCATATATTCATAATTGAATTTTATATAATTTATAATAACAATATATGTATATTTGTTTATTATTTATCCTTGTATAATATATAATGTTTTCTTTAACACATAATTCCAAATATGAACACAATTTATAGAAATATATATATATTATAATACATTTGAAATATGTGTAAATCATAATTGTATAGTGTATTTGTAGGAGATATGACATCATCACATATGACGAGTATATGGATTATCCAAGGCTCAAGATTTCTGATTTGATACAACATGGTATGATTGAGACAGAGGATTCAAGACATGTGGTATATGAGGAATGAGCTTTGTATGGAGTTTGATAGTGACATTGAGTATACAGGTGAACAGATAGATATCCTTCATGACACTTGGAGGACAGCAGCCGTTTGGGAGCTTTGTAGAGGTTTGGATTATGCCTACATCATTGGAGGATGGCCTATGGATGTTGTTTACTCACCATTGAACATTAGTGATGACATTGGTATTCATTTGGATTTGATTTTCAGTTATTGGGTAAATGATTTCCAGCAAATGAATCATGAGATACATGGGATAGAGAATCAAGATATGGATAGGAAAGAAGATGACATTCTTAATGATACACAATCATTTGATTCAGAGTTGATGAATTTTCTTATTCATAATGGATTTAGTGAGTATGCCTATGTTTTGATATGGTATTATTGTGATGATGCTTTGGTGATTGGATTTGATGTTAACATAGCTTCAACAAGTGAGTTATATGAGGATGAGTATGATAGTTCAATCTCTTTCAGCAAGGTATTAAGTTGTTTCATGATATGGATATGTCATTGGAGGTTGAGCATGGATGTGTTTGCTACATTGTGCGACAGCGGAAGTGGTCCCAGGATCTTCTTCGTCAGCAGCCTTGAAGAGATGCGATTGAGCATGCTTGAGGAGCCTCGCTGGATTTGGGATCCAGGAATTGATAGAGTTCAGTTTTTCTTCCCATTGCTTGGGGACAAGCAATTTCGAGAAGGGAGGGCTGTCATGTCCCCAATTTTGGAGTAACTTAAAATTGTTTTAATTATAAATTAATTTTGTAAAGTATTTTATTTACTTTATAAAATTAATATTTTATTTAAGTTATTAAGTTAGTAGTACTACGCTTTATTAACAAGTGTTGTGAACAAGCATTTAAAAAAGTACAAATGCAAGCATTTAATAAAGTTCATGTAAAAGCATTTAAAATGCTTTGGTCTGATGTGTACATGTAAACTCTCATTTAATAAAATTAGGCTGGGCCTAATTAATATAATGGCTTTAAAAGCAAGCCTGAGAGTCATTTGAAGTCATGTCTGAATGTCTGGATATCTGAATGTATCGGTTTTGTGTTGTCTTTTGACAAATTGTTTTCAGCTGATTGACAAGGTGATGTTCCCTTCCATTCGCTGTACTCAGGAGATGATCCCTTGGTAGTTGTTGGTTTGGTGATGCTCCCTTACCAGCATTGAGGTGAAGTTACTTCAGGCTTCACAATTGTGCTCCAAAGTATTGTTCTAAGTTTTCTGTGGTTTGAGTTCATTGTATCTCATTATGCAGATTTGAATAAAAGGCAGAAGGTTTTGTTTGCAAAGTTATTGATTTGTAAAATATAAATTTGCCAGTTTAACCGATATAGATAACTCTCTGGTATTTTATATGGAGTTTATGTGTTTGTTTCATTGAAGATTGGGATTGTTGAAGATTTTATTAAGGCTTTCTATGGTGCCGTAATTTCCTGTGTTACCAGTAAAGACTTTTTTTGCCAGGGTTCACGGTGGTTATTGAATTACCTACAGCGCTTTGCACATCATTTGAGTATATTGAAATCGTGGCCTTTCAATATAATATTTAATTGTGATAACTGGAGTATGAAATTCACAAATTGATATGTAGATTGTTGCAATTAGGAAGACAAAAGTCTGACGGATTTGTGAGTCAGCCAGCCGCTTATCTTATTAAGGTTTTGTGTGAAATATATATTTTCTTCAGATTTGACTGTGCATAGTGGAATGCGGGCCCCAGCAAGGAAAATAGCTACCGCATAAGGAGAGAATATGAGTCACAGCTTTAATATGATTGAGGATAGGGAGTCAATCGCAGCTATAAAAGGCAACAAGATTAAGGTAGAAAAATTGAAAGGGAAGCATATGAATTTGCTGTAGTAATAAGAGGGGACAACATCTGACAGGGTTTCAGATTTATCTGTAGCATTTACATTTGTTATCACAGCCTTCCAAAGGCATATCATATCACAAAAGAATTCAAGACTATTTTAACAAGGCAACGCTGAGATAGATTTATGAGGTGTTGGTAAAGGGTGTTGTCAAAAGGGAGACAAGTACTGACATATAAAATCCAGTCAGCAATCATTGATAAATCTTTGGTTTTTAGACTATTCGTTGGCTTTTGAGGAGTCCTAACACTTTTAGGACTTTAAGAACTTTAAGATGCTCATTGTTAGAGATTTAATGTCATAAGGACTCTTACATGGAAGGAATTCGTGGGACCCAGCATACTTGTTGACTGCAATCAGCATTTTCAGACAGCTACAACAGATTTCTACCATCATTGTATTGTAATCATCCATGGTATGCATTACCTCTGTTTTGCATAACAGCAGTATAGGAAATGGTATTTGGCTACCATTAAGCCATATCAATGATGTAATGAAGATAAATTATAAGTCTGATATGTAATAGCCAGACTGTGCATATATTGTTAGTTTGTGACTGAAAAGTGAATTGTAGTGACATTTGAAGTTAGCTGAAATCTGAGAGCAACAGTAGGGAAATCAAGGACAATAATATCATTGTATCCTGCAATTTAAAATGTAAACAAAAACAGAGCGCTGCCATTCCTCTTTGATGTCTATTTGCATTTGATAAGTTATAGATAATTGTATCAGAGACTAATTGATAAGGTGTAGAGATGAAATCAGAACTCAATCCCAGGGTTTTACCTTAATTGACAAATGAAATATGTCAAATTAAGTGATTGGAAAATCGAAAATATCTTCTACCAGGAAGGGGATATTACAGTGGTATCAGAGCTATATACAGAATCATAGCTAATATCCATCAGGGATATTAATATAGGGAGGTGCAAGCATAGTTGCGGGAGATGATCCCTTGGTAGTTGTTGGTTTGGTGATGCTCCCTTACCAGCATTGAGGTGAAGTTACTTCAGCTTTCACAATTGTGCTCCAAAGTATTGTTTTAAGTTTTCTGTGGTTTGAGTTCATTGTATCTCATTATGCAGATTTGAATAAAAGGCAGAAGGTTTTGTTTGCAAAGTTATTGATTTGTAAAATATAAATTTGCCAATTTAACCGATATAGATAACTCTCTGGTATTTTATATGGAGTTTATGTGTTTGTTTCATTGAAGATTGGGATTGTTGAAGATTTTATTAAGGCTTTCTATGGTGCCGTAATTTCCTGTGTTACCAGTAAAGACTTTTTTTGCCAGGGTTCACGGTGGTTATTGAATTACCTACAGCGCTTTGCACATCATTTGAGTATATTGAAATCGTGGCCTTTCAATATAATATTTAATTGTGATAACTGGAGTATGAAATTCACAAATTGATATGTAGCTTGTTGCAATTAGGAAGACAAAAGTCTGACGGATTTGTGAGTCAGCCAGCCGCTTATCTTATTAAGGTTTTGTGTGAAATATATATTTTCTTCAGATTTGACTGTGCATAGTGGAATGCGGGCCCCAGCAAGGAAAATAGCTACCGCATAAGGAGATAATATGAGTCACAGCTTTAATATGATTGAGGATAGGGAGTCAATCGCAGCTATAAAAGGCAAGAAGATTAAGGTAGAAAAATTGAAAGGGAAGCATATGAATTTGCTGTAGTAATAAGAGGGGGCAGCATCTAACAGGGTTTCAGATTTATCTGTAGCATTTACATTTGTTATCACAGCCTTCCAAAGGCATATCATATCACAAAAGAATTCAAGACTATTTTAACAAGGCAACGCTGAGATAGATTTATGAGGTGTTGGTAAAGGGTGTTGTCAAAAGGGAGACAAGTACTGACATATAAAATCCAGTCAGCAATCATTGATAAATCTTTGGTTTTTAGACTATTCGTTGGCTTTTGAGGAGTCCTAACACCTTTAGGACTTTAAGAACTTTAAGATGCTCATTGTTAGAGATTTAATGTCATAAGGACTCTTACATGGAAGGAATTCGTGGGACCCAGCATACTTGTTGACTGCAATCAGCATTTTCAGACGGCTACAACAGATTTCTACCATCATTGTATTGTAATCATCCATGGTATGCATTACCTCTGTTTTGCATAACAGCAGTATAGGAAATGGTATTTGGCTACCATTAAGCTATATCAATGATGTAATGAAGATAAATTATAAGTCTGATATGTAATAGCCAGACTGTGCATATATTGTTAGTTTGTGACTGAAAAGTGAATTGTAGTGACATTTGAAGTTAGCTGAAATCTGAGAGCAACAGTAGGGAAATCAAGGACAATAATATCATTGTATCCTGCAATTTAAAATGTAAACAAAAACAGAGCGCTGCCATTCCTCTTTGATGTCTATTTGCATTTGATAAGTTATAGATAATTGTATCAGAGACTAATTGATAAGGTGCAGAGATGAAATCAGAACTCAATCCCAGGGTTTTACCTTAATTGACAAATGAAATATGTCAAATTAAGTGATTGGAAAATCGAAAATATCTTCTACCAGGAAGGGGATATTACAGTGGTATCAGAGCTATATACAGAATCATAGCTAATATCCATCAGGGATATTAATATAGGGAGGTGCAAGCATAGTTGCGGGAGATGATCCCTTGGTAGTTGTTGGTTTGGTGATGCTGCCTTACCAGCATTGAGGTGAAGTTACTTCAGCTTTCACAATTGTGCTCCAAAGTATTGTTCTAAGTTTTCTGTGGTTTGAGTTCATTGTATCTCATTATGCAGATTTGAATAAAAGGCAGAAGGTTTTGTTTGCAAAGTTATTGATTTGTAAAATATAAATTTGCCAATTTAACCGATATAGATAACTCTCTGGTATTTTATATGGAGTTTATGTGTTTGTTTCATTGAAGATTGGGATTGTTGAAGATTTTATTAAGGCTTTCTATGGTGCCGTAATTTCCTGTGTTACCAGTAAAGACTTTTTTTGCCAGGGTTCACGGTGGTTATTGAATTACCTACAGCGCTTTGCACATCATTTGAGTATATTGAAATCGTGGCCTTTCAATATAATATTTAATTGTGATAACTGGAGTATGAAATTCACAAATTGATATGTAGATTGTTGCAATTAGGAAGACAAAAGTCTGACAGATTTGTGAGTCAGCCAGCCGCTTATCTTATTAAGGTTTTGTGTGAAATATATATTTTCTTCAGATTTGACTGTGCATAGTGGAATGCGGGCCCCAGCAAGGAAAATAGCTACCGCATAAGGAGATAATATGAGTCACAGCTTTAATATGATTGAGGATAGGGAGTCAATCGCAGCTATAAAAGGCAAGAAGATTAAGGTAGAAAAATTGAAAGGGAAGCATATGAATTTGCTGTAGTAATAAGAGGGGGCAGCATCTGACAGGGTTTCAGATTTATCTGTAGCATTTACATTTGTTATCACAGCCTTCCAAAGGCATATCATATCACAAAAGAATTCAAGACTATTTTAACAAGGCAACGCTGAGATAGATTTATGAGGTGTTGGTAAAGGGTGTTGTCAAAAGGGAGACAAGTACTGACATATAAAATCCAGTCAGCAATCATTGATAAATCTTTGGTTTTTAGACTATTCGTTGGCTTTTGAGGAGTCCTAACACCTTTAGGACTTTAAGAACTTTAAGATGCTCATTGTTAGAGATTTAATGTCATAAGGACTCTTACATGGAAGGAATTCGTGGGACCCAGCATACTTGTTGACTGCAATCAGCATTTTCAGACGGCTACAACAGATTTCTACCATCATTCTATTGTAATCATCCATGGTATGCATTACCTCTGTTTTGCATAACAGCAGTATAGGAAATGGTATTTGGCTACCATTAAGCCATATCAATGATGTAATGAAGATAAATTATAAGTCTGATATGTAATAGCCAGACTGTGCATATATTGTTAGTTTGTGACTGAAAAGTGAATTGTAGTGACATTTGAAGTTAGCTGAAATCTGAGAGCAACAGTAGGGAAATCAAGGACAATAATATCATTGTATCCTGCAATTTAAAATGTAAACAAAAACAGAGCGCTGCCATTCCTCTTTGATGTCTATTTGCATTTGATAAGTTATAGATAATTGTATCAGAGACTAATTGATAAGGTGCAGAGATGAAATCAGAACTCAATCCCAGGGTTTTACCTTAATTGACAAATGAAATATGTCAAATTAAGTGATTGGAAAATCGAAAATATCTTCTACCAGGAAGGGGATATTACAGTGGTATCAGAGCTATATACAGAATCATAGCTAATATCCATCAGGGATATTAATATAGGGAGGTGCAAGCATAGTTGCGGGAGATGATCCCTTGGTAGTTGTTGGTTTGGTGATGCTGCCTTACCAGCATTGAGGTGAAGTTACTTCAGCTTTCACAATTGTGCTCCAAAGTATTGTTCTAAGTTTTCTGTGGTTTGAGTTCATTGTATCTCATTATGCAGATTTGAATAAAAGGCAGAAGGTTTTGTTTGCAAAGTTATTGATTTGTAAAATATAAATTTGCCAATTTAACCGATATAGATAACTCTCTGGTATTTTATATGGAGTTTATGTGTTTGTTTCATTGAAGATTGGGATTGTTGAAGATTTTATTAAGGCTTTCTATGGTGCCGTAATTTCCTGTGTTACCAGTAAAGACTTTTTTTGCCAGGGTTCACGGTGGTTATTGAATTACCTACAGCGCTTTGCACATCATTTGAGTATATTGAAATCGTGGCCTTTCAATATAATATTTAATTGTGATAACTGGAGTATGAAATTCACAAATTGATATGTAGATTGTTGCAATTAGGAAGACAAAAGTCTGACGGATTTGTGAGTCAGCCAGCCGCTTATCTTATTAAGGTTTTGTGTGAAATATATATTTTCTTCAGATTTGACTGTGCATAGTGGAATGCGGGCCCCAGCAAGGAAAATAGCTACCGCATAAGGAGATAATATGAGTCACAGCTTTAATATGATTGAGGATAGGGAGTCAATCGCAGCTATAAAAGGCAAGAAGATTAAGGTAGAAAAATTGAAAGGGAAGCATATGAATTTGCTGTAGTAATAAGAGGGGACAACATCTGACAGGGTTTCAGATTTATCTGTAGCATTTACATTTGTTATCACAGCCTTCCAAAGGCATATCATATCACAAAAGAATTCAAGACTATTTTAACAAGGCAACGCTGAGATAGATTTATGAGGTGTTGGTAAAGGGTGTTGTCAAAAGGGAGACAAGTACTGACATATAAAATCCAGTCAGCAATCATTGATAAATCTTTGGTTTTTAGACTATTCGTTGGCTTTTGAGGAGTCCTAACACCTTTAGGACTTTAAGAACTTTAAGATGCTCATTGTTAGAGATTTAATGTCATAAGGACTCTTACATGGAAGGAATTCGTGGGACCCAGCATACTTGTTGACTGCAATCAGCATTTTCAGACAGCTACAACAGATTTCTACCATCATTGTATTGTAATCATTCATGGTATGCATTACCTCTGGTTTGCATAACAACAGTATAGGAAATGGTATTTGGCTACCATTAAGCCATATCAATGATGTAATGAAGATAAATTATAAGTCTGATATGTAATAGCCAGACTGTGCATATATTGTTAGTTTGTGACTGAAAAGTGAATTGTAGTGACATTTGAAGTTAGCTGAAATCTGAGAGCAACAGTAGGGAAATCAAGGACAATAATATCATTGTATCCTGCAATTTAAAATGTATACAAAAACAGAGCGCTGCCATTCCTCTTTGATGTCTATTTGCATTTGATAAGTTATAGATAATTGTATCAGAGACTAATTGATAAGGTGCAGAGATGAAATCAGAACTCAATCCCAGGGTTTTACCTTAATTGACAAATGAAATATATCAAATTAAGTGATTGGAAAATCGAAAATATCTTCTACCAGGAAGGGGATATTACAGTGGTATCAGAGCTATATACAGAATCATAGCTAATATCCATCAGGGATATTAATATAGGGAGGTGCAAGCATAGTTCCAGACTATCGTCCGCAACAATTTTAATGGTGATATCAGTGCTGGCAAGATGGATCGTTTTGCCGCAATGACAATGAAGTTTGACAAAGCTGTGGGCGAAGTTCATGAATTTCTTCAGATGGTTGCAAATGGTGAAAAAATGTTAGAGAATCAGAGCATCATTCTAGAGAATATTAGTGTTATTGGTAAAGATGCAGTCACTCGCTTTTTAGAAGATATTATTTCCCAGAATATCAATGGATGACATCACCAAAAAGCAAGAATGTAGATGAGGATGTGACTCAAAAGAAAGCAGCTTTAACTCAGATGCTTTTGTTTTAAAGCATTTGCTTTTATCCAAAGCTCATCCATTCTTTATTTAGAAAGAAATCACTTTGTATTAGTTGGAATTTTCTTTGCTTTTAAAGCAAATTGCTTTAAAGCATTTGTTAGTTGTAATATTTGTCTTAGAATAGAAATGAAGCTTGCGAGTTGGCAAGTTAGTTAGGGTAAATCAAGGAGATTTTAGAGTTCCCTACTCCTTTGATTTAGTATAAATAAGGGCAGCCTTGCCCATTGTAAAAGAGGGGAATGGTAATTGTGATAGCAAATTTGATGTGCCTATTCTAGCCTGCAGAGCTTGTTATTTCAACTACTTGTTCACTCTGTGTTGTCTGTTTCCAGTGTTTGATCGCATATTGTATGTCTGCCTTTTGCTATAATATTGTTGTTTTGGAGTTGTATCAACTTTATGATATTGGAATAGAAGTCTCATTCCTGCCTTTGCTTTGATTTTCTATCTCACTAATCATCAAGTTTTGTTGTCAGATGTGTGGCTTGCGTAAATTTTATTTCAGCTTTCATCATTAAGGTACATTGAGTCTTATGATGTGAATCTGGGAGAAATTTACTTAAGTTTTTATGTTAAAAGAAATCATTTCTTGTCCACTTTTGATTTCTGTGCTCTGTGTTTACTCAGACAATCAAAAGCGTCATTTAGTTTAGGCCTAGTTGTAGTTAGAAGTTTATTAAAAGGAAAAACCTCTTCTGCAGTGAAATAGAGTTTTATAACCTTGTGCTCCCAGTTGAGAATCAAAAAGAAGATAGGCAAATTTAATTTATTTATCTTTTCAACGAACATCAACAAAAAGGGAACTCCTCCTCATAATAGGAGAGCAGTTTATCTGTGCATAGCAGTCTGTTTCCAACTCGCATTCCAGAGGTGCGAATTGAAACACCAACAACTTTGAATGCAAAATTAGGTTTAAGTGTTTCCACTAAAAAGGGGACATTACAGTCTTTGTCTTCGATGGACCCCATAGATATCAGTGAGGAAGAAGTAGATCTTTTTCTCCAAGATATCAAGGAAGAAGAAGAATGGTTGGTCAGAGTATCATATTCATACTCATGTCTCTGCGATAAGAGATAACAACTATATGATTGATAGTGGAGAACTGAAAGACATATTAATTGAAGATGATTGCACTAGGGAGACTCAATTTTATCCAAGAATTGACAATATGGGGTGATGGATGGCAAAGAGAACTATCAGAAGAAGATATTTTTCAGCGGGTGTACTTTGATAATGACTTAGTGTTGGAAGATTCAGACATTGATGGTCTTTTAGATTCAGCCTCCGTAGGTTGGTCAGTAGAAAGATCAATTGGTGAAGATGGTCAAGAAGTGTTGTCATCACAAGGTATCCCGTTGATATCTATTGTGGATTCAGTAAGTCATGAGTTGGTGAGCGATATTTTCTTTCAACAACTCCAACCTTTCTCAGAGGTTTATAGTTAGATTGAGTTCAGGATTGCATATGTTGAAGAGATAGTTAGAGATCAATTTTGACATGTGGTGATTACAATGACTATAAATGTACTATGGACATGGGATCTTGCTAGATATCTTCAAAATGAGGCTCAATATATTCACTTACTAGAGAGGTTTCTCATTATGGATTACAATGACCCAAAACCAATGCATATCAATCAGTTCGTCTTGAATTTCTCATTGCATGATCATGTTTATTGAAATATCCCACCCCTGATAGGATATTTGATTTCTGGATTTGCTTGTTTGTTTAAATCTGTTTTTTGGTTATCTGGTATTTTTGCAATGTTTGAAACAACAATATAATGCAGCAAATAGAAGATATTGCAATAATAATTTTCAACTCAAAGTTGGATATTACATAGAGAATACACAGTTGAAAATTCCAGATTTAATAGCAGCTTGGATACTCGGTATTTTCACAAAATATCAACAACCCAGTTCATAAAATAGCCCCTATAATCTAAAACGTCAATACCCAGAAACATAGATAGCCAAAATAGTGAAGTTTCTTACATACCCATTAGCTGAAATGAGAAATACATGGCTAGAAACAACAGTATGCAAATGAAAGACAACTCCTAGAACGCAATGCAACTCAAATTGTTATTTAATTGGTACGGCTCAAAAAATTTAAAACCAGCATTAAAACCCTCCAAAGATTGCTCTTTAAATAATCTAAAAACTTTTCAATCTCTTGTAATTTTTTGAAGTCAAACCCTTATTCTAAATTGCAATTGATTAATCTTCAAACCCTTGTGAAATCTAAGTAAATCCTCCAATGAAGCTCAAATGTGACATCCGTGTGAATCCACAAGCACAATCCAAGAGAGGCTACGTTCTCCAAGATTGATATTACAGTGAAACCCTAGGTTTCTTCCTCAAAGCCAAAGCTTCTTCAAAAAAGAAAAATGTTGAATGATCAAAAGAATGAATTAAGTCCCTTTTCAAAAAGCCTTAATATAATATTCAATTTGTATTTGGCTTCATCTCATTAAATTTCACTTTAATTTCATTTACTTTTCCCTCCATTTGGTGCACAACAAAATAATATGAAGTATATTTTAATAATCACTCATATCTCCCTTAAAATTGGCACTTTATATTATTCCACAAGTAGGTGCCCATAATATGCACTTTATAATTTGACTTAAATGCACTTTATATAACTTGACTTTATAATCATTAAATACCCCTTTTAATAATAAAGTCAAATAACATTTAAAGATGTGCACTTTTTAATTAATTATTAATAATTAAAAATACTCATTATTTCTCGATTCCGTCAGAACCAAGTGGTCAACCACAGAAACCACTACTCATCCAGATGCCTTTCCCAAAATCGAAAGGTTGGCCATTGACACTCAACTGACTTACTATAAATAGTAAGTGCCTCAAAACGGAACCAGAAACCTCTGAATAGCTTAGCCACAAAATATACCAACAATCTGAAGAGGTAAACACTGTCAACTGCCACCTGAAGAGCTCATTAACGCCCACTGGACCCTCAATACGAGGGTCAACTGATAGGCTAATCCTTCGAACTCTAATGCTCACGAAAATGGGGACATTACATTTATCCACCCGAACCATGGCTCTTTGAGAAGGTGTTGTAGAGATTGAAAGGTTATGTGGTGCCATGATAGGGTTCCCAGCTCAACAAGGGCGGTTGTTATTTTTCCCAGCCTGTAAATGGTTTCGTGTAACCCATTTGGTAGTCCTTTGTTTCAGCTCGTAAAGAGCGTTTATGTTTTTCATATTGTTTGTATGGTGTTTCCCAATTTGTGATGTTTTTGTTATGTTGTATTGCTTTTCCCCTTTCTGTGATGTCACATCGTGTTTATGTTTAGGTGATTTAGGATAGTTTGACTCCATTGCCCAACTAATAAAGCACTGGTTTGTTCACAAACAAAAGATTTTGACGTTCTCCTATGTCACAAGTATACGCCATGGTCCCTAAACAGAGCTAATTGTTGTACCCATACAATAAACTTTTGTATGTCAATTTTAAAGCAAAAAACCTTGTTTGTTTGCCTTCAACTTGTTCTAAAAAGTCATTTATGGTATATCATTCTATCGATTTTACTAACCTTGCATAGGCATCAAAGCACTTAACCATTTCAAAGACATCATTTCCCATGTAAAGGCGCATTCAACAATCTCTTCGTATGCTAAAACAAGGGATTTTGAACAAACAAGCAAAAAGAAGTTCAAAAGCGCACCTACATGGAGGTGGGCGCATCCAGACAAAGGAGTCAATAGCACAGTTCAAAAGGACATCCATTTGCTCTATCACGTGCCTTAGCATAGAGGTGGAAATCAATCATGATATAAAAGTGCACCTAAAGGAGATAGGACACACTTGAACAAGGCAAAAGTTGAAGTTTGCGAAGACATAGACCAAAAGCATCCCTATAGGATTTCGAACGCGCCTCAACAACGGATCTAGCACAGAGACCAAAAGCGCACCCATGACTTTCCTAGTACACTAGGATAAGAGGATTTTTAATGCAAAACAAGATTAAGTGTATAAGTACATTTCAAAGAAGATGTAAGAACCCTGTTGGTTCTAACTTTGACCACTGCTGAAATAGGAATTATTTTCTTTTGTAATTTTTTGTTTGTTTTATGATTTTTATTATTTTTTGTGTTCTTGTAGACTAGACAGAAGATGCAGAAGGGGGTTTCAGTTTTCTTGAAATGTGTGATTTTTGCCAAGGATGGCATTAGATACAACATGCAAATAAGATCCAAGAAATAAACAAAGAATTGAAACCAAATTCTGAATTCAAACTACATACCCATCAAATCTGCACTTTGTATTCATGTAGGAGCTGGAATAACAAAGGAAAATGCATACAAGTGTTGGTAATGGCCTGGGAGAGGCTCTACATGACAAAGGGTATGGCTGATCTGAATTAAAATGCTGATAACATACTGCTGCAAACTCAGATCTGCAAATTAACCACTGTAAACTCGTCCAATGAAGCCCAAACGAAGACCCAAAGTAGGCCCTCCACAATGGTGAACTAGGTTAGCGTCCAATCCACAACATTCCCTGAGAGTTTTTGTTCCCAGAGGACTGAAAATTTCTGCAACTCTTCATCAGAGTTCAGATTTGCCAAAAGAATGAATAACAAATGCCAAAAGATGTCCAAAAAAATGATTCCAAAATCACTTTATGCATTTCCCAAGGAGTGGCGTCCACTTTTAGGGTAAAATGGCATCACAAAAGAATCTTTTAATGATTCTTTTCTTTATTAATTGACTCTCCAATTTGGACGCCCAAGTTGAGGGTCCAAAATGCATTATTAAAAGGCCCACTTTTCAAAAACAACTTCATGTCAACTAGGAAGGGGTCCTTTAATATTTTATTATTATAAAGTGACATTATTAATCACTTTATTTTATTCAAATTAAATATTAAAGCCAACACTTTAATATTTATTATTTATTCCATTCCCATCACCTGGCCATCCTGAACTGAAAACTAATGATGCACGTGCCAATAAAGGTGAAGTCGCCAAGTGGTAGGCTAACTGACAGTCCCCTCCTAAAAAATAGGAATTGTGACCAAATCTCCCAAAATGCTCCTAGAGGTCCCCTGATGCCTCCTGGTCAACTCTCAGTCAAACCCTAAAAAATAGGGACCCTTCCTAAAAAATAGGAAACTATCGCAAACGGTCTGCAAAGGCCTGTAAAGCTTTCTACCAAGCTCCACTGCCCCTGGATTGGTCCCCTAACCACTCTGCTGACCTACGGGAACCCAAATAATAGGCCAACCACTGCCCATCCATGTGTCACCTAGGAAGGGGGCATTACAGTCCGCTCTCCCTGAATTTGCATGTCCTCATGCAAACTCAATGCTGGATGCTGTAAAATAGTCTCACTCTCCCATGTAGCATCCTCCACTGGCAAGTCCCTCCACTTTACCAAATATTCCCTGATAATCCGCCTTCGAAGATGGCGCTCTCTAGAATCCAAGATGGCCTCAAGTACTAGAACCAACTTCCCCTCATTATCTAAGGGTGGTAAATCTGTAGAAGGAACTATATGTTGCCCCAACGCCTTCTTGAGGCGTGACACATGAAACACATTGTGCACCCGGATATCGGCCGGTAGATCCAACTCGTAAGCCACTTCGCCTATTCGCCTGAGAATCCTGAACGGACCATAATATCGTGGCTTGAGTTTCTCTGCACCCCTCTTCCCAATAGTGGACTACTTGTAGGGCTGAAGCATCAGATAGACCATATCCCCAACCTCAAAAGAATGCTCCCTCCTCTGATCAGCATATTGTTTTTGCTGATTCTAAGCCTTCTGCATATTCTCACTAAGAGCTCTCATAATATCCTGGGTCTCCTGTAACAGATCCCCTGTGCTAGGCACTCTACAATCGCTCAACAATAAATCAAGGAAACTAGGCGCATCATATCCATACAGAGCTCTGAAAGGTGTCATCTGAATAGTCATATGGTAAGTGGAATTATAGCAAAACTCACAAAGATGCACCCACTTAACCCAAGCCTTTTGCTGCCCGGAAATGTAGTTCCGCAAGTATCCCTTCACCCATTTGTTGACAATCTCTATCTATCCATCCATCTGCGGGTGATAGCTAGTGCTCGGAGTCAACTCGGTCCCACATAATCTGAAAAGCTCCTGCCAGAAATGGCTCATGAACCGACTATCCCTGTCACTGACAATACTCCGAGGCAAGCCATGCAGCTTGAATACCTCACGAAAGAATAAATCCGCTACATGTGTCGCTGAGTAGGTAGTTGTAATCGGAAAGAAGTGAGCATACTTCATCAGCCGATCAACCACTACATATAAACAATCTCTGCCCTGGGCTTTCGGCAAGCCTGAAATAAAGTCCATCGATAAGCATTCCCACTTCCTCTCAGGAATAGGAAGTCGCTGAAGCAAACCTGCAGGATATGTATGCTCTTGTTTGTTCTGTTGACAAACAGAGCATTCCCTGACATAATGAAGAACATCAGATTTGAGACCCTTCCAAGTGAATCGCTCCTGTACCTACCTGTAGGTCTTAAAGTATCCGGGATGTCCAGCCATAGGTAAATCATGGAAAGTCCTCAACACCTTGTTCTTCACATTTGACCCTGGCACCAAAAATATTCTCTTTGTAAATGATGAGCTCATTCACAAGAGAGTACCTGCTATCATGTATTATCCCATCAATAATGCTAGAAGCCCATGGGTTCTTGGCATACTCTGCAATGATCAAATGTCTCCAATCCTCTAAAATCTCTGCCATGGAGGTCAAATGGGGACGACGAGATAAAGCATCAGCAACAACATTCTGACTACCTTTGAAATAGGAAATGTCAAAATCATAAGACTGTAACTTGCTGACCCACTTTTGTTGACGCTCATTTAGGTCCCGCTGACTAAGGAAATGCCTCAAGCTGTTATGGTCAGTTTTGACACAGAACTGACTGCCCACAAGGTACTGCCTGAACTTGGCTAACACATGCATGATAGCCAACATTTCCTTGTAATAAATACTATAGCTCCTCTCAGGACCTCGTAGCTTCCTGCTCTCGAAAGCTATCGGATGACGATCTTGCATAATCACGGCACCAATGCCTTCTCCACATGCATCACAATGAAGCTCAAAAGGCTTGGTGAAATCTGGTAGAGCTAGGACTGGGCAAGTAGTCATCAACTGTTTGAACTTCTCGAAACACTCTTGTGCCAAAGGTGTCCAAACAAAAGCTCCTTTCTTAGTCAAATCTGTGAGTGGTGCAGCATGCCTAGAGAAACTACTGACAAACCGACGATAGAAAGCGCATAAACCAACAAATCCCCTGAGCTGAGTCATTCTCAGGAGTAGGCCAATCAATGATAGCACTAACCTTATCAAGATCCATGCGAACTCCCTCTGCACTAATGATGTGGCCCAAATATAAAAGCTCTACCATGCCCAATGCACACTTAGACTCCTTGGCGTACAAGGACTCCCTGTCAAGTATGCCCAAAACAATATCTAGATGAGCCATGTGTTCCTCCCAAGATCTGCTGTAAACCAATATCTCGTCAAAGAACACCAGAACATATTTCCTCAATTGAGACTGGAAGACCCTGTTCATAGTGGACTGGAAAGTAGCTGGTGCGTTGGTTAGGCCGAATGGCATAACCAAAAACTCATAGTGTCCACAATGACATCTGAAAGCAGTCTTATCGATATCCTATTCCTTGACACTGATCTGGTGATATCCAGTCCTCAAATCTATCTTGGAGAAGTAACAAGCTCCATGAAGCTCATCTATCAGCTCGTCGATGCGAGGAATGGGATACCTGTTCTTAATTGTCCTTTTATTCAACATCCTGTAATCAATGCACATCCTGAGTGTACCATCTTTCTTCTTCACCAAAACAACTGATGAAGCGAAAGGAGACTTACTCGGCCTTATATGTCCCATAGCTAACAGTTCCTGAATAGTCTTTTCAATTTCATCTTTTAAACGCTTTGGGTGCCGGTAAGGTGTAATCATAATGGGCTTGGTGCCCTCCTCCAACTCTATGATGTGCTCTATGCCTCTATCTGGAGGTCTACCAGGTGGTATGTCACTAAATACCTTTGCATGCTTGACTCTGAGCTCTTGAACCTCTGGATGGTAGGCTGGTTTTTACTGCTGAACCTCTAAATGATAGGCTAGTTTTTGCTGCTCATTATGAGAAGGCATAAACCTACATTTTGCTGCCCACTCCACCATGTCATTCCTAATGAGTCTCTCCATTCTCCTGAGAGTGATCACCTTCAAATTGCTGTCCTTAATGGCCTTTAACACATGACTAATCCCATCCACCTAGAATTTCATCTCCATGTCTCTGAGATTGAGTGTAAACTCTCCAATGGCATGAAGCCACCTCATGCCAAGTACCAAATCCGTGTTTCCCATATTGACCACATAGAAATCAGCCTTAAACTCAATTATTTGATTTCATAGGGAGATCAGGAATCATTTTGTCACACTTGAGAGTGTAGCCATCGGCAACCTTCACCCGTATGCCTTCAAACTCTTGGCTTTGAATCCCACGTTGTGCCACTAATCGTGCATCTATGAAATTATGAGTTGCACCTGTATCAAGCAAGGAGATGACTCTTTGACCAGCCAAGATCCCGTGCAACCTAAAAGACCCTTCCTTTTGCATGCTAGACATGTGAGCTTCCTGTAAGTGTGCTTCTCCCTCACTTTCAGCTTCTTTTCTTGAGTATTCAGCTCCTAACTCCTCTTGATCAGCTTGCTGGTCTGTTATATCAGCCATGTCTTCACCCTCATAAAACCACTCCATTTGTCTGTTTCTACCCTTAGGCCGTAGAGGACATTCATGACGTTCATCATAAGGACCCTTGCAATAAAAACATAGCTTCCTTCTACGCAAATCATTAAGTGTTTCTCTATCCAAGGGGGCTGCAAAATTCTTCTTTTGATCCACATATTCTGATTTCCTTGGGGCTGATGTACTATCATTAAATGAAGAGGGCGGTTTTGGATTAAACTTGGTACGAGGAGTTGAAAGTTCCATACTACATGCCTTCCTCATAGCCTCCTACAGTGTAGGGGGATCAAATGCCTTGATCCATCCTTTCATGGGTTCATACAGACCCTCAATGAACAATATGAGCAACCTCCTCTTTGAAATACCTGTGACCATTATTGAGAGCTTCTAAAATTCACTGATATAGGACTCCAAACTGCCCATCTGTTTCAGCTGAGCCAAATCTCTGAAACATAATTCTGGATCTTTCTTGTCAAATCGTTCAACCAAACTATCAACAAATTCCTGATATGTGGTGATCAAGTTGTGTTGCAAAGTAATCATTCCATGATGCCACCAATCATAGGCAACCCCGTCTAAATGATGTGCTGCAAACTTAATTGCATTTGTTTCCGTCATAGGATGTAGTGTCAGGTAATTATCCAACTTGCTAATCCATGCCCTTGCTGTTATTTTACCGCTGCCATCAAAAGTAGGAAGTGTAAGTTTGTCAGTTGCCCGCTTAAGATCGTGATTTTGCTGCCTGGGTCTTCTATCCTGCCGAAGCCTACTGTGTTCTCTCTTTTGACTCATAAATCAGTCAAAATTTAGATGATCCTTAACTGGCTGGGGTAATAATTCCCACTCATCATGTAATGTCATGACATTATCAACAAAGGCTACATCTCCTGCTTCCTCAGCCACGTCTCCCTCTTCTAGTTCATTCCTCACGAATGTAGGGCGGGTAGGCCTATCATAGGTGCGTGAGGGTGTTGTCCTTACCAGTGGGGCTCCAACAACACTACCCAATACCTCCTGTCCCTGATTTGGCCTTCTCATAGGGGCCATGTTCTCAATAGTTGTGGTAAGCCGCTGTAACACATTAGCTATTTGCTGCTGCCCTATTGCAAGATCTCTCATAATATTTCTAGCTTCTGTTTCATCATTGTTAACCTCATTTCTACGTGGATCACCACCTTCCCTGTCACCCATTGTTTCCAATGGTGTATCCTCAAATTGGTTTCCTTGTAATGCAGCTCTTCTGCGTGTGTAATACCTGTGAGGATCACCATGTCTTGGATACATAAGATGCTCTAACCCTCCAGGATGGCAGGATCAAAGCTCTGATACCACTGTAAGAACCCTGCTGGTTCTAACTCTGACCATTGCTGAAATAGGAATTATTTTTTTTTGTAATTTTTTGTTTGTTTTATGATTTTTATTATTTTTTGTGTTCTTGTAGACTAGACAGAAGATGCAGAAGGGGGTTTCAATTTTCTTGAAATGTGTGATTTTTGCCAAGGATGGCATTAGATACAACATGCAAATAAGATCCAAGAAATAAACAAAGAATTGAAACCAAATTCTAAATTCAAACTACATACCCATCAAATCTGCACTTTGTATTCATGTAGGAGCTGGAACAACAAAGGAAAATGCATACAAGTGCTAGTAATGGCCTGGAAGAGGCTCTACACGACAAAGGGTATAGCTGATCTGAATTAAAATGCTGATAACATACTGTTGCAAACTCAAATCTGCAAATTAACCACTGTAAACTCGTCCAATGAAGCCCAAACGAAGACCCAAAGTAGGCCCTCCACAATGGTGAACTGGGTTAGCGTCCAATCCACAACATTCCCTGAGAGTTTTCGTTCCCAGAGGACTGAAAATTTCTGCAACTCTTCATCAGAGTTCAGATCTGCCAAAAGAATGAATAACAAATGCCAAAAGATGTCCAAAAAAATGATTCCAAAATCACTTTATGCATTCCCCTAGGAGTGGCGTCCACTTTTAGGGTAAAATGGCATCACAAAAGAAGCTTTTAATGATTCTTTTCTTTATTAATTGACTCTCCAATTTGGACACCCAAGTTGAGGGTCCAAAATGCATTATTAAAAGGCCCACTTTTCAAAAACAACTTCATGTCAACTAGGAGGGGGTCCTTTAATATTTTATTATTATAAAGTGACATTATTAATCACTTTATTTTATTCAAATTAAATATTAAAGTCAACACTTTAATATTTATTATTTATTCCATTCCCATCACCTGGCCATCTTGAACTGAAAATTGATGATGCACGTGCCAATAAAGGTGAAGTCACCAAGTGGCGGGCTAACTGACAGTCCCCTCCTAAAAGATAGGGATACCTCCTAAAAAATAGGAATTGTGACCAAATCTCCCAAAATGCTCCTGGAGGTCCCCTTATGCCTCCTGGTCAACTCAGTGAAACCCTAAAAAATAGGGACCCTTCCTAAAAAATAGGAAACTATTGCAAACGGTCTAGAAAAACCTGTAAAGCTTCCTGCCAAGCTCCACTGCCCCTGGATTGGTCCCCTAACCACTTTGCTGACCTACGGGAACCCAAATAATAGGCCAACCACTGCCCATCCATGTGTCGCCTAGGAAGGGGACATTACAAAAGATAGGCACACCTGAAGACATTCAAGACCAAAAGTGCGCCTTGAAGAGAATAGATGTGCTTATTAAAGGGATTGGAAAGCGCCTATGAAAAAAAAGTTATGTGCAAAAGCACTCCTAGAAGGAAGGAGGCGCGCCTGAAGCTTGCAAAGACAGAGTAAAAGCACGCCCGGGAGGATACAAGCATGCCTAAACAAAGGAAAATGGTTAGCGTAAAAGCGCGCCTAGTGGTCTCTAGACGCGCCTGGACAAAGAAATGAGATTTCATGAGTAGAAGAGCATCCTCCTATGTTTCCACATGCTTTGTCAAAGAAAGTCTTTATTAGACCAAAAGCACGTCTAGGTGAAGAAAGGCAATTTGTACAAAGAAAATGAGTTGCAGAGTATAGGCGCATACACTAGGCATTTCACACACTTGGCTGACGAGATTTTCGAGAATTCCTTTCACAAAATGCACCTCAGAGAGATTGGATGTGCCTACAAAAGGATAAAGATTAGTTTAAGACTCAAAGTGCACCAAGTTAGTTTAAGACTCAAAGTGCCGAGAGTATAGTTATTGACAGGGACAGCGAGTCCCCAAGCCTTTTTTGCCAAGAACTTTTTAGATTGAGTGGGACTGAGCTAACTCCTAGTCCCTCCTATCACCCGCAGACAGACAGACAAACTAAGATTGTGAACAAGTGGGTGGAGGGGTATTTGAATAACTACATTTTAGGGCAGCGGAAGGCATGGGTAAGATGGTTCCACCTTGCTGAGTATTGTTATAATTCTACTTACCATATGTCTATCTATAATGTCCGCATTTCCAAAGTGATCACCTTGGAGATGGATATTAGCCTATTCACTATTCTCGTAGGCTAATTCACTTGGTAAGGAAATGTCTTGGTTGAGCTAGGACTTAGAAGGGTTGGAAAAACAAATGTTGTTGAGGTTTGAAGAAATGAATGATGCATTATAGAGGCTCAACTAATTTTGCAAGCTGAAACAAAGTAATATTTTGGCTATTGGTATTTTTATATTATTTTTAATATAGCCAAAAATAATAAAATAATTAGCCAAGTATTGGAGCGGCCAAATTGGTGAAACGAAAAATGACTTAAAGATGGAAAATGGAAAAGTTGGAAGGTGAAAATAAGGTATAATATTTTATTTTTAAATATTATATTATTTTCCATGGAAATTGCCGTCCAAGAGAGAAATAAAAAATAAAGAAAAAGAAAATAATAAAATATTGTTTTCTCTCTCCTAGCCGCCGCCCTTGGAGGAATAAGGAAAATAAATTAAATCAAAATAAATAAATAATATTTTATTATGGTGGTGGACTTGAAAAATGTCATATCCCCTATATTGCATGTGATGTCCTTCCTTAAAACAAACAATGAAAAGATGTCAAGTTCATTATTAATAGGATAAGCTCGATCGATCCATATAATAACAATTATGGAGGAAGTTACTTGCGAATACAAAGAGCATCGATTGAGGAATATGGAGCTGTCGCTAGAAGACATTGCAGTTTGTTAAGATAACTAAGCCTTTACAAACAAATAAGACAAAGGTAATAAGTCAAAATAAGAATAAGACAAGCAACGCTCCTCATAAAAAGAAAAAAAGGCAATAAAGAGTTTTGTTGAATGCCGATTATCACCAAAGAGGTGCTACCCAAAGGATACGTCCCTCTCCCATAAGGCGCTTTGGAAAATATTTAAGGATCATAGAATAGACAACATAGGGGAAGCAATCACTCAGTATTCAATCTAAAACATCCTCATCGATCCAGCATTAAATCAAAGGCATTTCCCATCAATCATACAGTCATAATACGATTTCGAATACTAGCGAACATCAGAAATTATTAAGTCAGCATCAAAGCATAAGGGAAGCATCAAAACAACTTTCCTGCAGATTGAATGGAAAAGGAGGAATAGAACAGTAGTTCTGATTTAATAGGGTCTGCAATAATAAACAGAAGATCAGAAATTAGGCAGAAACAAATAATAAGATAGCAGCAAGGATAGAAAAGAAGGTCTGCCATCTATAACAAAGAATATACTCTATCAAGGATAGAAAGTAGATAAGGAAATATACAAGTATCAAGCAAAGGAGTGACCAAAAGGTAATCTACAAATCCAATCAAGTATGTTATGGATTTGTATACACATCATTATGTAGATTATGGATAATATGTTATTGCATATACATGTTTAGATGTACATATTATATTATGGGCATGCATTTAGTATAAATCCATATGAGTGCTCATAGAAATATATTCTCTATTCATAATTGGACAAATATCAATATGAATGTCTCTATCCAATACATTATGATGATAAATAATAAATTATGGGGATATTAGCATAAGAGATCATATTTCCAATCACCTCTATTGATTCATCCTTAAAGGAATGGTTAGGTACTTTAGGGAGTGGCAGTGTAATTCCATCTGTGAATAGGCCCCTAGGCTGGGACGTAGTTCCCCAAGGCTGGGTCTGAGATGGTCTCCATGCGCCCTAAAGCCTAGTTCCTTGATGAAGAATAAGAGGGGGAGATGTGGATCTTGCCTTATGTTTAATATCCGCCCTAACAGTATAGAGGAATATTAGAATACAAGATCGTACTTTTGATTACTCCTATTACTTCATCCTTAAAGGAATGTTAGGTATTGTGAGGGAGGGATAGAGTAATTCCACCCGTGTTAAGACCCCTAGGCTGGGACGTAGTTCCCCAAGGCTGGGTTTGGGATGGTCTCCATGCGCCCTTGACATGTAAAGCCTAATTCCTTGATGAAGAATAAGAGGGAAGAACATGAATCTTGAATTAAGTTTAATATTCGCCTTAATATACTTATAGAACATAGTATAGAATAGTCATCAATAGAGAATGACAATTAGGAAATAAATAATCCTTCAACAAGGGATGATATATTTATAATATCATTGATCTTATTTGACATTATCATTGAAATTTATTGATCTCTAATGTTTCTAATGTCTCCTTGAGAATCACTTTGAATGTAGATTCAAGTTTAAGTGTTTCCACTAGAAAGGGGACATTACAAAAAATAATAAAATATTGGTTTATTGGGTTGCCCAACTTGAGGAGGATAAACGGACAGCAATTGATATCATTTTCATATCATTGATCTTTTGGCTTTTGCATGTTTTGGAAAGTTTCTCTTGGCTGTAACAGAGTTTCAGTGGTATCTAAGGACGAAAAACCTTGGATAAAAGTGATTTGGACAAAAACCTAATTCACTACAGGAGATGGATTCACTTAGAATTCATCATTGAGCTTATTTGCAGGTTATTGGATGAATTCAAGCTTCAATCAGCTAGGGTTTGAAGGTTGGCATTCAGATTTGAAGGTGTTTTGATGCTATTTCATTGATAAGTTGATATACAAGGGTTTCGCATTGAAGTGCTTGGCTTTGGAGGACAAATTTGTGTTTGGCATCATCATTTAGCAAGCTAGTTTTGTGTTTCGGACTTCTACAAGTTCATATAAGTTGCAGTTCTGATGATATTATGACATATTTTGATAGTATATTACTATATGGTGATATTTTGCATATTGGGCATAATTGCTTCACTCCTAGACATACCGGATACACTTTGGAGTCATTTTTGGCATGTTTCAGCTAGGGTTTTTACATCTGATTTCATATCAGCAGTTGCAGGTTATAAATCAGACTTCATTTGGCTTTGATCATCATTGGTATTCATCATCAGCAAGTTGGCACATGTGACTTCACTGGAGATTCATTTGTACATGTTTTTGGTCATCTATGGACTCAATTTGCATTCATATGCAAGTCTGATTTTTATATCAGACCTTTACTTTGTAATCAGCCAACTACTATTCAATAAAAAAGCCAAATCTTCTATCTGGTTATGTTCTATTATATTTTGTGTTGATATTTGGTTGTATAGGTGAGTTGGTTATTTCATTTTCAGTCATCATTTGGTGTTATTTCATTGTCATATTGCAACCTTTCCATCTATACAACATTTCAAACATATTGGTGAAAACAAAACTTGAAAACCCTAAGTAAATTTCAAGAAAAACAAATCAGAAAATTCAGGTCAGTAGGGTTATTTTCAGGGCAGATTTAGATAGGGTTCTTACACTATCAAGATGTCTCCATTCATGGCGTTGTATGGTTATGAGGCCCCCAGATTCCTTGACTTATTATTCGGGGATAGCAGAGTGCCTAAGGCAAGGGATTTGCTCCAAGAGAGTTAGGACATTATGAAATCCTTGAAGGAGAACTTCCAACAAACACAAAATCAGCAAAAGCTTTATGTTGATCAACACCGTGTTGAACGGACTTTTGAGGTTGGTGACATGGTTTATCTAAGGTTGTAGCCCTATAGACAATCCACTCTTAAAAAGAGTGGGTCGAAGAAGCTTAAGCCACGGTTCTATGGTCCTTTCAAGATATCCAGGTAGGTTGGAGAGGTGGCTTATGAGCTTGAGTTGCCGGTATACAGTAGAGTACACAATGTTTTTCATGTCTCTAGCCTTAAAAAGACGCTTGGGCACAATGTGGTTCCCTCTTCTGCATTGCCACCATTGGACGAGGAAGGGAAACTCATTAGGCTATCATTGACACTAGAGAACGTACTCTACAGAGGAGGACTATCAGGGGGTATCTGGTTAACTGGAAGAACTTGTCGGTTGAGGATGCTACTTGGGAAAGTAAGCAAATTTTATAGCATCCGGAGTTGCAATTGCTTGGGGACAAGCAATTTTGGGGAAGGAGAACTGTAATGCCCCCTTCCTAAGCTTCGTCAGTTCATTGACAGCCTATTCCATGGGGTTCTTGTGGGCTATTACGGCTTGGTTAGAGAATTCCATGGTTTGTGGAGGTTTAGTTGTTTTCTTTTGGTTGCTCCTAGGTGTTGTTTGAGTTCAGTTCTTCAAATGTTCTGTGGTGACTCTTTCCGGGGATGTTTCGAACACATGGTCCATTTTTACTATTTTTAGCAGTCATCGCTATTTTTAGTCAGTCACCTGTTTCGGCACTAACTTCAGTATTCAGCTTCGGTTACCCCCTAGTCAATTAGTTTCATCATATGATGCGCCGTCAGTGTGTTCCACAAATTAAGTGTTGGATTTTTAAATAAACGCTTATATTATAATGTTTTATTATAAGTCTATTTAATATTAAAAAGGGATGACTATGTAAAGTGGGCGCCTGGGAGAAATAAGGGGGCAAAATGAAATATAAAGTTAAAACATAACTTAAAGTTGGGCACTCAAGTGGGAGTCATGAGGGAAATAAAATAAATAAAGTAATTTTACTCCCCAAGGCAAATCGTGGCCCTTTGGAGGGCATATAAAAGCATTTTCAAGCTCATTTGGAAGGCATGGAAAAATATTGTTTGAAGCAGAGTTTTCTAGAGGGATTGAACGAGAGTTCTTCCAAGCTTTGTGAGGATGGAAACCTTCACAGGGAACATCAACTGCAAAAGTGAGAGATCTTCCAAGGCTGATTGCTGACAAAATCTATACTGGAGCTTCATTGTGAAAGATTTACAGGGTTGCAAGCAAGAATTGAAGGCAAATATTTTGGTGATTCTGTGAATAAAATATTTGGAGTTAGTAAGTTGGGTGATATTTTGGAGAGTTTTATGTTCTTTCTTGTTGGTTTAAAACCCCCATTTTTTGTCGTACCACTGCTGCACAAGGGCGTAGGGTTTTCCATGGTCTATAGAAGATATCTGCACCAAAGGAAGTGCCTAGGGTTGGAGACTGTTGGGTTTTAAGCATTTTGTAAAATATTGAAGTTTTGATGTGATTTTGTGGCTTCCAAAAGCCGAACTATTGTTGTACACAACATTTTCAAAACTACAATTTATGACAACGAAATGGGTATAATGTTTGAAAAATGATATTTGAATGATTTTGTCATTTGGGTGTTGTTGTTTCATGCTTAAAATATTGGTTATTTTTTGTTTGAGCATCTGGGTTCCTTTCAAGCTGTTCGTATGTTATTATATCTCATTTTATGCGCTGCAAACATCATACATAAAACCCTAAACAGCAGCAAAGGAACAAACAAATAAAAAAAATAAGGGTGTATATTACATCTCAATAGCATAGTAGTAGCTACAATTTTTTTTTTCCTTCACCACAGCCCTACAATTTATTTATTTCAGCCCTTTGTTTGAGTGACAAGGTGCCACATACCTCTACACCTTCGCCTTGGATGCCAAGGAGGTATACATTAATTGTACTCATACTTCACATACTAGGACTTCGCTCGGATTTGATATACCAAAACTTTTTCGACTTAGCAAAACTAGGCAAAAACTCTGCAAAACTTGAAAACTTTTAAAAATACTTAAATTTCTTTAAAAAACACAAATTCTATGCAAAAAATAGTTACAAAATGTATCAAACAAGTCTATTAAATGTTGGGGAAGTGTTTGGATAGGAAAAGGCACAAATTTCAAAAAAATTATGGTTTGTCGAGTTCAAGTATATGAACTATGTTTTAGATAATAGACAAGATGTTCAAGAACTTATACACCTCTCCTCTCACAACACAAACTATGTTTGATGATCAAATTAGATATTTCCAAAGCATTAGACAAATGCAACTAGATTCTCATAGAAGATTGGCATGTCCCTGTTTCCGACATGATCACCCAGCGAAAGACCGAGTTAACCTATCTTCATTCCTGTAGGCTAACCCATTAGAGCAAGGGAATATTCTGGCGAAGGCCACAATAGAATTAATGCATCTTGTATTAATTATTAGTTGAAGACAAATAATAATATTTTATTATTATTTAACTATAGCTCCAAGGAAGAAAAATAATTAAATAATATTATTTTAATATTATTTAATTAAGCGCTTGCTTTGGATGTTGGAAAATAAAATAATAAAATAATAAAGGCTTCGAGTTTGGGCGCTCACTCTTGGAGAATAAAATATTCAATAAAAAAAAATTAAATGGGTCTTGGCTAAGTGGCGCTCACATTGGAGAATGTGCCAAATGACTAAAATATGACTATTTGATTGTGGTGCTCATACATTGGAAGAGTAAATTCAAATAAAATAATAAAATATTGCATTGGATCGAGCGTCTAAAATATGACTATTTGATTGTGGTGCTCATACATTTGTAACATACACCCCTCCGTATGTTTCCCCTGACTTTTTTTTTTTGTATTTTTATTGGTTTGAAGTTTAGGTTTTCATTGCATGTGTTTGCATGTATGGTTTTTGCAATAATAACATAGAAAATGCAACATATATTAGAAACCCAGGAAAAGTAGAAGAGATATCCACAAACTAACACCAACCCAGATTATATTTAGCCAAAATATGAATTATGAGTACATACTCATGTTACAGTTTACAACTTCGTCTGGGTGCTGTAGTCGGATCGGCAACTATGGCCACAAAAATATGCTCAGAACTCCTTGGGTATGCGAGATTTTCAATTACATTCAACAGCAGCACTAAATTAGACCTTGGATGCCAAAAATGAAGCAAACAGTACCCTCGAACTGGATTGAACAGCATGCACAAACTCCAACGCTGCCCCTAGGCATGTACGGTCCAGCTAGAACAAGAAATCAGCAAACAACTTCACGAAATCTCCTCTTATCGCTTCTACTCTGGTCTGAATTGGTTTGCAGCATTTAGGCGACCTTGAATGGGGAATAATAGTCACACAAACTCAAGGAAATTGCAGCCACAAAGGGGTACGGCCCTCTACAGAAAGGTACGGCCAGGACCAAGAAGTACGGCCGCTCTAAAGCTCCAAAACAGCCTCAAATCCCTTCATCAATGATATCAATCTGCTCAACACGAATATGTTCTCAGCTGCAAATCTATAACTTCAAGAAGAATAGTCATTTCTCGTTCATTACAACTCCCAAATGGATTCGGTGAATGCACAAATGAATCCCCTGAATGAAGACTCCAATAACCCCCTTCCTGATGCACTCTCTCATACACGAGGAAAGGCAATCTGCAAAGGTTCTCGTCTCTGCAAATTGATATTTGAACACAAGAGCCAAGCTCAAACCCTAAGCATAGGCAACACTCAAAATCAGAGTAAAAATATCATCAACCAAGCTTATGCAAATGAAGTTTCTTTTTGCTCTTTAAACCTCCTCCAAACCCAACACCCAAGGATGAGAGGGAAATAATTTTATTTTCATTTTAAAACATCACCTTGTGTCCTCATGGGGCGCCCATCCCTAGGAGAGTCACTTTTTTAAATTATAATTTATTGTTTATAAAGTGACTTTATAACATAACATAAAGTTATATTATAACTCAAAGTATAAGTTAAATCTTTAATTTAACTTATCTCATCTCCGCTAGTGCTCTCGACAACACAAACCATGAAGTATGTGCCCAGGACCAACTCCGGCTACCCTGCCTGAAATGGAAACTGCTCAACTCACGACTTACTAAAAATAGTACATCCCTTAAATGACTCCCTAACCACATCCATTAGCCTACGCAAGTTGAGTAATAGGCTAACCCTGAACTCATGGAATAATGAGCTAAGTGGGGGACATTACAACATTGGAGTAAATTAAAATAAAATAATAAAATATTGCATTGGATCGGGCATCTAACATGTCTCCGTTTCCGACATGATCACCTAGTGGAAGACTGAGTTAGACTATCTCATTCCTGTAGGCTAACCTATCAGAGCAAGGGAATATTTTGGCGAAGGCGGCAAATGAATTAATGCACTTGGCATTAATTATCAGTTGAAGACAATCAAATAATAATATTTTATTATTATTTAATTATTGCACCAATGGAGAAAAATAATTTTAAAAAAAATTAAATAATATTATTTTAATATTAATTAATATGAGCGCTTGTTTGAAAAAAATAAAATAAAATAAGTCTAGAGTTGGAGTGCTCACCTTGAAGTTGGCAAAATAAATAAAATAAAATAGTATGGCTTTGAGTGCTCACCTTAAAATTCGCATCAAATAATAAAATATTGATCCTTTGTTTATGGCGCTCATGCATTGGAGAAGGAAATTCAAATAAAATAACAAAATATTGCATTGGATCAAGCGCCACCCTTGAAGATATCAATTTGGAGGGAAATTGAAATTCAAATCTTTAATTTGAATTGGCGGAGTTCCAAGTATAAATAAGAGGTTTTGGACATCATTTCAATCATCTTTTGGATGGCAACTATTGTATTGTTCTGCAATTTATTTGCAATCATTTCAAGGGCGAAAACCCTTGCGAATTGAAGGTGTGTTGGACGAAAACCCAACTACATCTTGGAGGCGGATTCATGTGGGATTCACAATCTATGCTTCATTGAAGATATTGTTGGACTTCATAGCTTCATCTCGACATTTGGTCGGAGATCATTTGATCTGAATATGAATTCATTGAAGACTTGGATCACATTGTTGAAGATATTGCTCATACTTCCTGGAGCGCTATATTGACATATCGAGGGTGGCGGACTACTGTTGAAGATTGTGTGAAGAATATCACTTGTGCGCCGGTCGGGAGGATATTGCGTATGTCAATTCGTCCATATTGAAGACTTTACATCAGGAGCGAATCTTCCTAGTTGTTTTCACAGGCCATTGTTGGTGCTGAATACATAGACCGGGGCAGCGATCTCACATTGGAAGTCTAGTACATAATTCCCTGGGCGACGAATTCAAATAAGGAGTTCATTGAGTGTTCATCGATCTCATATATTCCATGCGATCTGCATTTGTCATCATTACAGGAGCAGCGACTAGCTCTAGAACAGCGATCAACAGGAATATCAGTTCTTGACATTTCTTTGAGTTCACCATTGCCACCTATCACTCATCCATTGCTGGTCGCACCATCCTTGTAGACCGCGATTGCATAAAGGAGTTCGCATCTACCATTGAAGGAGGATCGTATGTGATAGCAGGCCAAGCCTGTAATATCCCTTTTAGGATATTTGCTAAAATACTGATCAATCACTTGTTATTTGATTCACAAACTGAGTTATTTGTGTATACTTTAACTTCTTGTTTATGGAGCTCTGATGACAAACTGAATACCAAACTAATGTGCAACAAGGGCAATTTAACAAACAATTGACTCGATATAATAGATGATTCAAATTAAAGATTTGAATGACCTTCTTTTCTGGTGGTAAATACAATGTATCAATAGGCAGATTTCAACATCAAATGACAACCCAGTCCTATCATATTTTTGCTGTTACAAATCAAAGTTTTCACATACCAGTTATAATACTCTATACCAAGCAACTGCAGATCAATCCACTCCAGTTGTGAATTCAGAGGTACTTTAAAAATGCTGATTGCAGCTTATAAATATGTTGATCTGTTACTGATTGCTGTTATGATGCAGTGCTGCTGTGTCTTCTGATGTAATTCAGAACTGCGAACATGAATTCTTCTTTGTCTGATAATCGTCTCTTCTGAAGACCTATCCTGTGCCTTTAACAAAATGCATAAGTCTTTCAATGAAATGTTGTATCAACTTCTTACCTCAGCGCACAATTGAAGCTCCCATATATTATTTCTGGTCAATCTGGCTGTGACTAATGATGGTATCAACTGAGGCGGCCAGCAGCTTCTTATCAAACATCAAATTGGAGTCCAACTCCCTTTTATTTATTCAATCTTTTTACTTGCTTTCTAACTGCGGCGGCAATTGCTTGTATCCTACAAAGTCACAAAGGAAGCGCTCCTCTTATTAATTCCCACGATTTGTCTTAGATACTACAATCTTCAATGAATATGCATACTCTTCAGCAACACTCAATATGAAGCGTCCATATTAATCTTCAAATTTCACAGTGACTTTGAAAACTTCAAACAATGATTATAAAATCCTCCTATACAATCGGCGAACCATTGCCTTAAATATTATTCTTCAGATTTAAGAACAAGCTCAAGTAATTCTCAATTTGATATAAAGCTCTTAGTGGGATTTGGGACCCACATCCCACTATTCCTCCAATGTTTTAAATACAAACATAAAAACCCACGCAGCTGCTTATTATCAATATTCAAATATATAATTTGCTGACTGAAATGGGTTGTTGGATTTTGTCTCGCATTAGCCAACACAACATAGATAACTTCAAATCAAAACAATGTGCTTTTTATTTTTATAATATGAACTCACTTGAAATTATGTGATTCCCTCAGCCTTCAAGTATTTTCTCTATTTTCTCCATTCCTCTATAAGCTACGTCACCTTTAAAACTCACGGTGCTTATTTCAATGTGAAATATTCATTAACAAAACTACGGTTATCTGCCTAGAATCTTTATTCCAAAAACCTTAATCTTCATAATCAGCGGCTATGAGAGGAACATCTTTTGCAATTCACAAAACATTTGTTTCAAGCAATAACATCAAAGTCAGGCTGCGACTGGAATATATATTAGAGATATAGATAGATCAAACCATTCATGCAGATTTATATTTATTCAAATTCTTTGACAATGTCTTCAAACAGATTTTCAATGAAGTTTTCCAAATGGTCTCTGACCAAATATCGAAAACCCAGCAAAATGCCAAACCCAAAACACTTGAAGCACAACTGTGAAACCTGAAGTGATTTCACCTCTACAATTCACCAAGGGTTCATCTCCTTGGTTCAGTGAATGCAAGGGGACATCACCTTGTCAATTCAGCTGATTACAAAAACTTGACAAAAGACATAAACACAAAACCAAGCATGATCCCAAATGGATCTCAGCTCTCCTTTTTAAACTTTCACAAATTAGGACGGGCCTAATTTTATTTAATGAAAGTTTTTGTGTACACGGTCACACTTACACATTTTTAAATGCTTACACATGAACTTTTTAAATGCTTGTGTTGATGTTATGTATTGGTGTTTTGTCAAAGTTCTTGTTTTCAATTGATGTCAAGGAGATGTTCCCTTGCATTCGCTATACCGAGGAGATGACCCCTTGGTAAAATTCTGGTTTGGTGATGTTCCCTTACCAGCATTGAGGTGAAGTTGCTTCAGGCTTCACAATTGTGCTTCAAAGCATTGTTTCACATTTCTTGTGTTGAGTTCATAGATTAGTATTAATTAATTGGTCGGAGACCATTGCTGGAGATTGTTGTAAGTTTGTTTTCAGTTGTATGGATGTTTAGAAGGTTTGAAAACTTTATTCATATCAGCAGTTTCATTTGGAATTCATTGTGCCGAATTGAAGAATATTAGAAACATCACTGGACATTGCATAGTTTGAATATTGAGATAATGAAGAATTCAAGGAGTATCAGATCAGCGTAACATATAAAAAGCTGGATCAAAAATGAGTTACCAGATATCATATACATTTTGTATGCAGGTGTTTGCAGATTTCCAGCGTAGGTTGGAGTGGGTCATTTCAAGGAGAATTGATACATTTTAATTAAAAGATAGTTAGTGCTTCGTGGGTCCCAGTGAATGTATTGTATTGAGGGTTTGTTCTTGCATATGGATTACGTACACAATTTCAAAGGAAACCGTACAAATTAAAAATTATCAGTATATTGTTTAGATTTGGAGCTATCACAAATTTATATTATATGAGTTGCTGCATATCAGGAGACAAAATCTGAAGGCATAGTTTAATCAGCAAATTCCTTGTTTAAATATTGATCAGAAAAGTGGGTATTTGTTTCATTCGCTGGAGCATTGTAATGGCATAGCATATGAATTTGCCTTAGTAATAAGAGGAGACAACCTCTGACAGGATGTCAGTTTGGTCTGCAGAAAAAGAAATACTATTTGTATTGTCTCAGCCCGAATCCAAATTGCAAATGTGAATGCCAAAGATAAGAAGCGTGGGTCCCTCCTAAATAAGTTGCACCTTATAAGAAGTTTGTCATAAGAGGAGTGCATATCATTTGAAGTTTCGGCATCTTTTCTTATATTCTATATCAATCAGTTCTGCCAGCATCAGCAAACAGCTTGAAGGGATCATTTGCATTGCCATTCGAACAGCACATTTGGTATGCTGTTAGTTATCATTCATGCCTGCTTTGTAACAGTAGTAATTTGGTATGTTGATATTGAAATAACATCTGCTTGTAACGGCAATATATGTTTGGTAATTGGACTGTCATCAAGGTATTGGTGTTGATATCCTGAAATTATAATTGAGTCTGATTTCATAACAGAAAGATCTAGTTGAGTTGGTGTTGTAACTTTTGATGCAAATTCATATTGAAGTAGTTGATAATAGTGCATGTAGTCTATGCTTCATATTGGTTGAAGCCAAATTGAAAGGTGCAGAGATAAAAATCAGTATACAGTCCTAGGGTTTGATTGAAAAATTGCAAGATTCAAAATAAAATCATCAAAGCACATTTATAAATCAGAGTTTAAGAAACTATCCAGTCAGGGATATTACAAAGCCACACACTGTGACAACAGACGTCATCAATCAGGAAGCCATCTATATATTGGCAGCAAGGCAGTGATTCATCATATACATTAGTGTCTTGCATACCCAGGGCAGCGAACTGTGGCATATACAGATCAACATCATCTTTGTGGACAGTGAACTTCATTGCAGCTGGGACTTCAACGGATACGTCATATCACATATATCACTGATTTGTAATAATCATGGACTAGTTGTATATTGGCTAACATAAGAGCCATGAATGGTGATATAGTTGAGAGACTTCACAGTCTCATATTGTAACAGCAAGTTACAATTGCATTTCATAGTCTTTACTATCATTATACCTTGCAAATTTATATTGTAATCCAAGTGAAGGCTGCCTATATCTATTTGTTTTAGATTTACATCTTGTTAGTTCATAGATTTTGTGCGGGAGACAATTTGTAAGTTGTAGAAGACATGTTAAATTCATTGTGTAACTGGAAAGAACAAAAATATCACATCAAAACATAGAATGGCACATGTCAGCATACTTCTTGGAGAAGCAAATATTTCGAATTTGAAGTAGGGAAATGAAAATTCAAATCTTTAATTTGAATTGGTATAAAAGAAGGATTGGAGGCTCATTTTCGGCATCGCGAATCTTTTGCATACTTTGGCATTTCATTTCTACAGTGGAAATGGACGAAAACCCAATTTGCATCTTTGAGGCGGATTCATACGGAGTTCGCAATTGTGCTCAATTGAAGAGTTGTTCGAGTTTTCATTGATTGATCCTTCGTCATTTGGTTGGAGACCATTATTTTCGATTTGAAGGAGTTTGTTGAAGGTTGTATTCATTGAAGACCTTTGCATATGTGGAAGACATCGAAGCATATGTTCATTGAGCACCGATTTCAAGGGAGAATATATCATTGTTGAGAGCCGATTTTGTGAGACTTGAAGCTTGCTATAAGGGCGCCAATTTTGAAGGAGCTTGTTTGCCGATCAGAACACATTCGCTGTAGGAAGTCGTGGCTTATTGGAGATATTCCTGATTCAGATTTGCAACAGCTGTTGCATACATTTGAAGACTTTCATTCATCAAACATTGTCGATCTCAATAGAAGGTAAATCGATAGCAAGTATAGTGGCTGGCTGCATTGTGAATTAATCAGTCAACAACAAGGACCAGCGATCACACATTTTAGAGTAATCGCTGCTATTGAAGAGGCCGGTCTGCACTCCTAAGGCAGCATTCAATCACCAGTAACCAGCAATCAGCACTGTGGATGGTGTTTCAGCGATTTGTCATCATTTGAGTACAACCATAATACCAGATCTGTGTGGCAGAGGCCTAGCTAATTACAACATCATTGCCGGCATCAATTTGGTATGTAGAAATCACTATTTGTCTCTGTTTGTGACAGCGATTGGGTATTGTATTTTGGCTGTCATAAGAGCCACGAGTCATTGATGTAATTGAAAATATTGCAAGGTCTGATTTGCACAGCAGATCTGCATAGTCTCATAGATGTTACAATCTTTGTAATTTGCAAATTCATATCGTAATCCAAAGTTGAAGGCTGCCTATATCTATTCTGTTATGGATTTGCATCTTGTTAGTTCATAGCTTTGTGTCGGACACAATTTGTAAATTGCAGAAGATACATCAAATTCATTGTGTAATTGGAAAGTTTCAAAAATATTACATCAATTCATAATTCGGTACATGACAAAGATACTCTCTAGAGATCAAGATTTAGTCATCATATGAATAATTATCAAATGGATTTTCTCTTGCATCCAAACCTGTATGTACATAGTTTTTGTCAAAAGCCACTTCTTAGTGTTTTTTCAGTGTGCAAATCATGTTTTCCCTATTAGGGCTATCTATTTGCATGGGCCGAATTTAACCCTCGAACTCATTGTGTACTCAGCTAGAACTCACATAAAACTTGGCTCAGACTTGTGGAAAACTTGGCATTGTGAGTTAAATTAGGGAAGATTTGACAGTAAAAAAACCCACGAGTACTTGGCAAATTCTCAAGTGCTCTGTGAGTGGTCCATCTATGACTCTAGTAATATGTAATGCCCCCATTTTGAGCTAGACATGTTTGGGTTGAGCTTGGGCTTAGAAGAATGGAAAACTATAATGTTGGCTTAACATGTGATTTTATTGGGATTTTGCTAGTATTATTTTATCATATTTTACATATAGCCAAAATATTGACATTTTCCAAGCCAAGGATGGGAAAAATAAACGTTGGATGACTAGAAGATGGAAAAAAATGGAAATAAGGAAAATAGAATACAATTTTTAATTGTATTTTATTTATTTACTATTTTATTATTTTTCTCAACGCCAAGGAGAAAAAATAAAATATAATATTTTATTATGCCAAGGAAAAGAAGGAAAAACTAAAATAATATTAAATATTATTTTATTGGGCAAAGTGACGCCAACATGGAGAAGAAAAATAGAAATTAAAAATTAATATTTTATTGGCAAAAAGGTTGACGCCACCAAGGAGAAGACAAAAAATAATAAAATATTATTTTATTATTTGTTGGAATTGACGCCAAGAGGAAAAAGGCAAAAAATTAATAAAAAAATATATTATTTGCCCAAGAGAAAGTTGGCGCTTGAGGAGAACGAGAAAATATTAAATAAAATAATATTTTTTTAAATATTGGCATCTAGAGGAGAGATAAGGAATAATAATAAAATATTATTATTTTATTATTTTAAATGATGGTGGTTGATGAGTGCAATTCATTTAAAATTGTTCATTTGAAAACTGCATTCCATTGGTGGAATTGAAATTGTATGGAATTTGTCAAATTGAAGAGAAGAAGATAAATAGAGGGTTTTGCCTTCATTTTGTAACTATTGATATTTTGACAAATTTTGTATGGTGAGTTCTACTCTTGGCTGGAAATGTATTTTCAGTGGTATCAAGGAGATGTTCCCTTGATTTTTAGTGGTTTGGTGATGATCCCTTTCCACATTGTGAGGTGAATTCATATAGAGCTCATCATTGGGCTTCATTGGATGCTTTGGTTGATGTTTTGGCTTCATACTAAGCTAGGGTTTCATTGGAATCTTCATCTACAACTAGCTATGGAGTTGGGTTTTGGCTATGGAGTTGATGTAATTTTCATGATTGACAACTTTTATGATAGCCGATTTGAATAAAGAGTGATTCTTGTGTGTTTTTGACATCCTTCAATATTTTGATTTTGGCATCAGCAGACTGGAAAATTCATAGCAGAGCTGTTTGGTATCATTTGTTGGCATACTTTGAAGGTTGGAGACAAGTTATACCTTGCTAAACCAAATCACACTCATTTGGACATATGCGATTTCATGATTTTGATGTTATTTGGCACTTTTGGTCATTGTTTTGCAAATCTGGGCAGTTTACATCAGGTACAGCAGTGACATCAGCAGGTATAGCAGTGATATCAGAGGGTACAGCAGGGATAAAGGATCACCTGCAGTCATATAATCAATCCTAGTTGGGTTATTGTTTCATTTGGCATCATTATCCATCCTTTGGCTAGGGTTATGGCATTCATTTGTTCATATCTTTGACTTGTCTAAGGTCTGATCCAAAAATCAGTCAATTCTGATTTGACAGACCAGCCAATAGACTTTTTGTAATCAGCTCATTGAAATCAATAAGAAGTGGAGAATTTCCAGGTATGTCTTTCTTGTGTTTTGTTTGATAAGATTTGATGGTAACTTGATCATTTGATGTTTGTTTCATATGATATTTGAACCTTTCCATGTTCATGATATTCTAAGTGCATTGAAGAAAGTGGATATTGAAAATATTGATTGCATTAAGAGAAATTCAAATCAGAAATTTCATATCAGCAAGGCAAAAATTCCAGTTAAAACTAGTTTGGTTCTTTACATAATACTGCCTTGAAATTCAAGGTCACGAAAATGGCACTTCTAGAACCTAGTGCCCCCTGATACCCCAAGCTTTGCATGTAGTTTGGATCTAAATTGTCTTAAAGGGGGCTTCTTATTGAAGGGACCCTTGGCAAACTTTTCCAATAGTGTGGAAGGGCAATTAGAATGTGCACACCAATGTTCCACGGAGTTTCCTGATGGGGACTCGGGGATGGGTTTCGGGGTCGGGGGGGCGGCTGGATTTTGGGAGGGGACGGGTTTCGGGGTCGGGGGCGGCGGCTAGATTTTGGGAGGGGACAAGTCCCCGTGGAACACTGGTGCACACCCAATAGAACTAGTTGCTTCAACCCCCCCCCACATTTGTCCTTAGAGCCTCAATTTCAACTTCAACCCCCTGAGGTTGAGTCTCATCCTCACTCATGTTGTGAGAACTCGTAACATTGCAAGAAATGAAACTTATGGTTTAAATTTTAAACCAAACATAATGCAAGGGATCAAGATGCAAGGATTTTCTTTTTAGATTTCTTACTTTAGGTTGCACAAAGTGCAAAAGCAAAGGATACACAAAAATAGGAATCCTTGTTCTTCGACCTTTGTAAGATAAGGATTTCACTTTCTTTTTCGTACTTCAAGTCACACGAAGTGTAGAAGAGGATACATAAAAGATTTAATTCCAATTTGACTAATAGTCAAATATTTATGCAAATTTATAAATAAACATATAAAAATAATTTAATAAATAAATTAAAACCTAAAATACTATAGTTATAAATGTAAAGTTAAAACTTAAACCCCTTAACTCTTGTATTTAGGGTCATCTAGCTTCTGTTTTTAATAAAAACAACAGTTCAACAACCCTAAAAGCAGCATTTTATAACCCTACTAATAATTTTAATTTTGCATATATGAACAATATATTGTATATCTAAATTGAAGACAAAAAAAAACTGTCGTATGATCATTGATTTCGATTTAGGAATGAACATTGAAAATAGAAAATGCAAATCGAAAGTATAAGGGCCAAGGCTTACCTTGAAGGCATGAACACTTGATGAATGCATTGAAACTTGAATAGTTGATTGATGAAGACTTGGTCTCGCTCTCACTCTTGCAACCATGCTCTCACAATTCACTCTTGCTCAATGCAATAACAAGCTTAATGGTGATTTGGATTGAGGGTGGGATGTCTTTTTATAGATTTTTCTAAGCATTTAGGGTGTAAGTTGGACCCATTAGACTTTTAGGCTTAGGGTTAGTGGCCCACATTTCCAAAAAATGCATGTTTCTTAAAAAACACTTTTTGACATTTTTAGATATGGGAGACGATCAAGAGACTCAGGGACAGGTGAAGGACTTTTGGAAGTCCCCACACTATCCTAGGGACTCCCCGACATCCACCCAACATTCTCATCAGGGGGGACAACGCAGGAACATCCTCTCTTCGAGGGAAATATCTTGGGGACATCTCCTCCGTACTTGTGGCATGGGAAACGTCCCTATCATGTCCCGATATTAAGGCATTGTTTAAATCTAAGATTTAAACAATATGATAAAAGTAAGTGTAATTGCTTTCGTAAAATACGGTATTTAGTCAATTTAAACGATAGAGATAATTACACATATTTAAGTAAATATATATTATTGATATATAATATCCAATAAATAATATTATATTAATATTCTTTATAATTAAAATATAATATATCTATTCAAATTGACAAGAGTCATAAATGACTATGATAAATATTAATATTAATAATATATAATATTATTATATTACATGTAAGGATAAATATAAATAAACATAAATATTGATATAAATATCAATATTGTTAATATAAATGTATATATATAATATAAATATAAAATATAAATAATAATACTATAAATATAAATATCTATGTTTCACGGCGTTTCGGGGATGGGGGGACGGGGACGGCAGGGGACGTGTTTCGGGGACGACAGTCCGAGGGCCAATTTTTGGGGATGGCAAGGGATGGCGATATATGAATTTTTCAAATATATATATATATATATATATAAGAATTTTTCAAAATATCAATATGAAATAGAGATATCATATATGTTAATAACTTAACAACAATATCAATATGTGAATAAATCATGACAGCAGTAGTGTAACATACTAACAACAGTATAAACTATAAACTAAATTTTTTACTGGCCTTGCCACTTGAAAACAACACTTGAACTCTTTGATCATTTCCTCTTCTTCCATGGGCGGCTTTCATAATGTTGTTGCCACTTTACATCAAACTTGGCAGAGATTTAGCTTGGCTTTGCCAAGACAAAGTGTGCCACTTTGTCACCTTGGATTCTTACTTAGCTTGAGTGCACTTTCCTTAGGTGATTTCTGCATTATGTGCCCTTAGGTGGAGATTTCAAGTGGCTAAGCCACCAAAATGTGCAGTTTGTTCTGACTTAATTTCTTTGATGATACCTTGGTGAGTTTTCATAAGCTCTTTTCTGACTTTTAGATGCTACAATCTAATGGCTTTTACCATGAATAAATGTGCCTTATGCCCTTGCTATCTCATTCCAACTTTCATTCCATGACTGCCTCTGCTTGCATGACAGAAAAACCCTCGGATCTTCCCTGACTTTGTCCTTGTTCTGCTCCATTGTTTTTATCATTTGCTGCTCTGATGTCATCATGTTTTCCTTGCAAAATTGTCAGTTGAAAGGACAAAGACAAGATAACCTTTGCAAACTGACTGGAAGGTTGACAATTGACTCAGACTGTGCAAACTCAAGGATTAACTGATAACAAACTGACTAAAAGAGGGATGAAAACTGAGTTTCTTATGGGTGCTAATAATAGTTTCATGATATAGAAGGTAATAGACATTGCAACATTTTCAATATTAAATAAAGGCTTAAAACCATAGTTTGAAAACTCGGACTCGCCGCGGACTCGGCAGCCCAAAATAGGACGCAGACTCGGGACTCGGCTAAAAACTCGGCTAGGACTCGGCAAAGAAGAAAACCGTAGTTTTACAAAAAAAAACAAAAAGAAATTAATGCATTTAGAGAACATAAGAGCCATAATTCCAACATTACACGTGTCATATGATCTAGGGCATGTGTATACTCAGTGTTCTGGGTTGCATCCCTCAGTTGTTTGTACATAGATCCTGAAAATGACTAAGTCTGGTATCCTGATATCCTGAAAATCCTGAAAAATTAACTAAGTCTGAAATCTGGTGGATCCTCCAAATTCTAGAATCTGCATGTTAAATCCGGTGAATCTGAGACCTATCTCAAACATCCTGAAAGGTATATTGAAAAATATTTAAAGTATAAAAGGGGGGATGCCTCGGCGTCCCCGGGACGTTTGAGGGACGTCTTAGACGTCCCTGGCCGTCCCAGGGACGCCCAATTCACTTTCTGCCGTCCCCCTTTTTTTTGCACGTCCCAGGGACGTTTCCTGTTTTTTCATTTTTGGGGGGACATCAAGGAGACGTCCCCAGCCGTCCCCCTGTCCCGGAAACACCACAGGGGACGGGGATGGGGCTGGAGGAGGTGGGGACGCGTCCCCGTGTACCCTTGATAAATATTATCAATCTAAATATTATTATTATCATATATTGTAAATATATAAAAATAAATATATAAATTAATAAATATATATATTTATAAGTATTTGCCTTACCACATATAATTAATAACAAGTCAGCTATAAATAATAACGCAGCTAAGGCAGCGGTCAAATAATGAGGAAAAAAGGAGTAATTTTCATATAAGGTTAGCCAGCGATTGAAATCATATAGCAGCGATTAAAAGTTTAAAGGAACAGCAATTATAATATATTACCTTAAGGCAGCGATTTAATAAAGTATGGCCCACTCTTCATATATGAAGTGGCCCTTGAGTAAAAGGAAAATAATTTTAGTTTTGTTTTCTGTTAATAAGGCCGACCCTATTTTGGGAGAGACGCCACTCCTCATAAGGCCACCTTCTTATAAAAGGTCACCTCTTTTGGTGAAGAGGCATATAGGGGATGGATAGAATATATTCGGAAGATAGGTATGGATAAAATATATATATGGGAATAAATATTCAGATCTGAAAAATCAAGAAGGAAGTGAATAAGAGATATATGAAAATCAGATAAAGAATATATGAAATTAACACTCAGATCTGCACATGAGAAATTAAGAGACTAAATTAGAAGAAAGATCTATGCAGATATAGAAAAGAAGAAAACAATATACATTTTCAGACTATATATATCTGAGCATAAGAAGAAAAGAGGAGGAATAATATATAGAGAAGAACATACAAAAACAACCAGAATAGAATAAAAAGGAATATATATATATATATATATATATACAGTTGAAAGGAAGGAAATTACAGCCTCCTCACTATATAGATATATTAGAGCATATCAAGAGGAAAGTGGAACTGCATATGATTACATAGAGGGATTAAATCAAGCCAAGGTACTCTCTAAACCTTTGTTTACTTGGAAATTGATAATTTAGAAAAAAATTAGTGTTGTCCCAAAAGGGGACATTACAGTCCCCTTGGCATTATGTCATCCTAGGGACATCGCCATCCTAGAAACAACTTGTTTTTAGTGGGGGACGCATCCTTGTCGAACACTGATTTGAACCTTGAGCCTCATCAACTAAAAATGAGTTTACTGAGATGTGCTTTTATTTATTAATAGAACATGTGGATATGCACGACAAAACTCAATAAAGATTCACCTACAGCCAAATGATTTTGAATTCCAAACTAATTATAGTAGCTTCATAGAATTTAAATCCAATCACCAAACAGTCACAAAAAATACAACACTTTATTACATTGAATAAAATAATTGATTTCTAACGAAGTCAACTATGGACCTGCAAAGAAATGGATCATCTCTTGTGGAAACATTTTACAGTTCTTCCTTTCCAATGAATTTACATGATAGCAATTTTAAAATTCTTTCTAGGTGGTACAAATAACCACTGCTAGCTTGTGCTTCAAAACAAACTGTGCTATGCAAAAAGTAATACATTTGATCAAGATATTGTATGCCAAACCTCAATTGTTGGGTCATTACTGTCTCGCATGCAATTTATGGAAGCTGCAAGGGCCTGAAAATCATTCCATTTAGGAAGCCAATTAGCATGCAAAAAATTTGATGTTAAAAATGATGAACTCACATATATCCAAGCCATTGCACATGCTGAACATGAATTTTAATACAAATTAAAGTATCTCAGTGAATGTGCATCCTTGCTATCAATTTTGCCATACAGACTAGACAGACGAAACAATTCACTCAGAAAGTCATTGTTCATCCAAAGTCCAAGAGGAGTTTAAATTAATTTGGAAAAAGTCAGAACCATTAGTTAACATTCTCAACTGTGCAATGCATTCAATGAATAATGATGTCTAACTCCGTAACTCCATAGCAGTAAAAGAACCTAACATTAAAAAATGCACAGTTTACAAATACCACACAGAGGGTATAAATGAAAAGTAAGCCAGTGAAATACACATGAAAATACAACTAGAACCAAGACATCAAAAATACAAACAGTGATTTCACAGCTATACACATTTTACCTAGGAAATCTTACAACAATTGATAAACATGATGGACTAAAAAAAGAAAGAAATTATAATAATGTCCTTAAATGACCTAAAATACGTCGATGGAATTCTGAAAGTATATGCAGTTACAGTAATGAAATACTATGCTAAACAAGAAGAACCTGGGTTAGAAAATGTAGGTAGATACTTAATAAATGTATATAATAGAAGAAGTGTAGCCCTAAAGTGGTCAAACCTTGAACCTACATTACAAAGTACTGTAACAGACACCTCTGTACCCATACTGGCATGATTCTGATGCCAATACTGCTTCAGGCAATTATCTGGTGTCCTAGATTTATCTTATATGTTGGGTATGTCCCACATTCAGGATGTATCTAGGCAAGACAAAGGGTACCTGGGTACCCAACTGTCTACAAGGGACCATTGAACAAAGAAATAATGGGGCAGGATGTGGGTACAAATGGAGTACTCAGTATACCCGTGACCCACCCAAAAAAAGATTTAAAAAAAACATAAAAACACATTTTGATATTCTGCCTAAAATGCCTAACTAAACATGACTCAACCACAAACTAACCAACACTCCCTGTCTCCAGTGCCCCCATCTTGCCTCCCCTTCAAGAAACAAAAAGCAAAAAACCCTGAAACAAACTAAACAAAAACAAAAACAAAAATTGCAAACTTTACTCTTAGTTCACTCTCTTCCGACATGCTTAGGGCTGAAACTACTATGCATTTGGAAATGATTTTTTTGCTGCCAAGGGAATTGAAGAGTTTGCAGCAAGGAGATTTCTTTCTTTGTAGATTAGTTTTATTTTATTTTATTTTCATAAGGGTTTTGTTGTTAGTGTTTTTAATAATTTTCTATTGTTCTATTTTCTCAAGAAATGGCAACCTTCTAGGTTTTGTGGTTTCTTTATGTTTTATTATTATTTTTTTCTTTTTCCAATTTGCAACCATAGGTATTTTCCTACAATGGCAGCAAGCTCCAACTCCATACAACAAGGAGCAAGACCTGCCTTTAAAATTGACTATTTTTTGTCTCTTTCCAATGTTGGAGTAGGTTATGAGTGGATATGGTTATATTTGGTGATACACAAGCTGAACACCAAATACAATATAAGTCATCACATTAAAGCCAATTCTTTTGAGAATACTAGGCATTGGAATTAAAGCTTCTATTAGGCCAAGTGGTAATGGGTTTTCCAAAGATCAAATTCTGCAATATATAACAGTTAAAGAGGATATAAAGACAATGGTTGCGATAGCTCAATCCTAGTCCCATCTTTTGTTAAGGAGACAGTTTCAAAAGTCACAGAGTACTTGCACAAGTCATTAGTACTCACAAATTCTTGTAGGAGATGAAGGACTCGCCCACAAACTCACTGCAAGCTCTACCCAAGTCTGAGACAAACTCGTGAGCATCTAGAGAGTGCATGGCTCAGACTTGATTCACATCTACAACACGGCCCACAAGCACAGAAATAAGCCAAAACATTCATATTTTGGGTCTCTACTACTTGCAAAATGTCTAGAATAGATTCCACACTATGACATGAAGCCCCAGAACATTCTTCTAGTTCAGTAGTTTCAAGCCAAAGAAGACAAAAATTGCACACTCACCTATTCAACAATTCAAGGCATGCAAGGGTAAGGAAATTAGAATGGCCAATGAATCTTCCCATCTAAGCAAACGAAGATGCTTATAGTTTTGGTATTCTTTTGTTGGAATTGGTGAGCGAGCAAGAGACTCTAAATTTTAATTTGTGCTTTTTTACACAATGTTAGGTTGACGAAACTCGTTTCACATCACGCATAATCATCTTGAGACGACTTGTGAAGGTGCAAGAGGCATTGAACGCCATGGTCATCAACACTCTTTGGAGTGTCTGGAGGCAATCATTGTCAGAGAGTGCCCAAAAAATCAAAGCATTGATCCTAGATAATGAGCATTGGGCTTGTGTGGAATATGTTTTGAGTTTCACTGAGCCCATCATGAGTATGATTAGGTATGTAGATATGGATCGACTATGCTTGGGTGAAATTTATGATGGCATGGACTCCATGGTTGAAAAAATAAAGACCATAATAGAAGCCAAGGAGCAAGACCCCACAAAAGCATTTTTTAAAAGAGTGCAAAGGGTCATTGATGAGCATTGGAACAAGATGACCACACCCTTGCATCTCTTAGCATTTGCTTTGTCTCCAAAGTATTATAGCAAAGAGATACTTTGTCTGTCGAGGGTGGCACCATATAGAGATAAAGAGGTGGTTGTTGGGTACAAAACTACATTCAGAAGAATATTCCCAGATGAAGATATAGATAGTATTGTCTCAAGTGAGTTTGGCAAGTTCATATCTTCAAAGAATCATGATGTTTGCACTCTTCGAGACAAGTACAAGAAAGATGCTCATGAATGGTGGTCCCTACATAGCCAAGACTATTTTCACCTACGACCTCTTGCAGTACAAATTCTATCTCAAGTATGCATTTTTTATTTTTTAAATTTAACTTCCTCATTTTTCTTTTGCTACTACATAGTATAAATTATAATTTATAATTTAACTTTAATAATTTATGTTTTATAATTGTAAATGTTGTATGGTATGCAAATTTAACAGGTTTCAAGTTCTTCAGCTGAGCGGAATTGAAGTACATACTTCTTTATCCACTCAGTTAAATGGAATCGATTGGGTGCAAAAAAAGCTAAGGATTCGGTCTTTGTGCACTCCAACTTGCATCTCTTGTCACATAAGAAACCTAATTACAAGGAGGGGGTGACAAGGAATTAGGATCTAACTCTTTAGTGTGTCGATTTAGATGCTACTATTGCATAGCTTACTAAAGTCTCTATTGATGAGGCAACTTCTACATATGTGTAATGTCCCCATTTTCCGAGTGATCATCCAATGGGGTCCACTAGCCTATTTTATTCCCATAGGCTAAGTTTGGGAGTTATAAGGGAATAATTTAATTAATTAAATATTAAATAATCCTAAGTTATTTTTTGGTTATTTATATTTAATTAACTAGACCTATTTTTTATTATAAAGTGACTTTATAATATTATATTGAAATTATAAAATAAGTCACTTTTGAAAAAGGGAAAAATATAAAATAAAATAAAATAATAATAGTGAATGTTCTAGACGTTACTTCTAGAAAGTTCACTTGTGGCTTTAAAAAGAGGTGAAAGCAAGTCATTGCATCATCCTTGGCTTGTTATTTTCATTGAAGGTTTTACTTGTGAGCTGCAACTACAGGTTCAACATATTCCTAGGATGAAAACCCTTGGAATATTAGTGGATTGGACGAAAATCCAATTCCATCTTGAGGTGGGTTCATTCCACGATTCACATTTGTGCTTCATAGGTGATTTTGGAGGAGTTAATTGAACTTCAAAGAGATATATTTCTGCAGGTTGATATTGGAGGGTTTGATTGCCAATTTGCGAGATTTGTTCCAAATACAAATTGGGCAATATATTTAGATTTGTGGAGGTTTATTTGAAGATATACAGGGCTGGAATAATGTTGTGATAGAGGGTTTAATACTTAAACCCTAGCGCTGCATTTTGGAGGAAATTGTGAGTGGAAATATTGGTGTGGATCATTGTTTGCCCTAGCCGCAGCTAACAAGGAGTCGCCATCCCCTTCTACCACATTCACAGCCATAGATATTGGACGCCAAGGGCACGTGGACAATTGTAAGGTGCAGGTCTGAAGTTTGAAGAGAATCACCAAGAGTTTAGCAGGGATCGTGAGTTTTTGGAGCCATAAAAATGCATAAATAAGTGTTATTTGCTGATCGCCCAGCTAGGGTTTGACAAGGACATTGCAATCTGATATTTTGGTATGTGAAAAACCCTCGATTATCATTGCAATAATCTGATTCTGAACAGCAAAGATTTGAGACATATTTGGGCATGTTTTAAGCATTGCAATTTGATGTTATTTCAATTCTGAACAATTTGATTTATAACAACTGTTGATCATATTCAGAAATAAGATTTATGTCATTTAAATTGCATTATAAGGGTCTAGTTATGTGATAGAATATATGTTTGATGAGCTACTTCATAAGTGCATATCAATTTCATTAGTTTGAGTATTTGGCATACATATATTTGTTGTTCAAAACAAACTACATTCAGAAACAAACAAAATCAGACTTCATGCAAAGTGTTTGACAAAATGTCAAACCATTAAAATCAGAAAATTCAGGGCAGAATTAGACAAGGATCTTACAATATGACACAAACATGGCTAGTGGGAGTGGTGTTCCAGCTGATTGTGGTTCAAATGAAATTGAACCAAATGTTGACTTTGATGCTCTCGATGAAGAGCCATATGAAAATTATTGAATATTGATTGTAACTTATATTTTGTATTGACATTTCAAAAATCACTGAATTATGAATTTCAGTTCATGAGTATTTTCCTTATTGCAAGTTATAAGGTATTTAGGTATTTTATTATTTTGTTTATTAGCAATTATGAGTATTACTGTTTTAACTGATATATATATATATATATCAGTGTTACAAGACTCACCTAGACTCAGTGAGTCCCAAGGCAAGGGGCATCAAACGATTCCTAGGGACTCGAGACTCAGGTCTCAGGAAAGTCTACCAAACTTGCCAGAACCGGCAAGTCCCAAGGGCAAGACTCGGTCGCAACCAGTAAAATAAAAGTTAGAAAAAATAAAAGAAAAAAAACTAAAACACTCAAAATAAAGTGACTTAAAATGGTCTGCTACACCCTAAAAACAAGTTCATTTCATTTTCAAGCCAAAGAAGGAAAAAATGAGTTTTGAGCCAAAACTATATTGCGTTGAAGGCAAACCAACATGCAGATTGAGCAAAAATTGGTGGTTGAATCACATTTGGGTAGGTTTCTAGCTACTTTTGGTGCATCTAGAGGAGTCTACGAAGGAGACCTTAAAATATGAATTTCAAAAAATCAAACACAAATAGAAATTTGTCTACAGTCACCATTTTGTCACACTATTAATTTCAAAATGCACCAACATGGAGAATCAAATTGTAATCACTGAATTTACCTTATTGCTTGAGGCATCCAATTTAAATCCTCGTGCCTCACATAACTGCAAGCAAAATGAAATTTCAGAGCATGAAGCTAATAAGTTCCTTGTGAAACTAATTGTCTTTCATTTACGTAATGGAGTACAACTACTACAAAATATTTCTAATTAGGTTACCTCAAAAAGCAGACTGAAATTGTCAAGCTTTGGAGGCTTATGACATCGAAGCAAAGCAGCATGTGGGAAAGATCTAATTTTCAGAAAGAAGAGTAAAACTATAAGGTTACTGCCTGAAATTTCATACCATCATAAAGCAAAGAAAGCACAAAATTATTGATAGAACTTTATGAATGAAAGTAAATAAACAATTTTGCATTACAGAAGAATACATCTATTTGGCACTTCAGCTGCTAAAAGTGATAGACAGCCAACATAAACCGACTCAAGGGTTGAAATAAGAGAGATTAGGAGCCCTCATAAGATAGTGCAAATTCAAATACAAGACCTGAAAGGGGAAGAGAATTGGAAATGGCAGTGCAAATGGAAGAAGCAGGGGACGTGAATGTCCCTCAGCTATGTTGAGAATATATGCAAAGGGACACTTCAAACCAGAAACCCCTGATCCTAACTATAATATGGCTGGAAAATGTACTGAAGGCACAAAACATTTCAAATTTTCCCTTCTAAGGTAGCTTTACCAGAGTTTGCTCTAACCATCTATGCACACTTGGAGATAGGGTGCAGTTATGTAGCAAAATCACAATTCATGAAAGAGCTTAAATGACAAGACTACACACCAAAAGTACAAATCCAAGGAAATCAAGGCATTTCAGATCAGCTTCAACAACTTCCAATACAAATTTGGGTGCCACTTTCTCTCCACCTTCTCCTGCTCATCTTTATCATGCTAAATCAAATAGGAGGGTTATAGATCTTCTAAGTCATACTAATGTAAGAGAGTGGTTTTCTACATTTCCTAGAGCTTTAGCTAAAAGAATGGCCACCATAGTTACAGAGATGAACAATGTACAAACATGTTAGTGTTTTCGTTTGCTCTTGCAAGACAACTCAAACTGGAACAATCTGCAAAGTAGAACCTCTCTTCAAATTATAAAAGGAAGCTCCTTGAAAACTAATACTAACCATAGACAAAGTTTTAGAAAAAATCTATAATTACTAACACTATCAACAATATCTGCTAGGGGTTTTGCATTAGTGAAATAAACTAAATAAATTTATCCCCATCTTTTTGGCCTTGGTTCCAATGTCCCCTTTTCGAGCTAAGGAAATAATTTAATAATTGAACTTAAATTGTCCAAAAAGTAACTTTATGTTATATTTTAAAAAAAAAAAACATACATTTTATTATTAAATAATTTATTTTTAAAAAGGGTCCAATATAATAAAGTGTTTTTAAAAGAAGGCCTAAAGTTATGTTATAAAGTGTCGCCAGGACCGGGTTCCAAAGGTGATAGAGCTTTCTAGACACTTTTTAAATAAAATTGGAGGAAAACGAGAAAATATAAAATAATATTTTATTTCCTCAAAAGTGCCTATATAAAAAAGATTGTGCACAAAAGAAGGATTCCAGATCATTATCAATTTCTTTTCCTGAGAATGAACGAGAGTTCTTCTTCTTTTTCCCTAGGATGAAAACCCTTTGGCAAGTTGGTTTCGAGTATGAAAACCCTCCTAGCCATTTGAGTAATTCTATCCAAGGATTAGTTGTGCACTGCAAGGTTTGGGTTTGGGAACAAAAACCCTCATCTCCATTTGAACAATTTCATGCAAGGATTGTCACTGTGTTGAATGTTCCAATTTCTTTGGTGTTTGGTGTTTGGTGTTTGGGTTTCCAGTTTCAGTTGATTTTTAGATTGTGTTGAATATTGTAATATCTCGAATGGAATATTTTCTAAATTCTTGCAAATATTATCAAAATCATGCAACTGTAATGTGCCAATCAAAATATTTCATCAAACTTGCAAATTTTCACAATGTAAACTCACATACATTTCGTCAAACAGTTGTCATACAAAACCTCATTTTAACAAGTTCATTTAACCAGCTGATATAATGACTGTCAACTTCATTTTTTATTAAAACTAACGGCTGATTTGCAGATACAGAAATGTTATTACAAACTGATATAAATAATAAATATATGTATGAAAAGAAAATAATTTTTTGACCTCAATTTGTGGCTGACGAAAAAAGAAATCAGAATTCCAAGATATTGCCCAAAAATCAGAAATAAATTCCGATTAATATAGATTAGCTCCCAATAAATTCTGATTTGAAATAGCAGTTGCAAAATCCTTAATTTATTCTGAAATATATTCAATTTGTCCCTTAATACTTGTATGGACCTTCTATGATGTGTACGGACCTTTCAAAACCTCTACATAAGTCTTCATAAGGCTACAATTAGTATTCCCAAAGCTGCGACCAAGTTTATTGAGGCTTTTAAGCCTTAAAACTTGTGAATCGCCTCTTTAAAATTTAATCGCTGATTTCCTTGTCTCATTTGGATGGTCAACTCATTGTTGACTCCTCCTTAACATGGTACGACTGGGTCATACTCAACTTGTTAATTCTGATTTGTTTTTTTAATAAAATCAATCCACACACAACCTGATATAAATTACTCCCACACACAACACTGAATAAATCTGGTAAATGTAGACTCAAACTAAAATCTTTAATTTCAATTTCCAAAATCTAAAAATTATCTCCAATATGCAATCTCCTCCTCCGGCAGTAACAGCTTTCTATCCATCCTTCACCCCAGATTAGTTGTTGACAGGACCGAACCTTGCCTCTCCAATTCTCCTCATTAGCTCAATTCTGTATAGCTAGTCAGTATGGGCTTCCTCATGAAGCACCTAACTGGTGGAGCTCCCCTAACCAACTTTCCCACTAGCCTTCATTGATAGTCGTCTACTCCCTCCGAAAGCAAGCACAGTAGTATACTCCTCCCTCCGAAAGCAAGCACAGAGCTCTCCCCGTTTCTCGATCTCCTCGTTCAGGGGAGGACCAGCGAGATCTCCTCTTTTAGGTAGCCTTGGTCATAGAAAATTCTGGCCTACCGAGTACTTCTGGATGGATGAATGGTCCGGTTGAGTTAACACCTTTTGGCAATTCATGTTCCGTAGATAATCTCCAGCGGGCCAAAATTCTCAAAATATATCAAAATAAGCACACCTGTGCATCTTGTGATCTGAAAACTGAAACTTCACACAAATGAAACTTGGAACAATGCATTAAGCCCAAAAGTGAATTCTGGATGAATTCACCTCAACATTGGCTAGGAAGACTTCCTTCTCCGAACCCAATCTCCACCATAGGGTTTTCATCCTAGGCTGCAAACTTTGAACAAGATGTTCAAATTACCAACCGGGATATCAAAGATGAAATATCAAAAGATATCTATATGATTGAACGAATAATTTCTCTCCTCCAACCTCTCTTTTTATAACCATTTTTAAGATCCTTCTAGAAATTATATTTTGCAACCACCTTTAGATTTTTCTAGAAAAATCATTAAATAATTCTCATAAAGTGACTTTATTTTTTTATTTTGCTTTTTGACTAAAATCACTTTATAATAAATTAATTAAATATTAGATGCCATAAAAAAGTAATTTAAGACAAATTAATAATTAATTATTTATTTATTTTCTCATGCCTGCAAATGGGGACTTTACAAATCCTCCATCCCCAAGATTGCTTTTCCTCAAGCAATACCAATTAAATCCATCAAATCCAGTTGATCGAATCCTCCCAATGTGCTGAACAATATTGTGATGCTTGTAGAGTCTAGCTCCCTCTCCTGTCAAGTGACGTCTATCTTGCCAATCCACTTGTATATATGCAAATGAAGTCATGTGATGGTGATTGGAATGATGACAGTAGCACTAAGACTGAAATTGTGACCCATAATCCTCCATGGTACATTTCTTCCATCATTAATCTCTAACAATCCTTGTTGATGATCTTTTGCATAGATACTAAACAATGAATTAGCTCCACCATGCTTAGGCTACGCTTCTCTGGTATTCATGTGTGCTTCATCTAAAGATCTTTTAATAGTGCTTGAAACTTCTTCACTAGGAGAAATACTTCCCACACAACCAATCTCTAAATTATAATAGTGTTCAACTCCTTGTGGCGATCCTGAGAATGCAAAACCCATCACTATGTCATTCTATTCCAATGTAGAAAATGTACTAACTGAAATTTTTCCTTTGCTAGTCTGAATATTTCAACAAAACAAAACAAATCAAAACAATGAGCTTTCAAACAAAACAAAACCATAAGTACTTTGAAAGCAAAACAAATCAAAAATTTCAGACCAGCAAAGGAAAAATTTCAGTTAGATAAGACAAGGTTCTTACAGTGGTATCAGAGCTTAGATCTTGCCAGCCTATTGGGTTATGCAGCCACCGGAAGTTGGTCCACATAGGTATCATTACCATAGAAGAGGAATAGGTCAGCAAGAAGGAGATAATCCAGCTACAAGTACACATACAGATATGGATAGGGCTAGAAGTGAAAGTCCAAGAAGGAATAACCAACCAAATGTTGATGATTTCTTGACTACTTTTCCCAACAACAACAAATGTTTCAGCAGTTTCAGGACAATATGATTACAACCATTGGCCAATTGAGATTGGATCATTCACGCTCAAGGAGGTCAACGAGTGTGAGTAGTGGAAGGCATAGTGTTGTAGGTAGAGAGACTACACATACAGGTAGACCAGCCATCATAGATTCAGATAGACCACTTCGTCCTAAGTTTGTGCCCATAAGAGAAGAACAATCATCTGAAGAAGAGGAAGAAGTCACAGATCTCACTGATGACATCATGGTAGCATATGATGAGTACCGCATACTTCCAGCCAAAGTTAGGACAGCCCTTACTTTGAACCAATTCATGAACCAAAGAAGAGAAAAGAAGAAGAGCCAAAAAGTGAGAAAACCTAAAAAGGAACACAAAGAATTCAAAGGTGCATTGAGCAAAGTTCCTTTACCTAACTTTGATGGCAGCAGTAAGATAAGTGCTAGGGCATGGATACATAAGCTTGATACTTTTCTTACACTCAAGCCAATGAGTGAAAAAAAGGTCATTCAGTTTGCTACTATGCATTTGGAGAGCATAGCCTATGATTGGTAGCATCATGGACTTGTCTCACAATGGCATAATATGATCACTTCACATGATGAGTTTACACGTAAGCTCATTACCAGGTTTGACAGGAAGGATGTGGAAGTCTACTACAAGGAATTGGCTCAATTGAAACAGGTTGGTAGAGTGGACTCCTATATCAATGAGTTTCAAAAGATTGTTGTCATGGTTCCAGAAATGCTTGAGAAGGGTCACACTGTTGTTTGTAGAGGGTTTGAATGATAGAATGAGAGGATTGGTGAAGGTACGTAAGCCTAAGACGTTGGATGATGCTATAGAGCTTGCACTTGACTTGGACACCTATCCCACATCATTTCAAAACCAAAAGAAAAGTTTTAGAGGCTCAAGTTCTAATCAGAGAAAACCTAATCAGCCTAAGTTTACTCCTTTGAAGAATCAAAGAAATGAATTAAGGAAGAAACTATGCTTTTCTTGCAAGCAACCATGGGAACCTGGACATAGATGCCTTGGGAAAGGCAAAGCACATCTTATAGAGGTGATTTCAGATGTTGAGAGTGAGTCTCATGAGGATACAAGTTCACATAGTGATGCTGATCACACGGAGCAGCAGCCTACATTGGAGCTTGAGGCTAACAAATACAAGTACTACAGGTCCAGTTACTATTGCATCTATTTCAGGTATACCTAGCTATCATCCTTTTCATGTGAGAATGGTACTTAAGGGACAGTGAATCACTTGTTTGGTTGATAATGGAGCCACACATAATTTCATTGATAAGGGATTAGTTATGAGGCGTGGTTTATAGGTTGAGGACTTTGCAAATTTCATAGTGACAGTTGCAGATGGCTTTACCATGAGTTGTCAGAAGAAGGTACCTCAGCTTAGTATCCCCTCGCCACTTCAAGACTTCAAGATAGAGATAGAGAACACTATTAAGGAGTTGATTGATATGGGACACATTCGGCCTTCATCCAGTCCATTTGCTTCTTCAGTTGTTTTGGTGAAGGACGGGACTATGTGGATGTGTGTTGGCTATAGAGCACTAAACAAGAAGACAATCAAAAACAGGTACCCTATACCTAGGATCGATGAGCTACTTGATGAGCTACATGGGGCCGTGTATTTTTCTAAGATTGATCTTCGTTCAGGCTATCATCAGATTCATGTCCGTGAGGAGGATATACATAAGACAACATTCAGATGCCATTATGGACACTATGAGTTTCTTGTCATGCCCTTTGGTCTTACTAATGCCCCTGCTATATTTCAATCTTGCATGAATCATGTGTTCAACAAGCAGTTGTGTAAGTTTCTATTAGTTTTCTTTGATGACATATTGATATATAATAAGACATGGGAGGAGCATCTTCGACATCTTGATGAGGTACTTGGTGTTACGGAGGCCCAATCATTATATGCTATGGCTTCCAAATGCGAGTTCAGGATGGAGGAGATTCTTTATTTGGGGCATGTGATTAGTGCCAATGGAGTTACAGTTCGTGAGGAGAAGATCAAAGCTATTCAGGATTGGCCTACTCCAAGGAACATTTCTCAGTTGAGAGGTTTCTTGGGTCTATGTAGTTATTACAGGAGATTTGTTAGAGGCTTTTCACAGTTGGCAACACCACTTACAAATCTCACTAAGAAGGGGGCATTCCTTTGGTTAGATGAGGCACAGATGGTTTTTGATCGGCTTAAGGAGGTGATGAGTACCACTCCAATTTTGGCACTACCAGATTTTACACAATCCTTTGTACTTGAGTGTGATGCATCAGGTGAAGGTATTGGGGCTGTTTTGATGCAAAATAGGCATCCCATTGCATTTGAGAGTACAAAATTGAGGGTTGTTGAGCATTTTATTCCACCTATGACAAGGAGATGCTTGCCATTATGCATGCTTTGGCAAAGTTTCGTCAGTACTTGGTAGGTGCAAAGTTTGTGGTTAGGACCGACCACAATAGCTTGAAATACTTCTTAGAGCAAAAGGATTTGAATGAGAGACAACAAAAATGGGCCTCTAAGATACAGGAATATGATTTTGACATCCAGTTTGTGAAATGTAAGAAGAACATTGTAGCAGATGCACTTTCCAGGAGACCTACTATTTACTCTTTGAGTGAGATTTCAACTGATTGGAAATCTCAACTTTTAGTTGAGTATTCCAAGAGTGCATTTGCATACGAAATCATGGATGGATTGATTTAGGATGATAAGTATAAGGTTGTTGATGATGTGATATATTATAAGGATAGGATATTCTTAGTACCTGAATCAAAACTTAAGCAGCAGATTTTGAAAGCCATTCATAACACACCTCTAGCAGGGCATCCAGGGTTTTTCAAAACCTATAGACAGATTCAAGAGAGATTCTCATGGCGAGGTCTCAAGGATGATGTGTTGCAGCATGTTAGAGAGTGTTTGACTTGTCAGCTGAACAAGTCTGAGCATACTTTTCCCACAGGATTACTTTAGCCATTGTCTATTCCTGAGCAGAAGTGGGAAAGTATCTCCATGAATTTCATTACAGGTCTTCCAAAGGCATAGGGCAGAGATTGCATATATGTGGTTGTTGCTAAATTGACCAAATATGCACACTTCTATGCTATTTCATTAGATTATTCAGCACTACAGGTTGCAGAGTTGTTCTATAAAGAGGTGTTTCGTTTGCATGGACTTCCAAAGACCATTGTCAGTGATCAGGACAATAGGTTCATCAATGTGTTTTGGCAGGAGCTATTCCGATTAGCTGATACTGAGTTGACACCGAGCACTAGTTATCACCCTCAGACGGATGGACAGACTGAGATAGTGAATAAGTGGGTTGAGGGTTACCTTCGCAATTATGTTGCGGGGCAACAGCGTGCTTGGATTAGGTGGTTACATCTTGGTGAGTATTCTTACAATACCACCTATCATATGTCGATTGGCATGTTTCCATTCAGGGCTTTATATGAATATGAAACCTTATCTTTCATGGATTTAGCCTTTGATGACAGTAGAGCTCCTAGAGCCAAGGAGTTGATGCAGGATACACAGCACATCCTTAAGACACTTAAGGATAATATTCAGTAGGCACAGAATCAGCAGAAAATATATGTTGATAGGCATCATATTGAGAGCGCATTTGATGTTGGTCACTTAGTATTTTTGCACCTACAGCCTTATAGACAGAGTACATTGAAGAAGAGTGGTGCAAAAAAACTCAAGCCCAGGGTTTATGGTCCCTACACGATTGTGAGAAGAGTTGGAGAGGTAGCGTATGAGCTTGATTTGCCAGCAGGTAGTCGGATTCATAATGTATTCCATGTGTCATACCTCAAAAGGGCATTGGGACAACATGTCGTTTCTTCTCCAGATCTTCCACCTCTTGATGAAGAGGGTATGTTGATATTGGTGCTTGACAGCATCTTGGACATGAGGGAGTGCAAGTTGCATAGCCGGGTGATTAGAGAGTATTTGGTGAGATGGAGAGATTTGCCATTCGAGGATTTTACAGCATCCCAAATTGCGATTTCTTGAGGACAAGCAATTTCGGGAAGGGAGGACTGTGGAGGAGATGATTAGCCTATTCACCATTCACGTAGGCTAACTCTAGTGGTAAGAGGATGATTTGTGGTTGAGCTTGGACATTGGAGGCTTGGAAGCTAGAAAGTTGGCTCAACACTTCATTTTATCTGTATTTTTGGCTAGCAATATTTTATAATATTTTTATAAAGCCAAAAACAATGTCATTTTCAAAGCCAAGGCAAAAAGTGAAAGGATGGGAAAAAGAAAAGTGAAAAAGGTAAATAAAATATAATCTTTAATTATATTTTATTATTATTATATCTCCCTAAGAAATCGACACCAAAGGAGAAGAAAGAAAATAAAATAATAAAATATTATTTTATTAGAAAAAATCGGCGACCAAGGAAAAGGTAAAAAATAATTAAAAAATATTATTTTTCCAATGGAAAAATCAGCACCTAGGAGGGAGAAGAAAAAAATAATAAAATATTATTGTTTTATGGTTGGCGTCCAAGGTGGATAAGGTGCTATAATTTAAAAATATTAGATTAAAGATTTGATTTTTGGAGGTGGACTTGAAATTATTATATTTTGGCTAATTAGGTCGCCCTTGGACAGAAAGTATAAAATGAGGGTTTTAGCTTCATTTTTGGCATCTTTGACATATGGTAAACTTGGCATTTGGCATATTGCTCTTGGCTGAAAGTGATTTTCAGTTGATTCAAGGTGGTGTTCCCTTGATATTTTGTGGTTTGCAGATGATCCCAATCCACCATGAGAGGTGAATTCATATCTCATCATTGGGCTTAATTGGTGACTTTTGATGGTGTTTTTGCCTCATTCAAGCTTGGGTTTGACAGGGATCTTTATTTTCAGCTAGCAATGGAGTTTGGTAATCAGATTTGGCTTTGATTTTGATGTATTTTCATGAATAAAGGCTTGGAGAGGGTTTAGACATGAATTGCTTGGCAAAGGAAGGTGTTTTTGGTGATTTCCATCATTTTTGCATGGTCTGATTTTTGTAACAGCAATCTGCAATTTTATATCAGCTTCAGATCTGAGGATTATTTGGCATTTACAATAGGGTTTCATCATCAACTTTGCTTCCTAATCCTAATCGTCACCCATTGGTACATGGCTGCTTGTGTTTGGAGTGATTTCTTGGCATTTGATATCAGGGTTTTATGACAGCAGCAGATACAGGTTTTATACAGTCATATCAGACCTCCAATTGTCTGCTACAGTTACATTTTAGTCATACCTACATCTTCCATTCATACAGCTAGGGTTTGGACCTATGTTTTGGCACTTTTAGATGTATTTGAAGGTCTGAAATTCAAATCAGACTTGACTGGTTGTAAATTCCAGCCCTCTTCATTTGTAATCAGCATTTCAAATCAGTAAAGAAGATAAGTTATTAATGTCGGGTATGTTCATCTATGTTCATGTTAGTTGTTTGATTGCCTATTATCAATATTTCATGTTCGTTTCTTGTTATGTGAATGTATGCTTTCAACCTTTCAATCTTTATGGTATTACAAGCCCATTGTTGAAAACCCTAAGTACTTTGAAAGTAAAACAAATTAGAAATTTTCAGACCAGCAAAGGAAAAATTTCAGTTAGATAAGACAGGGTTCTTACAGAGGTCTGTAAAAACCCTGTCTTATCTAACTGAAATTTTTCTTTTGCTAGCCCTTCAAGAATCAGAAAATCAAGTTGATGAGCTCTGTTTGGAGTTGAGCTTGACACATTCTTCATCATCCAAATCAGAAATTCAGTCATTTATTGCAGCGACATCCAAAAAACAACAATCCAACACAAAAATTATAAGGATAGACAAATGGGTGAAGAATTGGATGAACTTCAGAAGGGTGACGTATTGCATGGAGATTCAAGCACTCCTCTTACCAAGATAATTCAACATGTTGACAAGGACCAAGTGGTACATCAAGGATATGAAGTCTTGAGGTTAGAGGAGAAATGCCCACATGAAGATATAACTTGCAGCCATGGGATAGAAGCTATGACAAGTAATACACTTGGTTTTCAATTTGACACACTTCTTGGACCAACATTTGTTGATGAGCAACCAACCATGGAGGGAGTGGTGCTTAAGATCCTTGAAGACACTACACAAACGTATGATCACAGTTCTGATTCTTTGAGTACAATCAGCAGTCCTTTGTCTTTACATAATCATGAGGTGGTAGCTATATCACATGAGGATGATAGTGGTAAGAAGTCTTACCTTGTTAACACTAAAGATTTGGTGACTAAACATGAGGTAATGGTTGTGGACCAAGCCACAAATAGTCTGATTCTGTGCATCATAGCATGGAAGATGTAAAAAAAACTCAAAGCATGTGTGATGGGTGGCTAAGTAGAACTAAAGAAGCCAAGTTGTTGGCTGCCCAAGCAAGACAACACTTACAAAAGGTCAAGGAACAATGCAGTTACCTAGATCATGAGAGGCAGGAAAGAGAGACATTCCTTCGATCCCTATTTCTACCAAGGGAAGAAGCTATGGTGGTTGAGCATGTGCAAGATGAATCTCTCATGGTAGAACACAAGGAGCAATCAGATCTACATGGACTTGATGAGAGGTATAATTCAGAAATTTCATTTTGTGCAAATAATCTTCATCATAAGGTTCATGAGTCACCATTTGGAGAGCCCAGTGAAGGCTCAAGTCATGGCTATAGAAGAGGTAGTTGTGCATACACTTTGTGGACCAGCCAATAATGATATGTATGCATGTATAGAAGAAGACATTTGTAATTCAGAATTGGTTGAGAGTCTAACCCTCCTTGGAGAGCTCAAGGAGTCTACTTGTGTTTTGACACAACACCATCATGATGACGATTCCCTGATAGAGCATGAGGCTGTCCTGATTTCAGGACTTGAGGCATTTGATTTTTAGTGGCATGTGCTTGTAGATGTTGGGTTTCAACTGGACTATAGTCCAAGACATAGAGATAAGCATGAGAGAAAAAACATTCCAGCCCTAATCCATTTATTTCTTGTTCACACTTTGTTGGTTGATGGCTGTTCTAGCTTGTTGATCATGGAGTTTCCAGATTATATATTTATGTTTGCAGCTGCTTGGGTGGATTGGAGTGTTTAGGACTGCCACTACAGTGTTGGGGACTTGCACGATGATGAGATCCTACCACCTCTATGATAGTAGAGGCACTTTTGATACCATCATAGATATGATTTTCAGTTTCCTTAGTGTTGTTCTGACTTATATCAGCAGCCTAGTGTGGATTGGCATGCTTGTCTATGCACCTGTGATGGACATTTTTCACGTCCATATGAGATCATTCAGATTTAGATGGATAGTTGGTGATGATGACACGATGAGAAACATCTATCTCTTCACTTTCAGTTGGTGTGATGGGGTGATTATTTGGGATCCAGGTGTTGGTGTGATGGAGTGATTATTTGGGATCCAGGTATTGGTGTGATCGGTACACTTCTTCACAGGGATTTGGGTGAGTTGTTTCACAACCTTTGGTTGAGTGATGTCTATAACAAAGTGGGGCAGCGTAAGGTTTGGTGCAAGTGGTTGTGCTTTAGAGATCATATCATATATCACTTGTTGGTTGGTATGACACTCTTCAGGGCTTTGGATATGTATAATGCTTCGTCTTTGATAGACTTAGCATTTGTAGATAGTGGAGCTGTCATGTCCCCGTATCGCTAATTTATAATTGAATCTATTATGTATTATTCATTCAAATTAAAGATATGAATGACATTAATATCCATATCAAATATTATAAACCAAATATATTTATATTAAATAATAAATTAAATATTATATATTCGAAATCAAGTTATTTATATTATTATATATAAATATATTATCAATTTAATAATAATAATAATAATATACTATGAAATATAATATATAACATATGAACATAAATATAAGTATAATATCTAATATATAATATATAAATATTTAAATATTATAATCATAACTATATAAAGTTAATATATATTTAATTAACCAAGATATGTTATTAAAACAAATATAACAAACATGGATATTTATAATATAGATATACATGTTATGAATTTAAATATTATTACATTGTAAAGTAAATTTCTAAGTTGCCGGTTCTGGTACGGGAACGGGTTCGGGAGCGGGGTTCTAGTACGCCGGTACGGCGAAAATTTTTTTTTTTCTGTGGGTACGGCTGGGTACGGCTGTACTATATATATATATATTTTATATATATATATATATATATTTATTTATATAGTATAACTATATATACCAAAAAAATTAAAAAATATACAGAATTGAACATACATAATACATTTGAATCTTGATTGATAATTTAGATGACCAATGAACAATGAAACATTGAAAATCATTACAAATACTCAGTAGTCAGTACTGTATTACAAAATTTGAAATTCCAAAATAGTAAAATACTATAAGTATAAGTCTATAATCAAGATTCAAAAGTCAATCTTTCTCTCTTCAATCTTCATCAAAAGGATCTAGATCTAAGTCATCATCATTGGTTGGTTGCAAATCGTTTGAAACATCAACATATGGAGTGCCACTCGCACTATGTACATCATGTAGAAAATTCTCCTCATCATCTACAGTGATTGTAGCAAGCTCTGTAATAGATGCATCCAAGTTGGCACACTCAGGGGCTATATCCCAATTCTTCGCTGCCCCGTCCTTGTACTCAACTTGCTTATGTGATAGAAGACGCAAGTTGGAGTGGACATAGACCAAGTCTTCTGCTTTTTTAGCAGCCAATCGATTACGCTTCACTGAGTGGATATAGGAGTATGTACTCCAATTCCGTTCAGCCGAAGAAGAACTTGCAACCTATTCAAATTTCAAATTAGAGCTCTAGTCAATACAACTTTAAAATGCAAAAAATGGTAAGTACTAAGAATGTTAAAATAAAACATGCTTACTTGTGATAGAACTTTGATTGCAAGAGGCTGGAGCAAAACATAATCTTGCCCATGGAGGTACCACCATGTATGTGCATCTTCCTTGTACATGTCTGCAATAGCACACATACTATGCTCTCGTCCTTGTATGAACTTGCCAAACTCTTTCCTAACACCATTCACCATTTCTGGATCGGAGTAGATTCTTCGAAATGCTTTCATGCAGCCGGAAGCAACTTCTCTATCTCTATATGGTGCGGTTCTCCCCGGCAAAGCAAGTATCTGAGTACTATAATATTTGGGAGACAAGGCATATGCAAGGAGGTGCAAGGGTGTGTTCATCTTGTCCCAACGGTCATCAATGATTTTTTTGACACTTAGGAAAAATGTTTCATTGGGGTCATTGTCCTTTTGTGTTATTATGCTCTTTATTTTTTCTACCATGGAGTCAATGCCATCATAGATTTCCCCCAAACATGGCTGATCTGTATCAGCAAGCCTAAGCATACTCATGATAGGCTCCGTGAAACTCAAAACATATTGCACACGTTCCCAGAACTCATCAGCTAGGATCAATGACTTCACCTTTTGAGCCCTTTCTGAATTAGCTGTCTTCCATATACTCCATTGGTGGCTAGTGACCATGGAGCCTAATGCCTCTTTCACCTTCACAAGTCGTCTCAAAACGATTGTGTGTGATGCAAATCGGGTCTCAGCAACCTAATGTTATGTAAAAAAACAAGTTAATAACACATTAAAAATTAAAATCTAAATCAAGAATCTGAATCAATGAATCATGCAACTCAAGTAAATAAAAATATGGCATAAGTTAAAATTAAAATAAACTAAATTTACCTTCAACAACTCCAAATGCGAGAAAGACCTGAAGATGCCTTGTGACATATGATGGTTTGTCACAAACATTTGAATCTCCTCACCCTCATTGTATGTATTTTTCACCCAATCTATTTGAATGCCAATTGCTTGCATCACCAAGTTAAGGGAGTGTACGGTACATGGTGTCCAAAATATGTGTGAGTATCTTTCCTCAACCAAAGCACCTGCTGCCCTACAATTTTTTGCATTGTCTGTAATGACTTGGACAACATTTTCAACACCCACCATCTCTATGGACTCAATGAGGATTTTGGAAATAAATTGTGCATCCTTGATTTCCCCCTCACAATCAACCGACTTCAAAAACATTGCCCCTTTGGGGGACACAGCAATAACATTTATTAAAGGTCGGTTTTTGCAATCTTTCCATCCATCAGAAACAATGGACACTCCCGTCGCCGCTCCCGAGCCCGCTCCCGCTCCCGCTCCCGTCGGGTACCGTACCCGCACCCTGCACCGGCGTTTCCGGTAACTTAGGTAAATTTTTGTCTTATTTAAGATACTTATAAAAGACAAATCATAGGTGTTAAGGCAACAATATTAAAAGGTATTAAATAATTAATAAAAGATGCCAACGATCCATATATAATGGGCAGTGAATAAACTATTATAGGCAGAGATTCGTTTATGTAGTGAATATTAGAGTCTTAGGAAAAAGCTACAATGGTTGGAAAAAGACCCTTGGAAAAGTATAAAGGGTCATAAAAGAATATTATTTGGGAGGAACAGCAGAGCATCATGAATAAGAATATATTTCTGAGTTGTATATAATTGGGAAGGAAGATATGTGAAAAGAATAAGAAGATAGCTTCGGGGTTAAGTATATATTATAAAGGGAAAAATGGTATGGGCAGAAAAGACTATATTGTATATATATAACAGCAGCCACCAATCAGAATATTTATCTATTTATAAGGAGGATGAACAATAGTGTAATAATAAGGATACTCCATTATGATAAATCTAGATTGAAATATATATATATATATATATATATAATGTAAATGAAAAGTATAATGGAAAAATGTTATATATATATATAGAGGGATTATGATCTCACAAAAAATGAATCATGAATAAGAACAATAGGCATATAGAGTCCACAATGGACATGAACATAATATTCTAAATTATAAGAATATCCCTATCATTATCTATGCTTATGAGTCATCATATCGCCTTGGTTACTACTTCTTATGGAATAATGGATACGGCGGGGAATGGCGGAGTAATTCCTACATGGAATTGGTAACTTGGCGCCTTACATATCCATGGATTTGGTATGTTAAGGAGGGGCGGGTGTAATTCCTTCCATGTATTGGTATCCTAGCACCACGCCATGAAAATCCTACTTTCCGGACAAGTGACAAAGGAGGATATGGATCTCAACTTATACTCAATCATATACTTGTTCTCTATCACTCCAACTACACAGGAAGAGCATAAGGAGGGGCAATGTAATTCTGGCACGTGAATTGGTATCCATGCACCCTATGAGGTATCATAGGGACGGGCAGTGTAATTCCTTCCGTGCAAGGGTATCCAAGCGCCTTATAGCTAATTTTCTGATGGAGGTTAAGAGAAAAGGGATATGAACATTAGAATATGCATCATGATCACTTTACGTCACTTATAGGATATGAAATCAAGGATGTTAATTAAAATGATAAACATGGAATAATAATCATTTAACAAGTAAATGATGTTTTTGCATTATCATTGACCTTATCTAATCTTATCAGTACGTTTAATGATCTTTAATAATTCTTCGAGAATTGATTTTTGAATGTAGGTTCAAGTTGAAGTGTTCTCACTAAAAGGGGACATTACAAGTGGTATCAGAGCAGTCATCCTGCCATCCTGTGTACACTATGTGTGCCTCACGTGTATTCAAGTCTATTCAAAGGTTTACTTGTATGCTTTGTAACATGTTCATGTGAATACTTTGTATTATGTGTATTCGCGTGTATGCTTCACACTCATGTGTATACTTGATGACCTTGGGATGGTGGACAGGTCCACGGTGTAGTATGGGATGCACCGAATCCCTTTCCCAATTGTCCGATGGTATACTTCATTCGAGGGTACTTGTATTTGAGTGCATACTCTATGATTGTAATCGTATTTGAGTGTATACTCTATGAATGTATTTGTATTTGCATACTCTATGCTTTGTAATTGTATTTGAGTGTATACTCTATGATTGCAATTGTATTTGAGTGTATACTCTATGACGTGTTATTGAATACTCTATGACCTGTAATTGTATTTTCTATGACCTGTAATTGTATTTGAGTGTATGCTCCATGACTTGTGATTGTACTTATATTTGAATGCATAATCTATGACTTGTGATTGTATTTGTATGAGAGTGTATACTCTATGCCTGTGTATTCAAGTATGATTTTGTATTCAAGTGTATACTCTGTGACTTGTATGCAAGTGTATACTCTATGCTTTTGTATGCAAGTATGATTATGTATTCGAGTGTATACTCTGTGACTTATGCGAGTGTATACCCTGTGACTTGTATTTGTATGCGAGTGTATACTCTATGACTTTGTATTCAAGTATGATTATGTATTCGAGTGTATACTCTGACTTGTATTTGAATTTGAGTGTATACTCTATGATTTGTATTTGTCTTCAAGTGTATACTCGACTTTGTATTTATATTCGAATGCATAATCTATGGCTTTGTATTTGTATACTCTGTGACTTTGTGACTTTGTATTCAAGTGTATACTTCATGACTGTGTATTCGAGTGTATATTCTATGACTTTGTATTTGTATACTCCATGATTTATGTGTATTTAAGTGTATATTTTGCAGCTTATGTCTATTCAAGCGTATACATTGTGGCTTATGTGTATTCGAGTGTATTTAGGTGTATACGTGTATTCATGTGACTTATGTATTTAAGTATATACTTTACAATTTACATTATGCTTCGCATACATGCTTCATGCTTCTTGTATATACTCTATTTATACTTCATGTATCACATGTAGTGATGTGTTACTTCATGTATCTTCAACAAGATGTGTTCTTATAATTACTTTATACTTAAAAAAACTATGAGAGTGTTTAAGATGTTGTTTTCCCAGTGGCCTAGGCTACCCGACTACTTGCTTGAGCTGGTTGCCTACTTGCTTGAGCTACTTGCTTGTCTACTTGAGTTGGTTGTCTACTTGCTTGAGCTACTTCCCTACTTGCTTGAGCTACTTGCTTGTTTACTTGGGCTACTTGCCTACTTGCTTGAGCTACTTGCTTGTCTACTTGGGCTGCTTGCCTACTTCCTTGAGCTACTTGAGTTACTTGCCTACTTGCTTGTCTACTTGAGCTACTTGCCTACTTGCTTGTCTACTTGAGCTACTTGCCTACTTGCTTGAGCTGGTTGCTTGCATGCTTGAGCTACTTGCCTACTTGCTTGAGCTAGTTGCTTGCATTCCTGAGCTACGTGGTTGTCTACTTCAATTTTATTATGTAACTAAACGACAATGTATGTAACCTACAAATTGGTGCAATCACTTCTATATTTAACATCCTGAGGAGATCACTCACCACCATTCGACCTTGAGGTGAAAAAAAAAAGGGAAGAACATTTCATCTAAGAAAGATATCCAAAACATCATTAAAAAATTCAATTGAGATTTAGGATCACTGAGGTATCATATCAACCTAGGAGGGTCAATCTCTTAAAAGCCAAAACAACAATTTTGAGAGGACATAATAAAGACAACTCAGCTCTTTAGGATTCCACAAATGGGGATAAAGATCTTAAAAGGAAATGTAGAAATTTATAATAAGACATATTCATCAAACTTAATTGTTCTGTCCATCTACGACAAGACCATGACTTCGTTTCAACACATCAAATTAAAAAGTGCAAAGTAATTAAAGAACTCGTTGTGATTGCTTGAAGACAAGCAATCTTGAGTGGGGAGGGCTGTCATGTCCCCATATCGCTAATTTATAATTGAATCTATTATGTATTATTCATTCAAATTAAAGATATGAATGACATTAATATCCATATCAATTATTATAAACCAAATATATTTACATTAAATAATAAATTAAATATTATATATTTGAAATCAAGTTATTTATATTATTATATATAAATAACAATATATAAATATATTATCAATTTAATAATAATAATAATATACTATGAAATATAATATATAACATATGAACATAAATATGAGTATAATATCTAATATATAATATATAAATATTTAAATATTATAATCATAACTATATAAAGTTAATATATATTTAATTAACCAAGATATGTTATTAAAACAAATATAACAAACATGGATATTTATAATATAGATATACATGTTATGAATTTAAATATTATTACATTGTAAAGTAAACTTTTGTCTTATTTAAGATACTTATAAAAGACAAATCATAGGTGTTAAGGCAACAATATTAAAAGGTATTAAATAATTAATAAAAGATGCCAACGATCCATATATAATGGGCAGCGAATAAACTATTATAGGCAGCGATTCGTTTATGTAGTGAATATTAGAGTCTTAGGAAAAAGCTACGATGGTTGGAAAAAGACCCTTGGAAAAGCATAAAGGGTCATAAAAGAATATTATTTGGGAGGAACAGCAGAGCATCATGAATAAGAATATATTTCTGAGTTGTATATAATTGGGAAGGAAGATATGTGAAAAGAATAAGAAGATAGCTTCGGGGTTAAGTGTATATTATAAAGGGAAAAAATGGTATGGGCAGAAAAGAATATACTGTATATATATAACAGCAGCCACCAATCAGAATATTTATCTATTTATAAGGAGGATGAACAATAGTGTAATAATAAGGATACTCCATAATGATAAATCTAGATTGAAATATATATATAGCAGTATATAGAGGGATTATGATCTCACAAAATGAATCATGAATAAGAACAATAGGCATATAGAGTCCACAATGGACATGAACATAATATTCTAAATTATAAGAATATCCCTATCATTATCTATGCATATGAGTCATCATATCTCCTTGGTTACTACTTCTTATGGAATAATGGATACGGCAGGGAATGGCGGAGTAATTCCTACATAGAATTGGTAACTTGGCACCTTACATATCCATGGATTTGGTATGTTAAGGAGGGGCGGGTGTAATTCCTTCCATGTATTGGTATCCTAGCACCACGCCATGAAAATCCTACTTTCCGGACAAGTGACAAAGGAGGATATGGATCTCAACTTATACTCAATCATATACTTGTTCTCTATCACTCCAACTACATGGGAATAGCATAAGGAGGGGCAGTGTAATTCCGGCACATAAATTGGTATCCATGCGCCCTATGAGGTATCATAGGAAGGGGCAGTGTAATTCCTTCCGTGCAAGGGTATCCAAGCGCCTTATAGCTAATTTTCTGATGGAGGTTAAGAGAAAAGGGATATGAACATTAGAATATGCATCATGATCACTTTACGTCACTTATAGTATATGAAATCAATGATGTTAATTAAAATGATAAACATGGAATAATAATCATTTAACAAGTAAATGATGTTTTTGCATTATCATTGACCTTATCTAATCTTATCATTATGTTTAATGATCTTTAATAATTCTTCGAGAATTCATTTTTGAATGTAGGTTCAAGTTGAAGTGTTCTCACTAAAAAAGGACATTATAGGAGCCTTCGAAGGGAGAGAGATGATGACACTTGTGGTTGATGATTTGGCGTTCTTGTTCCTACAACTACACATGCAAATTGCATGGAGGAGCAGAATTTTAGAATTTGGGGGATGGAGCCGAATTGAGTTCGAGTGTGTATGGCTAGTTTTGCCTCATTGCTGGCCACCAGAGCTCACTTTGCATATCATTCTTCATATTCACTATGGAAGATACAACCACAGATTGAGGAGCAGGGTGATCACAGAGTATTTGATTGGATAGGGAAACTAGCTTCTTGAGGATGTTTTGCAGTGTCCGAGTTTGAAATTGCTTGTGGGCAAGCAATTCTAAGAAGGGAGGACTGTAATGTCCCCATTTTCCGAGTGATCAAGTAACAAAGTTGGCTAGCCTATTCCATTCCAATAGGCTAAGCCGAAGGGCTAAGGGAATAACCTAGTTGGCTAGATTTCATACTTAGCCAATTTATTTGGGTAAATTGATCATAAGGGATAACTTTGTGTATTTTTGTGGATTTATTGGAGAGGTCAAAGTAATTAAAATAATTTGCCCTAGTGATGAGCGACCAAGGGAGAGAAAAGAAAATGAAAGGAAGAAAGAAAAATGATGGAAATGACTTTGGGAGTTTGAGGAAAAATAAAAATAAATTAAGATAATTTCCCTTGGAGATGGACGACCTAATTTATGGTCAAAAATACGATGTATGAGATGCTGCCGTGTCCCGATATAACGGCATTGTTTAAATTAACAATTAAACGTCATGTTAAAAGACGATGAAGTCGCTATTATAAAAATGAATTATATAAATATTATTAATATATATTATTTAATAAATAATATTATATTAATATTTTAATATAATATATTTATTACTTTTAAATAAACAAATATATATATGGTAATGTATATATATGTGATATAATAATATAGAAGCAATTACAAATTTAAATGCAACTATTATTATAATATATAAAGAGATATTAAAATAAATATAAATTTAAATAAGATAAATGTTAAATATTAAATAACATATAAAGTGAATCAAAAGGGGGAGCGATGACTTTACACCGATATTGGCCGATCCTTATAAATAAAGCATTGCTTGTAATCAGCTATAATAAAAGCTTAAGCCACCGCATGCAATGTTGACTAAAACTCAACAGATTAACATAAAGGTGGCGGACACTTTAGAAACACTAATACATGGCAGCATAAAAGAGACAACACAAGGTGAACGTGGTTTATAAAAGAAACATCTCCGAATGCATTCCAGTGCTAAAACAAATAATGCTTGAGACACCGATAATGATAAGTCAATGGTCAATTAAGAAATTAAGCCAACCGCCAATTAGTAGAGGTTATGGAATAACATCATGAAGAGATGCGATCTGCTTATGTTATGGAGGGACACGATTAGGGAGAGACATGTCTCTTAAGATACTCAAACAGATGCAACCAGATATATAAAAAGGGAATGATGGAATCAATTCCGAAGGAGGAATACACAATCTCATGGATTTTGCAATATCGAATCATTGGATAAACAAGGAAAAATACATTAGAGTATTTGAAAGGTATAGACGTCAACAGCAACAAGTAATTCGTATCCTCCAAAAGCATCGATCCAAGCGAGTGACATTATCATTAATTCATACAAGAATATCTTTCAAGGCTGCAGTCCAATTTACAACAGCAAGTAAGCATGTTCATATTATTATTATTCTCTTTGTCTAATCGGCTGTCATACTAGCATAGGTATGAAGAAAATTATATTTCTGTTTCATTCATAATTGCACCATTATGATAGCCTTTATTGTTATACAGTCAATCACTGATAATGTAATGTGTAGACAGTCATATTCAATTGCTCATAATAATAGACAGTCATACTCAATTGCTCATGATAATGTATCTTGTATGATTTGAATTCATAACTGATTTATTAACACCATATGTGGGAAAAAGTAGAAAGTGCCAAGAGGCCATTCATGGATATTTATCACATAGAGGCATGGTCACATGAGGTATGAGGTACCCATAGTGCAAAGATTGTGAATTAATGGCCTTTGCTACCTAGAGTACCAAGGAGTCTCACAGAGGCCTTAGCTCCAAGAGTACAAAGGTACTTCTTGAGTAAGGATGGGAGGCATTAGAGCCCCAAGGTGGATAACGGCAACTCTCATCTCATCTCACATAAGTTGTTAATAATGACATATGAGAGATAGCAAGTATGTAATATGTATAGATAAAGATCATAGATCATGTGAAATATTATGATAGAGAATATGCAAGGCATATGAATAGTGATCATAAGAATAGCATGTGAAATATGAAAGATAGATAAGGGCAATAGTATTAATCCACTCACCACTATGAGGAGTAAGGAAGATTAGGGAAGGGCAATCAACCAAGGATAGGTACGGGTTCATTGGTCTAGAGCACCCCTTCGAGCCCTTGTCTCAAGATGGTACCTTAGGAGGCAAGAGGTAGTCTTTTGATTCGAGTGGTCTAGAGAACCCCGAGTCAAAGGAAGGTCCTAGAGTGGCCTGGGTCTAGAGTACCCCTCAAAGGAAGAACGACTTATACCATTGGCATTGCACCCTAACGAATTCACTCTCATAAGATGGAGGATTTGATTAACAAAGGCCCAAGTATATCTCTTCTAGGGAATCATGAAATGTATAAAATCAGTCTATAGTAACAAATGGTTTATGTTTATAAATAATGACATGTGATTTTAAAGAAGAATAGAATACTAATGTTCTCTTTGTAAGTTGAAATTGTACAAGGTTGCAAAATTTTTTGGCTTACTAGAAGGGGGCATTACAGATGCCTAGGTGGTCCACATCATACTCCTCAACCATAGAAATCAAATCATCATCAAAAGTTGGTTCCTCTTCCTCAACCTGTATCTCCTCGTAAGTGGGCTGCATAGGCCTATCTGTAGTAGTTGTGCATGTCCTCCTAACACGAGGTGATCCAACAACACTACCTACACCTGTATTAGCTGGATTAGCTTGATTAACCTGCATATTATTCAATGATTGTGTCAACACCTCTAACATCCGATTCTGTGTAGCCATCATCATGCAATATTATCATTAGTTGTATGTTGTTCAGCTGCCATCATATTTTAACCTGCTATCATATCCCTCATCATGTCACCAATGTCATAACGCTACGAATTGCCTTGCCTCTTGTCTCCCATTGTACCTGTTCTTCTATGATAATGATGTGGAAGTGGATCGATGTAATAGCTCATAACCCCATAGGTTGGCAAGATCCAAGCTCTAATACCACTGTAAGAAGCCTAGCTGATCTCAATTTAATTTTTTCCCTTCGCTGTCCAGAATTTTCTGATTTTGTTTTCTTTTGTTTGGCTTATTGTTTTAATGTGGGTATTTGTTCTATGAGTTTATTATGCCATGTAGATGGAAAGGTTCAAATATAACATAAAACAAATACCAAATGATTAAGTTATATTCATATTATATCAATCAAAACATGAAAATGACATACCCGGAAAATGTTGATGGCTTCTTATTGAATGAACAAGCTGATTACAATAGATAGTTGGCTGTAGCTTACAATCAGATAGTCTAATTTAAAAATCAGATCACATACAACATGAAAAATGCCCAATATATGTACCAAACCCTAGCCAAATCATTGTAGAATGAAACCTTAGGAAACCTTGATGAAATGTCCTTCAATCCTTGACTGAAATATGACTGTAGTAGCAAAACTCAATATCAGAGCAAAATATCATAAAGCAAGCATATCCAAATGAAGTTCACTTTTGCTCTTTTATTTCCTCCAAGACTCAACGCCCAAGAAGTGAGGGAAATTACTTTATTTTGCATTTTAAAATATTATCTTTGAGTACCATGGGCGCTCATCTCTAGAGGGGCCACTTTTAAGTTACAACTTAAAGTTTATAGAGTGACCTTATAACATTACTTTATATTATGTCGACTCATAAACAAATATGAATTAAATCTTTAATTTAATTCATTTCGCACCAACTGAAGTTTCTAGTTGTATCGAGATCTTGAATTATCGAGCCCTGTCCATCCCTACCTACCCTGCTAAAAATAGAAACCCTGGCTCTCGACTTACTAAAAATAGTAAGTCACTGAAATGACTCCCTACACATATCTATTAGCCTACAGGAGTCGATTATAGGCTAACTCCAAACCTCTGATGTAGTGAGCTAAATGGGGGACATTACAATCCGCCCTCCCCAAGATTGCTTGTCCTCAAGCAACCTCAACTCTGGATGTGGCAATATCTGCTCACTCTCCCATGTGGCATCCTCAACTGGCAGATTCTTCCATTTAACCAAGTACTCTCTGATAACCCGTTTCCTCGGATGTCTCTCCCAGGTGTCAATGATAGCCTCTGGTACTAAGATCAACTCGCCCTCCTCAACTAATGGTGGAAGCTCTGCAGATGGAACTATATTGTGATCAAGAGCTTTCTTCAACCTAGAAACATGGAACACATTATGCACTCTACTATCTGATGGAAGCTCAAGCTCATAAGCCACCTCACCCACTCGTCTGATAATCCTAAAAGGACCATAAAACCTGGGTTTCAATTTCTCTGCTCCACTCTTCTTGAGAGTGGACTATCTATAGGGTTGGAGTCTCAAATACACCATGTCTCCAACCTCGAAACTCCTCTCCACTCGATACTAATCAGCATACAACTTCTGTTGATTCTATGCCTGCTGTATATTCTCCTTAAGCTCCCTGAGAATGTCCTAGCTATCCTGCAAAAGATCCTTAGCCTTAGGCACTCGACTATCACCAAGCAAGAGATCTGTGAAGCATGGGGCATCATAACCATATAGTGCCCTGAAACGAATCATCTGAATAGACATGTGATGTGTAGTGTTGTAGCAGTACTCCCCCTAGGTGCAACCATCTAATCCAAGCCTTCTGCTGCCCCGAAACATAATTACGCAGGTACCCCTCTAACCATTTATTTACCACCTCTTTTTGTCCATCAGTCTGCAGGTGGTAGCTAGTGCTAGGAATCAACTCTGTACCACACAACTTGAACAACTCCTGCCAAAATATACTCAGGAACCTGATGTCCCTGTCACTGACTATGCTCCTGGGTACCCCATGTAACTTGAATATCTCCCTGAAGAATAGATCAGCCACCTGAGCAGCTGTATAGGTTGCTGAAATAGCAAAGAAATGTGCAAATTTAGTGAGTCTATCGACACCACATATATACAATCCCTACCCTGTACCTTCAGCAACCCAGTGATGAAATCCATGGAGATACATTCCCATTTCTGATTGGGAATGGGTAATGGTTGTAGTAGTCCCACTGGAAAGGTATGCTCATGCTTATTCTGTTGGCAAATGGGACACTCACGAACATACTTCTACACTATGTCCTTTAGTCCTTTCCATGCAAACCTCTCCCGAATTTGTTTGTATGTCTTAAAGAATCTAGGATGGCCAACCATTGGTGTGTCATGGAATGTTTTGATAATCTTCTGTTTGAACTGTGAATTGGGCACCACAAATATCCTGTCTTTGTACATGATCAAATCACTCACCACAAAATATTTCTCATCTCTGACTGTGCCCTCAATGACTCCTGCAGCCCAAGAGTCCTTAACATACTTTGCCATGATCTCCTCTTTCCAATCAGCAGAGATCTCCCCTACCAAACACAAGTGAGGTCGTCGGGACAAAGCATTGGCAACTACATTTTTCTTCCCTTTGACATACTCTATGTCAAAATCATAAGCCTGCAGCCTGCTGACCCACTTTTGTTGTCTATCATTTAGGTCTTTCTAGTTCATGAAGTATTTGATGTTGTTATGATCTGTCCTGATTATAAACCTACCTCCAACCAGATACTGCCTAAATTTGGCCAATGCATACATAATGGCCAACATCTCTCGGTCATATACCGAGTAGCTCCTCTCCACACTCCGAAGCTTTCTGCTCTCAAACACTATCGGGTGCTTCTCCTGCATAAGCACAGCCCCGATCCCCTCTCCCGAGGCATCACATTGTAACTCAAACGGTTTAGCAAGTCAGGGATTGCTAAAACCGGGCATGTAGACATCAAGTACTTGAACCTGTCGAAGCACTGCTGGGCTGTGTCACTCCATTCAAAGGCTCCCTTCTTCGTCAGATCAATCAACGGTGTTGCTATCTGTGAGAACCCCTTAACAAATCGTCTGTAAAACCCACAAAGCCCAAAAAACCCCTTAAGTTGTGTGAGGTTTGTGGGTGGAGGCCAATCAATTATTGCCTTTTTTTCTCTGGATCCACTTTGACGCCATCTGCACTGATAATGTGGCCAAGGTAAAGTAATTCTATCATCCCAAAATCACATTTAGATTCCTTGGCATAGAGTGAATTACTCTCCAGGATGCTCAGAACCTCCTCTAGATGTCTCAAGTGATCCTCCCAAGTCCTGTTGAATATCAGAATATCATCAAAGAAGATCAAAACAAATTTCCTAAGCTGCTGCCTGAAAATTTGATTCATACAACTCGGGAAAGTAGCAGGTGCATTAGTCAATCCAAAAGGCATGACTAGGAACTCGAAGTGACCGTAGTGGCATCTAAAAGCAATCTTCTCAATGTCTTCTGCCTGCATCCTGATCTGATGGTATCCAAATCTCAAGTCAATCTTAGAAAAATAACAGGCACCATGTAACTCATCTATCAATTCATCTATCCTGGGAATTGGATACCTGTCCTTTATGGTTTTCTTGTTTAAGGCCCTGTAGTCTATACACATTCTGATTGTCCCATCCTTCTTCTTGACCAATACTACTGCAGAAGCAAATGGGCTTATGCTAGGCCTAATGTGTCCCATCTCTAGAAGCTCCTTAATGGTTTTCTCAATCTCATCCTTAAGCCTCTTTGGATGGTGGTATGGTGTGATCATGATGGGATTAGTCCCATCCTCCAACTCGATGACGTGCTCTATGCCTCTATCAGGAGGCACTCCAGGTGGTATGTCCCCAAACACCTTACTGTGCTTGGTTAGCAACTTCTCAATATCAAGATGATAGCTATCCTTCTATCTTGGTGGGGACTCTGGCATAATAAGGCATTCTACTGCCCACTCAACCTAGTCATGTCTCAAGAGCCTCTCCATTCTCTTCAATGATAAAACTCGAGGTCCACCATCTGAAATTCCCCTAAGGTATATTTTCCTCCCATTACACTCAAATCTCATCTCCATTTTCTTAAGATTTATGGTGAACTCCTCCAACTGGCTCATCCAATGCATGCCAAGCACTACATCTGTTTCCCCTATACCAACCACATAAAGTCATCAATCAACTCATAATCCCCCATGATGATCTTCAACCCTGATATCTTCCTAGTGCAATGCATTTTGAATCCGTCGGCCACCATCACCTTAAAGCCTTCGAATTCCTCTGTTTTCAACCCCCTACAAGCAATTAAACCCTCATCAATAAAATTATGAGTGGCTCCGTATCAATAAGGGCAATAATACGCTGCCCACCTAGTACACCCCTTACCCTAAAAGAACCAACTTTCTGAAAACTCGACACTTGGGCAATAACACCTCCACTATCAACACTGTGATGTGAAGCTCTCTCATCCCCAATGTAACTGTGTTCTGAATGTTGATCTGACTCTGTATCTGATCCCCCTAAATGTGACTCCTTAGCTGAATAGTACTCAATTAATTTGGCCTTAGCCTTATGTGAGCACTTGTGCGCTAGGTCCCATGGTTCTTTGCAGTGAAAGCATAATTTCTTCCTCCTATACTCATTCAACTGATCATCTGTCAACCTGTTGGATCTATCCTTGTGCTGATCAACATCTCGGTGAAATGGTTTCCTCTCCTTCTCCTTATCCCTCCTGTGAGAGAACCCCTTAGACTGGAATTTACTTCTCCACACTGAGGACTCTATGTCCCGGGCCTTTTTCATGGCCTCCTGGAGTGTAGCAGGGTTAAAACCCTTAACCCAACTACGAAGTGGGTCTGATAATCCATCAATAAAGAGAATCACTAACCTGTGCTCAGATAAATCTGGCACCATAACAGATAGGTCCTAAAACTCAAAGATGTAGGAGTCTAACGATCCACTCTGCCTTAGCTATGCTAACTCCTTAAACTGAAGTTTTAGGTCCTTCTTGTCAAATCTGTCGATCAGACGGGCTGTAAACTCCACATATGAAGTGATCTGATCGTGCCCCAATGTAACCTTCCCATTACTCCACCACTTGTGTGCCACTCCCTCCAAATGTAATGCAACATAAGTGATGGCCTCCTCCTCAGGCATTGGACTGATTTGCAGGTAACTATCCAACTTCTGCACCCAAGCCCTAGCAGTGGTCTTTCCTGAGCCGTCAAAATAGGGAAGTGTCATCTTACTCATCTTCTTCTGCAACTCCTAGTTCTGAGGTCTACCTCCTCTGCGAGGTCTATTCTTCATCCTAATATCAGAGTACTCTGCAAAAGTCATCTCTGCCCTGAACTCTGTACTAGATGCTCTCCAATCCCTCAGAATCTCCTCCTGAAACTCGGCCTGTGGGATCCTATTCAGGAACTTGGTTCCTGGGAGCGAAGGTAGGGATACCAGGTCTGTCACCTGCTATAAACTGAGAAGCCCTCCCATGAGTCACTGAGGCCTCATCCTCGTCATCTCTTCCCCTATGTCTCACCCTGGTTTCTGTCCCATTATTCCTGTCACCATTAAGTCTATCACCCACATTTTACCTGTTCCTGTCTCCATCATTGTTCCGGTTACTGTCACCATTATTGTTTCTATGTCTATCACCATCGTTGTTTCTATTCCTGTCACCATTGTACCTATTCCTGTCACAGTGATTTTCCCTGTTATTCAACCCATCAAACAACTGTGCGAGGTGGTGTCCTATCTCAGCCTGTGTCTCCATCATCTCCCGTTGGGAATCCCTCAACTCTCTCTCTAGGGCTACTAAGCTCCTAGTGAGTGTATTCAGAATCTCACGTAGGCTCGGCTCATCAACTTCCCTGTCACCCATCTCCTCTAACGGCTCTAAATGATGTGGCAACTCTCCTAAAAATGGGTCTGTGCGTGAAACTAAAGAATCTTCGTCAGTAGTTGCAACCACTATCTCTTCTTCAAATGGATCACTTATAGGTACTAGTTGCTCAGGTTCTACTAACTATGGTATTTCTCTTTCCTATGTTCCTTGTCTTGCCCTAGTATTTCTAAAAGGATATCTGTCTGTCGGTCGCATGTCTCATTTTTCAACTGCATGTCATATTGACCTCACAAGATGGCAAGATTTTCTGCTCTGATACCACTGTATCATACATCCCACTGTATATGTTTTCCACTGACTAATTTTTTTGTGTTTTGTTGGTTTGAAGTTTAAGTTTTTATTGCATGTGTTTGCATGTATGGTTTTTGCAACAATATCATAGAAAATGCAACATATATGGAGAACCCAAAAAAAGTAGAATAGTTATCAACAAACTAACACCAACCTAAATTGTATTTAGCCAAAATATGAATTATAGGTACATACCTAGATGGAGCATTGAAACTTCATATGGATGCTGACGGAAGGCCAGCTATACAAGGCATAGAAATTTGCTCACAACTTCCTGGAATGCTACAGCTTACTTCTGCAATGAAAAGAAGATCAAATCCTAGTCCCAGTCGACCTCCTTGATGAATAGAAATGACACAATAGGCAGCTCGTTAATTAATTGGAAGACCCATGTCCATCACAGCTGGTACGGCCCATTTAGTGGCAAATGACAGCAAGAACTCCTTCCAATATTTTTTGTTCTGCATTAGCAATGGACTCCCTCTAGTGGCGACCAGATTCTCCTCCAAATCGAAGCCAAACAAGCAGGGAAATCAACACTTAGAAGAGGTACGGCTTCCCATGAAGTATGGCCTGCAGGTCTAAGGGTACGACCAGCTAGAAACTCAGAACGGTAGCTACAAAACTTGTCCAAAGTGCTCAAATCTGCTATATAAATCTCTGCCCTTTAATGCAAGTCACTAACTCTTGAAGATATGAACTTTCCTTGCACCAATCAGCACCAAAATGAATCCAGTTAATGCACAAATGGAACCCCTGTATGAAGCTCCCCTAGCCCTCTCCTGATGCACTCTTTCATACACGAGGAAAGGCGAATCTACAAAGGTTTTCGTCTCTGCAATTCGATGTCAAAACCAAAGAGCCAAACTCAAACCCTAAGCACGGGCAAAACTCAATATCAGAGCAAAATATCATAAGGCAAGCATATCCAAATGAAGTTCACTTTTGCTCTTTTATTTCCTCCAAGACTCAACGCCCAAGAAGTGAGGGAAATTACTTTATTTTGCATTTTAAAATATTATATGAATTAAATCTTTAATTTAATTCATTTCGCACCAACTGAAGTTTCTAGTTGTATCGAAATCTTGAATTCTCGAGCCCTATCCATCCCTGCCTGCCCTGCTAAAAATAGAAACCTTGGCTCTCGACTTACTAAAAATAGTAAGTCACTGAAATGACTCCCTACACATATCTATTAGCCTATGGGAGTCAATTATAGGCTAACTCCAAACCTCTAATGTAGTGAGCTAGATGGGGGACATTACAAAAAATCAGAATCCAGCCGTGGTTTGAGCAGAAAACAAAAATCAGAATTCAGGGTTTTAGAGCAGAAATCTAAGGCACAGAAATTTAGAGCAGAATTCAGAAATTCAATTCCAGAATTTTAGGGCAGATCCCATTGGGGATATTACACAAATTTTAGATCAAATTATCAATCATTCTTATCTTTCGTCTCATACCCTAAGGGATTTTCTTTCTAGTTTTTATGTTTCTTTATTTCTCTCACAACTTAAGGTCTCTTCTACACAAGTATTTCTCTTTTATAATTGAATGTACATTAAGTCCAATTGACTTACTCTTGATCTCCTAAGGACAATAATATAATCTCTCTTTCTTTTGAAAATGCGTCAGACATTCCCTTTCTTACATTGTGCTTCACCCTTGCAATCCCACTAATTATTTTTTCTTTATCCTTGGACGCTAATAATTTGGTTTCATTTGATTCATTATAAATGTATAGCAGGCCAAATACTTATTTTATTATGTCCATGGAGAATAAAAACTTTAATTTCATATAGTTCAACTCTTTTAATGCCTAGTTTGTATTTCTTGGGGGACTATGGTCTTAGGCCACCCTCCACTCATTCCAATATCCATTGTTTTTCCTTTCATAATGAAGGCCGATTTATCTTCTATATGAGTGCAATCCAAAATGGAAACATCCCAACTGATAATTTTGACACTAAGATAAATATGGTAAATATCATGAATCCATGTCTCAAATAGTTCTACCATGATTTCGTTCTACCATGATTTCTTAGTCCTAAGCCAATCTATGGTGTTACACTCATTGCTAGACCCCTAGGCTAGGCATGCAAATATGCATGTCCGCTACTTGACTCATTTGACTACATGTTTATGAGGTTCCTCTAGTGAAAGGATGTCCCAAGTTAAGGGATGTTGATAAAATACATCTATAGCTAGGTAAATGAAACCACGAATAAAATCAAATTGAAAATTTTTTGAAACTAAAAATGTTGGCATACTCATAAATTTGGCGTGCAACACAAGAATTGGCAAAAATCATCAGTTCAGCAACAATCCAATTCATCTGTAAAATATCACCAAACAAAATTAGTTAACCAGAAATGAAAATCATAAAATAAGACTTCAAAATGGAGTAAACTTTGAAAATGCTTTTCAATTTGAAAGAGAAATTTACACACTGGTAGATTCAGTTTTGTCTTGACATGCACAGGTTCTTTGCCCTCATCAAGGTCAAAACCTAATTCTGTACTTGACAGCTCCAATGCACCTTGGGACTCTCGGAAAGATCGTCGAACCTGTTCAAGCATTTTGACAGGTAATTACATTATAAACACAATAGAAGAATTATAACTAAAGCAGCACAATCTAGCATTCACAACTATCACTCAACTCCTGTTTACGGACCAAGGAAAATGGTTATGCATAGGTCTATACCTACTGCATCACATATGAGCTCATTGTAGTAATATTAGAAAGGTGAGCAAGATAATGATCTACCATACTTATCTGCAACTAATGGGGTGTTCGTAATATACAATTATATGTTTAGCTCTTACAGAAACATCAGAACTAGAGTCGAAAAATATCTTTGGAATTCTTCAAGTTTGAATAAAAATTTCATGCAGATTAAGTCATGTATCCTATTTAGCGAATATCACACATAAATCTATGCACATACTACTGGATGGTTCCTGATGTATAGATATATGTTTGACATGCAGCATGAACATTAAAGCTAGAGTAAACAAAAATGAGGAGAATTATTGAACCACCAAAATTGACTATAAGTCTTCCTTAGAAAACATGAACATAAGACTGTCATTGAGACATTAAAGAACATGCAAGCATCTGATGGTCAAAAATGTATTTGAAAGTCAACCCATATGCAGAGAAAAAGAGCACGATGCTATCACTTCTCAATGAAGTTTGAATGCATACATGTTGTTTAGAGTATGTTCATACTGAACAAGCACAACCACATAGAATATTGCAAACAGTAAGCATCAAGACACAATAAGAAATGTTGGGTAGCATAGGCACACCCAATGGACAAATAGCACCTGCACATCCAAAATAGTAATGAAGGAATAAAAATCTCCAATAAAAATCTTAATTAATTATAAGATTGCTTGAAACATAAGATTGGGGAATGCCACTTTATAGAAGAATTACATATGCAAACTAACCTCAACCAATACGGTATTCATTTCTGATTATAAGCTTTTGATGCTAGAAACTCAAACACTTGCATCCCCTTATTACATTCATCCAAGTTTGATCATCTTCCACTAGGGGAGCTCCATCACTGATCACCATGTAATGTCCCCTTTCTAGAGGAAACACTTAAACCTGAATCTACATTCAAAGTGATTCTCAAGGAGACATTAGAAATATTATAGATTAATAATTTTCGATGATAAGATCAAATAAGATCAATGATAATGTATTCACATCATTCCAAGGATTATTTATTTCCTAATTGTTACTTGCTATTGATAACTATTTTATAATACGTTCCATAATTCAATCATGCATATTTTCCATATTACTCTTCCTCATAGAACTAGGTTTTACATGTATAGGGCGCACTAAAACCATCTCTTGACCCAGCCTACGGGAAACTATGTCCCAGCCTACGGGCCTTAATACGGATGGAATTACTCCGCCTCTCCCCACAATACCTAACATTCCTTTAAGGATGAAGTAATAGAGAAATATAGAAGTAATAATCTAAGTTCATCTTCCCATATCGTCTTCCTTCTATTCCTGAACCATGGATGGGGAAATTATATGTCTAGGGTGCGTTGAACCCTCTCCAATGCGATTGGGAATGGAATTACTCCGCCTCTCCCTAGCATCCTTGTCTAGGGCGCGTTAAACCCTCTCCAAACCATCGTGATGGAATTACCCCACGTCTCCCTAACAAGACCACCTCTCCTAAGGTTATAGGAAATAGAAGTGATGAGATGGTTATGCCATCACTTATCAAGTTTCATATATATATATATATATATGGATCTATTGTGAGTGGGGTGTGGTCAAGTGGCAGGGCCACTTGGTTATCATGATGGATACTAAGGTTCAAATCCTCCCAACCTTACCATTGAAAGGGTATCACATGTATACTATTATTTCATGTAAAAAATATATATATATGGATCTATTATAGATTTATGCATACTTTTATATATATGTAAAATCCTACAACTCTCTATGTTTACTATTTACTTAAACAGCCAAAGATTAGATAAATTCAATAAGTCTTACCTTGTCTGCTGTACCTCTTTATTACCTTTGTTCTTGTATACATCCTTACTGTGGAGTTCTGATTTATATCTGCTGATTTGATAAAGAATGCTGAACTTCATTTCTGCCTAATTGCTGGTCTAAACTCAGAATTTACGATGTCTTTTTCCTGCATTCCATGCTCTCCCTTTCCTCATCGAACTCCTCCTTATACCCCCCAACCGTAGTGTCTTTTGGAAGGGTTGCAATTGTGCCTATTGATCGCACCCTTTCTGACCTGTCCGCAGTCTTTAAGGAAATCGCTGACCCTTATATCAGCGCTAACTTTGAATAGTGACTGCTGCCTAATATAAGGTTACTTACAATATTTGGATTATATAATTATAAATATTTAGATTATATAATTATAAGTATTTAAATCCTTAATATTGATTGTAGTCTTAAGTTCCTTCATTTCTTTATATTCTTTATAGAATATATGCCGTAATAACTTTATAATTCTATATTTATATATATTTATATTTATATTTATTTTTGTATTTATATATATTATTTATAAATATAATAAATATGTTATATTTTAATTATATTAGAGAATGTTTATATAATAATATTATTTAATATTAAAATATTATATTTTAATAATATTATATATGTTTATTTACACATCATATTTTACGAAAGCGACTTCACCGTCTTCTATGATGTTTAATTCTTTAATTTAAACAATGCCTTAATATCGGGACATGACACACCACCCCAAGTTTGTGCTATCACGATTGGGTCCATTATGTGGTTTCACTGATCTAGGAAATTCCCCAACCCAAGAACTAGGGTTCACCACTCAAAAATTGTTTCTTGCCTATAGACAATAAATGTCCAATTTTGTCAACTATGCATACCCAACAAAAAGGTTCTTGTCCTACCAAAACTGACATTTGTTCAAAGTTACCCACAATATGACATCAATATGGTATGTCCCAAGAAGCATAAAAACTACATATTCTAGCATCACCTTTATCACTTAAAGCCACCTGCCACCTCAGCTTAGCTTTAAAGAACATTACAAAAATATTAGCGTATAAACAAAAAATGGCATCAACATATGTAATGCCCCCATTTCACGCATAATCTGTTTGTGAACAATTAGCCTATTTCCGAGTCTTCCCGTAGGCTAATTGGTGGTGTAAGGAAAAACTCCAGCTTTCTTGGAGAGCACAGGATTGTTCTAGCAGCAGCTCTATTCATGGCAGTGAGTTCAAGAAGCCATCATGAGCCCAATGACACTTTCCGAGTGTGATTTTATCTCTCTGAGAGCACTCCACACTTCTTGGAGAATACCTGATTAGTTAGGTTAGATTTCTGATAGTGGCAATGAGTTCAAGAGAGTCCCATGTTTCTTTCAGAATGCAATTCTGCCCTTCTGGGAGCTCTCCACACTTCTTGGAGAAGCATGCTATTTTTAGATTGACGCCAAGTGTTTTTAGATAACTCAGGGGTATCCCCACGACCCAACCCGACCTTACCTTGGACTTACGAGCTGCCAAGTTGGGATCGAGGAAGGGGCGAGCTGGGGTGAGGCTAGTCCCCTAGGGATGCACGCGATAGCCCGCAAACCATGTGCATCAGATAAGCCCAGGCCTCAGAGTCGAAACCAAGACCTTGGGGAGCAAACCCAAGACTCAAGCCAACTCCGCTACCCGTGCGGGCATAGATTGATGCCAAGTTGCTTCAGGTCATCATCCTTAGCCCTCAGGAGCATTATGGTATGATTAGAAATTCATATTCGGTGTATTCAGATGCTTTTCGCAACTTGGGTGGATAATTAGATAATTAAATGGTTATTACTTAAATTGTCTTAAAAGGTATTATTCGAAGAAAGACAACTTATGTGTAACTATTTATTTGAAAGGTTTTTAAGTTGTGCAAACTAGGGCACTAGGCTCATTGGGGACTTTGCTCATGAAAAAGAATTATATTTTTAAAAAAGAGAGTTTTGGAGGGAAATAAGAGAGTAATATTATATTCACTCCAGAATGTTATAAAAAGGGAGTTGGAGCTCATTTGTGAAGTTAGCCATGATATGAATTTGCTTCTGCATATGGAGAGAACCTAAGTTCTCAAATTTTTTGAGGACGAAAACCCTCTTGAGATTTTTAGTTTCAAAAACGAAAACTCTCCTAGCTAGTCTTGGTGATTTCATTTCAAGAATAACAGAGTGCTTCAATGGAGGTTTTGATGCATTTTGAAGTTGTTTTCTCGAGGGTTTTGATGCAGTGATTGAAGAATCAATAATGGAGTATTCTATGAAATTAGCTGATTATATTTTGGTTTGTAAGATGAATTTCTTTCCTAGCTGGTCACCCTTCTAGCTCTAGGGTTGCCATACCATTCTGGTCTTTATTTGCTGCTGATATTAATGCAAATAGTCAATATATGAGATTGAGAATTCTTCTAACTTCTGGACACCAGCTGCAACAATTTCTTTGGGTGCAGATTTGTGAAGGTTTTGAGCAGAGTTAGACCCTTGGTGTTGATTGTACGGCCCTACACCAGGCCATACTCCTAGATCTTGGCGTTGGATTGTCGAGGCTGAAATGCCTCCTCTTTGGGCTCTGTTTTGATGAGATTTAAGGCGCCTCGGCCTGGAGTAGCCTTCCTTAGGGGTTTGATGATGAGATTTCTGTATTTTAGAGTGCTTTGATGATTTATCCGCTCGCTGGTCAGGGTTTATTCAATCCTGCAGAGTTACATCAGATCAGAAATTTCAGTGATATCAGTGTTTATCAGCATGCTACAATGTTTTTGGGGCTTCCTTCGTCAACTTCAATGATAGAGCTTTAGTGGGTATGATTTCTTGTGATGTTATGCATGTTTCCAATGCCTCTACATTCTGATTTTATGCTACAGCAGTGTATTACAGTCTGAAATCAGTATTTGAAATGATATTGTAGCTTTCCCTAACATTGTAATTTCATTTTATAAGTTGCAATGCTTCCTTGTTTGTAAACCCTGGATGGTAGTACCGCCAATGGTCTCATACAATGCATTTCATGATTGTAAAACTTGGTGGTATACCGCTAGTTACTGTTGCATTCCATTAAGCATGTTTGGCATCGAACAAGCTTGCATGTAATTGACCATTTTGATCTGATCAAGCTTTAGTCATTCTACTAGTGGCCTGCATTGCACACATTCATTGAACAAGCATTGATAAGGTCAGCTCTACCGCCTTTGTGTTCATTCTGTTTGCATATCACACTCCACTGAATAAGTGCAGATGTGATCGGCTCTGCCGCCTAGTGTGTATCATTTTGTGTTGCATCGACCACTCCGTTGAATAAGCACAGATTGTGGACAACGTGGCTGCCTAATGTGTCGCAGTGAACATTCTAATTGCATACTATCTAGTTGTTGCATTGGATAGTTTGTGTAGATCCAACGCACTATATGCTCTCACCTTGCCCACATCGGGATCTAGGTGATCAAAAGGTGTTGAGGAATTTGCATGATTGCATCTTCATTTCAGTTGAAAATATCAAAAAAAAAAAGGATGGTAATACAATTGTATCAGAGCTGGTGGTCTTGCCACCCTGTTGGAGTCTAATCCTTCTGTTGCAAATTTGGTACTCAAATTTCAGTATTTTGCATGTTGGTGACCAGCACCTGCATGTCCATTTCAGCCATTCCTTGACAGTTGCAGAAAAGCAGAGTTTGAAAGACAGAAAGATTATTAAAATTGAAAAGTCTATGTTAGAAATGTTGCAAGAACTGCACAAACAGTTGAAGGATCGAGACATTAAGGAAATGTTTCTGAAGAGAGTTGTGAAACAAGAACCTATGAAATCACTAAATGAAGAAGACAAGCACTCCATTGATTTCAAATCAGCAACTAATGATGAAGCTAATTTTTCAAGAGCATTTGTAGAGGAAGAGGAGTACTTGAGCCTTCCTGAAGAAAATGACTTAGAGCAACGTTGTGAAGAAGAGTTGGGTCAGTAGGAAGATGGGCCTAAACAAGATGATAAAAATAGCTCATAGAAGAAAAACATGTCAAGAAGATGTAAAATGAGTCTCCAACCTCCTTTTATATTTTTCCCTTGGAACTTTACCGAAGGTATAATTTAAAATTACTTTTTAATAAACCTTCAAGTCAAAATAAAGTGACTTTATAACATTTTGCTTTTTGGCTCCTACTAAGTCACTTTTAATAACCTTATTAATTAAATACAAGTTGTCCGTAAAATTATAATTTGAGACAACTTAATTTAATTAAATGAATTATTCGCTCTCCGAAACTCCGAATTAGCCTATGGGAATAAAATAGGCTAAATGGTCATCTCTGATGCCCAGGCCGAAGAAGGGGACATTACAAAGAGGTCAAGGACCTCAATCCCATGAGTAAGAGAACTGAGTGACTTTGTGGACAAGGTCTCGATGTGAGGGTTTGTGGTAGAGCTCATAGGTACTCAAGAAGAGTACAAGTCAAGTGACAATTCCATATGGGTAACAACGTGCTAAGCCCATTGAAGGTGTGGTCCAAAGGCAATTGGCTCAAGGAGCACTATTGAGTAGGAGTTAATATAAGGGGTGTCTCTCATTTGGGTGGTTCCAAAGTGAGACTATGCGTGGTATGCCAATGTTAGGGACATTGACACCTAGCAACAAAGAAGAGTAGTCCCACCACCTGAGCTTGGCGTTGGGTGTTCTATAGGGATCCTAGGGACGAAGAAGAGTAACCCCACCTCTTGATGGCTTTGCTAGTGCCTAGGCCATTGAAAAGAGAAAAGAGTGAAAACATATAAAACCAGATTTAAAGGCAAAAAAAGAAAATATGCTGCCATTTTCACTTATAACACAAAATCCCAAAGCTTTTAACTCTGATTTGACAGTAACATTTACTTTAGTGTTCACAACTATCTGGTACATATTGTTATAAATCTTTATTAATTTGCTTAGAAAAGGGGGTAAACAAGATGGTAATTTTGCCAATCTGTTACCTAATATCTTGAAAAAAGTTCTTGGAGAAAACATAAATTCATCACTTGTAACACAAAAGTCCAAAGTTTTTAACTTTTTAGAGAAACCTTCCACTTCTGAGGATGTGAGCATTGGATATCAATCTCAGATGTGCATTTGCAAATTGGATCTAGAAACAAACAAGACACATGTTGGAGGCAGTATGCTAGAGACTCACAAACTGAAATTTCAGATCCATAATTTATACATTTACAAGGTATATTGTTCATAATGACTCTGTCCTCTTTTATATACACAATATATGCTTAGAATTTTCAGTGCTTCACGAGTTTGCATTTGCATTCATGTATGCACTTAGGCCTCTTAGGAAGGGAAAGACCATCCCTTACCTCCTGAAACCCTTTGAACACATTTATCAGTATATTTCCATTGCCATAACCTGTTTCTGCTCACACAACAAATCATCATATAAGGAAGCAAAATGTTTACCTGGGAAAAAGAAGCAAGGTTGCACAAATCCGATTGTACTTGAGCCAAGTTCTCTGGGCTTTCATCAATTTCCCATCCCTCACATAAGGGAACACCATCAAGTATTGCTTGTGCTTGGCCATAAAACATCTGCAACAAAGACAAAACAAAGTAGCTACATTGTATTTTGCCTTTAAAATTTAGACACAACCAAAGCATTTTCATTATTTGTGTTCAAGAATTAAAATATTGAGGGATTAAATACATTTTCTGCTTAATACTTTATATGTCAAAACCAAGCAAGAAACAGCGGTCAATTTTGCAAATTACAAAAGAATAAATAAGCCTTGAAGTGCAAAGAAATAATTCTATAAAAATAAGCAAGTAATACAAGATTGAATTGGAGAAATGGAACTAGAAGTACATGTATGAAGCAATATTAGGTCAGAGAACATTATAGATTGTCAAAAAGAACAAATGAAGAATTACATCTTTTATAAGATATCAAAAATAACTTTCAGCCATTAACTGTAGCACTGTTAAAACAATAAAGTGGCACCTGGAGGAATTCAATTTACAGATGCTTTTACGCTTGAAGAAAACCACCCTGAAATCCAGACTCTTAGATGTGCTAGAGCATTTAATCAGTTTACAAATCTTCAGAAATAATTCCACTAAAATCCATATATAAATTAAAGTTGAGATTCCGTTTTCTTAGAAGAGGGAAAATGCATTTTATTCTAAACCCGATAACAAAAGATTACATCAGTTTATAGTTGAAATTATTTGATGTACTTAAACTGCAGATACACCTAATCCAACAGAGGATATCAGAAAATGTGCAACAATTCGATTCCTAATATTGGGAAGAGTTTTGGTTAATGATTTTTAATTCTAAACTTGAGATTTTCTTTTAGATATGCGTTCTTTTTATGTTTAAACTATAGCACAATCTTCTTAGTAAGTTTAATCATCCTCTACTCTCTCTTGTTCTCGCTTTCATATTTATAGTTCCTCTACACTTGTAGAAAGATGGTTCTACATTTCAATTAAAAATAGAGACAGAGCCATAGGGATAAGTAGAGGTTGTAATGACCCTTTCCAAAAAGAATCATAAATTATGCAATTTTTGCATTTTCTGATTTATACAAACTAGAATGATGTAATGTCCCCTTCGTAGGCGTGAGCTATTGGAAAAAACACTTAACCTATTTTAATTCTCGTAGGCTAATTGGAGATATGGTAAGGAAATAATTAATTGATTAAATTAAGTTGTCTAAAGCATAGTCCAAAGACTCAGACTCAAAGAGTACTCGGCAAGCCAAAAATTTCCGACACGGAGAGTACTTGTAATGTCCCCATTTTTAAGCTAAGTAATGAGTTCTAGTTTGAGCTTGTTTCTATACATGGAGAACCGGAATGTTGGTTTATGTTTACACATGGAGAACCGGAATGTTGGCTCAACTAGTATTTTATTGGGTTGGCTAAGTATTTTCATTGAGTTAGCCAAATTGTGTTGTTTGGAAAATGCAATATTGAAATAGTATTTTCAATCATTTGATTGGATAGATTATGGAATAAAAGGGAAAATGAAATCTTTAATAATTACATTTTCCTCTAATCAAATTTTGTGGAGTTTGTATTATGGATTGATGGAATAAGGAGATGCATCCGCCAAGGAAGAAGAATAGGTCCAAACCAAAACAAATACATTGGATTGTGTATCAATCAGCCATCATAAGGGATCGACACCATGGGAAGAAGTGTCAAAAGAAAAAATGCATTGGATCATGTATCAATCGCCTAGCCAAGAGGAATCGGTGGTTAAGGGAAATGAAGCTTTTTAAATGCAAGTAATATCAAATTAAATGCCAAATGCTCAATCACCTTAGAGGTTGTTATGAGTCGATCAAGTGTACGGAGGATTTTTAATGCATATGAAGAGATTTTTAATGCAATCGCCCAAGTTGTTGTGATTTGCCCAAAGCAAAGAAAATGTTTTAAATGCCAATCATGGGCTGTTATGAATTGACTCAGCAAAGAAGAAGATTTTAAATGATGTTTGATGATTTTAAATGCCAAACAACTTCTTGTTCCAGCCGCCGCCCAAGTAAAAGCATTCAAAATGTTTATTGGATCGATCCTACTCAAGGGAGAGTGCAATTCATTTAAAAAAAACACAAGACTGATTTTAAATGTTTGCATTGATGAATGTAATTCATTTAAAATTGTTCAAAAACAAGGAATATTATTGGTGGAATCCAAATTGCTTTCCAAACTGCCCAAGAAGAGGAGTGCTCAGCTTTATGGAAGATAAATAGAAGGTTCTACCATCAATTTGCAACTATTGATGCTTTGGTATGTTTTCTATTACTTTTGTTTTTAGCTGGGAATTCCGATTTTCAGTTATATTGCAAGGAGATGACCCCTTGTTTGATATGGTGATGGCCCCATATCTTTGTGTGAGGTGTTATCACTCAAATTTCACCATTCGTGCTTGAATTTGCAGGTTTAGGAGAGCAATTGGAGTGTGTTTGATATCATATTGTAGCCCTTGATTCATTGAAGACACTATCACGGTAGTTATTGGGGCTTGTGACACAATTGGAGTGTCTTTTACACATTTTGCAGGGTCTGATATTTTATGACAGCGTGTTATTCACATTGTTACAGGGCTTTTGGAGTACATTGGACAAGTTTACAAGGGCTAGGAGAGTTACAAGTGTCAAAGGAGCAATCAAGGACCCTATCGCTTGACTTGGGAAGGAGATTTTGATGCATTTGAGGAGTTTGAACATTGACTGGGCAAAATACACATCTACAGCAGTCATAACAGCCTTCTGTACCTTTACATCAGTCAATTATATTTGCATTTTCAGAGCTGTAACACTCAATCCAAGTCTAGAGAATCATTGTCTATTGTTGATATTTTGATATTGAAGCTATAGAAGACTTTTGGCAACTATTTTCATGATGTTATCAAGTCTGATATGATTGGAACAGTGACTGTAATTTCATGGCAGCAGTGTGTTATTTGATGTTATTTCATTTTCTAATCAATGGAGATGCAAAGAGTTTGATGGCTTTCATATATGTTGTTATGTGTTGATGGTTTACATTGATTTGTGCAAGAAATCTTATCTAAAACTAGAGAAAAATTTTCAGTCATTTGTAGTAGGGTCTTTACAGTACTCGGCAAAAAAACTCGGCAACTTTAAAAACACTTCAATTTTTGAAAAAAAAATAAATTTTATGCAAAATACAACTAGAAACTGTATCAATGAGTTTATTTGGGGGTCTGGTGGCCCCAGTGGAGTTGAGGGGCGGAGCCCCCGCCACCAAGCCCAAATGAAGACTTTCAAAATCACACAAACCTTCATGGCGCACACCATTTTCATAATTTTACAAACTTTCATGGCGCACAGCATTTTCATAAATTTTTAGAAGGCAAGAAACAATGCTTATAAAGCCACAAAAACAAAGTTTTTGGAGTGTTTAACCAATATTTTTTTCCATGATTTTCATGTGTTGCTGGCACAACGAGTCAAGCTATTGGACTCGCCGAGTTTTTGGCGAGACTCAGCAAGTACTTGCCAAAAACTCGGTGAGTTTTTCCAAATACTCAGTGAAAAAACTCGACAAGTAAACCTCGTGAGTACTCGCGGAGCAAAAAAACTCACTAGTACTCAACGACTCACTGAATACTTAGCGAGTTTGTGAACTATGGTCTAAAGTCACTCATTTTATGGTCAACTTATATTCAATTAATTATTTTATTAAAGTTGGACAATTTATTAAAAAGTGACTTATTTTGGGGCCCAAATATAAAGTTAAAATTAAAAAAGTCACTTTGAGAGGGAAATAAAATATAATATCTTGAATATTTTAAAAAGGAGGATGTGAGAAGATTATTTCATTCTTGGCATTTTATTTTCAAAACCCCATCTTTGGAGATTGAGCAATTGTTCAACATTATGCCCTAGGACGAAAACCCTACGGAAAAACTAGTTGCAGGGACAAAAACCCTCCTAGCCAATTTAATGAGTGGATTCATCCAAAATTCATCAATGTGTTGAATAAAGAAAATTTGTGGAGGTTGGTGTTGAAACATAATTTTTTGATTGGCATTCTGATTGCCAATGGAGCTACAAATTGGAGATTTATCAAGAAGATTTGCAAAGCAAATAATTTGTCTATTCAATGAGAAGTTTGATATTAAGCACTGAATTCCTGTAGATTGAGGAGATTGAAAATTTATATATATATATATTTCCAGCTGCAAATTTACAGAATATTTGCATAGCAAATTATTCCAGACTTAGAGAAGTGAAATTTATGCTTATTTTGTTTGGTCATACAAGCTCAAGATTGGTTGTACCATTTTAGCCAGCAAGGACAACCACAAGGAGGCCGCACCAAATACCAAGCAGCTGTACAAGTTCAAGTGGGACGTATGAGAAAGAATAAGGGAAGTGCTTCATATTTGAAGGTTTTTGTGGGCCCAAACACCCAACCGCCCCTATTACAAGTGGAAATACTTCCTTGTTGGGTGAGTCACAACATATTGGGGAAGAAAATAGGGTTGTACTGCTACAGCAATGACCATATTGTGTGGTGTAAAGGGGATTTGTTACTTAATCAAAATTCTAGAAATTGTTTGACAATATCATCTCAGCCCGACAGCATATAAGGTCTTCAAAATATTCTAATTGCATTTATATGAGCAACAAAAGCAGATGTTCGAGTTGCATTAATTATTTATATGATTAGCTACAACAGATTACAGTTAGTATCATATTTGTATTAGCATTAACATTTTGTATCAGCTGAGTACAATGTATTTAGAATAAATAGGTTAATGTTGTGTATCTCATGTTTGAAAAGAATAAAATCAGTTTTCTTACATTTCCATCTTATGTCATTTTATCAAACATTGTCAAAATCTAAAAAAAAAAAAGCTTGGCACATTACAAATGAATAATAATCAGATATTATTATTAAAGCCATGTCCTAAAAAATCACAAATACTGATGCAAGGTACAACAAACGCTTAACAATTAATAATCAATAGAAATATCAAATAACTCTAATATGTAATAGCCCAATCTAATTTTTTTTGAATTTTTGCAAATACTTGAAAGAGGCAAATGCAAATCCTCGTACTTTCTAATCACCCAGATCTCGATGTGGGCAAGGTGAGAGCATACAGTGTTTGGACAACACTCTAATTGTATGAATGCACTGCCGGAAAACAAAAAGGCAGCATAGCCGACCAGATCATATAGGCGTAGGGCCAACCCAAATCTACATCTCTTCAGCAAACAAGTATGATTGAATGTAGAAAGCCACTGGGAAATTCCAACAAGTCTAATCAAGCCAAATTGACTGATAGCAATGCAGACCTAAACAATGCCAAAATGGCCTATACAATATGCAATGCAATTGGGTCTAGCGGTGAACCAACCAAGACCTTACAATGCATTCATCTACTAGCGGTATACCATCGATTTATTACAATATGTTCAGAATGCAACTACTATTTGGTGGATGACCATCCAAATTTACAATGAGCATGAAAATACGAAACACTCATAATATTAATTCAAGAAACATCAATAGCAACAAACTGAAAATGACTCAAATCAATAGAACATCACTGTTGTAGCAAGGATTAGTCCAGAAATAAGTAAAAAAATAAATCAGTATCAATTTCAGATGACATAGTCAATGCCAGGAATTGCAAGACTCATTTTGAACTCTGATTGAACACTGAAACTGATGGTAAATGTTGATTGAAGACTATAGAAGCACTATAACCCTACACAAACTCAGAAATTTGAACTGTACGGCCCATAAAAAACACTAGTACAGCCTCAAAGAAAATACAAACTACTGAAAACCACCACAAAACTGTAAGGCAGCCTTTTGCAAAGGTACAACCGGTAATATCCTTCACTCTTAACCCCCAAATCAATATTTGAGTAAGTGACCAGCATGTATAAGTAGCAAATCTGATAGAAAATAAAGGTACCTCTGAAAACATACTAAATAGAACTGAAAATACTGATATTCAGCTAGGTATGACCTAATATTTCGTTTCCTTCAACAACAACAACCCATTTAACAGTGGATACCTTCTTAAATGGTGGCAGCTAGGCATGACAGTAATATGTTTAGCTTTGGCAGCCCTCAAACTCCATTTGCACAGCAGCAACTACATTGGATATTGGTACAGTTGTAACCATAATTCCCACACCCAGCTTCAATCTTGACATCAGCAAACAATAACTATAGTTCTTTGTATTGTACGGACTGCACTCTTATATTCTACAATAAAGTTAGCAACCCACAAGTAGAAGATTGTGCCAAAATATTCAGATCACATTACTTCAAAATAGTTTGGCCAAATTTGAGACATATACTATCCAATATAAAATGTACGGCCTGTCTACACAAGATAACCTCTTCCCAACTGAAAATGGAACAATTAGATTTGTTTCACAAATATCTAGATACCTTCCAAACTGAACTCACACCAAAACATTAACATACTCACACACGATAGTAAAATGACACAACTGAAATTTGGATTAGTATACAATATATATAAACCACCCCAAAAACAACTAGAAAGCACACAAACCCCAAAAAATCTCGCAATCAACTGAAACACTAAAAATCTGGAACCATCATCTGTTAGAGCACGTTGGCAATACCTATGTAAAACTACACTGAAAACTAGGAAGGTTTTTGTTCTCGAAGCTTTAAAAATCCAGAGGGTTTTTGTCCTCGGGAATGAAGAAAGAACTCACATTCATCCTCGGGAAATAAAATTGATAAAATGAGTAGGTAGCCCTTTCCTAGAGATAAAACCTCCTATAACTTTTCAAGGGAATATAATATTATTTTAAATTCTTTTCTTTTCTTTATCCCCTCAAAGTTAAAATATAATAAATTGTCCTTTTAACTAACTTTTTGCACCCCCATGCCTAGCGACACTTTATAAAGTCACTTATAGCAACCTTTTTAAATAATTAAATACAAGTCGTCATTTAAAACATAACTCAAAATCACCTTTTGACAACTTTATTTAATTATTTAATTATTTTCCACACATCATTCCCAAAGTCTACGGAAAATATTAAAATGGTTCTATAAATATTAAGCTTAAATTTGTCCACGTGTAGACAAATTTAAGTCTACCGAAAATAATTATTTTGACAAGTTTAAGCTTACTCTACTTCCTATTCTTATCACTTTCATATTTATAGTGCAATAGAGTAGTAGAAAGATGGTTCTATGTTCCAATTTAACCTAGAGAAATATGCAACTATAGGAAAAGCATGAAGAAAAAAGTCCAAACCTGATAACGAGATCGAATGATTGTTCTTCCAAACCAAATATTTAGAACTTCAAAGTCATTATCCGGGTCAACTGTCCAAATGACACTGACAGCTAGTCTATCCTGCCCTCCACGGAGGGAGCATAAATTTTCACTGCCATGCAACAAAAGGATTCAACTTCAATTATTGCAGATGAAAAGAAAGAAAAGATATCCTAATAATACTATCAAAACAATAACATTGATTTGTCCACACGTCTAAACAAATTAGACATGGTTTAAACTTAAAAGCTTTTATTGTTTATGGTAAATGGAAAACCTGCCAGACACACCATTGAATTAGAAAATGTAAAGCAACATATGACTTATAGTTTCTTATTTTATTGATTTCAAATATATTGACTTGTCTAGGTTTTACCTATATGTTTTCACCAACCTCCTTTTGGGGGATTTATTACTTTTCAATTTTAGTTTTGGATTACTTGTTGGAGTTATTTTAACACTCATGATTAGCTATTCTAACTTGCTGTACTTGTGAGTCCCATTGACATACTTTGGTCGTATATGGAGATTAATATAATATCTTTCCTTCCTTCCTTCTACACATTAGGATGATAAATTAAACCTGTTACAATAAACTCCCTAGGCACACCAATTTTTTGCATGGTGTGTTCTTCTCACAAGGCAGTTTTTGTTGCAGTGCATCTGATTCTTGCTGGCAGTTAACTTTAGGAATTAATATTATTTAGCTGATGAACTACATAAGTGTATCAAGCACATGGAATTGTGTTGTATTAGGGCCGATTCCCATTACCAAATGGCTTTAACTAAGATTCATAACTAACATTGTTAAGAAGTAAATTATGTCATTCTAACTCAATACAACTTGTGAACCTAAAAGTTTGCTATACTCTTCTCCATTTAATTCCCATCAGATTCTCCCTAGATGCTTATCATCTTCATTTATAGGATAAAAATAAAAAATGAAATTAAAAACAAAATCTATCAAGCAATCTTCAAGTAATGTTGATCTCCCTTTTAACATGAAAGCCCAATTCTAACACACCATTTATGGCACTGTCTATGCAAATTGATTATCACTAGTTCTTTCTTCAACACTATTTGGAAAGGAATTTGCTCTAAATTCAAAAAATATGGTCGAGAAATATGACCAAGTGTGTAGTTAATCCACATTTTAAGTATAGAGGAGTCTCCATCAAAGTTCCAATACAAGACTTCCGTAGATTTTGGCATTCCTTTTAAGGTAAGTTTGTAGTGAGACCTGATGCAAAGCACATAAATGACTTGATGATTAAGTAGGAAGATATTATGACTATTTTTCTGACAATATCTGATGCAGGTAAAGATTCACGAGATCTTTGCACACAAACAAGAGGCTCGAAAAGCACATTCAATGTGGAGAAATAGAAAATCTTGGCTGGCCTCATATATTCCTAGATAGTGGGTGATATTAGGTCAGCTGACTTAACTATATGGTTGGTTGGTTGTCTAGGTAGACTAGCAGTTCACATGGTGTATAAGAAGGAAGAGTCTCTGATTGAACACTTAAATGACTTCATGTGTAGGAAGCACAAGGGTTTCTCCATGGCTAGGTAATCAATCAAATGGCCCTTTTTATCAAATGGAAACATATGGAGTTACAAGTGTCAAAAGACATCGACAAATAAGCACAATTTAGCAAAGCTTTTCCCAATGGCCAATTCCTCCCATTTGTGACAGCCCTTTTCAAAAAATTGCAAAACTCGTGATTTGAAGTGGCTCATGAGTTACTCACAAAAAAACTTGGCCCAGAGTTTTTGAACGACTCATGTAGAAGTTGTCAATTACTTAACAAAAACTAACAATTTCATCCAAAAAACTCAGCTGCACTTGCATAATACAGTCCAGCTCGAAAAAAGTTTGCATTTTCGATCATTTTCAACTATTTCCTTTTTAGCAATGGTGGTGGAAGACCTTAAGGTGTTTCAGTGCTCATTTCAGCTCTTATCTCGCTCCTAGTAGAGGCATTTTCAGCAGTATGTTTTGTTTTAGTTTACTATTTTAATTTAAAGGCATTTTTAGAATGACACTAGGGTTTTATGTTTTGTTTTTGTATTAATTTTATTTACTATTAGGGTTTTACAGTAATTAGTTTTTTTTTTCAATGCATCTATTGTTGCTAGGGTTTTGTTTATTTTTTTCTACTTTTCCTATTTTACTAGGATTAATTTCCATATTTCTAAATAGAAAATGGCATTCACAAGTATGAGAGGTTGCAACAAGCCTAGGGACCCTGCTTGGAAGCATGTCATAGTAGGCACAATGTATGGCCAACTAATCTACAACTATTTTCACTTGCCCTCTTTCTAGCTTGATCCGTAGGTGGCATTGCTGGAGCAGTATAACCATTCTCAACAGATTGCCAAATATCAAACCCTAGAGCATTTAAATAAGTTTCCATCCTTATGCTCCAAAAGGCATAGTTTGTCCCATCAAAGAGTGGTGCCCTATTTCAGGAAAACCCATATCCTTCTTGACTAGCCATGTGTACTTCCAAGATCTACCTTCTAGCGGTTAGGCTATTCGTGAAGGAACCAACTCTGATACCAATTGATGAGCACACGATTATACTAAGAGAGGGGGGGGGGAATCAATATAACACAAACTTTTACTTTTCAAAATTTAATAATAACACACACACAAGATCTAGCAAAAAAGAACAAAGAAGGAACACACGATTTACTTGGAAACCCTTGCGGGAGAAAACTACGGTAAAATATTGCTTATATATTGATCTTCTTTGTAGGCACCAACCTACTTCGTTTACAAGTCTTCTTTTGTAGGCACCAACCCATGAAAGACACCAATCCCCACTTATAGAATTTGTAGGCATCAACCCACTGGAGACACCAATCCCCACAACTCAGCACCAACTCAACAAGAGACACCAAACTCTTATTTGATAGGCACCAAACTTCAAATTCTTCAATGTGTGATATTGTAGATACTTCTTCCCTCACGAATCTAAACACAACTTCACAAATCTGATTCAAATCATGCACTATCTTCTCTCACCAATCTGATCACAAATATCTCAATAAACTTCCTTCCAAATTTGCTCTTAATCTTCACACATATTCATCAAATATATCTGCTCTTATCTTTCATTCATGGGCTGCATATATGCTTCAAAATAGGTTTGAAACACTCTTCATAAATACCTGCCCTAGGTCTGCTCAAACTCAGAAATATATCTTATTCTCTTCACACACATCAAACTCAACCTTTTCATCTATCTTTTATACTTCTTCAAGAGAGGCAACTCATTCAAAAAGTGTCTTTTGCAAAGGGTAATATCCTTTCTATACACCTCTTGATAATATTTTCGTCCTCTGGTGAGAAGTGGTCAATTTAAGAGGTCGGCTATCTTTTGGATTTATTTCTTTAAACTTAAATTCCACCATTCAAGTGGCACAGATCATATGGAGTCCACCACACTTAAATTTATTAATCTTCCAAGGATGGCGCTAAAGTGGGAGTCGGCCAGGCATTTGTAGTAGTTTAAATATTTAATTTAAACTATGTTTTGGTGCTTTGTTTAGAGGGTAGTCAGCCATATACTCTTTGAATTCAACCTTTATTTCAAATCCTTCATATTCATGCTTTCATATGGAGTTGACCAGCATAATTTATCTTTTCATTCTTCACCATATTTCTTCAACGAAGATATTATAAGGGGCTGTTCTTATTTTAATGATTTGACATTAATGACTACCTACTTTGACATCACTGACAACCTATTCCAACATATGGTTGGTCTTAACAAAAAAGAAGTGTACAATTGGATAGAACTCTTCTCTCCTCAAATTCATGAATTCTGCTCTCAAACATAAAGGCTTTTATATGACACAACATGCTATTGGCCTATTCTTAGATGCAATATATACACAGATTCCTTCTTTGCAAGAAAGCAAGTTCCATCCAGATGTAACTTATGATTCCACTTGGCCATCTATCTTTAGGTGGAAGTCTCTTGACATTCAAATGGCTGAATTAATGGGTGAAGAACCACACTAGGTGCACACTTCACGAAAAAGGAAACTGGTAACAACTGAGGAATCATTTGGAGAACAAGCACCACAGATGAAAGGGACAACAATGGTGAAGAGGAAGTTGAGAGAGGATAAGTATTTTTCATCCCTTCTCAACCTACTACGACTGTTGATCTCCCTACTAAAGTGTCTCACCGTATTGACGAATGGTTAAGTATACTAGGGGCTCCTATTGATACATTGCACTATCCTCCCATTAGTCCCCTACAAAATATAGATGAGCCCCCTTTTTAGGTTGAATACTCAAGAACTATATAGGATGGCACTACTAATCATATGAAGGATGGAATCACTCAACACCAACCAAGTTCAACGTAGAAACAACCGAACCAAGACCAACTGCATGTGGAGATTTCATGGTCTACCCATTCAAAGCCACATAGCACATCGTCAACTCAAGACAATACAATTCCCATTCAAATCTCATGGCTAGATCCTACCAATGCACTTCATACAATACAACAGTATGTACAAGACTTAGAAGCTATGACACAAGTGATGTCTAAAGTAGCAGAGATAATATGGCAGTTGGATAGGTCACATTCTTCCTTGGTGTCTTAAGAGGCCCGTAGGATTCAACAATTGTAGAAGGTTAGTGCCATAATGAGTCTCTAGAAATCTTCATCTCTCATGGGTGGCCGGACACAAAAACTCCTCAAATGAAAAGTAGTTGGATTCCAATAAGGATGACCCCATTCTTTGGCAATTCAGATGAACAAGTTTCAGCAGCCCTATACTCCATTGAATACTAGTTTTGGTATCTTTATCTCATGCTTCGAACAGAAATGGCTGCCTAACATGCTATTGTAGCTGAAACTGATGAAGCAATTCATCTGAAAATCTTGTGTGGCGCTTGAGGAACAAAGGCAACGCTTCCAAGCTCAAGTTGTCCAACAAGCACAATTGACTAAATTTGAAAAGAATAAGTTGGTAGAGAAAAAAATGAGGGGTATTGAACTCACAGCAACCAATGAGAAGGGTCACCCACAACTTATTGAGGCAGTGCAAATGGTCAAAAGTTCAAGGAGCCATGAACTCATTGCCCGTCATTTGAAACAAAGAATTGAAGAAGCCTACAAGCTTCCAGTTGCTATTCTACACACTATGACACCACTTTCTTCCATTTCAACAAATGTTGAAGTACTACCAAGGATGTCTCCTTCCCTTGCTATGGAGTGATAGCTTTCATTTTCTTTAATTGTCATCTAGAGCCGACTTTTCTTTATTGGGGCAATGATATAATTACCATTAAATGCTTTTGCTATGTTTTATCAATTTAGTTGTGCCCAACTATGTAAACTTTTCTTGTCAACTTTTAGGTAGTTGTTAAAAGTCGATTGTTAGTAGTTATGGACGGTTGTGTTTCTTTGGCAACTATCAAGTAGTTTAAATAGGGTTCTCGTAGTCAAGGAAAGGTAGTCTGATATTGCTAAATGCTTTGTTGGCACCCAGGTTTTGAGTCTCATATTTGCACCATCTTGTCAAAATCATCAAATTTTCCTAAGGGTTCCCTGTGCTTTTACCCTAATGCGTGTTGTTGAACCACTGATTTTGGCTAAGTCTGAAACCCTAAAAATGTGGTTGTCCGAAATCGAATGGATCCTCCAAATTCTAGTTTATGCATTTCAACTCCTATGGATCCAAAACCCCTCTCAAACACCCTAACAATATATTTTAAAATAACTTAATGTACAAGAAAGGTAAATACAAACTTATACTTAAATGTTATTTTAAAATATATTGTCCTGACGGCATTTCGGGCCCTGAGGGCATTTCAAGACCCAAGGAAATTTCGAGATCTGAAAGCATTTCGGGACTTCGAGGCCCGATGGGACTTTTGGTCGTGGTCCAAAATCCCTTTGCGTCCCCGCGACCCGCCAAAGGTCCAAAATCTTCTTAGACCCGCTGAATTTTCAAAACCAATTTGGAGGAGCAAAAAATTGAATTTTCAAATACTTTTTTGACGAAAGGGCTAAGTTTTTCATGCAGTTTCGGGTCAAACTTTTAGTTTTAACTTTTGGCACTTTTGGTCCCATCGGGATTTCGAGACCCGACGGACTTTTGGACTTTTTCCAAAAGGGTCCAAAACTTCTATGTCCTCCCACCGACCCGACACCCGCCAAAGGCCCAGAAACGCACGAACTACTCTCTGGATCAACATTAATGCAAAATGCGTGGTTGAATTTGATGTCTTTAAAGTAGTTGGTGGAGTTGGTGGGGTTTTCCCTCCCATTCCAACATCAAATCCGAGTTATCGAGGCTATAAATAAAAGATTGGAATTCATTTCAATGGTTGGTCGTTGAACCAATTGTCTAGTCTACGAGTGCCTCAAGTTGATTTTAGGGCTTCAAATCATGCCAGTCTAGGCATTGAATGGAGGAATGCATCTAATACAGTGTAGGAAAGGATTGTAATGCACATCTTCATGCAATGGTGTGTTTCCATGGCAGATTGTGATGATTCAAGGGAATATATGAACCCAATTATGTATTTTCTCGTACCACACTTGCTGGTATGTTGTAACAAGGATTTGATAATGTATGACAACATTTAAATCAATACAACCTATGTTGGGTCATTTCTTTTGTTGCAAGTGGATCAATGTAATTTGCTCGGGATTAATAAGTATGCCCAGTGTATGAAATGTAATCTATGAAATGTATGTGAATACATTTTAGTTTTCTATTGATGTTGGTTCAATCCATTTCCTTCCTCTTTATTGTTTATGACTCAGTTGTCCAATGGAGTAGGCACTGGTCCATATTGGGGATGGATCAATCATTATTTTAATCAAACCCTCATCCTGTTAGTTGTAGAATGTAATGTCCCATTTTCACAAGCCAAAAATCTCTCAACCTTGTTCACAATTTTCAACTTGCAAAAAGAAAACATTAGTACATTTTGCATTTATAGCCACATATATAATTCACATAAATACATTGCTATATCATTTCTATGATCAAATGCCAATTCATATCTTTAATTCATCATTGATTACTTTCAATACAAATCGCTATCATTAATCTATGATTACTTTCAATGCATATTATCTATCATTTATATTTCACATGGTATATTTCACATGGTACTCTTATGATCACCTTGCATATTTTCTATCATGACCTTTCACATGCTCTATTATTTAGTTATGATCTCTATCAATATATATTGCATACTTGCTATCTCTTTCCCATGTGTTACTCATTAACAGCCTATGAGAGAGATGAGATGAGATTTGCCACTATCCACCATGGGGCTCTAATGTCTCCTATCCTTAGACTCAAGTAGTACCCTTAGTACTCTTAGAGTCAAGGCCTCTATGAGACTCCTTGGTACTCTTATGATGCCTTACATCATGGTAGCCAAGGCCACTAAATCACAATCCTTTGCACTATGGGTACCTTATACCACATGTGACAAAGGCCTCTATGTGATTAATATCCTTTGCACTATGGGTACCTTATACCACTGTGACAAAGGCCTCTAAATACCCATGAATGGCGTCTAGGCGTCTCATTCTCATTCTTCCCATAGGAAGTTAATGTGTTCAATATAACACTTTCATTATGATATATATATGACTGATATAAGCTTCAGCCTTTTCATTATGATACCTATATCAGATTACATATATGCTACAGCACTTTCATTATAATCAGATTATTTATATGCCACAGTACTTTCATTATAATCAGATTATAGCATACAAAATTGATTTCTAAGAATAACAGTATTCAAAGGAAATGTAATTATGCAAAGAAATATCAATCTACTATCATACCTGAATAATGCAAGGCTGTCTAATGCTGATTCGATCCAATGATACCTTAGAAACTTGTAAGTGTTTAATGCTTTATTCTTGCAGATTGTATCTCTGCATGGATATATACTTGATCGCTAGCTGCTATGATTTCTTCTTTGGGAGTAGGCTTTTAAATCTGATAATTAACTTTCAAGGTCTTTACTCTAATAATGCTCAATGATCATGCGGTCTAGGACTGACGCGCAATGAATACCCGGAGTTCTTAATTCAATACAACTTCAATAGTGAGTAGTGAAGATCTCCAAGGGATCTTAGGCAACGTAATGGTGAGGGAAACAAAAGTGTTCAATCAATGATCCACAATAGTAAACAACCATGTCTATCATACCAACCAGTGATCTTCAATACTAACGGCAATCAGAGAATGATTGGTCTTCGATGGAAATCAATGAAACTTCAATGAATGACATGAAGCCTTTAACATAGCCAACAACAGACTATAAGCTGCTTTCTCACAATCAGCTCTTACAATAGATACACCCGATCCTCAGCAAATGTGTACAGCAATAATCTCCGAATCAAGTCTTCAGTAATATTTTCGGATTGCTAACCGGTACTTCGAACAATTACGTCTCTTTGAATCGGCGCTATCTGTCAATGATTATCCTCAGTCTCCAACGTAACACAGCAATGCACGAATATTCCATGAATTCGGTAATGCAATCGTCTGATTCCTTGATGAAATTCCATGATGCCTGAAAGGAGAATGTAACTTCTTCGATATATGAGAAATATTGTACTGTGTATTCCCCATTTCCCATTGATCGCCGTATGTATATATATTTGTCTTCCATTTATCAATAGTCTCTTTAACAGTCATGACCTTTGTCAAGGTTTGTTTCGATATTAGTTTTATTATTACTAATACTTCCTTTAATAATCGCTATCCTCTTAAAGATCCCTTTTCTTACGTATCTTTTATTTAAAGGAAATCGTTGCTTATAGCTTCTGATTTATATTCATTGAAATAATCATATTTGATATTTATTTCTATATGGATTATTATATTATAACAATAATATAGTAAAATATATAATATTTGTTATATTTATTTATTTTTTAATATATGTTTATTTATATTATAATAACATCAAACTATATGATGATTATTATAATAACTATTTAAACTCATAATATTTATATTTGTATTTTCATTATTTAAATACATTAAATCTACAATTGATTACTTAATTGATTTAATGAAATATGGGGATGACATAGAAGTAGGAGTAGGTTTAGTTTAGGGTTTCTTATGCTGTCCATGATTCAGTGTAATAACCAAGGATAAATCTAAAGTGATTCAAAACAACTCGAATCATTTGTGAACCATGAACATGTATGCCTGCACTATGTATCTTCTGTATGTGAAGTTAAGTGGAGTCATCCTAAGGAATGTGATGTAGTTATATTTGGGTGCAAATGCATAGTGCAATAATCCGCTTAATCAAAGGCCTGTGCAGCCAGTTTGTCTTGACCTAGTAACAACTTTAGGGGTCGAGTGTATATGGGTATGGTTGTGTTTGTTTGAAAATCTCTCCTAGGTCTAGTTGAGCCTGAAGTGCAAAGGAGTATACCCACTCCTGTCAGTTGGCCAAAACCGCCCTTGACTTATTGATAAACCTCTTTCAATTACCTTGACGACACCCCTGGCCTTGGTGATTGTGAAATGTTTTAGGGTTTTGGGTTGTAGTGATTTTGGGAACCAACATGCTCCATGGTCTACAATTTTGTACAAGCAATACTCTGGAAAAATAAAGCAATCACTGGTATTAATCTACAAATTCCTAGTTATATTATGTTTATCTCTGTTATCTCTATTTACTTTGCAATAGATAGTTTTACCATTTGTAAGTAAACATATAGCACTTTTGGTTGTGAGAGCAATTGCACTTGTTTTTAAATTTTAGGCCATTCAAGAAGAACAAGTTGATTCAAAAGCGCTTGAATGATTTTGCCTTTGTGCATTACAACTATTGGCTGCAAGCAAAGAATGTATAGATGCAAGAGACACATGAGGCATTTGACCTCAATGACATTGAAATCTATATTCAAATTGTGTTGCTAATGATGTGGCACTATTGATAACTAAGGATGATATCACTGATTTTGAGAGGGAGGTGATGAAATGGCAAGTCGAAATGATAGTATATGGGGAGGGAGTAGACAAGCCATCAATGGGGAGTTCATCACATTCACATCATACTCCTATTGAGGATGATATTATTACTCAACAAGAAGTTGCAGGAAGCCCACTGAATTTGGGGACACTAACACTACAACAACCTCTTTTGAGCTTTAGTCATAGAAGAAATTTATAGATTATGAACATTGAAACTATAATTTGTAATTTTTATTTATATTGAAACTTGAAGTAGATATGTATTGAACTCATTTTTTGGTCTATGATGTGTATTTAACTCTAATTTTGATCTATATATGAAGGAAATCAATAATATGTTCCCTCATTTCACTGGTATGCATGTTTTTGAAGAACTTTTTTACAAATTTATGTGTTTTCTAATGTTTAGAAAATTTGTCGAGTTTTTGCCAAGCCACACCTGATTGAAAATTTTGGTTCATCAATGATATTGTCGAGTCCGAGTTTTTCCACTATTGGTGAACCGTGCGACAAAGGAACAAGTTATGAAAAATGAGAAGGTCGTTGTTAGTACCTTGGATAATGAGGAATATTGAAGTACATACTACTCTACCTAGGATGAGAAGGAAGATATCTCAAATAAGAAGTGTCAAACAAAAATACCTTAAACCATAGATGCAAGACTCGCGAAAAACTCGCCGAGTTTCAAAAAACTCGCGAGTTTTTTTTTATGGCGAGTAGTTCATGCAAAAACTCGCCTATTTCACTCGCCGAGTTTTTGTGAAAAACTCGCGAGTTTTTGGCGAGTTTTTGGTAAAAACTCGCCGAGTCTGTAAAAAAACTCGGCAAAAGGAGCAGCATTTGGGCATTTCAGTCTCTTTAAAAATTAGGAATATAGTTGGTCAGTATATTTCAAAATATATTTAAGTATATGTTGAGATATTGAATTTCCTATACTTTAAATATTTTGAAATATACTGTCAGGATGTTTGAGATAGGTTCCGGATCCATGGGATTTAACATGCAGATTCTAGATTTTGGAGGATCCATCAGATTTCAGAGTTAACCAAATTTTCAGGGTTTCAGGGTTTCAGACTTAGCCAAATTCAGGGTTCCAAGGTTTCAGACTTAGAATCAGCCATCAAGATTCCGCATGAGGATGCGATTTTGTACTCAATTTGCATTCAAATCAATCAAATTTAATAGAAAACACTTTTGTACTCATTTATGGACTCATTGGATGCATCTTGTCATTGGATACATCAGAGCCCTTGGACAAGGCGGAATGAGTAGCCTTCATTGTTTTCCGAGGATGAGATCTATGATTTGGAGAGACAAGCAATGGAATGAGGGGGGTGGAATTGGTGGATTGGGATTCTCATTGGATGACATTGAGGATGAGGAGGATGAGGAGACATTGGCACCAGTACCACTACCAGCATCTACATCCAAGAAGGAGGTTGAGCCACGGTCTATCATGCCGAGGATGGAGGAGCCACAGCAGATTCTAAGAACTAGACCCTCTAGTTCTACCACTCCCCTAGTTTTCACTAGACTTGGGAAGAGGAAGATGTAGTATTTAGTATTTACTTTCAATTTTACAAAAGCAATTTGCTATTTTCATTTTGTCTCAGACTATCAGTATCAGCGCATTCCACATGAGGATGCCATTTTGTACACAATTTGCTTTGAAATTAATCAATTACAACTAGACTCAACTTGTTTCTCATTTATTGACTCATTAGATGCATCTTATCATTGAATTTTGCAAAAAAAATGCGTTTTTAATGAAATTTAAACAATTTTTTAAGTTGCCGAGTTTTTTGCCGAGTTTTTCCGAGTTTTTTGCCGAGTTTTTGGCGAGTCGAGATTTTCGGGCTTGGCGAGTTTTTGCTTTTGGCGAGTTTTTCAACTATGCCTTAAACAACCACCACACCAATACACAAGTACCCTTTAAGGAGTTTCAATCCTCAAGGGATAGCCCATCTTATTTATAGTTCAATTGATTTATGTAATTCTAGCTATGGACCATCTATCGACACCCTGGCCCATTCATCAATTTGTAGCTCCTTATTAATAGATCAATGAGTGTGTTCATCTATAGGCATGTCGATCACTACAATAACTAGCCCCTACACTTTACTAGAAGGAACCCCATTATACTTAGCCTCTAAGATAGTGGATTCTATTAAAGTTTTCTTCCATCAATCCTATTTAGATAGCATACAATAGCCTATAGGCATAGTAGGTCAAGCTGCTATTGCAAGTGTGTCCATATATCAATGTTGAATACCTTGCCAACTAGTGTGCAAGGCATTGATAATATGATATTATAGTCACATATCCTTCACAAGGATGGTGAGACCAAACAACTTGAATCTAGTGATGATTTAAAGGCATAGTTAAGCCTTTAGAGGTGGAAGAGAACAACCAAGAAAACTAAGACCAAGGCAATAAGTAAATAGAGAACGAGTAGAAAATGGCAGACTTGACCTATAGCTATCTTCATATCCCGCAGACAAATAGGCATTGACCTTATGCATTTTACATGGTTTCTTTTATAGATAACACCCCTTGATCATACTTTACTAGAGTTTAGCAATGAAGTTGAGGGTGTGGCATTGGATGGATGTAATGTTCCATTTTTGGCGCATTCATTATTGTGAGCATTTGTTCTTGTTCCTAGTCTCTTGGAGGCTATCCAACATGTTTGGGAAGAACTCCAATGTTCTTGGAGTGGTCATAGTTCAGTCTGCAGAATAGTTATTTGGGTTTTCCTTGTGTAAATGGATTATTTCTCATGGCTTTGAGCTCAGTTGATGTTTCGGGTAACAGTGATGGTCTCTGAAGTTTGATCGGGCTTCTAGTTTGCTCTCCAATATTATTGGAGTTTTCTATTTTTGGAAAGTCACCCGGAAGGCACCATTGCACATCCCAAAACTTACAGAGCATATTGGTTCAGTTTAATTTGCATTTGGAGGCCGTTTGGGATTTTCCACAAAATTTATTATTTAATGAGCTATTTTAATTATTATTTTCACTTAAGCTCTTAAGGGGTGAAAATAATTAAAATATTATTAAGTGTTATAGCTCATTTGAAAGGGGAGAACATATTCTTTTATTTAGGCACATAAAAGTGAGCACTTAAGTGGAGGAAAAAAGAAATAAATTAAGTTAGAAGGAAAATGTTATTATTTTCAAGAAATAATTCATTTCCTTTGTAACTCCTTCAGTGCCTTATAAAAGAGAATGAGCTCTCATTTGGAAAGGGGGATGTTATGTTTTTGATATTGATTTTGTTTGCAGATGGATTGAACCTGTGAGTTCTTCCATATTCTCTTGAGGACGAAAACCCTCTTGTAGAATCCTCTTGAGGACGAAAACCCTCTAGAGTTTGAGTGTGGTTTCACACAGAAATCACCATTGTACTGGAGCTGAATTGGAGTTGAGAGTTTTGATGAGTTTTAGAGTGGAGATCTATAGTCTTTCATTTGTAATCCTTTGTTTATGTCTTTGTTAGAATTGTTCAACATTCTTATTGTGATTTTATGTGCTCCTATCTGTTGGTCGTACAGTCTAATGGCCGTACATGTCTTCTGTTCAAATCTGAAAATAAAATAAGTGAAGGAGAGTTTTGGTGTGGGTTTTTTTACAATGTCATCTTATAGATTGGGCAACCTTGTTCATGATGATTTTGAGAGTTTTTTAGCAAGAACTGCATTTTGGTAACCATCCGTACAATCTCATTACCGTACAGGCAGAAATGAAGTTTTGAAACAATCTGAGTTTTTTGGTGTTGAGTTTTGGCTTCAAATCTTTGTAATGTTAATGTCTTTCCTAGATGATCATTTTCATGTTGGTTTTGTGTATGTTTAAGACTTACTTGAAGTTCCTTGAGCATCCGTACATTTTCATGGCCGTACAATGCAGATTGGAAGAATGCTGAAATAAAAAACTTGGAGCAGAGTTTGGGTTTCTCTTTGTTAGCATTGTCTTTGATAGGTCTAGGCGACCCTTTCCACATTGATCTTATGTCATTTGATGCCTTGAATGATTTTCAAGGAACTGTCGTACATCTACAGGCCGTACGGCCCTGGGACAGCCAGTTGGAAAAGACACTAAGTTAAAACTGTTAGATGGGCATCATATGTAATGTTTATCATGCATTTGAGAAGTGTTTTTAATGTGAAGTCATTGTATCCATGAGTGGGCAGTTTATCTATGATCTTTGTCAAATTTGTATCAGCCAAGGAGGTGCCGTACCAGTCTAAAAAAAGAGAGTTTTATCACTGTTTTAATCATCTGATGTGTCTTGTGTCCTCAATCCAAAAAGAAACCATCTTAGAGTCTCATTGTGTTGTCAAACAAAGTTCATTGTGTTGTCCATTGAAGCCATTCTTATGCAGGAGCAGACTGATATAATATTCTCAGGTTGCAGCAGAGATGAACAGCAATAATTACAATGATGGCATTTAATCTTTCAAGTTATCTGCTGGGTATTCTCATGCTATCTTCCAGGGGCACTTATCAAGTTTAAAAATCAAGTCTTTGAGCATCATTGTACTTGCTTTAGTTGTAATTTCTTCTTATTTGAAAATACATATAACCCCTTGATGGTTTACCGCCAGTGAGGATAAAGAACACTTTTTCTTTCTTTCTACCCACTGAACAAGTGGTGAATGCCCACTGCATAAGTGGATGACTTTGTAATCTTTCATGCATATTTCATACCCACTGATTAAGTGGTGAATCCCCACGAAATGTGGATGCCCGCCGCAGCAGAAGAAGTGTCTTTCTTTCTTGCATACTTTTTATTGTAAGCCAAATCACTATATGCTCTCACCTTGCCCACCCTAGGATCTTGGTGATCAGAAAGTGTGAGGCAAATAGTTGGTTTATGCAATTCATGCTAACACTGCTATATCATTGTATATTTTGAAAAAAAAATTGGGGTAGCTCATTACAATGGAGAAACAGATCAGCTCAATAGAAGCAAGAGATTGACAAACTCAAATAGAAACATTGTGTTGCCATAGTCCATTGTTAATGTATTGAAATGCTTCTAGAAAAATCGTATGAGCTTTTTCGAATCACGTTTCAAATCACACTTCGTGATCCATAATTAGGAAGAGGAAGAATTTCAGAATTAAATTGCAGAACTAGCTACTTAAAAAGATAAGTAAGAATGGAAACCAAGAACCATGACAAGACAACTAAAAACAATAAACTCAAAAACGAAGAAAAGCAAAGGGTAAAAGAGGTACATAGGTCCATTAAATTACAATACTAAAATTAAAAATAAAAGGACACACATACCTTGTCATATAGACTAGCGAGACTTAATTATTTAAATTGAGTGACTTGTTTGGTGACCAAAGGGATAAATACAATAGAGCCCACCACCTAGTCAAAGTGCAGTTTATTTGACCATTCAGCATTCAACAGATCAGATTTGCCTCCTTGATACACATTTTAGAGGCACTTACAAGGAGAAACAAGTCCAAATAAATACTAGATTGATGAATGTACATGAGGAACTAGGAGTGTCTTAGACATAGTTGGCCACTCAACAAGGGAGTTCCATGTTGAGGAGTTGGTCAATGGGGCACAAGACATTCTTTACCAAGAGACAGCACTTAAAGAGACAAGAATGCTGAAAATTGTGTCTTGTTAGAGGGAAGCACAAAAGAAAACAAAATGAGGTGGTAATATTATAGATATAGCTCAAGCCATTGTAGAACTTTGTCATAGACTAACCTAGGTCGACATCATCTTCAGCTCATCCCACCAAACCTGCATAGCTTGCCACTACATCAGCACTATTTCTTGATCTTGTAGAGAATGCTACACCTTCCTCAAACCCTATAGTGTCTTCTTAATTGTCCACAAGGATGTCGACCAATTTAGAGGGGGGTATATGTAAGCATCATTTACTTTTGCATTAATGTTAGTGGAAAGCATTTTATTAAGTTTGTATGTCATGGATTAAAGTGTTAAGTTATATTTTATGTTACAATTCATGTTCATGGCATACATTTTTATTTTTGGTTAAGTCACTTGATATATATTGAGTGGTTGGCAAACAGTTTGAACAACCAACAAATCTGATGGGCCAACTTTGGTAATTATAGTACAAACTAGGATTTGGTCAAGGAGCTCATGCATGTGTTGTAGTGTCCCCAACTATGGTCTTTGCAACCTATCATCCTTTTTATTTATTTATTTCTGAACTTTGGAATAACAATAACTGGAACTAGAACTAGAACAATTGATTCTAGCATTCAACCTTTCAAATCTATGAGCACATTTTTTCTGAATATACAAGAGATTGTAACAAAATAGGAAATCATTAGCATATAGAACTTCTATAAATAATTAATGACTGAACAATATAGATTGTATAGATGCTGACAGCACACCCTTCTGAATGCTTACAATTGAAGTAATGTAATCAAAAATGCCAAAGCTTTAGACTCAATGAAATCTCAGTCTCAATTACAATTCCACCTGACAACTTCTGCACAAACAACTAGTGACATCTATAGATTATATGTTGTGACTCCATAGATTGTCATTGCACCACTGCAATATATAATCAAAGATCACACTTACAGTATGGTAGCTTGCACCTGATCTGCACTCACGTGTATAAGGGCGTAGAGGAATTTGCAATGAATGTGCGAACAAATGATATCCACTACATGTGATCCCGGGCATGGTATATTAAGGTAGTGACATAATATGGGCCCCGCCAGGTAGTTACAAAACTCTTTCCTTTCAACCAATATCATTCCCTCTATTTGGTGCGGCAGGTTTAATAGGCCGACAAGAAATTTTGCATGTCATAATTGGTCTCTAAAGTTGACATTGCCACCTGCAAATTCCACACTGGATCTTAAGATATGAATTGAATGGGTGCGGCAGCTGTATGTTATTGGTGCAACCACTTGACTGACTTATATCTCCCATCCACATCTGCAATAGCTAGTAGCAATGATACGACACTAATATATTGAGGAATAATCACATATTGTAGGCAATACTGACTAAGCATAAGACGGTTATCTTCACCCAATACAATACTACAATCTCTGTAATACACCAGACTGAAATAGCTGGGACAAATCACGCCACACCGAAATCTAAATCTGGGAACTAAAAATCATCATAACCCGAACTGAAAATCTGCAATCTCCAACAATGTCACTGATATAACAATTTGCTTGCCAATCCAAATCAAACAACCACCAACAATGAGCCCAAGTGTGATCCCTGAGTGCAACCATCTCCGATGAGCGAGAGGGTTTTTGTCCTCAAGCTCATAATGGAAACCGAAAGGTTTCGTCCTCCAATCACCAACACCAAAGGGGTTTTCATCCCTGAATGCTAAAGAACTCCAAATCTAGAAGAAATAGTGAAAAATGACATAATTTGATAATCAGACGATTTGCTTGATGCCTTTGCCTTTCTTTTATAGTTGTTTTTTTCGGGCCCTTCATTATTTTATTTTCCCTCCAAGTATTTAAAAATACTCTTTGAATTACAGCGGTAGGTCCCCTTTAGAATTACAATTGAATAAAGTGTTAAAAACGCTTTTAAAACATTACATTGGACATATAATAATATAAAGTGATTGGGCCCAATATTATTAATTTTTAATTCTAAAAAAAGGGACATGACATGTGCATTCTCCCAAGCAATCTTGTTATCCATGATTAATGTTGATCACACAATATATGAAAAAATAGAACTATTCCAATTATTTCCTATGGGTTGTAATTTTAATATTCTTGCACTAATATATTTGGCGATTACAAATATTTGGTATATTATTACATATGACAATATCAACAGATGAAAAAGAATTTTGGTTAGACTCAAAAGTATAACCATTAGATATATCATGTTGGACCATATGAAGCTCAAAAAACAAGATACTAGCTGAAAGTAAATAATAAACACACCACCAAAAGAGTCTAGCTAGTATGGAGTGAAACCAAGCTAGGTAAACCCTAAAATTGTTGACACAATAATGTTCTATATTAAAAATTACAAATAAGCTTGAGAAAATAAGGCATCTCACCATAGAGGATACAAATGATAAAGCAATGAAGGCAAATGTTTCCCATTATACCAATCACATGATTGACCAACCTCCACATCATCAATCACTATGAAATAATGAATACAAGGTGTTATGATATCCATGAGAGTGTTATGTCCTCTTCTCACGATTAGATCCATGGAGAAGACCTCTAGCCTATTCCATTTCCTATAGGCTAAAGGATTGAGCAAGGGAAATAAAAATAATAATATTTTAAGTGGGCCCAATCACCTTATTTTCAAAAGGGCAACTTAAATATTATTTTAGGTCCTATCTAATATTTAATAACTGTGTTTTTAACACTTTATTCAATGTGTAATGCAAAAATGGCCTTTGGATGTAATTTTAAAATACTTTTCAATACTTGGAGGGAAAAGTAAATTAAAATAAAATAGAGGGCCCAAAGTGGGGCACCTATAAGGTCAAAGCAAATCATCCAATTTTTTCATTTCATTATTCCTTCCAATTTGGAGTTTGAAGCATTCAAGGAGAAAAACCCTTGATGTGGGAGATCTAGAGGACAAAAACCTCTTGGTTTCCAAATTTAGATTTGAGGACGAAAACCCTCTCACCCATTAGAGGTGATTCCATCCAAGGATCACCATTGTGCTGATTTGTTGAATATTGATTGAGGATTTGCAGTCATTTTCAGTTTTCTATAGTGCCACTACAATGTCGCTACAGTGGCATTATAGTACATATGTGCTAATTATTTTATTATTGGTTGTCATTTGATGTTTCCATCCATTTAATTCATGTTTCCAGCTCTCATAATGGCTGCGCCCAACATTTGATCATTGTTTCCAGCCATATTTATTATTTAATTTAGTTGTTGTTGTGGGTCATATCAACTATTGGATCTGCTGTATTTTGGTGTTTTCCACCCATCATTATCAAGGTGCCTAGGGTTTAAAGCGTTGTTGCCGTTCGTAAGGTATTCCAGCCATCTCAATCAGTTGTAATTCATGTTTCCTGCCATTTGGAACATCATTTTCCTTCATGCCAGCTAGCCGCAGCCCTTGACAGAAGATTTCAACATTTTATCTTGGAGCACAGCATTGTTGGTAGTTCTTTTGGTGCTCTAGCCCCCGTACATTTCAGTCGCTGCACTTTGGAGGTTATTTTGGCATCTGTACAGCTGTACAATATGATTGTATGCTGAAACTTGAATAGTGTTGTCATTTTGTAATTGCTGGTAACTTCTGATTAAGTTGCGAGTTGCTGATATAATTGAAATTGTTGATAATTTCAGGGAGTTTGCATAAAATATTTGGGTGCATTAATTCAAGTGTAAGGTTCACCAATATTCTGATTTTTAGTTATCATAGATCAGACCTAAGCATAATAATTATCCTAGAGTTTATATCTATTGTTCATGAAAAATCAACTATCACACTTGAGCATTTTAGCACATAAAATTCAGATCTGCTGTTGTAACTAATTAATATTGCATTTGAGCGTGTAGATCAGCTTGTGAGGGTTTAAATTTGTTGTACATTTGATTGACAAGGGTTTGCAATTATCATATATTTCTGATCAGCATTAATTTCAATAGGGTTTTGGTATCTACAATTAGGCATTTGGTATTTGTTCATCATTTCAGCTTGCACATTGTTTGAAATTTCATCTATTTCCTAAGGTTGTCTGATTGGAGACATTACAGAGAGAGTGGCCAACACTAAGGGCACCTAAATAAGTGATATTGGTAGGCCACAAAGAATGTCTCCTAAAAACTCTCCTAACAGTAAAGGTCAACAATCATCCAATATTAGAAAGTAAACTAGTAATACAAATTTAGTCAAGTCTTTTTTAATGAGGATAGGAAGAGGATGGGGAGGGGTATTGACCATCTAAATCTAGGAACAGCAGGTCTGCAAAATTTAGAATGAAAAACAGATGAAAATACTTCACTTGTGCGTGGAAGACATGGTGTCATCAATGTATCACCATTTGTATGGGAAACTATAGCCTCCAAGGAGTACTTAACATTTCCAACCACTACAATAGAAACAATGAGGTGTTAAATATAGTAGTCAGTCAAATTACTAACAAAACCCAACACCTGAAGGTAGCTGCATCTAGGAGGCAAAGAGCCAAGACTCCCTAGACCCCTGTACAAGCAATAGTATCTCCCACAAATCTCTTTAATGAGGGGGTACTGAAATATAAAGTGCTCCTGTCTCTCCTATAACCTCCAAGAATGCCAATCAAACTCAATCAATCATGCAGTGAAAACAGAATATAAGTACAAAGCTTATTTCCTAATGTCAAACCAACTATTTGAAATACATATTTCATAAAGAACAAGCCTAAAAGATACTTGAAGGAAACAAGTATTACTCTTTGTTCATGCCTATATACTAGTAGAACTACAAGGTGCTTCATTAACACCTAGCCTTGCTTATATAGCTAGATGAGCTTACGTTTCATTGCCCTTATTTGTCCTGTTTCAGTTATATTTCCCTTCTTTCACAACACCATGAGAAGTCTTATAATTTTATGCTGGACATTCGCAGTATGAATTATATATTTTACCTCAAGATAGCTGGTAGCATGTGATAAGTATCTCCCACCAAATATACAGTGGTACCACGTGCACGAGCTTCAAGATCTAAGAGAGAATCCTGCTTAACAAAGTATGATACATCCGCAATATGAACTCCAACCTACAAACAAATAAATTGATATATCCATAAATGCAACAAAGAGAGAAGAAACATCTCAAGACAAATACAACAACAAGCATCCAATAACGGAAAATAAGAAAACGCCAAAAGTTAATGGATTAGAAAGAAATGCCTTCAATTTCTTTGTTTGAAAAGGATTTAGGATCATGAATACACATGATCGAGACTCATTAAATAGGATTAACAGCTTAAGAAAAATAATTCCATGGATATGCTAAGATTACTAAGAACATACTAATACATCTTCACAACATAAAGAACTATGGAATCCAAAACCACAAACACACAATTTGAGAGTAACAAACCTACCTTGATACCATGGGTGTTATTATGATGTATTTAGAAGCCATGATTACCATTAGAAAATGAGATGAAAGACCATTGTCTGCGTTGAATATTGAAAGCATAAACTATATATATAGTAGAATTTATCAATTATTTCCTCATTTTATAACTTTCATAAACTGATGCATTATTAATCACCTCAATTATTAGTTAGTTTGACCAATATAAATTTGAAGTTGACACTAGGCTATCTAGCAACTCTTTAGTCAAATTCAATGAGTCTTCCATCATTTTTCAATAAATATTAGTACTATGAAAAGTTTTATAACCACTAGTTTACCTAATAGGTTTGTGAGGAAGTATACCCAGTCATACAAGAAAAGATCATATAACTTACAACTAAGCTAGGTCAATTGTGTCATGTCCCCTTTTCAAAATTAGAGCCATGGAGAAGACCTCTAGCCTATCCTCATTTCTCATAGGCTAAGGGAAAAAGCAAGGGAAAGGATTAATAATATTATTTTAAGTTGGGCCTAGTAATTTTATACTTAAGGAGCAACTTAATAATATTTTCTTATTTAAAATGTGTTTTCAAGAACTTAATAATAAAAAATATTTTTAAATACTTTTGGAGTGAAATTTCATTTCTTGGGCCCAAATTTGAGAGCTTTAAAAAGGGGCACTTAGATTCATTGTGGACCATCTTGTCTTCAATTTGCAATTCAACTTCTAGAATTTAACCTTTGTGTTCAATTTTCCCATCCGGGGACCAAATCCCTTGGTTGTTCGGAGATCTTGTAGGACGAAACCCTCTTGGATTTCTAGCATTGGATTTGGGGACAAAAACCCTCATCTCCAACATTAGCAATTCCATTCGAGGATTGCATGTGACCTGAATTTGGTGATCTTCATGCGAATTTTTAGGTTTGGAGCGATTAGATTTGCAAGTAAATGTTGTGTCCATGATTTAAAGAGATTTGTTGCTGTTTTTTGGAGTTATCTACTACTATTCACCATCATTTATTGCATGTTATTTTGCTGAGTTTTAGGCATCATCATTTTGGAGAGGTTATGTAATATTTTTGAAGGGTGATTGAACAACTTATTGCTGCAACCTGCATTTTCAGTCATTTATATTGGAGGACCATCATTGTGGAGGTCAAATCTTGCAACCTTAATTGTTGTTTCAGTTGTTTCCAGCCACCAAACCCCAACCACAACTATACAATTTCCCGCCACAGACCTACCAGTCCAGCAGCCATCTGTACCAGCATTCTAGGGTTTAATCAGCCATACCTTCAACATTTTCAGTCATATTATCATTTAGGTATGTTGTATAACATCTTGTGAGTGGATTTGATCATTATTGTAATTCTGAAAATTGTTTCTAGTTTAGCATATCAATGTTTCCAGCTGCTACAATTGAATAAAAATCAGATCTGGAGTTTCTATATTGGTGTTTCCATGTTTATTACTGCTGTCATAACTTATCCAGCAATATTTATTTAGTTCTTCTTTCAAATTTGGTCAATTTCAGCGCATAAGGGTTTGAAAAGTTAATTTCCAGCCACTTCTTGTTGTGATCAACATTTTGTCTAATTTTCAGTTTGGTGTTTTAGTTTCATTTTGTTTACAACATTCAAAAAAAAATTTAAAAACAAATATTTCATAAAAATTCAAATTGGGGACATTACAAATTGTAATCAAATATGTAGTGCCATCAAAAGTAATTTCAATGATATCCAAAAATTTATGCACCCAAAACCCTAAACAACAATCATTTAATATTTTTTATGTGTGTTTGACAAGTCACAGCCAAGCATAAAATGTTTTCTACATACAGATATCAGATTGAGAACATTTTTTGTACACCTCTCTTAGCAAACAATCACAACCGATTTCTTCTAGAAGCCTCGGAAAAATATTGCCCATATCTCTATCTCAAATCGTTAAGCAAAATATATGTCTATTGCATTGATTTAGTGGTTCATTTCCTTCCACCGTCATTGCTGCCCTGTAAACAATAGAAAAGAAAGAAAACACAATAAACCAAGACAAATTAATGCCCACCCGTATTTCCTCATGAATCATTTGTTTTAGGGTTTGTAAGTGATAATGCAACTTTTTATATTTTTATCATTATTACTTTCTCTATATTACAATGCCCTTTATAACATTTTAGCTTTATATATATTCACATATGTTCTACTTTAGCTTTGTGTGTGTGTGTGTGTATAGTTTTATGTATAGATATCTTAAGTACATTAGTTTACAATATTTCAAATTTGTAATATTTGTGGTAGTTTTGTTCAGCATATGTATGATATGTGGTATTCAATACCTGTTTTTATGCTGTAAATATGTATATATTTATGATTTTTATATTTTTTTTGTATGGGCATACCCAAAACATACCCAGCCCCAGAAATAAATTTCCATACTAGCATACCAAACCCACACACCCATTCCCGATTCCAATTCGGCAACTTAGATTAATTATAATCTATAGTCATTATGAAGAGTCAAGACTATGCCTGAATAGTAGGCAAGTTAACATAAACAATAGTTCCAACGAATGTTTTACAATCTACATGGAATGCTATCATGTCAAAAAATTACTTTGTAGCTAGCTTGGTTCAGCTCATAATTTTTCTTAATATATAAAGATAAGAACTTTCTTAGGGAATCCTAAATGTAACATGTGTAAAACAGATACCTGTATGATAGAGATTTTTTTGCTTGCATAATCCTATTAAAAGGAATATTTTTAAAAATTGAAGTTCAATCAAGCAACAAAGTTTAAGAACACAATTTATACCTCGAGAAAATTGTTGGACAACTCACAAATTGAAAGAACATCATCTACATCCTTACTTCCAGGAGGATCAATGCTGCAACCAAAAGAAGCACCCTATAATTAGTTTCAGAACTGAACCTCTAAAAAGAAAAACAACAGAGTATTAACATGCACATTCACTTATGTCCAGCTTGCTTGACTGAGTGATAAAGTTAGCGCTATCACAATGACCACCTGGGTTCAAGTTTCCCTGCATACTGCTGTGCATGCTCCTCATGTTACTACAAATTTAGAAAGTTCAAAGTTTGTGCACTCCCACCTAGGAATTGGGCCCCCATCTGTGTCTGACATTATCGAGTGAGGGACCCCCATCAATCCTCATTGACCAATTGACAAAAAAAAATGCATATTCACTTAATTATAATGTCAATAGAAAGTAAATTCTATAAAATATCTCAAGCAAATATGAAAGTAATAACCTTGAATTAAAAACCAAATATGAATGAATACATACCCTTTAGTCATGGAGTTGGAACCCAAAGTTCTAACATTAACAACTTAAATCCTTAATATTTTCTTGTGCCAACAATATACCTCAGACTATGGTATCATCCTTAATCTTTTGGCAACAGAAATCATGTATTTTTATTAAAATACAATAGATATGCTCATAGCTACTTGTTACATAGCAAATCACCCCCTATTACTGTTAAAATTTCCAACACATGGTAGGCAGATTCTACACAGAAAATTAAACCCTAAACACCAGGAAACTTAAACTTGATAACTCCTATAAAATTGCTGATTCTGAATACAAGAATCTACAAACCCATGACACTGAAAGGCAAACAATGAATACACAGTATTGAAGTCTCAAACCTGCAACTGTCTTCTCTTTAAATCTGAAAGAAATATACTGTACTAGCTCAAGACTGGAAAAAATTAATCACTTACTCCCCTACTTTTCTTTTATGGATGAAGAAGGGTAGGAACTGAAAACGTACCCTACCTTGCATGAAACAAACTGCCTGAAAACTGGAAGTTTCCTAACTTACACACTTCAACTGAAAATAGAATTGAAGCTGAAGATGGTGCCTAGAAAAATCTGAAAAAGCAGACTGTTAAATACAAAATAGAAAAAGGCAAAAAACAAGAGTAAATGTAGACTTCTATATCTGGAACACTATGCATGTTGTTTATTGGCAATGTGGTGTTTCACACAGACATAGAGTAAACAGAAATATACAGCAATAACTATAAAACATACGATTCATACCAGAATTGCACAGGATAAAGCATTGTTCCATTCATTGAATATACCGGTATTACGCTACAATGTCACAATGTTGCCTCTACATTGGAATGATGATACATATATAGGTTGTCTAACAGTTGCCAACTGTCGCCGACACTGGTCGGGAGTAACTACTCGCCGATACCAACTAACCAACATATTTACCGATACAACAAGTTTGGCGACAATGCTGAAGTAGGAGCTGTGTAAAAGTAGAACCAACACATTCGGAACACCTGCCAGTAGACCAACCAACTAAGGAACCCAATCTGATAGCACACTGAATGCTGTGAATGTTGCACCCCATTGCTCATTGAATCAAGATAGTACTGGTTTGATTGGGGTTTGGGGGCAACGCCCCCAATGGGATCAAGGGGCAGTGCCCCTTGCGGGGGTTTGGGGGCAGCGCCCCCAACAGGGGTCTGGGGGCAGCGCCCCCATAGGGGTCGAAGGGCAGTGCCACTGCAGCCAAGCCCAAAATAAGACTTTCAAAACCATTCGGACCTTCATGACGCATATCATTTTTCTCTAGATGCTTGACAAAATCCAACACTCATCTGCAGTCCAAAAACTCGTCCAAAAATTCATACGGTCGGCTGAGAACAAGAAGAATACACTTCATGCGGTAAATAGAAACCCAAACTCGTACGACAGTTAGGAGACAACACTTCGCACGACAAGCAGATTTTTTTTTAAATTAGCTGGGTCATACGATCCTCAGTCGTACGGTCTGAGGTCGTACAATCTCAGTCGTACGGCTGAGGTTTGAGTCGTACTTACTCTTTTTTTTCTTCGATTTTTTCAATCTAATTTTTCCACTTTTTCCAATTTTCCATCCATAGCAAACTGAATCGAGTTTTTCTAGTTTTCTTCGGTGGGGTCCACATTTTGTCTACCTCTTGGATTGTAACAATTTCTTGCGGTGTAATCTGTCCCGTGATATTTTTCCCTTTTTTCGAATTTTACTGTGGGGGTGATTTGCCAGTACGACAAATAGCCATATCCTCCAATTTAAATATTTTAACTTCATTCATCGGAGACATACCTTTATTGATTTTGTAATCGTCGGCAGGGTCGGGTGCCTTTATTGGGATTGGAACTGTTGTCTTCGGAAAAAATAAACTATCTGACTTTTGAACATCATTTTTTCTCTGTTGATTGTCACCGATCGCCAAAACATTGCAAGTCGACGGAAATACTCTATAGTCCTTATTCTTTCTGTATGGTCTCTTTCTGATCGGTGTTTTCAATACTGGGTTCCCATAGTTCCATCACCCCGATTCACCTTGCTTGCCCATAGCTCTTCATACATGATCATCTTGTCTAATTCAAATTTATGTGCAAGTGTATCATCTATCTTGGCTTCACCCTCTGTATATTCTTTCTGTGCCTCTCCTAGTCGACTTGTCTGTTCTGGTCGACTTGTTTCTGCCACTAGTTGCTCTATCAGTTCTGGCTGATTATTACCTTCCTTCCCTTTGTCACTCATTACTGGTTCCCTCTTGCCAGGTGGTCGAGTGTTTGTCAATCCATCCAGTGCTTCATTCATCAGCAATGTTTCACTAGGCCCAATATTGCCGAGTGTTTCACTAGTTGCCCAAGAGCATTCGCCACTTCCTCTTATTGAAATCATGTTACACTCCAGTTGAAAGAATTCATAGTCTTCCATCTACCAGTGGAAGAGCCCACTAAAAGAATTAGTTTCATCCTCAGAACATTCTTGCAGTTTTAATACTCCTTCCTCATCAGGTTCTATTGGTCCTCTGCCAATTGACTCCCCTTCGTCCGTATCGGAGTCTGATGCCAACTCTTCACTTACAGCCTATGTTCTTAGGTCTATGACGATCTTCTTACCCTTGTTTTCTATCAACAAGGTGTTCTTTTTCCAGTTGTGGTTGGCCTTGGCGGCTATCAGCCACCCTCGGCCAAGTAATGCATCGTACGACACATTATGTGCTGTTATGACTACAAAGTTTAACAGAAAGGGTTGGGTGCCAATCTTCACTTTTTGAGCCATTAGCATTCCCAGTGCTTTAATTTCATGCTAGTCTGCTCCCACTAACTAGAAATTTTGTGGCCATAAAGTAGGTTTTCCCAGGCACTTCCATGTATCTTCTGTCAACACATTCACTCTGGATCCTCCATCGATTATTGTGTTTGTCAGGTAGCATCCACCGATTGACATGTGTACGACGGCTGGACTCTTCCCATTGTTAACTGCCAACAGCCTCGAGTCGATGACTTGTTCTCCCTTCGACAGTGGCTCCACTATGACATCATCATCTTTTGTTTCCCTGCTTGGGTTTCCTTCCATCGCCTTAGAAATTGTCATCCTCAATTGTGGCATGCTTTGTAGGAGATCTGCCATCCTGATGGATACAATGGTCTGCAACGCCTGATTTACAATATTCTTGTCTGACTCCGATCGTAGGATGGTTTTTTTTTGTTCTTCCCTTCTGTTTCCATCGCCATGTCCACTTCTTTTCTGGCATCCCGAAGTCTCTCCTCGGTTCTGGGGTCTGGATAAGTGGCCTATTTTCATTGTGCTCGAGTGACAGCAAGGATCTCTTCATCATTTTCCTCGACATTGATAAGGTTCACCCCTTTCTGTTTTGGGCAATCTTTTTCTTCATGGTCTCCGGGCCCACACCACTTGCATAATGCATTTATTTTGTTCTGATTGTTGTTCGGGCATTCCCTTGCAAAGTGCCCCCATTCGTTGCATTGCCGGCACTGTATCATGGGCCTCCCTTTACCATCGTACTGTATCTTGCTTCTCGGTCTTCTATTACTTCGGTAACCCCCCGAGGATGCATTGCTATTGTACTAGGGCTTCGGTGGTGTGGTTGGCGAAGTCGACTGCTCTCCTTGTGTGAAGAGTACTTGTGTACTCCTTGCTTTTAGGTTAAATGGGCATTCCTTGATGGAATGTCCCATCACTTGGCAGATATCACAAAACAATTTTTTCAAACAGTTTGCCTTTGTGTGACCTTCCTCCTTGCAATCAGTACACCACAATTCTCTGGCTTCCCTTGTACTCTCCTTGTCGGCCTTCAATTCTTTCATCATTCTCATCATGTCCTTCCTGAGTGCTTGCACGGTCTTGGACTCACTGTCGCTGTTGTCGTCCATACTCTCCTCGTCGTCCGTCTTCCTTTTTCCTCAGAAGGATGTTTTGTTTTCACTCTCTATATCCATCGCTCGATTGTACGCTTCATCGTACGACGATGGAGGCACGACTTTCATTTTCTTCCTCAGCGATGGGCGCAACCCTTCGATGAACCATTGCTTCTTCAGCCCGTCAGCCGATTGAGTCTCTAGTTTTCCCAACAATTCTTTCAGTCTCCGGTTGTAGGTTCGCACATTCTCGTGCTTCCCTTGCTTCATACTGTAGATCTCTACTACAATTTCACTGTCATCCCTCAGGAGTTTGAATTCATCTTGGAATGCCTTCTTGAGTGATCTCCATGATGCCCTGTGTACTTGGCCCAACTCTGTGTACCAGTTGATGCCACTATCTCTCAGTGTCGCTGGAAATGCTTTCAGCCAGTAGTCCACATCATCTTGCCCATTGGCTATCCAAATCGTCTCACACATCATGCAGTGCCGTACTGGATCTTCTGACCCATTCCCCGTAAATTTTGGCAGCTTTTGCCTCTCAGCTGGCAAAGTCACCATCCTTCCCCGATGCCCTCCTTGTGAGTTAGACCTGACTGGACTAGTTCTCTCACAATGTCCCGGTGCGTCACTTGCACTCTCGGCCACGTTCGAGTCTTCCTCGCGTCCTCTGTCAACGACCTCTACACCTCAAGTCTCCTCGGGTTCGTTCCAATACTCCTTCTGTCCTAGGGTCTTAGACTCAGATCTTCCAACTCTCGGCCCTTCGTACAAAATTGACAATGCTACAATACGGCATATACTATCTTCAAGCTCTTCTGTCAATTTCTTTCCATTTTCTTTTTCTCTGTTTGTTGCTGGTGTTCTGAAGTCTTGTTCATCAACTCCCTCGTTGTGAAACTCGGTATTGTCTTGATTTATTTCTTCATGTTCATTCCCTTTTTCAATAATTTGTTTCAACCTTTTTCTACGTTCTTCTTGTTCTCTTAATCTTAGTGATCTTCTCAATATTTCTTCCAGTGTTCCTTGCCCAACTAGTATTTTATTCTTATCCTTATTAAGCTATATGGGCATTAATTATGCTTACACCTGTCAGTTGTACGGCATGCGATGGCGATTGGCATCGTGCTCTTCCTCCTCCTGTTTCATATGCTCCTCATACCTCCTGAGTACTTGTTGCCGTCGTAATTCCCTATCTCTTTCTTCTCGGAGGTCTTGGAGAGTTATCAGATTCCTTGCCATGAGTCGAGGGATGCGATTCAGGAGGTTATCCACTTCACTATTGACGCACAAGTTTTCTTCAATAATTTCCTCCGGAACCTCCCTACGGATGGATTCGTTCCTTACGTACTGCCCGACTGACAACAACCATAGGTTTACAAATTCTTGCGTTAAATCATCTTCTCGGCTCCTTGGTTCATTCTCTTCCCTGTCACTTCTCTCACGTTCTTCTTGAATTTCTTGTTATATTATTTCTACTTGTCTTCTATTTTGTAATTCCTCGTCGGTGTGGATCGGTTGCCCCATTATGCTGCCATCTTCATTGTGTTTTTCTTGACCCGACAGTTTGCTCTCCCTGATACCACTTGTCCGATGGTCTCCGACAACTCAACTTGTCATCGACAGCCAACTTGTCATCCGATGGTCTCCAATGTCTCAACTTGTCATCGACAGCCAACTTGTCATCCGATGGTCTCCGACGACTCAACTTGTCAGCGACTGTCACACTCGACCCGTTTCCGAACAGGCAACAGCGCCAAATGTTTATTGGCAATGTGGTGTTTCACACAGACATAGAGTAAACAGAAATATATAGCAATAACTATAAAACATATGATTCATACTAGAATTGCACAGGATAGAGCATTGTTCCATTCATTGAATATACTAGTATTACGCTACAATGTCACAATGCTACCTCTACATTGGAATGACGATACATATATAGGTTGTCTAACAGTTGCCAACTATTGCCGACACCAGTCGGGAGTAACTACTCGCCGACACCAACTAACCAACATATTTACCGATACAACAACATAACAAATATAATTTCCGCCTAACACATGTTGGAGGCAAGCATGCAAACTTAAACTTCTATATCTGAAAAGCATTCTAATTCTGGACGAGGATGAGGCTAGCACATGGATGCACGCATGCACCATCTCCTACATAACCAGGTGCTAATATCTTCATCCATATGTCCTTTCTATGTTGATCTCTCAGCTGCACAGATCTGGATCTGCTGATGTACACTGCTGCTGAAGCGTGCCTCTGCTGAGAACACAGACTGAACAACTAGGTAAAAATTCTAATAGTTACACCTGCATTAAAGTGTGATGAAACGAAGAATGAAAAAAAGAATCATAATGTCCACAAATGACCAAAGTAAATTTAGAGTGACTTAAAATTGCACCAAGATATGATAGCTAATTAGAGGAGCTTCAAGAAAACACCATCAACTAAAACCAAGTACCTAAAACTAAATTTAAGAAGTAATTGAACAAAAAGGAGCAGGAATAGACCAAATGTAATGTCCCCAATTTTCCTACGCCTAGGGAATAATAATTATTTTAATTATTTAATGTTACCTCGCAAAAAGTTGCTAAGTTTAAGGGTAATATTAAATAATTATATTAAAAGGTTATAAAGTGACTTATTTTAATGTCAATCAATAAAGTCACTTTATAATATTAAATTAAGTGTTTTAGGCGGGGAAAATTAAAAAGGTCCTTTGAGAGAAGTAATACGAAGAGTCAAAAGGAAATAATATTATTTTCCTCTCAAAAGGTTATAAAAGGACATTGTGAGCTCATTTGGAGACATGCTTAGAATTTGTATTGTTATTCTGTTGGATTGAACCTGCGTGTTCTTCCTTATTTCCTCCTCCTTGTGGACGGAAACCCACTCGAAGAAGATCAATTTCGGTAGTGAGATATCTACCCTAGCTGGTAATGGTGGTTTCTACCTCAGGAAACCAATGGAGCTAATCAGAGTTTAGGGAGATTGTGTTGTGTTTGCATTTGCCCTTTTAGTAGAAAATCGTTGAAAATCAGTTTTGAGATCGTAGAGAATAATCTTGACTCTTCATTTTGTAATTTCTGTGAGACTCATATTTTTCCGTACTCTTCATGTCCGTACTTGCATTCTTTTAAGAAATCTGAAATTTAAAAAATAAAGAAGAGTTTTGATTTGGATTCTTTTTGCATTGACTTCTTATTGGCTACGCGATCATTTTGTGGGTGAATTTGAGAGTTTAAAATAAAGACTGAATTTTATATGATCATCCGTACATTTTATGGCCGTACAAGCTGAAATGTTTCTGGTGATCGATTTGAAATGTTAAGACTTTCTTGGCAATTGTCTGTGACTGCAATTTGATTTATATGCTCAGACAATCATCTTGGATCATTTTGATACACCTTAGACTTGATTTTGAAATTGTTCCAAACTCTTCCGTACTTTGCATAGCCGTACAGCTGATAGCTCAATTTGGAGATTTCCAGTGATATTGAAGTTTGAATGCTCTAAGCAATTGCTGGTCTTTTTGTATGGCTAAATAGATGCCTTTAAGACAAATTTGAGGAGTTCTAAAGTAGTAAATAAGTTATGATGATCATCCGTACCATGGGAGGCCGTACATGCTGAAAACTCACGTTGAAGCTGATCAGAATTTATTCTTGTTCTTTTTGCATTCTATTTTGGTTGCATTGTGATTGGAAAGCTGAGGTGATTCCATTTAGATTCTTTCTGCAGTGACTGGTGAAGTTAAAAGTTAAGAGCTTGACTGTCGTACCATATGGATTGTACGGCTCTGTCCTGAATGTCTTGTTTGTTGTGGGTTGTATTGATAATATTTCAGTGAATGGACTGCTCAGAACTGATATTGGGGTCAGATTAAATAGTGTTGCATCAGAGTTTGGGCTTCTAGTGGGGTGTATTGATTTATGTGATTTTTTAGATGCTCTCATGGCTGCCGTACAGTGTCATATCAGTCAGCAAATACAGGTTTAATCACTGTTGTGTCATGTGCATTCAGTCCATAGGGAGATGCATATCAAGTTTCTTGGATGTTGTAACAAGGAAGAGAGATATATCATGTTGTGAAGCATCATATATTGAAGACTCTATATGCAGGGGCAGACAGAGATAATATCCTCTGAATTGCAGCAGTGAGGATCAATAGTGTATTGACATTGGTGCTATCTAAACTTCAAGTTTCTGCAGGGTATTATCCTCTTTCTCTTACAAGGATTTCTTATCATATTCCAAATCACGACTATTGGCCAGCATTGTACTTGCTATAATTGTAATCTTTATTTTTTGAATCACATTAAGTCCCTTGGATGGTTTACCCCCAGTGTGGAAGGAAATAACATTTCAGAACACATTGTAACCCCTGGATGGTTCTACCGCCAGTGAGGATAAAGAACTCTTTTTCTTTCTTTCTACCCACTTGACAAGTGGTGAATTCCCACTGAACAAGTGGATGACTTTGTAATCTTTTCATGCTCATTTCATACCCACTGATGAAGTGGTGAATTCCCACGATACATGGATGCCCGCCGCAGCGGATGAATTGAAGATTCTTGTTGCCTTGTTAGCCAACATCACCGTATGCTCTCACCTTGCCCAATCAAGGATCTGGTTGATCAGAAAGTGTGAGGCAATTAGTTGTTTATGCTAGCACTGTTCATATCATTGTATATAATTTTGGAAAAAAATTGGGGTAGCATCTTACAGTGGTATCAGATCTCTCAGTTATCCTGCCAGCCTGTTGGGTAATTGATCTTGTTGCAGTTTGTCAAAGCCAGATCAGATTTTCAGTTGGGCAGCATGACTTTTGTTTGTCAGCCATTAAAAGTTTTGTTGAAATTAGTGGAGCAAAACCAGTTTTCCATTGAAGAGGGATTTGAAGGATGGTGCAAAGAACAAGACGCCATCTCAGATTTACAAGAGAAGCTAAAGTTTGTTGGTAGGACACTGGAACATTTACCTCTATCTAAAGAAGTTCCTAGAAATTTGGATGAAGCAGAGGGTTGTCTATGTAAGATTGACCAATCACCTTCTCAGGCAGTGCGTAAAGCTTTGGCTCCTTTGGTGTGTTTGTTGGTCAAGCCAGAGTTGATGAGACATCATGACGAAGAGATAAGGCTTGCAACTGTCACTTGCATTAGTGAAGTTGCAAGGATTTCAGCTCCTAAGGCACCCTATGATGATGATACTATGAAATTCATATTTCAGCTGATGGAGTTTCCAAGGGCTGCATGATGTAAAAAGTCCTACCTTTGGTCAAAGGGTGAAAATCTTGGAAATTATGGCAAAGATTAAGTTAAGTTAATTGATGATTGATTTAAGGTGCAATGAATTGATCCTCCTGATGTTTGAATACTTCATTTCTAGAATCAGGAAACATCATTCAGATAAGGTTAAAAAGAGCATGCTCAGCATCATGTCCCTGATTTTAGATGAAGGAGATGAGGTTTGCCCACAGTTGCAATCGGATTTGTTGGTCATTTGGAGGAAAGAAAAACATGTATCCTCTGCAGCTTATGATTTCACATCCAAACTACTGGAGCTGAAGATTGAGAAGTTCAAGGATCAGCTAGCTACAAAAGAGTTAATCTCTTTTGGTATACAAGTTCCTCATTCTTTGCAAATGGATAGCATGTCATTATCAAATAGATCAGCTGAGTGGGATGATGAGTCTTCATGTGGTGTAACGGATATTCAAAACGTTGAAAGTCCTATGGCAAGTGTGGTGGAAATGTGTTGGAGTTTCCTTGATGAAGTCAATGAAGACCTGAAAGCTGAAAGAATGGACTTTGCAAGTCCTAAATTTGATGAGGAGCTTAATAACTATGAGGATGCCAATTCTCTAGAAACAGAAGTAAGAATGATTGATGGGATGTTAGAAGGAAAATTATCGAGTGACCTTAAGATTGTTGCAGCTGAATGTCTTGAAGGGTTTGAAAGAAGTAGAGTTGCAGCAGTTGAGGAATTTGAAGCTGCTGAAACTTCTGGGACAGCACTAAACATGGATCATCAAGATCAATCTAGTAATAGCAATTCCAATTTTGAGTGGGATTTTCCCATACAAGAACCACAGTTTGACTTCTCAGATGACTCAGAAGAAGAGCATGTTAATGATATGGGTAGCAATGGAATGGATTCTTTGGATGATCATGTTGGTTCTTCACCAACACATGATGAAAAATCAGACTATGGCAGCCAAGGACAGTTGGAACAAAAGTCCTTAGTTTGGGAAGTCTTGCAAGATCAAATGATGGTGAAGGAAGATACAATAATTCAAGTATTGTCAAGATTGGATAGCATTCACAAACACCTAGAAGACCTCTTTTGGACAGCCCAAAAAGAGAAAAGACAAAAAGGAATGGGACATGGTATCTTTCATACACATTTACATCCTTTCAAAGAAGCTTTGGAGTTGATAAAGAAAGACTATTTACAATTGGTTGGAGATAGAGATAGGGCTATCCAATTTGTGAAAGATCAAGATAGAGAGATTGCCGATCTTTGTCTACTTTTGAATAGGCATAATCACACCTTGCATAATTCAGAAAATCAGTCCCTTATAACAGCTATTCCTAGGCTACAAAATGACAAGGCAAATGGAGTAGGAATTGAACAAGTTGAGGAGAGGATTGAAGAATCATATAATAAGGAACCTTGCAAGCTTATGACATTCAGTGATGAAGACTTATTTGAGACACTTCCCACCCAAATCATTGGGGAAGAAGATGAGACAAATCAAGACTTGATGGTGTTTTCCGAAGTTCTGATTTGGGACAGCGATATTCTTCCTCATTCTTATGAGATTGTGACTCTTACACTTGGAGAAAATAAGAAGAGTCTGCAAGTGTTGGCACTCAAAGTACAAGTGTTGATTATGAAAATTTCAAAGATGATGCTCTTGTGAAGCTTGAAGACATGGCACAAGAATATGACAGGTATTCTGAATTTTATAACAGCAGTCATATTCTTTCAACCCATCATGAGGTAACAAGTTCACATAAGGATGATAGTACTATAAAGTTTCCTATAGATGGCTCTCATAACTTGGGTGTTACAAATGGAATTTGTGAGGTGAATTCAAGTCATAAGAATTCTGATTTTGTATATCAGACTTGGGATGATGTTGAAAGGACACAAACTTGGTGTGATATATGGTCACAAAGGGCCAAGGAGGCTAAGCTGGTAGCTGCCCGTGCAAGATTGCATCTTCAGCAAGTCGAAGAAACAGTTCACCGTTTCGATCAAGCAAGACAACAAGGGGAGACTTATCTTAGATCTCTTTTTCTCAAGAATGATGCCGAATATGTCATGAACAAGTCTCTTATGACAGCCAAACCCAATGAACAAATGAGTTCATATGAATCAGAAATTTCATTAATTGATCAATTGGATGGTTTAGTGAAGACCTCAAGCAAGATGAAACAATGGATAGATGAGGATAATTTTGAAGTTTCAGTTGATGTTGGTCATTTGTTTGATAATGTTGATGATCATATTGATGACACCCTTAGTGGACCAGCGATTCAGGAGTTGTCTTTGGTGGGAGTTGAAGCCATCCATAACTTGTCTTTGGTTTTGTCACCAATTGATTATGATCTGGCAACTATTTATTTGGTAATTGGTGACTTCATTTTCTTTGATTCGTCATGGGTAAGTAGCTGTATTACTTGGAATCCCATTGCACTTTCAGATTTTTTATGGTCTACACCAGCTATTCAGCTGCTTGGGAGTGTGTGGAGGCATGTTTATTTGATGGACATTGAGGATTGGATGGATCTCCTTGGTATGTATGGTCATCTTGACACCCATGATTTTATATTTGTTGCTGGCCTGAGATACTACAGCGGCAATTGGTGGCTTATAAAGTTGCTCTCTATACATACGGAAATTGGTTTTCACATCTTTTTGATGGTCTACTCATACGAATGGATGATATATGATGATTGGGTCAGGATAGATATCTACTTCTATTTTTATAGCCAGATGGACAGGTTGATATGGGATCCAGGAGGATGGTGGTCAGGGCAGTTAGTTTCCACTCTGGCATCAGGTGCTATGGCAGCTCAGTGGATTGCAGTTGCGGATTGCTTGAGGACAAGCAATCTTTGGGAAGGGAGGACTATAATGTCCCCAATTTTCCTACGCCTAGGGAATAATAATTATTTTAATTATTTAATGTTACCTGGCAAAAAGTTGCTAAGTTTAAGGGTAATATTAAATAATTATATTAAAAAGTTATAAACTGACTTATTTTAATGTCAATCAATAAAGTCACTTTATAATATTAAGTTAAGTGTTTTAGGCGGGGAAAATTAAAAAGGTCCTTTGAGAGAAGTAATACGAAGAGTCAAAAGGAAATAATATTATTTTCCTCTCAAAAGGTTATAAAAGGACATTGTGAGCTCATTTGGAGACATGCTTAGAATTTGTATTGTTATTCTGTTGGATTGAACCTGCGTGTCTTCCTTATTTCCTCCTCCTTGTGGACGGAAACCCACTCGAAGAAAATCAGTTTCGGTAGTGAGATATCTACCCTAGCTGGTAATGGTGGTTTCTACCTCAGGAAACCAATGGAGCTGATCAGAGTTTAGGGAGATTGTGTTGTGTTTGCATTTGCCCTTTTAGTAGAAAATCGTTGAAAATCAGTTTTGAGATCTTAGAGAATAATCTTGACTCTTCATTTTGTAATTTCTGTGAGACTCATATTTTTCCGTACTCTTCATGTCCGTACTTGCATTCTTTTAAGAAATCTGAAATTTAAAAAATAAAGAAGAGTTTTGATTTGGATTCTTTTTGCATTGACTTCTTATTGGCTACGCGATCATTTTGTGGGTGAATTTGAGAGTTTAAAATAAAGACTGAATTTTATATGATCATCCGTACATTTTATGGCCGTACAAGCTGAAATGTTTCTAGTGATCGATTTGAAATGTTAAGACTTTCTTGGCAATTTTCTGTGACTGCAATTTGATTTATATGCTCAGACAATCATCTTGGATCATTTTGATACACCTTAGACTTGATTTTGAAATTGTTCCAAACTCTTCCGTACTTTGCATAGCCGTACAGCTGATAGCTCAATTTGGAGATTTCCATTGATATTGAAGTTTGAATGCTCTAAGCAATTGCTAGTCTTTTTGTATGGCTAAATAGATGCCTTTAAGACAAATTTGAGGAGTTCTAAAGTAGTAAATAAGTTATGATGATCATCCGTACCATGGGAGGCCGTACATGCTGAAAACTCACGTTGAAGCTGATCAGAATTTATTCTTGTTCTTTTTGCATTCTATTTTGGTTGCATTGTGATTGGAAAGCTGAGGTGATTCCATTTAGATTCTTTCTGCAGTGACTGGTGAAGTTAAAAGTTAAGAGCTTGACTGCCGTACCATATGCATTGTACGGCTCTGTCCTGAATGTCTTGTTTGCTGTGGGTTGTATTGATAATATTTCAGTGAATGGACTGCTCAGAACTGATATTGGGGTCAGATTAAATAGTGTTGCATCAGAGTTTGGGCTTCTAGTGGGGTGTATTGATTTATGTGATTTTTTAGATGCTCTCATGGCTGCCGTACAGTGTCATATCAGTCAGCAAATAGAGATTTAATCACTGTTGTGTCATGTGCATTCAGTCCATAGGGAGATGCATATCAAGTTTCTTAGATGTTGTAACAAGGAAGAGAGATATATCATGTTGTGAAGCATCATATATTGAAGACTCTATATGCAGGGGCAGACAGAGATAATATCCTCTGAATTGCAGCAGTGAGGATCAACAGTGTATTGACATTGGTGCTATCTAAACTTCAAGTTTCTGTAGGGTATTATCCTCTTTCTCTTACAAGGATTTCTTATCATATTCCAAATCACGACTATTGGCCAGCATTGTACTTGCTATAATTGTAATCTTTATTTTTTGAATCACATTAAGTCCCCTGGATGGTTTACCGCTAGTGTGGAAGGAAATAACATTTCAGAACACATTGTAACCCCTGGATGGTTCTACCGCCAGTGAGGATAAAGAACTCTTTTTCTTTCTTTCTACCCACTTGACAAGTGGTGAATTCCCACTGAACAAGTGGATGACTTTGTAATCTTTTCATGCTCATTTCATACCCACTGATGAAGTGGTGATTTCCCACGATACGTGGATGCCCGCCGCAGCGGATGAATTGAAGATTCTTGTTGCCTTGTTAGCCAACATCACCGTATGCTCTCACCTTGCCCAATCAGGGATCTGGGTGATCAGAAAGTGTGAGGCAATTAGTTGTTTATGCTAACACTATTCATATCATTGTATATAATTTTGAAAAAAAATTGGGGTAGCATCTTACACCGAACGATTAAACCATTGGTAGGTCAGAATATACAAAAGCCATAAAATACAAGATTTGATGATGTCCTCTAGAGAATTGCCATGGCTAAAATGGCATATCCAAAACTGCCATCAGCTCATTGACTACTATCAAATGCTTGATCCCTGATTCCTCAATTTTTGTCTTGTGCAGGTTCTTCAAACATCCCTTCAAATGATATGAACCCATCTGAAGTGTCGTCATTCATTGTGCAATCCATACCTCCTATCTCACTATGAATAACTGGATCATCATTTGTTTCAACAGACACTTCTAAGACTTTATCTTCTTCAGCAAACAAGTGATATGCAATCACTTCTGGTCCTGATATGAAAGTTGTTTCTCCTTTATTATGGAAATTAACCAGTGCTTGCAAGGTAGATGGAAAATTCAACTCTTCCTCATCATTGCTTGTTGATTAAAGGGCAAAAACGAGCTTCGGAAAACCAGTCACCACTAGAATCTCCTTCCTAGAATCTTTGTCAAACACTTTAATTGTTTGACTTGGAGGAAGTCATTTAATTGTTTGACTTGGAGGAAGTCATGAGTTGCATCATGCAGAGAATCTCTGGACAATTAATAGCACCATGCTGATTTGTTGCATGGAAGGAACAAAAAGTGTTTAAGCTAACTTCAAGAGGTGCTTATAATCGAAGTCTGCCAGGTGGAGAAAGCAATCTGAAATGATTGTTTCTATTATTCCTTTGAAACTGTCCATGATATTGTTGCATAGAAACACTTTGTTGAAATTGTCTTTTCCTGTGGCTACTCAGTCACTACTTGTTGTAGGAGAGGAGCCAAATAACTTGGGACCATTTGCCTAATGGAGCCTTTCTTGATTTTTCTAGTGCTGATCAAGTCATCTTCCAACTTGATTACTCCTTCCTGAGCTTCTTCCAATTCATCAATTTCACATGTTTTGATTGAAAAGGCAATCTTTGATGAAAGGGCCATTTATAAAACAGCTCAGCAGTATTCCTAGAGATTGATTTAGAGTGGAGTTGATCCTTCCAACATGGCAACTAAAGTACACTACAAACTCTCTCATTCACTCACTATTATATTTCTTTGCATTTAATAACTATGCAAATAGAACAACAATAAGATTTTCGTAAAAGTGCGCATGGTCTCCCAATTGGTGATGTAACCTATAGTGAGATGATAGAACCATTATTCTGCTGCTCCAACCAAGCTTTCAACAAAAAGTATGATTGCAAAATTTTCATGTGAAACCCCTAGTATACCACAAGTTGTGGTGAAGGCAAGAGATATGCTCCTTTGGGGGTTAAGTCCCATAACCGTGGATCCTTGAGCCTAGTGGAAAATCATGAGGAGCTACAAGTACCAACGCACTAATATTGGATCCCCAAGGTAGACGAAGTGGAGGTGCATCATTGAGAATCTGAGATCATCACCATCATCATTGTTTGAAATAGTTCTTTAGCTAGATTTGTCATCGACAGCCAACTTGTCATCAGACGACTCAACTTGTCATCGACAGCCAACTTGTCATCCGATGGTCTCCGACAACTCAACTTGTCATCTGATGGCCTCGGATGACTCAACTTGTCATCGACTTGTTACCCGATGGCCTCGGACGACTCAACCTGTCATCGACTTGTCACCCTCGACCCGTTTTCGAACTGGCAATGGCGCCAAATGTTTACGGCAATATGGTGTGTTTCACAGAATATGGAGTAAACAGAAATAAGTAGTAGTATAGTGCATCATATGAACATAACAAAATTACTCAGAATAGACCATTGTATTCATCATTGATTCACAGGAAACATTACAATGTTCATGACAGCAACATACATATTTCATTATGATTCCAATGTCTGCATATCAACTATTGTCAAATCACCCATATCCAACTACAATGCATTGATGACTTAAATACTTATGACCAAGGTTGGTTGTGATGCCAACCGTTGGTACCGACTCCAAACTACCCAACCTGTCGGTTGGTGCCGACAACTAATTACAGCATTTGTTTACTTAAACTATTTTGCTGTCTACAAAACACACGATTTACGTGGAAACCCTTGCGGGAGAAAAGCACGGAAAAATATTGCTTATATATATATATATATATATATATATATATATATATATATAGATCTTCTTTGTAGGCACCAACCTACTTCTCTTTACAAGTCTTCTTTTGTAGGAACCAACCCACTAGAGACACCAATCCCCACTTACAGAATTTGTAGGCACCAACCCACTAGAGACACCAATGCCCACTTACAGAATTTGTAGGCACCAACCCACTGGAGACACCAATCCCCACAACTGAGCAACAACTTAACAAGAGACACCAATCTCTTCTTTGATAGGCACCAACCTATGAATCCTTTAATGCGTGATATACTTTACTTCTTCACACAAATCTGATCACAACTTCTGATTTTGAATAATGTAATTCTTTCCTTCGCAAATCAGATCTGCACACATACACCTTTCTTCCTTCACAAATTTGATTCAAATGATGCACACTCTTCTTTCACACACTGATCACATACATGGCAATGACTTCCTTCAAATCTGATCACAAATAATATCAATATATTCCTTCTATATCTGCACATATCTTTTCTTTTGTCTCTGCACAATCTTCTTCTATATCAGCATATTCTTCTTCTCTAAATCTGCATAGATCCCTCTTCTAATATGCCTTTTAATCCCTCATATGCAAATCTGTTGAGTTATTTGTAGCTTTGATCAGATAACGTATTACCAAATAGCATGATCGAATGATATACATCATCTGCATTCTAAACGGCGATTAGTAATTGTTGTCATCGGTGAAACAACTTCATTAGAAACGGTGACTGTGGGAGTCACACCTGTGATAGGCGTGACTCCTTGAGGAGTCACGTCTATCACAGATGTGACTCCTACAGTCACTAACATATATATATCAATGTCTTTGCCCAGCAATTCTATCAATCAACACAAAAATCGGAAGTGTATGAGACGTAGAAATTGCATCTGGAAAAACAAAAGACAGTAATAAATTAACTCTGCAATACAAATATCCAACCTTCAGAAAATATCCAAATCAGAGATTATAATTTTGATTTGAATTTACATGGTATCAGAGCCAAGTTAAGTAAAATCCAGGCAGAAAATCGAACTTGAGAAATTCAGATTTAATACATCCCATTTCTCAAATGGCAGCAGCAATCCGATTCAAAGACAGATTGGAAGGAGGAAATAACTTCTCATCATGGAAATTCAGAATTATGATGATATTAAAAGAAAATAAAGTTGATTCATTTATGAGAGAAAACAAAACGGAACCAGAGAATGATCCTGATAAAATGACATGGATTGAAGGAAATGACAAAGCCATGAAAATCATAGTTGATGGAGTTAGAGATCATATCATGCTGATTCTGACAAAACATGAGACTGCATATCATATGTTTAAGTCACTTGAAAGCAATTATGAAATTAATAACTCCAGCAGAACCTTAGCCCTAAAGAGAGAAATAAATCATATAAGTATGAACAAAGGAGAATCTATCAATGCATACTTTATGAGAATATCTGCACTAAGGGATCAATTATCAACACTTGCGTACCAAATTGAAAGCAAGGAACTAACACTTATTGCCCTAGATGGTCTCCCAAATTCCTGGGAGACATTTGTTCAAGGCATTAGTGCAAGGTCTAAATTTCCAAAATTTGACCGCCTAAGATCAGACTGTCTTCAAGAAGAGTCTAGACAAACAAAGAAAAGGTCAAAACAAAAAAATATAGATGAAGATCTTCATGTTCTAAATACAAACTCTCACAAGAAAGAGAAGAAACACTTCAAGAAGAGGAAAAATCATCACGGGAAAGGTTCATTCAAGAAAGACATTTCTCGCATCCAATGTTTCAGATGCGATCGATATGGACACTATGCAGTTAGATGTCCTGACAGAACCAAGCAACAAGCATCTTATGCCAAAATAAAGGAGCATGAATCCAAGAAATATGTATTCTACCCTGCACTTTCAAACCAAGTAACAAATAAATCCAACACCTGGGTTATAGATAGTGGTTCATCAAGACACATCACAGGGTTCAGGGAACTACTAGACACCATGGTAGAAGAGACTGACGAAGAAGTAACAATTGGAGATAACTTTATACATCCAGTCAAGGGTGTTGGCGCATGCACCCTCAAATAAAAGACTGGCATCTCCATCCAACTTACTGGAGTATTATTTGTCCCAGGCATCAAAAGAAATCTAGTCTCCATATCTGCACTTGAAGATAATGGATATAGGGTGACCTTTATGGATAGCAAAGTATTGGCATGGCCAAAGAATTCTACTATTAAGAAAGCCAAAACCATAGGTCATAGACAAGGGTACTTGTACGAGTTATGTACGGAACCAAATCTAGCCCTAATTCATGAAACTGCAGACTCTAATGAAATATGGCATAGAAGACTAGGACACCTAAATTTCCGTGCCCTATCTTCCATGGAAAGACTAGTTACAGGGTTACCCAAACTCAAACAATATAATTCAGGGGTACGTAAGGGGTGTGCCTTAGGAAAAAATACAAAGGGGTCCTTTCAAAATAGTTCTAGCAAAACAAATAACGTATTAGAACTAGTTCACTCAGATTTATGTGGACCCATGTCTGTACCCTCCTTAGGTGGGTTTCTATACTATGTAATCTTCATTGATGACTTCTCCAGAAAGACATGGATCTATTTTCTTAAATGTAAAGAATCACAAGAAATCCTTAAAAGATTTAAGGAATTCAAATCCATTACTGAAAACTCTTCTGGGAGAAAAATCAAAACCTTAAGAACAAATAATGGGAGTGAATACACTTCAGACATTTTTAAAGACTTTTGTAAAAACACTGGGATTAAGAGGGAGTTCACTGTACCTTATAATCCTCAACAAAATGGAGTTGCAGAAAGAGAAAATAGAACCATTGTAGAAGCTGCTAGGGCTATGTTATTTGATCAAAATATAGACACTTCACTTTGGGCAGAAGCATCTAGTACTGCTGTCTATATACAGAACAGATGTCCTCACTCTCATATTGATGACAAAACTCCTGAAGAAGCCTTCACTGGCACAAAACCAGACATTAGTCATTGAAGGATATTTGGTTGTCCTGTTTACATTCATGTGCCCAAAGAGAAAAGAACTAAGCTAGAACCTTCTGGGAGAAAAGGCATCTTTGTAGGTTATAGTCAAACATCAAAAGCTTATAGAATATATATACCTGGTCAAAGACAGATTGAACTAAGCAGAGATGTGATTTTTGAGGAAGACATAGCTTTCAGAAGAGCCAGAAATTATATCGAGACAGAAATTCAAACTTCCAACTCAGGCATAGAAGAGGATCCTACACCTGAGTTTCAGAGGGAGTATACTGAGGAAGATGTAAACCATGAACAAATCACATCACTAGAAAATCCCAAGAAAAGACCACTCTGGGCCACCAAAACAATGGAAGAAGCTAAAAATTATGCTGCTCCATCAGGGACTTTTAGGGAAAGCACAAGACCTAAGAGATTCTCTAGTTATGTAGCTTTAATGAGTGAATTCATTAAATCAGAACCTTCTAGTGCTATAGAAGCTCTTAAGCACCAAGCATGGAAGGATGCCATGACAGAGGAGTATCAATCCATCCTGAAGAATGATGTGTGGAATATAGTACCTAGACCAAAAGGGAAATCTGTTGTTGCTTCAAAATGGCTAATTAAAATCAAACATGCTGCAGATGGCAGTCTAGGGAAATACAAAGCAAGATTTGTAGCCAGAGAATTTTCACAAAAGGAAGGAATTGATTACGACAAAACCTTCGCTCCTGTTGCTCGATATACATCAGTCAGGGCAGTTCTAGCTATTGCAGCAGCCAAAGGGTGGAAAGTCCATCAAATGGATGTAAAAACTGCTTTCTTAAATGGAACCATTGAAGAAGAGGTTTACTTAGAGCAACCCGAAGGATTTGAGATTCACAATGCAAGATCCCATGTATGTAAATTAAAGAAAGCTCTATATGGACTTAAACAGGCCCCCAGAGCCTAGTACGAAAGAATTGACAGTTACCTCTTGAGATTAGGCTTCTCAAAGAATGATGCAGATCCAAATCTCTACTTCAAACAAAGCAAAGGTGATATGTTAATATTGATATTATATGTTGATGATCAATTGATTATAGGAGAAGATCACCTTATTGATCAGTGTAAGAAAGATCTAACTTCAGAATTTGACATGGACTTAGGTCTATTACACTACTTCCTTGGACTAGAAGTATGGCAGAAATCAGACTGTATTATTCTAAACCAAGGGAAGTACACAATTGATATATTAAAAAGGTTTGGTATGATGGAATGTAGACCTATGTCTACCCCCATGGAAACAAATCTTCATAAATTGAAGGAAGCAGTAGCAGATTCTCCGTTGGCAGATCCCACTCTTTACAGACAGATAATTGGATCCTTGATGTATTTGGTCAATACCAGACCTGATATTTGCTATGCTGTAAATGCCTTAAGTCAGTTTATGTGTGAACCCAAGGAGATACGTCTTGTGGCTGTGAAGCATATAATGAGATACCTTCAAGGTACTCTAAATTATGGCTTAAAATATGAAAAGGTTGACTTAGATCTACATGGATTCACAGATTCAGATTGGGCTGGAAGTGTAACTGACCGGAAGAGCACCTCCAGATGTTGTTCCAGTTTAGGGTCAGCAATGATATCGTCGATCAGCAGAAAACAGTCTTCAGTTGCTCAGAGTTCTACAGAAGCCAAATATATTGCAGCTTCTATGGCTGCTAGAGAGGCAGTATGGCTTAGAAAACTACTTGTGGGATTATTTGGTAAACCTCTGAAACCAACTATCATCCACTGCGACAATCAAAGTTGTATTAAGCTATCCGTGAATCCAGTATTCCATGATAGATCTAAACATATCGAGATTCCTCATCACAATGTGCGTGATATGGTGGAAAGGAATGTGATTCAGTTGGAGTATATCAATACAGGAGATCAAACTGCAGATATTCTTACCAAACCACTCCTCAAGGTAAAAGTTGAATACTTCAGGAAAAATCTTGGTATGATTGAAATGTAAAATTCTAATTGATTTGTACTAATATATTAAAGATGTTTAATGTGTAAACATCTTGTGTCATATGTGTGACTCTATGACATTATGGGCCTACCCATTCTGTGTTTATTTCTAAAAGGTGACGATCTTTTGGATAATCTACACTTGTACCTAACATTATAAGGTGACGATCTTATAATGTTCATTAGACTGATATCATGTGACTTGACATTGGTATGAATCATGGACTTATCATGATTAAGTTATGGTAGACATTATGTGACTTAATGTCAGTGCACATACCATAACTGGGATATATAAGGAGAATGTAATGTTCTCGAGTATAGTATATCCTTTAGTATCACGGGGTAGGTGATGTTACATATCACGAGATAGGTGATACTATATATATCATGAGTTATGTGATATTAAATTACTTTGAGTAATTCAATACAGATCAGATAATTGATATTCACAGAGATTATTGTGATATTGTTATCTTCCCGAGCTAAGAGGGAGTGTTGAGTTATTTGTAGCTTCGATCAGATAACGTATTACCAAATAGCATGATCGAATAGCATGATCGAATGATATACATCGTCTGCATTCTAAACGGCGATTAGTAATTGCTGTCATCGGTGAAACAACTTCATTAGAAACGGTGACTGTGGGAGTCACACCTGTGATAGGCGTGACTCCTTGAGGAGTCACATCTATCACAGATGTGACTCCTACAATCACTAACATATATATATCAATGTCTTTGCCCAGCAATACTATGAATCAACACAAAAATCGGAAGTGTATGAGAAGTAGAAATTGCATCTGGAAAAAAAAGACAGTAATAAATTAACTCTGCAATACAAATATCCAACCTTTAGAAAATATCCAAATCAGAGATTATAAGTTCGATTTGAATTTAAAAAATCTGAGTTATACACTCTTTTATTCTCACTACATTAAATATATCTGAATTACATTTCTTTTGTCTGCTCTTATCTTCCTCTAGGTCTGCTAACAAATCAAAAATATAAATCATTACTTGATTGCTTTCAAATCATACCTTCACTATGGCTTTATATCCTCTTAAGGAAGGTGACTCTATCGACTGTATGTGACTTTTGGCAATGGACACAACTCCTTTATTGAATCGCACCTCTCCTCATAAATCGCTGCCTTTAAACACACCTCTTCTCATAAGCAAAATCGCACTACTTCACAAACAAATCGCATCTCTTAGCAAATGATAATCTGAATTACAAACAACACCTTTTGTTCTTTACAAATCGCATTTCTTCAGAATAACAAATCGCGTCCATCATTCCATAATTTACTTCAGACATTTTTTTCTTATATGGGGACCGCTCCTTATGGAGAGGTCGGCCTCTCTAAGTCATTTAAAATTTAATTTTTTTACTTTCCTCAAGAAAGCGCCTATGCCAAGGGAGTTGTCCTCTCAACAAGAGGCAATTTAATATGTGAGTATATTGTCTTTGGCACCATAGTGATGTTGGCCACAATTAGTTTAATTTCATTACCCTCCTTTACTTCACCAAGACTCAACCCATGAATTTTATCTATAACTTCAAGTATGGGCGATAATATCATAAGGAAGGGTCAGCCACTTATTTAATACAATGTTTATTCTCCAATGCAGGTCGGCCAGCATGAATGACATTTATTATGCATGTTTTGCTCATGGATGTTTATTGAAACATGTCAGCATATGTGCTAAAAGTTAAGTCAATTCAATGAATCTATGAACTTTGTGTCGTAGGTGAAATTGACAATATAATGTGATGTCCCGATATTAAGGCATTGTTTAAATTAAAGATTTAAACATCATGATAAAAGACGGTGAAGTTGTCTTCGTGAAATGCGGTGTCTAGTGGATTTGAATGATAGAGATGACTGCGTATATTTATATTATTATATTTATAAATAACAAATATAAATATTAATAATATAAATATAAATATTTAAATATTATAATAAATATATATATTTATAAAAGTAACCATATAAGATAAAAAAAATCTTATTGAAAGTAAGCCCTACAGTTAATATTAAGAAAGTGACTTGCTCTCATAAATAAGACAAAGCAGCATGTGATTGGTTATAATATGATAAATGGAAAGAGCAGCGATTAATGAAAGATATGAAGTGAGCAACGGCAACGACTTATATGAAAAGCAGCAATTCTATGTAAGACAAAGACAGCGACCTTTCAAGGGCAGCAATTAACATTGTTAATGCCAGTGATAAAGAATAAAAGAGCAGCGATCAGGTTTATATTAAAAGCAGAAATTATGTTTTAAGAAAGACTTTAATCTAAGCGGCTGACTTCCTTCATGAGGACGCCAATACAATTAAGACAAAATCGCCTTATTTAGAGGTACGATTAAGAAAAGAGATCTGATTTACCTACGAATGGTGATGACTATTGGGAACATATGTGTCTCCAAATAGAGTCACCTCTCTTGAAGAAGAATAAAAGGAGATGAAAAGTGTGAGTTTGAAAAGGAAGAAATATAATTTGGAGAATATAAAAAGAATAATATCTGATTGGAATATGCAGGGAAAGGAATTTGAATATATAGATCAGATTAAGGAGTATCATCTGAATTTATATATATTTTATATATAAGAGAAAACATAAATCTGATATATACAGATCTGCAAGAAAAGAAGAGATAACTTGGAGTTGGAAGAAGTATATAAAACTACAGTCAACACTAAAGAAAGGAATACAATCCTTAGATCTCCAAGGATACAAAGGCAAGAATTATATAGTTGGTATGATGTATCTAACCCTATGTTTATTATGATGAATGCCATGCGGTAAGTAATCACAAATGCATATAATTGAAAGATTATCATTAGCATCATTACACATGTATATATAGGTATTGTGAATCTTGCTATGAAAAATATAAGGGAAAACATCAATAGAATTCACAACACATTGAAGTAGTGGTATGTTCAAACTCAATGCCTATTTATTTCTATTGCCTTCAACCTGTGAGTGAGTGGCATGGTTTTGTTAGGGAGAGGCGGAGTAATCCCATCCCAATGAGATTAGAGATGGTTTAGTGTGCCCTAGACAATTAATTCCCCCTCCAAGGTTGAGGATTAGAAATGAAGTAAGGATTTAGATTTGAACATAGTCGATACTGAATTGTGTTATGAATTGAACTAAATGTGGATTATGCTATGATGATTTGATCTCATTGTTTATGTTATGTAGTATTGTTCTCATTGTTAATTATGTTGTAGTATTGTTCTCATTGTTAATTATGCTATCATAGATGAGTTTAATATGAATGATAGATGAATTTAATATGAATGATGCTATGAACTGAATATTATCTTAATTTATTAATCTTTAATATCTCTAATGTCCCTTTCTAAGTGATTTTATTGTATGCAAGTAAGGAAATCAGGGATATCCTAAAAGGGGACATTACATATAAATTGTGGCTTTGTACTACCATATAGTCGATTTAATCATAGCATACGTGATTATGTGTTCATATGTTCAATCAATCCAATCCATGTGCACTTCTCCAAATTAGCCTCTATCTTTAGCTAAATAGAGCAAGCGTGTAGTTGTAGGTTCTTATTTTAGTCAAAAAAACACAAAATCCTTGTCTCGTGATTGAAAGTGTGTCTCCTCCTTTTGTACGTTGCAAACCCAAAAAGATTGCATATTTATGTTTTATTCAATGTGAACATGAAAACATCTTTGAAACATTGTAAGTTTTGTAAATTGCAAGTACATGTACAGTTTTAGGTTACATTTTATTTTATAGGGAGCTTCCCCTTCTAATTTGAAGAGCGGTTTTACCGCACATCTGTTCCCTTTTGCGTCGCATTGAAAGATGCGAATTAAAATGCTAACAATTTTTGGCAACTCCGTTGGGGAACGACATAGGACTATCATTTTATCCATTGCAATAGTTTCAGACAAAGATTCCCTATGGCTGATCAAAAGGGTAATCACATCAACAATCATCCACCTCCACTGCAGCCATGGGGAAATCAAATCGGTCCATAGGGCATTCGCAGAAAATCATTAACTTCCTGAAGCCTCAAGTAAGAATTTTCTAAATTTCTACGGAGATGGCAAGCAGCATTCCAATGAACATATTTCAGCCTTCACCAACACGTGGAATTCTCGGCATTGCACATGAACATGTTGCAATTTGCTCATTTGTGGAAGGCTTGTCAGGCGCAACGGCAAATTGGTTTAACCACCTTGTTGTTAGTTCTATCACGAGTTGGGAGTCGATGAGCGCAACAGTTTCTTGCTTGTTTCAAGCATGCGGAAGATAGTCATGTCTTATTTGCACAACTCTCAAATACTAAAAAAGACAAAAGTGAACCGATGCAAGAGTTTGTTCCAAGACTCAACTGTTTGGTTGCCAAAGTTGCAGACACTCTGAATCCTTCTTCTAAAATTCTTCTCAGTTGGTACATCAATGCTCAATCTTCAGAAGTTTCTTTCTTTCTCAAGCAAGCAAATGCTATAGATTTGAGAGAGGCTCAAGAATATGCCATTGAGTTGGAGGATCAAACGATCAATTCAAGAAAGATTCAAAAAGATTCAGTCAAGTCATTAGTTCCTTTGAAAGTCTCACCTCTTCAGCTGTGATGTCCCGATATTAAGGCATTGTTTAAATTAAAGATTTAAACATCATCATAAAAAACGGTGTTACTTTCGTGAAATACGGTATTTAGACATATTGAATGATAGAGAAAATATTTAGATAAACAATAATATTATTATATAACAAGATATTATATAAAATAAATATTAAATAATAATATAAATGAGTATTATCAATATATAATATATTTACATTATTATATTTAATAATTACAGATATGAATATAAATATAAAGTATTAAATTAAATGTTATTATAAACATATGTCATGTCCCAAAATTAAGGCATTGTTTAAATTAAAGATTTAAACTTAAGTATAAAATAATAATATAATATTATAATAATATTATAGCGACAATAATTAATTATTTCAATAATAAACACCATAAATAAATGATATATATATAATAAATTATATGATATATATACATATGATAATATTATAATGATATATATAATAATAAATATATAACAAATATAATAATAATATAATAAACAATATAATAAATAATAATAATAGCATATATAATAATAAATGATAAATAATATAATAACAATAATTATTATTATTATCATAAAATAATAGTAACAATAAAAATAAATATATCTTAAACAGGGTTGACCCCTTCAAAGGAGTCGACACCTCTTATAAAGGGAGACGTCCCTTGAAATGGACGAACCTCCCATATATATATATGGGAAGTATCAGGGGGCTGTGGAGGCATGCTGATCATAGAGGATGCAGCTCTATGTGAGTCTCAGGTAATCGACACCATTTCACTCATCAAGGGAGACGATCTGCATTCAAGATCGTGGGAGTTATTAAAAGCATTGAATCACAATGAATAGTGTGAACTTAGCACACTCCATACACAAGCGCCTCCTGGAGAGAGCTCAAATTCATGTTTGGAATTGTTTGAACTAAGGTGTCAACAAGGTAGTGGCGGCAAACAATGAGGAACAACGATATCCATCTGAAGTCGATTGTATTAAAGGCTGGCGAATTGAAGACTTAGTGAGCGACGAACTGAGATCTTGAAATTGGTGGGCTCTTGAAGATCGTGATTTAATACATACAAATTTGATCGCTTGATTTATACTCAAGGCCACCCTCTAACTCTAAGCCAAAGTCTCATTGCTAACGTCGATCTGGAGTATCAATGGCTGTGTAAACATCTCGGTTGGCATCAGGAATCATCATTGGGGAGCAAATACCATTTGGTGGCAGCAGATCATCTCAGAAGGAAGATATTTTTATTGAAGATCTGATAGAAGATAAGGCACCACGATCATCTCACACACCATCAACTTAGATAATAACATCCTCATCGATCAGATCTGAGAAGGTAAAATCATTAAGAAGAAGAACAGCATCGATCAGATCTGAGAAAGTAAATCATTAAGAAGAAGAACAGCAGTTTGGAAGGAACACATTGAATAATCAAGAATTATTAATAAACAATCATCCAATCTCTAATCTATTCCTTCTCATATTCAAAGATATCCTTGGATCGAATCAGCCTCATACGGCCTTGTAAATTAACAGGTATGAATTTGCTTTTTGCATATTTAATTTTTCCGTTTGCATATTATTATTCTTAGAACCTAATTCTATAGGCTGTGATCTTAAATGTATCATAACTGTATCAAAATGAAAGTGCTGTATCTTATATGCAATCAGTCATATGTATCATAATGAAAATGTTGTAGTTGATATGCAGTCAATTATATGATGCTAATGAGTAAACATGAGAATGAGATAACAAGTATGAAATATATATATTGATAGAGATCATGAGCAAGTGAAATGTCATGATAGAGAATATGTAAGACATATTGATAGTGATCTTAAGAGGAACATGTGAAATATAAATGATAAGAGTATGTGTATTCGAAGTAATCATAAGATTAGTGATAGAAATATGTATTGAAAGTAAACATAAAATAATTAACTAAAGGCATAAATTGATAATGATCGTAGAAGTTATAAAGCAATGTTCTTATGAGAATTGTATATATTGCTATAAGTAAGGTTTAGTGTACTAATGTGCTCTTTTCGCAAGTTGAAATTTGTGAACAAGGTTGAGAGATTTTGGCTTGTAAAAAGGGGACATTACAACATAAATATACGTATTTAATTATTATTAATATAAATCTAAATATCAAATGTCATTATTATAGAATACACTTAAGGTGCATTATGAATAGACATTAAGAGTAGCGCTTGATAAAAGAAGATGGCTGCGATTGATAAATAGACAAGGCCAGTGGTAAGGAAAAAGCAACGAACCAACTAAAGGGTGCGATCCATAGAGTAGACACATCTACTCACCAAAAGGCACCCCGATAGAAGATATAAAGGTGAGTTCAATGAGGAAAGGTAAGGCATTGAAGGCAGAAATACATCAACAGTTCTAAGTTCTAGTCTGCAGTAATAAGTAGAAGAAACCAGCAAACAAGCAAGGGAAAAGAATAACATATTTGAGAGTTTAAGAATATATATATATATATTCAAAAAGGATATTCATAGAATATATCTGAATATATATAAAAGGAATACAATAATAAGAATATCATTCATACACAGATTTCAGTGGAAGTAGGAAACAATTCAATGTCATAAAGAGCAGCAAATAATAAAGGAAGCATATCTGATTTCTATGGAAAATAAAGATAATTCTTCTGAGTTAAGAAGATATATATTTCTGGGAATAGTGAAAAGGAGAGTAATGAGTGGAATGAAGAAGATAAACACCAGAAGAGATATAACATGCAGAATTTGTATTGAGTATATCAACAGGTCCATGAAGAACATGAGCAGAGTTGTGATGGTCATTAGTTCATGCACATAATCATTTATATGTCACCATCATAATTCATTATGCATTGCTAATATGATTGTTTGCAACTATGAGTTTGATTACTTTATTATGCATTAATGTGGATTCTTGCTTGAATGTTATGATGGAAGAAATGTGGTGCAAGAGGGATAACGGCGATGGGGCACTCTTCTAGGTGCGCCACCCCTTTAGGGGGGATTGAATAATCTCATTGGGGCCAAGGGGGTACAAAGGGTACAAGAGTACAAAGGGTAGTGCCCTTGAGCTTAGAAGAGATGGCTTCCGGGGCACCCTTGTGTGATCTCATTCTCCCATCATAGACATGCAAATTCAAAGGAACCAATCATAGAGAAAGGGCAAGGAAATGACAAGATGAGGGGGAACAAGATAACGGATACCTCATTAGGTAAACCACATCATATGGATGACATGCGCCACATGAGGCCAAGGTGGATGGTATATCCACTCTTGGGCCTAAGGTAGAGGATCCAGGACACCCTATCTAAGTCACGCTCCTCAACTCTCTTATGGTTGAGTCTCCTAGATAGTTAGGCTTAGTTGGATTAATAATGTTATTATGAGTTTGTTATTCATGTTAACTTGATTGTGAGAAATATTATTGTAAGTGTTTTCTAACTTGTTTACAGGGATTAAATCAGGCCAAGGTACTTTCTAAATCCTTGTTTGCTTGGAAATTGATAATTTAGGGTAAAATTAGTATTGTTCCTATAAGGGACATTACATCAGCAAGATCCATCTCCTTTAAGTAGACAAGATGCTTTTATTAATTATGTCAGTGATAAGTCTCTTGTGCCTACTTCACCGGCAAGGCTAGCGGAATCATCTCCTGCAGACACATATTGCTTGCTTCATGCCACAAACACGATGGAGAAAGTTGCCCTGAAATGCTCAGATTCATGCAAATATTAATGGCTTCAAATGAAAATCAAGGATTTTCAAATGATCATGAACATCTTTTAGACGAATCTAATGGCGGCTCTGTTATGGGATTTACCCAATGTGAATCTAATATAAGAAGGAATGACTTTCATAATCCTATTTCAAGTGACATCATGTGTCTACATAATCAAGAACTAGAAATGGAACAAGAATATCCATCAGAGGCAAAAATCTTACGCACCTTGTGTAAATTCTTTGAGGATGAAGGACTATTGATGGAAGAGGAACCTAATGTAATACAAATATTGCATACTTTCTCTGAGGAGAATGAAATGACACAAACCTCTAAAGATCAGAATGGTGAACCAGGAATCAAATATATTAAATAGAGCAATGATGAATCCAATTTCTTCTTGTCATCATTCAAAGCACTGTTCGAAGAGTATGTCAGATGCAATAAAAGAAGATAACAAAGATATTTTTCTCTCTCAACAGTTTTCAACTTCAAATCCAAACATTTCTATAAGAACTCGTGATGAGAAATCTCAGTTGATATCGGTAGAAGAGACAAAGTTTTGGTAACCAAAGCTTGGTATCTTTGACATCAAAGATATATCATAGTTAGATCAAGAACAAAATTTTCTTCTTATTGAAGATGATTCAGCTTTGGAGGCATTCATCAAATCAAAAACTCATGGAAGATTCTCTACCAGAGCCTGACAATTTTTTGCATCACTTAGAGAGCGAGTCTTTAGTGGAGGATACAGTAAATTTTCTTTTGTAAGTCAACTCATCTTCACCCTCGTCTTCAATAGGATTTCATACACATCGATGAAGAATCTCATGTAGAAGAAGAAAAGCTCATGGAAAATTCAGTTATACTCAGCAAAGATAAAGGTATCGAGAAATCAGAAACTCTCAATGAGTGTATGAAAATGTATGCAATATTGGAAAGAAATCAGGCATATGAAGAAGAAATACAAACCTTAGAAGAATTTTTTCTTACTCCTGCTTGTGTGTTAGAACAAGAGAGGTGGATAGATGTCAAAAATGAGATGTTGCCAAAGATTCGTATTCACATTCTCAAAGATATATTCATTGAAGACAATTGATCTAATGAAATTGATGAGACTCAATTTATTAAAGGGACAACAATATGGGATGATGGATGGCAATGTGAGCTACTAGAAGAATATATTTTTAGCAAGTATATTTTGACAATGATTAGGTGCTTGAAGATTCAAATCTTAATGGTCTATCGAATTCAGATTTCGAGGATTCAACGGATGACGACAGAATCAATGAGAACAATGAAAAGGGGCCCAAATCACAAGGTGTATAGTTGTTAATTGTAGATCCAAAAAACCAAGAACAAGTGATGGACATTCTCTTTAAACAACTTCAACGTTTTCTAGAGGACAATACGTGGACTGAGTTCAAGGTTGCATATGTTGAAGACATGGACAAACAAAATCAAGTCCAATATGTGCTGATCACTATTCCTATAGATGTATTATAACCACAAAACCTTGCTCGATATCTTCATAAGGAGGCTCAATACCTTCACCTGCTACAAAGGTTGTTCACTACAGAAGATGACGATCAACCAGAACCAATGCATATCAATCAGTTCATCATATCTTGAGAAAGTGTTGCAGAGGATGAAACGCCATGTGTTGTCACAATTGGATTCCCAACTCAGAAGGAGTGGTTGTTATTTTTCCCAACTTGTAAATGGTTTCGTGTAACCCATTTTGTCTCCCTGTGTTCTCACTCAAAAAAGTGTGTTCGTATTTCATATTATTTGTATTGTGCTTCCCAATTTGTGATGTTTTTCATTATGTAGTCGTGTATTTCCCTCGTGTATTGTGAAATGTCGTGTTCTATTAGGTGATTTAGGAATGTCGTGTTTAGGTGATTTTGGCATATTCTCACTTTGTTGCCCAACTAATAAAGCACCGGTCTACTCGCAAACCCAGAGATTCCGAAGGTCTCCTATGCCACAAGTATACGCCATGGCCCCCAAACAGAACCAATTGTTGTACCCATACAAAACTTTTGTATGTCATCAATTTTGTCAAGCAAAAAACCTTGTTTGCCCCTATCTTGTTCTAAAATGTTGCTTCCTATATCATTCTATCGATTTTACTAACCTTACAAACGCATCCAAGCACTTAACCAATTCAAGGATACCATTTTGTAATATCCTTTTTTGGCCAATTTAATATTTTCCATAAATTTGGATGAATGTGTGGAAAAAAATTTAAATATTTAAAAACGAGACATTAAATGACTTAAGTTCAAAAGAAAAATTTTAAAAGAAAGACACTTTATAAGGAGAAAGTATTATTATTATTGTGATTTTAAATATAACTTCTCGAAAATTCCACGGGGGTTATAAAAGGGGGTTGAGAGGAATCTTTTCCTCATTCTTGGTATTTGCATTTTATTGAAATCCCAATTGTGGAGGTTGAGTAGGTTTGTTCAACAACATCCTAGGACGAAAACCCTAAGGCAAAGTTTGGTTTATAGGAAGGATTTCTCCCTAGCCAACACAGAGTGGATTCATACAAAGTTCACTGTTGTGTTTAACACTTGTGCCATTTGATTCTATAGTGTTTGGTTATTGTTTGTGGAGAGTTGCGTTGCAGCAAAGGATTTCTAGGTATTTGGTTTTTAGTCGTGGTTTCCAGTATTTTTGAGTTTGCAGAGTTTTTTTTTAGGTATGCAGTTTTATTGGGGTCTGTAAACAAATATTAAATTTGTGAAGAGTTGAGGGTTTTTGAAAGGCTGCTATTTGGTTGTACCTTGTTGGTTAAATAAGTCTGCGATATCATTGTGTGAAGCGACTTCATAATTTCGAAGGCTTGAAAGCCTTATTCTTACCAACCGCAACCTTGCACATTCAAGGGAAATTACTTTTAAAAGCTAGTGCTCAAGTAAAAGGGTGACGTGGATGCCCATATACTAATCACACCCATCCCATACAAGCCATGCAAGACAAAAGAGGGATCGCAAGACTTTGAGAAAGCTTCTTGAGGTGTAAATTGCGGTGGAACCCTCCTATTTTCAGCCGCACGTCTTAAGGAAAAACTTAATAAAGATTGCAGCATTCCAAGAATTATGTGGGGTCCAATTTCAGTTTAGCAGCCAGTTTGAAGAGTTGATTTATTTAAATGTGATGTGTGAAATATCAATATTTTGGAGATGACCAAGTGCTAGCCGTATCAAATATCTTCCAAACAACCTGCCGCATCACATGTGTGAAATGGTCTCCCCTACACCATGTTTCTTCAAAATAAACACTAATGGCTCCTCTCGTGGCAATCCAACTGTTGTCGGACTTCAAGGAGTTGCTCGTGCTGAAGATGAGACCATTTGCTTCTTCTCTATTGCAATGGGGATCAACACCAACAATTAGATGGAAGATCGAACCATTCTGTTGGCTCTTGAAAAAGCTTGCAAGCTAGGCTGAAAAAAAATTATTTGTGAATCAAAATCCTTAATCATGCTTTCTCTTTTGAATAGAGTGAGGACCCATAAATTTTCCTAGCAGTTAGCAACTTTGATTGAGCAAATTCTCCGTCTTACTCCTAATTTTGATGTGATTTCCTTAGTTCATATTCCCAAGGAATGGAACTCAATTGTAGATTGCCTTGCCAAATGGGCTGCTAAGGATCATCGCAACTGAAAAGGCTCTGGATAAGGATCCCTGTCTCCTGAAAAATCCATCCCAGAAACTTGGTGTAACATAGATTAAAACAAATATTTAAATAAAACTATGTAGTGATGTAAAAATAAATATAACATATATATTATTTTATAAAAAATACATATTATAAAAATGTTACATATTAAAACAAATCTTTAATATTATCTAAATAAAACTATGCAGTGATTCTTTACATCAACCTTTTAGATCACATTACATGATTAAATCAAAAGATTTTAGTCTTCCATTGATGCACAAGATGTCCAAAGAAATTTCTTATCTCCATAAACAAGCGAGGGAGATGTAATGTAGGTGAAAAAGGAATAAGTCCCAAAAAGTAAAAAGCCCTCTATAATAATTGCTTATCAATGTGTTATAGACAAATATTTATAGCCCTCCAAATGCAACTTTTAGGGCTCAAAAAATAATAAAATAATATGCATTAAAGCAACCCTAGTTTTATTTTTTTGAAGAAGGCAATAAACACTACAAAACACCCTGAAATGGGCTTTCATATGCTTTGAATCTTCTTTCTTTCTAAATCTAGCTAACCAGGACAGGGTGGTGCCCCCTTTTTTGAGAACTTTTTGCTTTACTTCATAATGTGAGGTGCTGATTTGGAATGCTGGCCGACTGACTTTTCCTGTAGCACTTTTCAGGGTGGCATTTCAAGGGAAAATTCGCAACCTTCTTTTCATGTTTTAACCTGAAACTTCATTGGGTGCAGTTTGATTACATGTTTTCCAGCTAAGTTGTGAATTTTAGGTGGCATTACCAGGTGAACATTGCATTTCCTTCATGTTTTAAACCCTCATTGTTGGTGGTCACAATTTACTAAATGTTTTACCACTTATTGTTGAAGTCTGATTGTGTTTTTGAGAATTTCCTGCCCTGTTGCAACTTGGAGGAGTTACTGCCGGTTTATATCACCTGAGTCACGTGAGTTTCAGTTCATTGCCACTTTCAGTAACATTGTGTGACATTTTTGACTCGCAGAAACACTTAAAAACTGTGATTTCTCATGTTTGTTTGCTGATCACATTTCCAGATATCACCCGCCTTAAAGTTGTGTTTTTAGACTGGTTCAGCCAAGCAAAAAGTGAGATTCCCAATTGATTCTTTCCACTTAAATGTTGGTCACAATTTTATAAGTTTGTTGCCACTTTATTCGCCATTTTGGACTGGCTCAACCACTGTAAAAGTGTGATTTGCTTGCATTTATTTCATCCTTCTTCACTGTTGTTATTATGGATCAAATCTGACACTTAAATCACCATTTCACATTGCCATTGCCACTGATAAAGCGCAACTTTCATACTTAGTAAAATTTTGCTTTCCTCATGTCATGCTTTTCCTCCAATTTGGCTAATCAAGTCATGCTTTTATGCTGGTTGTGCCACTTGAAAAGTGCAACACAGGCCAAGCTGAGAAGAATTTTGCTCTAAGAGGAATGAGGGTTTCATTGAAACCCTCCTTGTTCCTTCTTAGAGCCCTGGTTATTCTTCTCAAACTTGATGCACACTTTCTTTTTCCTTGTTTGTTTGTGTAATGTCCCTTATAGGAACAATACTAATTTTTCCCTAAATTATCAATTTCCAAGCAAACAAAAGTTTAGAGAGTACCTTGGCTTGATTTAATTCCTGCAAACAAGTTAGAAAATACTTACAATAATATTTCACAATCAAGTTAACATGATTAGCAAACTCATAATGGCATTATTAATTCAACTCAATCTAACTATCTGGAGACTCAACCATAAGAGAGTTGAGGAACTTGACTTCGATGAGGTGTCTTGGATCCTCTACCCTAGGCCCAAGAGCGGATATACCATCCCCCTTGGCCTCATGTGGCCCATGCCATCCATATGAGGTGGTCTACCTAGTGAGGTATCGTTCCCATTATCCCCTCATCTTATCATTTCATTTCCCTTTCTCTATGATTGGTTTCTTTGAGTTTACATGTCTATGATAGGAGAATGAGATCACAAAAAGTGCCCCAGAAGCCATCTCTTCTAAGCCCAAGGGCGGTACCCTTGTACCCTTTGTACCCCCTTGGCCCCAATGGGATTATTCAATCCCCCCTATAGGGGTGGCGTACCTAGAAGAGTACCCCATCTCCGTTATCCCTCTTGCACCACATTTGCTCCATCATAACATTCATACAAGAATCCACATCAATGCATAATAAACTAATCAAACTTCATAGTTGCAAACAATCATATCAAATGTGTTGTGAATATAATCTATATTTCATAGCGAGTTTCACAATGCTTATGACACTAATGATAACCTTTCAATTATATGCATTTGTCACTATTTATCATATGGCATTTATCATAAGAAACATAGGGTTAGATACATCATACCAGGAGGGTGATTCTTGCCTTTCTATCCTTAAGAACTCTTAAGGATTTCCTTCCTTGCAGCCCAATATACTGCTGTACCTTTATATTCTAGATCTATTTGCTTCTCCTTGAATGATCTTCATATTCTCTTCATACAAATCTTCTGGTATATGTAAGATATATCCTTTTTATTTCATTGCTCTTCTCTTCTATATCTGCATGAACTTCTCTTCTCTATATCTGCATTATCTTCTCTTCTATATCTATATTAATCTCCCTTCTACTGATCTTCTACTACATCTTTATATGCAGACCTATATGTGTTTATCTCCTTTCCAAGATATATCAGAGGTAGATGTTTAATTCAGAATATTTTATTACTCCTTTATAAAATCAGATGTTATTCCTTTTTTTCTCCCCACTCCCTCGATTATCCTTACTGACCTTTATATGGTTTGCAAGGATCTTACGGCTGGTGAAAGGTCGCACCTTTCCAAGCAGTCATTTCTTTATGGAATCACTACTTTTATACAAGCGCTGCCATATGAATAATCGCTGCCATAGTAAAAATCGGCCAGCCTTTAAGAATATTTAACTATAATAATATTTAAATTTTATAATAATATTTATATTTTATAATAATATTTATATTTATTTACATATTATATATATATAGATATATTTATTAATATATATTATAATTATTATAATATTTAAATTGACAATATTTATATTTGTTTATTTATATTTAATTTATATAATATAATAATATTTAATTTTATATTTATATTTGTTATTTGGAAATATAATAATATAATTATATTATATTTTAATTATATTAAAATATTCATATAATAATATTATTTTAATATTATTTATTAAATAATATATATATTAATAATATATGTAATGGTTTCTATCATTTGAATTGATATTTTACAAAAGCAACTTTACTGTCTTTTATCATGATGTTTAAATCTTTAATTTAAACAATGCCTTAATATCGAGACATCACAGTTTGATTTTGTTTGCTAGCCTGGTTTTATTTGCCAGGCAGCTAGTGCAAATACACCTTCACCCTCAAATGTTAATGAAAAAGATGAAATTCTTGTACCTAAGGTCCCCCTAGACAAGGCAGAAGAAGCTAAAAAAGAAGAAAAAAAAAGAAAGTCTGATAAACAAAAAAAAGCCCAGGAATTGGCACTGGAAAAATTAAGGTCACAAAAGAAAGAGTTGCAAAACAAAATTAATGAGGACAATATATCAATTAAGGTGAGGAAGCAAACATACACGACAAAACCTGGGGAACTCAATTTTGAGGCTCCTATCACAATGTCAACGGATGCTAGTCTGGTGGGCCTCAATAGAAACGAGGAAAGCCTAAAAAACTTGATTGCCTCCCTAATCCCAACTTGTAATGTCCCCTTCCTAGACGACACATGGATGAGCAGTGGTTGGCCTATTATCAGGGTTCCCGTAGGTCAGCAGAGTGGTTAGGGGACCTATCCAAAGGCAGTGGAGCTTGGCAAGGAGCTTTACAGGCCATTCCAGACAGTTTGCAGCAGTTTCCTATTTTTTAGGAAGGGTCCCTATTTTTTAGGGTTTGACTGGGAGTTGACCAGGAGGCATCACGAGACCTCTAGGAGCATTTTGGGATATTTGGTCACAGTTCCTATTTTTTAGGAGGGGACTGTTGGTTAGCCTGCCACATGGCGACCTCATCAGTATGGCACGTGCATCATCAATTTTCAGTTCAGGATCGCCAAGTGATGGGAATGGAATAAATATTAAATATTAGAGTGTTGGCTTTAATATTTAATAAGAATAAAATAAAGTGATTAATAATGTCACTTTATAATAATAAAATCATAAAGGACCCCCTCCTAGTTGACATGATGTTTTAAAAAGGTGGACCTTTTTATAATGCCTTTCTGGACCCTCAACTTGGGCGCCCAGCTTGGAGAGTTTAGAAATAAATAAAAGAATCACTAAATGATTCTTTGGAGATGCCTTTTTGTCCTAAAAGTGGACGCCACCTCTTGGGAAAAGCATAAAGTGAGTTTGGAATCATAATTTGGTTTATCTCTTGGCATTTTTACAATCAGCTTTTACAGATCTGAGCTCTGAGGAAGAGTTGCAGCAGTATTCAGTCCTCTAGGAACGAAAACTCTCAAGGAATGTTGAGGATTGGACGATAACCCAGTTCACCTTTGTGGAGGACCTACTTTGGGTCCTCGTTTGGGCTTCATTGGACGTGTTTTAGGTGGTTGAATTGCAGATCTGAGTTTGCAGCAGTGTTGTATCAGCATTTTTTCTTTCAGATCAGTCATACCCAGTATCATGTAGAGCCTCTCCCAGGCCAATGCCAGCACATGCATGCATTTTTCTTTGTTGTTCCAGGTTCTACATAAATATAAAGTGCAGATTTGATGGGTATGTGATTAAAATTCAGAACTGATGATTTGCTGATTTGGGTAGTTATTAGTTTGTTTCAATTCCTTATATGTTTCTTGGATCTTACTTGCATGTTATATCTTTATGCCATCCTTGGCAAAAACTACACACCTCAAGAAAACTGAAACCCCTTTTGCATCTTTTGTCTAGTCTATAAGATGAAAGATCACAAAAAAATTAAAAAAAATCATAAAACAATCAAAAATACAAAAAATAATTCATCTTTCAACAGCAGTCAGAGTTAGAACCAGCAGGGTTCTTACAGTGGTATCAGAGCTTTGATCCTGCCATCCTAAAGGGTTAGAGCTTCTTATGCACCAAGGACAAGTTGATCCTCACAGGTATTACACACGCAAAAGAGCTGCATTTCAAGGAAACCAGTTTGAGGACATACCGTTGGAAACAATGGGTGACAGGAAAGGTGGTTGTCCACTTAGAAATGAAAATAACAATGATGAAACAAAAGCTAGAAATGTTATGAGAGATCTTGCAACAGGGCAGCAGCAGATAACTAATGTGTTACAGCAGCTTAACACAACTATTCAGCATATAACTATTCCGAGCAGGCCGAATCCTGAACAGGAGGATATTTGTAGTGTTGCTGGAGACCCACGGGTAAGGACAACACCCTCATGCACCTATGACAGGCCTACACGCCCTGCATTCGTAAGAAATGAACCAAAAGAGGGAAACGTGGTTGAGGAAGAAGGAGATGTAACCTTTACTGATAATGTCATGACACTACATGATGAGTGGGAATTATTACCTTAAGAGGATTAGAGATCATCTCAATTTTGACTGATTTATGAGTCAAAAGAGGGAACATAGCAGGCTTAGGCATGATAGAAGACCCAGGCATCAAAATCACGATCTTAAGTGTGCAACCGACAAACTGACACTTCCACTTTTGATGGCAGCGGTAAAGTAACAGCAAGGGCATGGATTAGCAAGTTGGATAATTTCTTAACACTACGTCCTATGACGGAAGCAGATGCAATTAAGTTTGCAGCACATCATTTAGACAGGGTCGCCTATGATTGGTGGCATCATGGAATGGTGACTTTGCAACACAACTTGATCACTACATATCAGGAATTTTTTTGATAGCTTGGTTGAGCGATTTGACAGGAAAGATCCAGAGTTGTATTTCAGAGATCTGGCTCAGCTAAAACAGATGAGCAGTTTGGAGTCTTACATCAATGAATTTCAGAAGCTCTCAGTAATGGTCACAGGTATTTCAGAGAGGAGGCTTATTATATTGTTCATTGAGGGTCTTTATGAACCCATGAAGGGATGGGTCAAGGCATTTGATCCCCCTACCCTACAGGAGGCTATGAGGAAGGCACGTAGTATGGAACTTTCAGCTCCTCGTACCAAGTTCACTCCAAAACCACCCTCTTCATTTAATGATAGTACATCAGCCCCAAAGAAATCAGAATATGTTGACCAAAAGAAGAATTTTGCAGCTCCTTTGGATAGGGAAACACTTAATGATATGCGTAGAAGGAAGCTATGTTTTTATTGCAAGGGTCCTTATGATGAACGTCATAAATGTCCTCTAAGGCCTAAGGGTAAAAACAGACAAATGGAGTGGTCTTATGAGGGTGAAGCCATGGCTGATATGACAGACCAGCAAGCTGATCAAGAGGATTCAGGAGCTGAATATTCAAGAAAAGAAGTTGAAAGTGAGGGAGAAGTACACTTAAAAGAAGCTCACATGTCTAGCATGCAAAAGGAAGGGTCTTTTAGGTTGCGTGGGATCTTGGCTGGTCAAAGAGTCATCTCTTTGCTTGATACAAGTGCAACTCATAATTTCATAGATGCACGGTTAGTGGCACAACGTGGGATTCAAACTCAAGAGTTGGAAGGCATACGAGTGAAGGTTGTCGATGGCTACACTCTCAAGTGTGACAAAATGATTCCTGATCTTCCTATGAAACTTAATAATTATGAGTTTAAGGCTGATTTCTATGTGGTCAATATAGGAGACACGGATTTGGTACTTGGCATGAAGTGGCTTCATGCAATTGGAGAGTTTACACTCAACCTTAGAGACATGGAGATGAAATTCCAAGTGGATGGGATTAATCATGTGTTAAAGGCCATCAAGGACAGCAATTTGAAGGTGATCACTCTCAGGAGAATGGAGAGACTTATTAGAAATGACATGGTGGAGTGGGCAGCAGAATATAGATTGATGCCTTCTCATGATGAGCAGCAAAAACCAGCCTATCATCCAAATGTTCAGGAGCTCAGAATCAAGCATGCAAAGGTGTTTAGTGACATACCACCTGGTAGACCTCCAGATAGAGGCATAGAGCACATCATAGAGTTGGAGGAGGGCACCAAGCCCATTATGATTACACCTTACCAGCACCCAAAGCATTTGAAAGATGAAATTGAAAAGACCATCAAGAAAACTGAAACCCCTTCTGCATCTTCTATCTAGTCTATAAGATCACAAAAAAATAAAAAATAAAAATCATAAAACAATCAAAAATACAAAAAAATAATTCATCTTTCAGCAGCAGTCAGAGTTAGAACCAGCAGGGTTCTTACACAACTAAAACAGAAGAAAAGAAAAAAAGGAAATATGTAAGGAAAAACGCCAATAATACTAAAGCAGAAAATAAAAAAGGAGAGAAAGTGCAAGAATGCTTTAATAAGCTTTGTAAACAAAGAAAAATGAATCCCCCTGATTTAGATCAGAAATGAATTGTTGAACCTAGAACATAAGAGGCCTAGAGTCTCCTGATAGGAAATACTTAGTGAGAGATTTTTGTAATAAGAGAAAGAATCTGCTTCAAGAGGTGGAAGCCACAGGATTCACACTAGAAAATAGCCTGAGATTTATTTGGAAAGATGCTGAATTCTTCTTCACTAATCATGAGAGAGGTAAAAGTGGGATAGCGATATTGATGGATAAGAAGTGGTACAAACTTGTTGTCCAAAAGGGCCACTCTCCCTGCAATAGGTGCCTGTAGACAATTTTCAATAAGGGAATAAATTTGGTGTATGTTCTATGTATGCTCTGAATGAGTACTACTGCAGAGCAGAACTATGGAAATGGATGGATGACAACCTGCCAAAGATTCCTTGGATTATCGGGGGGGGGCCTTTAATATGACAGAGCTCAGGGAAGACAAGAAAGTGGGTCTCAAATGGGGCTGGAAAGGAAATGAGTCCTTTTTGTATAAATTCAAAAAATCTCATAAGCTTTTTGACCCATTAGAAAGGAAAAAAGATGACAGTAAGGGCATCTGGTACACATGGTGCAATAGCCAAGAAGGTAAAAACCGAATATATTCAAGGCTGGACAGGTTTTATTCAAGTGACGATCACATTTATTTTCTGAGCAAAAAGGATACAAACTGTGTTGAGGTTATTCCATCCACTCTCTCAGACCACCACCCTGTTGAGGCTCACATTAGGTGGAAGGACCAGCGATCAGAAGTTAGAAATAAAAAAGAAAATACTTTTAAACTAAATTGTACTCTGCTTCAAGACTCTAATTGCTCAAAAGGAATTTATACCTTGAGGAGGATTACAAAAGCTTTATATGCCAATTCATCTAGAACCCAATACTAGAGTGCCCTAATTCATAACTGCAGAGTGTTATTTCAAACTGTAGGGAAAAAGTATGCAAAAGATAACAGAAGAGAGGAAAGCTTATTACAAGGAATCTTTTTCAAATGTGAAAAGGAATTGCAAATGAATCCAAAAGATGTAAATACATTGAAAGAGTTAGGGGAAGCAAAACATAAATTAAGAAAATTTCAGACTATCAAGAGTCCGGGGGCTAGAGTTAGAGCTAAATTGAACTGGTTAACGGAAGGTGATAAAGGAACCAAGTATGTTTTTAATTTGTTAAAAGCCAGAAATGCCAAAGAGGATATTTGACCTGTACTAGAAGATAATGTATGTTATAAAAGTAATGAGGAAATTAAGGAAATATTTTTATCCTTTTATCAGAAATATTTGCAGTTGAAGATGGTTAAGGAATGCAAAGAGGCACAAATATTCTGCAAGGCCATATGCCCCAAAAAAATCATAGAGGATATGAGTAGCAGATTAAGAAAAGAGATTACAAAGGAAGAAATCTCTAAGGTAATAAAAACAATGGAAAATGGTAAGTCACCTGGTATTGATGGAATTCCTGTGGAGTTTTATAAATCTAATGAAGAATGGATAGTAGATGATCCTGTTAGAAGTATATAAAGAGGCTATTTCTAATGGCACTTTAGGAGAGGAAATAAATAAAGGTGTGATCAAACTCCTACCAAAAGAAGGTGACAAGACAAACATCAGAAACTGGAGACCTATCACTCTACTCAATGTTTCATATAAAATTATAGCCAAAGTCTTAGCCATGAGACTTATTGACATTTTGCCAGTTATTATCAATCGTACACAAACAGGATTTATAAAAGGGAGGTACATTTTGAAAAACTTGATCACAAGTTGGGAGGCGTTGGATTGGGCAAAGAAAAGTGGGCAAAATGCAGGGATCTTACTATTAGATTTTGAAAAAGCTTATGATAGAATTGAATGGTCTTTTGTATTTATGATGCTAGAAGCCTTAGGCTTTCCGGTACTGTAGCATGGTTAGAATGTTATTCATGGATGCCACTGTACAAATTGACATAAATGGATCACTTTCTAACCCTTTTAAACTGGAAAGATCTATTAGGCAAGGTTGCCCCCTTGCCCCTACATTGTTTGTTATCTCTTCTAAAGCACTATTTTATATCTTGGGAACCAAATTGATAAATGAAGACCTTAAAGGGATAAAACTTCCTAATAATGATTCATTGCTGAATGTACAGTTTGCCGATGACACACTACTGTTTCCCATTCTGGAAGAGGAGAATTTGTTAAATTTTGAGAAGAGATTCATGATCTTTAGTAAGGTTGCAGGGGCCAAAGTGTCTCATGCAAAGTCTGTGTTGTTAAGTTGGAATGATTGTCCTCCCTTGTGGTTAGATGTTAATCACTGGCAGTGGGGGGATGCTAAAAGGTTAGTGAGATTTCTTGGAATCCCCTTCTCTGGTAACCCCTCCTTGAAAGAAATGTGGGACTGAATTCATAATAAAATCAGTAAAAAAATGAATATTTGGGATAAACAATACTTGACAATGGCGGGAAGGATGCAGGTGTGTCAAAAGATTCTAGCTGCTTATCCTATTTACTATGCTTCCTCGTCGTTGTTTGCAAGTTATCAAGTTGATGTCATACAAAAAAGGATTAGAGAATTTCTACGGTCAGATGGAAAGGGAAAAAAAAACATGCAGTTGCATGGGAATGGTGTTGCCAGAGTAAGAAAACGGGTGGACTTGGGTTAAAAGATCTAAAGATCCAAGGTGTTACTCTGGTGGCAAAGTGGATCATTAGAACCCTTGAGGGGACTGAGCCTTTGAAAGTATTAGTATGTAATAATCTAAAAAATGCAATGCCCTTGAAAGCAAAAGATTCGTCAAGCCTGAGTCTGTTCGACATTGTGCTAGGGGACTTTAAAATTAAGCCCTCAGGATCTGTCGAGTTCGCTTCAATCTAGAAGGCCTAGGAGATCATCAAACCCTTCATTGAAAACAAAGAAGCCACTGATTGTAGTAAGAAGGTAATCTATATGTCCAGATCCATTTGGTGGAATCTAAAACACAATGACAAGTCACTAGCCCTGCTACAGGATTGTTCAGCGAAAAAATGGTTTAAACTGGGAATTTGTTTGTTTGAAAATATCATACACAATAACTCCTTGAAAAGCTGGCACTAAATAAGGATGGAATATAGCATTCCGTAAACACAAAAGAGAACTTATGCAGTACTAGACAGAGCCTTGCAAGGATATATGCAACAGAACTTGACCCTTAAAAGAGACAATTGGAAGGAAATCAGATGGAAAGATGGTACAGTTCTTGATAAAATGATTCTGAAGAAGCTTTACAATTTGTTGACTGAAAATCATGAAGTTTTTGCACACATTAATTTTGCATGGAATGTCAAGCTTGAACCCAATGAGTTGTCTAAAACAATGTCTATTCTATGGTCTAATGTCATTGAACCAAAAAAAAATTGCTTTAAATGGTTACTGTCATTAAAGAGGCTGGCAATAGGGTCAAAAAATCTCCTGTGTCTTTACTGTAATATGCCTGAAGACTGTGAACATATTTACTTTGACTGTGTGTTTGCTAAGCAAATTTGGAGTCTTTTTTTAAAGTTATTAAAAGGTAGTTTGTCTGAATTGTCTATTACCAAAACCAATATCCTATGTGGGTATGTTAGTAATGTTGATTTTAATGCTAATCAATTCTGGTTTTTGTCTACTATTGAGGTTTTGTGGTCTTTGTGGAAGGCAAGGAATGAAGTGTGTATCAAGGAAGGGAAAGAATGCATGTTGGGTCTTTTGTAAGACTCACAACTTGTTTTATTTGTCAACAGGCAACTACAACACTGAAGATCCCCACAGAAAGATTCATGAGGCTTTTGGATGAAGCAGAGGCAACAGTTTACAGGGCAGACATAAAGACAGCAGAATTTTGGCCCCATGACTACAGAAAAGTAGATCCAAGCTTCCACAAGGAGTATATGAACGAGCTTAACAGGTACAGTGAACAAAAATTGGCAGAAGATAACACAAATGGTGAGATGGCTTCCATGGAATATGTTTATCAAAATTTTGATATTGAAAGAAATGAGCTCAGAGTGTCACCAAAGATTGGAACTTTCAAGGAATGGGATTCATTTGTTAGAACTTAGAAGTGATAATAAGAACTAGACCAATCCAATGACAAGTTTGAATCAGAATCAAATCAAGACTACAGATGTGGACAATGCTAAACAGTGCAAGGATTTTGAACAAGGAAGTGTTGATGATGTTTTCTTGACAACAACAACAACATTAGAATAAAACACCAAGTGCTCTATCCTCTTTTGAACAAAGCATCTCGAATGCTGAACTATGTGATCAAACAAGAACGCTCCAAGGTTCCTTGTACGTGATTTGCAACGGATAGCCTCGGTGGTATGAAGTGATAATGCTATGTACACAAAGGGACTTACGTAGAATTAACACTTTACTCCGTTCAAATATGTATTCCTCCTTGTGAAATGGAACTTCTTCTAATCAACTACAAAAAGAAAAGGCAAAAGGCAAGGGTTAAGAAGACTAATCTAAGGACAATGACGTGATGAACGATGCTATGGTAGACAAATTCCCTTAGAAACCAAATTTCACTTCGCCATGACAAGCAACAACTACATGAAATAGGTGCGATCTCCAAAGGATAAACCAAGGATTTTCATATTGTTGACACACTCCAAAGTACCCACAGCTGGCGCAACTCGAAGGAGCATCAACAATTGAACTATTTGCAAGATGTGATTCAGGCTAACTTTACATGATGACTTACCGTCGACAAGCCATCTAAAGCATGAACCAACGGGAATTTATCAAATATCATTGCATATATCCATTACATCAATGAACTCTATCTACTTTATCATCTATGCTACTTGGAACCGCATCTCAACCATCTTGGAGAATACAAAACCATGCGAACATTCCTTGATCATACAAGATCACCATGCGAACAACAACAATGAGCTTGTATTGATTTAGGAAGTGTTTTGTTTACAACAATCTCATATATCTCTTCAATGACTTCGAAAAGCTCTTTCTACTCTACTCCTATTGCCATAGTATCTACTCCTACTCTATCTTCTTTTAATGATTCTCCTCTAATGATCCTTTACAAATGAGAGAAGTGAGCTTTATATAGAGCTCAAGAATTACAATGAATGGCCCAGATTGATTTAGCAATCAACGGCCGAGATTGAGATAAGGCAGTTTGTTACAAAATTTGCTATTTTTAGAACATGAAAGAGGCAATGAAGGCACGTTTCCCAATGTGATAAGCATCTTTATGGTGGGCCCTCTTGAATGAATGACATGGCGGAATACGATTGGCCTGATGATATGTACGTGCCACCTCAACATCTTCAAACGAACTAGTCTGGTTCACCTCATGTTCACTTTACTTAGAATATTTTCTTCTTGTTGTCTAGATGTAACTCATGAGTCGCTTTGATGATCATGCTCATCTCTCATCTTGTGATGTACTCTTGCAGGACTCTGGACTCTTGGAGTGTTGAGGTGGAAGATGTCTTGTGCGTGACTTCTTATAGTAGACTAGTATATGATGGATGCACATGAAATAGACAACTCTGGATGATGACTCCTCATGCGTGGCGTTGATGTCTTCCTCATCCAGACATACGAAGTCTTCAAAGCAAGATGAACTTGATGTAAGAGCTCTCCTCCATGTGGTGATGATGACAAACTTGAGCAACTTTCCTCTGCCTTCCAAACTTCTCATGTGTGAGCTCTCGCCATTCACCTCCTTGGACCCTCTATGGCTCTATCACCTACAAAAAGAAACACATCAAACTAAGACTTGATATAAAGGATTTTCAATAACAAATTACATTCATCTTATGCATGTGGGATTAAAAAATGACATTTCAAAACATACCTTTTCACATGAAATCCATGCCTAAGTGCCTAGGCGGGTTTAGAGGGATAGTATGGATTATTTGATGTGAATTCCATGTCAGGATGTGAAAGCCGCCCACGCTAGGCGGGTTTAGGGGTGTCATCCGAAGAGTGTATTGTGGACAACACCTTGTCCGGATGAAGGGCTCAAGGCTGCCTAGCATGGGCGGGTTTGAGGAAGGTGTGAGGATTTTTCATGACTTAAGACAATTTTTCGCTTGGTTTTGACAACATAAGACATCTTCACTTGCTTCCTTGATAATTTAACCTCCTTGCATGAGATGGACAACCTTGGGAAGAAGGGCAGAGTTGAAGAGAGTGCATGGAGTGAATGATGTGGAGAACATGCATGATGGTGGAAGTCACTTGACAAGGCGGGTTTGGAGGGTGTGCATGGAGAATGTGTTGTGGAGGAGGTGTAGTCCAAGCATGATGTTGAAGGCCGCCTAGCATGGGCAGTTTGGAAGGTGGTGTATGGATTTCCTCACTTAAACTTTACTTGATGCTCATTTCCTTCCTTATGAAGACCTTTCTCTCCAACCTCCAGACTTAGCCATTTTTTAGGTGTTTGTGTGAAGTTGAAAGGTAAACTTAAGATGTTTGATGATTCTATCCACATCTCTTGGTGAAACCCGCATAGGAAGGGCGGCTTTGGAGTGCTAGTAAGGATTTTGCCATGTGAACATTCTCTATCTTAACCTTGACATTCTTCCTCCATTTGCATAACTTAGTGATTTTTCCAACTTCCTTCTTTTGAATGATCACCTTCATTTGAGTAATGTCCTAGAGTGACTTGCATAGCCTCTTGACAACTTCTCCATGTGCAATGGTGGAGACCACCTATGATGAGCAGCATTGAAGGTGATGTGTGGATTTGACTCCAATACTTGTGATTTTCAATGATTTTCACCTCCTTATTGGACTTGCATGTGTGTGGAAGCAGATGGGTGGAGTTGGTAGGCAAATGATGAGTGGCATGAGTGCTCAAACACTTAATTCCATACTCACCTCCCTAGGCCTTCCATTAAACATGCCCACCATGAAGTCTTACATTTGCAATTCTTCAATTTCACTTGAAATCTGTCTTAATCATCTTTACCTCATCTTCTAGTAGCTAACTTTCTCCAATCTTTCCTTGAGCGGGTTAGAAGGTTGAGTGTGGAGAGAGTGTATGTGGATATGGATTGAATCCAAGACCTCCTCTCTAGGTCGCCCATGTTTGGGCGGGTTTGGAGGTGAAAGGTGGAGGATGTCACGTGAATGACATGATGTTGTCCGGATGAAGGGCTCAAGGCAGCCTAGGAAGGGTGGGGTGGAGAATAACACATGGAATTTTCATCTTAAACAACTTTGCACTCCTTTCAACTTGGTCATTTCACCTTTAACATGTTCATCTTCATTATTACATTGATTTATGCTTGCAAATTTTATGGTTTTCACCCCTAAGCGGCTTTAGGAGTGTTGTTTGGAGGGTGTGTTGTGGATGAGACAGAGTCCATGGGCACCTCTTGAGGCCGCCCAAGAAGGGCGGGTTTGGAGGTGACCCTTGGATTATTCCTCAAAATGCATTCAAATACCTTCAAACCTATGAACTTTCATCAAAACTTCATGATCTCCTTGCACTTGAACTTAAAATATTGTAAACTTGGTAAGCTTTCTCCTTGGGCGGGTTTGAGGATGGTGTCTGGAGAAACTCATGTGAATGACGTGGAATCCATGCTCAAGTGAAATTTCCTCCCAAGCTGGGTGGGTTTAGAAGGTGTGCTTGGAATGCAAGTCTTGTCGCCATATTGGAAATGTCTTGAATGGAAGTATATTGAAAATACGTTTAAGTATAAGAAATATTGAATTTCTTATACTTTAAATATTTATCAATATACTTCCAGGATGTTTGAGATGGGTCTCGGATCCATAGGATTTAACATGCAAATTCTAGATTTTGGAGGATCCACCAAATTTCAGTCTTAGCCAATTTTCAGGATTGCAGGACATCAGGCTTAGTGATCTTTCATCATTCTTTCCAATTAATTCATCCTTGTTGGGAGGAGTTTAAGTAATGCTTGGTTTGGAGATGATGCATGGAATATTGCTTGTAATCTACTTAACTTCCCTCCAACTTGCAAACCTTGCTTGAAATTCATCATTTCTCAGTGCCTTGTGCTTGAAAACCTTCTAAACTTAACCATTTTCTCCTAGGGCGGATTTGAGGGTTCTGTCTGGACAAATGCATGTGCAAGAGGTTGAGTCCATGACCTCATGCCAAGGCCGCCCAATCTGGGCAGGTTTGGAGGTGAGGCATGGAATTTTCATCAAAATCTTAGTTTTCGACTCCATCATCACTTCCTAACTCCCTTCAATTAGCAAAAGCTCGTGAAAATATCCTAACTTTCCCTAGGCGGGTTTGGAGGCTCTGTGTGGAGATATTGTCCTGGTGAAGACCTTGTCCATGACTACCTTGTGAGGCCGCCCAGTCTGGGCCAGTTTGGAAGGTGAGCATGCAATTTCTTGCCTTAGTCAAATTTTGGATTTTCCTGAATGGAAGTATACTTATCAATATACTTCCAGGGTGTTTGAGATAGGTCCTGGATCCATAGGATTTAGCATGTAGATTCTAGACTTTTGAAGATCTCCAGATTTCAGACTTTCATTTTTTTCAGGATTTTCAGGATATCAGACTTAGACATTTTCAGGGTCTCAGGGACATGCATCAGGATGAAGGCATATAGACCTCTTGGCAAGAAATTGTTGAGACCTGGATACACAACCAAACCTACAAGCTCAAAGAAAAACTAAACCCTAAAGCAAAACGAAGCGAGAAAGCAAAAAAAAGAGGGGGTCCCCATTTGCAATAGGGCGATGTGTGATTACATCACAATAGGAAGCAAAAGTGGATTTCAATGATTATGTGACTAGAAAAGATAAGAATACTGATATGTAATATGTTGTAAACTGCTCTTTAACTTGCAACTTTATAGATAGGTATATGGTATAAGATGTTTTGGGTGAGTGAGTGGCTCCCTTAGCCACCTAATGTATCTTTTCTTATTAGTAATATCTATGCAAGTTAAAAAAAATGTGCAACACACTTAACCTTATTTCATCTTCAAAACTTGATGTGAATCATTTAGGCATTCGCCACTTCGGTGTGATATTAAGTTTTAACTATTCTTCTTGGTGGTCGCAATTTCCTTAAGCCATTGCCACCTTAGTCACCATTTTAAACTGAAATTGCCATTTTGAACGACTTTTTCTTGTGGCATTGTCACTCACATTATGCACTTTCTCATGTTCATCCTTGTCTCACTTGAATGGAGTGTTGAAGAGATTTTGTAAACTATTCTCACATTGTCCCCACCTTTCAATCTCGTGAATATATCATTCTTTGTTTCACTTTGAAGCTTTCAACCTTCGAAAGCTTGACTCATCATAGCTTGCCATTCCTTATCCATGAATGATCTGCAAACACTGTTAGTAGACAAACTAGGCCATCACATGATAGCTTGATAGATCGATGAGAAGGCCAACCTGACTAACATTGACTAACCTAACAAGAATACTGACTACAAATTTGACATAAAAAACAAAGTTTCATAGGGGTACCATTATTGGTACTAACAAACACTATTAGAGGGTTCCACATTGAAGGTTGGGAACAATGTTGACATTCAAGCAATGACCAAAGCCAATGAAGGTGTGGAACAAATCAGCAACCTAAAGGAAGAGGCTGCAAGTAATGTTTATATAAATAGATTGGAGAGGGAAGACTAGGGCCAGTAGTGGTTAGGACACTTGTAAAAACAGCCTTGTTTCACAGACAATGATATTGCAGGCCGAGAGCCAAAAGAAAGTCAGTCAAGTCCTAGTTAATAGGAAAAGGGAGAGAATCTGAAAAGAAACAAAACAAATGGCAAGTGCATCACTATCCGCCAACCAAAAAAAGCTGTTGGAGTTCACTTATGATGGTAAGCTAGGACCCCTTAGAAATTGTAATACATATGCGACCATATGGACGGCCAACAGTAGACTTATTGAAAATCACAAGAAAAAACATTTGCCAGCAAACCTGGGAGGGGTTGCCATCAACTACTACATGGAACAAGGCAAAAAAGATATTACTATATGGGAATATTTAACAAAATCTTTTGAGAAGAAATTCAAATTACTAAGGGATAACAATAAAATTGAGTTGATGAAAGGAACTGGCAAATTCCAAATTACCCAAGGAAAACAACAAGATTGAGTTGATGATAGGGACTAATTGATAATTGAAATGAAATGCTTGCTTGAAAGTTGTCTGAAATTTGAATAGGAGATGATTTTTCCATGGTTTAAAGTAATCCTCAAAAGTTAAGACCCACACTAGACATTTTCTCAGTCAATGAAAGTTAGAGGCAAGCCATAAACTTCATTACTCGCAAGTGATTAGGACTCGAGAGCAATTCTCAGCCCTCAGGGTCAGAAATAAACATTTTTAGAGGTGGTTTGATAAATTAAAACTCGATTGTGGAAATATCAGATTGTTTGAGTATTTATCAGATGCAGCTTTATTGTCTTGTTGATGAATTGAGTTTTTCGCAATAAGCCCGTGTTTAGCAAACAGCAAACAAATTGAACTGCAGATTTGGAAGTGAACATTCCACCCAGAAGGCTGATGAAAAATCACACCCAAGTGGTCGATAGGACCTTCAAATTGTGGAAAGGACCTCAAAAGCAATTGCCACATTACGTGGCTGCCTTTTTAGAAGGAAAATATACTGATCCATGGGTTGTGGCTACATATCTAGCTAGCCAAATAAAACCATCACCCACACAATAAAGTTTACATGATTAATATTTAGTACTTACGATACATGTCAACATATGAGAACAGTAAAATCCATCTTGAATATCCTACATAAAAAGTGCTCATCTTGGCAAAATACGAAGATCACTTTCACTTCAGTAAATTTGCCTTTTCAATCACACCAAAAACTAAGGTACTGATTATCACCTGTAAGCTCTATGTGAGAAGCGTAAATCTCGACGATTGGCCAATTCTTCTTTTGGTATCACCCATGGGTGCTCCTCTGTATCTTCTGGAAGTTCCTGCAGTGAACTGTAGTTACAGAAGTGTAAGACCTAATATAGAGAAAATGTCAAGTCAAAAACACTTCAAAGACTCGTTATATTTATATGTACTGTATAGTCTTCCAAAGCATACTTATGTGTTTTGTATTGTTAGACTTCCAAAACATGATAAGCAATCATTCAAGGTAGATATCTCCCTCAAAAAGAATGTTTTACTCACGCTGAGCTGAAAGCAGAGATATTGATATCATTCTCTATCAACAGGGCCATATTTTCTGCATTGATGTCACCAATTGGGCCCAAAACACGTACTACATGACCACTTGGAATCTTTGATCTTTTGTCCCATCCATCTATTCTTATAACAAACCTTTGCCCCAAAAGACGAGACCTTTGCCTCGATGCTACTCGCACCTGCATGACCATCATCCATAAAAATATAGATTTACAACAAGATATATTATGCATGAACTATACAAAAATAAAGACATATGAAAAGAACCGGGAGCAACAAAATTTCACAAATTACAACTTCTCAATATATTCATACATAAAAAACATACCAGTGGGATTCTTTGGTCCATTGGAACACATAGTAACTGCTCCTGCCTGGTATATAGGTAAATTAGTAAGTACAGACAGGCAAAATTTTACCTGTAAGAAATTAAACAGAATATAAAAGCTTTCACTCCCTTGATACAAATCAACCACAAGAGCAAGCAATGTTTGTAACTAACTACTTATAATAAGCAGGATAAAAAATATTTATGAAAACGTTTTCAAAAAATGTAAGAAATACACATGGGTAATTCAAATAATTCAAACTCAATGTCCTATCATCAATACATAGATTAAAACAGAAAACACATTTTGTTGGAACATGAAGTTATTCATGCATCCTACATATGACACAAACTTTCATCTAACTTTCACTCTTGTTAAGCTCAAAATGGTAAGACATGTTACTTAGAAGCATCCTTTCTGGCCACATTTACATCAAATCTGGTTCAGTCCAGGATTTTTGGACAAGCCAGAATTGTCTGATTCCGTCCAGATTTTTCAATTACAATAGAAATTTTACAGTTTTTCTCTAATTATGGATTACTGATATGTAAGAACCCCAACCAAATCTGCCCTGAATTTTCTGACTTCAATGGTTTGACATTTTGTCGAACACTTGGCATGTGAAGTGACTGTGTTCTGATTTTTGAGTTTGATTGTTTGTTTGATGTGTGTTTATGATAGTTTTCATGAGAAATACATATGGCAATAGAGTAGAAACATAACATATAACTTTGCATTCATAAAACATCAAAATACCACACCAATCATATCTTTATTTTCATCATAAGAGGTCTGATTACAAATTGTAACAGGTCTGATACAACTTATGACAGCGATTACAAACCCTATCCAAATTAAAGATTTGAATTTTGAATAGCTAGACTTGTCAAACATACCCAGAATTGTGTCTCCTTCAATTTGTACAAAGATATACTTGAATGGCAATGAAAGATGGCTGAATATGAGTGTTAGAGATCTGATGTGACAGCAGCTACATCAAACTGAATTCTGATATGCCAAAATGATGATGGAAAATACCCACAAACCCTCCAAAAATGTAACGCTAGATCTCCAAAGTGAGCGACTAAACCCTAGGCGATAGTGGATGCCAAAAAGATGATAAAACCACTTCCAAAACCCTCGATCTGCCAATATGATGTGCCTAAATCTGCATAAATGCCATCAAACCCTAGGTCCAGCAATACACCAAATCAGATCTGCAGTCTTGAATGCATCGATTCCTTCACAAATGCTTATGATATCAATGAAATTCAAACCCTACGCAGCCTGCCATTGTTTCTCCTCAAATCGCGTCAATCCCAAATTGATATTTGGAACAAATCTTATCAATCTGGTCTTCAAACCCTAGCTGATATAAACCACCAGAAAATGATATATCTTTGAAGCTCCAAACCTATGCCAAAACCTGCAAATAAGCTTCTATAGTAAATCCTAGATGGATTCACCTCTCAAGTGGCATTGGGTTTTCGTCCAATCCACTAATTTCCAAGGGTTCTCATCCTTAGAAATGGCTGAACCTGTGTTGCATATCAAAGGAAGATATCCAATATGCAAATGACAAAGTACAATATGATGAAATGAACATCTAAACACATTCTTTTAATGCCTCCAAGAGGATCGGCCTATTTTGCTCAATTTGATATTATTTTGAAGTCCACCACCATGTGTAAATAAAATATTGTTTTTAATTCACTTTTCTCCTTCAAATGGGTCAGCCCACTTGTCAAATAAAATAATATTTTATTTGTTATTTTATTATATTTTACTTTTCCTTTTTATAAAGTGACTTTCCTTTCTCCAAGTTGTTATAAAGTACTTTTCAAAATTTGGCTCAACTTAACTTCAACTTGGCTTAGGTGAAGTCGGATCAGCTAAGGAGGGCAAAAAAGGGGACATTACATGATATTTTTGACCCCCTAACAAATCGATTTTTTTTTACCTAGTAACTTTGCTTAGCATCTAGAACCAAGCCTTCTGTGCAAAAACCCATGAACAAATCTTGCTAAAAACCATCTTAAATTTTACTAGGCTAAAATTGGAAGTCAAAGACTCAAATTCTGCATTTATGCTGTGCCAGATCCATGCAAAATAAGCACTAGAATAAAATCCTAGTTATGAAATTGAGGAAACAATACTAAATTGATGAACTGCAAAGCTTAGCTATGATACAAATCCTTCATATTCTCACCTGATTACCCAAAAAGCCTCTAGTGAAAATGTATTCAAAACTATAATTTTTTCCCCAAATTCCACAATTGTATTACTATACTAAAATTTGTCGATTGTATGGGACTGAATAAGCATGCTTTAGAATTGATCACATAAGACTATTAAGCACCAAAAGGTCTCCAAGAATCCCAAACTCCTTCAGACCAACCCAACCTTTAGTAATACATTACAAACTCTTAACACCAGCATAGAGAGTAGCAGTGACTTAGCATACTATCTGCCAGGTCTAAAGCTTAAACTATGGCAAAAGTGACACAAATTTAGGATTATTCAAAAGGTTGAACCATTGTTTTAAAAATCACAGAAAACTCCCCAACTCGCAAGTTTTCTCCAAAAAAATATGCTCCCAAGTAACTCGTGATTTAACTCAGGGGATGACGTTTACCTGAAAACTCCCCAAAAAATTGCAAGTTCATTGACCATCGCATTTCTGAGCAAATCAAGCACAGCAACCAGCAAAATATTGACCCTATTGCCAAGCAATTGTATCTGCACAGTCGTATGGTTGTGCAAGGGCTAATAAAACGCAGGCATACTAGCAACCACAATTAGCATTCCCTTATACATGACATCGAACTTAGATGGGTTGTACTTGTCCCCACATTATTAGGGTTCATGATAGTAAACACCTTAGCAATGTTGAGCAAGAGGAAGACCTCCCTGCTCACTACAGTGAAGTCACTTCCTAGCAGGGCCTCCACATGCAGTGGCTCCACTGTATGCTCTGCAGCTCAAACTCGAGTTTCTTAAGTTTTATTACTAGGAACACCCCCAGCACTGGTTACTACTATGAAGAGCACCAACAGCATGCAGCAGAAGCATCATCCTAACTAGAATATTGATATCTGATAATTATCATGAAATGCAACTCCCTGCACACAGTTATACAATGAGCCGCCCATTGCTAATTCTGATACTTTTGTTGCTTGTTGTAATGTCCCCATTTTTTAGAACATCAGAGTTGGAGGATTTAGCCTATCATTGGGTCCTTGTAGGCTAATATCGGTGTTTAGAGGATCCTGTTGTGGATTTATTTGGCTCTCCAGAGAGCAGTTGTCTGTGTTTCCATCTCCATGTCCTTCATATGTTCTGAGGCAATTGATATTCAGGGGTTTATGGCTCTATTTGTATATACTTACTATTTATAGTAAGTCAGTGGATGTTAGAGAGGGACCCTTACTATTTTTAGTAAGGCATCCAGATGGATAGAGAGAGCAGTGGGCTAGCTAGTGATGAAGTCAAAATCATTAAATAATGATTATTAATGGAGTTATGACATGTAATTATTATTAAAGTGTTGCTTTAATAATAATTAATTATTTTAAAGGAATATTATATTGACTTCATGTGACTTTATAATTGAGGGGTATTTAATATTATAAAGTCAAAATATAAAGTGTGAACATTAAATGACTTTATTTGACTTTATGATAAAAAGGTCATTTAATGATTATAAAGTCAAGTTATTTAAAAGTGCATTTAAGTTATATTGGGGGCCCACTTTAAGAGATGATATAAAGTTATATTAAATGCTTTTAAAGTATACTTTATTATAAGTGAAAGTGTTTTTTAAAAGGAGATGAAATTAAAGTGAAATTAAAGGAGATGAAGCCAAATACCAATTGAATATTATATAAAGGCTTTTTGAAAAGGATTTTATTATCATTTGATCATTTTACAAATTGGAGTTTAATGTTTTGGAGAGCTCTTCTCTTGGAGAGGAAGAAACTAGGGTTTCAGCATTCTTGGGCATTGGAGAACGTGCTTCTTCATTGTTTTTGCAATCTGAGGTTGTGCAACACGAGCTGAAGTTTGCTAATCAGATTGGTTTCAAACAGAGGCCAACATTGTGCAGAATTGTGAAGATTTATCCAAGGGTTTGAGACTGAATTTCATTGTGAAGGGCAGATTGCTTTGTGGCTGCATTTATTATCATCATTGGCACACATTGGCAGGTCGTACAAAGCTCAAATCTTTAAACAAGGACAGAAAATTTGTATCAATCCATCCTCTTGAAGAATCAAGGAGAATCAAAGTTATTGTTGTTGTTGCATTCATATCATACCTAAACTTTTCATAACAGCAAATTGAGTATGTAAAAAAAATTCATATTTTGCCAATATGATTTTCTCGGTATTGATTGCTTAAGATAATAGGGGATGTTATCTCAACTGGGTTTTTAATAATTTGGCCAAATAATGAATATTTTTGGAGATTTTGAAATCTGGAATTTTCAGCCATTAACTCCCTATGTGATGTTCAGTTTTAAATGAAATAATATTATTGCAATATCTTCTTTTCGCATTATATTGTTGTAAGTGTCTAAGAAAACCCAAAGACAAACTAAACAAACAAGCAAACATCCCGAGAAACAAATATCCTATCAAGGGGGGATATTTCAGTTGTATCATAATATCCCACACCTTCTGAGATATTTACTAACTGTTCTGCCTTGTCCGAGTTTTTGATATTTTATGCTATGTTGGGTATAACAATGTAGTACAGCAAACAGAGATATTGCAAATATATATATTTTCTACACTAACTGGAAATTTCAAAGCAAATGAACTGCTTAAAATTTCAATTAGTGTAGAAAATATATATATTTGCAATATCTCTATTTGCTATACTACACTATTATACCCAACATAGCATAAAATATCAAAAACTCGAACAAGGCAGAACAGTTAGTAAATATCTCAGAAAGGGTGGGATATTAAAGTGGTATCATAGCGGTTCCCTGCCATCCTGTTGGGTTAATCTGAAATATTCAGTTGCATGTCAGAGATTTCATGTTGCATGTCGAGATTTGGGGTTGCATGTTAGTGATCAAGACTTGCATGTCAATTTTAATGGTTGCATGTGTGGTATCAGCTATTGCATGTTAGTTTAACAATGGGGTTTAAATTAAATATTCATTGAGCTCACATAGTCAGCATTTGAGTGACCAGCACTCATTCACATTTTAAGCTACATTGCTTTTCCAGTAAAGTTTTAAAATGAGTTCAAGCAGTGGTGAGATAATGGGAGCGGGTGATGGAAAATGGTTAGCCAGGATGTTATATGAACAGAGTAGTAAACTTGGTGGATCATCACAATCCAGATTTCATACATTGTGTATTTTGAGTAGGCTGGAAGAAACTTTCAGTCTTGTAGAACAGTCACCTTCAGCATTGCTTCAGATAGCTATGGTTCCTATAGTGAAATTGTTGTGTGAACATAGGTACTTGAGGCACAATGATAGGGAGATTAGGCTCACTCTTGCCCTATGCTACAGTCAGTTCATGAGGATCACAGATCCTCGAGTGCCTTATGACGCGATCACCATGGGTGAGGTTTTTCAGCTGATTATTGACAGTTTGGTTGGGATTGATGATGTTAGTAGTCCTACCTTTAGAAAGAAGGTAAAGATTTTAGAGCTAATGGCACAGGTGAGATCATGCATTGTCATGATTGACTTTGGTTATCATGATCTTGTTTTGCAATTGTTCCGACTCTTCTTGGAGTCCATCAGTGAGAAGCATGATAAATTTGTTCAGGACTACGTGGGAGTTATTTTGGCTTCCATTATTGACAACAATGATAATGTATCTCAGCCTATCATGACATTACTTCTAGCTGTTCGTAAGCGAGAAAAATTGACATCTCCAGTTGCTTACGTTTTGGTGTGCAGTGTCTTTGATCAGTGTGAAGACAAGCTAAGGCCCTATTTGATAGAGGAGAAGTAGATGCAAGAAAAGGTGAGATTTGAAGAGAATGTTGACATTATTAGTGCTCAAGAAGTTGTTATCAGTCATGATAACAATTCTGATTTTCATGACAGCAATAAAGAATCTTTGCATCAGCATGAGACAACAACTACTACACATGAGGAAAAGGCTTCTACAGATTTGTCACATGTTGGTACTCGAGATTTGGGTACTAATGATGCAATTTATGATGTAGATTCATGCCACAATGAGTCTGATTTTTCATATCAGACCTTAGAAAACAAATCAGAAAATTTATTTAATGGCAATGAATCCCAGGATCATGATTTGGATGGACATGCAGTTGCTTTCATAGCAGAAGTGTGCGAAGATATTGTCAAAACAGCACCTTCTACCTTGCCAATTGAGCCATCCTATGAGGTACTTAGCAGCAGTACCTTAGTTGTTGATGTGTGCACAGTTGATAGCACACATGATGCTGCTTATCATGAGGTGAGTGATGACGATTCAACCTCATATCACAGTGCAGATGTTGAATCAGAAAACTTGTATGGGAGTGATAAATCACAGTCATCATTATTTTGTTAGGCAACTAAAGGTGAATGATAGTATAATTGCCACAGCCATTGAGCATTTTGATGTTGCTCGTCAGATGTTGGCTACTTTTGGCTAGAGTACTCCTATGACAAATGAGCACGGTGATAGTGACCTTTCCCTTGCAGAGTTTCATGCCCTCCGAGAAGCAATTGGAATAATGAAACAAAATTACCTACAGTTACTTGCTGACAGAGATTACCTTCTCAAATGGGGTGGAATTTGTTTTGATGCATTGAAGGGAAAGGAGGAGGTTGATGAGCTCACTCATGAGCTTGAGGTGACTTTGGACTCGTTGAAGAGTGCCCAGTTGGCCCTTGAGGAGTCACAGTCACGGATAGATGAGCTTACCATGGAGTTGGGTTTGGCACAGTCTTCACCATCTACAGATACAGATCAGGTTTCTATGGCAACAGTTGGTGAGGAGCATATACCCACGGATTATGCTTGTGAGCAAGTTGAGGATGCAGTTACATCCATCACAGATGTTGGTGCAGTTGATTCCGATGGGATAAGTGCAGTAGTGGAGAGTTGCAGAGAACCTCTTATCGCACCTGGTTCTCCTGAGGTTAGTCCCATGACAGGTGATGCGGGTCAAATTACTGATAGCTCTTGTGTCTCAGTGGTGGGTTCTACTGAGAGTTGTGTGACAGTTCTTGACACTACTCTATCATCTTCACAGGAGATATTCAGAGCATCATTTGGTAGGGAGATGGGCTCTCATGTTGATTGGTTTCCTTCTCCTGGAAGCAAATCAGTTGTTTCATCCCATGCAGCTGATTTTGATCGACAGCTTGTTGAGCCACAGAGTTGGAGAGATCAGCTGAAGGTTACGGGAAATAAAGTTGATTCAGACTTATATCGCTTTTACTGCATAGATAAGTTTGTTGAGTACCTACTTGAGTGTACGGAGTTTTAGGAGAATCGGTATGGAGCCTCAAAGGGTACTCGTGTTCAAGGTTTGCGCTTCATTAAGCGTGCTTCGAGAGCAATTGAAGATACTCTGACTTCAATGCTTCCTAATAGAGATTTTGTGATTGGGTTTGCATAGAGGGTTACCAAAGCCCCTACCCAATCAGCTATTCAGGATTAGAGACCAAAGCCATCTTTTGACTCCAGTGTTGTAAGTGATGATGAGGAGGGAGTTATACAGGGCTACGAAAATCAACCATGACCGAGGTTGGAGATTTTTATCTTGACTGTATAGTGAGGAGTGCTCATCACTTTTCTTCTGATCCACACATTGAGGATTTGATGATGCATCGGTGTGGATTGGCTCCAGGGTTATACCATCCTTTGTGGGATGAATATTTACTATCTTCAGTAGATGGAGTTAGTGGCTGCAAGTACCCGACCCAGTTATTTGTAGGGGATTACTTGCAGGATTAGAGGTTGGTTTCCCATCATACTAACATGTATCCAACAAAGTTTGCTACTTCTATGTCACAGAGACTACCTGTGGATGCATGGCTTCAGAGAGATTATGGTGTCAGTAGACATGATGGCTTAGTTGGATACCACATCCATGAGAGTTTTGTAGACTATGGAGGTAGATTTGATGTAGCAGATGCTTCCAGGTATTTTTATCTCTACATGACAGATGGATGTGAGTTTCGTTTGCATTGGGATCCTAGTGATGACAGGGTTAGCACTGCAGTTTGGATGGGTCCCATTGGTTAGCTTCACCACTTTTGGTATGGTGAAGTTGAGATCAGTGTTGAACAATGGAAGTCTGAGGGTGTTTTACATGGCAGACTTCTATTCCGGATTTGGGATCCAGGTATATTATGTTCGACACTCTCCAGTATGTTGAGGGATCCTCTGTGTGCATCAGGATTCCGGTCTGGGTTCACTGGGGAGTATTGTTGCATGTACATGGTGTGGTTCGTTTGCAGTTTCACTTCAGGTTCACATGTACATGAGTTGTTTCCGATGCACTTTTCTTATGCACATGAGATGGATAGATGGTCCGACATCTATCCTTGCGCAATTGTGGTTATGCTGGTGCTACAGGAGTTAGTTGGAGATGTGTGGGACATTTCGCAGTACTTCTTTTGGGCCTCCTGAGGAGTGGAGTTTCTTTGCAATGGAGATTGATTGGGGACAAGCAATTTCAGGGAGGGCAAACTGTAATGTCCCCATTTTCGTGAGCATCAGAGTTGGAGGATTTAGCCTATCACTGGGTCCTTGTAGGCTAATATCGGTGTTTAGAGGATCCTGTTGTGGAGTTATTTGGCTCTCCAGAGGGCAGTTGTTTGTGTTTCCATCTCTAGATCCTCCATATGCTCTGAGGCAATTGATATTCAGGGGTTTATGGCTTTACTTGCATATACTTACTATTTATAGTAAGTCAGTGGATGTTAGAGAGGGACCTTTACTATTTTTAGTAAGGCATCCAGATGGACAGAGGGAGCAGTGAGCTAGCCAGTGATGAAGTCAAAATCATTGAATAATGATTATTAATAGAGTTATGACATTTAATTATTATTAAAGTATTGCTTTAATAATAATTAATTATTTTAAAGGAATGTTATATTGACTTCATGTGACTTTATAATTGAGGGGTATTTAATATCATAAAGTCAAAATTAAAGTGTGAACATTAAATGACTATTTGAATTTATGATAAAAAAGGTCATTTAATGATTATAAAGTCAAATTATTTAAAAGTGCATTTAAATTATATTGGGGGCCCACTTTAAGAGATGATATAAAGTTATATTAAATGCTTTTAAAGTATACTTTATTATAAGTGATAAAGTGTTTTTTAAAAGGAGATGAAATTAAAGTGAAATTAAAGAAGATGAAGCCAAATACCAATTCAATATTATATAAAGGCTTTTTGAACAAGATTTCATTATCATTTGATCATTTTACAAATTGGAGTTTAATGTTTTGGAGAGCTCTTCTCTTGGAGAGGAAGAAACTAGGGTTTCAGCATTCTTGGGCATTGGAGAACATGCTTCTTCATTGTTTTTGCAATCTGAGGTTGTGCAACACCAACTGAAGTTTGCTAATCAGATTGGTTTCAAACAGAGGCCAATGTTGTGCAGAATTGTGAAGATTTATCCAAGGGTTTGAGACTAAATTTCATTGTGAAGGGCAGATTGCTTTGTGGTTGCATTTATCATCATCATTGGCACACATTGGCAGGCCGTACAAAGCTCAAACCTTTAAACAAGGACAGAAATTTTGTATCAATCCATCCTCTTGAAGAATCAAGGAGAATCAAAGTTATTGCTGCTGTTGCATTCATATCACACCTGTATTTTTCATAACAGCAAATTGGGTATGTAAAAAAAATCTTCATATTTTGCCAATATGATTTTCTGGGTATTGATTGCTTAGATAATAGGGGATGTTATCTCAACTAGGTCTTTAATAATTTGGCCAAATAATTAATATTTTGGTAGATATTGAAATCTGGAATTTTCAGCCATTAACTCCCTATGTGATGTTCAGTTTTAAATAAAATAATATTATTGCAATATCTTCTTTTCGCATTATATTGGTGTAAGTGTCTAAGAAAACCCAAAGATAAACTAAACAGACAGGCAAATATCCCAAGAAACAAATATCCTATCGGGGGGGATATTTCACTTTTTTCTGGCATTTTACATTTCTTTGCATCCTAATTTTCTTGTCACCTCTTCTTATGCCACAAAAATATGCATCATTGATCTATTAATATATGAAAAACTACTTAGCAATTCTCTAAATTCAGTTTGATGCATTATTTTCAAGATTATTTTGTAAATATATATATTTTTTATGTTCGAAAATATTACTAAGTCGCATAATCCAAGTCAAAATTGGGTCCGCTAAGTTTTGCCAAGTCACAAGTTTTTAAACTATTGGTTGAACACTGGTCAAAAATTCTCCAATTTTGACAAGAAAACACTATTTTAAGCATTTCCTTCTCTACATGCACAGAAAAAAAAAAAATACCTATATGTGACTAGTTTCAAAGGGTTTTCTTGTGTTAGGGTTTGGGCAATGCAAGTGCCCTAATAATTATTTGGTAAATATATGATGAATATTTTTATTTATTCAAGAATCAACATGGATGGCAATATATAGTCATGTATTGTGACAATTCCAAAAGTAAACACAAAACATGAGAGCATAATCAAAGACTACAAGGTGTAGACATGCCAATCGTAATAGATTGAGTTACTCTAACCATAATTCACATACTAGCTATTTTTTTTTGCTCCTGAGTTTTTCTCGAGTAAACTCACCAAGTCTCAGGACCAAGTTTTTACCGAGTCTACATGAGTTTTTTGCCAAGAACTCGCTGAATACTCGACGAGTCTAAGGATTCCACTTGCATGTGTGCCAAAGGTGCCTAGAACATTGAAAAAATGCTGAAAAAACATGATTTTTTGCCTTCTAAAAAATTATGAAAATGGCTTTGCCGCTTGACCGCACTGGGAGTGTTGCCCCTGGGCCCCCGCCAAACTCATTTGATACATTTTTGTACCTGTATTTTGCATTAAAAAAAAAAATTCAAAAATTGAAGTTTTTTTTAAGTTGCCAAGCTTTGTTGGGTTTTCACTGAGTCGGATTTTTTTGCTCTACCGAGTCTAAGTCGAGTCCAAGTTTCTGAACTATGACTCTAGGTATGCCTCACAAAGCAAATGATGTGTTTTTCTTTTATTGGTTAATTTGAGGGAGTCAATGATCTATCAGTCTCTTTGGAGCAAAACAGGGGCTGCAATTCCCCATGAATACAAGTTTCAAACCCGCCAACACAATAGCCCATAAACAAACCTATTGTGTTTATCATCCTCCTCTTAATATTCATGTTCATTAATTTGGAACTCTAACCAGCTCCATCATATCTAGCACTAGAAGTAATCACAATAATACAAGAAAAGGGTATTGTGATGTTAGTATATCACGACTAAGTTCTTCACCCAAAACCACCACAACCTATGGTGATGACATACTTCAACTTAGAAGGGTCTACACCCAACCTAACATAATCAATGGTTCACATTACAAGAAACTGTAAATCAATCAAATAAATATAAGAAAACATCATTAACCATGATCATAGCAAGGACCACCCAAAGCCATCATCATTGGTAGAAGGGTTTAAATTCGCAGCCATTTACCTATTTTTTGTGTTTTCAACCATAAAACACTTATAAATTTTTGACAACCTAGTCTCCCTCAACTTGCAGTTTCAAAACATAACCTTCAAACATATATAGATCTACCATCTACATGTAGTTTATAGACAGTGTTCCACGGGGATGCGTCACCACTAGATTGTACCTTGCAACGAAGGTTGTGCTCTAGGTATGTTTCTAGTACAAAAAATGTGTTTGCACTCTTCTCAAACTGGAAGAGGTGGATGTGCTTCACTTGCATGGACCATGACTAGAGCCCACAATGTCTACCATATCTTCTTTGGTTTCTACTTGCATGTCAGGATTAATGGTTGTTGCCATGGCTGCTTGTGTCCTCGCCCTCTCTAGATTCTTCTCATCAAGCAATGCAAGGGGTGTTTGCATCTCTTGTTTTTTCTCTTCTTTAGCTTTTGGACATGCTTTGGCATCACGATTAGAAATGCCCACAATATAGCATTTGAGGCAATTGATGGCTCCATTAAGCTTCTTCGTTCATAAGGTGAAAATCACACTCCCCACTACCGGACCCATTACGGCATATTTCCAAGCAAGCCTTTGCTTCCAACAGGACGACTTCCAATAACTAATGGCCTAATGTGGAGCCAGATACCATCGTATCTAACCTTCATGTTTAAATACCAAAAAACCATTAATTGAATAGAAATGTGGCATGCCATTAATTAATTTATCCAAAAGACCATTTTCGACAAAAAAGTGTAAAACCCTTCATTTAAGGGGAAAAACAACAATTTCATTGAAAAAACTAGTACAAATCAGCAATAAAATTTTCAAAAATTGAACTTATTACAATTAAATTGTAAATAATGTAATTTACATGCTTTGAAAAATCCAATTAACATGCTATAAATAACTTACATCCTTGGAAAAAAAAAATATTAACATAGAAACTGAAATTTCTCAAATCTACCCTTCAAATCCACTAAAAATCCTTTCAACTTGCTCTCAAGGATACAATTTTGTTGTGTGAGGATTACCTATGGCATGTGGGGTTAAATAGAAAAAAAAACAATGTGAAAAACACATCCAAACCACAATTGTGCGTCCCTTCCACGTCCCTCCGAGTTTCTGCATCAAACTCACCAAACTTCAACGACCACTCACAGCCTTTTCTATGAAAACTTGCCATGAAACTCACCACTCTTGTCCATGCAAGTAAACTTCAAGAATACTTTTTCTTTTGAAAAACTTGTCACAAATACTCAGCAACTCTGAGTTTTCCAGCTATCCTATTAAGCACATCTAACAATGGCCTTTGCTATACCGACACCCCATGTGCTTGTCTTCTCGAAAATGACCTTTGATTCCCCAACAATAATCTCAACAATAGCATCATCTTTTCTCTCTAATTTTCAACATAAAATACGCCTATTGTCCACTATCGTTTGTTGTACAACATCCGACAACACCTATTGTACCTACCATCTGCAACATTTGTTCTTCTTTGTACCTATCTGTGAAGACCAATCAACACAATTATGTTAGGTACCTACCATTAATGCCACCATCATGTATGTTACCTGCCACCAATCCAAAACATCTTCATAACAACCGATACCCATGAAGATTCTTGCCAAACGTACAATGACGTATACTAGCTCAAATCGCGTTCACTTTGACTACAAACAAAAGGATGCATGAGAGCTTTGGCACATGAGTGCCACTATGTACTTGCCACACACACATCTACATGGACTGATACTTGTATGTCAACCTTACTGCATGACACTTGGGATTGCCACATCATCCACCACTTGAAATCATCTCAAAGTGCCACATCTCTTTTATTAACTATGTATACACCTACATTGTCAACTTTGTTTGGACAAACAAATGAAATTAGGGGCAATCTCTTAGAGAATGAACTAATTAGTCTAAATCCTTGTAATTTTGACAACATAAAAGACTTTATCACATAATTTAAGTCATCGAGAACACAATTGAAGAAATGTAAATTGAGAAATCTGATACTCGACTAGCGCTTAGTGTGCTTTCTTAGCTTGGACCCAATTATTCAATGTTTGTTTCTACCTATCATGCTATGAAGGCTGCCACAGGATCAGAGTTTAAAATGCCCTCTTTTGATGATTTTGTGGTTGCACTCACTAGGGTGCAAGATAAACTTATCCAGATGGGCACCCTGAACTCTTCAAAGTTCCATGCCTTGGTTGCAAATCATGACACAAAAGACCAAACAGTTTCTTGCAACAAAGACAAGAAACAGAAAAATAAGCCCAATAATGACAAAAAGAACTACACACAAAAAGGTAGAATAAAAAAACCTCCACTATTTTCGAAGTAAAATCTGAGACCTCTTAAAAAGGTGATTATTAGAAAATAGAGAAGGTTAAATGTTCATACCATAAGAAATTTGATCATGATGAACATTGTTGGTGTTTTAATTTGACACTTTTGTGAAAACACAAAATAGAACAATGGATGAAGAAACCCTCTCTTTGAATTTGCAAGGGAAGCTCTCTATTTTAATCTACTCCTAAATCTAAACAATAAACAAGCCTGCTACTATAAACACTGCACAATTTGATCTTTAGACTTTTGCATAAAGATGAAATTACTCAAAACAAACTTGACCTATCTGTTTTTATCTCAAAGGTTAGAGACAAGACCCAAAAATCTCCTATTTAACCAAATTTTTCTGTTTACGCAATTCTAAACTACAACATGATTTAACAGTAATGTTATCTGATGATTAAATCAAAGATCATCAGCATAACATCCACAATTTGATTGGGTCAAACATAACATAACATAACAATGAAGAACAAGTAAACACTATGAAGCATACAAAGCTGCTTCAAGAGCTCAAGAGTAAATGCTACGCAAAGTTAACATAAAACTTCTTTGTCACTTATTCTTCCACTTGCGCGATTACAATAACATGCCTTGATCTGAATGAAGATTTCAGCAACATAAGCTAACTCTTCCACTTGCACAATTACAATAACATGCCTTGATTCGAATGAAGATTTCGGCAACATAAATTAACTTCAATCCTCCTCCTCTTGGGTGTGCAACTCTTCTGACTTTCTAACTCCTATCACAATGAATTCTCTATGAATGAATCTAACTCTGAATGATTGAATACAATGACCTCTTAGCACTTATTTATAACCCTTCAAAAGGTTGCTTTAAGTTTAAAGAATGAAATAATGTTAAAATAATATTATTTAATTATGATCTAAAGCAAACCCTATCCCTATCTCCTAAAATAAGAATAAAATATTCTAAAGTTAAAAGCTAAGTTGCAAGGTTCGCCTACGAGAGGTGCGGGTGCGGGTGCAGGTGCGGTGCGGCTCGGGTGCAGGTGCCCTATGGGTGCTGGCAGGGTGCGGTGGAAGGGGGCTGGGTGCATCCTGGACGCACCCGGGTTCGCTGGGTTCGAACCCAGCCTAAAAAAAAAGAACCCGCATGGCACCCGGAACGCACCCACGCCCCCATTCATTTTTTTTTTTAATTTTTTTCAACTTAAACATCAATTTTATAATTTTTCAAACATTCTAAAATGCAAATGAAACCCTAAAAAGACATTATAAACACAATTTTGCCATTTTCAATTCATTTCTTTCATTCCAAAACAAAAAAACTCTCCATTGTGGTTGAACTCAAAAAAAAATTTGTGGTTGAAGAAAGAAACTTGAAGATTGAATCCTAAAGGTTGGAAATCCATTGCTCCACCATTCCTACTCATTTCCAACGGTTTAGAGGCTGCCAAGAAGATCAAAGGAAGAGATTTTTGCAAAGAGGTAGGTTTTCTATTCTTTTTTTTTTTGCATTTTTGAACAACAAACAAATTCTTTTCAACTTGTTTTTTTTTTAAAACTATTTATATGAATCATGAATGTATCACCATGCTTTTGTTTTTGTTTTGATTCTTGAAAGTTGAGTTTTCATTGTTTCCATTTTGTTTACAAAACTTATTGCCACACCCACAGGTGACAGGAATCACAATGGCAGCTAGTTCTAGCTCAGTATCACAATCAAAATTCAAAATCGATCCACACTCACCTCTTTGGAGGCATGTTGAAATGATTCAACAACAACCAGGTCGTGGGGGTTACCTTTGGAAATGCAATGGCCGTGATTTGCAATATAACAGTTCATATAGTAGGGTGAAAGCCCATTTGTGTAACATCCCTGGGATGGGGATCAAAGCTTGCCCAGGAAAGAATAACAAACCTATACCACGAGAGCAAGTGTTGGCATATATCACGGAGCAAGAAGGCAGTAGATGAAGCAGCAGGCCGTAAATCAGTAGCAAACATGTCAAGGAAAAGAGGCAGAAATCAAAGAATGGATCCTCCATCTATTCCTAGTTCCAATGTTGTGATAGAGAGCCACCCATTTTTGGTCACTCCTCAAGAGCAACCCACAAGCACTACAAACAAGAGACCAAAGGGACCTTTGGAAACATCATTTCAAAATGAGGCTCGAGATATTGCTGACCAACATATAGCCAAATGCATTTATGCAAATGGTATGTCATTCAATGTTGTTCGCTCACCATATTGGCAAGAAATGGTGAGAAAAATTAATGAGGCTCCAAAAGGGTATAAGAGCCCAGGTTATGAGAAGGTGTGTGGCACCTTATTGGAGAATGAGGTGAAGAGTATAGAAGATGCATTGAAGCCCTTAAGGGATTCATGGAGTGCGACAGGGGTGTCAATTGTTTCTGATGGATGGAAAGATGCAAGAAATCGGCCTTTGATCAATGTCATTGCAGTGTCCCCTAAAGGGGCAATGTTTTTGAGAGCTGTGGATTGTGAGGGACAGGTGAAAGATGGTGAATTTATTGCTCAGATCCTCATTGCAGCCATTGAGGATGTGGGACCTCGTAATGTTGTTCAAGTGATAACGGACAACGCAAAAAATTGTAGAGTTGTTGGGTTGTTGGTTGATGAACGATATTCACATATCTTTTGGACACCTTGTGCTGTCCACTCTCTCAATCTAATGCTACAAAAGATTGGGAAAAAAATTGATTGGATTAGAGAGTTGTATGCAGAGGCTGAGGAGATACGAATGTTCGTCACCAACCACCACATGTCCCAAAGCATATTTAGATCATTTTCTACATTGGAGTTGTTGAAGGTAAGTGAAGCAATATATTTTTAAATTTAAATTTTTCATAGTGCTTTAAATTTTTAATTTCACATATTCTATTTCTTCTTAAAAGTTAAAGTTTGTTTTCAATTTTTTAAATGTTTAAATTAAATTTTATTTATTGTACTTTTTATTTTTGATATTTCAATAGGTTGCCGAGACCCGTTTTGCCTCAAACACAATTGCCTTGAGACAACTTGTTAAAGTCAAACAGGCTCTTATCAGCATGGTAACAAGCACTACTTGGTCCGTATGGAGGCAAAGCAACACTGAGAGGGCAGCAAATGTTAAGGGGATGATCCTAAATGACTATTGGTGGGATCATGTGGAGTATCTCCTTAGTTTCACTAAGCCCATTTTGAGCATGATTCGTTATACAGACATGGACAAGCCTTGCATGGGGGAGATATATGATGGCATTGATTCAATGATAGAGAAGATAAAGAACATCATAAATGAGAAGGAGAAAGATCCTCAAGAAATTCTCTTCAAGCAAGTGCATGAAATTATTGAGGCTAGATGGAACACAATGACAACCCCGCTGTATCTTCTTGCATTTGCATTGACTCCAAAATATTACAGCAGTGAAATTCTTTCGGTGACAAATAGGATTCCCCCATGGAGAGATTTAGAAGTGTCTGATGGGTACAAGGCAGCATTTCGTAGACTCTTCCCTGATCCAGATTTGCATGATATGGTCACTGATGAGTTCACTGATTTTGTACACTCTAATGGTCTAAGCATTGAGGCTCTTCGTGATAGATTCAAGAAAGATGCTCACAATTGGTGATACTTTCATGGCCAACAATTCTGGTGCCTACAGCCTCTTGCAATCAAAGTTTTATCACAAGTTTACTAAATTTCTATGTTTTTTATGATTTATAATTTTATCTTAAAGACTTTTAAAAATTTGAAGTTTGAAGTTCCATAATTTTTAATTATTATAAATTTTATAACTTGTAACTTTATAAGTTTTAACTTTGTAAGTTTTTATTTTTAACTCTTTCTCTCTACTTTGTCGTCATAGGTTGCTAGTTCCTCTGCATCTGAGAAGAATTGGAGCACGTACTCTTTTATCCACTCGATAAAGCGCAACCGATTGCACTCCAAAAAGGCGGAGAATTTAGTGTATGTGCATTCCAACTTGTGCCTCCTTTTGCACAAAAAGCAAGACTATAAGGAGGGGGAATCAAAGTTGTGGGATGCGGAGCCAGAGCAAATTGACATGGATGCTTCTACTTCCCAATCCAAACATGTTGCACGTGAGGGATCAGAGAGCGAGCACACTTTTTTAGCAAGTGCCGCGAGTGGTAGTGGTGTTGGTTGTGGTTCTTCAAATGATCCTGCTAATGTCCAAGATGATGATGATGATGTGGAGGATTTAGCAAATCCATATGATGATTGACACTTGTCATTTGACATTGAAACAATGAAAATTGATTGTTAAAAATGATATTATTATTTTGAATCTTGTTATTGAACTTGAAGTTCGAGTTTTATGTTTTATGATATTCAAGTTGATGGTGGTTTTGTTGATTATATGATGCTATGTGGTGTTCTACACTTTATTCTTGCAATTCTAGACTTAATTCTTGCTTCTATGCTTAATTTTTTTGCATATACATATATTTATATATATATATATATATATATATAAAAAAAAACGAACCCAACCCCCCAAAAGAAAATTTGGCCGAACCCACACCCGCACCAAAACCGGCAACTTAGCTTAAAAGAAATCTAAAAATTAATAAATAATATTATAATTACAATATGCCAAAATAAGCGCTCAACTTGAGCTCAATATAGCATGTGCACCAATTTAGAATTTAACACAAAATGACTAATTTAGTCATTCTTTTCTTCATCTGATTCCAAAGTATTTGGTGATGTAGGAGGAGATGTTTCTTTTTCTGTAGCCAATTGAACTTTATTTTCAAAGTCCCTTATCTCTATAATAGATGGCCTCTAAGTGATTTTTTTCTTTCTTCATTAAAGTTGCACAAAATCTCTGTTTCTTATGACCAGCACTTGATAATTTGGCAATTTGCGCCTAAAAGCTCCAACTCTGACAGCTACCTTCATTAGCTTATCCATGTGACTAATATTATAATTAGATCCTCCCAATTGTACCATTACCAGCTTCTCGAAACTTCTATTTGGTGCCTCTAAATCATCTAAAAACGTAATAGACAATCTATCACAAAAAGACAAAACATTCCTTTCTATTACTTGCAATTTTGATATAACTTCTTTGATGGTCTTCGAAGCAAGGGTTTGGATTTCTGAAATCAAATGACAACCTGCCAAACCAATCAACATAAGCCTTTCCTTCACATATGAGATTCAATATAGAACATCCATTTTTTGAAAGTCCTCAACTCTTGCTGCACTATTACTTGATTCAGCAGAGTAATCGTATTTGACGAGTCTTCCTTGAAGTCATTTCTGTATAGTAATTTTGGCAAACAATCACATCTTTTGTTTGGTACAAGTAGACACTTCTTATCCAATTCATTTTGACATTTCTGAGTATTGCTCTACCATTGATGTTTGCAGTCTTCTAAATTGACAAATTGTGTTTTTCCGTAGAGCTGCAAACTAAAGGCCAATTCAATGGAGTCCGCATCTAGGCAACATATAACCTTGTTAACAGAAGTATTTTTTCTTGTGTTTGCACCATAATGAGGAGCATAAGCTATCACCAAGTCTAGGGATTGAACAGTGATGGGAAAGGATGCCGCTTGCATGAGTCCACTTTCGACCAGTTTGTGAGCTAAATTACTTCCCGCTCTCACATAATCTTCTATCTTCAGGCCTGTGATGATTCTGTGCCCCAGAACTGTATCCTAGACATGGAATAAGTCATTTGCCACTGAATCTTTGGGTTCTGTGATGCCTTCACCCAGCTCCATGATGTTAAATCACCCTCTTGACTGTTATAACTCAGAAAATAATGTTTTGGAGTTATGGAGTCGCCGCAACAGTCTGAAAATTAATGATTTTGCAATGATATTGCCACTGTAACAGTCAGAAAAAGAGTAATTTGCAGGTACAGTTGCTCTAGTAGTGATTTGGCAAGTGTGAAATCACTGTAGCAGTCAGGAGAGTGCTTGAAGATGAAGGAAATCGCTGGAAACTGGTGAAAACTGATGTAAAACAAGTCTAAAACCCTTATGCATCCTTTTGGCTACACTAGAATCGCGCCAAATGCTGTTCTATAACCTGCATCAGTCAAATTTGTGCTTGGAAAGTGATGGAAAAGTGCCATAGATGGATGAGATATGATGAGGAAGAAGCTTTAATACTGCCGCCTTGGTCTTCTTGTCTTGGACGGGGCTGAAACTTAACTTTATCCTGCAAAAAGAATGAATATGGTGGCTTGGTGTGACGACCAGCAAAGAAGTTTGAAGTTATGTGAATGTGAAGTGAAGCTTCATGCTTAAATAGGCAAAATCCAATGCTTTAACTGCTTTCTTCCATCCTAAATGCCTAGTCTTACTTGGGCACTCAATTTGCTTTCATTCTATCTTTACCTTGTCAACTAAAACATTCTAAATCAGTGCCTGGTGGAGCTTTTCTCAATGGGCACCAAGTTGTGGAGATCCTTAATTTTGATGCCAGGTGGAGGTTTTGCTCATTGTTGCCAAGAAGTGGAACTTTTAAGATAATCTTGCCAACAAGTGGAACTTTTGGACTTCGACGCCAAGAAGTGGAAGTTTTGATGATAGGCACCAAGAAGTGGAAGCTTTGAACATGGCAAGCCATCAAGAAAACTCCACAACTTGGCTTCTAGCGGAGAAATCTCCACTTGTCGACAATCTGAAGGAATTTTTGAGTGATTAACTCAGCACTTTAAACTTCTTTTAAAATTCTTCCATTTTACATATTTCAACACTTTCAGTTGACTTTGATGAATTTTCCTTTTCTTATTCCCTTTCTTCCTGAATTCCATTTTCATGTGATGAAGCCTGAATCTACTCTTAACAACCTTCTGACCCTGTCATCCACTGCCATTTTCCGAAAAAGCCAAAAAAGCAAAAAAGCAACTTTCTAAAAATAGAAAGTTTAATTTTCAATCTTCTCTCCTCAATCCAGTAAGGAGCAAAAAGCAACTTTCTAAAAGTACAAAGTTTCATTTCTGGGTTTCACTGAGGCTTCTGACTTGAATCTGATATTTTCTGAAATGAAAATTTTATGCTTGAAAGATAACCTCTTTGCCATAAAACCTTATCTCACTGTGTCGGAGAGAATTTGTCTGGCATATAGTCTTTCCCTTTACCTTATTCCTTCTTTCTTCCTATACTAGAGCCCCCTTAGATTTCAGAGTTTTGATAATTCTCATGACGAGCAATCTACATATAGTTCTCAATGGAACAAGACATCCCAACACCTAAAGACCTAGCTTTTGACAGGAAAGATAACACTTGAAATTGATAACATGAAAACAAAGACTGGATCTTTGGCTACAAACATGATTGAAAGCAAAGTTTTCTAAGGGTATCAAAACCAGTACCAACAAACACAAATGCATGAAGAAGCAAATAGATTTGCTAACAAACATTCTGCAAAGGAATAATATCAGCCTTCCAAATTCCTTCTCTAAGGGTTCATCTAATTCTAGGTCTTCTAAATCAAAGTTTAAAGGGCAAAGCCCATGTAGCAGTTGCAGCTCCATCCTCCAGGGCATGGATAGTTGAATCTGGTGCCTCACACCTATGTCACAAGGTTCGAGTTCGAGTTCGTGTTCGGCAATAATAAAATTCGGATGAAATTCGGCAAGGGGAAAAAAATCATCTTATTTAAATTTTATTTTTCAAATATATATAATAATATATTATATATTAATAATATAATATATAAAATACCGAGCAAAAAAAATATATAATATATAAATAAATATAAATATAAATATTAATAATATAATATATAAATATATATATATAATAAATACTTAGGAGGCCACGGAGGGAGCGGCTTATAATTTATCATATATTATTAATATATTATTATATTTATATTATTAATATAATATTAATAATATAAGTATTATAATATATTAATAATATATGATAAATTATAAGCGGCTGATTTATATATTATTAATATATACTATAATATAATATTATAAATATTAATAATATATAATATAAATATTTTAGTATATTACTATATTAATAATATATGATAAATTATAAACGTCTCATTTATATATTATATTATAATATTATAAATATTATAATATAAATGTGATAATATATTAATAATATATGATAAATAATAAGCGGCTCCTTCGGTGGCCTCCCTAAGGAGTAGTCACACCGTTTAATAGCCTCCCGATACCTTCGTGAAGGCTAGAGTGATGGCTGCTCTACCAAACCAGGAACCAGCCTACTACCTCGTCAGATTCTTGTGTATGATTGATCGAAGCAGTTTCCCGCGGCATAGGGCTCCCATGCTCTTTTCAATCCCGTTGGACAAATGATCTCCCTAACGGATCAATCAAAATCAGTCAATTTTTTTTTAAAATACTTGATTTTTATCACAAACATGATTTCAGATTGCAGATTGCCTTTTCCCTGATTTTTAATGCGATTTTTAAATATATTGTATTAAAAAAAATCACGCCCTTTGTCCATACAAACCCTAGGCGAATTTGCACGAATTTTTAATAATGTTTTTAAGTTTGCCAAATTTCGAATTCCATAGCAAAAATTCGGTGAACCCTATGACATAGCCTCACACCACATGGCTCATTTGAAAGGATTCCATCTCTTTGCAAACTTATTCCCTGAAGGACGAAAACCCTAAAGGTTGCTTGAAGGATGAAAACCCTGAAGGCATATGGGATTGAGGGCGAAAACCCTCCATTCCTATTGAGGAATTTCATTGCAAGAATTCCCAGTGAGCTGGATGCATTGTAATTTATGTTGGTGTTTCGGTGTGAAGATATTAGCGGATTGGTGTGAAGTTTTAATTCAGTTGTGTGGTGTTTTTTTTTAATTTTAGAAAATACCAAGAAATTATTTGTGTGTGTGGGTTTCAGATTTATGTTATTTATATTTTGTGTGAAGTTATAGCTTGTTAGTAATTTGAATTATAGACATGATATTTCCACAGTCCATGATATTTAAATGTATAGAGCTTCTAGAAGTGACTATGTGTTGCTTTTTTGGATCAAAGACATTTCGGATCACACTCCGTGATCCATCATCAGGATGAAAAGAAGAGAAAGAGTGACATGTGTTTGCAGAGATAGTTCCTTAAAAAGAGAGAGGGAGGTGTGGGCACGGAGTTTAATCTAAGAAGAGGAGACTAAGATAGGGATGAGAAAAAGAACCAATACATCACAAGAGATAAATAACATCCTAAAAGTAGAAAGTAAGAAGCAATACGGAAAGGGGGAAATTAAGATAAGGAAAGAAGATAAAATGAAATCAAAGCACTTAATAACTTGACATCAAAAGGGGGGGGGGAATAAATAAAAGAAGCCACCAAAAAAGCAACACACAGTCACTTCCAGAAGCTCTATACATTTAAGTAATTTGAATGTTATTAATATTGATGAAATTGTAAGTGATTTATGTGAAGGAGGTTAAACCCCAAGCTGGTCATACACAGTGGAGCCCATATCAGTCGTACCAATTTTTGGAGGAAGACATTAAATAGCATTTGGTTCATATTTTTCCAAAAGTTGGCCGCAACTTCCAAGCTAATGCAGATTTAAAAGAGTTAAAGGGAGGCGTGATGTTTGGATGAAATTTTATGGTGTTGTACCATAACTAAAGGGACCGTACATATTCAGGTTTGCATTTCATTAAATGCAAACTGTGCTGCAGCTTATTTATAGTTTCTAAGAATTATTTCTGATGTTAACAACAGCATGTTTGGGTCTGAAATTATTATTGAGTTGCAGATTTAAGCTATAAATTGTTACTAATAGTATTTGTTAAAATATGTTGTTATGCTTACAAAAATAATGTACATGTAATGAACACTGATGTACTGATTTGAAATATGTATCAGCTGAGCTGAAATTGTAAATTATCTAGAAGGTTTACCACCAAATAAGAATTCAAGCATTGTAATATTCCAGATGGTCATCCATCGGAATAATTATTTTCTCTGTACTTGCATTATAATAAATGTTTTTGTGGTGTAGCCGCCAATCGTTTGCATTTCATTATCTGCCATTGTTGACGTTGATCCAAATTGACTTGTTGTCAGCCAGTTGGCTTGACCCATTTTGTAGTTGTGCATTTTAAGTATATCCGCATGTTGCGCATTAAATGTAAATTGGTTTTTGCTCTAGTGAAATATCTATATCCATGGTTTAATGTTGATTTGTATACTGCTGTCTACTACCAATAAGTTATTTATTATTTTATGTCCACAATCCAGTTGTATGCTCTCATCTTGCCAACATCAACAACTAGGTGATCAAAAGACTTGGATTCGTGTTGATTGCAAAGTTAGAAAATTTTTCTAGGGAATATGGCTAATGGTTCCAATTGGGACATTACAACTTGGCATTCAAATTCATTTTGGATTGTATGATATAAGGGATCACAACTTAATTTGGAAGCCTCATATCATTCATCGGTCCCAACTATAGCAAGCCTTTCATTCTAAATATTAAATTCAACACCACCTTTTGGAAGACAAGAGATTGCCTATATACTAGGAGCCATCTCAGCAGGGAGACAAACCTACCATATAATTCTAAACAAATGGATTGTGTCTCGAGTTGGTGCATTAGTTGCAACAAAGGACCTAACATATTATTCATATATCCTAGCTGCCACATCCTATTTGGACATGCTCTACATGAAATTAATAATATTGTGAAATATGGGCCAATATTGTTGTTGTTGTTAGCATTTTTTTTTTGTAACCACACCCATTTTTTTTAATTTTTGCAATAAGAAATGCAAATGCAATGTCCGAACACGTTCAGATCACCAAGATCCCAGTGTGGGCAAGGTGAGAGCATACAATGCTTTAGACCACACCAGTAACTATGATATATGCAATTACAAAATGAAGGCGGCAAGGCCGACCAGAGCACGCAAGCGGCAAGGCCGACCCAAATCTAACACCTCTTCGGTGGACAACAGTGCGAAATGCAATAACTAAAATTAAAGCACACAAGCGGCAGATCTGACCCGAATTTGCGTAGATGCATAGATGCAAAGCCACTGAAAGAATGTCTAAGCTTGATCAGACCAAAATGGAGGATAACTAGCAAGCTTGTTTGATGCTAAACAAGCTAATATGAAATGCTATACGAAGTGCTAGTAAACCATCCAATTTTACAATATGAATGCATACAATGAAGAGCCTCCGACGGTACTACCATCTGGGGTTACGTACAAGCTTATAATGCATTACAATAAGATAAATTTGCAAGCAAATGGCTGCAACAACCAATATTAATATTTTGATCAGACTTATTGCACTGCAACAACAAACACATTAGTCCATCAAATCACATATAGACACGCTCACAGTGACCAATAACTGAAACACACTGAAGTATGCTATGAAAGATGATTGCAAAGGATGCTAAAAGTTTGATCTTCCCTCAAACTGTTGTCAAACACTAAACAACTGATCTGAACCGATAACGCACATGCTGAAACTGTCATGTCCCCATTTCCGGCTTGAGCACCAAGTGATGAATGGATTAGCCTACTCCTCATTCCCGGAGGCTAATTCCGAATGATAAGGGAATGAAATGGGTTTTGACTAACTCTGTGTGTCATTTTGCAGGAACAATCAAGGAGTTTCAAGTCATAATCCACTAAGTCAAGTATAGGGCGCTCATTCCTACAGTTACACTTCAAAAATGCGCCTTGGATTTTGAAAGCAATAATCAAGAGGATGGAGTCATCTTTGGATATGTTGAACATCAATTGGGCGAATTGACTCATCAAACTTGAGTTTGGGATCATTGAAGAAGTCCAAGTGAGTTAGGCACACTTCCTAGCTCTGATAACCCTCAAAGTGCGCCTAGTCCTCATAAGGTGCAAATCCAGGATAAAAACATGGGTGTTTGAGCTGGGATGGTTGATTGGATCAACAGGAGTGGATGAAGTGAGTAGTCCATGCAAAGAGGAGTCTTATGGCATCTAGGCGCCAATTTCACCACCAAATTCCCAATAGTGCGCCTAGACTCTATTGCACTTCAAACAAGTGATGAACTCCTTCAAGATTGATCAAGTGAAGCCTCACCTTCAATAAGATCAAGTGGAAAGATGAAGTGATCAAGTAATGACATCTTGTTATCTAGGCGCACTTTTCCTCTAGCAACCTGTCAATGAGCGCCTAGCTATTTAGGTTACTTCTGGCACTCAATAATGGTTTTGAGATGGGGCGCTCAACATAGCTAAACTCCTTCAATAGGGCGCCTAGCTTAATGATGAAGATTGGACAAGTATATGAGGTTTCCATGCCTAGGCGCAAACTCCATGATGCCTAGACCAAATGTGCGCCCAAGCAAGAACAGGAGATTCAATAGGTTGAATGAGTAGCACATTGATTGGTGAAGATACTTTCAACTTCAAGAAGTTTCATATCCTGCCAATCTGGGATGAAATTGGCCTAGAAGGCTCTAGGCGCACATTCTGACTGAAGACCTCAGTTCTGGCGCCTAGTTACAGAGTGAGTTAAAAGATGAAGTTTGAACATGTGAAGTAAGGCGCTCACTCCAGAATGAGGTATTTTACCTTCCAAGACAACAAGACTTGAAGACTTGACAGAGAAAACAACCATGCATGCAAGGCGCACTTCCTGCCTGCGCCTAGCTAAGAAAGAGGTTTCAATCCATTCATAGTGAAAGGCGCTTGAGAGAAGATAAATCCAGTTGTGACTTGTGTTGAAGCTTTTAGCAAAGCAAAACCATTCTCTTCCTAAGGCGCTATAGAAGACTCAAACAAGATGTAATACTTCAGATGAGGGCGCTAGATTTCAAGTGTTTGAAAGTGTGAATTATGCAGAACATCTTACTTGAAGTGTTAGGCGCTAATACTAGTTGAAACTTCCCCAAATGTGCGCCTAAGATAGTTGCTAGTCCCCAAGACCTGTTTTGAAACAAGGCGCTCCATCAGGAGATAGCGCCTAGGATCCAAAAGATCTTTGCTAAAGTTCTAAGTTTGCATGGAGTCATCAAATTCTTCAAGGTGCATATTCAGGCCTCTGCTACCTCAGTTGGGCGCCTAGGTCACATTGGGCGCCATTCCATGATCATACTTCTCCAAATGGGCGCCTAGTCAGAAGATAAGGTAGTTGCATCTACCTGAGCTTTCATTGGTCAACAGGATGTCCTCGGGACCCGTGTCTAGGTCTTTGGGTAAGTTTGCCAACTCAGAATGAGTCATCAGACGGAATATTCCCTTGGATATGCTTCTTGGGAAACGTGCCTTGGTTCCTCTTGGTGCATTGAAAAACGTGCCTTCATTGCCTTTGGAAGGCCTATAAAAGGAGGAGCCTTCTCATTCATTTGCTATCTATGCACTTGACAAAATTCTCTCTGCAAAGCTGTTGAGCTTGAAATCTTGAGGCCTGCGAGTTTCAAGTGTTGGGGTGATGCTCCCTCAACTGGCAAGGTGATGCTCCCTTGTTGTACTGTGAGGTGTTGACATTCAGTTGACATCGTTGAGTTCAATTGAGTTGATCAAGTATAGGCGCCCATTGTAATCATCAAGGCTTCAAGGCCTTTCTTTTGTATTTCCATCGAATAAGTTGTAATTACATGCTAATGAAAGCATTATCTATGAAATAAGACATTTTGCAATAAGCTTGAATCAAGCAACAGACAAGTACCCAGCTTCAAATTTGAATCATTCAAGTAGCTATCTTTGATGTCTGTTATAAAGTGTTGAGTAGTTGATAAGCTAAGTACAAGTAAATTCATCTAAGTTAAGGAAAAATTTTAGTAGAACTAGTTGGGTATCTTACAGAAACCTCCAGAAAACACTATATGGCCAGAAAATGGATCCTCTCTACTGCTGTATACACATTCAGACATACTTAAGCTGTTGTAGCATAAGTATGACAGCCCAAATCACCCACAAACATCACTAAGAGGCTGCAAAGTAAAGTCAAACCTCACATACCCCTTAACCAGCAGGTATGGCCTCTAAGCCAAATGTATGGCAGCCCAAACGTATAACAACCACCAAATTTTAAACCAAAGTGAGCGCCTATGTTGTGAGAAGGGTGGCAGCCCCACCAAATCCATATATGACAAAAGACATGGTAGCAATTTCCTTTTATTAATTACCATTCTTCGTAATATGTACGATCATGCCCAAAGAAGATACGGCTATGCTAAAACATTTTCGAACATTGACTTTAGTGTAACCACCTCTTTCAACTTGTGCAATCCTTGCAAGAAAGTTTATGGTACGACCAAGGAAATAAACAGACTCCCACAACGAACACCCAGTTCTAAGAAAAGGTACGGACTTCAAGAAAGTGCGGCTCCTTCTTAAGGCTTCACAAGCAAAAATTAGAATTTCAACTAAATAAAACCTCCACATAAAACTAAAACTCAGATAAGAAGCTTCTATAATCTGCACTCCAAAATCTGATTAAAACACATCAAAAATATCCAATTCCAATAGCAACTTGTAAAAACTCCACTTGCAACACAAATATGACTTCTAGATAAAATCACCAAATCCAGCTAGGAGAGTTTTCGTCCTCGAAACTGGTATTCCAAGAGAGTTTTCGTCCTCAAGAAATATGGAGAACTCAAGTTCCCACTCAGAGCAAACAACAAATAGCAATATTTAGTCTAACCTTTTTTCTGTGCTCAACTCCTTATAAACGCACTTTTAGGGCAACTTTTGGCAAAATAAAATATTAATTTCCTTATTCCTTCGTATTCTCCTCAAAATAATAAATAAAACATTTTATTGTGTACAAAAGTCCCCCTTTATGTCCTCTTGAGCCTAGCGTCACTCAACTGCACAACTTAAAGTACCTTTTATTAAATAATTAAATAAGTTGTCAAATAAAAAAATAAAATAAAGCTACTTTTAACAACTTAAAATAATTATTTAATCTATTTTCCCTTTACCAAACCAATTAGCCTACGAGAAAACTTAGGAAAATAGGCTAATTACTATCACACTACTCATGTGCGAGAAGGGAATTACAATTTCATACCATTCGGTGCAACACAAAATGGAACAAATGTACAGTCAAACTATTCTTTGAATTAGTAGGGCAAGCTCCCTTTAATATAAAACTAAGCTAAAACTATACAAAATGTACTTGCAATTTACTAATTTTACAATGTTTGCAAAGGTGTTTTCATGCTTATGCTGAATCAAACATAAATATGCAATCTTTTTGGGCTTCCAACGAGCAAAAGGATGAAATGCGCTTTCAATCACGAGGCAAGGAAACATAAATATGCAATCTTTTTGGGTTTGCGACGAGCAAAAGGATGAAATGCATTTTCAATCACGAGGCAAAGATTTTGTGCTTTTTGACAAAGATTAGAACCTACAACAACGCACTTGTGCTATTCAACTAAAGACAGAGGCTAAGCAGGACAAGTGCACATGGATTGGATTGATTAATACATAATCACAAATTCCATGATTAAATCAAATATAAGATGGTACGAAGCCATGACTTATATCTTCAATTCTGTTTACGATACGAAGTTCACAGATTCATTCAATCGACTTAATTGTTAGCACAGATGACGACACATTTCAATAGATACTTAGAAGCAAGACGAGCATAATAAAATATATTGAATGAGCAACAAAATCACAATCACGTTGAACACCAAACGACTAACAATTTCAGCATAATGAAGGCATGAAAATTACCCTTCATTTGTATTCATTCACTTGATAAGATACAACATCGATACTACTCTTACAATTGTGATCTATTCAAACCCCCCCCCCCAACTCTCTATGTGCAAAAGCACTTATTTATAATGTTTACAAAACAATTGTATGAAAATAAATTAACTACACTTCTATCCTTGCTCTAACTATTTGCATGAAATGCAAACTTTATTACAATTTATCTGGCCCACTAATTCTAAATTACAAACATCCAACTGCTAGTTCAACTGACAATTAAAACTGTAGATCGAATTTCTTGCAAACTATGACTTCATGCTCACATCTTTTGCATGATGATCAAACAAAAGTCAACTCCATGTTAATGCTAAAAATAGGGACTACTAAAAATAGCACAGGGTATAAATAGTTTTGGCTAAAAATAGCAAGTCCTTGAATATGTTCTTTTCTTTGAAAACAGTGACCTACTAAAAATACTAAATCTATTTTTAGTACAGGCTAAAAATAGAGTTCTGGATAGGTGGCTCTAGATGACTTTTATGATTTTGCAACAAACTCCTTAAAACACCTTGAAAATCTATTCATTCATCCCTCCTTTGTATTGGCACGTGAGATGTTCACTAGGCGCGCCAATGCACTAGCTTTAAAAACTGCCTTCCTTTGTAGTGGCACATTGAGTCTTCAACAAGCGCACTTTTCTCTTTGTAAAGGCGTCTGAGACATCAATCAGGCATGCTTTTCTCTTTGGATAGGCGCGTGAAACTCTAGGGGGGCACGCTTTCAAATAGCACTTCATCTTTCCTTGTTTTAGCACATCTATCTAAGGGTGAGTGCGCTTTTACTAGGGAATATTTTATTTGGTAAAGCACGTCCTTCACCTAAAGAGCACACTTTTACTCTGATACTTAGCAAAAATTCCTTTATACTGGCGCGCTTGGGGACAAGGAGACATGCCAAAACACACATTTTTTTGTTTCTCTAATTAGGCACGCTAGCTTATTGATGCATGCGCCAATGCAAGCATTTTTTATATAAGAATTTAATGAGTCACGCCTGAAGCCTAGCACACGCACCAATGATCAAGACTCAATACATTAACAACTTTGAATCCTTTTTCGTAAGGCACTTCGGCCAACATAGGCGCATGCCTCAACATATCCTTTGCTTGAAACCTTTGAGTCCCTCCTTCGTTTCGACACATTTGATGACACATGCATGCACTTTTGCATTAAGAGACTTTATTATTCAATTCGCAATTTCATTGTTATATGGCTCATGCAATGGAAGAAGGGTGTGCCTTTAGTCTTGATGAACTCTTTATCCCCCTACAAGCTCATGAGGCATCAAACAAGTCACTCTTAAACTGAACCTCATCCTTCTTTGTTGTGGCACGTTAGACGCCTGAAACGCATGCCTATACACACAAACCTCCTTTTTTGTGTCTGATTAGATGCGTGGGATGGAGACAAAGGGCGCCATTGCATAGACTTATCTTTTACACCTTTTTAGTGCACATGCGCGTTCAGTCTTCAACAGACATGCTTGAATACTATATACCTTTAATTTTCACATCAAGGTTGAAACGCGCGATAGAGGGAATGGATGTGCCAATGATATGTGGTGTGGCATGCAAAAGGACAAGTAGACGTTCTTTTTCTCTTTATAGTGGCACGTAGGAATGAAAGAGGGTGCACTTTTTGATGAAACTCAAAATTGAAGAACACACAATTATACTAAGAAGGGGGAGGGGGTGAATCAGTATAATACAAACTTTTACTTTTTAACAACTTAGCAACCACAACAATATCAATCACACTAGATCTATCAATGATGCACAACAAGAAGAACACCAGATTTACGTGGAAACCCTTACAGGAGAAAACCACGGCAAAATATTGCTTATATATAAATCTCTTTTACAATCTTTTGCAGGCTCCAACCTACAAGAGACACCAATCCCCTCTTATATGATTTGTGAGCACCAACCCACTGGAGACACCAATCCCCGCTTGTAGATTTTGTGAGCACCAATCCACAACTGAGCACCAACCCAGTAAGAGATTCCAATCTCTCGTTAAGGCACCAACCTTCTACGGATCTAGATCACTATCTTCTACAAATCTGATCACCACTCACAAAATATCCTTTCTTCACAAATCTGATTCAAATTACACAATGTTCTTCCTTTCATTTCAAATCTGATCCAAAAGATGCACAAATTCTTTTCTCAAATCTGATCACAATTATAGCACTATATTCTCATAAATCTCTCCCTTGAGATCTACCCAAACTCGTCCTCTATTTCTGCATAGACTCCTATTTTTCTAATCAAACTCTTCTTTTATCTCTGCAAGATCTTCTCCTTTATCTCAGCATAGTCTTCTTCTTATGTTAGCATTACCTTCTCCTTTATCTCTGCACAATCTTCTTTTATATCTGCATGTATCTATCTTTTATATCTTCTACAAATATGTCTTTTATCCTCACTCATAAATGCTTCAACACTTGAATGATCTTCATATTTCATTCCCTTTCAAATCTGCATTTTTCTTCTTACAAGGATCTTCTTCTTATGCAGATATGAAAGTGTCTAATAGATATATCTTTTTATTTCCCCACTTCTCATCTATTCTCCTCCTTGTTCTTTACATCTCTCACTTTTCTGCACTCAATTCATCACTTACCTCTTATATCCTCATAACGAAATGAGAAGATGCATCTCTCGAAATGAGATAACTCTCCAAAAAGTCATTACCTTTGATAGATAAGTGATCGCTCCTTTTGAGACAAATTCATAAACTTTTAAACTAAACTTGAGCGCTCCATTATGAAGGGTGATCGCTGACCTTAATTTCTGCTTTAAACAAATACAAATCGCATACTTCTATTAAGATTAATCACTGTCCATTTTATAAAATCGCTGCCTTGTCTTATATGCTATTTTGTCTTTTTTCTTCACACCGTCTATTAATCGCACACCACACACTATCTTCAATCATAAGATATTTGTCTTATATGCTTGTCTTGGGTCAGTCGGCCCTATTAGGGGGTCGGCCATCTTTTAGTTATATTTAATTTTTATTCAACAATGGAAGTCGGCCACCTTTGGAATGCATAGTTTAAGATTTTGATTTCAAACTTAGACGCCATTATAGGAATAAGCCATCATAAGGATATTGTTTAAATCTTTAATTTAAACAATATAATCAACTTCTTCAACATGATAATCATTCCTCCTCTCTCAAGGTATTCGTCTTTGTCTTCTAGTGGATACTCTTCTTCCATTTGTTGTTATTGATTATGCAAACACAAGACATCATTTGACATAGGATTATGAAAATCATTCCTTCTTATATCAGGTTCACATCGGGTATATCCCATCACAAAGCCGCCATCAGATTCGTCTAAAGGACATTCATGATCATCCAAAAATCCTTGGTTTTCATTTGAAGCTATCAATATCTGCATGAATCTTTGCATTCTAGGACAACTTTCTCCATCATGTTCGTTCAATGCATGGAACAAGCAGTATGTGTATGCATGAGAAGATGATTATGCCACTTGCCTTGTTGGTGAAGTAGGCACATGAGAACTATTACTGACATAATTGATGAAAGAATCTCGTCTTCTTGGAGATGGATATTGCTGAAGTGGTGAGGCACTCAAACAAACCAGAGACTTGATTGAACCTCTTTGTATCTTTCCTAAAGTAATCATATGATCCTTCAACTCAATGGCATATTCTTGTCCCTATCTCAATTATGTACCATTTCCTTCCTTGAGAAAGAAAGCAACTTCTAAAGATTGAGTGTTGATGAAGCAACTGAGAAGAATTTCTAAAGGATTCAAAGTGTCTGCAACTTTGGCATCCAAACAATTGAATCTAGCTACAAACTCCCGCATTGGTTCACCTTTGTCTTTTTTGGCATTTGAGAGCTATGCATACAAAATATGACTATCTTCCACTGGTCTGAAGCAAGCAAGAAACGTCTTATTTGTCAACTCACAACTTGTGATTGAGCCAACAGCCAGGTGGCGAACTAATCAGCTACTGTGCCTTGCAAAGATTCCACAAATAAGCATACTACAACATCTTCATGTGCAACGCTGAGAATTCCATGTGCAATGGTGAAGGATGAAATATGTTCATTGGGATGTCGCTTGCCATCACCGTATAACTTCTGAAAATTCTTACTTGAGCCTTGAGGAGGCTCATTATTTTCTATCAATGCCAATAGACTGAGCCGATTTCCCCATGGGTGCAATGGAGGTCGACCATTGTTGTTCATGCGGTTACCCTCTTGATTAGCCATTGCAAGTCTTGGTCTACAACTAAAAATATTTATGAATTTTGGACCTTTGTGCCAAACTTGAATGACTTGATGGATAAGATGTATTGGTAGTCCCCATTGTCACTTTCTGGCACCCTTCAACTCAAGATCGACTGTCCCAATTCACTCAATGACTTCTGAATGCTCCTACATCAGACTCTCAGGGTTAATTGAAAAGTGAGCCTCTTCACTTTGGTATTCTATCAAAATCAATGTTGTCTCTTAGGTTACGTTCGGTGGTCTATTCACAGGTACTTGCAACTGCCTCAAGGTCAGTAGTCTGTTTAGTCCATCCATGCAAACTACCTCAAGTTTGGCTATTTGTTCACAAATCACTGCACTGCCTCATGGTTGGCGGTCTGTACAAGTCTTTAGCGGATTGCCTCGCATTCCTTCTCACTTCTGGTGATCTAAATTTGGCACTCTACTTGCAAGTCCTTGCATTGCCTCAATGGTCGGTGATCTGAACAAGTCTCCTTCACAAGCTTCCTCAAATTCTTCTTTTGCGGTGGCCTAGATTTGGCGATCTGGCTACAATGTTGCAACTGCCTCACAATTCGGCACTTTGCTAACAACACATGTACACTGCCTCAGGACCAATGCCAACTTCAATCAACTAAGAGTCAAATAGCCTCAACATCCCCTAACACTCTGGAACAATTATGTTACTTCCTTGATTTAGTCAATACATTCTTGAATTCCCTCTGCAGTACTTTCTAACCTCTAGTTTTGGCTGCAACTCCTTTCGCACACATCAAAATCTTATGGTTCATTCTCCACATGCACTTTCCCAATACTTCCCTTTGTTTCTTTATCCATGTTTTCTTTACTCCAGTGTGATTTATTGCTTCCCTTTCTCTTTCAGTAGAATCCCTTATCATCCCTTCTTTCTCTGCAATATGAACTTCCCCTTTTATTTTATGCTCGACACATGTCCTTTTCCTACTGCATTTCAACTTGTTATGCTCCGCACATGCTTACACAAACTTTCTCTTGCACTGGTTCCTTAGTTGTTTAGTCTACAACAAAACTCTCCTTAAGATCAATGTCTCACCCTCTTCCAGTTTCTCTGTTGAACTTGATGATTCAATAGGTTCTTCTTCTTCTGCATAAGTTATCTCTACTTTATTTACTGCTTCCCATCATTCGTCCCTTGGTGGCATTCAACGCTTGATGCTTTTTGCCTCCATACTTGAAAATAGGTTCCTCTAAATGATCTCCTATCAAATCCTCTTTCATCCCTCTGGTATCCTTCATTGCAGTAAGAATTATGGCTTCCTCTATTGTTGCGGTAGAAACTCCTGTCATTTCTCCCTCTGTGGTATGAATTATTGTCCTTGTTTTGCTCCGCATGTGGTCTTCCCTCTCCGCATCTTGATCCATATCCTTCTTTTCCTCCAACACATGAATACTTCAACCTGTACAACCTTTTGAACATACAAGTAACATATTTCCATTCTAGTCTATCAATTCATCCATAATCCTTATGTATACAACCTATCATAGACCTTCTCCTCTGCATTTTATCCCAACACATCTTTTCAGAGTGATTCCTTAATCCATAGAACTTACAAGGGTACAGATCCCAACACAATCCATTTTCATGTCCATGTCTATTACAATAAGAACAATACATACCTTTCCTTCCTTAAGTTGATTTGTTTGAACTTGTGACAACATCCTTATTTTCTTCACCTCTGTTATATCTAAGGCCTTCATTTCTTGATCTTATTATCGGCTCAATAGGCTATGTAATTCCTTGTTGATATTTTCCCAATCCTTTTCCTTCATCTCCCATTCTTTTCATGATTTTGTAACCAACATTGTTTAGAGAACTCTCTTTGTCAACACCATCATCAACAATTGTAGATTCGATTACATTGTTATCTTCAACCTCACCTTCTAAAGAAGCTTCTGCAGTATCACACAAATCCTTAGTATCACAAGAAACATTACAAAGTTCAGGCTTGGATCTTAGACTATATTCTCTTCCTTGCATGCTACAAGTGATTGCTCTAACTGATTAACATGTTCTTTCAATCCAGATATTTCACTCCTTTGTAAATTGTTTTCCTTTTTCAACTTCTCCAAACTTTCCCCCAGATTTATGTTCCTCTTTTCAATCTAACCAAACAACTTGCATCCTTCTTCCAATTCTTCAAAACTCCTTTTGACGTACTCAAACAACTTTAACTCTTCTTCTAATTCAACATTCCTCCTTTTTACATTTTCCAAATCTTTTTCAAGAGTATCATATTTGTCTTCTCTTAGTTCTCTTATCCTCTCCATCAATTATGAGTTATATCTTTTGATTTCACACAATTCTTCTTCCAAAATATCCTTCTTGCATATTAGGTTTTCATTTTCTTTCTTCACCCTTTTTCCAATCTTCCTCATCGAAACAAATCATACAAACAACTTAATGTGAAAAGCTTACACAGACCTTTCCTGCCTTGATATTTCTTCTATGGTGATTCTTCTTTGTTTGCAGTAGTTTCTCTACTTCCGATAGCACTTATTGTACTCTGGGTTTTCTCACATCCTTCCAACACATTCTTCCCAACAGATCCACAACCATCCCAATAGATTCGCAACCAGCTTTGATACCATTTAATGCATTCAAAGTAGAAGGGTCCAATGAAGGATTGTCCAGCCTTGCAGCCTTAAACAACCAACATCATGATCATAACAAAGATGTAACAACAATATATAGATAACAATAGAATAATAAGAGATACTCATAAACACATGACACAAGATTTGTTTTCGAAAAACCCTAAAAGGGAAAAACCCAGCCTCAAAAGATCACTTCTCATTATATTAGAACTCCACTTTAATGTGTGTATGATCTTATGATCAGTGCATGCATTAAAGTATAGTCAAAACACCTCAAGCACATCAAACACTAGAGCCAAAGGCACACCCTAAGTTTGGAAGACTATCTCTAGCCCCCAAGCTTAGGCAAACACAAGAAGGCATATGACAATCACACAAAACATGAAGAAGATAGTAAAGAAGCACGCAATACACGGAAAAGGCATGAGAGAAAACATGCAATACACAAGGCATACACAAAGAGAAGACATGATTAAATAATTGTACAACCCTAACTAGGCGATGGGGGGAGCTCATCGCTATGCGCCACCATCAAAAGTACACAAAACACACAGTGTGGGGGAGCTCATCTCTACGCGCCACCACTAAAATATGTGAGACATGCAAGGAAGACACACAGAAAACACACAAATTACATGAGCATCTTAGAGAATGTCATCGACATAGCATACGTCTTAAACACATAAAACACGGGCGATGGGGGGAGCTCATCGCAACACACCACCATCTAAGACACGCCAAACACACCTGATGGTTGAGCTATGCTACCACAACTGCCAAAGACACGCTTAAGGGTGAATAACTCAATATCCAACCCCGCCTCCGCAGAGGACTTTTTAAAAGGATGTACAACCACTCAAGGGAATACACAATCTTGCCTTCCACAGAAGGGATTTCAAAAACATACAACCCCACCTGCATCACAGAGATGCCTTACGTTGAAAAGGAAGCATGTGCACAAAGTATACAACCCCACCTGCATCGTGGAGATGTCTTACAACGAAAAGGAAGCATACGCAACACACAAAGACAAATTACATAACCCCATCTGCATCGCAGAGACACCTTACGGTAAAAAAGAGGCATACACCACACATTTTATCACAATGTCTAAGATATCCAAGCATTTACCGCAATATATGCCCCCACCTTAAAGTGGTTGATCCTGCTTGCCCATAGCAATCACATTTAAGGTAAGGTTAAAAACACGTGAGGGAACAAGAGCTTTCACAAAGCACATGCCCCAAAGTGACATGTGCTTGCAATCGCCAATTGTTCAAAAAATCACAATAGAAACACATTAGTATTACATGCTAACAATTAACAAACTTTGGTTAGAAAATATTAGCTAAGATAACAACCAAATTATCTTGTGAACAATTAATGCATAAATAAGGCAACATACCACTTAAATAAACCAAGGCTATACTTGCGAGTTCAGAACTGAGTATAGCCGTGAGGTTATACTTCAGGTATCTCAGAACTGAGTGTAGCTACAAGGTGAGACAAAAGCAATTCAAAGGTGCATATTGGTGAATCATAACATTCAGTGTTGGCTGTACCAATACATTTCCAAAAAAAAAAGTAGGGTGTCTATTACAGTGGTATTAGAGCTCATAGTATCTTGCTAGCCTGTGGGAATGTGTGATGCGACCTAGCACCCATCAATACTATTTGATAAGAAACAGATCTAATCCAGCCCTTGAGGATCAGCTAGAGATAGAATAGGTTGAAGTAGTTGCAGCTCTGATGGGAGAAAGAGGTGAAAGATCAGGTAGAGATCCTTTCAATCTGAGAGAAAGAAGGACAGAGGTTCCTAGTGTGGGTGAAATGCTAAGTGATCTTGCTAGAGGACAACAAGATTTACATCAGGATATAGCTCAAATGTGTGCACTTTTGACTAAGCATATTATCGGCAATAACAATGATAACAACAACAATAATAGGGGAAACAACGATAATGGAAGAAATAATGGAAATAATAGCATAAATGGGGATGGATGAATTAATAACAGGGTTGCACATCAGCGTACTATGGCTGGAACAGCCAACTCTATGCCTCTTATGCCTAACTTTCCTCCAAGGAATAATTCTCCACTTGAAAATGAACCATCACAGCAGGAATTGCAAGATCAAATAATGAGAGATTGGAGGTATTCAGGTGCAAAATTCCAGGCTGAGATGTCTTTCCATGATTATATGGACCTTAGACTTAAGCATAGACCCCATAGAGGTGGCAGACTGCAGAATCAGGAATCGCAGAGGAAGGTTGGTACGTTGTCTATTCCCTATTTTGATGGATCTACGAAAACTGCAGCTAGAGCTTGGGTGCAGAGATTAGATACTTATTTTCAGCTTAATCCTATGGCTAAGGATAAAGCCATTAAGTATGCAACTCTTCATTTGCATGGTAGTGCCCATAAATGGTGGCACCATGGGATCATCACATTAGGCCATCATCAGATTGATTCTTATGCAGAGTTCATAGAGAGGTTGATTGATAGATCTGATAAAAATGATCCTGAATTAAACTTCAAGGAGTTGGCACAGCTTAAGCAATGGCGTTCTGTTGACTCATATATTTCTGATATTCAGAACATATCAGAAATGGTGACTGATTTTTCAGAGAGGAGATTGATTGTGTTATTTGATGGGTTGTCCGATCCATTGAGAGGTTGGATTATTGCATGTAATCCACCCACATTGCATGAGGCAATCAAAAATGATAGGGACATGGAATCCACTTCTAGAAATAAATTTCAGTCAAAGGGATTCCAACACAAAAGGGACAAAGACGAGATTTTTCCAAAAGGATTCAGCTCATCCCAAAAGGGAGTCAACTAGCTTGAATTATGATCAACTCAACGAACTTAAAAGGAAGAAATTATGCTTCACTTGTAGAGAGCCATGGGAGCCAACACATAAGTGTGCTGCCAAAGCTAGATCTAAGTAGATTGAATACTTTTCAGTTGATGAATCAGCTTCTAAAAAATCAGACCAGCAATCTAATTCAGAGGGAAGTGAAGAACAAAGTTCATCCGAAGAGGCCGAGGAGAAACAAGGATGTGAGGGTAGTACATTTGCACAACTTTCTAGCTTTCAGAAAATTGGATCTTTCAAAGTTCAGGGAGTGCTTTGATAGCAGATAGTCACTCTCATTGATACATGTGCTACACTTAAGGTAATGGTTGCAGATGAGTTTACACTTGCACACGTAAGATTCCTAACTTGAGCATACAGTTGGGTGACTACAAGGTGAAAAATGATTTCTATGTGGTGAGCATAGGGATACAGATGTGGTACTTGGTATGCATTGGCTGTGATCCTTTGGAGAATTCTACGCGAATCTGCATGATATGGAGATTTGGTTTGAGGTGAATGGTAGGAAGATAGTACTCGGGCATGTCAAATGGTGGACCCAAGGTAGTCTCTTTCAAGAGGATGGCGAGATTAATTCGACATGATCAGGTAGAGTGGGTAGTGGAGTGCATCATAATGCCTACCATTACAGAGCAACAGAAGAATAGTTACCATCCAAACATCCAGGCTTTGTTGTCTAAGCACAACAAAGTGTTGAATAGCATACCTCCTAGGAGACCTCCTGAGAGAGGCATTGAGCATGTCATAGAGCTAGAGGGTGCCAAACTCGTGATTACCACATCATACAAACATCCGAAGAGGCATAAGGATGAGATTGATAAGCCTATTAAGGAGTTGCTTGATATGGGACACATAAGGCCGAGTAAGAGTCCCTTTGCTTCTTCAATGGTGTTGGTTAAGGAGGATGGGACAATGCGTATGTGCATTGATTACAGGTCACTAAACAAGAAGACAATTAAGAACAGGTATCCCATCCCATAGATTGACGAGCTTATCAATGAGTTGCATGGTGTTTGTTACTTCTGCAAAATTGATTTGAGATCGGGCTACCATCAGATTCGGGTCCGAGAGGAGGATGTGGAGAAGACAGCTTTCAAGTGTCATTTTGGACACTTCGAGTTCCTGGTTATGCCTTTTGGCTTAACCAATGCTCCTGCCACTTTCCAATCTTGTATGAACAAGGTATTTCTTAATCAGCTCCGGAAGTTTGTTCTTATATTCTTTGATGATATCTTGATTTTCAGCAAGACAGGGGAGGAGCACATGCAGCACCTTGATGAGCTGTTGAGCATCCTAGAGAGGGAATCATTATATGCCAAGGAGACTAAGTGTGAATTTGGTATTGACAGAGCTTCTCTAACTTGGCCACATCATTAACTCTAAGGGTGTTAGAGTAGATCCTGATAAGATTAAAGCGATTGTAAATTGGCCTCCACCCACGAATCTCTCACAACTTAAGGGATTATTTGGCCTATGTGGGTTCGACAGGAGATTCGTTAAGGGATTCTCATAGGTGGCTATCCCACTTACAGATTTGACCAAGAAGGGGGGATTTCTATGGTGTGATGCAGCACAAAGATGCTTTGATCATTTCAAACGGGTAATGATTACTTGCCCAATTTTAGCCATTCTTGATTTCTCCAAACCGTTTGAGTTGGAGTGTGATGCTTCAGGAGAGGGGATAGGTTCGGTCTTGATAAAGGAAAAATGGTCGATTGCTTTTGAGAGCAAGAAGTAAGAGGTGTTGAGAGGAGCTATTCTATATATGACAAGGAGGCCATTATGCATGCCTTGGCCAAATTCAGACCCTATCTTGTGGGAGGCAAGTTCATTGTTAAGACCGACCACAATAGTCTCGACTCTCAAGTACTTCCTCAATCAAAAGGATCTTAATGACAGACAGTAAAAATGGGTAAGCAAGCTTCAAGCATATGACTTTGACATTGTTTATGTCAAAGAAAAGAAGAATATCATTGTTGATGCTTTGTCTAGGAGACCTCATTTGTGTTCTTTAGTAGAGATTACAGCTGATTGGAGAGATGATTTCAGCAAAGTATGCTAAGGATTCTTGGGCTATAGGCATCATTGAGAATACTATATAGGATGACAGCTATACTATAATTAATGAGCTGATTATTTACAAGGAAATAATTTATTTAGTACCCAAATCTGAGCTTAAGGTGAAGGTTTTAAAAACCTTCCATGATGCACCTATGAATAGTTGCACCAGTTTCTTCAAGACATATAGGCAAATCCGGGAGAGGTTTATTAGGAAAGGACTAAAGAATGAGGTCCTTACGTATGTTCATGAGTGCCCCACGTGCCAGCAGAACAAAAATGAGCATACATATCTGGCTGGTTTGTTGCAGCCCCTGCCTATTCCCAAGCAGAAATGGGAATGCATCTCTATGGATTTCATCACAAGGTTACCGAAAGTGCAAGATAAGGATTGTATTTATGTTGTTGTAGACAGACTAACAAAATTTGTTCATTTCTTTGTTATTTCAGTAGCATATACAGCAGGCTGATTTGTTCTTTAAAGAGATATTTAGACTTCATGGGATTTCCAGGAGCATTGTTAGTGACAGGGACAACAAGTTCTTGAGTCTCCTTTGGCAGGAACTCTTCAGATTGAGTGGGACTAAGCTCACTCCTAGTACTAGTTATCACCCACAGACAGATGGGCAAACAGAGATTGTGAACAAGAGGGTGGAAGGATACCTTAGAAATTACATTTCAGGGCAGCAGAAGGCATGAGTGAGATGGTTGCACCTTGATGAGTATTGTTATAATTATACTTACCACATGTCCATTAGTATGTCGCCATTTATGGCATTGTACAGATATGAAGCTCCGAGCTTCATAGACTTGTTGATTGGAGATAGCAGAGTGCCAACAGCCAAGGATTTGTTGCAGGAAAGTCAGGACATAATGAAATCCTTGAAAGAAAACTTGCAACAAGCACAGAATCAGCAGAAGTTGTACGCAGATCAGCATCGCATTGAGCGTACATTTGAGGCAACTGACATGGTTTACTTGGGGCTGCAACCCTACAGACAATCCACTCTCAAGAAGAGTGGGTCGGAGAAGCTTAAGCCACGGTTCTATGACCCTTTTAGGATCTTCAAACGGGCTGGAGAAGTGGCTTATGAGTTGGAGTTACCAGCAAATAGTAGAGTGCATAATGTGTTTCATGTATCACGCCTTAAGAAGGCACTTGGGCATAATATGGTTCCCTCTTCTGAGTTACTACCATTGGACGAGGAAGGGAAGCGTATTCTAATTCCTGAGGCTATTATTGACTCAAGAAAGCACACTCTACGAAGGACTATTAGAGAGTATCTTGTGAAGTGGAAAAACTTGTCAGTTGAGGATGCTACATGAGAGACTAAGCAAATCTTGCAGCATCCAGAGTTGCAAATAGTTGAGGACAAGCAATTTTGGAGAGGGAGGACTGTAATGTCCCCTTCCTAAGCACTGACAGTTTCATGAGAGTTGGCCTATCACTCTAGTTCCCATAGGCTAACAATGGATGGTTAGGGAGCTCCACAGCTCTTAGAGACGTTGTGGACATGCTTTTGCCGCATTTCTTTTCTTGGAATTGAGCTCGGATGGCAATAAGGATCGCAATGACACTTTTGGATGCTATTTCAGACACATGGTTTGTGTTCCACATTTTTAGGAGCCAGTGTCTATTTTTAGTAAGTCACCGTTCTGGCACCGACTTCGTCACATGACAACAATTACACCCTGGCATAGTCACTCTCAGCATTCAAGGTTGGTTTGGTGCTTATCTTGATCAAAGGTATTATTTTAATTAATGCTAATGATACAAAGTTAAATTAAATATTTAACTTAGCATTTATTAAAATATTAAAGGTGACTTTATAAGTTGGCGCCTAGAGGACATAAGCGACATGTTTTGAATTAAGTTAATATTATAATTCAAAAAAGTGGCGTACAACATGGGAGATATAAGGGGATTTTAATAAAGTAAATATTTTTATTTTCCCAAGGAGGGCATAGGTTTCTTGTGAAAAGATAAAACAGCTTTTTTGGAGCTCATTCTTCATGCGTTGATGTTGAAGGAATGTTATGTTGCGGTTTTTATCCATGAACTTTGTGAGGACGAAAACCATCATAGAGAATATCATCCTCGCTGGTGAAAGATCCTCTCAGGCCGATTTCCAAGTGGTTTCATTCAGGAACTATGCTTGAGCTTCATTGTTTTGAATTGCAGGTTGTCACTAAGAGTTTGAAGGGGAAAATATTGAGATTCTTCGAATAATATTTTGAGGTCATAGAGTGCTTTATTAATACTTGATTCATGTTTGGAGTGCATTGAAGGCTTGAAAAGCGTCTTTTGAAACCTTCATCATGTGGAATGATCTTCAAGATGCATCTGTATGAAATGAAATCTTTTGAATTGGTTGTGTGCTTTGGTCCTATAAGATTAGTAAAAACGAAAGAGTGATGTATAAAGTAAGGTTTTCAGAGCAAACAAACTAGGCTTTTGCTTGACAGAATTGACACATGCGTAAGTTTCGTATGGGTACAACAGCTATCAGTTGCACTGGTATCCAGTTTCAAAATTTCAGAGGATCGCATTAATTTGTTACCAAACATTTGATGCTATCTTAAGATCCTTGGAAGTGACACAGTATCTCAAGCTTAACCCAAAGTTCAAATGCAACAAGGGTGAAGATCACTCAGACATTCCAGAAAATCTGGGCAATTTGTGTGATTAACCAATCACTACTCAGCCAAAAGAATGCTCAAGGAAAATCCATACTCTGGGAATGCTCTTCATCTCCATTTATACCATTTCCATCCAAAATATTTACTGCTGATGATGATGGATAGCACCCTTTCCTACCATAATAATATCCAACTTTGTCCCAGTTTTACATAAACAAAACTAAATAAAACTGAACAATAACGAAAAAAAAGGGAAATCCTAACTTGCATACTTTCTCATTCTCTGCATAATGAAAAAATAACAGATATATGATACAAGAGAAGTCCATGAAAAGAAAGTATGATCCTTGTACATTGTTTCTCGTCAAATTGTTATGTCATGTACACTCATTCTAAGTTTCCTTCTTTAGATTTTAGTGGGCAGCAGCAGGGGATGAGAAGTGCCTCACCAGGAACCCTCAAAATCAAAAGAAAGCACATACCGTCTAGAGTTCAATTGCAAAGCAGCTGACTCTTCAGTTTCATCCAAGCATGCCACATAGTCTCTTTGGGCCCTCTGTACAATTCCAACAATTTCACCCATTATTACACCATGCCTCTTAGTGGATGAAAAGGCTTCATCTCCTTCTTCCTCATCAGCAACTATATTAAGACTTTCTTGAAATCCATAGCCAGTAATGTCATTATTATCATTGTAGACTATATTCCCAACAGTAGACCCATGGTCTGCCCGCATACATTTCTGTTTTTCTGCATTTCCAGATGAGATAACACAAACCTGAAATTGTACAATAACACATTCTTAGAATAGACATTTAATATTATGCATAAAAGAATTTAAGTCCAAAAAGCCATAAATGCATTTAGATCAATACCAGGTAAAATAAAAGGCTACTAATATATTATGAGTTTGCATATCGTCAATTCTTAACCAGGGCAGAAGTGGTGCAAGACCTGGCTACTTAATATACATTGGTTTCTTGTGCCACAGGATAAAATGAACCTAATCCATAAATGTTCCACTGTTGATAAAAAATATTTTCTTGCTTGTGGAAGTTATCGAAGCCTATGGCACACGCAAAAAGTATTCTGTTTTAGAACAACATAATGGAATAAAATGAAGAAATTCTAACACGTGTTACATTCTGGAAAGCAGTAATGAGGAGAATGATCAAGGATATTCATACAAATCACTTCTTGCAACCTAGAAAGGTATTGTGAATGACTAGTACATAGAACAGGAAGGAGAAGAATGACATGAAACAACCAGAGATGTTGAGAAAAGCCCTTCAAAAAATAATTTGAATTGCTTGATACTGATAATGAGATAGCAAACAGAAGTAATATAATACATGACAAAGAAAGGATGATTTAGTAAACAAAGACATCATATGAATGTTCAAAGAACTCATGAAAAAAGAGACAAGGAACTGTGGTGCATGACATGTTGCATGGAGGGACGTGCTCATGTGAATTGTCAAGGTAATCAATTTTGCAAGATATGATGTGTGAAGGGACACAAAATGAAAGATCGCCCATATAATTTGAAAAAATATGATTGAGAAAGAATGGCCAGTGTTGTTCATGAAACAAAAGCCGACAATGCACAAGCCATACAAAAATCAGAAACAAGGAGGTGGTTGCTGGAACTAAAGTCAAGGAGGGTTATGACGCATAGACAGAGAGATGTGAATGTTCACCCTATAATTCAATATCATCAATCTGATCAATGGTGACATTTTGCTAGAAGCCATCCAAATCAACAAGGTTCATTACGTTACATTAGATGATGTGGATGAAGAGACCACAACAATGGAAATTTCCGAAAGTAGAGGGCAGTCAGAAATTTGAATTTAATAAACATGTAATTCCTACCATCCATCCACCCATCAAACAAAATAGTGCAGCCCTTTTTGCATCAAATACTCTTTTGAGCTTCTACTAGAACCTCGGTGTCTTTCATAGCTTCATAACAAGGGCCCACTCAAATTGTAGGAACTACTTGCCTTGAAACTCTTCCCCAGCAATAGTTAATGCATGCACCAAGGATAACTAATATGGGCTCCTTGGATGTCATGTCCCCTTTTTGAGCAATCAAAATAATTCAATATTAAGCTGTTTGAAATAACTTTATTTTATAAATAAAGTGCAACTAATATTTTATTATTAAATTAAAAAAGCTCCTCAAAGTAATATTATAAAGTGATTTTAAAATGAGGACTTAAGGTGGGGTCCAAAAGTGATTATGTAAAAAGGACACTTTTTAGGGCTTGAGTGGCAAAATAGAAGAAAAAGAAAAGAAAATAATATATTTGCCATCAAAAAGTTATAAAAGGAGGTTTTGAGAAGAGAAAGTTCATTATGTGCATTTGATAAACCCCAACTATTTGTCCAGGATTGGACTTGGTTCATTCCTCTGTTGAAGGACGAAAACCCTTTGGGCAATCAATTTCATGGACAAAAACCCACCTAGCTGATCGAGTGATTTCACTCAGAAATCACCATTGTGCTTAATAATTTGTCCAAATTTTATCTATGTGAAGTTTCAAGATTTTGGTATTTTGGAGATTCGGATGAATGCTAATAATTTCCAAGCTTGTGTTTAAAGCAAAGAGAATTTCTAGAATTTGTGCTAAAGCATCAAATATTCATTTCCAGGTTTCGAAAAAATCATTTGCAAGCAAATATAAATCGATTTCTAGTAAAAGGTGAATGTTGGATAGGAAAATATTTTATTACCAGGTTTTGATCATTTCCAGCCAATTTATTTGAAAATATATTCATATTTTAGTTGGGCCTGAAAAACCAGCCATATCTTTCCCATACAAATCCGTACCTTTTACAAGTTTTCGTACCAAATAATGGTACGATGTGGTGAGATTGATATAAACAAGAAAGATTGCAAGAATAAGGAATCGTGAGATTCTTCAAAGGAGATCGCAAGTCAAGAAAAGAGGAATGTGTGAGCTTGTTCCAAGAAATCGATTCCGTTTAGGGAATCCTCTTTTTAATTCATACCTCAGCCTTTGGTTGTGAGTCAAGCCCACCATAACACTCTAAAAGAGATCGCATTTATAAAACTTAGAAATATTGAAAGGTTCTATGTTCCACCAACTATTTGACGAAATGCATGTGAGCTAAAAAAGAAAAAGTTGTAAGTTTGTTGAATATTTGTGGTAGGGACATTATAGTGGTGACAGAGCTTGATTTTCTTGCTAGCATGTGTGGTTAACAGTTGAGAAGATCATTTTCAGATTTCTTCCGGTAAGTAACCAGCACTTACATATATTCAGTTTTCAGCAGAGTTGCATGGACACGGATACGGTATTGGATACGGATAAGGTATCGAATACGGATACGACTATTTTTCAAGACCCCTAATATGGATACGGCTAGATACAACATATGTATATATATGTGTGTGTGTGTGTGTGTGTGTATATAGATAGATAGATTAGCAATAAATAATATTAAATAATTTAAATTTAATATAACTAACATATATTTAACAAATATATTATATATTCATAAATTAAACTTAAAAAAAGTTAAATGTATTAAACTTAATAAATAAATAAAAGTTTACAATGTAAAGTAAAACAAAAAAGCCAAAATTTAAAAAAGTATCACCAATTAATAAAATTTGCCTCTTCCTCCGTTGCTTGTTGACACTATATCTCCAACTTTAGAATGAATGCGATTATTTGAGTATATACAATCGTTTAAAAAGACATATTTCCATCGTGTGCGTGTTGGTCCAGAGTAGTTCCCTGCAACAAGAAATCAACATGCTAGGTCATGGAACAGTTGCTTGCGGCAATTTTTAACATTCTAGGGTTAATATTTTTGGGATACAACACAAATATCATGAGAATGTTGCATCTGCGCGTATCCGGTGCAGGAAAAAAATAGGGTCTTTTGTGGGTACGGCTGGATACAGTATCCGAGCCGTATCCTATGAGTATCCGTATCCGATACGGCAATACGCGTACCAAGGGAGAGGGGGTGAAGCATCCGGTAACTGTGGTTTTCAGCAGTTCGAGTTTATTGTTCAGTGATTTCATTTCAGCTTCAGCAGAAATTTGGTCTTCATTTATCATTTGATTCATGGAAGATAGAAAAACGATAGATTCTTTGCTTGTATCTCTTAGACATCATCAGGATGAATTGGAAAGAACATTTCAAAAGGTGTTTGGGGTAAATTTAAATCAGAAAAAGACTTCTCCAACAAATAGTCAATCTATGATAGGATCCACTCTCCATCCTCATCAACCAAGATTCTTACAAAAAGAAGAGCTTGAATTAAAAGAAAAAGATTTGTGTAAAAAGCTTTACAATGCAGGGAAAAAACTTGAACACCGACCTCAATCAAAGGGTAAACTTCTATGCATTTTGGAGGAAATTGAAAATTGCCTTTGTATGGTGGGTTAGTCACCTTCTAAGGTAATGCAACGTGCTATGAATTCCTTCATGTTTTTCTTTGAATAAGCCAGAACTTTTGAGGTACCCAGACAAAGATGTGCAACTTGTAGTTATCACTTGTATTAGTGAAATTACCAAAATATCAGCTCCAAAGCAACCTTATGTAATGTCCCCATTTTCGGGTTCTCTTGCATTGCAGTTGGCACTAACCTTCCAAGTGTGTGTCAGCATTATCAGAGGAGTTATTTGATGTTTCCAATGAGCTCAGGTGGTCTAAAGGACTCATCTGCCACTTTCGGATATGATTTCCAACTTCTAGTGTGGTCTCCAAGATTCTCGAAGTGAGCGTCTGTTTTTAGTAAGTCACTCGATCGGGTCCGTTTATCATCTTTCATCATCGGGATCACTCCTACGCAATCAGTTTTCGATTCCAATGCATTTCGGCCATTTCCACTAATTGGGTGTAATATTCAGCGATATTTAATTAATTTTACTAAGGTTGCCATTTTAATTAAAATATTTAATCGGGCACCTCGGTATTATAGCTCGTTGGAAAGAGAATGAAAAGATTTAAATGATGAGATGCTAAAAAGTGACTTTTAGTGCAGAAAATATTTTAAAAGTAAAATAAAACACTTTTTGGAGCAATAAGGCTTATTTATTTATAAAGTGATTTTAAACTATATTTTCCCGAAAGTTGCAAAAAAAGTGCTTATAAAAAAGGGAAATTGGGGAAGAAGCTCATTCTTGACTGATATTTCACGGGAGTTTTCCTTGAGAGCTAGAACTTGCAGGTTCAGCAAATCCTAGGACGAAAACCCTTGGGTTCTTGGTTGATTGGATGAAAACTCATTTCAACCGTCCTTGGCGGAATTACCAAGGTTTCGTAGGTGCACTTATTTGGTTCATATTTGAAGGTTTGGAACGGAGAAATGCATATCTATATTTGCGGGTTTTGTATATTTGCTTCCAAAGGGTTTCATTTCCAAATTTATTGATTTGCAAGCAAATATAAATTTGGAGTGTTGATAAAGAAATGTATTGAAGATTTTGGGTTTTTGCTAGTGTTGTGTGTGAGTTGATTATTTTCCAAATATAATAAAACAAAGATATTTATTTTGAAGTGGGCTCATGACCCAGCCATACCATTTTCTTATGAAGCCGTACCATTCTAGAAATTATTTGTACTTAAATGGGACTCTCATACAAATAAGAGGAGAATAGTCCATGGGTTTTAAAGCATATTATAAATTTCAAAGGAAACATGGAAGGTTTAATGAAGTTGGGACCCTCGAAATACTAACCGCACCTCTTAAGGAATCTTCAAAAAAGGGATCGCAGCCATCAAAGGAGAGATTTGTAGGCTTTACAAAATATGTTTGTTGCCATACTTTTCCAAGGAAAGATGCATGAGGGTCAAGGAAGGACTCAATGCAAGTTTGAAGCTTTTTTTGGAGCCTAAACCTTAGACACCATTCTTTAAGGAAGGTTGTATTGTATTTGTGGTGATCGCAGCGTATGCAATGAGAATTTAATGGACTGTACAGCTCACTCCAGGTTGCTCATATTGTAATTTCTGAGTTATAAAATTTAATACATATTCAAGGAATTGTTCTATGGATCTATATCAGCTGTAAAAGCCTAAACATACTGTTGTACCTGAAGAGTGAAGTCTGAACATGTTGTTTGCAAAGGAAGTCTGCCATATATTGAGCTGCTCATACAATGCCCAGCATACAGTTGTAATAAGTTGATGTGGAATTTGAGGTTAGAACTGAAATCTGTACATCTCTGTATTTCTGATTTTACAACAGCAACATATATCTTTGTTTTTGCAAGCAATTCTAGCTTAAAGTGTAATGCAAACTGTTTGACATAATGCCTATGTGAAGCTTTTGAACTTGGGTATGATTTCATGGTGAATGTATGATCAAGAAAGTGAGTAACAGCTGTTCTAAGTGACACAAATCAGAAATCTCTCATATTCCATTTAATGCAAAATGTTTGACGAAATGCCTGCTCACTAGAGGTCAGAATTATTTGTGGATTTCGGAAAAAATTGGTTTCAATTTGAGGTGGAACATTACACCTTATAGCAGCAGTATCATCGAGGAGGTTTTTCTGCTGATTGTTGAAAGTTTCCGTGGGTTGGCTGATATTGGAAGCCCTTCCTTTGCTAAGAGGGTAACAATACTAGAAACTTTTGCAAATATCAAATCTTGTAGCATCATGTTAGATATTGACTGTGAAGAGATTATCTTTGAAATGTTTCATATATTTTGGACTGTTATTAATGACGCTCATACAGAGAATGTCATAACTTCCACGCAATTTATTATGTCTGTGATTTTGGATGAGGATGATGATATCTCTAAGCTATTTGTTAGCTAACTTGTTGGCTGTTTGGAGGAAGGAGCAAGATGTTTCACCAGCAATACATGAGTTGTCAAAGAGATTGGTTAAACAAAATATTGAAAAATTGAAAAATTATTTGACGGAAGATGAATTGTTTTTTTGTGGTCTACAGATTACAGGTCCTCCTAAAATGAACAAGAATCAATTGAGGAGAGAACAACATTGTTTCACATGCCAAGAAGTTTGGACACCTAGTCACACATCTGACAACAACATGGTAGATGAATTAGTAACTTCTATCACATGTTTATTCTAGCAAAGTGATGATGAGAATAAAGAGGAAACTAAGACAGTAGAGCTGTAATATCCCACCCCTGATAGGATATTTACCTTTCTGATTTTTGCCTGTCTTTGTTACTGTTTGTATTGCTGATTGATTTGTTTGTATTTTGGAAATGTTTTTGAATGCTTTTAAACAGAAATAAAGTGCAGAAAACTAAAGAACTTTCAGCAAATGTATAATCAGAAATTTCAATTTTTCAATACCACAACTAGCTGAAAATTTCCAGAATTTTATTACAATCAGAATATTGAGATTTTCTTGATTATAACAACCCAGTTCATAAAATACCATCTAATATCTAAATCCAACATACCCAGAAAAGGTTTGCCACTTCGTCAAGGTGTTGTAATAGAAACCAGCAAACTGGAAGCTTGCAAACATGGAAGTCTTCCTCCACAGTCTGTCCAAAAGCCATGTTTTCACTCAAAATGCTTCCAAACCCTAGCGCCTAGGGTTTCTATTCTCCACATAAAGAATACTTCTGATTTGCAATATTATTCAAACCCTTGTCTTTCAAATATTCAGTAAATTATCAAACTCCTAACAAATTCTTCAAACCCTAGCTTTAAAGCTTTCCTGTAAATCTTTGAAGTACAAGCACAATCCCTGCAGTGGAATTGTCTAGAAGTTGTTCTTCTTGAGGGGCTACGTCCTCAAAAAGCTTGAGATTTTCAGACTCTCCAGTCTTCAGCAAAACCCTTTAGCCAAATTCTTCTTCTTCAACAATGAATGAATGAATGAAATGAATTCCAAAATGCCCTTTAATATTTCACCTTAAATTCACTTTAAATTCCATTTCATTCAATTTAATTTTAATTTCTTTTAATTTGGTGCACAACTTAATAATATAAAGTATACTTTGAAAGTCACTTATATCTCCCCTTTTAAAATGACACTTTAACTTATATTATAAAGTATACTTTAAAATCACTTATATCCCCTTTGTAATAAAGTCCCCTTTTAAAATATTTTAATAACGCATAAAGTTAAATTATTTAATTAAACTTTATTATTTGACGTTATTAATATTAAATGCATAGGACAAATATTAACCAATATAACTCCAAGATATAATTATGCCACCATGCCAGATATAGAAACTCCGCCAGCTGACCATACCAGTGACTTACTATAAATACTAAGTATGAGCAACACATCTGAGTGACTTACTAAAAATAGTAAGTGTAGGTCAAAGTGTCCAGAACGGCCTCTAAAAGGCACACCACAAATAAACTAAGACAATGAGCTGAAGAGTACTGAAATAAGCACCAAAAAGGCCTGTTGAAGAACCAAAGATCTCCCTCGAAGGGGTCCCCCGAACACTCTGTTAGCCTACGGGGACCAGTTGGTAGACTAACCGCTGTGCCTGACCACTGCCTAAGAAAAGGGGGCATTACAAGAGCTTGAGGAAGAAGAAAAGATAACATTAGAAATCTCTAAAGTTATGACAGAACTTGAGATGGAGCTCCAAAATGATCTAGATGAAAGGTATGCAAATGATAAAAAATTTGAAGTCACTAATGATGATATTGGGTTTACGAAAAATTCCAGATTAACAGATAATGATGAACACTTAGATCAATCCAGTGAAGCTTATTCAGAAATTGAAGGAGAGGCACATGATGTAAGGCCACTTACCCACTCCTTATAACACCTTCTAGTCCATATTCCATTCCTTGTGGCTCTTGGTGTATTGATGTATTTTGTGAAGAACTGGTGGTGTTAGTTGTTTCTCTCTCATGATGAAGCTAATGAATTCTAGTTCTTTGATGATTTGCTTTATGATGCACATTCTTTTCATATGCATAAGTTATCCATTTTATGGTAGTTAAGATGTGTAATTACATATTCAACTTTTCCTAATCTATTATTATGTTTACAACATACTGATGTTATATTGATAAATGCAATTTGGTGATACCTTAGTTGATAGATATAAACAAGGATTTATTTCATTCCGTACCTTTTATGTATTCTCTCATGATTTGGCATGTGTTTTCACAAGTTACTTTAATATTGTTCCTAGAGCTTAGTTTATACTGGATGTACAAGAGGGATGTGTACGTTAACTAGTTGCCTATGAAAACTTGGAAAATTCTATATGTTTCCCAACCTTATGATTGTGTAGATTAGTGAAATGGTGGATATGATTGAGATTGTTGCCAAATTAATTGTGAGAATTGCAACTAGATGATATACTTATTTTGGCCACCAAGTATGTGTTTGTTTCAAGTCCCCTAGTAGGTGAACTACAAGGCCTCTGATCTCATTACATAGGCAAGGCCATCTTCAATGAACCCCCGAGGCATAGGTCTGGCCCCTTAGGTCCTGTCATTCTCATTGTTCTGAAGTTTCAATCATGATTATTCCATTTTGATGGAGAGACTAATCATGTATCTAGTTTTGCAGATATCATGTAGGTACAAGATACTGGAACCAAGCGGGTTGTTAATAAGAAAGCAAGGTAAAGCAAACAGGACTATGGTGAGAGATAATCAATTTAGCATCTATCTTATTTGTTTTATGTTTGGTAGAATTTCTTAGGGATATATCTTCTAGATGGATGAAAAGAGTTGTACTTTTAGTTCCTAGTTTTGAAATGCTCAATGATACATTCCACCATAACTAAAATGTAATCTTAGATTTATACATTATGTTATGTTAAATATTTTGATGTAATGAGTTAATGTATTTCATAGCTGAAATCAAAACAAATTAGAAGTTCGTTCAAATAGATTCATTGTTATCCTCTCTTGTTTAAGTAAATATTGCATGATAGGTGTCACAACTGTGATTGGGTTGTAACATGCATAGGTAAATTTAGTTATTCTACTCTGATGATGTAAATTCTATGTTAAATCTATGCATTCAGATTGAAATCATGCCATGATGTATCAAAGCATCTACCTTATTTAACTAATTTTACAAGATGAATAAATGATTGTATGGTTAGTTGTTGTCATGCTCTATCAAAGTACTTGCATTGCAAACACATTTTTGTGAGATAGTTACTCAATTATTGACCTTGTGACGATTTTGGTCATGTTCAAATAGGGTAAAATTTGGGCATGGGCATGACACGTGAGACCTATGGATCCCATGATGACACCATTGGAAGGTATGAAGAAAATGTTAATTTTTGTATCTTACTAATATCAATTCATTATCTTTGCATGATTCTGGCATTCATAAAGAAGAGTGGAAGAAACAAATGTTGGTGATAGAGTTGAATGAAGTGCAGGCCTTATCAAGATTGGATAATACAAAAGAGTCATTGAAGAATTATTGCAAAAGGCGCAGAGAGGTCAGCTTGAGCAAATGGCACCAGTGCATATTTACAAACAGTTAAAGGACTAATGGGAACAATGAAGTCTGAATACCTGCATTTAATTAAAGATAGAGATGTAGTTATCAAATTTGCAGGTGAAGCCTTAACTGCATTTATGGAAATGAAGACAAGGGTTGATAAGATTACCTTTGAGCCTAAATCAACCAAGGACTCACTAGAACACTTCAGGAAATAGAAGATCAACTTGAGGCTGTATAAGATCTCATGGAACAAGAAAATGAAGCAAGGATGGATGAAATCCAACAAGTTATTGATGAGCTTGATGAACTTCATGAGGATTTTGACTTAGAACACTGTCCAAGAAGATCGGAAATTGCAAGTTCAAAATTTGTCTAGCATGAAGATTGGGTTAAGTCAGGAGTCAATAAATCATTTACAGCTATTTGATAGTCCACGCTTTGAAATGGATGCAGAATTGACAATTGATAATCCACTTTTTGAGTTAAATGATGAGACATCTACAAGTCCTAGCCCCATAGTTTGTGATGATATCAGAGTGGTGCAACAAAAGCCATCTATATCACAAGAGGAATCAAGTATTGGGAATGGCAAACTCCCAATTTTGGTATGGGATCTAGGTGACATGCTTAATCATGAAACAGATGCTTTATCAAACAATAAAATTGGTTTCCAGCTTGTTGAAATTTTTAAGTCACCAACTCATCATGAAGTTTCAAGTATGCCCAGCAGATCTCTAGATGAAGAACATAGGAATATCAGGGTAGCACCACATCAACAAGATAGAGATTATTTTCAAGTAAGTTGGCAAGTGTTTTTAGGTATGGAATGGAGAAATTTTCAGTTGGCAATTGAAAGGGAATAAATTTCTGATTCTACAGATGTCATTTCAGCACTTTCCTTCTCTGTTTTTGTAAGAAGATTTCAGTATTGCAGCTACTATCCTATTTTCAGATTGCTGATTTTGGAAAAATCAGATTGTGAGTTATGGTTTTCAGTCTTGAACAGCTGTAATTGTGCTCAGTTTGACGTCATAGAATCAGGAGAAAATGTTGGTAAGTTGTTGCTGTTGATCAGGATGATTATGTCAGCCAACATTGATCACATTTGGGAGGCAATGCAGCTAATTCATAACCATCATCAGTTGTTTTCAGCATGTATTCAAGTTGGCTTACATTTTTTGTTGAAGAGGACAATTGATAACTACAGCAATAAGATTTATTTTGAGAAGGAATGTGTGATCAATTATACACAACTGATGAGCATCATTCAATTCCATGTCCAAGAGAAACAATTCAGATGTTTGCCAACAATACTGATTTTGAGATGGATAACTTGTGATGGTCACTTGATGAGATATGCTCATCCTTTCGCCTTCAATTTATATGATGATACAAAAATTTGAGATCTTGGAATTTATATGATTGGTGGATTGCTTCACAGTGTAACAAAGCACAGATTTGCAGTTTTCAGTTGTATCAGAGTGGTGCAGCGAACACATGGTGGAGCGTTCTTTAGGTTTATCTAGAATCCTAGTATTCACATATAGGTTCAGTATTGCTTGAGGTCAAGCAATCTCTAGGAAGGGAGGACTGTCATGTCCCCTTTTTGAGGAATCAAAAAAATTTAATAATTTAATATTAAGTTACTTGAAATAACTTTATTTTATACATAAAGTGCAACTAGTATTTATTATTAAATTAAAAAAGCTCCTCAAAGTAATATTATGAAGTGATTTTAAAATGAGGACTTAAACTGGGGTCCAAAAGTGATTATGTAAAAGGACACTTTTAGGGAGTGAGTGGGAAAATAGAAGAAAAATAAAATAAAATAAAATATTTGCCTCAAAAAGTTATAAAAGGAGGTTTTGAGAAGAGAAAATTCATTCTGTGCATTTGATAAACCCCAACTACTTGTCCAAGACTGGACTTGGTTCATTCATCTGCCGAAGGACAAAAAACCCACTTAGTTGATCAAGTGATTTCACCCATAAATCACCATTGTGCTTAATAATTTGTTCCAAATTTTATATATGTGAAGTTTTAGGATTCTGCTATTTTGAAGATTCGGATGAATGCTGATAATTTCCAGGTTTGTGTTGAAAGCAAAGATAATTTCGAAAATTTCTGCTAAAGCATCAAATATTCATTTCCAAGTTTGAGATTTATCAAAAAAATCATTTGCAAGCAAATATAACTAAATTCTGGTAAAAGGTGACTACTATAGCGATAGGCAAATATTTATTACCAGGTTCTGATTATTTCCAGCTAAGGAGTTATTTGAAAATATATTCATATTTTATTTGAACCTGAAAGACCAGCCACATTTTCCCATACAAATCCGTACCTTCTACAAGTTTCCGTACCAAATAATGGTTTGATGGTGGGAGATTGATATAAAAAAGAAAGATTGCAAGAATAAGGAATCATGAGATTCCTCAAAGGAGATCGCAAGTCAAAAAAAAAAAGAGGAATGTGTGTTCCAAGGAATCAATTTCATTTAGGGAATCTTTTTTTTTAATTCATACCTCAGCCTTTGGTGGTGAGTGGAACCCACCATAACTCTCTAAAAGAGATCGCAATTGTTCTACATTATAAAACTCAGAAATATTGAATGGTTCTATGTTCCACCAACTGTTTGACGAAATGCTTGTGAACTGAAAAAGAAAAATTTGCAAGTTTGTTGAATATTCGTGGTAGGGACATTATATCGGAACATGGAATTGTATGTTGTTATAATAACAAAAATTAGCACATGCCATCCCCGGCTCATGATGCTTCTCTTGGTTTCATAAAGTACCTTCAACAAATAGTTGCAGACCAAGAGTATTACAAGTAACAAATAACCCCTATGACCATGTTCAACTAGAACTATCTCTAGTGCATGAGTTTTGTATCTGTGAGTGAGGACAAGAGCCCACACATTACTCTTCAAGTCATTCTTGTGTTGCATTGCCTCTCTTTCTACAAATGAAGCAAACAATGGAAGACTTGTCTCTTGCTTACCTATTTGGGCTACCCTTATGCTTACTTGTGCTACTTTGATGAAATGAGAATGTTCCACCACCGTCTTTGGGTTGTTCTCTCTTTGGAGATGATTTAATTCTTATTTGAGGCATTCTCCTTTCTTTGGAGATGCTTCGCATTCTCCTTTATTAAAAAGCTTCCAATTTTCTCGCAATCAACCTACATTCACCCATACGGTCATGAAGCAAGGATGTGTTATCCTTTTCTTCATGAAGTAGTTGTCCTTCTCTATTGACTTATTGTCCTTCTCAAGGAGACTCTTCTTTGGACCTTTGATGTTTTGATTTTTGTTTGTTTTTTATAAAGGCATAGGGTTAAGGTGTGTGAGATGCTTGATGTTTTGAAGTGCCTTGATGACTTTCTGTTTTGTAGAGGAGCAAGAAGAGGGCGAGTGAGGTTCTTTTGATTGGATATCCATCTTCCACATTGAACTTTACCTTTCCCTTTGTCATGGCGCATGATTCCTTCTTGTGAGCGCGGTCCCTCAACATATCCATGGCTTTTTTATGTTTATTTTCTGATTGTTTTTCCTTGCCTTTGATTGTGATGATTTCTTGGTTCCCTTTGTCATTTCCCAACTTTCTTTTCATTGGCTGCTAGGTGTTGACATGTGTCATTGATGTTGGCATGAAGATCTCATTTCCTGGGCACCAACCTCCTCTTCCTTGAATGAACTATGGTAACTGGGATTGTTGGTGCCTGCTCCTCTTTGACTAGGCGTGAGAAATTATTTATTGAAGCACTTTTTATTTATTTCCTTTGATTCTTTGCATAAGCACATGGAAATGGTGCTTCACGCGCTTTATTTTGATTTATGTTTGTTTTTCCGTGTATAGGTGTGTGCCTTTGAATTGGTATGATGCTAAGATGCACACGCCTGCATGCTCATACTTTGGCTTTTTAATTTTTGTTTTTGTGTTCTATATTTTACATTTTTTAATTTCTTTATTTTTTTTCAATAATACTTATTAATAATAAATATTAAGAAAATAAATAATATTTTGTATTTTTTCTGGATTTTGTATATTAACAAAAAATAATAATTTTAATTTTATTACCAAATTATTAATTATATATTATTAATATAATTTCAAAATAATATTTTAAAATTAAAATTAACGAACAACAACAAATACCAAGAAAACGATAATTTACGACAGCTTAGATTTCAACAAAACAAACTTTGACAACAACTTGACTTTCAATAAAACGAACACTGGACTTGACCAAGAACAACTTTTCTGACCTTGACGTTGACAATTCAACATTATGGACTTTGACAAGATGAATGTTTTACAACGATTTGAGCTTGACGGAAAATGATTACTGGAATATGACAACCCAATGCTTGATTGGAGAATAACCCTTCAAACTGTTGTGACCTAATCACACATCACCCCATTGAACATATGGGGACCCCTCTTTTTGGTCTTGCGTAGGGTAGTTAGTTTGGCAGTAGCTTGGTTTACCAAGTCTCTCACCTAGAACATGAACTCACAAATAATGAAGTTACACAGTCATTTAGAACATGGGATTTGGGAGATACATCGCCTTAGAAAATTGAAGAGCTTTTAAAATGAAGCACACCAAGGTGAAGTAGTAAATTTGTCTAAGTTTGAGTTAGGCATACATACACACAAGTGGCGCTAAAAGAAGTTTGAGAAACATTGAGCAACTCCTCACCAAGTTAAAGTATAAGTCAAAATCTTGCATATACCTACTTGAGCGCACATTTGGACTCCCTCTGCATTTTGAAGTCTACACACAAGTATACATGGTTGGCGCTCCTACAGGGTGACTTTACACTATTGAAACGTGTTGAACACCTTATATGCACTTGCATTTTCAGCGCTTTTGGATTGACATTATCATAAATTTGTTTAGTAGCCTGAAAAGTGCATATCTACATTGAGTTTGCATCACAAGTCCTACTAAAGACTTCTCGCCTTCAAAACATCCAAAAGAGCATATTTAAAGTAACCTTGTATTTGGAATGTTTTCAACCTGTTCATGAAAACATGAAATCAGCACTTATCCTCTTAGGCGCACTTTCTAGGGATCTTTGAATTACGTAAAGATGAACATCATACATGAAGACTGGGAATCAGCGCTCAAGGCGCACTTGGAGAAGGTCCATGTGATTTACAAACTATATATACATGCTAAAAATCAGTGCTTCTTTTCCTAGGCGCACTTTCACTAAGACCTTGCATAAACATTGATTACACAAGCACCTAAAATCTGCGCTTTAATCCTAGGCGCACTTTCAGCTTGCTCTTGTATAAGCGCTCAAAACACACTATACATAGGCACCTAAAAATCAGCGCTCCTCTTAATACTTGAACAAAATCAACGCCAAAAAGAAATGCTAATTATGGAGTCGGCCAAAAAAGGGAAAAAACAAGTTTTTTTTAGAAGGCCGGCCTAAATTACTTAAGGTGAATGCATATATATACAAGTTCATTTTTGCATTTCAAGCATCCATTTTTGCATTTCAAGCATTCATTTTAAAACAATGCAAGTGCAGATTATAGCAGACCAAGGGCGAATTTGAGCAGAAATTTCAAGTGAAGAGCTCAACTTGTCAAGAATAAAGTCAATTTTTCATTTTCATACATTTCTTCATTTTTTTGCAAAATTGGCTTTTCTTGTTTATCCTGCATGCATTAGGTGATGGAATTTCTCATTATGTGCATGTTTATCAGGCATCAACCCAAAATGCTAACTTAAGGTGCTTCATACAAGTGAATGATGACTGCAAAGGAGAGGCAAGCAATGATGAAGAATGACTTGAAAGGAACATGGCCAGAAACCAAGATCACCTCAAAGTGGCGAAACTTAGGCGATACCAACCTTGGACAAGCCAACATGGACAAGATCAAGCAAAATCTATATAAGCCTAATCCTCCTGATTTGGTCAAGAAGATGTTGAAGAATGGAATCGTGCAAGCTGCATGCTTTCCACCCGCGATGCCAAGCCCCGAATTAATGCCAGAGTGTGCCCGGCACTATGATCGTGTAGGAAAATGTATTGTGACAAGTGATGGCAAAGTGCTGGCCCACCTGAGGAAAGAGGCAATTGCGGAGGCTTTCGATACTCCAAAGCACAAGAGCACCACCTACTGCACTACGGAGTCCGCATTGCAGCTATACAAGTCTGGACCGAAAGAGTGCATGGAAGTGATTAACAACAAGTGGATGGTACAACCAAGATCTCATCTAACCAGAATACCAAAGAAGCTTCATAAATCAGATTTTTATCAGGAGATTGGGTACATGGTTGTATTTTTGAGCCAAATAATGGGTTGTCCGTAATCAGCAAACTTTGAATCTTCGATGTTCTTTTTCATCGAAGAAATCATGAATGGAAAGAGAGTGATTGACTGGGCCAAGATGATTAGCAACAACATTGATGAGCAATTCAAGAATTTAGAAGAAACGAAATCATTCTATATGAGCTCGTATGTGATATACATGCTTGCAAGAAATGAAAGATATCCAGGATTGAGTTGCAAAGGAAGAGTTGGAAATGGTGACGGACAATTCAAGGTCTATGATTGCTACCCACAGCTACATTTGCAAGCCATCACCCATTACAGGAGGTTCAACGATGCTTTCTCTATGTACATCGTTAGAACGTTACAAGGCAATATTCACAGGAGATTATCAAAACAAGCCATGAATTTAGTAAAGAAATATGGCAGTTGGTATATTCAGTTTTCGAGGTTCACTTTCCTTCGGGTTGAAGGATTCGCATCTTTTCCTTACCGCTTGCCAAGGTATCCTACCGACAAAATGGTGTTATTAGAAGTGACAAGACGGTGGCATTTGATATAGTTCAAAAGAAAAGAAAGAAAGATGGAACTAAGTTTCCAATTGGAGTTGGAAAGCTAGAAACTTGTCCTTCATTGCAATCGGCTGAAAATTCAGAAACAAAGTTGCAAGCTTATAACATGGTGCTTCACAATCCTAAACGCAGCAACTTTGATCCAGCCAATGTAATTAGGCAGAAATTTGGAAAGAAATATAAGCATAGGCCACACTTGGAAGATCATTGGGCTGATGAGCAAGATGACATGGAGATAAGGAAGAAAACATGTTCTAGATTATCTTTGGATTTGGTTCGAGCAACAGAGATAATGAATATTCCAGACCAGCTTGATGAGGATCATAGAAGGTTGTCACAAATTACATATGATCAAAAAAAGAATAAGCCATTCACCATCAATTGGTCAGAACAAGAAATCACACTTAACGATGAGTTAATAGGTCCAACCATTGCCCATACAAGGAAATATGTGGATCATCAAGTCCAGAGGCTCCAAGAAAAGAATGTTCATCTTACCTACAATTTGATGGGATATGTTGATTCACAACATTCCAAAGGAACATCAAAAAATGAATCAAGCAGTGAATCTCGTGACTCCCAAAGCTCGGGTGCTAGTTCAATGAAGGATGTTCAGCCAAAGAAGAGGAAGAAACCTGAAAGTTCACAAGGAGAGCCTAAGGAAAAGAGGATAAAGGCTAGTGTTCAGAGTGTAGCAAGTACTCCTTCAAGGCAAGAAGACACTAATGTGATATCTATTGTAGAAGATCAAGTAGCTCCAAATGTGCAAATTCAAAAGGATACACATGAATCTTTGGAGTCTACTTTGCAAGGAAATCAAGTTGAAGAAGTTATTTCAAGTCCACCAAAGGATCAAGATGAAGTCATCATTGAGGTAAATGTGGAAGATCAAGATGATGAGGCACTGCACGAAGAATTTGATGAGGAAGCTCTTCCTACACTTCAAGAAAATCAAGTTCAAGAAGAAAAGCAAGAGGATCTATCCGAATTGCCGAAATGGTTAAGGGATAGAGTCAAGGAGAAATCCATTGTGGAGAGAGAGCCTACTTTGAGTTTAGAAGATTTGTTGAGTCGAGCTAGAAATGACAAAGGAAAGCAAAAGGCTACCAAGCTTTCCAAGATTTCAAGAGATAGCTCCGGATCAAGGCAAGTGCATATTGCAATTCCAAGAGTAAACAAAGATGTAGATGAGATCGTTCCAGGAGACTATGGTGTTACCACTTTCGACTTGGGTCCAACTACAGTAGAGCAAGAAATGGAGGAGTTGGAGGATTCAGTTGCGACCATCAAGGAAAGATTGAAGAAGGAACGAGAGAAGAGAATTCAGTTGGAGAAAGATAATTTGGCATTTCGGCACTACATCCAACAATTGATGAAACTTGTGAGTCAAGATGAAAGGATATCTACACCACCTGCCCTACTTTCCCATGAGTCCATTGTGCATTTGGAGGAAATGAGATCATCATCTCAAGTATTGCAGGAATGGATAGCAAATTTCAAGATCAAGGCTGATGGATTCGTGGATGAAATCATGAAGTTATATAGAGGAGTTTCCTCACTTTTGGATAGAACCCGGGCTGTTTTGGTTGCTTGTTCAGAATTTGAAGTAATCAAAGAAGAAATTATGCCACAATTGAAGAAGTTGATGTATGTTCCAAAAGCAACCTTGATAGACGGAAAGCTGATTGAGCAAGGTTCATCTTGTGATTTCTCCTCTTGGTATTGCACTTTGATCATTAGGGAGCAGACTTTTGTGAAAATTGAAAGTGAAAACATCCGAGCAAAGGAAATACTTCAAGAAATTTAAGGCAGAATGCTCATTTCAACGAACAAGATATTCAATCTTACTGGAGAAATTGATGAAAACGACTTGAAGGATAAAATGTATGCACTCTATTTTCAAGATACTCATGTTGTCTCGAAAGAGCTCTCGGATGATGTTCACACACTCTCCACTCTCATTAGCTCGTCCCAAGCATTCATGGCAGGATGGGAGAAGACACTTGTCAAATGCTCAGAAGATTTGGATATGGCAGAATGCACCATTCAGAAATTGCCAAGTGTCCCAATGGAAGATATTGCATGGATAGTGTCAAGGTTCGTTGAACATGCTACAAACAAGGATGAGCACAAGGGTGGCGCCCCACAAGAAGATTCCTCATAAATGCCTTTTCATGCCTATTATCTTGGGAAATGCGCCTTTATTATTGTTTAAAATAGTAAATTCTTGTAACAAATCGCCTATGTGGCATAATCTTGGCCATTGATTCTTAAATTAATGTAATGTCCCTTATAAGAAGATTCTTATTTTTAACCTTGCACACAAGAATGACTTCGTAAAGGAAACTATAGTAATAAATAAGATCAATAAATCATATTAGAATATCCAATTTAGGGTTAGTAACCACATAATCAATATCATCATAAATCAATAAGTCAAATATTCATTTTCGTAATTCAATTCTTAATCATTCTATTTAAGTCTCATGATATACTTAGGGTTGTCACTATGCATTAATCTTATCCATTTATAAACCCTAGGGAGATGGGGTATAGATATAGGGCGCAAGTTAATGATATTCAGCCCAAAGGCTTCGCCACACGCCCAGTGGTTCCTCACCATTTGGCTCAAGTTGGCTTCGACACACGCCTGATGGTTCCTGACCAAACTTGAGTAAAGCCTATCTGTACTTGTTGTAGGCCCAAAGGCTTCACCGCACGCTCGGTAGTTCCTCACCATTAGCTTCGCCACACGCCCGATGGTTCCTCGCTAAACTTGAGGGTCACCGACTCAAAAGAGACTAATCATAAACTACAGCTCTTCCCTAGTCTAACCCATACTCTCACTGGGTGGTTGATAGATTAACATTATAATTTGAGACAATTAGACCCTAGTATATCATGAGTTAAGTTAGAATTCATACCTTAAAATCTTTGCCTTCTCATTCATTGATCCCTTGGATCAAGTATTCATATTCCCTTTATAGGGATTGGACTATTTGTCCCTTCAATGGGAACTAAGTATCACACCATCACTATCGGATGGATATTTATATATATATATGGCAATAATATGCCTCAGTAGCTTTATATATATATATATATATATATATATTCATTCTTTGATCAGATTGAAATAAGAATCATAGGATCTTGTAAGTAATGCTGATGAGAGTACCATGCAAGCTATGGTGATGGCTGCTTGGAATAGCTGATGTCATTGCAGATATATATATATATACTATATGAAATACCTTGACCTCCTTGAGAATATGTCACTGATATAATGTCTTGCTGATATAAGAATATAAATGAACTTTGCTTGGTATGATAGTTTGATATGTAATTGATATACCTTGGATGATCTTCTTTCTAGATATATATATATATATATATATATATATATATATATATATATATATATATATATATATCTGTGTGTGTGTGTGTGTGCGCGCGCTTCTGTGTATAAATGCTCAATGGATGATAATTCGTTGATGATGAGATCTGTATATTCTTCAAATGATACTTGAAATATTTGTTTGCTGCAGGATTATGTGCATAAGAATAATAATCTCTGATTGTTGTTGAGATGATAATTTCAATGGTCTTTCCTTCCGTATAGATGCTGCTGAAAGAATACCTTATAGGACTGTCTGAATGATAATAGGCTGCTGCTAAATCGATATCCAAGTGCTGATACAAGAGATTAATATCCTTGTTTGCCACTGCTCAGATTTGTAGGAAAGATATATGTATTTCTTATTGATTAGTGCTTTGATTGATCTTCTATGAGTTGATCAATGATTCCTTGACGGATTAATTTGTATTCCTTGCTGAGTGATGATTTGATGGATTATTGACTTCCATGATTGATATATGCCAATTGCTTGAATGCTGGTCTGAACCAATTCTCAGGATGTGCCCATTCTTTATGATGATTAGACTCTTCTATCAATCTATATTTTATGCCGAGGATGAGATATTGCTGAATGATCTGATTCCTATTTTTTTGAAATTCCCCTCCCTTGGTTCCATTCCTCTCTATGAACTTTTATACTTTCCAAAATATCTTAATGATCGTGGCTCTTAATACAGATCGTACCCCTTCAAATCGTTGCCTTTGATGATATTTGTTCCTTTTATTAGTTTATGCGCTTATGATCTTTGTCTTATTATGAACTGTCGGTATTTTGAACCTTTGACCATGACTTCCGTTTGATGATTAGTTCCTCCTTCAGTATGTGATCGATTCTCTTAGATATAATTGTATTTGTTTATATGTTGTTTGGTCTTGTTTGACCGCTGCTTGCTTGCTTTATTAAACTTGTTTTGTGGAGTTTTATTTGGGAAGGGGTCGATCATCCAAAAGGATCGGCCCCTCTTATAATATATTTATTTTAATATATAGTATATATTATATAATTTATAATATTTAAATTATATTTATTATTATATAATATAATAAATAATAATTATTTATCCTATATATCATTATTATAATCATATTTAATTTATATTAATATTTGTTATTTAAATATATATATTATATATTGCATTATATTATAATTGATAATGTTATATTTGTAATTATATTTATTATTTATAAAAATATATATTTATTTAATAATATTTTATATTGATAATAGTATATATGTTTATTAAAGATAATATTACTATCATCAGGGCGAATTCGTTGTTTATCATGATGTTTAAATCTTTAATTTAAACAATGCCTTAATATCGGGATATGACAATTAATCTCAGCTGTTCATTGTATTTTGAGAGCTATAAAAGCCTCACTTCGCTCTCATTTGGAAGGGAAGACTTTGAGAAATTGTTGCCAAAACTCTACTAAAATAAATACAAGTTCATTGTTGAGTTCTTCATGGTGACTTTGTGTTATTTTGGATGGTAGCACAGTTTCTGAGTGTTCACTCATAGTATAAGTTTAACTTAGTTTATTTTCAGCAAGTTTGTTTTATGTTCATGGAAATTGTTATTGTTAATTCATGATTGAAATCCTTATAGGTTCATACCATTTATGATTTGGCGATGACAAGTTGTAGTGCATGGTTAGTCTGAACTTTGTCTAAGCTTGACTTTGATTATCTTAATTCACCTTCATGTTTGTGGAAGTCCGTGCACATAAGTAATTTGAAAACCTTTCGCTTTCCTTAGAAGATTGCATCACCTTTGTGTAGTTGGTGTCTCATGGCGAAGCAAAGTGTGGTTGGGATTTCAATAAATTGATGATAATTGTTTGCATTTAGATTAGAGTTTCCTAAACCTTATCCCTTTTGCACTTTTTAAAGTCTTGCTAGGATTAGATTCAAGAGCTTTCATTGCCAAAATCTTAAGTTGTCAAGTTGTAAGACCTTTGAGGAGCAACATTACCTTTTGTTCAAGAGAAACAAGTTTCTTATTGTTGAACGTTTATGTAAGTCCCTTTGTGTTAAACAGCAAATCACATCCTTACCACTAAGCTGTCCTAAGTGTAATGTCCCTTTTGGGAACAATACTAATTTTACACTAAATTATCAATTTCCAAGCAAACAAAGATTTAGAAAGTACCTTGCCCTGATTTAATCCCTGTAAACAAGTTAGAAAATACTTGCAATAATATTTCTCACAATCAAGTTAACATGATTAACAAACTCATAATGGTATTATTCATTCAACCAAACCTAACTATCTAGGAGACTCAACCATAAGAGAGTTGAGGAACGTGACTTCAATGGGGTGTCCCAAATATCCTAGGCCCAAGAGAGGATATACCATCCCCCCTTGGCCTCATGTGGCCCATGCCATCCATATGAGGTGGTCTACCTAGTGAAGTATATGTTATCCCGTTATCCCCTCATCTTGTCATTTCCTTTCCCTTTCTTTATGATTGGTTCTTTTAAATTCATTGGCAGCCATCTCTTCTAAGCCCAAGGGTAGTACCCTTTGTACCCCCTTGGCCCCAATGGGATTATTCAATCCCCCCTAGAGCATACCCCCTCTTGTATCACATTTCTCCATCATAGTGACCATAATATTCATACAAGTTTCCATATTAGCACATTCATTCAAACATATAGAATCATGAAAAGATCTTGTATTAGTTTACATGCATATTTGAAAACAATAATGCATATGTTAAATTACTGATGTGTATTAATAAGAATAATTATTAGTAACCTATATATTAAACAACATATTAAACTACATGTTAGACATATTAAATTAATACCACACTGCCGCCTTTTATTTAATATCAGTCTTGGCCTTATCGCTGGTCTATTTTTATTACTGCAGATCCAACTCAGAATTTCTGATGTGTATCCCTGTATTCCATGCCTTTCTTCTTCCACATCACACATACCTTTATATTCCCTAAGAGTGATGCCTTTTGGTAAGTAGTTGTGTCTACTCAATGAATCACACCTCTCCATTAGTTAGTCCACTGCCTTATTCAATCGCAGCCTTCCTTTTTAATATAATCGCTGCCTTGTGGTTATGGCAGCTCTTTATAAAATATAACTTATGCCTTAGATCACCTAATAATAAGGATCGCTTCTCATATGTCAACGTATCTCTATTCTTGTATACTATGCCTTAAATAGAGAGGTCAGCATATGGGATTTAAATAGCATATTTGGGATTGCTGATTTATATATTTATATTATTATATATTAATAATAATATTTATATTTATATTAATAATATATCTTGTTAATTACCCAAATAATATATTATATATTATATTTTAATTATATTTATTTATATATACTCATAATAATAATATTATAATATATCTCATAAATATAATGATATATATATATATATATATATATATATGTATTAATACATATGTAATTATCTCTTGTTTTAAATTGACTAAATACCGTTTTTCATGAAGGCAACTTCACTGACTTTTATCATGATGTTTAAATCTTTAATTTAAAAAATGCCTAAATATCGGGACATCACACTAAGTTGCAAAATCAAAGAGCTAATATAAGAGAACCTTGGAATCTACTCATTTGATCACCTGGTTTAGCATTTGAGTGATTTTGTTCAAGAGAGGATAGAGTACATGAGTATTTTATTCTGTGTTGCATGTGCAAGGAAAACACATCAACACAAACCTTGACGACATGACCAAAATTGACCATTTCACATAATTCGACATACACAAATGACGACTTGGTGATGACACAATTGAGTTTCAAATTGGGTACAACACATTGTAAAAGACAACTTTAATATTATTTTTCAAGCTGCCTAAATGGGGCATAATAAAGCCTTATGTAACTTTTAGTAATGTTTTATTATTTTGGGGTAGAGTTACAAAAGTAAAATTAAAATAGGTTTTTCAGAGGGAAAAGTAAATATTATTATTTTAATTCCCACAAGAGTCTATAAAAAGGGAGTGAGGGCTCATTTGCAACTCTCCGCCATTTTATCAATCAAACCCTTGTTTCTGAAACCAAACCTTTGTGGTCATTTCTTTACCCTAGGACAAAAACCCTATTGGGCAAATGGAGTTGAGGATGAAAACCCGATTGGGCAAATGGAGTTGAGGATGAAAACCCTATTGGGCAAATGGAGTTTAGTACGAAACCCTCCATTCCAACAGCGTAATTTCATCCAAGCATTACCTATGAGTTGATATTGCATTGTACTTTCAATTTTCCGTTTGGTGTGAAGATTTTCAGTTGTTGTGTGGTGTGGGATTTCCAAAAAAATACAAAAAATAATATTAGAGTGTTCAAGTTTACTGTTTATTATTTGTGTGAGTTTATTTTCAAAGTGTGAGTGTAATTCACATTTGTAGAACTTTGATATTATTTGCTTTGTAAATCTAATTGATTTATATTTGTTGGAGAAGAGATTATATCCATGTTTGTAGGTCATACCTTTTTGTACCTGGCCATACAGTATTCTAGCAGTTGACTTAAGACTTCTTGCTAGCCATATTATTGAGATTCATGTTTGTAGCCCTTATCTCGGGTAATTATATACTCACTTCTGGCCGCTTCTTTCCCATAGCTGGACGCAACTGTCGGTGGGAGTTCACATTAAGTTAAGGGTCGTACAAGCTTACATCAGGCTATACCTGTCCTTGGGGTGAAGCGTTGTTTTTTGGGAGGTGTACTTTGGTTTTAATCAACATCAAGCCCTTCCTATAATCCAACCGCTTCATTTGGGACTATGATTCAATTATTTGGGACTGCTGCAGCATTTTCTGGGTGATTTTCAGTGGTATAACAATAGCTGTACAGCAGCATACTTCGCCAACACTCAGAGTTTCCATTGTTTGAAGATTTTGACTGATCTAGAGGTCTAATTGCATGTTATAATTGTTGGGAATTGCAAGTATCTATTGCAGCCACTTATAAATTTCAGTTTGTAAACTTGAAGGGCGTAGCCATCAATTCATGTTTGATTTCACAATTGTAAGAGGATTCTAGAAGGTGTACCACAAGATCCTATTTTATTATTTGCATTTCATTATCTATCAATTTGGCATTGATTCAGATCTGCTAGTTTGGCATTGATTGGACATCTTTTATAATCTATTAGCTTGGCATTGATCATAGTTCCATACTTATCTGCTAATTTGGCATTGACTATAAATTGTGTAGCTTGCCACCAATGAGTTGAATTAATTGTTCTTGTCCACATGCCAACATCCATATGCTCTCACCTTGCCCACATTGGGATCTTGGTGATCAAAAAGAGCTAGGGTTTGTGATTATTTCAAAATTTGGTGAAATTGTGCTAACAATCCAGTTAGGGACATTATAGGAGACATGGCATCCTCCTCATAAGGGTATAGCTAAACTAAACATTGTTAGAGGAGCAAAGGGGAACCTAGGCATTGTAGGTGAGGGCTTTGTATTTAGAGACTCCTCAAATAAAATGTTATCTAGAGAGTCCCTTTCTCTAGGTATACATACAAATAATGAAGCAAAATGGAAGGCTTTAATTACAGGGCTGGAAGATGTAGTTGCTCAAAAACAATCTAAGTTGATAGTTGAAGGAGACTCTCTGGTTGTGATTAATGCAATTAATAAGGGATGTAATCCAGCCTGGAAATTTAATTGATATGTATAGGAGGTGCAAAGGTTAAGAGAGAATTTTGAGTTGATTAGTTTCAATCATTGTAAAAGAGATCTCAACTTGGTAGTATATCAGTTGGCCAATGAAGGCATCCATCAAGAGTCAATAACAACAATTTGCAATCATAGGGTGAATACATGGAAAAATCTATATTCTTTACTTTCTTTTAGGCCTCTTTAAGGTATATTTCTATTCACGGTAACTAGCCTCTATGCTAAGTTTCAAAGATAAATGTGCTCTCCCAAATCTTTATAGACATATGAAATCTTTAAGTATCTTATGTATATCAGCGACTCAATAGTATGGTTATTTATCTATAGGTTGATATGGCATTGGAGAGTTGTTATAGGGGACGTGTATTAATTGGTGGTAGTGTGGTGCAATAATGAGTTTGCAAGCCTGTGGTTAGGAGAGTAGCAATTATTAAAGGGGAGGAAATGAAGATGTCATGTCCCCATTTCCGGAGTGATCACCTATGGAGGAGTTGATTAGCCTATTCACCATTCCCGTAGGCTAATGCTAGTGATAAGGGAATGATTTTGCGTTGAGCTTGGTATTGAAGGATGGAAAACTATAATGTTGGCTCAATACTTGTTTTATTTGGATTTTGGCTGGTATTATTTTATGATATTTTTCATAAAGCCAAAATATTATCATTTTCAAGCCAAGGCAAAAAAGGTGAAGGATGGGAAAAATAAATGTTGGACAACTTGAAGATTGAAAAAGGTGAAAAGATGGAAAACAAGAAAATAAAATGCAATCTTTAATTGTATTTTTATTACTCTATTATTTTATTATTTTTTCCAAGATACTTGACAACAAAGGAGAAAAAAGAAATTAAAATAATAAAATATTATATTTTATTATTTTAATAAACCCAAAATCACCGCCCAAGGGAAAAAGAGTAAAAATAATAAAAAATATTATTTTATTTGGGAAGAAATCGGTGCTTCGAGAAGGAGAAGAAAAATAAATAAAATAATATTATTTTTTTAAATATGGGCGACTTGAGGAGAAAGGAAAAAAATAATAAATATTATTATTTTATTTTTTTAAACGAAGGTGGTTTTGAGGTGAAATTCATTTAAAATTGTCAAATTGAAAATTGGATATCATTGGTGGACTTGAAATTTTTCATAATTTGGCAAATTGGGACGCCTATGGAGAGAAGAGGATAAATAGAGGGTTTTGGCTTCATTTTACAACTATTGATCATTTGGCAAATTTTGTATTTGGGAGTTTTCTCTTGGCTGAAAGTGAATTTCAGTTTGCTCAAGGTGGTGTTCCCTTTGCATTTTGTGGTTTGGTGATGTTCCCATTCCACTATGATGAGGTGAATTCGCATGGAGTTCATCATGGAGCTTGATTTGAGTGTTTTCATGGAGTTTCTCTTGCATATTTGGCTTGTATTTGGAGCTATTTTCATCATCAATTGATATTAAAGGGTTTATTGTTGGATTGCTAGGCAAGAAGAGGGTTTATTTGTCATTTCCAGCCATCATACATATTCTGATTTTTGTATCAGCAGTGAACAGCAAGGTTTAATCTTTAGATCTGAGTGTTGTTTGGCATCTTTTGGAGGGTTACAACATCATACAAGCTTCCAAACCCTAATCGCCTTCATCCTAGGCTTATTCGCTTGCATTTGGAGCTTTACTTTGGCATATTTTGATGATAATTGAAATCAGGGTTTCATATCAGCAGGTTACAGGGTCATATCAGCACCTACAGTTTATAAATCAGACTTCATTTGGCTTGGATTATCATTGGCATTCATCATCAGCTAGTTGGCATTTGTTATGACTTCATTGGAGATCATTTGTACATGCTTTGGGTCATCATTGAACTCTATTTTCAGTCATATACTTGTCTGATTTTTATATCAGACCTTCTGTTTTTGTAATCAGCCAACTACTATTGAATAAAGAAGTCAAATTCTCCATCCGGGTATGTTCATTCATGTTTTGTGTTGATATTTGGTTATGTTAGCAAGCTGGTTATTGCAATTTCAGTTATCATTTGGTGTTATTTTATTGTTACATTACAGCCTTTTCATCTACACAACATTACAAACATATTGGCAAAAACAAATCTTGAAAACCTGAAGGCAATTGGAAGGAAAACAAATCAGAAATTTTCAGACCAGCAAGTGAAAAAAATTCAGTTAGATAAGACAGGGTTCTTATAGAAGATATGGTAATGTGGTGGTGGTGCTAGTGCGTCTAATTGTTTGGTACCTGGGCAAGGAGAATTGTTGCTATATAGCGAGGCATGGCAGAAAAGAAAATGGAGGAGTGTGACAGTGTTCAAGTGTAGCTACGGTGGATTTCAGGCAAATGACACTAGTGCATTTTTGCCTACAATGAGCCAACTACCCTAGGATTTATAAAGAGCACTCTTGGTGAATAGGCGTTGTCAGCAGGAATATTCTAAGGCTGCAATTCATGGTGATTTTATCACTAACATGGCATTCCATCTCCCTGACGCTGACATTCATTTATGGCTATTGCAACCCTTTTTACCAAAGCAATTCTCAAGTACATCTCTGGTAAATGCAAAGGTGGAGATAGAGCGCGAGGATAAATCTATGGCTTGCGATGTGGAAAGTGAAGGCTTTGCCTCCACACCTATCCAAGGTGTTGGTAATGCCAATGAACTCGCGAAGATGTAGAGGGACGTTGGTGTCCTGTGAGCATTTTGCACAAATGTGGGCAAGGTGTTAGCCAGATTACATGTGCATCATCATTGTGGTTGGCTTGAGGTTGGTGGTGGTCCTTTGGTTAACATCATCATCATCACCACCGTAGGGAGATATGTTATGGTGTTCAATTCCCATCGTTAGCAGGCCATTGTAGAGGTCTTATGGTGAATGAAAAAGAGCAACGGATCGAAGATGTTATCGAAAATGTGCCAACTTCTCCTGTACCAAAGGAACACTGAGGGGTAGTCTATTGCAAGGTTTTGATGTTTGGTTAGGGTTTCTGCTGTTATTTTGCATGTAGTATCTGCGTACTTTTGGTGTTGTTCCTAGATAGTTATAGTTACTTCTTTTTGTGCAATATATTGTATCGGATTTATGTGGGTTGAAAATGTCACATTTGTATGAAGTTTTATTTCCAAGGGTTGGGGCCTCTATAGAACCCCTACTATTATATCTTAAAAAAACATGCTATAAGTTTCCCTTACTAATTTAAATTCTAGACAATCTACATTTGATTAAAAAGAATTCTTAAAAATTATTTTACCTTGCAATCAATTATCAAACAAAAAATCAAAATTAAAATTAAAATAACCATGTCTATTATGATACGATGGACAGATTTGCAAAATGCAAAGCACTATCGTAGCAACTAGTCATCCAATCCGGTTCCTTTAATGACAATTTTCATATAGTTCTACATGTCATAGTCCAAAAACACGTCAAGTACTTGCGAGTCGATCTGCTGCATGAGGAAATCACATGTAAACTCACAGCTGAGTCTGCACGAGTCTGAGTCATGGACTCACCACAAATACTCAGGGAGTCCATGACCCGGACTGCCGCTCTGTCTGCAACATTGCAAAATGCAGCCTCCCTATGGGGTAAACACTGCAAAAACACACAACACAGTCTGTGGCATAAGATACCTTTATCTACATTGCAGTTGGTTGTTTCTGGGTCTCTGTGTAAAGATCTTTTCAGAGGCTTACAAAGTGCTAATAAAAAGGCCATGGCAGTAATGTCGAGCAGCCATTCAACTGTCAAACCAGTCAAAAAACTAATAAAAATGCATAACAAATTCAATATACAATTTTTAACATTTAAAGGAAGATGTTTTTAAATGGAATAGCACAGCAGTACAGATCATGATGTTACAAGCTGTAATCTGAAAAAAAATTCCCTCGGCCAAGAATGTGCCCCGACAAATGAGGCAGAAGAAAATTCATGGTCTGAAACAATATGGTCACACAAGTTTCTGGCATCCATCATAAGAACTACTTTAGTGATGGCCCATTAAGACAAGACGTGAGTTTTAAGTAAATATTATATTATGCTGTAAAAGTCAGAGTTAACAGTTTTGTGGTTGTATTTTGCATCAGATTTATGATATTTTAAGAAATTTTAGTTTTTTTTTAAATTTGCTGAGTTTTTGCCAAGTCACCAAGTCCAAATCAAAATTGGGTCTGCCAAGTTTTGCCAAGTCACGTGTTTTTGAACTATGCCACATGTATTTAGTAATTAGTGCAGATGAATATTCTGATTCATTTATCTATATTTCTTCACAATTTCTACATTAAGTGTACTGGTGGAAAAGCTGAATTTGGAAAAGTAGCAAAAACGAATGGCTCTTGTCCCATAACCAATTACTCACAATTTACAGCTAAGAAAACTTAAACATCATGAACACAATAGGAAATAAAAGGGACATACAGCAACTTGGTCTCCATGCAATGCTCTGTTTTGTAGCTTCCGACCAGGAATTAAAATTTCAAGCAGAGATGCCTCGCCCTTATTGCTTCATGCAACATCATAGGAAGAAGCTCCTCAGATAAGACCAAAAACACATAAAATTTTACATTCTGCTTGCATTAATGCTAATACTCCAATCATAAAGATCCTGTGAATATCTAAAATTCTAAATGACAAAGCATATGACGAGTCTGTAGTCTCAACTATTACACATTATCATGTTAAATACAGCAATACCTAGGACGAACAAATCCTTCATCTGGTGTTTGTTTTCTGGCATGATAAATACCAATAAAAAGAGCACCACTCGTGATGCCCTCTTCAATTGCATTTGCTGCATTTACCAGTTAAATTAGTATCGCATAGAATTCAATGTCTGATAAAGAGAAATAGCTAAATAAAAGTATGAAATAATGAATTCAAAATAAAAAGGAGAATTTGGTATCTGAGTGCACCTGACAGGTGTTCTTTATAAATAAATTCTTTATGGGTAGTTACTCCAGATTTTTCATCCTTTGCTGCATCTTCATCATATGTATTATTTATCATGTCAATCTGTGATTGTATCTACACAAACAATAAAGAGATTTTGTAAGGAATCTACTGTGATAATGTCAACTAGATATGAAACCTCCAATTCCAAGCTACAATATAACTCAGTTTACTTCCTCATTAAAGTAGCATTGTAACACGTCTAGCAATTAGAAAGATTATATATGCTTAAACAAACATATGTATGCAGTGATATTAACTATGACCAGTTCTTTGAAACTTGCCTTACTTTCAGTCATTGAGAGAATATTTTTCCTAGCAAATTTTTTTAAAATAAAATAAAATAAAACTATACAAATTGCCTTTTTTGTACAATGAGTAAAGAAAACATTACAAATTTAATAACAACACTAAAGGTTATATGCAAGAAAAGGCTTCTCCATTATTTTGGATGATAATATTTTCAAACAAAAAAGTGGCATGTCCCCTTTTTCAAACTAGAGCCATGGAGAAGACCTCTAGCCTATTCTCATTTCCCGTAAGCTAAGGGGAAAAGCAAAGGAAATGAATTATAATATTATTTTTAAGTTGGGCCCAGTAATTTTATTTTTAAGGGGCAACTAATAATAAAAAAAATGATTTTTAAATGCTAATTGGAAAGAAATTTCAATAAAGGGCCCAAATTGGAAAGTTTTAAAAGGAGAACATTTGGCTTCATTTAGATCTAGTATGTATATAGATGACTTCAATTCTAAGAGTTCAGGTTGGAGGACACATGCCAATAAGAACTTTAGAAGTATTACAATTAATGACCCTAGGAACGGAAAAATGGCCATCAATTTGAAATGGGAATTGGATAGGAGCCTACAATTTAGCTTTTCGAGTAAGATAATTTATAATTAAAAAATTGACATCCTTATTAAAGTTCTGCTGATATCAAAAAAGACAATGTCAATACAAAATGGGATGTGATGGCTTGCAGTAGGAATCTCTATATTTCCAATTTCAGCTGATCTTCCTGCCATAAAGCTTGATTGTCCAATCATTGCCATTGTTTGACTGGCAAGTGTGAGAGTAGCATAGGATAAGCTAACCACAACCGACAGGTCTAACTCATAGGTGTTATGCTTTAGCGGTTGTCTTTGTTAGGACACAGGGCCCTCGTTGAGTAATAAAGCTGAATTTAACACAACCGCTTCTCAGCTTAAATTGTCCATATAAATGATCATCCCCTTCCCAACGCCCCGGAAAAGCATTAGCAGAAAAAACATTGTCCGTTGCAGCTCTAACAAAAAAAAGAGGATAAAGAAACGAGAATGTCGATATATATGTCCTGATGTCACAGGGAAGCCAGGGACAGCAGGCCATTCCACTGGGGTCCCCAACAACGGAGATGTCCCCCACCTTGGGGAGACATTCCAGGGACATTCCCATTTTTTTTAATCTTTTTTGGGACAAGGAGGGGGCGTTCTGTCACCATCCCCCCATACCCAAAGCATGCCCCATCCCCCCATACCTAAATTAAAACCCCAGGGATGCATCCCCGAGCTACACTAGTCTAAACAGACCTTGTTAAAAACCATAGATTTTAGTAGGATTATCCTCCCTATGTTAATTTGATTGTGACCATGCAGACTCATCTGGATGAGGCTGTGTGCAAGTCCCAAGTGAATTGTGATGGAACAGAATTCTCTGACATGGCTTCTAGTTGAGTATTCTGAACTTGATAGTGCATTCACCCATGCATTCAAATAAAATGGAAAATGTAAAATTACCAATTTACTTAACAAAAATTATTAATCAGCCTATGTGGTAGTCAATTATATAGTTATTATTACGCACTGTATAATTATATGAAAGTATCAATCTATTCCATGCACATAGCCAAATCCTCAAATTCAAATTAAGAAAGCTTTCTGCCCTTGTACTCACACCTGCACCTATGACAGTGGTTCTAATCCAACTTTACTCAATACAAGCAACTAGTAATAAATCATCGTAATATCTGTGATCCAGCTTTACATATTAAAGAAAAAGAAAAAAGAAGTAGAGCAGAAGAGCAACAATTAAATAAAATAGAAAAGGCTACAAATGACAAAAGAACACCAAGAATATATTATTAGAGTGATTATAAAACAAACCAGTGAACTGCACAGCTCCGTAACTGATGTATCATGACTCCAAAAGTGACCAAAGTATTCAGCAGCATTTAACACCTGTGATTTTGTAACTCAAAGAAAATATCAGTCAGTAGCAGTCTTTTGATTCTCTTTTTAATGCATATCATAATACAACCTTTAAGTACATCACTCAGCATTCATCATAGATGGAAACTCAAAAGAAGCTAACATGTTAATCATAAGATATGATAAATGTACATGTGTAATGATGACACGTTGTACAAGGAATTTAGGCTACATGATTAATTGGTACAAAAGTGGTTAATGTAAAAGACATAGGGATGAATTCCCTAATCTGCATAGTAGTAATACATTCAGAATCATGGATCATTCTTGAGCAAAGAGAACATCTATTCCACATCCACCCATGAAAGTTACATTTGGAAATCAAAAACAATGTATTTCCATCCTAACATTCATTATGAATTCATGTGTAAGCAGCCTAGATAGTACATGAGTATATAAGTTATAGTTGCACCAACTAGCCTCAATTTGACTAAGCTGATGAAATATTGCTATTTAAGTTAATTATTATTTTTTGAAAAGGTATCAGCAAATAACAACCTTAGACTCATTCTTATGTACACTATTTTGAAGTATGAAATCATTATTTGCTTGTCATCTGTGGCTGTTATTTCCATTCAAAGCTGTTTGATCATTGCAGTTATACTCTGCTTTTATACAGTTGTCACTCTAATTTCCTAAATGGTTGAAATGAACACAAAAAGCTGGATGTATGTAATATATATGGCTCAAAAGGTCAATCTTCCCAATGGTCAGTGCGATTGTGATGATTCTCTCATCAACAACCAGCTGCAGTTGATCTTTTGTATCGGTTCTTCACATGCAATGGAAGCTATTCAAGTGGTTATCGGGAATAGCATTTTTTATCAGAAGAGGACACAAATGCATAACCAGTCCTATTTAGAAGTTTTCCTCTCCAATCTCATTGATGTTCTCCAGGATAAGAGCATTGTGAAGTCAATTACTGTTGATTACATCCAAAGAAAATTTCGTGAGGATGCCCTCACAACCATTAAGGAATATAATGTGTCATGCTCTAATGGCGAGATTGGTTGTGTTTTTCCCGTCCAAGCCCTTAGGAGAATGCACGGATGAAGAAAGCAATGAAACTGCTGAGAGAGGGACTCATCAAGTGTGCCCTCGAAGATCTATGGAAACATCTGGATTGTCACGAGACCTTAATCACTTCTAAACAGAGGAGTCGGCTAAAGGAGTTGGTTGATGGTCTAATGCATAGTTGGAAAACTCGGACTCGGCAAAAACTCAGCAGACCCAAAATTTGCGACTCAGCAAAAACTCAACTACGTAAAATTTAAAAAATAACTTAAATTTCTTTCAAAACACAATTTTTTTACAAAACACAATGACAAAATGTATCCAATGAGTACAAAAGTGTTTTCTATTAGATCTGATCTATGTTCCATGGAATTTCTTGACAGAGAGATGGGGGAGTGGGTTTCAGGATGAGGGGACCAAGGGCCTAAGTTTGGGAACGACAGGGGGACAGTGGTGGTGAAATAACCCACCCCCTTATGTATTTTATAGTTTGCTGATATGCGTCTGATTTCATTCACTGTTTGAAGGGTTTTCTGTGGTTAAGTTGAAACCCATTTCACTGTCACACAAAATACAAGTCTGATTCGAAAGGTACAGCAGAAAGGAAGTTACAACTTCAATTTATGCCATGGGGATTGATGAACAGCTCCTCAATACAAACAGAAATGACCAGCACACTGGTTTCCAATAAGCAATATGCAATAATAGTGAAGCTCACAGTGCCCACGTCCTTGCAGGAGTGCTGGTACGGCCTCTGGTGTAATAACAGCAGCAAGAATGAAGTCCAAACACCCCTAGAAACCCTCTGAAATTATCGGCACTTTACTTGCAATACTGGACGCCAAGATGGAAGGAAGGAAACTGGTAAAACTCCTCAAAAAATGCTGAAATCTCCCTCTAGGATGTACGACCAGCAAGGAAGGGTTCAAAACCCAACCAAATCACCTCCAAAATCACTCCTATAACTTACAATCTGTTTATTAGTGATCCCTTCAAATTATCAAGTTAAGAAATGGAAGATATCTCTGTATTCTCCTCTCCACGACTGAGCCACAAACTCCAAACTGACAAAATTGATGCACAACTGCAAGCACTGGCTATGGCTGCCCAAGAGCCTCCTTGGATGATCTCTCACACCTACGAATAGCTGATACTAATGGTGGTTTCCGTCACCAAAAGCCATGTCTGGATAGTTTTCTCCAAACCCTCATTTGCAGAGCAAATAGCATAATAAAATGTAATGTCGTGAATGAGCTCTTCCTTTTGATTTTTAGCTTTTATAATTCCCTCATGAGGGTCGACCATTTTGAGAGGGAAATATAATAATATTAACTTACTTTATTTCTCCCCATGAGCGCTCAAATCCACATTAGTGACTTATTTTGCATTTTATATTTTTCTAAGTCACTTTAATACAACATTATAAAGTCCAATATTAAATATTTAATATTAACTTACGAACTTTAAAATGAGAGATCAAACGAACTCGGAATTTGATGAGCAATAGACCATTGGAAAGGTCTCAATGAAACGCTCCACCTCCAACCTTCAATATCCCCAAACGGTCCAAACCCTAACTTACTAAAAATAGTAAGTTCCAACCAAGGTGTCCAGATCATCCAAACAAACTCCCAAAGTTCCCTAATCACATTGGTTAGTCTACGGGAACCAAGTATAGAATAACACCTCTAGGAATGGGGGCATTACAGGTGGGTGGGGGTTTAGGAGCGGAGCCCCCAACGAGGTCGAGGGACAGCGCCTCTCACAAGGGTTTGGGGTCGAGAGGCAGAGCCCCCTCCACCAAGCCCAAATTAAGGCCTTCGATACCACACACACCTTCATGGTGCACTCATTTTCACAATTTTATCACTATGTTTTCTGCAATACCAAGTCCTTACTTTTCCTATCCTAATACTCACTCTTGCAGCCTTTAGCCTTTCTCATTTTTCACTTTTGTGACTGCCTAGGGTGTGGGTTGGGCCCATAGACCATTAGAGCTAGGGTTACTAGCACAAAGATCCAAAAAAACTTCTAATTTAAAAAAAAAAAAACCTTTTGCCTTAATTGCTATGTCTGGCAAGTTTTTCACTAGACTTGCCAAGTTTTTGGCGAGTTTTCGCCAACTACTTGGCGAGTTTTTCACCAAAACTTAGCGCGAAAAAACTCACGAGTTTTTTGCCGAGTAACTTGCCACAGTAAAAAAGTGGCGAGTTCGCAGAGTCTTCCATCTATAGTCTAATGTACATCTTACACAACACAATATGAGGATACAGCTCTTATGAAAGCGCAAAGGAAGATTAATCATGGATGGTTCTACTTGTCAAGCCAGTTGATCTGAGCGTGCATTGATATGGGTATCTAGTAAATATGAATCTATTGGCCTCTGAGCCACACCAAATAGAATGAAGGAAACTTTGTGAAACTTCCCATTTATGGGTTGATTTGTTTATCTTTTCTTTTAGTATAATGGGAGCTGCCCCCATGGCAACATCTTGCATATCATATGGGAGAGCTATAGAGTATTGCTATTTTAGTACTCATTTATATATACAGACTAGAGAGAGCTATAGAGTATTGCTATTTAAATACTCATTTATATATATAGACTACAGAGAGCTATAGAGTATTGATGTTTTAGTACTCATTCTCACAAAGACATATTAGATATAAAAAACAAGTTGGGATTGCATTGAAACTTCAAAGCAAGCAGCCCTTCAGCTTGGTGGTGGCTCAAGCCATGGTAGTGATTTTGTAATGTCCCCTCTCTAGTCTTCGACAGTTTGGTGGGAGTTAGCCTATCACTTGCATTCATGTAGGCTAATACTGGATGGTTAGGGAGCTCCATAGTTCTTGGAGACGTCATGGACATGCGTAGGTGGCATTTCTCTTGTTGGAATTGAGCTCAATTGGCAGTAAGGATCACAATGACACTTTCAGATCCTGTTTCGGACACTTGGTTGGTGTTCCACTTTTTTAGGAGCTTGTGCCTATTTTTAGTAAGTCACTGTTTCGGCAGCGACTTCGACATGTGACAGTGGTTACACCTTGGCATGATCAATATGGACATTTAAGTTTGGTTTGGTGTTTATCATGATCAAAGGTATTATTTTAATCAACACTAATGATATTAAGTTAAATTAAATATTACCGTTATTTAAAATATTAAAAGCTGACTTTAAGTTGGCGCCTAGGAGACATAAGGGAAATGTTGTAAATTAAGTTGATATATTATTTCAAAAAAGGGGGCATCCAATATGGGAGATATAAGGGAATTCTAATAAAGTGAATTTTTTTATGTTCCCAAGGAGGGCGTGGGTTTTGGAAAGAAGAATAAAAGGTATTTTTTGGAGCTCATTTGTTATGCGTGAATTTTGTGGAAGGTTATGATGTTGGTTTGAACCCAAGAGCTTTGTGAGGATGAAAACCCTCATGGAGAACATCAACTATGGTAGTGAAAGATCTGCCCTGGTTGATTGCTGATAGTTTCATTTAGAGACTATGTTGATGCCTATTGTGGAATTGTAGATTTGTTGTGAAGAGGTTTTCATTGCAAAATATTGAGATTCTTTGAATGATATTTTGAAAGTGAGATTGTCGAGGATATTGGAGAAGTTTGTTGCAGGTTTTGAAGAGTTTTTTGCAGATTTAGAACTTCCAAGGAGGGACGTACCATTCCAGATCAAGCTTCACCATTTAGAGGAGGGTTTGTGGAATGTTTGAAGTTGTTTGATGTTCCTGTGAGGCATGAGAGCCTAAACACTGAATGCAGGGACGAAGGAGTGGAATTGAGGAGGAATTTGGAAGGAGTTTGCAAATTTTAACTAGAGGTTTAACTCACTTTGTGACCATACAACTGTTGTTTGGAGGCGTGGGAACTTTGTGAGCCAAGCTCTTGGTTTTTGGGACGTGAAATAACAAATTTGGAGGCATCCAAGGTGTGGTTGTTTTGATGTTAGGAGTCTTGGAAGGGAGAACCATGGATTAGAGATGTTCCCAGCCTATTCTATATGCTCCAGTTTGCTGCAACAGTTTTCCAACGGTCCAGTTTTGAACAGCAGCAAATGGGTATGTTTGTATTGGTGTTATAACTTGATTTTATCTTCTAGGTATGCTTCAATATTGTCTTAGATATGATATACCCATCTGGGTATTGCCCAAACATTGAAAATATTGTTGTATAAACTTGTATCAAATCTGAAAAAAAAATTGTAGATTATGGGTATTTTATATTCATGAAAAAACAGTGATTTGCTTAATTGGGTAGTGTTGCATGTTATTTTATTTGGATGAAAACTTCATATTTCTGGTTGAAATTAATTATAACAGCAATTGGGATCATCGGTATGATGTATTCATGAGAAGTTTCTTACCCAATGTTGGTTGTAGCTTTATATATTTCAAATTAAAAAAAAAAATCAGGGTTGGTTATTACAGTGATATGAGAGCTCAAATGTATCTTGGCATCCTGTGGTGTTGAGTTGGGCTTTGCATGTGATGATTTTCTATGAGCAGTAGTGATTAGTGGTCCAAGGATATTAGAGTTGTCAATCCTTTGCCATTTGTTTATTTGCAGAGGAGACTAGTGATTGAACAAGTTGAAATAGTTGAATCTCCGATGGGAGAAAGAGATGAAAGATTAGGTAGAGATCCTTTCGATGCGAGTGAAAGGAAAGAAGTACCTAGTGTAGGTGAAATGTTATGTGACCTTGCTTGAGGACAGCGAAATTTACATCAGGATATAGCTCAAATGTGTGCACTTTTGATTCAGCATATCATGGGAAATAGTAATAATGTCAACAACAATAATGGGGGAAACAATGGAAATGGCAGAAATAATAGAAATAATGGTGGAAATGGGGATGGATCAGTTAATAACAGGGCTGCACATTAGCGTAATATGGCTGGAATAGACAACTCTAGGCCTCTTACTAACTTTCCTCCAAGGATTAATCCTCCAGCTGAAAATGAACCAACAAAGCATGAGTTGCAAGATCAAATAATGAGAGATAGGGGGGATTCAGGTGCTGAATTTCAAGCTAAGATATCTTTTCGTGATAAAATGGACCTTAGACTTAAGCATAGACCTCATAGAGGTGGGAGACTTCAAAATCAAGATTTGCAGAGGAAGGTTGATAAGTTGTCTATTCCCTATTTTGATGGATCTAGGAAGACTACAGCTAGAGCTTGGGTGCAGAGATTAGATACTTATTTTTAGCTCAATCCCATGCCTGAGGATGAATCCATTAAGTATGCAACTCTTCATTTGGATGGTAGTGCCCATGAGTGGTGGCACCATGGGATGGTCACATTAGGCCATGATCAGATTGACTCTTATGCAGAGTTTACAAAGAGGTTGATTGATAGATTTGATAAGAAGGATCCCGAATTACACTTCAAGGAGTTGGCACAACTTAAGCAATGGGGTTTTATTGACTCATACATTTCTGATTTTTAGAAGTTATCAGTAATGGTGACTGATTTTTCAGAGAGAAGATTGATTGTATTATTTGTTGATGGGTTGTCCGATCCATTGAGAGGTTGGATTAAGGCACTTAATCCATCCACATTACACGAGGCAATCAAGAAAGCTAGGGACATGGAGTCCTCTTCTTATAAAAACAAATTTCAGTCCAAGGCGTTTCTACATAAGAAAGACAAGGACAAGAAAAAATTTCAGTTTCAGAGGGATTGCAATCAGCCCCAAAAGATGTCAACTAGGTTGGATAATGACCAACTTAATGAACTTTGTAGGAAAAAATTATGTTTTCAATCTAGAGAACCATGGGATCCATCTCATAAGTGTGCTATCAAGGCAAAGGCTAAACAGATTGAGTACTTTTCAGCAGATGAATCTGCTATAGAAAAATCAGATCAGCAATCTAATTCAGAGAATTGTAAGAAGAAAGTTCATCTAAAGAGTTAGAGAAGGAACCAAGATGTGAGGGTACTCTTGCTCAACTTTCTAGCTTTCAGAAAGTTGGATCTTTTAGAGTTCGGGGAGTACTTCGTGGACAGCGAATAATCACTCTTATTGATATAGGTTCCACACATAAGCTTATAGATGAGGGAGTTGTAGCCAGGAGGGGAATCAAAACGGAGGAATTTGATGGTTTCAAGGTAATGGTAGCAAATTGATTTACTCTTACTTGCACACGTAAGATTCCTAACCTAAGTATACAGTTGGGTAATTATGAGGTGAGAGATGACTTCTATGTGGTGAGCATAGGAAATACAGATGTTGTACTTGGTATGCATTGGTTGCGTTCTATTGGGCAGTTCTACATGAATCTGCATACTATGGAGATGAGGTTTGAGGCGGATGGTAAGAAGATAGTACTTAGAGGCATGTCAGATGGTGGGCCAAGGATAGTCTCTTTCAAGCGAATGGAGAGACTAATCAGACATGATCAGGTTGAGTGGGCAGTAGAGTGTATCATAATGCCTACCTTCACGGAGCAGCAAAAGAATAGTTACCATCCAGACATCCAGGTTTTGTTGTCTAAACACAGCAAAGTGTTCAGTAGCATACATCCTGGGAGACCTCTTAAGAGAGGCATGGAGCATGTTATAGAGCTAGAGGAGGGTGCCAAACCTGTTATTACAACACCATGCAGGCATCTGAAGAGGCACAAGGATGAGATCGAAAAGGCATTTAAGGAGTTACTTAGACATGGGACATATAAGGCCGAGTAAGAGTCCCATTGCTTCTTCAGTGGTGTTGGTTAAAAAGAAGGATGGGTCAATGCATATGTGCATTGATTATAGGACATTAAACAAGAAAACAATAAAAAACAGGTATCCCATTCCCCAGATTGATGGTGCTTGTTACTTCTCCAAAATTGATTTGAGATCGGGCTACCATCAAATTCGGATCCGAGAGGAGGATGTGGGGAAGACAGCTTTCAAGTCACTTTGGACACTTCGAGTTCTTGGTTATGTCTTTTGGCCTAACCAATGCACCTACTACTTTCCAATCTTGTATGAACAAGGTATTTCGTGATCAACTCCGAAAGTTTGTTCTTATTTTCTTTGATGATATCTTGATATGCAGCAAGACATGGGAGGAGCACTTGAGGCACCTTGATGAGGTGTTGAGCATCTTAAAGAGGGAGTCGTTGTATGCCAAGGAGTCTAAGTGTGATTTCGGCATGACAGAACTATTTTATCTTGGCCACATTATTAGCTCTAAGGGTGTTAGAGTTGAACTTGATAAGATCAAAGCAATTATGGATTGGCTTCCACCAACTAATCTCTCGCAGCTCAAGGGATTTTTTTGCTTGTGTGGTTTTTACAGGAGGTTTGTTAAGGGCTTTTCACAGGTGGCTGCCCTGCTTACCGATTTAACTAAGAAGAGAGCTTTTGCTTGGTCAAAATCCGCGCAGGGGTGCTTTGATCACTTCAAACAGGTTATGTGCACTTGCCCAGTTTTAGCTATTCCTGATTTCTCCAAGCCTTTTGAGTTGGAGTGTGATGCTTCGGGAGAGGGAATAGGTGTTGTCCTAATTCAGAATAAACATTTGATTGCTTTTGAGAGCAGGAAGTTAAGGGGTGCTGAGAGGAGTTATTCTATATATGATAAGAAGATGTTGGCCATAATGCATGCTTTGGCCAAGTTCAGACCACATCTTGTGGGAGGTAAGTTCATTGTTAAGACCGACCACAATAGTCTCAAATACTTCCTGAATCAAAAGGATCTTGATGATAAACAGCAAAAATGGGTGAGCAGGCTTCAGGGATATGACTTTGACATTGTTTATGTCAAAGGGAAGAAGAATATTGTTGCAAATGCCGTATCCAAGAGACCCCATTTATGTTTTTTAGTTGAGATTACTGCTGATTGGAGAGAGTTGATTTCAGCAGAGTATCCTAAGGAGTCTTGAGCTACAAGGATTGTTGAGGGTACTATATAGAATGACAGGTACACTATTGTGAATGAGCTTATCATTTACAAAGACAGGATCTATTTAGTACCCAATTCAAAGTTGAAGGTGAAGGTTTTAAAGACTTTCAATGATGCACCTATGGCTAGTCAACATAAAAATGCAATCGTTTTGGGTTCCCGTCGTGCAAAAAATTGAAACGCACTTTCAACCACGAGGCAAGGATTTTGTGCTTTTTTGACTAAAATCAAGACCTACAACTACACGCTTGTGCTATTCAGCTAAAGACAGAGGTTGAGTATTAAATCAAATATAAGACAGTACAAAGACATGACTTATATATTCAATTTCGCCTACAATACAAAGTTTGCATATTCATTGAATCGACTTAACCTTTTGCACAAATGATGACACATTTCAATAGATACTTAGAAGCAAAACAGGCATAATGAAATGAACGAACAACAAGATCACAACCACGTTGAACACCAGACGATTAGCAATTTCAGCGTAATGAAGGCATGAGAATTATCTTTTTATTGATGTTCATTCACTGATACAACTGATTTCATTGATACAACTGGCTGTTGAAAAATATTGAACTGCTAACTCTGATACTGAATACTATTGATTTCTGAATTATCTCTCCTCCCTAAATCTATGTGCAAAGCACTTAATTATACTACTCACAAAGATTGCATGAAAAATAAATAAAATAACTACCTGAACTCCAAATCCTAGCTGACTGTTGTTTGCATGACATGCAAACTATATTACAAGTTTATCTAATTTACAAACATGTAATGTTAGCTCAACTAACGATCAAAACATGTAACCTCTAGTTAAACTGAAGATCGAATTTGTTGCAAATTGTGACTTCATGCTCATATCCCCTACATGACAATCGAACAAAAGTCGACTCTAGTTGACGCTAAAAATAGGAAATTTCTTGAATATGACAACAATCTATTTTTAGCGCGGGCTAAAAATAGATTTCTAGAAGGTAGCTTTGGATGATTTTCTGGAAGTCTTATGATGATAATTTTGACAATTTTTCGCAACTCTTTGTTGAAATTTCAATCTTGGTGACTTGAATCTGAAGGTTGTGATTATTGCATGAGCAAAATCCTCCTATTGAATTTGAACATTTTCTCACTGAAATCCACAACTTTAAACATTGTTAAAGTGATTCTCTATCTCGAGCACGTTTGTTTATTGAGATCGCAATGTTTTAATTGGTGATGAATCTCTGCACTTTTCAAAATTTGATGGCTTTGCTAAAACTTCATTGGGAGAAACAAGGTCGTCATCCGGTTTTGATTTTTTGATATCTCTTGTGCTGATTGGGACTTCCTTGGCGGCGACCTTTTAACCTTTTTGGCATTTGAGTTTTGCTTGCACTTGATAGTCTTCATATTGGCATAGTTGATTCTTTGTATGACTGCACTACCTTTTATTTGATGATTCATATCAAACTTTACTTGAGTATAGTCTGTGTATGCTAGCCGCCCCTTTTTATTCCCCCTTACTGGCTACTGACTTGGCCTTATGGACTATGTTGTATTTGCTTTGTTTGTTCTTATTTTCCAACACCCTGTTGCTGACTTCATGAACTTTTGAAATGGGCTCTTGACTTGACTTCATCCTTGTCTTTTACTTTGACATTGAATCTGCATTTTGGTCATTGGTTTCCTCCTTTTGATTGTTGTTTTTCTAGCCTTTGCTAATGTGAGTGTCTCATCCTCTATTCTTGATGTATGGAGTTTCATTTTATCATTGCCTTTTGATTGGACGTCCCTACTGGCCTGACACTTCCTAGGCATTTGAAAACTATTTTTGGAGTTTTGGTGCATGGTAATCTATTATAAGTTGCCACCTTTGATAGCTCCTTATGCTCAATGCTTGGTATGGCACTTCCGGACTAAGCTGGACACTTCTCTGTTCAAATTAGTGCTTGACCTTTTTTATTGTCTTTTGTGAGGCGCATTGATTTGCTATGTGAGGCGTCTTTTGCTTTCATAATTTGACCACTATTGGACATGCGAGTGTTGATAGGTTCCTAGGCGCGTTGAAATCCTTGGCAAACGCCTTTTCTCCTTTGTGGCGTGAGGCGTGTGAGGGAAGAGTTGAAGGTCCTTGGCATTGGTGTTTCCTTTATACTGATGATGTGTAGGATGCAAATGCGAAGCGCTTTTCTTTTTGCTTGGTTTGCTGGTGACCCTTGGATGATGATGAGGCACAATTGTTTGTTGACTGTACAGATCTTGCATAAGCACAGGAGGAGCGAATAAGGCGTGCTTGTCATGTCCCCTTTTACGGAGTGTTCATAAAAGAAGACCTATGAGGCCCAATCCTCACATCTCGCGATTTTTGGTAACATTGGAAGAAGAATTTCAAATTTTTAATTTAAAATTGGCACCAAATTGAGGAGAAATAATAAAATATAAATAATCCCTTGATCAGCTTTGAGAGAAGAACAATTGGAAAAATAAGAGTCTTTTGCCTTGGTTGGCCAAAAGAGCTTCCCTAGGTCGGCCAAGTATGGTGTAGGTCGGCCCAAGTCAAGAAATTAGGTCGGCCATTTTAAAGAATGCTAAGTCAGCTCATAAGGAGGAAATTTAAAGTTAAAAGACAATTGAATTTTTTAGTGCCAACACTTGTCTTAATGATTGGTCGATCTAACTGAAGGCATCTTCCCAAGTCGGCTTAAAAAGGAGTCAAATTGATCTTTGAGTGCCAAACATTTAAGTGGTCGGCCTAGGAAATAAAAATAAAGGAATTCAAACTATTTTGAGCACCAATACCTAATGAAGGTCGGCCATGATGGAGGTTAAATTAATAAAAAATAATAGCATTTTATGCTGGTCGGCCAGCTTATGGAAAAAATAAGAATTCAAGTATATATACAAGTTTTGCAAAGGTGATTGAGCATTATGAATTAAGCTTGTTTCTGATTTTTCCCTTTGTAGATCTGCAACTTTGTTGCAACTATTCCAAGGATGAAAACCCTTGCGAATATTAGGTGAGTTGGACAAAAACCTAGCTCATCTTGAGGAGGCTTCATAAGGGAAGTCTAATTGCACTTCATTGGAGGATTTCGAAGGACTTTGGAGCATTCATGTTATATCTTTCCTAGTAGAATTGTGGCGCCATTTGTTGAAGACAATTGTTGATAACATTGAAGATCCATTGCATTTCCATAGGAGCGCCAATTTGAGTGTTTGATTCCTTGATTAAGCGCCAATTTGTGTAGCAGATTGCATCATATAGTGCGCTGATTTAGAGAGTCTTGCATACTGTTTCATCTCTGATTTCAGATCAGACTTGTTGGTTGTGGAGGTGATCGTCATAGACAATAGTTTGGCAACCATTTAGAGAGGCGATCGGCCTTGCATGTCACCTAGTCGCCTTTGAGGAGCAGCCGAATAGCATAAGATGCATTGGTGAGGAGGCCGAACTTGTTTTGTGGACATTTGACATCATTGAAGGGTGGCGATCAGCATTAAACCCTTGGATCTGCATTGCCTTGACATTCTTAAGGGGATCAGCCAGCATTAAGAGATCTTGGAACTACATTTCTTCATCTTAGGAGTGGCAACCAGCATAGGAGGGAAGTAGACAGCAGATATTGGCAACATTGTTCATCATTGAAGTCTCTTTGTCGTCATCAGCAGATATTGGCAACATTGTTCATCATTGAAGACTCTTTGTCGTCATTTTGTCGAGCAATCATCATCCCTATTGAAGGCAGATCTGATTTGGAAGAAGTCCGTTCATCTTGAATTGATTTTGATATCACATTGGTATGTTGATATTCATCATTCATCTCTGAATTTTGTAACAGCAGTCTATGGATGTATTGTGGCTATGCTAGAGCCATAGATTTGATGTAATTGTGCAATTGAACAAACTGATTTCATGACAGCAGAAGTCTAATTTGATTGATCATCATTTTTGGCTATCAACCTAGTGTGGATTGTGTAATTCAACTAGGGTTTGATTGTACATTTTTGGCATGTTGATTATGATGTATTTTAAATGATAAGTGGATGAAATAAGTGTATGTTCAGATCTGAGATAACAAAATTAGAATTCAGATCTAAGGTTTTGAAATTAAAAATTGAAAATTCAGAAATTTTGGTCAAAGCCCGATTTGGGACATTTCAGTGCTTTTCCTTGAATGAGTGCATGTGAAGTGTCTTGGAGGCACTTCAAAAATTTTGATTTTCCTTTATCTCCTTTGGAATAGGATGGAGCAACTTGGAGTTCCAGATGTGTTTAGAGCAGCAATATGTAGGCTTTATGAACAAGTCAAGGCTAAAATCAGAACCATTGATGGAATGTCAGAGTGTTTTGGCAGTGATATTGGCGTCAAACAAGGTTGCCCACTTTCCCCGACCTTGTTTGGGCTATACATTGATAAGTTAGAAGAGTGGATAAACAAAACTAATGGAGAGGGGGTTCAGCTAACTAAATATGTAATAAAGCTACTCCTATATGCAGATGATCTCATATTAATTGTTAAAACAGCTCATAGCCTGAGAGAACACTTGAGGGCGCTTGATACCTTTTGTTAGGAGGTCGAGATGCAAGTGAACACTAGAAAAACCAAAGTGATGTTGTTCTCATTGCAGAGAAAAAGGAAGCAAATTAACTTTCTTTTTGAAGGCAGGCCGTTGGAAATAGTGGATGAGTACAAATACCTCGGGCTTGATTTCCACAACAAGCTCTGTTGGGAAACATACACAGCAAAAAGAATTCAAGGGGGTTGGAAAGCACTATACTCTCTTCAAAATAGATGTAGGAATGCGGAATTATGGGATTGGAAAACCAAGATAACGTTTTTTGGTTTGCTTGTTATTCTAGTGATTCTTTATGGGTGTGAAATTTGGGGCAGCAGTATGTCAGATCAGAAATGGAACCAGGTAGAAAGAATCCAAAAGCATCTCATCAGAAACAGTCTCAAAATTAAGAATGTTGTTTCGTACAAGATTTTATTGGCTAAAACGGGTACTTTCCCTTTGGAAGCATCAACGATGGTTCAACTATTAAGTTACCTAAAGAAGATTCAAAATATGGAGAACTGTAATGTCCCCATTTTCGCGAGCATCAGTTTCAGAGGATTAGCCTATTTCTTGACCCTCGTAGGCTAATGCAGATGGTTAGGGGGGTCCTGTTTGGCGGTTATCAAAGTGTTTCCTTCTCCAGAACTCAATTTGGTTCAGAATTGGCCTTCGTTTGACTCAGTTCCGCACACTTACTATTTATAGTAAGTCACCATTTCAGAGGAGTCAGTATTGCTATTAATAGTTAGGCACCTAGTCATATTATGGATTTGTCATCAAGGATGGTTCTAGACTCATTTTGCATACACTTACTATTTATAGTAAGTTACATGGTGATTTGGACTCAATGTTTCTATATATAGCAGGGCACCTGGACATGTGGTAACTTCAGTGTTGATCCCAATTCTTGGTTGGCTTGGAGAAATAAGGTTCATTGTGCAAGTTATAATATTTAATTATTAATAAAGGTGACTTTATTAATAATTAAATCATTAAAGGCATATTATAAAGTTTTTAAAGTAACTTTATATTCAATGAGGCCATGACCCTCAATTAAGTGACTTAAAGTGCAATTAATGAATTATATTTTTGGAGGCCAAATATTAAAGTATTTCATTAAGTCAATGTGCACACAAGTTATATTATTTTAAATGATATTAAAGTGCATTTATTATTACCTTGACTTGGGCGCCCACTTATGAAGGTATTGAATAAAGTTATTAATGAAACATTAAACGGATTTAAAAGTGCTATTAAATGCACTTATGGGATCGACCTCTTTGGAGACTATATATGAAGGCTTCAAAAGCAATTATCTCATTATTATTGTATGGTCATTTTGATTTTGTCTTTTGTATGTTCTTGGGATTTGAGCTTGAGACCTAGGGTTTCAGCTGCTTGTCTTCTTTCAACCATTGGTGAACGTTCATTCTTCAGTGTTGCAGCAATCTGAGGTGGTGAAAGATCCATTGAAGATTAGCATTCAGAGTTGGCTTCATTCAAGAGCCATTGTTGAGCATATTGGTGAAGAGATTGAGGAGAAATAATATTAAAATCAATAGACACCTTTGCAGATTTAAATCTTCAAGAATATGTATTGCTGGGTCGTACAGTACTTGCTGGCCGTACCACCCAGATTTGTGATTATAGTGTGTTTTGGGACTGCAAAAGGGTCATACTTTGGCGTTGGAAGACTGTGAGGAATCTGCAGAGATTATTGACTGATTTCCAAGGTTTTTTGGGCACTTTATTTGTTGTTATCAACCATAGCTGGGTCGTACAGCTTGGAAAAGGACGTGGGCACTTCGGATATTGATTTCCTACCTCCTTGGCATCATATATATCTCTCATTGGGGGCGTTCTAGGCCAAAATGTTTGCTGCAGTGTGATGCTGATGTATATCTGCCATTGTATGTGAATATTAATGAAGTTTCATAGCTTGTAATGCTGGCCTGAGTTTCGGCAATAATACGAAGTTGGAGTTTTGAAAATGGGTATGACTCTGTAATTAGTTTTAGCAATTTTTATGATCTGGTTCATTGTCAGTTTATGCATATTCATTGTATATTTTATGGGTTTTCAATATAAGGTGTATTTTCTATGTTATCAAAGCAATATCAAAACATGCAATGAAAACCTAAACCCCAAACAAGCATAAACTTAAAAAAAAACCCAAAAGAAATTATACAGGCAGAAATTATAGTTTGCAAGTGTCCACCTGGGGTGGGACATTTCAAGAACCACCATTGGCCTAGGCTAATTACTGATGTATTGTCATCTTCATTGAATTTCCTGCTATCATTCAATACTAATATTGTAAATCTGGATGGTTCAACAGCCAAATAGTTATTTGTATTTGCATTTCATACTATAAGGATCCTAGGGTTTACCACCAGATCCCTTTGCATTGCATTTATCTCCAGTTCATTTTGGCATTGCTTATGTCCGCTTGTTATCAGCCAATTTGGCTTGATCGGACCTATTTGTAATATGTCAGTGGCTTGTGCATACAACCATACTTGTCTGCTGAAGAGGTGTTAATCTAATCAGTTATGCCGCCTATATGCTCTAGATGGCAATGTCGCTTATTTACTTGTCCAACATTGCATTTATCTAAATAATGTTTCCAAACATTGTATGCCCTCACCTTGCCCACATCAGGATCTAGGTGATCAAAAAGTGTGAGGGCTTACATTTAAATCTTTCAAATGTTGTAAAAATCCAAATAAATAGTTGGGGTTATTACAGTGGTATCATAGTTAGTGGTCTTGCCAACCTATTCAAAAACTAACAAGTTGTTGCAACTTACATCTGTTGCATGTCAGTTTCAACAGTTGTATGTCAATGTTCAATAATTGCATATAAGCCTCGACAGTTGCACTTCAGTGAATAGTGCTCTAAGAGAAAAATCAAATGTTTCTAGAAAGAAAAGAAGAAATCATGGGGGGCAAAAATAAGATAGATATCTTTGCTTGAATCCCTTAGGACGTTTGTGTGTAATGTCCTTTCCTTAGGTAGCTCTGACTATAGCAGAGGTTGGCCTACTATTAGGGTTCCCATAGGTCAACAGAATGGTTACGGGACCCAACCGAGGGCTGGGAGCTTTACGAGCCTTTCAGTTTGGAGTTCAGTTGATGAATCCAGGGTTAAATTGGAAATATTAAAGTTTGCTTTAATGGAATAGTAAAAAAGTGAATAGTAATAGAAAATTATAAAAGAAATAGTGAAAAGTGCCCCCCATCCTAGTAATTCAAAGTTGTTTTTAAAAAGTGGCCCTCTCTTTTGATGAGGAAAGACCCTCAAGATGGGCATAGCCTCTTGAGGAGGATTATTTTATTGATTTTTATAAAAAAAAGCTCATGGGAGGTTATAAAGCAATAGGTTGGGCTCATTCTTGGGCATTCTATTCACATTTTGACAAAAGTAAATTGCAGGTTTGAGCTATGGAAGAGGGTTTCAACAGCATACAGGACTTCTGAGGACAGAATCCCTTGGAGGATAGTGAATTGGACGAAAACCCAGTTCACAAAACAGGGAAATCTACTCTGGGTTTCCATTTGGGCATCATTGGACTTCATCACAGGGTAATTTTGCATTTAGAATTGATTGCAGCAGTGAGTTATCAAAATATAATTACAGATTGGGGCTTCTTATCAGCAGATATCATCACTTCAGTGCATTCACCAACTGGCCGTACTAATTGGGTGTCATTTTCAGTCAAACCCTAGCTGGAAATTAGGGTTTCAGCAATTAAATATTCCATAGATTGAGCATTGGCTTCTGGGTATGTGTTTACAATTTTGGGTAGTCAAATATTGCATTATATAAGGGTTTTAGACTGTTGTTATAATCTGATATAATGTATATCAGACCTTTGAAACTTGTAATCAGACCTGATATAATTAAAATAAATGGGTTCTATTGAGTTGCGATTGTTGTCTTTCATTTATGCAATAGTTCTCTTTCATTTCTATGCTTTTCTCTATGATTTGGCAATGAAACTCAAACAAAAAATTAGTAAAACCAAATCAGACCATGCAAGACAGTTGTTTGACATGATACCAAGAGGGCAAACAAAAAATTTAGGGCAAATTTGGTAAGGGATCTTTCAATGGTATCAGAGCCATAATCCTGCCAGCATGTTTGGTAATGATTGCATTCAATTGGTGTGAAATTAGTTGTGCACAAGTCAGTTTGGAGTTGGTTTTTAGTTTGGATAGCGAAAAAGGTCATCATGGCAAAGTTGTTTAGCAATAAACAGGCATGGAAAGAATTTGAACAAACACAACACAAGACCATACGTAAATTGCAGCATTTAGATGATTCACTTTCAAAGTTTGGACTCTCTAAAAGATCATCTCCTTCTACTAGCAAAGGTCCAATGCCACAAGACCAGGAAGCGGAAGTGCTTAGCATATTTGAAGAGTATAGCACTCTTCCTCAACATGTTAAGGAGAATTTTCCTTTCAAAGACTATATGGACATGCATCCCAAACTTTGTCACAAAACTAAGCAAGTAAGGAAGAAATATCATGCTATAGCTTATGATTTGTTTACACGTGGAATGGATAGAAAATCTTCACATATGGTTGATACAACTCTGCATGAGAATGATTTGGTGTCTTCAAGTTCCAATGAGGTATGCAAAAATTTATATGATGATTTCAATAGACATGCTAATTTGGATCAAGAGGAGAACATAGTACACCATTGAGTCTTCATGTTGATCACATAGTGGAAGAGATTACAGTCATGGATCAGCCCATTAGAAATGTTGTAAACATGACACCAAGGTATGACACCTATTCTGACTTTTGCAACATCAATTCTAATCATGAGGTAGCATCCATTTCACATGAAGGTAATAGTGTTGGTGAGTCATCCTATGTTGGTACTCAAGTTGAGAGTGTTACACATGAGATATATCTTGTGGCTTCAAGCCACAAAGGTCCTGATTTTGCTCACTACACTGTGAAAGATGTTAAAAGGACACAAAGGTTGTGTGATGGGTGGTCTTTAAGAGCTAAGAAGGCCAAGATGCTTGTTGCTCAAGAAAGACAACACTTACAAGAAGTCAAGGAAAGATGCAATTTGATAGATAATGCAAGAAGACAAAGAGAATCACACATTAGGTCCTTATTTCTTCCAAAAGAAGAATGTGTGGATGTTGAGTATACAAGGGAAGAACTTCTTTAGGTAAGCCCACAAGAAGAGCATGTTGACTTGTGTGAAGAAGAAAGGAGGAATGATTTAGGAAATTCAGTTTGGGCATCTACTTTGCATCAGGAGGTCTATGATTTTCCTCTTTTAGAGAGCGATTTGAAGGCTCAAAACAATGATGATATTAGTCACACACTTGATGGATCAGCCACAAGTGTTATATCCATTTATGTGGAATGGAACATTATTGATTTCAATTTGTTTAGTCATGCATCATCTACAATGGAAGGACAATTGTTAAGATCATATGAAGCATTTTGTCTTAGAGAGCTGATTCGGGAGACTAATAGGTTGCTTACTAAGAAGATCTTGCATTTTGATAATGTTTGGTTTGTCCTGCACACTACACTTTGGGGTTTACTAGTAAGGGAAAACATATCAGTTATGGAGGTGATGGTATGGATTAGAAAATGGGACAGCAATCTTTTGACATCACATGAGCATGAATCCAAGCTAGATGGTGGTGACAACAAATGTAGCATGGTAGACATTCATGAAAAGATAGATAAGCATGAGGTGATGGTGGTAACTTCTACTTTGCAACAATTTGAATTTATAACAGCAGTGGGAAAAAAACATGAATCAATTTGTATGTTGATTCCTCACCTTTATGATGTTGATACTTTGATTGAGTGTAAGGATCTCATAACTTCAAGATTTCATATGCTACAAGATTGGGCTACCAAGTGTATGCAAGTGTGCTCTTGCATTGAAGTTTTCCAAGTTGTTAATCATTGGGAAACAAGTGATATTGATTCTACTTTGATTGGTACACAAGATGCATGCATTGGTCATGGTAATTTATATGATGCATCTCATTATGGGTCTAATTTTAGACAATTTGAAGCAATTGAGATAAAACAGTCCCAAGAAATGCTTGAAGGATGGCTTGACAAGGCACCGAAAGCTAAGTTGATAGCACAACAAGCCAAACTTCATCTTCAACAAGTTTGTAACACTCACCACTCCATGGATGATGATAAGCAAAGGTCTTCTAGTTTTAAAATTGCAGTTGATGTTGATCACTTCATTCATGAAGATGTTGATTTTATTGATGACACTTATAATGGATCAGCCACTCAAAAGTTATCTTTGGTGAGTACTGATGACATCTACACTACACATTTGGGTTTGTCACCTATTCCTCATGGCATGACAACGATTTATTTGTTGATTGGTGACTTCATATTCATAGGTTCATCATGGTTTAGTGACTGCCCTAGTTGGATTCATATGGCACTTCCGGATTTTCCTTGGTCTACACCAGCTATACAGTGGCTTGGGAGTGTGTGGAGTGATGGGGTCAAGGTACATCAGGAGAAGATTCAGTCCATCCTTGATTGGCCATCCCCTAGGAACATTTCAAAGTTGCGGGGTTTCCTAGGCTTATGTGGTTACTACAGGAGATTCGTGAAGGGGTACTCACAGCTTGCAGCCCCTTTAACAGATCTCACATGGAAGGGCGCATTCATATGGACAGATGAGGTACACGTTGCATTTGATAGGCTCAAGTAGGTCATGAGCACTTGTCCGGTTTTGGCGCTTCCAGATTTCTCTCAACCCTTTGTGTTAGAGTGTGATGCATCCGGAGAGGGTATTGGAGTGGTTCTTATGCAGAATCGCCATCCCATTGCTTACGAGAGTAGGAAATTGAGGGATAATGAGAAACTATATTCTACCTATGACAAAGGAGATGCTCGCCATTATGCATGCTTTGGCGAAGTTTCGGCAATACTTAGTAGGTGGGAAATTTGTGGTGAGGACCGACCACAATAGTTTGAAATACTTCTTGGAGAAGAAAGAGCTTAATGAGCGCCAACAAAAATGGGTTAGCAAGATACAGGCATATGATTTTGACATTGAGTATGTCAGGGGGAAAAAGAATATTGTTGCTGATGCACTTTCTAGGAGGCCTACAATTGCTACACTTTGCTCTTTGAGTGAGATTTCAGCATATTGGAAGTCTCAACTATTAGTTGAGTATTCCAAGAATCAATTTGCATGTGAGATTATGGATGGTAGGATTCAGGACGATCGATACACGGTGATTGATGATGTTATCTACTATAAGAACAGGATTTATTTGGTACCTGGATCAAAACTGAAGGATAAGATCTTACGCGTCGTCCATGACACACCATTAGTAGGACATCCTAGATATTTTAAGACATACAAGCAGGTGAGAGAGATTCTCGTGGAAGGGTCTCAAGGATGATGTATTGCGCAATGTACGTGAGTGTGTGACTTGTCAGCAAAACAAGTCAGAGCATACTTTTCCGGCAGGTCTTCTGAAACCATTGCCTATTCCAGAGCAGAAGTGGGAAAGTATATTAATGGATTTCATTACTGGTCTTCCAAGAGTTCAGGAAAAGGATTGCATTTATGTGGTTGTGGATAGGCTGACGAAGTTTGCACACTTCTTCTCTATTGCAGCCGACTTTACAGCATCTCAGGTGGCAGAGTTATTCTTCCGTGAGGTGTTTAGAGTCTTAGACTCCATGGACTCCCTAGGACCATTGTCAATGATCGGGATAGTAGGTTTATGAGCATCTTTTGGTAGGAGCTATTCCGATTAACAGGTACAGAGTTGACACCTAGCACCATTTACCACCCTCAAACGGATGGACAGACGGAGATAGTTAATAAGTGGGTTGAGGGTTACTTGCATAACTGCGTTTCGGGACAGCTGAAGGCTTCGGTGCAATGGTTGTATTTGGGCGAGTACTGTTATAATACCATGTATCACATGTCGATTGGTATGACTCCCTTCCGAGCGTTGTATGGTTATGACACCTTTTTTGTGGACTTGGCGTTAGGTGATAGCAGAGCGCCTAGAGCTCGGGATTGGTTACAGAACAGTCAGGATATCCATAAGGCACTTAAGGATAATATTCATCATGAAAAGAATCAGCAGAAGATGTATGCTGATCGATATCGAGTTGAGAGGACCATTGAGGTTGGACACATGGTTTTCTTGCGCCTATAGCCTTACAGATAGAGTACACTTAAGAGTGGGGCGGAGAAGCTCAAGCCTCGGTTTTATGGTCCATACAGAGTATTGAGGAGGGCCAATTAGTTTTGATACCTGCAGAGATTCTTGACATGAGGAAGAGGGGTTTGCGTAGCCGAGTGATCAGAGAGTATCTGGTACGATGGAGGGACTTGCCGTTGGAGGATGCCACGTGGGAAGGACAGATGATACTTCAGCATCCAGCTTTGCAGTTGCTTAGGGGCAAGCAATCTTGGGAAGGGAGGACTGTAATGTCCCTTCTTTAGGCAGCTCAGACTATAGCAGAGGTTGGCCTACTATTAGGGTTCCCATAGGTCAGCAAAATGGTTAGGAGACCCAACCGAGGGTTGGGAGCTTTACAAGCCTTTCAGTTTGGAGTTCAATTGATGAATCCAAGGTTAAATTGGAAATATTAAAGTTTGTTTTAATGGAATAGTAAAAAAGTGAATAATAACAGAAAATTATAAAAGGAATAGTGAAAAGTGCCCCCCATCCTAGTAACTCAAAGTTGTTTTTAAAAAGTGGCCCTTTCTTTTGATGAGGAAAGACCCTCAAGATGGGCATAGCCTCTTGAGGAGGATTATTTTATTGATTTTTATTAAAAAAGCTCATGGGAGGTTATAAAGCAATATGTTGGGCTCATTCTTGGGCATTTTATTCTCATTTTGACAAAAGCAAATTGCAGGTTTGAGCTTTGGAAGACGGTTTTAGCAGCATACAGGTCTTCTAAGGACGAAATCCCTTGGAAGATAGTGAATTTATAGTAAATGCTTGCATGTCGACAATCTTTCTGGGTTTTTCTGGGTTTGTTCTCTTTGGTCCTCAGAGAACACTGCCATTTTTAGTGTCAGTTTGGCGTTGTTTCGGTGACTCGACAGTCAACTGTTCGCTCTTCCTGGCGTTGCATTGAGCTCAGAGTTATCATATGGTTTGTGGATCCAGTTGGCACCCTCTGTGTTGGCTCAGTTTGCTTATGGCCGTTACTATTTGTAGTAAGTTCGAGTTCAGTGTCGAATCGGCATTTTCAGAGTGGGGTTGGTTGCATCTCGTCGAGACCTTTCCGGCGAGCTATACATCACTGAATTCCGAGTTCATTTGGGCCTCCGTTTTAAAGTCCGTAAATTAATATTATTATTTAATATTGGACTTTGAGTTTTATTGGTTAAGTGATGAGAAATAAAATATATATATTAGTCACTTAAGTCATTTTATGGAGCACTCACATTGGGAAATATTAAAAAGTGAAATTAAAAGAAATATTTCCCTCCAAAGTAAAACATCCCTCTTGGAGAGTTATAAAAGAGGGAAAAGTGCCTCATTTGAAATATGCTTGAATATATGATTTTGTTGGCTATTTGCTCTACTAGGGTTTTTCCCTAAAAGGGTTTGAAGAGGATTCGAATCAGAGGCTATTGGGAACGAAAACTCCCTCTAGTAATGGCATTCTACAGGTGTGCAATACCAACCAAAGGTGTCATTGATGATGGATGCATTCAGTATTCACATTTGTGTCGGAATGGAGTTCGTGTAATGAGATTTGTGGATTCATTGTTCATATCATTTGCAAATTTATGAAGATTTTCTTATGCAAATTTGAAGGATTAATTTAATAGCTGTTTAGAGGAGATTTTATTGAGGGTTTGGAGCTGTTATATATTGCATATGCTGGTCGTACCATCACAGCCCCAGCCGTACCATTTCAAGGTGGAGATTTAAGGAGATTTGAGGCAGCATTTGCATTCTTATCTAGTCGCCTAGCCTTGGGAACAACATACAGTCCATTGCAGCCTTATTTCAAAGGCCATACAGCATTTTGTTTGTTGTTCATCACTTCCAGCATAGGTTGTACACCTCCAGGAGTGACGTGGGGGCATTTTGGCTTCATTTCTCTTTGTGGGTATTGTGGATTTTGCATTGCTAGAGGCGTTTGGAGCCCTTTGTATTGTTGATATCATTTGTATGCTCATCTTTGTATTTATTGGGAGATTGGAGTGATTTCCAGCCATACCCATTGCTGGTCCGGCTACAACTATTGTATGAAGTTGCAAATCTCAACATGCGTATGTGATAGTAATTGTTTATTGGCTATTTTACATCTAGGTATCTGTTATTTTCTACATATCTATAGTACTTTTTCTGGGTTTTCCATATACACTCTATATTGTATGCTCCGGCAACACATCTGAAAACCCCTTCTGCATTCTTCTCTTTAGTCTAAAAGATCACACAAAAATTAATAAAATAACACATAAAAAGATCTTTTAAAAAATACAAACAGGTACGGCACATTACAGTTTCTCGGAACAAGACATCTTTGAATCAACCACAAGCTTATGAAATGAAGGAACCTACGCAGATTGGGTGTCAAAGGCATGGCCAAGTGAAGATCAGGCAGAAAGAAAGACTAAATAACAATGGAATTTTGCGTGGGGAGAAGAAGAATAAGAAATGGAAGAGACTGTCTACAAGATGATGAGAGTTAACAAGAAAATACCATCTAAAATGATATTCCTGGCTATAGACATATAAGATATAGTATCCATTCTTCCTTTGTCATTTCCTTCCCATCCTAAATGTGTTTTAAAAGTTTGCAAATTACATTAAAAGCGGTTATGTATAACAAACAATAACAGTGGAATCTAAACAGTCTTCATCAAGTTTGACGTCAAGAACATTAATGATTTGTTTGACTTTGAATAGTTTATTGTAAAATAGATAGCACCATAGATATGGTTCATTATGATGGCAGAACTCTTTGGAACTTGTAATGTCCCCATTTCCGGCATGAACACCTAGCGAGGAGAGAGATAGCCTATTCACCATTCTCATAGGCTAATTCATGTGTTAAGGGAATGACTTAGTTGAGCTTTGGTCATATGGGGGCTTGGAAAAGAGAACGTTGCTAAAGGCTTGGAGAGTGGAATGTCGATTTTATGGAGCTCAACTACTTTTTATTGACGAAACGAAGTTGGCAAATGACTTTTCGTACTTTTGTGGTATTTGTGGAAAAGTTAAAAATCATAAAATAATTAGCCAAGGAGAAAAGCGACCCAATGGGAGAAAGAGGAAATTGGTAGAAATATGGAAAAATGGAAAAATAAGGCAAAAGACATATATTATATTTTATCCCATAAAGTGGCCACCCAAGTTAAAAAAGTAAAAATAATAAAATAATATTATTTTATTATTATTTTCTCTCTCCAAGTTGGCCGCCCAAATTATGGAAATTAAAAAGTAAATAAAATAAAAATATTTGCTTATGACAGTGGACTCAAAAATGCATTAAAATATATTTTATTTGGGCGCCCAAGTGAGGAAAAATAAAAGGAGATGTTTGGAGGTCATTTGCATCATTCATGTTATTTGGTATTTTGGATATTGGAGAGTTTCTCTTGGCTGCAACTTCGTTTCAGCTTGCTCTAAGGACAAAAACCCTTAGATCTTGGTGCTTTGGACAAAAACCCATCCCACATTGAGAGATGGATTCATTCGGGATCCATTATTGAGCTTATTTGCAAGTTATTGTGATGTTTTGGACCTTCAACCAGCTAGGGTTTAAAAGAAGAAATTGATATCAACTAGGGTTTGAAGTTTGTTTGCAGATTGAAGACATTATGATTCAGATTTGAAAGATAATTTGGCATATTTTCATCTTCTACATCCACGGCCAGGGTTTGGCATTGATTTGTTACCATTTGGAGGGTTCATTGGTCAAGGGTTTCATCTACTTGTACTCAGAAATTCATATCAGTCATCAGCAATTTTATATCAGACTGTGTGTTTGAGGGTTTGAAGGTGTTTATTGGTCATATGTTGCATACCAAACCTTATCAACTTCATCTATAATGGAGCGCTAGCCTTTGAAGGCTTAATCGCCACAATCTAGGGCATATTTTGGAGGGTTTTTGTGATTAGAATTGTAATCAGTCATCTGCAGATCTGAAATAAGGGTTTGGACAGCAAAATTCAGTCCTAATTGCCATTGGATCTTCATCATTTTTGGCCACTACATTTGGAGGATGTCATCGTTGCATGTTTGAGGATGATATGTTGATCATTGGTTCATAATTGTATACATCTACAAGTCCGATTTTGTAATCAGTCAGGACTGTTTGTAATCAACTTCATCTTATGAATGTAATTGGCAATAAATCATTATCCAGGTATGTCATTGAGGATTCATATTTCAAATCTTTAATTTGAAATTGACTTGTTAGTTGTTCTTATCATTTTCAGTCATATATGTTGTGTATTTTTCATGCTATTATATTTCAATTTCATTACTATATCATGGAAAAACCCTACATGCATTGAAACAAACGATAACACAACAAAACCACCCAAAAAATAAATGCAGAAAATCAAAACAGGAGTGTGAAAAACGGATCAGAATTGGAAGGGGTTCTTACAAAACTTCTCTTGTTAGAAGAAGTGGAAGAACAGTAAGAAATACAAACAACTTCAGAGGAAATATCTACTCGCAAGTGATGATCCCTCATTGGAGCTAAACATGGGAGTATGGAGAGTAACATGGTCTGCCTACAAGAAGCAACAACTAACAGATTTATATTGTCAACAACTATTCCATACACATTACTGATCATTCTAATCTTGTTTAGTGCAATTATAAAAGTCCTTAGATAGAATAAAAAGAAGCAAGACTACTTTCTTTGGCCATAACGTTAAAATTTATGAGAAACAAATTGATATTTGTCTGTATAAGGTTTGAGAAAGAGAACCACATATAGTCATTACACTTGGGCTTGAGTTTGGGCTCAGCAAGGAGAAGTTGAAGTCAAACTCAGCACTCAGCAAAACATGAATGGCAAGAAGTAACATAAAATATTGGGATTTTCACAAACATTGATTTCTTCTATATAAGAAATTAACTCCAACGAAACTAAAAATTTCAAATCTGTGGGTGAAAATCAGAAACACTTTAGCTTTCTAATGAAATCCACTCATAATTGCTGACAAAGAGTCAATTGTATGAGAAAGAAGAAATGAATAAAATATTTTAATATCCACAGATGGCCAAACTAGATTGATGGGATTCAACAATGCTAAAAGGAACTACAAATGTGCTAGGAATAAAGGGGGATAAACCTTAGAGAAGTCAGTATATTTGAAATTCATTTAACAAAGACAACATCTTATCAAAGAAAGAATATAACAAAAAGAACTTCCAATAGAATCAAGTGAGGGCCAATGCAGAACAAGGCTTATTCACTACCAAATTCAGAAGCAACAGGAGGACCGGCATCCTCATCAACCACCAAAAATGATCAACACAGACTCTGATGGCATCCTCAAGAAAATGGCCTGGGAAAAGAGTTCTGGAATGAATAATGCTTGGGAGAAAGAGGGTGTTACTCCTAGTAACTTTTCTAATATCCATGGTCAATAATTCTCGAGATGTGTGAGAAAATTGACGATGCACATCTGGCACTTTAGTCCCAAACTGTGACCATGAGAGATAGCTGACCATCCACACTGTGTGCAACAAACACAAATCTCAGGTGCCCAAGTAGCTCGAGTAAGGTGCTTCCATCCCACAAATTATGACCGCCTATGTTCCTGACTTATAGAAATCAGAAAAATATATGGAATAACATCTGTACCTAGCAAACATATTCAAGAGAAAGCAATGGTTTTAATCTCCCCTATATACCTAATTTCAAGAAATAATGTCCAAATCATCAGTGTGAAAATGAGTGATAGTATTTTGATTCAAAAGTACTCACACAGTTTTTTAGCAGAAACAATCTAATGTTAATTACGATGGACTGTGGAAATATAATGTCTATGATAGGATTAATACATCTGTTGCCAGCAACAAGTGACTCTTTACAAGATACTCCCTTACAATCTAAGGCTCAAAGACAATACCATTCAACCTATCTCAGTACATTTTGAATCAACAAATACATATCCTACATTTTCATATTTGACTAATGTTGGAAAATAATAGCCCAACCATAAGTTTATAATCTACCAAGATGCCATCCTTGATCTCCCAAAAATAATTGACTTTGCAAACATTCTATGGAACAATATGAAACAAGGAAACAACCAAGAAAGAAGATAGGAAAAACCAAGAATGAAATTCATTATCACTCTGCATTGAGAAACTAGTTAACATACAACAATCGCACCATGACTGCTTCATTATCACTTGATGATAGGCCAAAGGATAGGCCCTTTTCAAAATGCCTAGCCAATATATTGCCTTGAGTTTCCACTGAAGAGGTCATAGATCCAGTCATTACAACAATAGGTATAGACCCCTCTAAATGTCCATGTAGCCATACTGCAATGCATTCAACTCCTGCATCCAACCAGAGCCAAATCAGTACACTATAGCAAAATACTCGCCTATGTTCTACTTTCAAATGGCAATCAATTTGCACCATAAACCACATTTCTCATTTTACTATGTTAACTCTCTTTTATAGAGCATCAAAATCCACTTCAATCTGCAACATAACAATCTTTACATTAGCATACTTGAAACAACCTAACATCAGTTTCCTCTAGTATTTCTCTGATGAGACTTAATGTATATTAGAGTCCCATAAACCTTCTTTGGTCATTTCTCAGCATTAGCATACTTCCTTTTTCTTTCTAGAGATTTTTTGGGGAGAAACATCGGAAAATAAAGTGGAATTAAACAAATGGTAAATTAACAAAAGAACCACATTTCATTATATGGAGAGTTGCCTTGGGAATTACATCATTCAACAAAGCTATCAGGTCTCATTTAGATGCCATGATTGTGTCTTAGACCAAACGGCCATAATATAAAACTTGAGAATCAACTTGAACAAGCAGGAACCCAAACAAACCATGATGGTGCAAATGCTGGTGCTAAATGCACCATATTTGTAGTTCTCATTTGAAAAGAATGTTGGGGTACCTTGGTCTATGACTTTAGTTCCCATGTGGCACCATTTTTTGTGGAGACCCTTTAGAAACCCTTGGAAGAGGTGTGTTTATCCAATTATAATACTCTCTCTTTTCTGTGGAGACCCTTGGAAGAGGTGTGTGTATCCAATTATAATACTCTCCTTTTTGTATACTCTCTCTCTCTCTCTCTCTCTCTCTCTGAAATTCTCCTGAGCAGTACCACATATTAATTATGGATCCTCCAAACTGTAATTGTCGAAGTATATTAGGACTTCGAACATGTCCACATGTCAATTATTGTATTTGGTTCCCTTATTGTAAGTTACAGTGTGTTCTTATGCCAAATGGGACTTAGGTCCATGCACCAATACATTTGAATTGTGTGTCAATTGTAAGATCATACATTTGACTATTGGCCCTAGGGAGGTTCATAATTTGAAGCCGCATCAAGTTTCAGAGCTTGTATCTTGCTACACCTATGTTAGAAGGGGTTCTTCTACAAGCATCAAAGGAATGCATCCAATCCCAATTAAACATAGGAGCTAGAATCAATTAATATTGGCCCCATGGTTACTATCACATGTGCATAGAGCATTGTACTATTATTTGGTCAGTGTCACCTTACAACATTAAAGAATCTCTATAAGTGATAATTATTAAAGCAATCCCAATTAAGCATAGGAGCTAGAATCAATTAATATTGGCCACATGGTTGCTATCACATGTGCATAGGGCATTGTACTATTATTTGGTTAGTGTCACCTTACAACATGAAAGAATCTCTATAAGTGATTATTATTGAAGGAAAGGGGGAGGAAACAGATGGAAGATTAGAGATCTCAATGAATTCAGGACCTTATTCTTTGACATCTGGTTCTTCATTCTTTTCTTAAGAAGTCAACTTTTGTTGTGTACTCTTGCACTAAGTTTTCAATTTCTGTGTTTGGGATGCATGAATAGAGAGTCTTTCATTAGACCCTCTATTCATCACTGCATCATATTCTTATGCTCTGGACTGGTGATATCGATGGATGTAATGCAACGATAATTACAATAGCCGATGCATTTTGCTTCAATAATCTTCATTATGGGTTAACTACATCCCAATACATTTTTTGTTCATTGATTCCGGTTGGTTCTGTTAATTCTATTATTTTGAGTCCATGTTGCTTGCATAATTATTTACCATATTGATGGAGTTGTTATAAAAGAAGCTCGAAAAGAAAGGATTTTTTTTTTTTTTTTTTTTTTTTTTTTTTTTTTTTTTTTTTTTAACAGATCACTCTGTCAAGCAATGCACTGGTGCTATCAATGGATGTAATGCAATGATAATTACAATAGCCGATGCATTTTGCTTCAATAATCTTCATTATGGGTTAACTACATCCCAATACATTTTTGGTTCAATGAATCTGATTGGTTCTGTTAATTCTATTATTTTGAATCCATGGTGCTTGCACAATTATTTACCATATTGATGGAGTTGTTACAAGAGAAGCTCAAAAAAAGAGAAATCTTTTTTTTTTTCTTTTTTACAGATAAAAGGATCACTCTGTCAAGTAATGCAACTTCAAATCCTTGAACATGTGGACGCTAACAGAAAAATGTAAATTAATGTTTTTTTACTATATACACTGGCTCTCATTTTGGCAACAAGGCATGTCATCACTGCCTCTTTATTTCCTATTATGGAAAAAATATTTTACATTTTTCCCTGTAATTATTGATCTGTAGAGTTGTGAATACTATGCTTCCTATAAATTCATAAGATATGTTACATTGTGGATTCAATGAATTTGCTACTGAAACAATCTGATGTTAGGTGTGAGATACAAATAACAGCTACCCCATCCACCTTTTATGCTGAGATAGAATGTGTTAATGTGCTTATACATTTTCTAAACACTCGTATGTTGAACAATTACAGCCATTAGTTCCAACTACAAATGTTTAGATTTTTATTATATTTCAAGAAACCTACTGTAGGTAAACTCCAGCATTAAAAATGCTGCCTCTTAGGCTTGTTATTGAACTCAATCCAATTTCAGAGTGGACATGGAATCAATGGAGCAACATACAAGTGCATCTCCCCTACTGAATCAACCCCTGCCTCTCCTACTATGGAGTGCTTATATTGCTCACACTCACCATGGAATGCGTCTATTGCTGCTGCAACTCCCATTCTGCTCCCCCAGTATACTCGAGTAGATATGCTTTTAATTCATCATTGGTATTGGACAGGCTTCCAATCTTGCATGTTCCAACCTTGGTGTTGGTTGAGCTTCAGCACTTGTCCTTTTTTCTGTTAAGGGAATTTTTTATGTCTTTTCTTTATGCTGGGCTATTTTTGTCTTTTCTTTATGCTGGGTTGTTATTAGTTATCATTTTTTAAAATATTTTATGATCTATTCCCAGATAAGTTGTGGACTCTGCATTCAAAAAAATTTGTATTGCACTAATAAATTCTCATCTAATGAATTCTGGCATTTAATATGAAATTTCTTCTTTCTTCATGAGAATATGTAATGTCCCCTTTTTCCGAGTGATCACCCATTGGAGTCGGCTAGCCTATTTTATTCCTGTGGGCTAGGTCGAAGAAGCAAGGGAATATTCTGATTAGTTAAATAATATATTTAACTAATTTTGTCGGGCTAATTGATGATGAGAAATGACTTTGAATATTTTTGTGAGCCTTGGCAAAAAATAAAATAAATCAAAATAATTCTTCTTTGAGGTGGACAACCTACAAAGAGGTCAAAAAATGAAATAACATGTGCCAAAAAAGGGTTCGCCCAAGTTGAGAAAAAATTAAATTAAATAAAATGATTTAATTTTTGGCGCCTAGCATGAGGTCGGCCAAGAATAGGGTCGGCCCTATTTGGAGGAGGAAAAGATGGCTATAAATAAAGGAACTTTTGGAGTCATTTCATCATCCATTCATTATCATTTCTTCATTGAGTTTTTTCATTGGGCTGCAACATTTGTTGAGCATTATTCCAAGGACGAAAACCCTTGTGAATATTGGTGAGTTGGATGAAAACCTAGCTCATCTTGAGGTGGACTCATCACGGAGTTCAATTTGTACTTCATTGGAGACTTGGAGCTTGATTGCATATTCAGATTTTTAGATCAGCATTGGAGCAGCATCTTTGGTGGTATTTTGTGTTGTCATTGCATTAGGGTTTTACCCTAATTTGGAGCGCCGCCTTTGGAGGAGGGCGACTTTGGCTTGTGTGAGGCGATTTCATCATTTGGAGGGTTTTGGAGCCCTAACCCTAGCAGCCGCCATCATCCTTGCAAGCGCTGCCATTTTGGAGGGTTTGTTGTGCATCATTCTTCATCATTTGGTATGTACAAACATATGTCTTAGGTCTGATTTCGACAGCAGCATTCCGGGCCATATTTGAGCCCATGATTTGATGTAATTTCCAGTCATCATATTCTGATTTGTAGCAGCAGATTTATACTGAGAAAATCAGACTTTTGTGTTGCATTTGGATGGCTATATCTTGTGTATTTCATGGTGGAATTCATGTTTGATGTGATCATCATTTAGAAGCATTATTTGGCATGTTTATTTGGTAATATTGGCACTTGTATGTTCGTTGCTATATTTGTTTATAACTCAGAAATAAAAATCAGAATTCAGAAATTAGGGTTTGAGCAGAAAAATAAATCAGAATTCTAGGGCAGATCCAGTTGGGGATTTTACAGAATACAGAAGTATTTACATGCAAATGCTAAAAGAATGATTTGTTCTTGTCAGTTTTAGATTGCTTTTTCAATTAGTCATCAGTCCTCAAAAAAAAAAAAACAGATAACACCAAATAAAAGTGTCTGCAGTTAAGCAACCTACAACTTACAAGTTAATTCTAGACCATAGTTTAATTTATAAGTAGATGTCTCACCTCCTTTAAGGGAATCCTTGCAAAAAAGCCAACTATAGATGCAATGTTCATCATCAAAATAAAAGTTTTGTCGTCTTTTATCAGAAAAAAGCAACCTGAAAATTGTAAACTAACATTATTACAAAATGGAGACCCCATAACAAGTTTTAAATAACAAGAACATATATAATATGCATGAAAAATTATAGTCAAATCTCCTCAAGGTAAATATGTTGTTGAATAAACAGTATATTTTCAAGTACACCATATAGGAAACATAGTATCAGTCAGCTAATAAACCAAGGAAGAGAATTGGAAGCATATCTCACATGAAAACACTTAAGATGTTAAAAGTAATGTATTATAAAGTAAAATAGAAGTATTAGACAAGATTTAGAATAAAATCTAAACAAACAGCTCATCTCCAAGTATCCAAACTAGCTAATGAATAACTATATTACATTACAAAGGTGGAATATTCAACAAACAAATGCTCAACCATAAGATAAAGGTGAAATATTCAATAAACAAATTCTCATCTACAAAACAAGCATAACAAATCAAGACTAGTTTAGAGGTTGACTCTAGTCACTAGAATTGACTCTATTGTAATGCCGAAAACCCCCCAAATGAGTACAATGTTTCTCCTACTGACCCTTGACCGTTAAGGTAAACCAAGAAGCACAAGTGTTGAAGAAATTCTAACAAGGCAACTGCTCTCCTAATAGTGAATTAAATAAATACCAGAATATTGCAAGTCACACAACAATTAAAATTCCAACAGCAAAAATCAAAACAAGACACAGATAATTTACACCTTCAAATCAGTTTTTCATTCCTTCGAAAAAACCTACAAGGAAACCTCTACAAGCTGTTCCAATAACAGCTGCACAGAATTATATACTGTGTTCACTGAGTTATTAATTTTCTATCTTGAGCCTATCTTTATACCATTCAGCTAAAAATATAATCTTCAAAAAGCTTCTTATCTCGCATAGGAGATGACTTGGAAGATAAGTTTAAATCATTAGTGTATACCTACACTTTATTAAACTTAATTAGCTAAATAAAAGAATTTCACTTTATCACTAAGTGAAATGCAAAATAGAGTTAACTCAAACCACTTGCACATTCACACTGAACCTGTGTAGAAATTCCGAACTGAGCTAGAAAACTCAAACACTCCCTCTTAGCGAGGAATGAATTCAGCATCAATCCAAGTTTGTATGTGAATGATTCAAACTTCCCTTTTGCTAAGGGCTTGATCAGAATATCGGCCACATGCTGATCTGTGGAAATATGTTGAAGCTTAACTGCTCCCTTTTGAATCTTGTCTCGAATGAAGTGATATCTTATCTCTATGTGCTTGGACTTGTCATGAAACACTGGATTCTCAAAGAGTTTGACGCAACTCTGATTATCACAGTAAATGACTGTAGGATCCAACTCCTGATCAAACAAGCCTGTAAGTAACATGCAAAGCCAAATGGCCTCACAACTGGCCATACTAGCTGTCATGTATTCTGCCTCTGTTGAGCTAAGTGCCACTAAAGTCTGTTGCCTGCTGAACCACGATATCATTCATAAACCCAAGCTAAAGCAACACCCTGACATGCTCTTCCTATCTGTTGCACTGCCTGCCCAATCAAAGTCTATATACCCATTCAACTTCACTTCACCATCTCCAATATTTCTCAAACCATATTCCACTATGCCCTTCAAATATCTGATCACGTGTTTTGCTGCTACCCAATGCTTCTTCCTTGACTCCACCATGAACTGACTCAAGGTGTTCACTGCAAAACATATATTTGGTCTAGTGTTGACCAAATAGATAAAGGAACCTATTAGCAACCTATACAACATGGGATCAATCAACTCCGAATCTGAAGTTGTCACCTTCCGATTAGTGATCATAGGTGTGGCCATAGGTCTGCAATCTTCCATCCAAAATCGCTTCAGAATCTCAACTGTATACTTACGCTGCCCAAGGAAAATATCCCAAGGTTTCTTCCATACCTTTAAACCCAAAAACTAATGCATCAAGCCAATGTCCATCTCAAACTCAGCAAATAAATCTGCTTTGCACCCTATAACGAGTTGTTTCGCTCATGTAATGAACAAATCACCTACATACAATATCAAAATAAGCATATCTAACCCAATCACTATATAATATAGATTAGGATCTGCTTTACTTTTGGTGAATCCCATACAATATCCGATTAGTGATCATAGGTGTGGCCATAGGTCTGCAATCTTCCATCCAGAAACACTTCAGAATCTCAACTGCATACTTACCCTACCCAAGGAAAATCTCCCCAAGTTTCTTCCAAACCTCTAAACCCAAAAAGTAATGCATCAAGTCGATTACCATCTCAAACTCAACACATAAATTTGATTTGCACCCTATAACGAGTTGTTTCACTCCTATAATGAACAAATCATCTACATACAATATCAAAATAACAATATGTAACCCAATCACTGTATAATATAGATTAGGATATGCTTCACTTTTGGTGAAGCCCATACTTTACACATATACATCGATCCTGGAATACCAAGCTCTCAATGCCAATTTGAGTCCATACAAGGCTTTCTTAAGCCTGCAAACATGGGATTCCTTCCCATTTACCTCAAAGCCCTGAGACTGCTCTATATACACTTCTCCCTCAATGATACCATTAAGATAAGTTGTCTTAACATCCATCTGATGTATCTTCCAACCCATGACTGAAGTTAAAGACATAACCGCTCTAATGGAAGTATACCTGGCGACTAGAGCAAAAGTCTCCTCATAGACTACTCCCACTTTCTAAGAGAACTCTCTTGCCACAAATTTTGTTTTGAACTTCTCAATTCTACCATCTGGAACATGCTTGATTTTAAAGGGCCACCTGGAACTCACAATTGATTTCCCTTCTGGTCTTGGGACTATGTCATACATCATTTTTCATGATGGAGGTGTACTCCACCATGGCATCTCGCCAACCTGCTGGTCTACTACCTCTTGAAAGATGGAAGACTCGGAATCTATGATATTGCTCATCAATGCTACTAGAATTGGCTCACCCTGTAACATGTAAATATTGCCTTCTCTAACCCCTATAACTTGTGCAGTACCTACGCTAGATTCTTTTGGCCTGATAAGGACTCGCTAATTTTTGAATTCTACTGCAAAGCCTTTATCTTCCATATTTGAAACTGGAAGCAAATTCTTCTCGAGACCAAGAAAAAACAAAACATCATCAACCTCTAAAGAGATACCTACCTAAAGTTGAAAGGGAATTGTACCAAATCCTACTACTAGATACTTGGCATCATCACCAAGCTCAACCTGAACTCCAAAGTTATGTTCTCTGAAATTGGTAAAATATTGTCAGGTTGATGTCATATGTCTAGATGCCCCACTATCCACATACCAAGCGTTCCTCAGAACCGTGATGGTAGAAAGACAAGATACCATTGAGAACTCCTCAAACTTGGCAGCAAGCTCATTCATCTAAGTGTCTGCAGAGGCCGCCACTTGCTTCTATTGTTGCTTCCCTTTGCCTTTTTCTTGTTTGGACACTATGATGCTTAATAACCAAAATTATGATAAATAAAGCACTTGATTTTACTCAAGTCCTTCCTTGATGAGGATGGATCCTCATCCTTTCCCTTACCCTTGTTGTTCCCGTTTCCTTTATTTTCCTTCATCTACCCAAAGGGGGCTAAATTATTGTCACAATCCTTCTTGTTGACTTTTGACTCCATTCCAGTTTCCTCCTAGATAGAGTCACCCCATAGTCTCTCAAAGGGAGGAAGATTTTCCCAGGCACAAATGCTTACCATGAAGATGAGAACCCATTCAAAGCGAAGTTCACTAGCTTTGCATCTTCAACCTTCTCTCCAACTACTACAAGCTGGTCATGAAGCTGTGTGACCTTCATCAAGTAACTGGTAACTGTATCCAATTCAGACATCTCTATGGATCTGAGTTTGTTCCGCAATATCATTTTCCTATTTATGTTCTCACTCTGGAAAGACTAACCAGAGCATCAAACATCTCCTTGGTTGTTTTCTTTTCAAACATATGTGGAATTAAATGATCCTTTACCGCATCCATTAACCTCTACTTGGCCTTAATCTCTTTCTTTTTATGAATTGACACATCCTTCGGATCTGTCAATGGAAACACCTGATCTTTTACGATATCCTAGAGATCATTTTCTTCCAACAACAAAGTCACCTTGACTTTCCAAGGCAAGAAATTTAATGCACCATCTAATCTATCCTAGAATCTAAGGCTAGCTGATGCCATTAAAAATATTTTGCCTTTCAAAACAAAATTCCCAATTCTGGAAATAAAAAACTGCTCAAAAAAATTTGAACAAAAATTTTCAAACCCTAGTTCACTTTTGCCCTAGACATCACTTTAACCTAGCCATCATTTAAACTCTACAAAAATGGCTAAAAAAACTATGAAAACCTATCGAAATCCACCACCATAACCATCGCTACCCTAGTCACTCTAAACACTAGCCATGATTTGCTAAATCTTTAGCAGCAAATTTAAAAACCCTAGTTTCACGATTTTTCAAGGAAATGGTCACCTAGGATTTTCCTTTTAAAAAAATACAATTTTTCTCACTGAAAATCCAGACGTGCTTTTCTTTTCAAAAAAAAGTCGCAATTTTACCCTTAAAACTACCTCGCGAATTCAATCACATTCTGGCCACAATTTTCCTTCAAAAACAACCCACATTTTTTCTTGCACCAAAAGTGATTTGATCACAAAGTTCTTGCGCGATCTTCTAAAGAACAACTCTCGAAATTCCTTCAAGGTTATGCAATTTTTCTCACTAAGAAAACTCCCGAAATTTTTTTTTCGGGCTGCGTGATTTCGATCCTACCTCTAGCTCTAATACAATGAAGAAATTCTAACAAGGCAACTATTATCCTAATATTGAATTAAATAAATTAAAGAATATTTTAACAATCACACAACAATTAAAATTTCATCTGCAAATCTTTTTTTTCATTCCTTCAAAAAAACTTACAAGGAAACCTCTACAAGCTTCCAATAATAGTTGCACGGAATTATATCATTGTGTTCACTGAGTTATTAATCTTCTATCTTGCACCTATCGTAATACCATTCAGCTAAAAATCTGATATTCAAAAAGCTTCTTACCTCACACAGGAGATGACTTGGAAGATAAGTTTAAAGCATTAGTGTATATCTACACTTTATTAAACATAATTAGCTAAATAAAAGAATTTCACTTTATCACTAAGTGAAATGCAAAATAGAATTAACTTGAAACCACTTGCATGTTCACCCTGAACTTGTGCAGAAGTTCCGAACTGAGCTAGAAAACTCAACAAGTGCAAGATACTTACACCTTTGACGAAACTAAATCCCCATTTTACCCAATTTGTGACCTTTCAAGGAACCTAGGGCAAATTTGCGGCCTAGAATGTATCTTTTTTAAAAACTCGTAGCATGGTTGCACATTTTTGTAGATGGCAATTTGGCCTCTTAAACAACTATAAATGGCTAGTTCAAACCTCTTGAGGCCTATATTATGACTCATTCCCCTTTGTATTGGATGCAATCAAGGACAGGGAGTTCTATGAAAAACTATCAAACCAAGCAACTGAACCAATGAGCACAATTCACAGGGGTGCACAACAAACTAAAGATAAAGAAAAATGTAATGAATTATCAAGAGTACATGGAGATCAATTCTTTATCTACAACAGAAGAAACCTATTATTGGTCATCCCCACTTACAATTACACTACCAGTTTATATACTCAAGGCCCAAAGGCAAGAAATCATATTAAAATAAATCTAGAAGTCGGGATGGTTACTGTCAACAAGCATTCCAACCCTGACCATCTCAATAGGAATAACAATCTCATCCAACCCTGCCATGCCTAGTAAATGTTTTCTCAATTTGATCCTCTGCGGTGTTTTGTGTTCCTTTGACCACCAAAAGGTTGCATGCATTAATGGCCATTGCTCTCCTTATGTAGATGATTCAACTACTAGGCAGATCCTTGAGAATGTTTGATTGGTCTGGGGAAGCTTATGTGCAGTAAAAATCCACTAACTTGTCTAATCACACATACCACTAAGTGATCCATGTTGACCATTTATCTTCCATTGGGGACACATGGCAGCATCAAGCACTTTTCAGAATTCTAAATACTCAAGGGGGTAAGAAAAAGCAAATGACCAATTGTTTGGATATGTGGTAGCACCTCACACATTCGGGGATTCTTATCATGCAAGCGGGCAAGCAAGGGCTAACACCTAATCATCAAAAATCTATGGACCTGAAACTTGTGTTAAATCTATCTTTATAACCTAGATCAGCTTAATGTGCATTGGAAGTCTAAGTGGAAAAAGTTAAGCATGATAGCTCAATGGACCCCAGATCTTTATTCAATTAAACCTTGGTCGCGCCTTGGAAGTCCTCTGGTTCTTGATAACACGATAGCCCAATTGGCAAGGAAAGTGCTAATGTCTGATCAAATGGACCCTATGGACTTATGAAATCCAGTTTTGAGTACCTAATCAAGGTTCATTGAAGTCTGGAAAACGCTCAAAGGGTGAATGGGGAATGAAGCCCATATCCCATGCAAATAAAATATCAATTTTGAAAGGGTGAATACGCAATCAAACACTAATTCAACCACAAGAAACAAACACAAGTAAATTAAAATTCTTTTTGGCAATGCAAGATTGCTCGTCAACCTAGGATGCTTATTACTACCGCAACTATTGTACCACTAGCATCATGATCAACCTAAAAGCCTTGATCAAAATCTAGCAATCTCAATACTAGTTGTTCTATCATCTTATGCTTTAGCAACTAAGAGCTCCTCTCAACAACAACAGTCCACTTAAACTCCTTTCTATCACCTCTCATGGTCTCAGTGATAGGTGCACATATATTACTGAAGTTCAAAATGAACTTCTAGTAGAAATTTGCTAAACCATAGAAACTTCTAGTTTCAAACATACTCTTGGGCGTTGGCCACTCCATACTTGCCTTCACCTTCTCGAGATCCATTATCAAGCCTCCTCTAGAAATCACAAATCATGATCCTAAAAATACCAACTTTGTCTTCATGATAGGCTTAACACGCATCAGAAGTCTAAGTGGAGAAAGTTAAGCATGATAGCACGATAGACCAAAGATCTTTATTCAATCTAGTTGTGGTCATGTCTTTGAAGTTCAATTTTTTATCGCATTATTGAAGATCATAAAAGTCCATTGGTGCTTGAAAACATGATAGCCTAATTGGAATATTAAAGCGTAAAACATTATTAGGTTAGGGCATAGAGTTAGAAATAGCACATAGTAAAGCATAAAAATTAAATCCCTAACCTTAACCCCAAACCCTGAAGGTTTAGGGTTAGGGCTAGAGATCTTTTTAATATTTAGTTGCTAGCATGTGTGTAATTGTTTCTTTTGTTGTGAAACTAAAAGCATTTGTAAGATATCCAATATATTATTTACTTATGTAGAACTACTGTCATATACGACTAAAAAGTTCTCTTACTGTTGCAAAAGGTTAAAAACATGCTATTCTTCTTCTCATATCCTATCCTTTCCTCCTCAACACTTCAATCTTCCTCCTCTACACTCAAACACCTCTTTAGGCAGTCCAACCAGTCAAACCAGCCAAGAACCAACCTAGGCACCTATTTTGATGTTTGTTGTCACTTGAATGCTCTTATATCAAACTTAGGCACCTCTCAGGCCTATGCATGCCACTTAAAAGTCATTATTTTCTCCCCATGTGCCTATCTTCTTCAATGCTGCCACTTAAACACCAGTTTTCACCTCCCATGCACACTTTGATGCTACATATGCCACTTTAATATTGCAATTTTAATGTTAGGCGGCCTTTTGAGTTTCTTTGTCACATAAAAACATCTACAAACCCGTTAGGCATGCCCTTTTGACCTCCCTATCACTTTGTTGTACCTATACGAAAAAAATTTATGTGATGTCATTTTTGTCTAAATCAAGTCATGTTTTTAAGCACCATGTTCTTCGATGTTTTCGCGAACTCTGCAAGTGTAAAAATGCTCAAGCCATTCAAAATACCACTGAGTTTTGAAACGATGAAGTCTCAACCGCAAAAGTGCGCCTGGAGAAGACAAGACGCCCCTGAAGTGGTAAAAGCACACCAGATGAAGACAACGTGCGCCTAAGTTGGTAAAAGTGTGCCAGATGAAGATAAGGTGCGCCTAAGTTGGAAAACGCATGCCTGGAGAGGACAAGGCGAAAAAGCGCACCTTGAGAGGGCAAGGCGAACCTATAGAAGACAAGGCACGCCTAAGAAAGGGAAAGTGCACCTCCTTGCCAAGAAGCGGGCATGTGGAAGAAGTGCGCCTGGAAAGAGAAAAGTGTGCCAAATGAAGACAAGGTACGTCTGAGTTGGCAAAAGCATGCCAAATGAAGACAAGGCGTGCTTAAGTTGGTAAAAGCATGCCAGATGAAGACAAGGCGCACCTAAGTTGGAAAGAGTGTGCCTCACAGACGGAAAGTGCGCTTGAACATGTAAAAGTGTGCCTCTAGAAGGATTCACGTGCCTGAACAAAGAGGTGGAAAGATTGAAGGAAAGCACCTTAGAAAGATTTGAAGCAATTAATGAACAAAAGCGCCCCTAAAAGCATCTAGATGCATCTAGAGGAAGGAGATAAGTTCGCTAGGAAAAAGTGAAGCGAGAGAGAGGCCTCATGTAAAAGTATGCCTAAAGACGACAAGGCGCGCATGGTAGAGGAAAAGAGTGCCTGATGGTGTGAAGGTGCACCTAATGGTGTGAAGGCGTGCCTGATGATGTGAAGGCACACCTGGTAGAGGAAAAGCATGCCTAATGGTGTGAAGGCATGCTTGGTCAAGGAAAAGCGCGCCTAATTGAAGTCTCATGCACTTATACAAAGAGAAAAGCGCACCTTCGTGGATCTAAACATGCCAATACAAAGGACAGATGAATGAATAGATTTTCAAGGTTTTTCAAAGGCTTTGCTCACAATCATCAAAGTCATCTAAAGCTAAAGCACTATTTTTAGCCCATACTAAAAATAGGTTTGCTAATTTTAGCAGGTTGCCATTTTCAAAGACAAGAGCATATTCAAAGACTTGCTATTTTTAGCCGAAGCTATTTATAGCTTGTGCTATTTTTAGCAGTCTCTATTTTTGGCGTTAACTTGGAGATGGCTTTGTGTTTGATCATCATGCAATAGGATGTGAGCACGAAGTCAGAGTTTGCAACAAATTGATCTTCAATTTAACTGGAGGTCGCATGGTTGCACGTAAATTGAGCTACAGTTGCATGCTTTTAAGATTTAGTCTTACTAGAGCAAATACTTTGTAATTAGTTAGCATGTTAGGCAAACAGTAGTGAACTAGGTTAGACTTCAATTGTTTTTTTTTCATGGATTTGCTTTGTAATAGTATAAATAAGTGCTTTTGCACAAGGATTAGAGATTCATTAAGAGTTAGCATTATTCATTATTCAGTATTCAGTAGATTCAGAATAGAGAAATCAATTGTATCAGTGAACGGGCATCAATAAAATGGCAATTCCCATGCCTTCATTATGCTGGAATTGCTAATCACATGGTGTTCAAATTGTGATTTTGTTGTTCAAATAACATTTATTATGCTTGTTTTGCTGGTAAATGTTATTGAAATGTGTCGTTGTCTGTGCTGAAGTTAAGTCACTTCAATGAATTTGTGAACTTTGTGTCACAACGAAGTTGAAGTATAAGTCGTGTCTTTGTACAGTCATATGTGATTTAATCATAACATTCGTGATTATATGTTCTTATGTTATTTGTTCAATCTGTCCAATCCAATCCGTGGTACTTGCCCTACTCAGCCTCTGAATTTAGCTAAATAGTGCAAGTGTGTAGTCTAGGTTCTGATTCCAACCAAAAAAGTACAAAATCCTTGCTTCGCTGTTGAAAGTGCATCTCTGCCTTTCACATATCGCAAAACCATAAAAGATTGCAAATTTCATGTTTTATTTAGCATTAGTGAGAAATACCCTAAAAACACTATAAACTCTATATAGTTTTAGATTAGGTTTATTTTACAGGGAGCTTCCCCTTCTAATTTGAGGAGCGGTTTTACAGCACATCTGTCCATTTTACATTTACACTGAAAGGTGCGAAATAAAACGCTAACACACTTAAAAATTCCCAGGTGTTCTATTAGTGCATATTAGCCACTTAAAACCAATCTAGGTGCCTCCTCCATGTATGTCTGACCCTAAACCCTTGAAGTGCATTTGCCACTTATCTTGTCTCCCAACGGCCTTAGGCACTATTTTCACCTGCTCAAGTCACTTAAACTGCTGTATATGACTGCTAGGTGCATTTCTTAAGCATGTTTGCCATTTAAATGACATCTTCTTTCTTAGGCACTCCAATGTGTATCTCCGTTACTCAAAACCTCTGTCATGACTAATCTATGTGCCTATTTCTGCTACATCTGCCACAGAGTGTTGCTCAGTGGATTGAATGAGGAAAGAATGAGACGCTTCGATCATATAAAATACAAATACATGAACATCATTCTGTTTTAAGACAAGACAGGTCGGCCTTAATTAGTCACTGCTGTCACCTATCAACACCCAGGCACCCATTTGAAGTTGTTTTATCACTTAAGACCTGATTGCTCGTCTTCCAAGCACTTCAACATGATCTTCTTGCACCTTGCCAAGCTTCTTCCTTCTCGAACTACCTTTCTCATCTCATGCTACGCGCATGGCTTAGCAAACAGTCAATTCATCTTTGAAAATGATGAACAACTCACAACTGAAACCTTGGCATTAGACTTAAGTACATATGACAACTTGACAAACAAACAAGACAACCTACACTAAAGACTAGTCATGGAAAGTTTCGTAAGGGTGCAAGAAGACCCGGGCACAAATTCCGAGGCATATGAAAATAGCAAAAAAACAAATTGTGGTTTTATCCCAATTTGGCATGAAATTTAAAAAATCATTTTCTATGTTTTTATGAGTTTTTTTCAATGTTTTTTAATTTCCTGATTACTTTAAAAAACCTTTACTTTTGGTTTGCTGAATCAATCCCAAGAAAGACTTTTGCTACTATGGTTAGTATACGCTTTGTATAGAGGCATTTAATGCTTATGTTAATGGTGTAATAACACCACATTACTTATGTCTAAAAAGTAACTTACAATTAATTAACAACCGCCTTGTGACTTCCCATTCAATAATAAATTCAAGCCACACTCAATGAAGTGTATGTCATCCAATTCTCTCAAACTCTGTGCATTCATTCTTCCAATAATTTCCACATTACCTGAGGCATTTAAAATAACTCAATTAGACCTCTGTCTCAAGAATTTGTTCCATACTTTCCCTGATGATAGGTTCAGTAGAGAGACTCGAAACATCAAGCTTAAAATTGATGTCACAATTTTTTCCACAAGATACTTTTATATACTCCATAATATTTTTCAAAATCACTATACACAAGCAACAAGCTCCAACAAAAATATGTAAGCACCACAAGATACTTTTATATACTCCATAATATTTTTCAAAATCATTACACACAAGCAACAAGCTCCAACAAAAATATGTAAGCACCAAGAACAATATAATATGTATAAGTCCTTACCTTAAACGTCGCCAATTTCTTTGGTTTGATCGTAATTGAACCTAACAGATTACAAATACCAATCTAAATTAATAAAAGTATAAAGCATGTCTCTGAAAGATATTAGGAAAAAATCAAAACAAATATAATTGTCATGCAAAATCCAGGCAGATAATTTGCAACTAATATGCCTTCCTTCTCTTTTAACCCAGTAACTTGCCCTTTAATATATTGCATACTTTAGATATTTCTACCATAAATTACATATTCAAAATGATTAAGACATGATCTGGAAGTTCAATTACACACCAAGCCAGAAGTAAAAAGTGTTCTTTTAAATACTTCGCCCATGCTAACATTATCTACAATAGCTTATACCCAAGCAGGAAACACATCAACAGATGACAATACCTTTACCTTAATATGGAAATTAGGTCAAATGAGAGAATTCGGGGAGGCATTTCTCAATCTAGCATCTTTAACAGAGATGTTAGAGGAGCGCAGTCCTAGCCCGTATTTTTTACTTTGAGCAATATAGTGGCTGGTGAATAGACTAATAACTCATGGGAGGAGCTCACTGCTTTATCTGTTATGGGAATAACATTGGTGATCCATGCCCTAACCAACCATAAAATTGGTGAATCAATGCTACTAGCAGACCAATAACATTCCACAAGTTAATATATATGTTGTGGTTAAAAATATAGTGATTCAAGGATAGGACTCTAATTTAAATATTTTACAGAGCTATGGTTCCCTGAAAAGACCTTGTGGATGGATAAGTAAGAATTGGAAGGTAACAGATGCTACTCATATCATTCTCATGGCAATGGGTTACTTTATAGTTCAGTTTACTAGTTAAAAGGAATCTAACAAGCTTTGATCCTACAAACCAATTGCATCCATTGTATCCTATTGGGTGAGTTTACCTGCTATGACCCTAGAGTTTTGGAATGAAACTTCAATGGAGGCAATTGGTACTGTTTTGGGTGAATATCCATAGCTCTTGATTCTATAAATGCCAAGGGATGTTATGTACCACTTTAAAATTAGAGAAGTTGCCTAGTGTAATTCATCTAAAGCTTACAGGTGACATACAGGAACGATCTTTAAATTACAAGAGTGTTTTGTGTATGTTTTGCATATTGCTTGCTTGTGCTCATTCATCTCAGGTTTGTTCAACAGCTTTTGAAGCTCAGCTTTGTTCAACAGTTTTTGAAGCCTCTAAATCAATACAATCAAAGAGGAGTGACATCTTTGCCTAAGGCTGTGTTGTGCCCAATCAAAATTTTTGCTTCATTAAGGCATTTTGTGAAAGTTTAGAAAAATTTCTCGTCAAAAAGTCAAAATTTCTAAACATAGAAATTTTCTATTTTTAGAAAGTTTCTAAAAATAGACGTCAAATTAGGTTTTCTGGGTTTCTTGAGATACGGATGCTGGCAAAATTTTCTAAAAATAGAATCTCTTATTCAGGTGTCATTCTAATTCTGATTGGCTGATTTTGCTTCACAATCAAGGTGGTCCAGACGGAATCTACAAAAGCTCGTGTTTTCCCTACAAGGTCAATTCTGCTTTTCAAAAGGCGAAGCATGAGCTCCGAAACCATTAATGGAGGAGTTTCATCTGCCAGGGGTCAATTTCAAGTTTTCAAGGCTGTTTCAGATAACGCAGAACTGTCGAACAGTCGTCAACTGACAAGAAACAGAGAACGGAGCATAATGAATCCGGAAAGTGAAGAAAGTTAAAAAATCCTCAAAATGGTTAAGTCTAGAAATTCCAAGCGCCCCTGGAGGCTAGGGGTGCCCAACCTTAGCAGACTTAGATTTTTTTTGTGTTTTTCAGAAAATGTTAAAAATGCCTCCGTCAATCAGTTTCCGGGAAGAGAAAAGCAGTCATTTTGGTCAACAGGTCCTGAAAAGCTGGGAATCACGTCAGATATACCCAAGCTATCCAGTCCATCCTTCATCCAATGGCCGTTGTCCAACAAATCATCGAAATCAGAGACAGAAAGCAACGGCCGGCACGCGAAACCAGGTAAACTGCAAACAAAAGTTGAAAATCATAAAATTGACTAAGGCATTGACATCCAAGCGCCCCTGGAGGAAGAGGGCGCCTATCATCCTTAGTGTTAGAATTTTTTTTTTTTCACGTTTTTCGAGAAACGTCAAAAAGTCTTCGTCGGCCCGCTTCTAGGTGGTCAAAATCAATCAAACTTAGTCGAAATGCCCGTAAAAGCTAGAAATTTATCTCAAGTATGTTCAAGCTACTCAAATCACCTCCCATCCTACTTCAACAGTCAGCCAGACGGCCGAAAACGAAGATCGAATGGAGCCTGCAGCACGTAAAACGGGGAAATGCAATAAAAATTGAAAAATTCCAAAAATTTTCTAAGGCATGGAATCAAAAGCGCCCCAGAAGGCTAGGGGCACCCATAAGCACCAAACTTAGAATATTTTTGTGGTTTTTCGAAGAATGTGCAAATCCTCCTCCGTCGGCCCAGTCAGATTCATAGAAAATCAGTTTGGCTCGATTTCTAAGGCAGGCAGAAGGTACAATCAGTTCAGTTTTCATCAAGCTTGCCTGACTGCCTACCCATCAATCTCAATTTTGCTCCAGCAAACGAGATTCGACAGCCTAATTGGGTCCCAAAGTTACCGGAGTGCACACGAAAAACAGAAAATAGAAAAAGCTGAAAATATCAAAAATTTGACTAAGGCATGAGTCCAAAAGCACCCCTGAAGGCTAGGGGCGCCCAGGTTTTCCAGTGTTAGAATTTTTCATGTTCGAACGATGCCTCCTCCGAGCCTTTTCCCAATCTTCGTCCGGCGACAGTTCCTAGAAGTCAAAATTGCAGTCAAACATCGTCGGATCGTCAGTTCAAAGCTGGGGATCAAATCAGAATTGATGAAACTTCAAAGTGCCATGATCAGTCAGTTTTTTCAGTCAGCGGTAATAGTTTGCCATCTTGTTGAAGTCAGAGGCAGGCCATGTTGGAGTCAGAACGAATGTAAAGGTTTCAAAAAGAAGAAAAAATTGGCTAACACTTTTGCAACCTCGCGTGTTTGATGACATCATCAAAAAGATTTTATTTTAATCATCTCACACATGAAGCCATAGGTAGCTATAAAATAGGGATTCTTCCTATTCGAGCATATCTACTTGGATTTGTGCTTTAAAAGATGCTTTCTTCATGGATAAGTTTCAAGCTTTCTGCTTTCACAAAGAAAGCTGCTTTTTGCCCTAAAGTTCTATAAAGACAAGCTTTTGGCCTCCTTATTCATTATTTTTGCAGGTTGCATCCAGAGGAAAGAAAACATCTTTTTTCTTCTCACGAAGATTTGAGAACCCAAACGGAGTGTTTTTTTAGTGTTCTTCATAGTTTCGGGATTGGGAAGCACATTGGCACACTTTTTCGAGGTCCATTTTTCTAGGGCATCATTTTTCAGAAACAGGGCCGGAGCTTTTTCAATTTTCATCGAAATGGGTCCATCTAGTATTTCATCCTCTTGAATATTGGAAAATTTTATTTTTTGTTGCTTTTTAGAGAAATCCTCTGCTTTTTCAGGAAATCCTCTGCTTTTTCAAAATCCGACGATCTGGGTTGTTTCAAAAAAGGATTGATACAAAACCCATGTGCCAGCTTTTTCTCTCAGAATCTGCTTTTTAGAAGAAATCAGCAAACAATTTTCAGCCTTTTGTCCAAAATATTTCCGAACATAGGCGTGTTCACAGTCATTCTTCAAGTCTTTCAATATGCAATACTCTCCAACAGAGATCAAGCCTAAAACGGTGTTGGTTCATAATTACCTGAGAACTTTTGAGACAGATTGCATAAGGTGCTTCCAGTGTTCAATTTGCATGCTTTGGAAGATACAGGAAACATAGCTATCTGAGAAAGGGAGCTTCCCCTTCTAATTCAAAGAACAATTTACTATACATGTTGTTCCATTTTGTGCTGCATTGAAAGCTGTGAATTAAAACGCTAACAGGAGTACAATAGGTGTAGATAAGTTTTAGAATCTGAGCTTACTACATATCTTTCAGTAGGTTTGTAAACATTGCAAGCAGATTCAAGGCATTTATATTTATGCATGGCTGACTTTCATAAAAGGGAATGAACCACAACCTTAAGTGCAGATAATCAGATTAATCATCCGCCGAAAAATGATAACCAGCAGGCGCCTCGTGGACCAATCACATCACCTCTGATTGAAAAATAGGTTTTCAAGCCTTGGAGGGTGATTTCATTCGACAAGTTGGTGTGTCAAATGACCCGTCAACAAAATTTATATGAAATCAGAACACCACACCAATTGCTAATAAAACAGTTGTACACCTATCAAATTTTTTAGTAAATTTCCTTTCTATTCTTTTACAAAACCATTATCTTTTATGCATTTATCATATACAGAAAACTTGCGTAAAGTGTCACCTTTAATATATCCCCTCCCAACCAAAGGCAAAGAGAGCTAACATTTTTGTTTTTGCAGCTACTTAAGATTACTCTATGTTCATGGTTGAAAGAAATAAAGACACTCTATCAGTAAATATAGAAATATTGAACTTTGTTCAAACCCAATAAATTCTCCTTTGGATGAACATGATGAGTTTAACAATACAACATTTATAACATAAAAGGTACGTACCTCTCTCACCACTGAAGCCAAATAAACTACTGCAGTAACTTGAGGTAGATCCAAAACCTCCCAAAAGTTAAGCAATGCATCTGCATTTGGGATCTATACAAGAACCAAAAGCATATACATAAATGCTTGTTGCTTCCATGAGTAAAAAAACATGAAATAAACAAAATTTTGACCTTAACAAATAGCACACACCCTTGCATCCTGCAATGAATCATCAGACACCTTTAATCACTTGTTTTTTAATACACAATCGTCACAACATAAAGTTATTTACCATGAAAATTGAAGTGATAAGAAGCTTTACCTTTGGTGTTAGATCAAGGACCTCAAGATCGATAACTTGCTAGTTGGTTCTATGCATAGTTGCACTGATCCTCTCAAGCACCAAGGTACCAGAAACAAAGTCCCCATTATGTACCTAGGCATATGATATTATGATGTGTCGGTGTGCCTAGCTGCCTGTTTACTTCTAAGACGCCTCACAGCTTGACTGAACAGATATAAAGGTTCAAAGAATATGGTTCTAAAGTAGAAACGTCTGGATGAGGGTGGGCTTCCCCTATATGGATGTTAAACTAAAATGATTTTGAAGGGAAAAGGGAAAAGAGAAATGCAGAAATTGGAATGCGCATACAAGATGCCAAGACAGTATTTGATCTGATGAGTGCTTATCATTAACACAACAACAACGAAAAAAATTAAAAAATTAAAAAAAAAACAATATCAACAAATAAAGTGTACAGCATCTAACAACACATTCTGAATGATAAACAAAGGGGTGAAGATGCAATATCCTGGGGATTGCGAATGACACATAAACACAAAGCAAAGGATAGCACGAAATCACTGAGCATATATTAATGTCCTAGGAACATATACACTGAAGTCTATGGCCTTTGAAGGCTTATAATGGTTGCAGAAAAGAAATGCCAAGGCTGAGGCTAATATCTATTACGATCGTAAAAGATCTAAGAAAGTAAGGAGCTAAAAGATCTCTTACAATGAACTATAGCTCTTATTTATACATGGAAGCAAAACTTCTAAGCTACCGTGGCATTACCACATCTATGCTAATACCATCTGTGAGCTACATGTGGAGCTCATCTAACGCATATTTCCTCATTCAAGGCAGATAATTTGACACTATCTTTCTCCTAGTGTGCCTCTAGATGATCAGGATGGTCTTGTGCAAATGCCAAAGAAGGTGTAAGAGCACTAAATCAAGATTTCAGCCACAAGAGTTATTCAAGATACTACATTTACTTGGTCCATTGAAATATATTACTCAATCAAGATCTTGCTCCATAATTGCTGCAATTAAGTACTTGAAAAAAGAGCACCACTGGATAACTCCATGTTAAACACAAGTAAGTTTTTGTATGAATAGATAACCACAAGGTTCGGACTACCATTCCATTTGATGAGCAATGTAGGAAAGCACTGTATCAATGAGATTATGAAGTACTTGACAAGGGAATTCAATATTTCGCACACGCTCTCAAGTCCTTACTACACAAGAGCAAACAAACAAGCAAAGGTGACAAATAAAGTCTTCATATCAGTAATACAAAGGTCATGTGGCATTGAAGTAAGAGATTGGAGGAGCAATTTCCAACCTTATCATGGGCATATAGGACAACATAAAAAATTAGAATGGGACAAACGCTATGTTAGTTGAGGTATGGACAATATATACTTCTTTGGATGAATTTCATGATGCCAGATTTGCCAATTCAAATTAAGAAGAAATTAAGCAATGAGAAAAGCCTAATGCCAAACAAGATGAATTGATCTAATTGGATGAAAGACGCATGACTGTGCAATGGGCGTTCAAGATTGCTCAGAGAAAATACTAGCATGACAAGCACTTGAGATGGATGAATCTCAAACAAGTTAGTTTTTAAGTTTAACAATTATAGAACAATCAAACCTGGGAAGTTCCAAATGATGTGGTTAGAACTTAGAACTACTATCACATTAATAATGTAAGTGATAACAGAGAGATTGCTCCAGAAAACCTTAGTGCCTGAGTAGTTGAGAAAGTGGTAGGTTAGTGTTGAAATTGTATTAAGTGATAGCTGGCGAGACAACTAGAAACACTAAGTGAAGTTGATGAAAAAAAAGAACAAGATTCACATAAAGTAAAGGAGAAAGATAGGATAGATAGGGCCACTGTTGCACAAAAAAACCCCATTGGGTGGTGGAAATTTCATGCGAGGGACATACCAAAGTTGAAGCAACTTGCTATTAATCTACTCTCACAGATTGCTAGTTCCTCTACTATAGAGAGGAATTGATCCACCTATGGCTTCATCCACTCGATCAAGAGGAACAGGCTTATTTCTAAACAAGTAGGAAAAAATAGTTGCAATTCATAGTGCCTTGAGACTTCAGGATCAATAGACTATTGAGTATTGATAGACTCCAGCAGCACAATGGGATGTTGATCCTGAAGATGTTAAGCAAATTGACGAGGAGGAGGTGCAACCGAGATTGGTTAGGCTTTCATTGGACAAACTACAACTTCAGCCAAAGAGTGACACAAATAGTTATTTTGATATTGATGACCCAGATGAGGCATAGTTGTATTTTGAAGTTTGAGACTTTGAGTTTAACTTTAACTTTAATTTTAAACTTTAAACTTTAGAATTTGAACAATAAAATACTTTAATACTGCTGGTATACTGCTGTCATGATTAAATTTACAGCTGTTTATACTTTATATTGTTGTCATGATTAATTAATTTAGCATAAACCCTGCCGAAACAAAACCTGAAAGGACCATTTAGAATTCATTTCCCAGCTGACTTAATTAAACTTAAATAATCCAGCCCCTCCCTTCATTATATGCAATCCCCACAAGCCATGAATAAGAAAAGTCAAATTTAGAATAAAACTTGTTAATTACGAACCCAAATGGACCTTTTAAAATCTTAACTTATGACAAAAACTTAATTCAAGTGAAATACTTCGGGCCGCTACCTTTCTTATGAAGTAGCCCTAAGCAGCTTGGCAAAAGCTAAATTTAGTAAAACTAAGCCTAAAGCCATCCTAAACAGGAACTGAATAAACCACTTAAATTTTTATTAACATAGAAAAAGTTTATTAAATTCAAAAAATTGGGCCTCTAGCTGTCCTAAAGAGCATGCCTAACCAGCCATGAACGGAGGAAGGTTAAATAGAGCCAAATTTAGACTAAAATATGCTAGATGCTGACACGGATGGACCTATTAAATTACAATTCCTTAAAAAAAATGCATTAAATGCAAATAATTTGCCCCCCCTAGATTCTTCAATAAGTGTTCCTAAACAGCTTACCAGAACCTAAATATAGTCAAACTAATTCTAAGTCTATCTAAACAGGACCTACATGAGTCATTTTAACGGCAAAATTATGACAACGCTAAGCAGTCCTTGCTAGCCCTAAGCAGATTGGAGACAGCTAAATTAAGTCAAATAAAGTGTAAAGCTTGTCCAGATTGGACCTGAATCGACATTTTGACGGCGAATTCTCATCAAAATGAAAATAATTTTGAAGAGAATCTTACCAAATAATGAGAAGCATTCGCTGGAAGACGCGGCGAAGTCTGGACACAAGTGTGGCACGCAGGACTGCCGCATGCAATGTCGTCGCGCAGATAAATTTCTTGCAGGTTGATACCTACGTTATTTGATCTTTTCCGAAATTTGAAGTCTCGTTTCACCTAAAAAATTGCCGTTGAGGAAAAATAACGAGGTGAATAACAGCATTAAAAAGGTCATTGCCGTCGTTTCAGGCAGTGAATATCAGTATTAAATAAACAAGTAAGGAAGGTCGCTGGTTCGAATCGAAGAGAGTAGGATAATGCAGGTTAAGCATTTAGAAAGAGAGGTTACCTTGCGAGCAATCCAGCCATCCATTGCAGTATTCCTACCAGTAAACTTTTTTGGTTTGCTATGAAACCGCTACTAATTTTATTTTAGGCTGGTGGGTATGGTGCTTGTCGTGACAGGATTTGCGACGGCCTTCGATATATTGGGATCTCGTAGCCCACTGTCACGTGAACCTCAGCATTTATAGGGGTTTTCTTTCATTCTCACGTTTTTTTTTTCAAGTATAATTTATTTTTGGCTTTTCTAAATAAATTGTGTCGAGAGATATGGTTTAGAGGTTAATTTTCAGTCAATTTTGATAAGTTTAATTTTGCTTTGTGATTTAGATTTAATTATGGTGATTAAATAATATGAATAAAAAATTAGCTGTAGTATTTAAAATGATTAATAGTTCTTGTTGTTTGCTACAAGAAGGAATCAGTATCAAAACTAGGTTATGGATCTGTCATTAGAGTGATATAATATAATTGATCAAAGACTTATTGTGGACAAGGTCATGTCAAGTGGCCTAGTACAAAAATAGGTCAAATTAAGTGGTTTATTCTATTTTATGTGGCTTAGTCAACTCCTAATGTGCCCTCCTAAACTTGTTTCTCTTTGCATTGAACTTGTTTTTGCAAAGGGTTGTGTTGTAAGGCGTGTTGCACCCTTACAAAACTCAAACTTGCTATTTCCCATTTATCATAAAGATTGACAATTGTTGTGTGTTAAGCCAATTTAATTTGTGGTCTTGCCCATCGATTTGAAAAGTTGTTGTGTCTTGGTCGTGGTTTCTCGACTAACAACTTTCATGGGAAGATGAAGGTTGCAAGTGTTCAACATGTAATAATTGTAACATTTGAAGATCGTCATAGCATTGAAAAAATAGAAAATAAGAAAAAATGGTGAAATCATGGTTGTTTTCTGCTTGATATTTTGAAAGATGGTAAGGTCCTTGAAGAATTATGTTGAACATCAAAAAGAGGCAATAACTAGGCACATATTTCAAATAGTATAGCCACTTGTTAGTTCCTCCTCAAAGCCAAAATGGGTGTAGCCACTTGATGCAGTTTTACACCTTGAATAAGTGAAAAGTGGAAGACATAAGCATGGACACACTTTCTATATGGCCTAACCATTGGAAACTTCCACCTGGTATAGCAAAGTTGGCATTAGTAATACAAACTCTATTAGGACTAGGGGTGATATTCACCAATGCAATCCTTTTAGACTATTTTAATTTATTTATTTATTTAAGATTTGGAAGATTCTAGAAAAATGCTTGTAACTCCTAGACACATGTCATGAGGTCTCTTTTACATGTTAACTACTTGGCTCATGGTTTGAGGCCATTGTATTGGAAACCATTTATGGCTTTCTGGATTATATTATTTAAGTCATCAAAAAACTCATAGGAGAAAGAATACTCGGCAACACCAAAAAACCTTCCACACGAGAGAAGCAATGAAAATGTTATATGCCCAAAATGATACAAGAAGCATATAAGATGAATAATGTACAAAAGAACCCCTATATATATAGGCAAGGGTGAGACATAGAACAACATAGGATTACAACAAGTGTCATAATAATATGACTTGTGACACAAAAAGTAAATGTCCTAAGTAAACTTAACTAAGTGTAAAAAGGACATAGAAAGGAAATCAATTAGGTAATATACACTTTTCACACCAACACCCCCCTTAAATGCAACTTAGGGAGAAACAAGAACAGAGCAAAAGATCCAAATATGGGTCCAGGAAACAAGGCTTGATGAGGTACTCATCAATAAAACATCTCTCACAAATGGAGAGAAGGAGAAAACCCATAAGGAAAAACTCCTCCCCAAAAGAGAGAAAACATGGTAAGAAACATGTACAAGTGAAGGAAGGACTCAAGATGACCCCCCAAGGACAACTTCCTTCACCCCGAGCATCAATTGCAAGTGAAGATAATGAAGTGATGGCAAAGGCTTATTGAAGATGTTTGCAACCTACTCCTTAGTAGGCAAATACTCCAAGGTGAGAACACCATACTGAATGAGCTATCGAATCAAGGGCATGTGGATCTCGATATGTTTAGTCTGTTGATACTCCATTAGGTTGTGTGACATGTGTATTCTTTAATTATCACACCAAATAGTAGTGGGGTGATCATGAGGAAAGCCAAACTTTGTCATCAACTAGCGAAGCCAAAGAACCTCCTAACTAGAAAGAACCACACCTCAATTCTTAGCCTTTATAGATAATAATGCAATAGTTGTATGCTTCTTGCAAGACCATGTAATTAGACCAAAACCACGGTAGTAGACAAAACTATAAGTAGACTTCTGATCATCAACATCACCAACCTAATCTAAGTCAATGAAGCCCACAATCTAAGAAGCTCATGATGTGTAGTGAATGCCAAAATGAGATATGCCATTGATAACCTCAAGATATGTTTTCTTGGCTTCCAATGACTCTTATGAGGATCTTGGGAGAAATGGGAGACAAGTCCAACTACAAATAAAACATTAGGATGACTATGTGTCAAGCATAAAAGCTAGCCAACCAACTATCATACAATGTAGCATCAAACCTAGGTGTAGTGCAACTAGTATACAATGTGACAATTGACTAAAATGGTGTGGAGGTAGACTTGCAATCAACCATGTTAAATCTCTAAAGTAAAACAAGAGCATACTTACATTGAATAATGGAAATCCCTTTAGGATACTAAGAATCTAAAGACAATGGAAGAAATGCAAAAGCCTAAGATCGCTCACATCAAATTGCTCCATCAATGCTCTCTGAACACCCTAAATCATGGAGGTTGAGATACCTATGAGAATCAAGTCATTCACATACAAAACAAGCATCAAAAGATAATCTTCAAGCCTTTGAGTGTAAACAGTAAAATCAGAATGGTAGCATGAGAAATTAGAAGCAAGCAAGAAGTTATCCATCTTCTCATACCAAGCATTGGGGGCTTATTTGAGACCATATAATGAATGATGAATCTTGCAAACAAGTGAATAATCTACACAAAACCTAGAGATTTCTCCATACAGATCTCCTTATGAAGATCACCATGCAATAAGACACTCATAACATCCATGTGATAAACTAACCATCCTTGTGATGTAGCAAGAGAAACTACAAGACAAATAGAATCCATCTTGGCAATAAGAGTAAAGGTCTTGGAATAATCAATGTCCTCATCCAAAGAAAACCTCTTAGCCATAAGACATGTCTTATACTTTTCAATGGACCCATCTATTTCATATTTGCTTCTATACACCCACTTGCACCAAACCAAATTTATTCCCTGGGGAGGAGGAACAAGATCTTATGTGATTCTTCATCAAAGAAGAATAATCCTCTGCCATAGCCTTGATTCCCACTCTAGAATACCTGTGGCATCTAAGAACCTCTAAGGATCATCTAAAAGTGTGTGGCAAAAGACCGATACATGTTGTTTATGAACAAGTGCGACAAGAATCAATATGATCACCAACTAAAGGTCCAACCACCTCAAGAATAGTGTGCGTCCAAAGGAGAAAAGAATGTTCACCAAGAGGTGGTGGATCAAGACAATCATCTTCATCGTCTTCAAAAAGTAAAGTGTCATCAAGAGATGAAGAACAAGAGTAGACAGCAAGGGAGAAGGAGGTGATGGTGCATTCATTTGCATGAATTGCTTATCAAACTGGACATCTCATTTAAAGAAGACATCTTGAATAACAAGATCTAACAACTTGTAAGCCTTCACATCCTCGCAATAGCCAACAAAAATCAAAGGTTGACTCTTCTTCTCCGTAACTTTATGTTGACCATTCAAAATGAATGCCCAAGCCTCGCTAGCAAATACTCATAAAGAAGACACATCGAGCTTGGCATGGGACCAAGCCCCCTTAGGAGTCATATTTTGTATTTCCTTATGGGGCATATAGTTCTAAATGTAGTTAACATAATTGACTACTTCAACCCAAAAAGTGGGTTCCATGAACTTGGATTGAATCATGTAATTGGTCATCTCTTGTAGAGTCTTGTTCTTCTTCTTGGCCACACCACTCTATTGTGGAGTCTAAGGAATTATGTGATGGTGTTGAATATCATGCTCACTATAGAAATCTTGAAATGCTTGGTTCACATACTCTCTCCATTATCTATGCATATCTATTGAATAGAACATGATTGCTTCTCCACAAACACTTTAAAGGTCCTAAAAGTGGTGAAAACATCACTATTGTACTTAAGAAAGTACCCATGTACATCATGAGAAGTCGTGAATAATGGTGAGCACATACTTGGCCCCTAAAATTATGGAGTCAAAAATGACATAAGAACACTATAAACCAATTTGTGGAGAGTCTTGGTGAGAGAGGCATGTCCCTTAGGAGAGGAATCATGATTATGTTTGCTAAGTTTATAACATCAACAAACTTTCTTGGTGCAAGAAATTTTAGGAAGACCAATCAACATATCTTATGTTCTCAACTATTGAAGATACCTATAATTTAGATGACCAAACCATTCATGCCAAAGCATGCTCAAAGAATAAACATGTATAATGAGGGATGATCCTAAAGGAGACTCAAAACCACCAAGCTTGTACAAAAAATATCCATGATCAACAAGTTCTCTATAGCAATGACAATCTCAGCTCCTATAGCTCTAGAATGACTACATCATATGGTGTTGAATTGGTCATCTTTCCCTCACCAGAATGACAAATCTGATATATGGAAAGAATACTAGAAATATCTAGAACCAAGAGAACATCATTGATGCAACCATTAGCCAACGATATACTATACCTAATCTTAAAATGGGAATATATGAAGAGTCTCCCTCTGTAATTTGAGAAGTACTGTTGTTGGAAAGTGAACAAAGTAGATCAAGTGAATGTGTCATATAGTGAGAAGAGCTTGAATTAAGTATCCAATTATGAGAATATGAACTTTGTAAAGCCCATGCAGAAAGGGCTTTCCCTTTACCTATGGAAGAGGGCTTGGAGAAATAAATATTATGTTGATGCATGGCTTCCTCCAAAGCCTCTAACCTCTACCAACATATAGATTTGTCATGTCCAATATTGCCACAAAATGTACAAGGATCACATGTCTTCTTGTTTGTCTTGGAGAAAAGATCACCTAAGTTAGAAGAAATGTTGACTTATAAGTGTTCTTTTGCTTTGGTTTGGCCTGGAAACTTGCCACCTGAAGTAGATTGCATCTCAGGCTTTTGTTTATTCTTACCTTTTCCCTTAGGAGATTAAGCTGTTAATTTTTGGCTCTTAGAACTAACAAGTGCATCTAATTGAATAGACATGACTTGTTCCCTAGTAAGATGCTCACAAAAAAACTCAAAAGTGGGCATCTTAAAATCGGTTCCTAAGGCATTTGTGGTGAAGTAGAAGGTAGACGAAAACACCTAAAATGGGCCCTTCAACTTAGACAATATCAAGAAGATATATTCTTTATCTATTTTGTCTTGTCTACAACCTTTCAATAGTGCCAATAACAACTTGAACTCTGCAAGAAAGTCCACAATAGAAGGAAAATCATCTAAAGAGTGTGATATCTACCTCTAATTGCAAAATAAGGAATACATTAATGGTGCCAAATAAATCATCAAATTTATCCCATACTTGCTTAGGTGCAATACACTACATGATGTGAAATAATAAATTATTTGATCCATGCAATCTTATTAACCTCGTCCCTTCATCTAGCTTGTTTCTAAAAGAAAAAAAAAAAAACTCCTCAATGAATTCAGATTATGTGGTATCCAACATTTGCTAAAGTCCCTTAGATTGTATTAATTGTCTCATTTTTAGTTTCCATGTGTGATAGTTGTGTGGAGTGAAGATCTTAATAGTCTTAGGTTCTGCCATAATTAACTATAAACACCAAGAGAGAAAATATAATGGGCACTTAAATCATGCCTTAAACCCCCCAAAATGTATTAATTATGTAATTGTAAACCCCAATAAATAACAACGGGCACTTAAGTGCAATTTGTATAATAAACAAGCCAAAATTCTTGCCAAATCACCCACATCACTACAAAGTGCTTGGAAAGAGCTTTTTGTCACCTATAAGAAGTCAAAAATCTAACATTATGGACCAAAGTTATCTCTCCTAAAAAAATTGCCTCCTCACCAAAAAATTTAAGCCCCCATAGGTTGGGTACGACCAAGGGTTGAAACCCCCGTGTGACTAGGGGTTGGTTAGCTAGGGTGATCTAGTTTCCATGTTATTTTCATTTCCATGCATGTTTTATCATTGTTAAATGAATTTGTGAGCACTAAGGAACAATAGTTTTTTACTATATTTTTACCCACATTATTAACAAACTCTACCCTTAAAGGCCCAAGAACACTTTTGTGATGGTGAAACTAGCATGAAACTCTATCATTTTTTAAAAATTAGTAAAAGTGATTAATAGTTTTATTTTTGGCTTAAGTGAAACAAAGCTTTGCCTCAAGCAAAAGTCTCAAAAAATGAAGGGAATCTCCACCAAAAGGAAAAGCATGGCTCAAGTGTATTAAATGTTTGCAAATCATGTAACAATAAATTAGATAAAACACCAATGGTGCATGCCTAATGGACATTTTCCATGTTTAAGTTATGAAAAAGTGGTTTCATTACTATCAAAGTTTTTCTAAAATCTTGCCCAACAACTTAAAAGTTAGCAACATCACTTAGAATTAACCCAATGTTCCACCTTGGTTGAAGTGACTCATAGTTCTACCTATGTTTAAAATATAAAAAGTTTTTCCCTTGAGTCAAATTAGCACTAATAAAATTGGGCACACTTAAATGATGGTTCAACCATATAATAATTTTGCCTAGTTTGTGAAAAGTGGCTCAAGTCATTAGTCACTCAATCTAAAGTTTTTCACATGTAGCCCAACAAGATAACAAACACATTTTGGAGGGGTTGCTTTAGGAGCAAGAATTTTGGATTTTGAATGACGTGGGCTAGGTCACATCATGTAATGTATTTTGTAGATTTCGTCATGTCATAAAAGCTAGTCCATAGATTGGTGTTGAGTAAAATGAATGATAATTTAACTTAGGAGTTAATTTGTTATTTTATATTGTATCTATATCAAACTTATAATCACTAAAAATATAAAATATGTAGAAACAATCACACATAGAGTTCACATCATGCTATATTTACCCTAGGAAAATATTTTTAAAAGGAAAACACAAACATCAAATCAATACCAGTCACTATATTATCAATAAACTATGATTAAAATATAATAATAAAGTGTATTTAAGTGTCCTTTTATCTATCCTCCAAACTAGCATAATTCTAACAACAATCTGATAGCATCTCCTCACTCCACATTCAAAAATTTATCAAACCACTACCCCAAGACTCTTATTTATAGAGATGAATGATAAAAACAACCAATGGTTTCTAAAACCATAAATCCAAAACCATGAGTTCACATCACCCGTGGAACCCCCTTTATGACCCTTCATGTGCCTTTGTGAGCACTCAATTACTCCTAGTGACTTTTCACCTCTTTTCAATTTTGGAGTGGTCTTCTTTTGTCTTGTTTTAAACCCAACAAGATGAGAAAAATCCATCTTATAGTGATGAGCACTTAGTGATATTGAGAGGGGGGTGAATCAATATAAAATAAAATTTCCACTTTCAATCTTAATCAATCACAATAAAACACTTAAAATAAGATCAAACAATTTAAGGCACAGAGACAACACAATATTTTACGTGGAAACCCTTGCAGGAGAAAACCATGGCAAAATATTACTTATATATATCTTATTTATCTTCTTCTCTTTCTTGTAGGCTCCAACCTACTTTACATACAAATAGTGAGCTTCAATTCATGGGATACACCAATGTCCACTTGACAGAATTATAGGCACCAACCCACGCACAAACTGAGCTCTAACCCAACAAGAGGCTCCAACCTCTATTTGATAGGCTCCAACTTATTAATCCTTCAATGGCTGATATGACATACTCCTTCACACAAATCTGATCAAACTATAAATCCTTTCACAAAAATCTAATCCAAACTATAAATCATTTCACACAAATCTGATCCAAACTATAAATCCTTTCACACAAATATGATTCAATCACTAATCTCTTACTTCTCAAATATAAATTTATTAATTCAATTTACTAGCATATATCATTTCCTTTTATCACACAAATATCTTCAATATAAATTAGATTTACTTTTCATATTTTTGCTCTTCCTCTTCCTTATACTCAGAAAATATTCATTGATTGCTTGCCTTAAAACATCTAAATCATTTACCTCTTATATGTCTTCAAGGAGGGTAAGAGACATACCCTTTCACAATGATCACCACCTCTTACCAAGGATACGACCCTTCAAACATATTGTTGTCCCTTCATAAATGGAATCACACCACTTTACTTAACAACTCTTCTTAAATCATAACCCTTTAATTAGTAATTTCTACTCTTCACAAAATGAAGTAGCTGCCTTATAAATAAATTTTTGCTTCTATATGATAAATTGCATATGTTTTGTTATTACTAATCAATGCACCGCATATAAATATAGAACATTTTATCTATTAAGTCAGCTAGGCTATCAAACATAAGATTGTCTTATATATTAACATGGGGAGTCAACCACCTTAGACTTTAATTTAACTCCTTGGAGGTCATCCCTACTCAAGAGGAATTCAAATCAAATTTAAATATTTTCTTTTTGGCGCCAATCTCACCTTCTTTAAATATTTAATTTAAACAAACATATATCTAATTGTCGGCCTCCAATTCCACAATCTATCCACTGATAAAGTGTAACAGATAACCTTCTTAATTGCTTTGCTCTCCAATGGGGATGTATAACAGTTAATTTCTCATTGTAACGAACCATAATTTACCTTGAAATTAATGAAATCACTTATGACTTCGTGCCTTTGACATCAATGACAATATTTCCAATAATCTCCCCCTTTGTCATTGATGGCAACCCAACTAATATAACTCTTCTTTTCTGTATCACTCCACCTTGTTGTACTACCACCCCTTTCTCGAGCTCCCCCTTTCTCTAATTCTCCCCCTTTGACATCTATGGTAAAGGGTCTTCCAACTATCTCTAAATTTTCTTTTCCATGGAGCTACAAGATAATGTTGTGGGTAGCTCCCCCTAAATATATACTTCCCTTTAATGAATGAATGAGTGTGGGACTACTCCCAACTTTTCCCTTAAATACTCAAATGTGTCCTTTGGAATTGGCTTTGTAAATATGTCTACAATTTGTTCATTTGTAGTAATGTACTCCAATTTAACATGTTCCTCTATCACCTGCTCTCTCAAAAAGTGATACTTTATGGGAATGTGCTTAGTACTTGAATGCATCACTGGATTCTTTGAAATATTAATTGCACTTGTATTGTCACAAAATATGGTGATGGGATGATCATATTCTACTTTGATGTCTTTAAATGTTTGTCTCATCCATAACACTTGAGTGCAACATGATGCTGCTGTAATATATTTTGCTTCTACGATAGATAGGGGAACTGATGCTTAGTTTTTTCTCATCCATGATACAAGGTTATTACCAAGAAAGAAAGCTCCTCCACTTGTACTCTTCCTATCATCAATACTGCCTACCCAATCTGCATTTGTATATGTTGCTAGAGTAAAATCTTTTCCACCTTGTCACGTCTCAAACTCTCTGAACTCTCTAAACTCATTTATATTTCGAACTATTGGATATTCTAATGTGATTATGTAGGTAAACCATTTATGAGTAAAAAAGTGAAATGTTATCATTTTCATAAGGCAAATAGGAAGTTGTTAAATGATGGATTAAAATGTTTATATGTTGCTTTGGCTATGGTTTTATTGACTAACCTATTAATCGGGACTTGAGTGCGATTGAGTGCAGGGATGTGTCGAAGGCAAGGGAATGGTTAAGGTAGAGGCGTTCTAGTCGCCTAACAAGATTTGGATTGAAGGAACTTTAATGCACACACACACATTCACTTAGTTCATACTACATCTTGCATTCTTGATTTGGTTTGATGTGTCACATCTTGTTTCAGTGGCATAATCTTATCTGAGCTTTTAATGTGAAATGGTTGTGTGATTGATGAAAAATGATTAAATAGTCATGAGATTACATTTGTTTCAAAATGTTCCTTTCAAAATATTTAGATCGTTATGTTTTCTTTTGACGTATGATTTATTATTAAATGATTTCATTTTAATTGATTTATATTAATATTTAAAGTGTGGTCTTTATATATAATGTGATTAATCAATACTACACATATATTTATTTATTAATAGATGTTATACACTTATATATGAAAAGATGTTTTTTTGGATAAACTGAAAAAGATAAGGTTGAGGAGTTTTAAAGCAGAAAAACAAACGCCCTATGCATACAAAAATCCAAAAAGAAGAAAATAATAAAACAATCTAAAAATAATAGAAAAGAAATTTCATTAAGAAGGGAGCACATGGACTTGAGGAAACAGAAGAAAAAGATAGGAAGAGCGGAAGGCAAGAGAATTGGAAGAATAGTGAACTGGCATCAAAAGAGGAGATCTTTAGCAGTAATAGTAAAAGGACAACCATTCATTTGCAGGGAGTAGAACTGAGTATTTTTCTCTTGGAATTTTTAATGATGCTACAAGTTTTATGACCTAATTGCATGTCAAAATTTGATAGCTTCAGTGATAGTTTTTAAGACTCCGTGAATAGCCATGATTTTTTCATTTAAGTTTGAATCCTTATGTTTCTATCTTTTCAAATAATCTTGCTAGATTCTAGCGGCCTTATTCATTAATCCCTAAGACCATACCCAATGAATTGTCCAGTTTTCAATCTCCATACAACCCTTAAATCATTTCATCTCCCTCATGTGGAATCCATTCGGTCTTCTATTGACATCATTCGACCTTTATAGTAGATTCGACCTTTCAACGGCCTCATGTTGTGCTAGTTGTTAGCATAATTTCTATGTGCGTTATCTCATATGAATCGACCTGATCTTCTCATTTGTTGCGTCTTGTCAATGACCCATCCTAAGTGTTAAAGCGCCTCTCTTAAATTTCATAGGTTCTTTATTTCATTCCATCACACTTTATAGGCATCAGCCTTTTTAATGTATCAACCACCTTATTAAAAAATGAATCAACCTCCTTTGAAATAGACTCGGTCTTCTTTGAAATGAAATCAAATTCTACTCATAGGGATCGGCCTTTTACTTAACTCCTTTCAGTGACCTTTTGTGACTTATTTTTGCGTTGAAATCTATAGCTTCGACCTTCTTACATCTGAGCAGTCTCTTCGAACCAAATCGGCCCTTCTTGAGTTATCGATCTTATTGACTTTAATGGCTTAAGCTATTCGTGAGCGGCTTCACTATTGATCAATTTTTCTTCTTATGATAAACCCAGCCTGTTATGTTTCTTTTCTTATATATGATTGAATCGACCTGTTTTCTCTTATATATGGATCGGCCTCCATATAGTTCATTGCCCTTCTTCTATCTTGGCCTAATTATTATACCAATCCGTCTCTTTACATCATTGTCGGCTTTTATTTTCCTGTATGATTTTCTTTAAAACTTTTTCCAATGGCCTGGCAAACTTTTATTTGGGTTCGGCCTATTCCTTAACTATATTCAACATCTTTTCTATCTTTTAATCACCCTTTAAAAAGATAGTTTCAAACTAGTTCTTGTCTTTGTGTCGGCCTTCTTATGTATTTACTATTTGGTATGTTACGACCTTTCTGCAAGGAAATTGGCCTTTTTATTACGTTTTTAAATAGTCTTCCAAAACTAACCAACCCTTAAACCTTGGAATCAGCCTCTATTCATATGTATTGGCTTTTATTAATTTGTTGTTGGCCTGTTTATTTCGGGCTTGCATCACTATTATCGTTCTTTTAAACACATTTTCTTTTACCTGTATCTTGTATAACGACCTTTCTCTTTATGACCATCAACTATGTTTTAGAGGACAAAAATGATATGTGAATTAGTATAATTAAGATAACAATAGTTATATTCAATGTTTTTCAAGTGAGATATAGCAATAAGTAGTGCAATACAAAACAATTATAACTCATTTACTAGTTGTGCTATAAGCATGAGCTTTAATTGATTGGAATGCAAGAGATTGTCTTACAAAGAAATAGTTATGTTAATATTCACATGTATACGAACGTTATGTACTTATTTTTAATTATTATCCATTGATTTCTTCATTAGTTGAATGGGAATAAAGGAACTTTTGTCATAAATGGTCGTTAGATATATGTACATATCTCCAATATTAGTGTTTCTTTTGCAAATGAAACTAGTAATGATCTTAGTCAAATGCATGTGCTATTATGTATGTTTTCGCAATGGAAGTAGTTTAATTTTGCCTTGTGGAATTTGAGATTACCTTCCGGGATAGGATGTTGAATATGGGCTAACAAAGAAGGTGATCTTCTTTTTCGAGATCTACCAATTATGTTTTTATGCTTTGGCCAAAGCTATGTGTGTACTAGTGAAATAAATGGACATTTTATGCCTACTAATTGATATGTTTCTCTATCACATCCTGTTTGCAAGATTATGGTTATTCTAGTTAGAATGCATATAGGCATCAAGCATGTATCGAGTGTTCCCTCCTGCAAATTGTTCTAGGTTGCTAGGCATTTCGTGCAGGGTCGGGTATTCTTCAAGATAGGAAGAATTCTGAGGAAGTGTAATGCTTCGTGGTTGGGCAAAAAAAGTACCTTAACCATGTTCGTATCCTTTGGCTTGCAGAAAACTAGTTGGTTAATGTCAGCTAAAGATGGATATTTGTATCATTGATATAACTTGAATGGATTAGAAAGAGTAAATGCTTAGATTTTGTAAGGAAATTGAGTCTGATGTTATATAGCTTATATCTAAGTAATTTTAAGAGATTCTCCTTGGTCTACGAAAACACTTACATCATAGATAGAACTACCTATACATCATGATGAAGAAAGTTGAAATGATAAAGTACTAGAGTTGAGATGGAATAAGAAAAGACTATCTTACATACATGTATTACTGAGTTTGCCTTGTGAGGAGTTTAGATTTTCATTCTTATGTAATTATTGTAAATGGTTACATTGGAAGTGATAATTCTTTGAAGGGGTATATTTGAGTTTACTTTATCTAAAGTGTTAGGAACCTTGTTAATATGTATTTAATTTACTTTATAGATGATAGATTCCTTATGTTACCTTCAACAAAACAAAGAAACACACACACACACACATCTTAACGATCCAAAACAGATGAAATCGAACAAATCACACTGTAAATTCATAATAGGAAAATGACTACCGTGATAAAAAAAACCTTTGAACTTCTGAATCAAAATATTACTCCTAAATTAATGCATGTGTGAATTGAGCTTTATTTTTGCATAAATTGTGCTTAAAAGAGAATGGATATTTGTTTGTTGTGTAATTTTTTTTGGAAAGATTGCCTTCTGGGACAGGTGTCAAATACAGGAAAACAGGGAAGTAGGTTTTCTTTTTAAAAACCTACACGTCGTTAAACAGTTAATGCTTTTGACAAAGCAAATGTGATGTTGAAACAAACATAAGTACCATTGAAACAGATGGTTGATTTGCATAGTATATTTTATTTATATTTTCCTTGCCATATTCTGTTAATGAGATGCTGCATTCATGATAGAAATGCATGTAGGTTAATAGACATGCACCAGATTCCACCCTGCACTTGTTTATAGGTTTCTAGGCCCTTCAAGCAGGGTCAGGCATTCCTCAGTTTGAGGAATACTAGGGAAGCGCAAGCTTCGTGGTTGGGCAGAAAAAGCACCTAAACCATGTTCTTGTCCTTTGACGCAGCAAATGGTCGATGGAGGTCCAGAACAAATTGATTTGGATTTATTTGATATTGATGATAGTTGTACACTTTTATTTGGAATCAAATGTTATGTAAGGTGAAAAGCCATATCTGAAATTGTATATACTGTTATAGAAAGCTCTGTAATTGAACTCAGAAAGATGCTTTGTAATGTGATTGAAAATGAATATAAATTTATAAATGGAATCTTGTTTTGATATATGATGTTAATTCTATCTTTGTTACTAGATGTTGTAATTGTAGTTGCCTTACCTTACTTTCTTGCAGAAATTTTAGCTTTACTTTAGTTATGTTTGATTGTGGAAAAATATGTACTTTACATTTGGTATCAGAGCAATGGCTCTACTCTAGGCCTTTTGGACTGTTACACTAAAGTTGTAAACTCTTTGCAGATAATTCATTATGAATACTAGAAACTCTCGAGGTAAGGCAATAACCCTGAGATCTGGCAATGCCCTAATATAGGAAACAATGAAGAAGCCAATGTTGGGAACAATACTGGCACCAATGCAGGAAATAATGTCGAGAAATAATGAAGGAAACAAAAATGAGGCAAGCAATAATAACAATGCAGGATAGAATAATGATGGACAAAATAACCAACTGAATGAAATCCTTGCTCTCTTGACTCAACAAGGATATGGAATGAACAATCTGGAATAGGAAATAAGAGGAATAAGAGGAAATCAAAATGAGGAATGGAGAGAAGAAGCCAGAGGTCCTAAAGGAGAAGTGAATGGGAATAATCAAAACAAAATTGCTGAGGAGTTAGGAAAGGATCTCAAAAAGGTTACCCCTCCTAAATTGGACGGCAAGACTATAGGTGACGGAGCACAAGCATGGATAATTGATATGGAAAAATATTTTGATCTTCGTGACTTGTCTAATGAAACTAAAGAGCTATATGGGGATCCTACCAGCTTACCAGGGTAGTAGCGACTTGGTGGGATAATGAAAAGGCTAAAAAGAAACTATTGCCAGGAGAAGTCATGTGGGACTACTTCCTCAAACTCTTCAGGAAGAGGTGGTTGCCATAGCTCTATTTTGACAAGAAAATGATAGAATTCCAAAACCTCACTCAGGGAGGTTTGACAGTGACTCAATATTGGGAGAGATTCTCTCATCTATTGAAGTATGTTCCACAATATCATCTTGATGAGAGGTTCGGGATTCATAAGTTTATCTTGGGGTTAAGGCCACAGATTGGGTCAGAAGTGGATATTCATAATCTAATGACCATGAAGTGTTTGAAAAAGCTACAAAATAGGAGCAGAAACTGCAGCAGATCGCTAATTACCATAAGAGTCGAGACGTGAAGAATGGGAATAAAAGGTTTCAGAATGACAGTCGCAATTAGGGTAATAATAACAACTAAGGAAACAACAAGCACCACATAAGGAATCTTGAAAGAGGCAATAACTACCAGGAAAAGAATAATGGGAACCAAGGTGGAAATAATAGTAAGAGAGGCAACTATGGAAACAATGTAACAATAACAGAAGGGACATGCCAACTAAACACAGAGGACCCAGAGATGGATGTTACAATTGTGGAGGAGAACATTATGCTAGTGCATGTCCTCAGTGAACAGTGAACCAGAGAGATGGGAATCGACAGGGAGCTCGTCAACACCAGATTCATGCGGTTGTAGATCATCGTCAAGAGGATTTTTCAAGCTACACCCATTTAGATGTCCAGTAAGCTATTTGGCCTTCCAATTTCTATTTTAATTGATACAGGAGTTACAGAATGTTTTGTTGATCCTAATATTGTAACTAAGTTATCTATAAAACCGAGACACATGGAAAAATCTTGGATGGTGCAGTATGGTAACAATGTAGAGAAAAGAGTAGATTCATGTCTAGTATTCAATGAATTAGATCTTCCTACTTTCCAAACACAAGTCAACCTTTATGTTACACCTCTAGGATCTTATGACGTGATTCTTGGAATCAATTGGCTATCTGAACATAAGTGCTTAGTAGATTATGAAGAGAAAGTAGTAAAATGCCTTGATGAATTTGGGAATTGGGTAGAGATTCATGGATCAAGAACACCCCTTAAGCTAAGACAGATTTTAGCTATGCAATTGAAAAAGGCTAAAAGAAAAGGTTGTTCAATCTATGCAGTGAAGATAAGAGATCTAGATAATCAAGAACCGTCTTTTGACAAGTATCCTATCCTTCAAGAGTTCAAAGATGTATTCCTTGACGAGTTGACAGAATTACCACCTAAAAGGGAATTTGATTTCTCCATAGATCTAGTACTAGGAACAAAACCATAGTCTAAAGCACCCTATAGAATGACAACAACAGAGCTATATGAGCCTAAGGCATAGTTAGAAGAATTGTTGAAACGGGGGTTTATTAGACCTAGTGTGTCACCTTGGAGCACACCGGTCATCATTGTAAAGAAGGATGGAATGTTGTGATTGTACATTGACTACAGAATGCTCAACAAGTCAACCATTAAGAATAAGTATCCACTTCCAAGGATAGATGAGTTGTTTGACCAAATGAAAGCTGCAAAGGTATTGTCCAAAATAGACCTTAGATCCAGGTACCATCAGCTATGAATTAAGGATGAGGATATCTCTAAAACAACATTCAGAACATGATATGGTCACTACAGGTTCACAGTAGTACCATTCGGGTTAACTAATGCACCAACAACTTTCATGAACTTGATGAACAATGTGTTTAGGGATTGTCTAGATGAGTTTGTGTTGGTCTTCTTAGATGACATTCTGATTTATTCTACGTCATTAGAGGAGCAGAAAAGACACTTGAGGTTAGTCTTGTAGCATTGGAGAGAGAAAACTTTTTGGCAACTTATCTAAGTGCACATTCTACCAGAGTAAAGTGCACTATCATGGCCATGTAATTTTAGCAGATGGGATAGCAGTAGATCCTGAAAAGATCAAAGCAATAATGGAATGGCCCACACCACAAACTGTGACTGAGGTAAGAAGTTTTATGGGGCTGACAGGATATTATAGGAAATTTCTAGAAGGATTCTCGACAATTGCAGCACCCATAACCTCGTTATAGAAGAAGGGTAAGAAGTTTGATTAGACAGATAAATGTGAACAAGCTTTCCAACTGTTGAAGGAGAAACTCACGACAGCATCTATTCTGACCATTCCTAATCCAAATGGTCATTTCATAGTGATAACAGATGCTTTTCGTGAAGGTGTGGGAGGTGTGTTGATGTAGAACGGGAAAGTGGCAGCATATGAATCTAGAAAGTTAAAGCAACATGAGTTGAATTATGCACCTCACAATATCGAATTGGCTGCCATTGTTCACACACTCCAAATGTGGAGGCACTATCTCTTGGGTAAGCCATTTGAGCTTAAGACAGGTCATTTGGGGCTCAAATATATCTTTACCCAACCTAATCTCAATGCACTACAAAGAAGGTGGTTAGAATTCCTTAGCGAGTATGACTTTGGAATTGAGTATATAAAAGGAAAAGAGAATAGGGTAGTAGATGCTCTTAGTAGGAGACGATATATGGCTACCATGGTGACTACTAGAACCAATCTAAGGCAACAGGTAATTCAAAACTTGCAAGGGGATGAGCATTATGAGCAGGTTAAACAAGCATTAGAAGCAGACCCCACAGATCATCGATTTGATGGGTATGTGATAGAGTCAGATGGGCTTTTGAGATATCAGGGGAGAATGTATATCCCAGATTTAGGTGAGTTGAGGAACTTGGTTCTCGAGGAGGTCCACAGTGCACCATATTCTAGACACCCAGGAGTGACCAAGACAATGGAAGGGTTAAGACCATTGTACTTTTGGCCTAAGCTTAATGAGTACGTAACTAATTTTATCGCTCAATTTTTAGAGTGTCAACGCGTTAAGGCCGAACATGTCCATCCTGCAGGACTACTTTATCCACACAGTGTTCCAAAGAATATGTGGTAGGTGATTAGCATGCACTTTATTCAAGGATTGCCCATGTCAAAGAACATGCATGATGTCATCTTAGTGGTGGTGGACAAACTGACGAAAGTGGCTCATTTCATTCCCAAAAATCTCTCAGATGGGTCGTTGACCTTAGCGAAGAAGTTTGTCTAAGAGATCTTTCGACTACATGGAGTGCCAGAGACGATCATTTTAGATCATGACACTCACATAACCTCTAGGTTTTGGACCAGACTTAATGCAGCATTGGGGACTAAGTTAAACTTTAGCACAACTTATCATCCTCAAACAGATGGTCAAACGGAGAGAGTTAACCAGGTAGTGGAAGATCTTCTGAGGATGTGCTGTATGGACCAATAGTACAAATGGGAGGAATATCTGCCATTGGTAGAGTTTGCGTATAATAACTCATACCATGCATCCTTAGGGATGGCACCATGTGAGGCTCTTTATGGGCACAAGTGTAGGACACCAATCAGTTGGGATAGAATTGAAGATAGGATAGTAGTTGGACCTGACATGTTAAAAGAAACGGAAGATCAGATGAGGCTAATTAAAGACAAAATAAAGCAAGCCTCAGATAGAAAAAAAAGTTATGCAGATAGAAATAGGACTTTCAGGCAATTTTTAGTAGGTGACAAGGTGCTTCTAAAGGTCAAGCCACACAAGAGTTTGATTTTGTTTGGCAGGGCATCCAAATTAGCTCCAAGATTTGTAGGACCTTTTGATGTTCTTGAAGTGATCAATCCAATTGCATATAGACTTGCTCTATCGCCAGCTCTCACTAAGATCCATAATATTTTTCATGTGTCTTTGCTCAAACCATATCATCCTGATGTATTGCATTTCTTGATTGGCGTGCTTTGCAGGTACATGATCCAGGAGTGGTGCTAGTGGTGCCCATTCGATTCTTGGAGAAGCACAACGTTAAGTTGCGTAACAGAGACATAGTGCAATATAAGCTCCAATGGGATCAGTATTCTATGGACAGTGCCACTTGGGAGGATGTTGCAGACATTGATAGATCTTTTCCACATTTGGGGAATTAGAATAGATGCTTTTACTTCATGCACATTTGAGATACTTTGATACTTAGATTATGATACATTATTGTCTTGATACTTTATTATTTTGTTTGATGTAATAAGACATCGAGACGATGTCTCTTCCAACAGGGGAAGGATGTGACATCTCAGACTATTGTGATTGAATTTATTTTACATTAATGCATAGAAACTACTTAATACATTGAGAATAATTGGTAGGATATATTATTTGGTTATGATTATGTTGCTTTAGCTATATTTTGGGACTAACCTATTGACAATGGGATGGGTGGGATTGACAACAGGTCTTGTCGAAGGGCAAGAACATGGCTCAGGAAGAGGGGTCCTAGCCGCTTGGCAACAATTGACGGGTTCTATCTGGGGTTCTTTCACACACACTCACGTAGATTCCATCCTTGTTTTTATGGATGTTTGCCAATTTCTCCTTGTTGGATAATATCGATTATCTTGCTTTTCTCTAAATTAAGTTCGATACCTGCTTATGTCCAAAGAAAATAAGTTATTTTTTTTATTGGATTTAAAAAGATTTGTAGTATTAAAATATTATTTCAAAGAAAAATATCAAATACTTATTTTCATTATGCAAATATAGTATTAAAATATTATTTCAAAGAAAAATATCAAATACTTATTTTAATTATGCAAATATATTAATGACTATTCTATTCTTGTCTACTTAGAAATTGGATATATATATATAAAAGAAAATTAAATTCAAATAAGGGTGCTTCTTTTATTTTAAAAATATATATTAAATAGTAATGTTCAATTCCAAAAATAATTAAATTCTATATAAAATAATGAAATTACTTAAGAATATAGTATTTCACTTATTTTTCTTTATAAGACTAATTCCATAAAATGTGTGTGTGTGTGAGATAAAAAGTCTACTTTGTTTTTGGTGAAGAAACTTATGCTTGCATGCAAAAAATAAAAAATAAATAAAGAATTGTGTGTAAAGAAAAAAAGAATGCATGGAATTAACCATGCTGATAAGAGAATTTAGGGTATAAAAAAAAGAATAAAAAGAAAAGAGGGAAATAGAAGTAAAAAGAAGAAGAAAGAGAATTGGGAAGGAGGATTGATTACAAAAAAAGGAAAATAAGAGCGGGGAAGGAAAACTTGCTTCAGCATCAGATGCCGAGTATCAAATAGTTTTCCCTTATTATTACATGTATAATTTTCTTAAAAACAATATTACAGATTGAAATCGACCTCTTCTCTTGGATTGAACTGCCCCCTTTACTTTATTAATTTTATCTAGATATGTTTTACTCCACCAGTGTATCTAACAACCTGCATCAGCCAAAACTTGTTCTTCTTTTTATTGACCAAAGAAATGTTAATGGTTATCTATATATTCTCATTTTAACTACATTCCTGATCCAATCATCCTTGAATTCAAGATCTTTGGATAGCCTGTGTATCGGCCTAAGGACTTTGTTTGATCTAATCTTAGATCAACTTGATCTTCCTTTAGAAAGACATATTTTCTTTTTTTCTCAAGCAAACTCCAACACCGCCAGTGTAATGATGTTTAAGTTTGTTAGACAGGCCTTCTCCGATAACTGAAAGTTGTGCAGTCTTTTGTTTTTGTTGAACTATTTTTTTAGTATCTTGCATCCATACCTAGCAGATCGCACCTTTTATTTGATCTATATTCTTGATCTTTCTCCTAGCAGCTTCATCTAACGGACTCAAAGTGGAATGACATGTTGGACTGAAACTAAACGTCCTCATCTTCTTGTTAGAATGGCCTCTGCCATCCTTGAGTCGGCCTGCAATTCTAAGTCTCTGGCCTGTGATGTGTTTTTCCAGTAGATCCGTCTTAGATATCTCAGTCGGATCGGCCAGTCGTTTCTAGCTGAATCAGATAATGTCAGTGTTATGACTTATTCAATGTCTTTGAGATCTTGTCCAACCACCTGTTTAGAAATAGCTTTTCCTTTCTTTTTCATACGGCTATTACATGCTAGATAGACCTATGAGATTTGTTTTATCCTTATAAATTATTGCATCGACCTTCGATCGTATTACCTGATCAACTGCATAGTTTTTGTTTTGGCCTTCTTTGCAATGTGACAGTCGGTTGTACAATGTACCTGCCTTTAATTGCCTTCCATATAATCTATTCATAAATTATATAAATGTTTTTTGTATCAAAAACTTGCATGGATTAGAAATAGTATATACTTAGATTTTGTAAGGAAATTGAGTCTAATGTTATATAGCTTATATCTGAGTAATTTTAAGAGATTCTCCTAGGTCTATGAAGACACTTACATCATAGATAGAACTACTTATACATCGTGATGAAGAAAGTTGAAACGATAAAGTACTAGAGTTGAGATGGAATAAGAAAAGACTATCTTACATACATGTATTACCGAGTTTGCCTTGTGAGGAGTTTAGATTTTCTTTCTTATGTAATTCCTATCGAGATAATGGAAAATCAATGAGGTAAATGATAACAAATGAAAACTAAACAAATGCAAACCTTCACATTGACCCACAATCCATCAATAGGGTGGAGAGTGTCGCACCCGAAGCACTCTAGCTTTACCCAAAAAGATGAATGTTGATTACTCACAATTCAACAACATAACATGAAGATAGGGATTGATAGATGAATGGTTGAATGATGCAAGATGGATGGATGATAGATAGATGATGGATGATTGAGAGGAAAATTTGACAACATGAGGATACTAGAAGAATATTCATTACAAATGGCTCAAGAGAGGCTACCTTTATAGAAAGGGCAAATTCGAATGGATGGTTGTGATTGAGAGTTATTTTGGAGGATATAAATGGTTGAGATCGATGAGGGTTGATTAGGGTTTCCCACTCAAAGAGGGATTGTAGTCATGTGACAAGTATGCGAAGGAGAATGAAAGGAATCTAATTCAAATATTTTATTTGAATTAGATTGCACATGTGACTTGTATTAAATGCAAGATGTACTACCCCACATGAGATAAAAGGAAAGTGGACAAGTGTTTGATTGTGATAAAAGGAATCTAATTTAAATAAAAGATTATTTAAATTAGTTTGACATGTGAAGGGGTTAAGTGGAAGATGTAGCATGTGACACTTGTTGCCATGTGGTGAGAGGTGAGGGAATAGTTTAAATTTTTAATTTGAATTATGTGAGACATGTGACAAGGGAATTAATTAAATAAATGGATTTATTTAATTAATTAGGAATGTGATTAAGTTGGAATTAGGAGTTAGATTAAGACAAAATGGCTTATGATGTCCCTAGTAAAGTGTGGATTAGGTGTAGATAAGGCATAGACAAATTTACGTGTCTACATTTTGCCCCTCTTTGAGATGATGTTCGAGATGATAAGACTTGTGTCGAGTAACATCATTCCAAAGAAGCTAAGGAAATTGGTGAAAAGCACCATTTTCTATGTTCTTGTTTTATTACTATGTTCTTGTCTTGTTTAGTCCAATAAGGTCCTCTAAGCCTAGAACATGAGGAATCTTCCTAGACCATGAGGAATTTTGTCAATGAAGCATTGTAATAAGGTCGGATCATGACCAAAGTATAAGTTTTGGGTTTTGTCCAATCAAACAATGTGGAAAAAATGTAACACCAAGGTGATAGATGGTTTGAAAACAAAGGTTTGGGGGTTGGTTTTCAGTTAAGAATCAATGCAAATGCTTTAAACATGTATAAACTCCCTCTCACACATTGAATGGAGGGTGTTGATGAAGTTTTTGGAGAATACAATACAGTAAACTCTATTTTTCTGCTAAATTCTCTGTTTTCCATGTTGTGCAGGCCGTACTATGTCCATGTACGGATCTGTCATGCATTAAAAGTCACTGATTTTGATAGTATAAGGTGTTAAGAGTCTTTTGCACTTGATTTGAGGTTTTATCACTGGATTTTAAGTTAGTTATATGTAATGTTCCCCTTTTGAAATAGGATTAAAATAATAATAATAATAAATTAAATATCAAAATATAAAATATAAATTATAATATAATTATAAAATAATTAAAGTTTAAGTTGTGATAAAGGTCAAAAGGCATGTGAAAAGTTGTGTCCATTGGAGGAAAAAGGAATATAAGGAAGATCATTTCTTGGATAAGAGGAAATTCATCAAGGAAGCAATTCCCATCATCGATAAAAAAAAGAAAGATACGTCTGAATATTAAGGTACAGCGAAAATAGCAAAAAGTAATTCTTAACTCTTCCAAGCATCGATCCAAGCATTGGATATTATCATTAATTCATACAAGAATATCTTTCAAGGTTGCAGTCCAGTTTACAACAGCACGTAAGCATCTTCATATTATTCTTATCCTCTTGTCTGATCGGCTATCATACTAGCACATGTATGAAGGATCTTGTATTTTTGTTTCATTCATAAATGTACCATCATTGCATTTATTTTTATACAGTCAATCACTAATAATGTGTAGATAGTCATATTCAATTGCTCATGATAATGTATCTTGTATGATTTGAATTCATAAGTGATTTATTAACACCATATGTGGGAAAGAGTAGAAAGTGCCAAGAGGCCATTCATGGATATTTATCACATAGAGACCTTGTCACATGAGGTATGAGGTACCCATAGTGCAAGGATTGTGAATTAATGGCCTTGGCTACCTAGAGTACCAAGGAGTCTCGCAGAGGCCTTAGCTCCAAGAGTACAAAGGTACTTCTTGAGTAAGGATGGGAGACATTAGAGCCCCATGGTGGATAACGACAACTCTCATCTCATCTCACATAAGTTGTTAATAAATAACATATGAGAGATAGAAAGTATGTAATATGTATAGATAAAGATCACAGATCATGTGAAATATTATGATAGAGAATATGCAAGGCATATGGATAGTGATCATAAGAATAGCATGTGAAATATGAAAGATAGATAAGGGCAATAGTGTTAATCCACTCGCCACTATGATGAGTAAGGAAGATTAGGGGCGGGCAATCAACCAAGGATAGGTACGGGTTCATTGGTCTAGAGCACCCCTTCGAGCCCTTGTCTCAAGATGGTACTTTAGGAGGCAAAAGGTAGTCTTTTGACTTGAGTGGTCTAGAGAGCCCCGAGTCAAAGGAAGGTCCTAGAGTGGCCTGGGTCTAGAGTACCCCTCGAAGAAAGAACGACCTATACCATTGGCATTGCACCCTAACGAATTCACTCTCATAAGATGGAGGTTTTGATTAACAAAGGCCCAAGTATATCTCTTCTAGGGAATCATGAAATGTATATAATCAATCTATGATAACAAATAGCTTATGTTTATAAATGATGACATGTAATTTTGAAAGAAGATTTAATACTAATGCTCTCTTTTGTAAGTTGAAATTGTGCAAGGTTAAGGAACATTTTTGGCTTGCTAGAAGGGGACATTACAATTGGTATCAGAGCAGGAATTCCTGCCAGTCTGTGAATCATCACGATGGACACATGAGCAAGAAGAAACTCCTACCCAACAAGAAAGAGAGGAATCCACATTATTGCTCCAAACAGATGTCATCCATTGTACAATGTCATACTGTAGCCTTTCATAAGAATGTTTTTGGGCTTTAGACCGTAATGAATAAGACTAAGGTTATACAAGAACTGCAAATCCTCCAAACACTGGATAACCATTGACTGTAATTTTAGAATAGTGGACTCAATGAATCTAGACAAGTTTGAAAGATACCATCTAGAGAAGACCAATCATCTGTAGCAACAAAGCTCATATGGGACACTTTGATCGTGCCTCTCTTGTTTTGATAGTATTCCAATTTTCTCTTCCTTTCCAATTTTATTGTTAGCGACATTCCTCCTTGTTTAGCTTTTAATTCCCCAATGATTATAGTTATCCCAAGATATGGCAGGGTAATACATAGACCTATTGTTGCATAGTCATCCATCCTTAGCATTAAGTATGTATGCTTCCATGCACAAACTACTGACTCCACGACAACTTTTACATCAACTTCCCTACTAGGTGCAATGGTTACTGTGAAAATAACTCCATTGAGATCATCACTTAGAATAACACGGCCTACATTTCTACTAATAGATCTGGAAACATCATTCTGGAGGGTACCAACTAAAAACCAAGATTAAACTTTCACATACAGAGTGTTGTTCACTCCGACCTATTCTTCATAAACAAGAATAAATCTTTTAGCTCCCAAAGATTTTAAGAATGAACTATTAAAGTCCCCTGAATTGTTGCAGGGTCCAAACTAGTGTGTACAAACTGCATTGGCTTTAGTATGATCCCCAAAGATTAAACACAAAGATAATCACCTTATATTTCACCTTTATGTGGAGCAGCCCAGTCTTAGAGTATGTTAAGACTTCCAAATTGGCTACGATTCCTCTTCAATGATATTACCAAACCAAAAGATCATTAAAGAATGAAGCGTCATGTTGATTAGTGGCGGCCCCACTTTATCTCACAAAGAGACAAAATAAGGAAGCGTTGCTTCCTTCCTTAAAAAATACATCCCTTCTATGCAACCTGTACAATCAACGCAAAGGAATCTTTGAAGAATATTACTAGCCAAGACCCACATTTATATGAGTATGATACCTCTGCTGATAGAGGCATGCACAATGATCTTGCTTCCGCAGTGATGGGATTCCTTGGGGACCCTCTGAAATATATATTGTGCTTGATCGAATGTTTCATTGCTTCATTTCATTATTTAGGTAACCTTCTGCCTACCACCTACTGATGACGTCTTCTAAATATAATATTATGATTATACTTGCTTGTCATTGATTTTTATATATTTTACACTTACAATTGATTGATCACCCCTTTCTTCTTCTTCTTCTTTTCTATATGGCGATGGCCACTCTTCGTTCTTCTTTTGTTTTTCCTTATCCTTTCATAAATACTCTTCAAATTTCGATAAAGCTTTTGCTTTATTTGTGAGTCTCTTTTATTCCCGTAGTTTTCATGTTTTTTTGAAGGTTGAAGCTTTTACGAAGCTTCTTCTAAAATCTTAATTTTTATATACCTTTTAGATCTCATGGGCCCACCTTGTCTTTATCGCCTCTTATTTTATTTTTTTATAAAAGTGCTTTAATTAAAACATCTTCTAGACTTACGGGAGATGAAGAGAAGTTTTATAAATTAAAGTTTGTATTGCTTGGGGCCCACATTGCCAAACTTAATACAAACTGAATATGATTAGCATATAATGCATAATTACAGAAGTTATTAAATTATATAAAAAATAATAAAATAAAAATAAAAATATTAGGAATCAAGTATAATGGTTAGTTGCAACAGCAAGTAGACTATTCCTATATAGCCAAAATTGAAATACAGATCACAAACTATGTTTCACAGGAGAACATTGTATTATGCCACTTTTTTTGCAGAGCAGATAAATTGACTCCTTTTATGACAACAGAAAGGCTCTGGATGATAGTTATTCTTCAAATTTGATCCCTTTTCCACCAACTAACCTTGATAATTTTAATTTATAAATAAACCCTAACTTCCTGAGATTGATTTGAAAATGGTTCGTTTTACTTAATTCAAAGAAAACATCTTAAAATCTTTTAAATATTTCCCACACCGCCTAGAAAGTTTGATTTGGATTTCAAATACCTCTAGTGATAATGGTAAGCTTCGTATGCAAACCTTGGTAAGTTAGAATAGCATCATTTATGCCCAAACAGTATAAGGCTGCCTTCCTTCGTAAGTCTAGAAAGGAACGGACTGATGGATGCGATATGGTAATGCTTACACCATTTAAATGAGACTCCAACAATGCTTACTGACCTGAGTGAAATAGCCTCCTCGTGATGAACATTATTTGGCTACTTCTCGATAGTTAATGATTCGTTGGTGGCCACGATCTTTGCAAAACTAGTTTCTTCTTATGGTTATAAAATATACTTATACTCATCCTACAAATAAGAACCATTTAGTTATGATGTTTTAAGTTGTACCATGTTAAACATGATTGCCTTCCAAAAAGGCTTGAAATAATAGCACTATAATCCCTAATTATCGATTCTTAAATCAGTCAATGATCACCAAAAGACATGTCCCTCACAACATTTAACTGAACTTAACATCTCAACAATAAAACACAGTCATCTTAAGCCCGCATGTGTTAAAAGTGCATAACGATAAGAATCTTATGAGAAACTTCATCTCATATTCTTCTCAAATGGACACATTCAACTAGCTTGTTGGCCTATGCCAAGGAGAAAATACCTTGGCATTGAAACCTAAAACTGCACCTAAAACAACAAGCAAAGATGGTCTCTTAATCAATCTGAACTCATTCTTTCCACCACTGATCCATTGTTTCATAATGACAGAACCTGATAAGGGTTTCCATAGAACGAGAAGAACAATATAAAACTTGTAAAAAAAAAAAAAGATAACAGTCACAGTAATGGCAACAAAACTAAAAGAATATCTTATCACATACTCAAATTTCTATAACAGTGATTGATCAATCTTGAGTTTTCCCAAATGGCATGCCATCTAAACATGCCACCATACTTCATTAGAATCAATAATAACGATTAAAATGACTAAGGATAATAATAAATGGACTCCAAAACAATGATTTTTAACAAAGTCTTTCAGTCAAGTGGAGAAGAAATTCTAGAGCATCCTAATTTGTGATTGCTTGAGGGCAAGCAATCTTGGGAAGGGCAGACTGTAATGTTCCCCATTTGAAATAGGATTAAAATAATAATAATAATAATAAATTAAATATCAAAATATAAAATATAAATTATAATACAATTATAAAATAATTAAAGTTTAAGTTGTGATAAAGGTCAAAAGGCATGTGAAAAGTTGTGTCCATTGGAGGAAAAAGGAATATAAGGAAGATCATTTCTTGGATAAGAGGAAATTCATCAAGGAAACAATTCCCATCGTCGATCAAAAAGAAAGATACATCTGAATATTAATGTATGGCAGAAATAGCAGAAAGTAATTCTTAACTCTTCCAAGCATCGATCCAAGCATTGGATATTATCATTAATTCATACAAGAATATCTTTCAAGGCTGCAGTCTAGTTTGCAGCAGCAAGTATGTATCTTCATATTATTCTTATCCTCTTGTCTGATCGGCTGTCATACTAGCACATGTATGAAGGATCTTGTATTTTTGTTTCATTCATAAATGTACCATCATAGCATTTATTTTTATACAGTCAACCACTAATAATGTGTAGATAGTCATATTCAATTGCTCATGATAATGTATCTTGTATGATTTGAATTCATAAGTGATTTATTAACACCATATGTGGGAAAGAGTAGAAAGTGCCAAGAGGCCATTCATGGATATTTATCACATAGAGACCTTGTCACATGAGGTATGAGGTACCCATAGTGCAAGGATTGTGAATTAATGGCCTTGGCTACCTAGAATACCAAGGAGTCTCACATAGGCCTTAGCTCCAAGAGTACAAAGGTACTTCTTGAGTAAGGATGGGAGACATTAGAGCCCCATGGTGGACAACGACAACTCTCATCTCATCTCACATAAGTTGTTAATAAATGAAATATGAGATATAGCAAGTATGTAATATGTATAGATAAAGATCATAGATCATGAGAAATATTATGATAGAGAATATGCAAGGCATATGAATAGTGATCATAAGAATAGCATGTGAAATATGAAAGATAGATAAGGGCAATAGTGTTAATCCACTCGCCACTATGATGAGTAAGGAAGATTAGGGGTGGGCAATCAACCAAGGATAGGTATGGGTTCATTGGTCTAGAGCACCCGTTCAAGCCCTTGCCTCAAGATGGTACCTTAGGAGGCAAGAGGTAGTCTTTTGACTTGAGTGGTCTAGAGAGCCCCGAGTCAAAGGAATGTCCTAGAGTGGCCTGGGTCTATAGTACCCCTCAAAGGAAGAATGACCTATACCATTGGCATTGTACCCTAACGGATTCACTCTCATAAGATGGAGGTTTTGATTAACAAAGGCCCAAGTATATCTCTTCTAGGGAATCATGAAATGTATATAATCAATCTATGATAACAAATAGCTTATGTTTATAAACGATGACATTTGATTTTGAAAGAAGATTTAATACTAATGCTCTCTTTTGTAAGTTGAAATTGTGCAAGGTTAAGGAGAAATTTTGGATTACTAGAAGGGGACATTACATTATACCTGTGTTTTTCAAAAACAAACATAAATCCCGAACTAGGGTTTTAGACAACAAACGATGAGATTACAAGCCATTCCACTGTCCCTACCTCCATAGAACTAGTGGAATGGAATGGAAAATGTATGATTTTATTGTTTCTATTGATTTTCAATGAGAAGAAGGAGTTTTGCAGGGTTTTGTCAAGAGTAGACCTAACAATCCATGTGTTAGGCCATTGAAATAGGACAGTGATCATAACTTTTGCTTGTCAAGTCATGAGTCTAAAACCCACTGAATACATAGTTTTAACATCAATCCCACTTGTCCAAGTGGTTTTGGTCAAGTTGTAAGTCCATATTAGGGTAGTCTCTTTGCAAAAGAGGCCTAATTAGGCCTATTTCAAAACTGAATTGACACACTTTGAAGCTTTTTGCCCAAAACAACCAATAACCCATTTTTGATATGTGGAAGGCAAGGATAATGGGTGTCTTAAATTGCTCAAAATTTACCAAGAAGATGCCCATTGTGAAAGATATCTTCTAACAGTCCCTAAAATAGGGCTACAAGGCTTAAGGCTTGTTATGAAGAAAGTGCATAAAACCTCTGACATTTTGGACAAGTTAATGAATGGAGTAGGTTGTTAGGGTTGAGAAAGAGTCCTAATTGCATCAAAGTGGTATCAGAGCATTAGGTTCTGATTTGGAGAAGTAGTTGTGGGTTTTGTATCAAGGAAGATTGAAAGTTGAAGGAGACAAGGTGTCAAAATGCCTCCAAAATTTGGGTCAGTGGTTGCTAGGGAATTGAAAGCCCTAAGAGAAGAGATATAAGCATTGAAGGCCAAAGAAAGAAGGAGTAAAAAAGGTGAAGAAGACAGCACCACCTCTGAAGAAGAAGAGGGTGAAGGTGGAGACCTTCTAGAGAGATCTCAAGAAGAAGAGATAGCTCTTGAAGAGAAAAGGTTTATAAATGCTTTGAAGTCTTTAAGAGGGGAGACTTCTAATGTGAAGATGGACCTGCCCATGTATGGGGGGAAGATGTATGCTAATGAAGTACTAGAATGGATAGATGCCTTGAACAATTATTGAGTATAAAGAGGTGGCAGAGGACAAGAAAGTCAAGTTTTCCAAGACAAAATTAAAGGGATCTGCTTTGTCATGGTGGAATTACATTCAATGAGAGAGGGTGAAGAATAACAAATCAATGATCAATTCATGGAGTAGAATGGTATCCAAATTGAAGGCACAATTCATGCCTGTTGATTATGAAGTGCAAATATACCGTAAGTTGTAGAATTTGAAACAAAGGGATATAGATGTGGTAGCCTATAGTGAGGAGTTTCATAAACTCAGTTTGATGTCTGGCCATGTGGAGAATGAAAAGGAGAAGGTGGCTAGGTATTTGAATGGCTTAAGGTATAGTATCCAAGATGATATGAGTCTTGTCACTCCCAAGACAGTAGAGGACTCTTTTCAAATAGCACATAAGCTTGAAGAAAAGTTGAAGAGGAAATAAGAGCAACAAGGAAGAGGAAGAGGAACCTTTAGTGGAAGAAATTAGTCATAATAATCACAAGGAGAATCAATTACAAGCCAAGAAACAACCCTTGATACAAGAGGTGGTTTTAGGGGTAGAAGACCTTTTGGAAGAGGAAGATCAAATGGACAAGGAAGGGGATCAAACACCTTCTCTGGCAAGTGTTACAACTGTAATCAATTTGGGCACCCTACTTTCAAATGTTCTAAGAAGCAGCCATCATATTCCCAAGGAGGAGAACGTAGAAATCAGATTGTGTAAGAGGCTGAGGAGAGTGCAACCTCACCATTGGTGAATGTTATTTTAGAAGTAGGAGAGACCTCGATGATTAGAAGGACATTGCTCAAGGTACCAGTTGTCAAAGAACCACCACAAAGAAAGGCACTATTCAGGATCAACTGCAAGGTACAAGTTAAGGTGTGTAAGGTAGTAGTGGATTTTGGTTCTACTGATAATCTTGTAGCATTAGAGATGGTTGAGAAATTAAAACTGAAAAAATCCCTCATTCTAACCCCTGCAAAGTTTCATGGCTTAATAAGGGGCTGCAAGTACTTGTAAATGAACAATCATGGGTAGAGTTCAACATAGGCCCATACAAGGACAAGGTTTTATGTGATATAATTCCCATGGATGTATGCCATCTCCTTCTTGGCAGGCCTTGGTAGTTTGATAGGAAAATAAAACATGATGGGGAGAAGAACACCTATATGGTCACAAAAAAATGGAGTGTCTTATAATCTCACACCTCTACAAGAAGGAGATAAGGAAGAGCATGAAGCGCCTAGTGTGATGGTGGTGAAGGAGAAAGAGTTTTTGAAAACCATACATGAAGGAGTGGGTTTTTCCATTGTTACAAAATCTGTCTCAGACCAAGCATCAGCTGATAATGTTGCAGTTCCTAAAGAGGTACATACCCTATTAAATAAGTATGAGAATATTGTTGAGAAGGAGTTGCCAAATGCTTTGCCTCCTATGAGGCCTGTTAGCCATCAAATTGATCTCATTCCCAGTGCAAGTTTGCCCAACAAGGCAGCTTATAAGATGACCCCACAACAAAATGAGGAGATCAAAAAATAAATTCAAGGACTATTGGATAAATGGCTAATAAGGGAAAGTTTAAACCCTTGTGTCATGCCTACTATTTTGGCACCAAAGAAAGGAGGGGAATGGAGGTTATGTACTGATTCAAGAGCCCTCAATAAGATTACCATTAGGTATAGATTTCCCATACCATGGATAGAAGGTCTCATGGACAGCCTTGCAGGGGCATGCTATTTTTCAAAAATTGATCTCAAGAGTGGCTACCATCAGATAAGGATAAGGGAAGGTGATGAGTGGAAGACCGCTTTCAAGACTAATTAAGGCCTCTATGAGTAGTTGGTGATGCCTTTTGGCCTATTCAATGCCCCTAGTACATTCATGAGACTCATGAATGAGGTTCTAAAATATTTCATTAGTAAGTTTGTGGCAGTATATCTAGATGATATCCTTGTGTTTAGTAGAACAAAAGATGATCATTTGCAGCACTTGGACAAAGTTTTCAAAAGGTTAGATGAGGAGAAGTTGGTAATCAACCTTAAAAAGTGTGTGTTTTTGAAGGAAAAACTAATCTACCTTGGATTTGTAGTGTCCAAAGGCACTCTCAAGATGGACCCTAGACCCTACTAAAGTTGAGGCCATACTCAATTGGCCAACACCTAGATCAATGGGAGAAGTGAAAAGTTTTCATGGACTGGCCACTTTTTATAGAAAGTTCATCAAGAACTTCAGTCATATATGTGCTCCAATCCTTGACACAATCAAAGGGGAAAAGAGTAGTTTCCAATGGACTGTTGTAGCAAATTAGAGCTTTAAGTATCTCAAGACAAGAGTGGCCGAAAGACCCATCCTTGCTATCCTGGACTTCAACAAGGTGTTTGTTATTGAATGTGATGCTAGCAATCAAGCAATTGGTGCAGTTTTAAGCCAAGAAGGCAGGCTTATGGCTTTTTTTAGTGAGAAGATTAATGAGGCTAAGAGAAGGTATTCATCTTATGACCTTGAACTATATGCTATGGTGCAGGCTATCAAGAAATGGAGGCATTATCTTCTGCCCAAGGAATTCATTGTCTATACAGACAACCATGCATTGAGCTTCTTGAATAGTCAAGACAAATTAAAGCATAGGCATATGAAGTGGGTGGAACAATTACAGGTCTACACATTTACAATCAAACACAAGAAGGGTCAGGCCAATAAAGTTGCTGATGCACTCAGTAGGATGGTGCTGATGGTACAAGAAGTTCAACTTCAGAGTGTGGGGATTGACTCCCTAAAAGGTATGTACAAAGAGGATGCTGACTTCAAGGATGCCTTTGAGGTATGTAATCAATTTTTTTATTCTTTTCATGAAGAATATGTTGAGTATGTTCTCCAAGATGGTCTTTTATTCAAGGGAGCCCAATTATGTATACCAAGGTTTTCTATGAGGGAGAATATAGTGAGAGAGAAGCATAGTGGAGGCCTAGGGGGACATTTTGGTTGTGACAAAACTTTAGATCAGGTGAAGAGATTTTATTATTGGCCCAAGATGCATTTAGATGTCAAAAAGTTTGTAGAGGACTGTATCATCTGCCAAAGACCTAAAGGGACATGTTCAAATGCAAGTTAGTATCAGCCCCTGCCTATACCAAGCAAACCTTGGGAAGCAATAAGTATGGATTTTGTCTTAGGTCTACCTAGGACTGCACGAGGATATGACAAAAAATATGTTGTAGTTGATAGCTTTAGCAAGATGTCACACTTCATTGCATGCAAGACAACCAATGATGCATCCCATATTGCACATTTGTTCTTTAAGGAGGTTGTGAGAATTCATGGACTGCCACTGTCCATAGTGTCTGACAAAGATGAAAAGTTTATTGGCCACTTTTGGAGAACTCTTTGGATAAAACTAGGCACAAATCTGACCTACAGTTTTGCCTATCACCCTCAGACAAATGGGTAGACTGAGGTTGTCAATAGGTCCTTGGGAAACCTATTAAGATGTCTCACTAAGGAACACAATCAGGCTTGGGATCTAATCTTACCTCAAGCTGAATATGCCTATAATGATTCAACGAATAGAATCACTGGTAAAAGTCCCTTTGAGATTGTTTATGGGGCACATCATAGAGGTGTTTATGTACTAAGAAACCTAAGTCAGATGGATAAAAGAAGTGCTCAAGCAGAGGATTTTGTAGCAGCCATGCTTGAGATTCATCAACAAGTCAGACAAACACTTGAAAAGAATGTGGAAAAGTATAAGAAGACAATAGATTTGAAGATGAAAGATGTCCAATTCCAAGTAGGTGATCTTGTGTCGGCACACTTGAAGAAAGAGAGACTGCCCAAGGGAAAGTATACAAAGCTCATGATGAAGAAAATAGGACCTTGTAGAGTACTTCACAAATATGGGAACAATGCATATGAAATTGAACTCCCACAAGGAGTTGCAATATCACCTATATTCAATGTATCTAATCTCTATCCATTCAAGGGGTCTGTTGGTGTAGGAAAAGAAGCATGTGATCCTAATGATGGCGATGAAGAATGGGTCAGAGCTCTGCCACCCAATCAGCCTATGAAGCTTGAATCTATCTTAGACACCAAAGAGGTCAAAAGGACAAGGAGAAAGGTCTACAAAGAGCATTTAGTCAAGTGGGTTGGCCTACCTATGGAAGATGCCACTTGGATGTCTGAAGAAGACATTGCAAAACATGGAGTAACTGTGAAAGACCTCAATTCATCAGGAGGATGAAATCATTCCACCCCCGGGTGTATGGTGCAGAGCACCATTTACTATGTTCTTGTTTTGTTACTATGTTCTTGTCTTGTTTAGTCCAATAAGGTCCTCTTAGCCTAGAACATGAGGAATCTTCCTAGACCATGAGGAATTTTATCAATGAAGCATTGTAATAAGGTCAGATCATGACCAAAGTATAAGTTTTGGGTTTTGTCCAATCAAACAATGTGGAAAAAATGTAACACCAAGGTGATAGATGGTTTGAAAACAAAGGTTTGGGGGTTGGTTTTCAGTTAATAATTGATGCAACTGCTTTAAATATGTATAAACTCCCTCTCACACATCAAATGGAGGGTGTTGATGAAGTTTTTGGAGAATACAATACAATAAACTCTATTTTTCTGTTAAATTCTCTATATTCCACGTTGTGTAGGCCGTACTTTATCCATGTACGAATATGTCATGCATTGAAAGTCACTGATTTTGTTAGTATAAGGTGTTAAGAGTCTTCTACACTTGATTTGAGGTTTTGTCACTAGATTTTAAGTTAGTTATACTTGTGTTTTCAAAAATAGACGTAAACCCTGAACTAGGGTTTTAGACAGCAAACGATGAGATTGCAAGCCATTCCACCGTCCCTACCTCCATAGAACTAGTGGAATGGAATGAAAAATGTATGATTTTATTTTTTCTATAGATTTTCAATGTAGAAGGAGTTGTATAGAGTTTTGTCAAGAGTAGACCTAACAAGTCCATGTGTTAGGCCATTTAAATAGGACAGTGATCATAACTTTTGGTTGTCATGTCATATGAGTCCAAAACCCACTGAATCCAGTGTTTTAACATCAATCCCACTTGTCCAAGTGGTTGTGGTCAAGTTTCAAGTCCATATTAGGGTAGTCTCTTTGCAAAAGAGGCCTAATTAGGCCTATTTCAAAACTGAATTGTCACACTTTGAAGCTTTCTGCCCAAAACAACCAATAACCCATTTTTGATATATGGAAGGCAAGGATAATGGGTGTCTTAAATTGCTTAGATTTTTCCAAGAAGATGCCCATTGTGAAAGATATCTTCTAACAGTCCCTAAAATAGGGCTACAAGGCTTAAGGCCTGTTATGAAGAAAGTGCATAAAACCTCTTACATTTTGGACATGTTAATGAATGGAGTAGGTTGTTAGGGTTGAGAAAGAGTCCTAATTGCATCAGAAATGGATAGAGGAAAAGGATGATGATGAAATGGGATGATAATGGAAAGATAGGATAAGGATGATGGAAAGATAGGATGATGATGCCCCCTCGAGAGGATAGGCATGTTGGACAAACAAGGGTAGGATCTCAAAATGAAAGGGATTGGCTAAGAAAGATAAGGAAATGGATAGAAGAAATGAAGAATGTGTTATGCTGCAATGAAGGTGATCAACCATGGTGTTTGATGTTGCACTAGACGTTATACACCAGGGTATAAGGACCAAGGTGACGATGTGTCTTGTGCCCCAGCATAATACAACCTTGTCTAGATATAAGATATGAATATTAGCTGGGTTGATACCGATGTGATACAAATGCAAGTTGAAAATGATAACACACACAAGCAAGCAAGAAAGCATGCACAAATGATACCAAAAAACAAACAAGGTATTGCCCCTGTCAAGTTGTAAACCAATGATTGATTGATAATAGTGTTGGTTGATAGATAATAGTGTTGGTTGATAGTGTTGTCATTGCAGGGAACAATATATCTCTAGATCAACAAAAGGATGTGGTAATGATATATCCCATTGATGATGACGATGATGATTGATTGATTGATTTGGTTTACAATAAGATTAGGATCAAGACCAAGGATGTGATTGGATAATTTGACAAGATTGATTAACTTGATTGATTTGTATTGAGGTTGGGCCTGCATTTGGATCATTACGTGGAATTTGATTTGATGAGGATTGTGATGAAGTGATTGAAGAATTGATTTGAAAGATTGATGATGATGATTTGATTGAATTGAGTGGTTTACGACAAGATTAGGATCAAGGCCATTGATGTGATTGGATAATTTGACATAATTGATTGACTTGGTTGGTATGGATAAATGATAACTTGCATTTGGATCACTGCTTGGATTGGATTGAATGATATGATATGATTCGATGAATGGATTTGAGTTGGAAGAAGTGATTGAAGAAAAAATGAAGAATTAGATTGATTGAAAGAAATGTTTTGAAAGATTGATGAATTGATGAAGATAGATGATAGAAGAATGATGAAAGAAGAAAGAGAAATATCGTTTGTGCCTGAATCTAGGCACTTCCTTCGTATCCCAGATTGCCTACATACCTTATATCCACGGGATCAAGGCACTTAATGATAAAGATGAGATGTAGTTCTGATTTGTGTTTTATTGATGGGATGATATGGATTGGATTGATCAAGTTATGGATTGATTGGGATTGATTGAATGATGTTATTTGATTTGCTTTTTGATTGTTTGATAGATTGGATGGTTGATAAATTGGCTTGATTTGATGATATGATTGGACTTGTTTTGATTTTGATGATGTGATGAATTTGATGATTGGGATGGATTTGATTGGAAGAATGTGATTTTGATGATTTGATGTGGAATGGTTTTATTGCTTGGATTTTGTTGGATTTTTTTTTTTGGGATTTTTTTACATATTTTGATTTTTTTGTCTTTTTGGGAATATTTGATTTTTTTTGGGTTTTTGAAATGTTTTGAATTTTTTGGGTTTTTGAAATATTTTAATTTTTTTGGGTTTTTGAAATATTTTGATTTTTTTGGGTTTTTGAAATATCTTGATTTTTTTGTATTTTTGGTATAGCTTGGGATGTCAATGGATTTACAATTTGGGTAGCCTTTGTATTAGATACCAATGACAAGGGAAGACCAAGTTTAGGTGCAAGGATGATGGAGGATGGATGGAAGGATGGGCGATAGTATGGAAGGCTCATGATAGATGGATGGATACAAGGATAGGCTATAGTGGATAGATGTAGGCCTCATAAGGGAGTTAGGATGTGATCTCCAAAAGCTATGTCGCATAGGAATAACATGCCCTGATCTAAAGCTTATGACTTGGATGATAGGGTTCATTTGGAAAGAATGAGGTATGTCAAGGGATATCCAAAACACTTGTCAATAGTTGCCCCTAATCTTTTGTCAAGATCAAAAGAGGAAGGGAGGATGAATGGATGCAATGTGATAGGTATGTATATGAAAATGGTATGATAGTTTGGAAAAGGATGAGACAAGGTGCCCCCAAGTGTAAGTGACATAGAAGATCGACCTACACATGACACTTGTTTACCAGGTTTTCATCATGGTACTTATCCAAGGCACCTATTTACCAGGTTTTCACCATTGGATGAAAGGATTTCTCTTTACTTTTTTGATTTTTTTTTTTTGTTCTTTTTTGACTTTTTGATGGGATGACAATTACACATGGCACCTGTGAACAAGTTTTCACCATGGTAATGGATACAAGGGAGTCAAGTGTCTAGTTCCATAAAAGGTGATAGTGTCCCACTAGAGAATGATGCCATCGCATGGACCATGTCAAGTGTGCTCATAGATGTTGGTAAAGGTAATGGAGTAAGGAGATAGTGGATTATGTAGGGAAGAATAGTGAATTATGAAAAGGATGGATGAAAGGCTTATGCCAAAACATGGACCATAGGAAGGTGAATGGGAAGGTATGTAGGATAATGGATGAAAGGTGAGGAGATGGAGGTATGTGCGAATGGGATCATGACCAACGGTTGCACACACCGTGATAAACATTGAAGCTTTTGAGTGGATGGTGGTGTAGGAAGCAATGGTGATGTTTGCTTAGGAGATGGGGGATGGAGTGATTTAGATACTCACATAGACTTAGTATTTTTATGATTTTTGCTTTGCTTGTGGGATGGAGGAAATGTTTGAATAGAATGGCATTTTTGAATGGAGGGGGATGGTTGGGATTTTTGAGAGGTAGATGCCTAATTTGACTTGATTGATTTTTGTTTAAGGACCCATATCATTTTAGTTTTTGACTTTGCTTTTGGAGGTATAGGCTTGGATGGATTTTTGAATGTACCTTACTTTGAATTTTTGGATTGATTTCCTAAGGCATTAGGACCCTTAGGATTTGTGGCTTTTTGAACGGAGGTATCCAAATGTTTATTTTTGAATCCCATGTGGTGGATGAAATGAGGGGAAGCTCCGTGTTTATACAATGCATGCATTTTTTGGTCATGATTAGGATATTTAGGGTATTTATGAATGATTGGGTAAGGGGGCGTTGGTAGCAATGGTGGCAAAGCAGATGGAGGGATATTAGGAGTTGGAAGGAGTGGAGGTAAAGTGGATGGTGGAAGGTGAATGGTCACGTGCTTTTGACATTTGTAGGATGAGGGAGGTGGAATTGCAATGTATGTTTTAGGAATATGATGGGGTTTATGATGGAAGGAAGTGGATTTAGGAACTGTGGAGGAAGTACCAACATCGTTAGATTGTTGACCTTGGGGTATGTATCCAAGGCCAAATGAGCGAGGAGGGACCTTGACATGGATTGGCTCCAAAATGCCTTGTTCATGTAGGCCTAAAACTTTGCCTTGGTAGTTCATGTTTTGGAGCATGAGATTGACTATAGGACTAGGTGTAGTTTGGACACTAGACTTGAGTTGATTATTAGATGGAGAAGGTAAAGTGGATAATGGTTGTTGGCGTTCTAAGGAGGAACACCCATGAATGATTGTGGATAGACTAGTAGGATATGGTGGATTTGAAATGGGATCAATGGTGGATGTGGAAGGATCATTAGGATCTTTCTTATGTTCATTGGGATCCAAATTATTTGTTCGATCTCCTATGTTTTCTTTGGAGGCACATGTCTTTTCTTTGGAGGCACATGTCTCATCATGACAAATGGAAGGTGTAGGATCATGGATTGAGGTAGATGGAGGATGACTAGGAGCAATTTGGATGTCTTGCTCATGGACTATAGGATTATGAATAGGTTCAAGGTACTCATAGATAGCTTCTTCATAGGTATCATCTTGATCATAAAGAAGGTAAATGTTATGGATAGGTTGAATTTGGATAGCTTACTCATGAATAATTGTTGGGAGATGGATAGGATCAAGTGGCTCATGGATAGGTTCATTATTATGGATATCATCTTGATCATGGAAGAGATACATGTTATGGATGGGTTGCATAAAAGTGATTTGACCTTGAGTTGGACTAGGCCAAAATATTTCCTCATGCTTAAGATTAAACTCTTGACATACCTGTTGGGTTTCTTGAATGAAAATGGATAACTCTTGGATAGGCTTGACATGTTCCTGAGGGTTATTGACATGAAGGTACAATAGCTCTTGACTTGGGTTCGTGATAGGCTTGATTGATTGTGGATCACATGATGGTGTTAGGATAGGACTAGGCATGGTGTAGGACTCTTTTATAGGCTCAAGAACAGGTGTTTGATGACATGGCAATGTTTTATTCCTTGCTAGTAGCTAATGGATCACATCCTTTGCAAGGGTATGGGTAAATGGACAATATAGGGGATGGATGATAAGGGTGGATAGGGTTGGAGGCTTAGGATCATGATTAGATTGAAGGCTAATTAGATGAATAATAGGATTAGATGGATTGGGACTTGGGCTTGCCGGAAAGATAATAGAATTAGAGGGATTGGTTTTATCTAAGGCAATCTTATCACAATCTTCTAGGTTCTTGACCAATCTTTGAAATCAGACACAAGTGGATATGGCATGGCCCCTATACATATGGTATGCACAATATGCATCATATTTATACCAACTAGGTTTAAACATAGATGGAGAATATGCTCTGAACGGGTATAGCTCAATCAAATTTGCTTGGACTAATTTCTCTAAAAGTATCTCCCATGGAATCTTTTAATGAAGGATTAGTGGAACATGGGGATGAAGGTGATGAAGGCGATGAAGGTCTTGATAAAGATGTTGGGATAGGACTAGTTGGCTCATGTGTTGGCATATGATTGTATGGTGAAGGTGACTCAAAAGAAGCACTTGCTAGGTTGGTTTCTCCCTTGTCAAAGGATTTTAGGTCTTGCATAAGATCATTTAAGTCTATCAATGATGTTCACTCGAACCCAGAGCTAGCTAGTTCTCCCTGAAATGCGTTGAGGCGCAGCGGTTGCCCATAGCTAACAAGCTGACTTTATTGTGATTTCAGGGTTTATTTCAATATGAGGGTAAATCCGGGAAGAGTAGCATGAAGCTCAGAATTAGAAGCATTTTAAAAAGATGTTGATAAAGAGGAATGCTTGCATATTCATCCATAGGTCAAATTGGATATATCCCTATTGTTGCAAAAGTGAACTTGGGCTTGCTTGGTTCATGTACATAGGGCCATTTGGACTTGCATGTTGTTCTTGTAAGGACATTTGATATCCATGTGGATAGGTTTGGGGATGAGGTGGCATGATAGGATTTGTAGGTGAAATGTTTTGTGAGGTGGATTGTTGTGGACATTGGTTGATGTTGGAAGTTTGTTGAGAAAGTAATTGTGATACGAAGCCAATGGAGTTAGGATCATTGGACGGTATGCTTATGGAAGTACTTGTGTTTGTGGTGTTGTTAGGAATAGTGAGGGTGATTTGTGGTAGGGATGTGGTGGCATTAGTGTTTGGATTATGTGCTTGTTGGGCTTGTGATTGAATGTGGGATCGTTGATATTGGCGTAGGACTTGATGTTGTGGGAATTATTGATGTTGTGGTGACACAGGGTCTTCTTCCTTTCTATATAACCACCTAAGTTGATCAAGCATTCTTTTGGTGCCATAAGGATCATTCTCATAGGTTTTGTTTAGGAATGCCATGTCCATGTTTACAAGTGGTAGATGTGGAGTGATTTGGATGAAGATTTGATGATTAGATAATGTGTAATGCTTAGGATGATGTTGATGTGATGGGATGATGACTTGGATATGATTAGGGTTTTGTTGAGGATGGAGGTGAGTTAAAATGAATTGATGAATTGGGTGATTAGGATTGGATGATGTGGATGAGGTAGTCTAAGATATGTTTTATTGGAAAGTTAGATGAAGATGATGTGGCAAGTGTTTATTGGAAGCTTGCTTCAGGCAAATATCAAACACAAGATTTCACAAGAAAATGGATGAACACACACGCCAAACAAGATGATGAATTTGCCTTTCAAGGTTTAAATGTTATGATTAAGAATACATTGAAGACACAACAACAAGCCTAATGTCTAGTTTGAAATAGGGTATGGCCAATTAGGTTTTGGGCTATGTTTACATGAGGTTGACTAGGAATTTGAAAGCAAAATCTTGCCACACAGACAGGAGAAAGGGGTAATCCACCCTTCACCTTCACTTCCCAAATGTATAAAGCTCTTTGGGGCTTAGACAAGAGTGACAAGATTCCAACTCCCAATGAGGGTGTCTTTTGATTCAGCCTCGATTGAGGTTGTCCCTTGGAGTGGTGTTTCCAAGTAGGCCTCTTAAGAAGGGTAAACAAAAGCAGACCAAGTGAGGTGTTTTTGATCTCCAATATCACCTTGCGGTGCGAGGAGAAAGCATAAACACGCACACTTGATTCACACTCGCACTTGTAAATTAACCCTTAGAAAATGAAATATATGTTGGAAGACAAGGAAGCACTTGTTCTTTTTAGACCCAAATCCAAATGTGTGATGGAAGACACTTGTTGATTTTATGCCCAATTTTTTATGTGTGATTGCAAACAAGTTGTTCGTTTTAAGCCCAAACTCCAAATGTGTGGTCAAATAATGATTAAGAGATAAGAGATGAAATGAGTGCACCCATATTATTTTCTCTTTCCACTTTCTATTATGTTTGCTGATCCAAACGTTGTTCTAGCTCCGTTGATTCACCTTCAAATCACAAAATTGAAAATGAAACAAGTAAACTTGATAAGGAGACCATTATGCGAAAAAGAGAAATCTGATAAAAATCTAATGAAAATGGACTAATATAGCAAAGTAAGTTGCATGAATAGATTCTATACAAAATTCTATGCACTTAAAAAAAAAAATCACAAAAATTCGATCAAAATTGCAAAAGTTATGTGTGTTTGAAGTTTGAAATCAACTTTGACTTTGACTACGAAAAAAACTATTCAAAATGGTATAGTCACCTGAAATTAGCACACCACTATGTAGTTCATCTTCCTATCTTTCCAACGAGTGTTTGCTCGCAAAATTTTGCAACTATATGCAAAAGTTATGATGAAAAGAAAAAAAATTCCCTATTAGGGGATGTAGTTGAAGGGAGTCAGGCTTGGGGGTTAGCACTAACCGCTAGCGGTTAGGGTCGGCATGGTCACATGCAATGTCAGAGCCCCAGTGGTTATTGTAACAGCTAGGGGCTTAGGGGCGCTCTTGGTCACTCATGTGACGAGGAGCCAAACAAAAACAAAAAACAAAAACAAAAAGAAAAGGGCTATTAAAGCCCTGGGGACCTGGTCACTAATGTGACCTCAGTCTTGAGAGAAGGGCTAAAGAGGACCCAAAGCCTGCTAACAGCTAGGGCCAAGCAACGTAAATGCTAACCAGCAGATGTGTGGGTGATCAGAAGCTACGACAACGGCGGAGGTGAAATCCATAGGAGGCGGCGGGTCGAGGTTTTGTGGCAGCGAATAGGAGGTGTCGCCAGAGGGTATACCTCAGAGGGGTGGCAACCAAATGGATGGGGAGGTGACAATATATCTAAACTAGTGGCGACGAGGGGCATCAAGCAGTGATCGACTGAGTTTAGAGTGGCGACAGCTTAACTGTGACCGCAGGCTTAGGGTATCCTAAGTGGTGATAGGCTTTCCACTGGCGACGACAAATCTTTGCAAGGTGGATATAGATATATAACAGGCGTCAAAGGATTATGGGCATAGATACAGGTAGTTTAGGAGTGGCGGTAACGAAGACATCAGACCAGAGACATTATAAATTAGGGTTTTGGGTGACATTTAAGGTTTTGACCAGACGAAAGGGAGGTAAGGCCGAGCAGAGAGACTATTAGGGTTTTATTACAAGACAACGATAGAACTATTAAGGTGGTTGCTAAGATTTAGAACATGATAAAATGCTAAAATTTTACCAATAATCTACCAATAACCTAACCTATAAACCTACAAACAACATTCGACTGCAACCAAAACTAAGCCTGAGACAAAACAAATAAACAACTCAAAACTTGCAACCATAGATCAAACCCATGATCACCTGAAAATGAACCTTGCACAGATCAGTATGGCCGGTCCGTACTGTACGAATCCATACGGTATGAACTGGCAACTAAAAAATTTAAAAAAAAAATCAAAATTTGGCAGTGACTGAAACCTATCAAATTTTATGTCATTTTTCATTTCTCAGGCCTCTTGAACGTGATGGTGAGGCCAGATCTGACGTAGGATGCAACTTGCAACAGTCACTCCAAAAACTTATAAATTTTGACAAAACTAGGGTTAGGAAAAACAAAATTTTGACAACAAAACCTCCAAAAACTGATGATTATGAGTCACACCAGGTGTGCCAAATGAGATCATGGAAAATTAATATGAGGTAAATGATAACAAATGCAAACCTTCACATTGACCCACAATCCATCGATAGGGTGGAGAGTGCTGCACCTGAAGCACTCTAGCTTTACCCAAAGAGATGAATGTTGATTACTCACAATTCAACAGCATAACATGAAGATAGGGATTGATAGATGAATGACTGAATGATGCAAGATGGATGGATGATAAATAGATGATGGATGATTGAGAGGAAAATTCGATAACATCAGGATACTAGAAGATGATTCGTTACAAATGGCTCAAGAGAGGCTACCTTTATAGAAAAGGTAAATTCAAATGGACAGTTGTGATTGAGAGTTATTTTGGAGGATATGAATGATTGAGATCGATTAGGGTTTCCCACTCAAAGAGGGATTGTAGTCATGTGACAAGTGTGAGAAGGAGAATGAAAGGAATCTAATTCAAATATTTTATTTGAATTAGCTTGCATGTGTGACTTGTATTAAATGCAAGATGTACTACCCCACATGAGACAAAAGGAAAGTGGACAAGTGTTTGATTGTGATAAAAGGAATCTAATTTAAATAAAAGATTATTTAAATTAGTTTGACATGTGAAGGGGTTAAGTGGAAGATGTAGCATGTGACACTTGTTGCCATGTGGTGAGAGGTGAGGGAATAATTCAATTTTTTAATTTGAATTATGTGAGACATGTGACAAGGTAATTAATTAAATAAATGGATTTAATTAATTAATTAGGAATGTAATTAAGTTGGAATTAGGAGTTAGATTAGGACAAAATGGCTTATGATGTCCCTAGTAAAGTGTCAACTAGGTGTAGATAAGGCATGGACAAATTTATGTGTCTACACCTATAAATGGTTACATTGGAAGTAATAATTCTTTGAAGGGGTATATTTGAGTTTACTTTATCTAAAGTGTTAGGAACCTTGTTAATATGCATTTGTTTTGCTTTATAGATGATAGATTCCTTATGTTACCATCAATAAAACAAAGAAACACACACACACACACACACAAACACACACATCTTCACGATCCAAAACAGATGAAATCGAACAAATCGCACTATAAATTCATATTAGGAAAATTACTACCGTGATAAAAAACCTTTGAACTTCTTAATCAAAATGTTACTCTTGAATTAATGCATGCGTGAATTGAGCTTTGTTTTTTCATAAATTGTTCTTGAAAGAGAAAGGATATTTGTTTGTTGTGTAATTTTTTTTTGGAAAGATAGCCTTCCGGAATGGGTGCCGAATATGGGAAAATAGGGAAGTAGGTTTCCTTTTTCAAAACCTACACACTGTTAAACAGTTAATGCTTTGGCCAAAGAGAATGTGATGTTGAAACATACATAGGTACCATTGAAACATATGGTTGATTTGCCTAGTATATTTTATTTATATTTTCCCTGTCATATCCTGTTAATGAGATGTTGCATTCATTATAGAAATGCATGTAGGTTAATAGGCACGCACTAGATTCCACTCTGCGCTTGTTTACAGGTTGCTAGGCCCTTCGAGCAGGGTCAGGCATTCCTCAATTTGAGGAACACCGGGGAAGCGCAAGCTTCGTGGTTGGGCAGAAAAAGTGCCTGAACCATGTTCTTGTCCTTCGACACAACAGATGGCCAGATGGTCGATGGCGGTTGAGGAGAGATTGATTTGGATTTATTTGATATTAATGATAGTTGTACACTTTTATTTGGACTCAAATGTTATGTAAGGTGGAAATCCATGTTTGAAATTGTATATATTGTTATAGAAAGCTCTGTAATTGAACTTAGAAAGATGCTTTGTAACGTGATTGAAAATGAATATAAATTTATAAATGGAATCTTGTTTTGACATGTGATGTTAATTCTATCTTTGTTACTAGATGTTGTAATTGTAGTTACCTTACCTTACTTTCTTGTAGAAATTTTAGCTTTACTTCAGTTACATTTGATTGTGGAAAAATCTGTACTTTACACTCAAGAAGTTTACCCCACCGAAATTTGATGGTAAAACCATCAGCAATGGAGAGAAAGCATGGATTATTGAAATGGAGAAGTACTTTGATCTTCATAACTTGTCCATAACCTGTCCAATGAGACTAAGGCAATATGGGGTTCATACCAGCTCACTGGAGAAGCAACCACTTAGTGGGATAATGAGAAAGCAGAGAAGAGGTTGTTACCAGGAAAAATAACATGGGAATATTTCCTTCAACTCTTCAGGAAGAGATGGTTACCATATCTATACTTTGACAAAAAGATGACTGAATTTTAGAATTTGACTCAGGGAGGAATGTTAGTGACCCAATATTGGGAAAGATTCTCTCATTTGCTCAATTATGTACCGCAGACTACTAGTTGGATGAGAGATTTAGGATTAGGAAGTTCATCATGGTGTTAAGACCTCAAATTGGGGCAAATGTGGACATTCATAATCCCTTGACTATGGATGAAGTCTTCAAAAAAGTAATTAAATAGGAACAAAAGCTGCAAAAAGTTGCCAACTATCACAAGAGTAGAGATGCAAAATTTTGAAATAAGAGATTCTAGGGTAATAACAATAATTAGAACAACAACAATAATCAAGGCAACAATAATCGGAAAATTCAAAACTTTAAAAGAGGCAATAACTCTCAGGACCAAAATGGTGGAAATCAAAATGGCAACAACAAAAGTGGCAACTACAACATTAACAACAATAACAATAATATGAGAGATATGCCAGATAAACCCAGAGCACCTCACAGTGGATGTTATACCTATGGAGGAGAGCACTACACCAGTATGTGTCCTCGTTGAGCAATAGATCGAAGGGATAGAAACCAACCAAGAGAACTACAACACTAGATTCATGCGAAAGTTGACAATCGACAAGAGAATTTCCAAGCGACATCGATCCAATGTACCGATAAGCTCTATGGCCATCCTGTTTCTATATTAATTGACACCGGAGAAACATAATGTTTTGTAGACCCAAGAGTAGTTTCCAAGTTATCTCTTAGACCCAGTTATATGGCTAATTCATGACTGGTTCAAAATGGAAATTAGGCAAAAAAGAGGGTAGATTCATGTCTTGCTTGTAGTAAGTTAGACCTTCCAAGTTTCCAAACTTAGGTCAACCTATATGTAGCACCCTTAGGGTCTTATGATGTGATTTTGGGGATTAATTGGCTAAATAAACATAAGTCAATTGTAAACTATGAGAATAAGAGTGTGAGATGTTTGGATGACATAGGGAATCATGTGGAGATTCATGCTTCTAATAGACCCCTTGAACTCAGGCAAATCTTAGCTATGTAGTTAAAGAAAGCCAAAAGGAAGGGATGCTCCATTTATGCAGTTAAGTTTAGAGATCTTGATAACATGGAACCATCACTTGATGATTATCTTATCCTTAAAGAGTTCCAAAATGTATTCTAAGATGAGTTGACTAAGTTGCCACCTAAAAGGGAGTTCAACTTTTCCATTGATTTGCTACCTGGGACTGAGCCTCAATTGAAAGCACCTTATAGGATGACCACCACTGAGTTGTATGAATTGAAAGCTCAGACGCAAGAGTTATTGAACCAAGGGTTCATAAGACCTAGTGTGTCTCTGTAGGGCACACCGGTCATCTTTGTGAAGAAGGACGGGACTTTATGTTTGTGCATTGATTACAGGATGCTCAATAAGGCAACTATAAAGAACAAGTACCCACTCCCAAGAATAAATGAACTCTTTGACAATATGAAGGGATCTAAAGTGTTCTCTAAGATAGACCTTAGATACAGCTACCACTAGATGTGAATTAAGGATGAGGACATCTCGAAGACAACGTTCATGACTTGTTATGGTTATTACGAATTCATAGTGGAGTCATTTGGATTAACCAATGCTCCTGCAACATTTATGAACCTAATGAAAAATGTATTTAGAGATTGCTTGGATGATTTTGTGTTAGTATTCTTAGATGACATCTTGATTTATTCCAAGTCAATTGAAGAGAATGATAAACACTCAAGGATAGTCTTACAGCATTTGAGAGAGCGTAAACTTTTTGGTAAGCTATCCAAGTGTAGTTTTTACCAAAGTAAGGTGCATTATCTAGGTCACATCATTTCAGCAGAAGGGATTTCAGTAGATCCAGAGAAGATTAAAGCAATTATGGAGTGGCCTACACCTCAGAATGTGATGGAAGTTTGAAGTTTCATGGGACTTGCAGGAGATTATAGGAAGTTTGTAAAAGGGTTCTCTATAATAGCAGCACCCATCACTTCACTTCAGAATAAAGGGAAGAGATTTGATTGGAGTGACAAGTGTGAGCAAGCTTTCCAGCTTTTGAAGGAGAATCTCACTACAACTCCTATTTTGACTATACCTGATCCTAATGGGAATTTCATGGTGATAACTGATGCTTCAGGAGAGGGTGTAGGAGGAGTGCTTATGCATAATGGATAAGTGGTGGCATATCAGTCCAGGAAGTTGAAACAACATGAGTTGAACTACGCGTCACATGACTTGGAGTTGGCTTCCATAGTTCATGCACTTCAAATATGGAGGCATTATATTCTAGGGAAGCCTTTCGAGTTGAAGTTGGATCACTTAGGGCTCGAGTACATTTTTACTCAAGCCAATCTTAATGCTCGCTAAAGGAGATGGCTAGAGTTTCTTAGTGAGTATGATTTTGGAATTGAGTACATAAAAAGGAAAGAAAATAGAGTGGCGAATTCTCTTGGTAGAAGAAGGCATCTTGTATCCATGGTTACTACAAGATTGAATTTGAGGCAACAAGTAATTTTGAATCTGCAAGGGGATGAACACTATTCCAGAGTGAAACAAGCCTTAGAGCAAGATCCCTTAAATCACCAGTTTGATGGATATGTGATTGAGTTAGATGAACTTTTGTGATATCAAGGAAGGATGTATGCTCCTAACTCAGGGGAGTTGAGAAAGTTAGTTCTTGAGGAATTCCACTACGCACCATATTCGGGGCACCCTGGAGTGACTAAAATGGTAGAGGGATTGAGACCTTTGTATTTTTGGCCAGGACTTACGAAAGATGTGACAGAATTTGTGGCTCAATGCTTGGAATGCCAGTGAGTCAAGGTTGAGCATGTACATCCAGCATGACTTCTATACCCACATAGTGTGCCAGAATATAAGTGGTAGGTGATCAATATCGACTTTATTCAGGGGTTGTCAATGTCCAAGAATTGACATGATGTCATCTTGGTTGTTGTAGATAAATTGACGAAGGTAGCACATTTAATCCTAGGGAATATAATGGATGGATCTTTGATCTTAGCTAAGAAGTTTGTCTAGGAAAAATCTCATTTCCATGGAGTGCCTGACATGATCATATCAGATCGAGATACTTGCATGACTTCAAGGTTTTGGACAACGCTAAACGCAGCCTTGGAAACAAAATTGAACTTCAGTTTGGCCTATCATCCTTAGACTGATGGTCAGATATAGAGTAAATCAGGTAGTGGAGGACCTCCTCAGGATGTATTGTATGGATCAGTAGTATAAGTGGGAGGAGTATCTTCCATTGGTGGAGTTCGCTTATAATAATTAATATCATTCATCCTTGGGGATGGTACCTTTTGAAGCTCTTTATGGGTGTAAGTGTTGAACACCCATCAGTTGGGATAAGGTGGAGGATAGGATAGTGATTAGACTTGATATGCTTAAGGAAATGGAGGATCAGATGAGGTTGATAAAAGAGAATTTGAAACAAGCTTCAGATCGACAAAAGAGTTATGCAGACAAGAATAGAACATTTAGACAGTTCTCAGTTAGAGAAAAAGTATTTTTGAGAGTTAAGCCTTATAAGAGTTCCATTTCGTTTGGCAAATTGACCAAACTTGCTCCTAGATTTATAGGACCGTTTGATGTGCTAGAAGTGATTAATCTTGTTGCTTATAGCTTGCTCTACTGCTTGCTCTTGCCTAAATCCATAATTTTTTTCATGTTACTTAAGCCATATCATCCCGATGCTTCACATTATATATACTTGATTGGCATGCTTTATAGGTTCAGGATCCAGGAGTGGTTCTGGTGAAGCCCACTCGAATTTTGGAGAGACGCAATGTTAAGTTGCATAATAGGGATATTGTGTAGTATAAAGTCCAGTGGGACCAATATTCTATAGATAGTCCCACCTGGGAGGATGCGGATGAGATAGATAGATCCTTTCCTCATTTGAGAATTTAGCAGAGACTCTTTTATTTTGCTTAATATGATACTTTATTGATACATTGATAATAATAATGAGAAACATTATTATTTCAGTATTTGTGTAATAAGCCATTGAGATGATGTCTCTTCTAGTGGGGAAGGATGTCACGTCTCAAACTCTCTGAACTCATTTATATTTTGAACTATTGGATTTTTTAATGTGATTATGTAGGTAAATTGTTTGTGAGTAAAAAAGTGAAATGTTATCATTTTTATAAGGCAAATAGGAAGTTGTTAAATTATGGATTAAAATGTTTATATGTTGCTTCGACTATGGTTTAATTGACTAACCTATTAATTGGGACTTGAGTGCGACTGAGTACAGGGATGTGTCAAAGGCAAGGGCATGGTTAAGGTATAGGTGTTCTAGCCGCCTGACAAGAACTGGCTTGAAGGAACTTTGATGCACGTACACACATTCACTTAGTTCATACTACATCTTGCATTCTTGATTTGGTTTGATGTGTCACATCTCGTTTCAGTGGCATAATCTTATCTGAGCTTTTAATGTGAAATGGTTGCGTGATTGATGAAAAATGATTAAATAGTCATGAGATTGCATTTATTTCAAAATGTTTCTTTCAAAATCTTGAGAACGTTATGTTTTCTTTTGACGTATGATTTATAATTAAATGATTTCATTTTAATAGATTTATATTAATATTTAAAGTGTGGTCTTTATATATAATGTGATTAATCAATATTACACATATATATTTATTTATTAATAGATGTTCTACACTTATATATGCAAAGATGTTTTTTGGATAAACTCAAAAAGATAAGGTTGAGGAGTTTTACAGCAAAAAAACAAAGGCTCTACACATACAAAAATCCAAAAAGAAGAAAATAATATAACAATCTAAAAATAAAAGAAAAGAAATTTCATTAAGAAGGGAGGGCATGGACTTGAGGAAACAGAACAAAAAGACATGAAGAGCGGAAGGAAAGAGAATTGGAAGAATAGTGAATGGGCATCAAAAGAGGAAATCTTTAGTAGCGACAGTAAAAAGACAAACATTCATCTACAAGGAGAGGAATTGAGTATTTTTCTCTTGGAATTTTCAATGATGTTGTAAGTTTTATGATCTAATTGCTTGTCAAATTTTTATAGCTTTAGTGATAGTTTTTAAGACTCCATGAATAGCCACCAGTTTTTCATTTATGTTTGAATCCTTATGTTTCTGTCTTTTCAAACAATCTTGCTAATTCTAATGGCCTTATTAATTAATCTCTAAGACCATACCCAATGAATCATCCAGTTTTTAATCTCCATACAACCCTTAAATTATTTCATCACCCTCATGTGGAATCCATTTGGTCTTATATAGACATCATTCAACCTTTATAGTAGATTCATCCTTTCAATGGCCTCATGTTGTGCTAGTTGTTAGCATAATTTCTATCTACGTTATCTAATATGAATCGACCTGATCTTCTTATTTGTTGCGACATGTCAATGACCCATCCTAAGTGTTAAAGCGCCTCTCTTAAATTTCACAGTCTCTTTATTTCATTCCATCACACTCTATAGGCATCGGCCTTTTGAATGTATCAACCACCTTAATAAAAACTAAATTGGCCTCCTTTGAAATAGACTCGGTCTTCTTTGAAATGAAATTGGATTCTACTCATAGGTATCAACCTTTTACTTAACTCCTTTCAGTGACCTTTTGTGACTTATTTTTGCATTGAAATCTATAGCTTCGATTATTATTTCTATCTATGTTATCTCATATGAATCGACCTAATCTTCTTATTTGTTGCGGCCTGTCAATGACCCATCCTGAGTATTAAAGTGGCTCTCTTAAATTTCACAGGCTCTTTATTTCATTCCATCACACTCTATAGGCATCGACCTTTTGAATGTATCAACCACCTTAATAAAAACTAAATCTACCTCCTTTGAAATAGACTCGGTCTTCTTTGAAATGAAATCGGATTCTACTTGTAGGGATCAACCTTTTGCTTAACTCCTTTCAACAATCTTTTGTGACTTATTTTTTCGTTGAAATCTATAGCTTCAACCTTCATACATCTGAGCGGTCTCTTCAAACCAAATTGGCCCTTCCATCAATCTTCTTGACTTTAATGGCTTAAGCTATTCGTGAGCGACTTCTATTGATCAATTTTTCTTCTTATGACAAACCCAACCTGTTATGTTTCTTTTCTTATATATGATTGAATCAACATATTTTCTCTTATGGATTGGCCACCATATAGTTCACTGCCCTTCGTCTATCTTGGCCTAATTATTATACCAATCCATCTCTTTACATCATTGTTGACTTTTATTTTTCTGTATCATTTTCTATAAAACTTTTGCCAACGGCCTGGCTAACTTTTCTTTGGGTTTGACCTATTCCTTAGCTATATTCAGTAGCTTTTCTATGTCTTTTAATCACCCTTTAAGAAGATAGTTTCAAACTAGTTCTTGTCTTTGCGTCGACCTTCTTGTGTTTACTGTTGGTATGTTACGACCTTTCTGCAAGGAAATTGGCCTTTTTCTTATGTTTTTAAACAATCTTCTAGAACTAACCGATCCTTAAACCTTGGAATTGGCCTCTATTCATATGTATTGGATTTTATTAATTTATTGCCAGCATGTTTATTTCAGCCTTACATCATTGTTATCGTTCTTTTAAACACGTTTTCTTTTACCTGTATCTTGTCTAACAACCTTTCTCTTTATGACCATCAACTATGTTTTAGAGGATAGAAATGATATATGAATTAGTATAATTAAGATAACAATAGTTATATTCAATGTTTTTCAAGTGATATATAGAAATAAGTAGTGCAATACAGAACATTTATAACTCATTTACTAGTTGTGCTATTAGCATGAGCTTTAATTGATTGGAATGCAAGAGATTGTCTTACAAAGAAATAGTTATGTTAATATTCATATGTATACGTTATGTACTTATTTTTAATTATTATCCATTGATCTCTTCATTAGTTGAATGGGAATAAAGGAACTTTTATCAGAAATGGTCGTTAGATATATGTATATATCTCCAATCTTAGTGTTTCTTTCATAAATGAAACTAGTTATGATCTTAGTCAAATGCATGTGCTATTATGTTTGTTTTCACAATGGAAGTAGTTTAGTTTTGCCTTGTGGAATTTGAGCTTACCTTCTGGGATAGGATGCGAAATGTGGGCTAATAGAGAAGGTGATCTTCTTTTTCGAGACCTACCAATTATGTTTTTATGCTTTGGCCAAAGCTATGTGTGTACCAGTGAAATAGATGGAATTTTATGACTAGTGATTTACATGTTTCTCTGCCACATCTTGTTTGCAAGATTATGGTTATTCTAGTTAGAATGCATATAGGCATCAGGCATGCATTGAGTGTTCCCTCTTGTAATTGTTCTAGGTTGCTAGGCGTTTCATGCAGGGTTAGGTATTCTTCGAGATAGGAAGAATTCTGGGGAAGTGTAATGCTTCATGGTTGGGTGGCAAAAGCACCTTATGTTAGCTGTTGTTGCACCAAAAGATCAACCTATTAATGCCTGATACAACCACTTGACTTAACAAGCATGGGAGGTGGTTAAGCCCTTGTCACAAACCACCACAACGTAGCACTGAACAAGGAGACCAAGGGTCACACCTTGCAACAATCCCCCCAGCGCAAGTGCAGGGTTTGAACCCGTGACCTCAGCTCTGATACCAATTGTTAGCTGCCTTGCACCAAAAGATCGACCTATTAATGCCCGATACAACCACTTGACTTACCAAGCATGGGAGGTGGCTAAGCCCTTGTCACAAACCACCGCAGCATAGCACTGAACAAGGAGACCAAGGGTTACACCTTGCAACACCTTAACCATTTTCTTGTCTTTTGGCTTGCAAAAGACTAATTGGTTAATGGTGGTCGAAGATGGATATTTGTATCATTGATCATAACTGTATAATTTTGACATTTGTATTATATCATTGTATTGAGATGACTCTATGGCATAATTTCCAGAGATGTAACTTTGTTTATTCTTTTGTTGTTCCATCTCCTAGTTATGGCATGTGGATTTGAAAGACATATTGTAACATTATTGATTATTATTAGAAAGCTTTATCTTTCCTTTAAAATTTTAGGTGAATGAGTTTCTTTTACTTCCGTAATTTTAGCATGCGGAATGCATACTTTACACAGATACCACAGACCAAACTCCAATGTTCCCTTCAACTATTTGAGTATCTGTTTTATTGCTTGAACATGTGTTTCCTTTGGTGCAACTTGAAACCTTGCCACCATTCCAACTGCTTGCATAATACCCGACCTTAAAGATGCCAAGTATAATAGACTTCCAATCATTGATCTATAAAGTGTTTGGTTTGCTTCAGGTGACTCATCATCTTTACTCAACTTACATCCTATTATCATGGGGGTGCTTATAGGATTACAATCTTCCATTCATAACTTTTTCAACATCTCCTTTACATACTTGGTTTGTGAAATAAAAATTCCCTTCTCTGATTGTGATATTTACAAACCAAGAAAGAAGGATAGTTCTCCAAGCATGGACATCTCAAATTCCTTCTATATCTCCATAGCAAATCCCTGGCACATTTTATCATTACTTCTTCCAAAAATGATATCATCCACATAGACCACTACTATCAACTGATCATCACATACGGTCTTGATGTACAAATTACTATCTGTGACTCCCTTCTTAAACCCTTGTTGTTGAAGATATTTATCAAGCCTTGCATACCATGCTCTGGGGGCTTGTTTCAACCCATAAAGTGTCTTCTTCAACCTGCATACATAGTCCTTATTCTCTGATAGTAGAAACCCTTCTGGTTGTTCAATGTAAACTTCTTCTTCTAAATCTCCAAATTCAAAAAGGTAGACTTAACATCAATTTGATATACTTTGAAGTACTTAAAGCTAGCATAAAACAAGAAAATTCTTATGGATTCCATCCTAGCAACTAGAGAAAAAGTGTCTTCAAAATCAACTCCTTCTACTTGTGCATACCCTTTACGTACCAATCTTGCCTTGTTTCTCACAACTTGACCATCTTCGTTCAACTTATTTCTGAACACCCATTTAGTGCCAATCACATTTTTATCCTTGGGTCTTGGAACTAGTTCCTAGTATCATTCTTCTTAATCTCATTCAACTCTTCATCCATAGCTTCTATCTAACTCTTATCTTCACTTGCTTCTTTGAAGTTTTTAGGTTCAATCCTAGATAGTAAAGTAATATTTCTATATTCCTGAACACTTACCATTCTTCTTTTTGTTCTAACCCTATAATATCCTATTATCAAATCTTCTGGGTGGTTCCTCTAAACAAATTAGATGATGTCTTTGTTGGTGCCTTGGTGTTCCTTTGCTCAACTATTTCATCTTCACTCTCATATACTTCTTCCTTGTATCTTTCTTCATTAGGATAGCTATCTTCTTGTGGTTCATCTTGATAGTTTTTCTCCTCATTTATCTTCACATTTGTGCTTTCAACCATTTTACACAATCTCTTATTGAAGCATCTATAGGCCTTACTCCTTGAAGAGTAGCCCAAAAGTATTCCTTCATATGCTCTTGCATCGAACTTCCCCAAATCTTCATCTCTTCTAATATAACAAGGACTTCCAAACACTTTGAAGTATTTCATGGATGTAGGCCTTCCCTTCCATAACTCATATGGTGTTTTTTTTCATGATTTGCTCTGATTTGGCCTTGGTTAAGGATATAAACTTCTGTGTGCATCGCATCTCTTCAAAACATGTCAAGAAATTTGGATTCATTTAGCATGCATCTAGCCATCCCTTGAATCGTTGTATTCTTTCTTTCCACTACTCCATTTTGTTGTGGAGTTCTTTTTACTGAATATTGTCTCTGTATCCCATGTTTTTCACAAAAGTCTTCAAATTAATTTGAAGTGAATTCACCTCCTCTATCTGATCTATGACATTTAATCCTCATGCCTATCGCATTCTCCACTAAGGCTTTGAATTCCTTAAATCTATCCAATGCTTCATATTTGTCCTTTAAAAATGCAATCCATGTCATCCTAGATGTTGGGTTGAAATATTAACTTCCTTTATAATGTTTTTCTAAGTTTTTAAGACCTTTTCACATGATCTTTCAAGAACCTTACAGACATTACCTTTATTATATGTTGTTTCACCTATACTTCTTAGAGACTTTAAACCTATGCTGATAAATGGAATATGGTGGTTATATTATCAAGTGGATGATTTAAATTATTGATATGCATGTAACATAGATAGGATTTCATAAGTTTAATATGAAAGGTTATTTTGTGTATATATGTTGGACAATTAACCTTGTGCAGCAAAGACATAGCATCTAAGGAGTAATTGCAACAGAGTGCAAAACAGGGGAATTAATTAAAGTGCAGTGTAAGTGCCAGAAGTGAAGATCGATGGAGATGAACGTGGTCATCATAGAATAATAAATGCAAGAGAAGAAGAAGACTTGTTCTAGAAGTCTAACCGCAACTTATGTGTTTTCATTCATGAGCCATTGTGTGGGATTTCTGTTTGAATAGGACTTTGCTTCCTTTGTTCTAGATAATTAATAAGTTGATCTCAAAACTATATCCTGATATCCAGGGATGAATTGATGATCATAGTTAGTTGGAAGATCGCATACAACTCTCCCACTTTTGTATAAGTTAGGGGATGAGTTCCTTGATTAGTTAGTTGTTATTTTACTTTCTATCTATCTAGCTGTTACTCTGTTTTTACAGTTATCAGTTATTCCAGACATGTTTTGATTTTGAATAAAATCTGAAGAAGATTCTATCTTTGATATGAATTAAATTCAATTGCGTGTCATGGAAAATGTGTGAAGATTTGAAGTAGATTTAGTTTCCAGAAGAAGTGATATAGTTCTCTGAGCTGGTCACTCAAGGTACTAACTCTAACTTCAGACATTCACTTATTTATTCATGCATTTCTAGTTAAATTGTTTCATGTTGTCTTATACGTTGCATTGTGAAATAAGTAAGAAATTGTGATTGCTATTTTTGATAGTTGTGATTCATGAATAGAATACATAATTGAAGTCCTCCAGAGGTTAGTTTCAATTATTTTATCGTTCTATGTATTTCAAGTTAATTCTGTAATTCAATGTTGAATATAGCTATCTTCTGCTTATGCTGAGGGTACCTATAGCAACTAGGTTTTTAACTATTTTTGTTGTTCTTTCATTTCTATGAACTTTAGTCAATTAAGTTGATTAGAATAAGTCTGTATGAGTTAGTTTAGGATAGAAATGAGTCTTGAAGGCATATATAGTTTGATCATCATCATAAGCTTATGCTACTTGGTTGATAATTCAATGTAGGGATGCAATGATAGAGTGGACTCTTTAGTTAGGTTTAACCCTGAATTTTGTTTAAGTCTACAACGCATTAGTTTTCCTCTACATTTTTGGCATCGTTGCCAGGGATGGTGCTATCTTCATAGTCTCATTAGTTTTATATGCTTTCATAGTTAAATCTTGGTTTCAGCATTAGATTTAATAAATTCATTTTTCAAGAAACACCAAGCATTCTACTAACACTGTGTAGGACCACTGAAACATAAAGCTCAAATTACTGTATGCGGAGGTAGAGAGATAACCAAGGTAGATTCCTCCCTTCAACTTCTCTGAATAATGAGGGCATAACTGATTTTATCAACTACACAGTAGGAAGTGCTGAAGGAGAGTTTCCTTTTACATCTTCATCAATACCCCCTACATCTTCATCAGCTTCCTCTACTGCCACAGAAGGGACTTTTAGAACCATGGGAGATGCTGTAGTAGATGATCCTCTAGGAAAAGAGACATTTGAATTCCCTATCCCAGACCAAGCACAGGCTGCTACTCTGAAAAATATACCACCCTCTGCATTGCCTGTTTTCTATGGCTTGGTGACCGAAGATCCTAACACTTTCCTGTTCGAGTTTGATGTCTTGTGTAGGATTTATGACTACACTACTGATCCTTACAGACTCAAGTTGTTCCTTGCCACAATAAAGATGTTGCTTTAAGGTGGTTTATGGGGTTGGGGAAAGATGTCATTCTAGACTGGGATACCATGAAGACAAATTTCTTGGCAAAATATAAAGACTACTGCAGAGGACATGATAGGAGAAGAGATGTCATTTTTAGGATGTCACAGAAAGAGGATGAACCACTAGAAGACTATGTGGAAATATTCCAGTTTGCCTTGAAGAAAAATCCTCAGAATAGATTGTCTGAAGAATCACTGAAGCTATTCTTTTTGAGAGGAGTTAATGATGACTGTATGGATGTCCTCAATCTCATTGGAATAGGGGATATATCTCAACTCCCCTTTGAAGATATCTGTATAGCCTGAAGAAATTATTCTAGAACATTTTCTAGAAAACCAAGGGGAGAAAGAGCAGCCATCACAGACAAGGCAACTAATGGAGTTTCAAGAGTGGAGATTAGTAACTTGTTGAACAACATGAAGGAGGGCATTATTAGCAATATGGATACACAACTGGACACTCTCCATATCAAGAAGAAATAAGAAGAGGCAGATGTAATGCTTACTGAGTACTGCCCCAGCTGTAGACAAAGGAAGGCCAACTATAAATGCAAAAGGGTGGCCAGCATCCAGCAATAAAATATTGAGAGGCTAGAATTGCAACCATTTGAAGGAGAAGATGGGCAACTATTTTTTATAGCTCAGAGGAGACCTTGGTAGCAAAGGCAAGGTATGTCCTCTGATCCACTTAGTTTAAATTCTCCCTTTCCTGCTGCAAATCAGAAATTATCTGCTTGGAATGCTCAACAATGGCCTGGTAACCCAAATACATGGCAAAACCCCCAATGGCCTACTCCACAAGTTGGTTGGAACCAACAACAACCTTACTCATGGCCGCAACAAAATTTCCAAGGTCCCAACTATAACCATCAGTGGCCTCCTCAGCAGCAACAATGGCAACCTCAGTGGAACAAGGGCCACCAATGGCAACAAAATGCACAATTTCAGCAACCTATGATTCCATCTCAGCCACATCAGCCAGCCATAATGCCACCACCTCAAAATCCACCTCCTAGACCTACCCAAATCCCTGCCCAACCTGCACCTAACCCTAACAACAAGCCTGTCCAACAGGCTTATACTAACGAGGTAATGCAATATCCCACCTATGGGGTGGAGGTGAGTAATGTTCATCTTAGATCATGGAAGCAACTTGCAGGGTCTTCATCTCCCCAAATTACAGAGCTTGAAGATGAAGAACCCACTAAAGAAGCCTCAGATAAGCCATCCTTGGATCCTGAATCAACCCAAGATGCCCAAACTACCTTACAATAGAAGTCTCCTCCTTTCCCTAAGCACTTGGCCATGCAAAAGGAAACAACCCAAACTGATACTGTCCTTCTCAACCAGCTAAAATATATAAGCATCACTATTCCCTTAATCTAAGCCATCAAGGATATTCCTATCTATACCAAAACTATTAGGGATCTTTGCATAAAGAAGCCAGGAAGGAAGAAAATAGACTCTCAGACAGTGCATGTTTTAGGTAATCTTGCTGACATCATGTTGGGTAATATAACTATTCCTAAATACACAGATCCAGGTAGCCCAATGGTGGATGTAAAGATCAATGGGACTCTAATTAATAATACTTTGATAGATCTAGGAGTTACAATTAATGTCATGACCAAGGAAACAATGCAAACACTCCAATTGAACAACCTTAGGCCTACTCAGATAGTCTTGCAATTAGTTGATAGGTCTACAATCAAACCTAAAGGAGTCATAGAAAATTTGGTCATTGCATTCAATTCTTGGGAATATCCTACTGATTTCATAGTTTTGCAGCCTAAGGTTAATCTTTCTGGATATCCTCTTATACTAGGTAGACTGTGGCTTGCCACTGCTGATGCATTTATAGTTTGCAGGTCTAGCAACATGATCATATCTAATGGGGCAGTGACCAAGAAATTAGTTTTATATTCACCGACCCAGCCATACCATGAGCTTGAGCAGACCATTTAGCTTAGCCTGGAGGATGAGGACACCTATTCCCTACAAACCTTGATGACTATAGAATGCAACCCCTTATTGAATATCCTAGATGAAGATGAATTAATTTCTCATGTTATACAAAACAATTATGGGAGACACCCACATCAATAAGACTACCTATCTTGCTTACAAGACCCTTTGAGCAGCATAATACCTAGCAGTTCATCAGAAGAAGTCTCCCAAATCTTCCATGCATTATTACCTTAGCAATCCTTACCTGTATTACCCAGCCTTGATTTGTCTTCCATTCAAAAACTATCCAAATAGGTAGAATTCAAGCCAGGTAAGTTGTTGAACATTAACTAATGAACAACAACAATCCTTGCATGAAATATTACATACACACTCAGCAGCATTTGCTTGGGATTACAATGATATGAAAGGCATTGATCCTGCCTTGTGCATGCACAAGATATACATAGATGATGGATATAGACCAATTAGGCAACAACAGAGGCGCATGAATCTAGCCCTCAGAGAAATTGTTAAAGCTGAGCTTCAGGAGCTTTTGGACGTAGGCTTTATATACCCCATTTCAGACAGTGAATGGGTTTCACCATTGGTTATAGTCCCCAAGAAAGGTGGAAAATGGAGGGTCTGTGTTGATTACAGAGAATTGAATACTGCTACCAGGAAAGATCACTTTCCATTGCCTTTTATTGACCAAGTTCTTAACTCTTTAGTAGGCAAGAAATATTTTTCCTTTCTTGATGGTTTAAGTGGTTATAACTAGATTAAGATTGCTCCACAGGATCATGATAAGATAACATTTACTTTCCCTTGGGGGACATATTAATACTCTGTCTTACCCTTTGGTTTGTGCAACGCTTCAGCTACATTTCAAAGAGGAGTCCTTAGTATTTTCTCTGATTTTGCACATGACAGTATGAAGATTTATATGGATGACTTCACCACATATGGTGACACATGATGAAGCATTACACAACTTGGAGAAGGTATTGAAGAGATGTATAGAGCACAACCTCTCTTTGAGTAATGAAAAGTGTTTTTTGATGATGACACAGGGAATAGTCTTGGGACATTTCATCTCAAGTGCAGGCATCCAAGTTGACCCAAAGAAGATTGAGATCATATCTACCCTGCCTATTCCACAAAAACAGAAGGATGTAAGGAGCTTCCTAGGCCATGCAGGATATTACAGGAGGTTCATTCAGGATTTTACCAAGATTGTTGCCCTTCTGTTTACGCTACTGACCAAGAACAGTGAATTTGAATGGACATCAGATTATCAGATCTCTTTTGAAAAGCTAAAAACATCCTTGACACAAGCCCTTGTGCTTAGAGGTCCGAATTGGTTACTACCTTTTCACATCCATACAAATGCATATAATTTTGCCATTGGAGTAGTTCTGGGTCAACAAGAAGGAAACAAGGAGTATTCCATATACTATGTAAGTAAGAATCTGTAAGGAGCTAAGTTAAACTACACTGTTATAACTATACCTAGAATTTATGCATTTATAGGTTGCAGTTTTTTATGCAATTAATAAATTCAAGCACTACATAACTGGTTATAAGGTTTTCATCCATACAGATCATACAATCATCAGATATTTGATGAATAAACCCATAGTGGGTGGCAGACTTGTAAGGTGGTTATTGTTGTTGCAAGAGTTTGATATTACAATTGTTGACAAACCAGGCAATGCCAATGTTGTTGCTGATTTTCTATCTAGACTACCTACATAGTCTTCAGATGGCGTGGTTGATGATTCTTTTCCTAACGAGCATCTATTTGCTCTCACTATACACACTCCATGGTATGCAGATATAGCCAATTATTTGGTTGTAGGGAAGATTCTAGGATACTTCTCTCCAAGGGAGAAGAGGCAGCTTGTTCATAAATGTTTCTCTTACTCTTGGATTTATGGATTTCTATTTTACACTGGGCCAGACAATATTATGTGAAGATGTATTAGGGAGGATGAAGTATTTGATATAATGAAGGCTTGTCATGATGAGCCTCATGGGGGACATTTTGTAGCTAAGAGGACAACCTTTAAGATACTAACAACAGGATATCACTAGCCAACACTTCATAAAGATGCTGTCAAGTACACTAGGAGCTGTGATAGATGCCAGAGAATGGGGAGGCCTACTAGAAGTGATGAGATGCCTTTGCAACCACAAATCTCATTGGCTCCTTTTGACAAGTGGGGTTTGGATTTTGTGGGTCCTATATCTCCTACATCAAACAACAAAGAATATATCCTAGTATGTACTGATTACTTGAAAAAATGGGTTGAGGTTAAGGCATTACAGTTTGCATGAGATGGAAATGTGGCAAAATTCTTGTATGAAGACATCTTCACTAGGTATGAAGTGCTAAGAGAAATAGTAATGGACCAAGGACCACAATTTACATCTGATTTAATAACCAAATTGGTTGCAGAATATCAGATCAGGCATAAGAAATCCACTCCATACCATCCTTAGGCTAATGATCAGGTGAAAGTCACTAATAGAGAAATTGAGAACATCCTGACAAAGACAGTGCAACTTCACAAAAGAGATTGGATTTTTAGGCTCCCTAAAGTTGTTTGGGCATACAGAACAACATGGAAGACAACTACAGGGTTTACACCTTATGAGTTAGTCTATGGAAAAACAACAGTCCTGCCTATTGAATTTGGACACAAAACCCTGAGGACAACAGTGGACCTAGGAATGGATTTGACCACAACACAACAATAAAGGCTACAACATTTGAATGCTTTGGATGAAATCTAATTGGAGGCTATTCATCACATTGAGGTCATATAGAAACAAAGAGCAAAATGGCATGACAAGTACATCAAGACAAAGGAATTCACTGCAGGTGATTGGGCACTCCTTTATGATTCAAGGTATAAGGACTTCAAGGGCAAGCTTCAGTCCCATTGGTTAGGCCCATATGAGATCTAGAAAGTCTTTCTTAATGGTGCAATTCAATTGCAGACTATTGATGAAGTTCAGTTTTCACTACTAGTAAATAGGCACGGGCTAAAATTGTATAAAAAGCCATTTCAAAAAGATGACTTTGTTGTTTCTTTAGCTACTCGGTATGATCCTCCTAATACTCCTGATGATGATGCTGTGACACTAGATGATACACCTTCAGATACTAATCCACCAACACTGTCTAGTGATGTGGAGGTTGAGTTGCAATACTCAACCCCTGTTGCTGAAACATAATTTTCTTTATTTTAAAAATCACATGCACACACAACACAATTTCCATGGTTACAACAAGTTATTTCCACTGGGACCTATTTTTCACTCATTCAGTTGGGACCTGACTCAGTTGGGACCTGATATATTATGTTTACACTTAGACAGTCAGGACCTATGCTAGAGGCACCCGTAGCAACATCTGTATGCCACTCTCTTCTATCACTTGGTCAACAATACCTTTATGATTCAAGGTTTAAGGACTTCAAGGGCAAGCTTCAGTCCTGTTGGTTAGGCCCATATGAGATCTAGCAAGTCTTTTCTAATGGTGCAGTTCAATTGCAGACTATTGATGAAGTTCAGTTTTCACTACTGGTAAATGGGCACGAGCTAAAATTGTATAAAAAGCCACTTCAGAAAGATGACTTTCTTGTTTCTTTAGCTGTTCAGTATGATCCTCCTGATACTCCTGATGATAATGCTGTGACACTAGATGATACACCTTCAGATACTGATCCACCAACACTGTCTAGTGATGTGGAGGTTGAGTTGAAATACTCAATCCCTGTTGCTGAAACATAATTTTCTTTGTTTTAAAAATCACATGCACACACAACACAATTTCCATGGTTACAAGTTATTTCCACCGGGACCTATTTTTCACTCATTCAATTGGGACCTGACTCAGCTAGGACCTAATATATTGTGTTTACACTTAGACAGTCAGGACCTGTGCTAGAGGCACCCGTAGCAACATCTGTATGCCACTCTCTTCCATCACTTGGTGAACAATACCTAAATTTTCCCGCCCATTCCACATGCTCGTATCACTTTTCAACTGCGTTATTCTATTGCTCCATGTATCAATTCACATATATGAGTTGGTACTTTTCTCCATCACATTATATCTCTGCAGTCGTACCCGCCACCTTCTATCACATTATATCTCGTTCACCGCATGCATACCATCTCAAATCATCTGAGTTGTTCACAACTTCCAAGGTATGTTAATTATTCATTTCCACTTCATATGTACATTCAATAACTTTCAATTATTACAACTCGATTTCTTTTTATATTCATGCTTAGTCATAGTTTATTTCATGCATGCGATGAATATTACCACCATTTATTTTAATCACTACTCCTCGTTCCGTAATACCTGCCACATGAAGTGCGGTCACTTCACCATTAAGTTGGGGGGAGGGTTTATTTTTTATTTTTGCCATTTGAATATCATTTGCCTTTGAAAACCTTGCCTTTCAAGAAAACCAGACAAATATTCTGCATCATGAACTTACCTTATTTTGCCAATGAGTGAATTAGTACCCTAAGGAAGTTATAGTGAAAAGGAAAGAAGAGGTAGATTGTAAGATTGGTTCTTTTGGGGTGGCAAGCTGAAACAACAGGAATTGAGCAACAGAAATTGGCATTGTGCAAAAAATTGACACTGTAGAGTTTGTAATTCACAGCAGTAATGGGAGGGGACCTAATCAGAAGAGAACCTTCGACACATAGGGAAATAGTGGAGGATGTGATGGTTCTCCTATTCTTTATGGGAATAGGTTGGTTAGATTACTTCCTAAAATTGGCAGAGTATGATGATGATATGGTGAAAGAATTTGTATTTACTTTACAGTATGATGAAGCAATGGTGAAGGGGTTGACTATAGATTCTTCCAAGTTAGCTATTGCTCAGGTCACAGGGTTTCCACAAATAGGGTTTGAGTACCCAACTAGAGGTGATGCAGCCGCAGCTAGGGAGGAGTTCTGTGAAAGAGGTGAGCACCTGGATTCTACCACACAAGGTACCAAATGACTATCTCTTCCCTTCTTTAGAGGGAAATGTGCCTTTTATATTATAAAGTACATTACCTGTGATGGTAGATACAATATGTTATATACTGCACATCTTAAATTGCTCAACCATTTACGACATGAAAAACTTGTCGATGTTCCAAATTATCTGTATAGTATGTTGAAAAGGATGTCTTCAGAATATTAGAGACAATAGGCAGACATGACTCTTTCCCACCATTGTTTAATAGCCCTGCTAATAAAGATGAGTTTAAGGATTCAGTACCCATAGATTGGGTGGGAAGTTTTTAAACAATGTGTAGACATTTCAACACTTTTAGAGGCACCAGAACTAGAAGATGAGAATCCATACGAGCCTAAGCCTCCTTTTGAAACTGAGCAGGAAGAGCCACAACATGAGAACCCTCCAGAGTTTAGCTTTGTATCAGCTGAAGAACCCTCAACATCCATCGCTAAAACTAAAAGAACCACTCCTTCAACATCTGGTAATGAAAAGAAGAGTAGGAAGGGAGTGAGCAAATGCAAGAGTGCAACAAAAGAAGGAAAAATAGGGGAAAAGAGGAAGAAGGGGGATAATAAGAGGACGAAAAAGGCAGATAAGAAGGAGACAGTCATTCCTAGACACTCAGGTAGGTTAAGGAGGCAAGGTGCCAAAGAAAAAGTTGTTGAGAAATAGAGAGGAGAGGAGAAAAATATAGTCTAGCAGGACAATGATCCAACTCCTCTGAATCTAGATTCAGATAGAGGAGAAAACCCTCTTGAGGATGTCTCTGCAGATGCCTGTGAAAATGTTGATATGCCTGCAAGGAAAAGAAAGTATATTTCTTCTTCTGATTCTAAGTTAGAAGATTTGTTTACTGCAAGAAAGATGGGTAAACCTGTGCCTGATGATTCTGCTAAAGAAGTTTTTGATGTTCCTAGAGAAGGAAATGATGAAAATGTTGAAAAAGAAAAGGAATTATTAGAGGACAGAGATATTAGGAAGGAACTTCAAGAAGCCTTGGATAGAATAAGACAACTAGAGGAACAGGTAAGGGGGTATGAAGAAAAAGATAAAGAGAAAGAGAAAAGGATTCAAGAGTTGGAGGAGAAGATCCAGACTTATGACCATGGTTCTAACTTAGACTTGTTGGCACAATTGGCTGAAAATAAAACAAAAATTGAGGAAGAAGTACTTACTTTTCAACCTCCTGTGACAAAGACCCTAGAGTACCATACTACCTTGTCTCTGGGTTTTGAACTAATGAAATCGATTGATAAGACTAAGCAAGAAAAAGAGAATTGAGAAAAGAGAAACATAGTCTAAATGCATCAGTTGCAGAAAAGGATTTGATAATCAAAAGGTTGGAGGATCGTCTGGCAGAGGTTATTGATAGAGCCAAGCAAATCATTGGATGCAGACCTCCACCAAGGGTTTATGCATTGTTTCTAAAAGAGAAATTCCTTAGTTTTCATTTTAATAGATTTATCAATAATCAACCTAAATTGCATTCAAGGCACATTTTTTGCAAATATTTCAAAGAGGTCAGTCTAGAAGAACAGGACCAGTTGTGTGAATACTATCTGCATAATTACCTGATGGATGAGGACACATAATGGAACTCCTGCATCTATGTTGGAGACCTACAGATCAGAGCACTAATGTCATACTTTAAAAATGAACAACTTAGGGGAGAACTAATGGAACAGTATGAGGAATAGGAAAAGAAGGAGCTACTACCAATCAGGAAAGAAGCCTTAGAACCTAAAGTGATCATGACCCAATGGCTAACATTACTTTCTCATAAAGGTCCAGGTAAGGTGATCATGGATTTAAGACTCAAGGATCATAGAAGGATACATAGATTAGTAGTGTCCATCATTTAGAATTGTCAAAGGTATGTGCAAAACATGTGGGATAGCCTAACTCCAGAATTGCAAAAGAAGGAACCCAACTCTTTCCACAACTTCATGAATATGTTTGAGAGGTTACATAGGTACATCTAGATCTCAGAGAAAAAGGGAGCAGCATGGTTGCCTCTTACTTATCATCCTCCTATTCTTCTCTGCCCAGTGCCACACTGGACAAGAGGGAGAGGTGATAAGTGTAGGCGTGCTGAGCTAAATAGGATGGAGAGACTTGCATGTTACAATGGATTTTATCTCAAACAAGGAGGAGTCAAATAAAACATGGACCTTAGAAAAATCACTTTGCATTATAACCTTCTGCCCTAGATGTTAGTTCCTTGGTTTTGCTCAGGGACCAGCAAAAGTTTAAGTTGGGGGGAAATGTTGGGTTGAAATATTGACTTCCTTTTATAATATTTTATATGTTTTTAAGACCTTTTCACATGATCTTGCAAGAACCTTATAGACATTACCTTTATTATATGTTGTTTCACATATACTTCTCAGAGGCTTTAAACCTATGCTGATAAATGGAATATGGTGGTTATATTATCAAGTGGATGATTTAAATTATTGATATGCATGTAATATAGATAAGATTTCATAAGTTTAATACCAAAGGTTATTTTGTGTATATATGTTGGATAATTAACCTTGTGCAGCAAAGACATAGCATCCAAGAAGGAGTAATTGCAGCAGAGTGCAAAATAGGGGAATTAATTAAAGTGCAGTCCAAGTGCTAGAAGTAAAGATCGATGGAGATGAACATGGTCATTATGGAATAATAAATGCAAGAGAAGAAGAAGACTTGTCCTAGAAGTCTAACCGCAGCTTATGTGTTTTCATTCATGAGCCATTATGCGGGATTTCTGTTTGAATAGGACTCTGCTTCCTTTGTTATAGATAATTAATAAGTTGATCTCAAAACTATATCCTGATATCTAGGGATGAATTGATGATCACAGTTAGTTGGACAATCACATACAACTTTCCCACTTTTGTACAAGTTAGGGGATGAGTTCGTTGATTAGTTAGTTGTTATTTTACTTTCTATCTATATAGTTGTTACTCTATTTTTATAGTTATCAGTTATTCCAGACATGTTTTGATTTTGAATAAAATCTAAAGAAGATTCTGTCTTTGATATGAATTGAATTCAACTACGTGTCATGGGAAATGTGTGAAGATTTGAAGTAGATTTAGTTTCCAGAAGAAGTGAGATAGTTCCCTGAGATGGCCACTCAAGGTACTAACTCTCACTTCATACATTCACTTATTTATTCATGCAGTTCTAGTTAAAATGTTTCATGTTATCTTATACATTGCATTGTGAAATAAGTAAGAAATCGTGATTGCTATTTCTGATAGTTGTGATTCATGAATAGAATACATAATTGAAGTCCTCCGGAGGTTAGTTTCAATTCTTTTATCATTCTGTGTGTTTCAAGTTAATTCTGTAATTCTCTGTTGAATATTGCTATCTTCAGCTTATGCTGAGGGTACTTGTAGCAACTAGGTTTTTAACTATTTTTGTTGTTCTTTCATTTATGTGAACTTCAGTCAATTAAGTTGATTAGAATAAGTCTGTATGAGTTAGTTTAGGATAGAAATGAGTCTTGAAGGCATATATAGTGCGAGCATCATCATAAGCTTATGCTCCTTGGTCGATAATTCAATGTAGGAATGCAACGATAGAGTGGACTATTCAGTTAGGGTTAACCCTGGATTTTGTTTAAGTCTACAACGCATTAGTTTTCCTCTACACTAGAAAAATCATCAATTACAATAACATGCACCAAGTGCAAACCTCTTGTCCTAGTGGGTCCACAAAAGTCTGTGTGAATGAGTTCTATTAGCTATGATGCAAAGTACTCTTTTGATTTAAAACTCACTCTACTTTTCTTACCCAACCGACATTGCTTGCAAGTGATATTTGTTTGTTTTGATATCATAGGCATATCTCTTACTGCTTCCCTTTGACTAATTTTGACAAGATTGTTAAAATTTAGATGCCCCATCCTTTTGTGCCATAACCAACTCTCATCTTCCTTTCCCATGCAACATTTCTCACCTTGGATGTCACTTAGAACATAAAGATTGTTTCCAATTCGGCTAGCTTCTGCAACTTGTCTTCCATCCCTGCTTATCTCGCAACCTTCAGCATGAAAGGTGAGGGTGTGCTCTTGGTCACACGACTAACTCACACTTAATAGGTTGTGCTTCAATCCTTCCACATATAGCATGTTCTCTATTCTTGTTCTCCCATTATCCAAGCTAAGAGATCCTCTTCCTGAAATCCTCGTAGATGCATTATCTCTAAACCTTACGATCCCACCATTTACTCTCTTTAGAGTGATAAATTTGCTCCTATCACTTGTCATGTGTCTCGAACATCCGTTGTCAATATACCAACAATCACTTTCATTTCTGGTATGTAAGGTTGTTTGAACTATCATTGATTTTTCTTTCTTCTTCCATACTCTTAAATTTTCTTCTTTCTTCTACTCTACCTCCTTGTTTTGCTGAGGAGGTTCCATGAAACAGACCAAATTGTTATACTTGCGGCATATTATATTAGGATTCATGAGCAGATCGAATGAGTTGATTTTTTTTTCATCGTCCTAGATCTTCCAATCTTGTTTTCTGCAAGGTTGGTCCTAGCATGTGCTCCATAATTCCTAGTTCTATGTCTATACTTATTTCTAGAATTTAACCTACAAGCCATTGCCTTATGCTGAAATTGATTGCAAAAGAAACAATAGCCAAGGAAAGAATTATAGAACCTATTTGTACTTACCTGCCTCCATGGAAAAGATCTTTTGAATGAACTCTTCATGGTTTGCAATTGATTCTCCTCCTTTTTGTCAGTTTCACTTTTGACGGAGTCTTGAGCCAATTGTGAGTAGGTTTTCTGATTTCCTTTATTTGTTTCTTTAGGCGACTAACCTATTTTTGAACTTTGTCCCTCAAATCTAGTCCCGCTCTTGTCACATGTGGGTTTTTGGGCATTTATGATTTCATCCAAAAAAATTGAACTTCTCACATTTTCAACTCTCGATTTAATTGCGCCAAAGTCTTTTCCAACTCCTTCCTTAGTGATGCAATCTCGGATTCCAATATTTTGCAATTTTCCTCCCTTTCCTTTTACTAGCTTTTCATTCCTTCCTCAATCCTTTTTGCCTCTTCACACCGAACTTTCAGGTCTAGGATTATTTTCTCAGCTTCTCCCTCAATCCTTTTTGCTTCTTCATATTGTACTTTTATGTCCATGATTGTCTTCTTGGCTTCTTCAAGGGCATGTGATACCTCCTCCTTGGAATCACTTTCTTCTAGAACTTTTGACTTTAGACATACATTTCTTCTTTTAAGTAATTGAATCTCATCATACACAAGATGAAGTTCTTCCTCTAGATCCACTTCTTCATCATCCTCATTATTCTTATCTTCCACATCTTAAATGTATTTTGCAAACAACTAATTATGATGAGTCATGTGATAAGATGTTTCTAAATGAATCAACCAAACAAAATCACATTAATGGACATTAGAGGAAGTAACAAAATCATCACATACTTCTTCATTGAAATATTTTGAGTTGATGAAAGACATGTCTTATTCCTTGTGATGCTTACTGAGTCTACATTACTTTTTGAAATGTCTTGTCAAGCCATAATTTTATATTTATAATACTAAAGTGAATTGCATACATGGACTCAAAATATCATGAATCAATTTGGAAAAACTAGGTCCAACTTAAACTATAAGCAAGAAAACTATCTATTAAAGGTCTCAAGAACTAGTTTTCCAACCCTTACAATTGGAAAACAACCAGATATAAATAGAACTCTAGGACTCATAATAAAAAAACTCCAACACTTTTGGTTGGTGGTAGGTATAAATGTTACAAGACTATGAAGGATTCAAATCTATCACCAATCTATACCTAGGCATTTGACTCTAACAAACATGTGATATTTTAAATTTATTGTAACAATCTCCTACAAAGGTTGTATTCTTTATGCATATCAAAATAGATCTCTTGAGTTGGAAGTCTTTTCACAAGAGAGGATAACATGCACACATGGTCTCTATAGCAAAATGGTCTCATAAATTTTATGTGTTGATTTAATGCTAGGGGTCAAACTTTACCAAATCAAGATTTAATTTTGAAATTGAATCAAGTCAATGTTTGAATAGACATCATATTATTAAATAGCCCAAAGAATTTCATTCTACTTCTTGTTATTTACAATTAGGATAGACTTGGATAGATTTCATTTACTTTCTCCAACTTCTTGTACTATGACTAGCAATAGGGCCCCTAGAAGTACACCAAGTAAACATAAAACAATAGTGCTACACATCAAGAAAGAGCATTAGATTTAGATAAAAATGGCCCCCAAAAGTAAATTCAACATGTATATCAAATAAAGAAAACAAATATTTTCTTTTTGTTTTGGTCAAAAAGACCAAACTCTACATTTTTAAACATTTTGTCCTCTATGATTCCACGATATGTCTTCTATGGCTATGTGCATGTGAATTCGTTATCAAGTTTATGCTAGTGCTCCCATGTTTTAAAATTCATAGTTAAGATAAGAATTTATATGATAGGCCAAGGTAATTCATACTTGGGATGGACTACAAAGTAGTTTTATGCTAGGATAGGCCATCAAAGTTTATTGGTCCCAAATCATACATGTTGTCTCAATTAGAATATGTCTTGATACACAAAGGAGATAAGGTAGGGAGTATACACTTCATGCACTAAGTATTCGTGGGGTTCAACAACACACATGGTTAGGTGTTGAGATCTATGAATATAGTAAAATGATAGAATCCAAAGTGCATGTAATTAGTTATATCAATTTCCATATAGGGTTATGTTCATGGTTAAGTCATGCACACATTTGATAGTGTGGGATAGACAAGATAGATCCACCAACACAAGGTCAACCACATGAGATAAGCTATGAGCAATTTAGTAATGTTATTTTGTATTTTAGGAGATGTCTGGATATCCCCTAGTCATGAATACAAAGTCTTGATAATGCACATAGTTATTAGATGGAGGCCCACATGTTACACCGCCCATATGTATGTGATGTAATTTGATATACTCATTTAGAATGTGAATCCACATAAGCACCAATACAATATGTGGATTTATATTACATATGCATGTGATGTGATTAAGAATGGGTCCACATGGAAAATCAAAGGGTTTGTGTATATGTTTTACTATTTTTCCATAGGAATGACAAGTGGATATCTCCTAAAGACTTTATAGTATTAGGATTTATGATATTACATTGTAATCCTAGGACTATGTACATTAATTTTAATATTTAATAGTCAATTATTATTTCATGTGACTCCAAGAATCATGGAAGGGGAACTTAGACATCCCAAATGAGGAGGAACATTTTTGTAATAAATGTTTTTGATAAAGTCAGCTGGAAACAAGGGTCCAGATCCTTGTACAAAACAACCCACAAGGCAGAACAAAAGCGTCACATAGGCTAGAAACAACACATTAACAACAGATACAAAGCAACACAGAAAACCTAAAACCCAACAGAATTGACTTTCAACAAAAACAACCAACAAAAAACATAAAACGACCAACTAGGGATTCCCACGAATCCCATAATTAGTGAGTAACTTGAGCATTCCCTCATAATCTCCAAGGTTATCAATACCAATGCCCTTGATCTCGTCATTGAATTCCTTCACAGTAGAAAAGACTATGGTCGCACGGTGCAAAGCTATAGCAATAAACTCTGATATCACCCTCTATTTCTTCTACAACTTCTCAACTTTGGACCTAAGTTCATCAACCTCCTCCACCATTTTAACACATAGGGTGCACTTCCCTTTGTCCCCTTCTTGCTCTTGGGCATCCTCCTCATCCTCTAAATAAGGAGTGTTCATCTCCAAGAAATAGCTAGTCCCCTCTTCCTCTTAAACAAACTCCACAAGAGTATCTCCTTCATCCTCACCCAAGGTGTCTTCCACAAACTCTGACTCACCCGATGACTCAATACCCTAAGGGTTGAATGAAGGAATGCTAGCAATACCACTAGACCTTCTAAGACTCTGCGTAGGATTACCAGTAGTGCCCGGTCCATCACCCTCTCCTCCTTGCTTAGCGATGGCCTCCAAGTCCACAAATTTTGACGCAGCCACTTCGTAGAGAACATCCATGTTTCCTTCCTTCAATTTTTTGCAAGGATGTGATCATCTTTCCTCCTCCATTTCCAACCCTCTTTTCCCCAAGGGGGCCTCCCCTTCATGACATCATGGGTCAGAGACTTTGTGCTCTTGCTGGCCTTCTTAGGGGTGGTTTACCTTTGGATTTAGGACCAAATTTAGGAATAGGAGTTTCAATCAATGGGGAATCCCAGACTTCTTCAATTTTGGGCCCTTCCCTAGGACCACAGGTTTGGAAAAACCAACAAATTTCTTTCATTTGTCCTTAATATTGGGGCCAACAGTAGGAGGGTTCGAGGGGGACTCTTGGAGAATGCTGACCTTAATCTGCTTGGGGGGGCATAAGGCTAAATGAAAGTGATAAAGCCAAAATATAAGGCCCTGATGAAGAGGAATGACCAGGGTGTTCGGGTTCTTGGCATGGGCTTCCCTCACAACCTGATTGAATTTTCCAAGGAAGATAAAAGAAAGAAAGGGAAACTTATCTCGACATTGTGCCAGAAATGATTCAACAAGGCAAAATGGTAATGAAAATAGACCTTGAAATGCCCTTCAAGGGTAAAATACTTCATGATAATTAAACAAACTTGGTCCCACGGGGAAGGCAATTTCTCCTATTTGAACCCTCCCGAAAGTTTAGTAGCAGCTTCTCCCTCCTTGAAGAAAGCCCCCATAGTCTCTGGATTCGGCACCCTACTCCGATGACTATGCTTCTTCCCTTTGGTCGACATCCTAGTAGCCTGCCCTATGACTTCTTTTGACACATCAAAACCAATACCACCGAGGAGGACTTGTCTATTATCCCAGAAGTCTGCAAACTACCTGGAGAGATTCTTATCATGACCAATCAAATCTTCCAGAAAGAAAGCCACCCCCTTCCTGAATAATATGCCAAATATTTAGGTCATGCTCGAATTCCTCTGGGGAAGAGGGCTCTGTTTTGACAATATCACCACCCATGGAATCCTTCTGGTTCAAGAATAGTAACAGATACGTCACCAAAGTGCCTTTATTTTATTTTTTTCTGCAGGGATTTAGCCAATCTAGAAAATAAATGGCATGATAATTACTAGACCCTTTTGTATACCCCATACCTTACCAATGAGTGTTTTCCTAGATTTGAATGGAGTTGTCATAATGAATCATATGCGAAGAGCAATTGCCACCCTGCTCCACCGTCAGTGAACAAACATCCACCCGCCACCTCATGTGGAAATCAATACATTGGTGATTGGGGGTGGAATTATGATTATTAAAATGCTAGCTTGTCGTCTAGACCTTCTCGTCACGTGGGCCTAAATGTTATTCCTAGGAATTTAGAATATTATTTACAAGGTGGCATTGAGTGGGGGAGCTAAATTTGGCCTATGACTACATCTTTGGATGCTTGGCATGAAGTGGAATAACTATTTATAGTGTTGTAAGAGGTTTAAGAAGCATCTACGACATTGTAAGAGGTGTAAGAAAGCATTTTTTATGATGTGTAAGAAGTTGGTGGCCTCTTCTAGACATAGGGAGTTGTTATTTTGTCTTCTAGTGGTTTGTCTTGTCCTTTAGTGAAGTTGGACTCCCAAGTTCATAAGAAAAGTCTTGAGGCTTCTAGAAAGATTCTTGTAACTTGTGGACACATGGCACAAGGAATCTTTTGCATGTAGACTACTTGGTTCATGGTTTAAGTCCATTGTATTTGAAACCTTTTATGGCTTTTTGTATTAATTTTGGCTATAAATTAGAGCCTTGGGATAGTGGTTTAAATGTATGAGATGACAAGCTGCAAGTTTACAAGTGCTAAGTTAAGGAGATAAGTATGTTGAATATTGTATTCTTATTTGTGAAGATCAATACATAATTGGTGCTCTCTTTGCTAGTGGAGTTTTTTTTCCCGAAAGGGTTTCTCCATGTAAATATGGTGTTGTGGTATATTTATATGGTTTGTTGATTTTATATGCTTTCCATTTCCATTCACACATTTGGCCTAATGCATATTCACTAAAATATGTACAAAATTTATGTTATTGCTATAATAGTTTTACTTTATTTTTTAAACTTTTGACATCATATCCATTCATTTTGATTAGTAAGAAGCACCTTGCTAGAAGTGTTGTGAGTTTTTGTGTTGCGAAAAAAGCATTTTTTTTGTATGTGTTTGCATATTTGTGGGTGTATTGAAAGCCATGGCTAGCTCTTTTATAACAAAGATTGACAAATTCAATGAAACCAACTACGAGCTATGGAAATTCAAGATGGAGTATCTCCTTGAAGAGAGAGATCAATGGTTGGTAGTTATGAGTGATAAGAAACTAGAGATGTCTAATGATGATTGTTAAAAGCTAGATAAAAATGCATGGGCCACCATTCGCTTGTGTCTTGCAAATTTTGTGTTGTTGAATATCTGAACAATCCACTGCATACATATTTTGGAATAAGGTTGGAAATATCTACCAGTCTAAAAGTATTGTTAATAAATTATTTTTGAAAAGAAAGTTGCATACTTAAAGGATGAAGGATGGGGAATCCATATCAAAGCATTTGAATCCATTTAATTTGATTGAGTTAGTTTAGTTATATTGATTCTAAATAGAGGAGGAGGACAAGTGTATATTATTAATTTGTTCTTTGCTTGAATCTTGGGAAAATATAATCCTTGCTCTAAGTTGTCAGATGGAAGTTTTGAAGTTGGATGCCCTTGTTTCTACTTTTCTTTGAGAGGAAATGAGGAGGAAGTCCATGGAAGAGAGCTCTAAGGATGCATTCTTAAAAGGTGGAACAAAAAGGGGATAAAAAAATTCTACCAAGAGATCTAAGTCTTGAGGCCGTTCTAAGACCCTAGGAAAGAGAAGAGTGAAATGTTGGAACTATGGTAAATAGGGGCATGTTAAGGAGTGAAAATAATAAGAAATATGAATCCTCCATTGAAAAATTCTCTAATGAAGGTAAAACTAAAGATTTCTTTATTTTAGCTAATATTGTTTCTAATGAATCATGGTTGATTGACTCAAGATGCTCATATCACATGACTCCTCACAAGGAGCGGTTCTCTTCCTACCATGCATATTATGGAGGAGAAGTGTATCTGGGTGAAAATAGTTTACATTAGACTATTGGTTATGGGAAGGTAAGATTGTGTTTAGACAATGAGAGGGTGAAAAACCTTACTGGTGTTTTACATATTCCTAGACTAACTAGAAATCTAGTTTTTATTTCAATGATTTGATAAGTTTGGTTACAAGTTAGTAAGAGGGAATCTAGTGGTTTCAAAAGGATCCCATGTTGAAACTTTGTTTAGGCTGAATACCTCCACTTTTTCTAATTGCTAATGTAACTAACACCAAAAGTACATGTATGTTGTGGCACCAATGTTTGGGCCACATTGTTGAAAATGGGGTTAGGAACCTAATTAGTAAATTTGGTTGATGTTTTTTCTTATCCTAATGAGCATTTTGATTTCTATGAGCATTGTGTGTTTGATAAATAGAATAGAGCATATTTTCCTCTAGGTGGTTACAAAGCTAAGATCTTGTTATCAATTGTTCATTCAAATGTATTTGGTCTAGTTGATGTCAATTCTATTAGAAAATCTCATTGTTTCATTACTTTCATTGATGATGCCTCAAGATAAACCTAGATTTATTTTAATTTTAAGGAGTTTAAATCCCTGGTTAGAAAGCAAACATATTATAAGATAAGGGTGTTGAGATTTGACAACGGGGGTGAATATTGTTCTAAGGAATTTGATGAGTTTTGTAAGCATGCATGTATTGTTTGGTAGAAGACTACACCCTACACACCTCAATATAATGGGATGGTAGAGAGGATAAACTAAACCTTGTTAGAAAGTGCTAGAAGCATGCTAAGTGGTATGCAACTAGATCAATGCTTTTGGGGAGAGGATGTAAGTACTACTTGTTACTTGATTAATAGATCTCTTTATTCAACTCTTGTTGATAAAACACCTTATGAGATGTGGATAAGTAGAAAATCCTCTATTTCACATTTGCAGGTATTTAGTTGTGAGGCTTATGTTCATGTTCCTAAAGAAAAGTAATCTAAATTAGATCCAAAAGAAAAGAAATGCATCTTCATGGGATGTGGTGAGAATGAAAAAGGTTTTAAACTTTGGAATCCACTAACCCAAAAAATGATCTTTTCTAGAGATGTGATTTTTAGGGAGTTTAGAGCATCTTCAAATTTTCTAAAGGATAAAGAAGGAAGGAAAATAATGCATTTTGAGACTAAGGTTGAGAATCAAGAAGATGCACTTGTGGAAGAAAAGAATAAGTATTAGATGAAGGAGAAGAGGAAGAGGGTTCAAGTTGGAGTTCTGAGCAAGATGAGTAGAATGAGTAACTTGAGCATCTAGAAGAATAGGTAGAGCCCCTTACTCCCACCATGACAAGATCCACAAGAAAATGAAATTTAATTAATAGGTATAGCCTAGTAGATTTCTATTATGTATTTGCTTTTGTAAATGTCAAAAATTGCATACCCTTTCAATTTCACACTATATTTTGGCCTTGCTTTAGTGTCAATTCCCTTAGTTTATTTGTAGGATCATTTTAGCCCTTACATTAGCCTTTTTCATTCCCATGGTGCTTAGGCCTTGTTTTCTATGTTATATTTTTGTTAAGTTTCATTGTCACCTTTGTGTTATCCCTGTGATGTTCTAGCGTCTCATCATTTTTGAGCCCAAACTATCCAAACACTTGCACTTCGCATGATGCGCTAGCGTCCTATAATAGTTTTATGTTTGGTGGCCATTTCTTAACATTTTTCCACTTGTCTTCTTCCTAGGTCAATGGTAATAGATTGAGATGAATCAAAACGGATCGTCAACCCCTTCCTCTTCCCTCCTCCTCTCTTTTTGAACCTTTATTTTTTGCTCTTATATTCTCTTGGATTTCTCTTGGCTCTCTCTTTGGACTCTCTCTTTCACTCATACAACACTCTCAAGCTCTACAACTCTCTACAACATTTCTAAAACATTCTCCTTCAGCTCTCTTATCCTATTGTCTTTCTCAAGCCTTTGCATATGATATTATTCGTGTTTCTTACTATTGCAAGCATTTCTTTTGTTGCTCACCTTGGGATATTCACATCCTTTCAATCTCTCTTTTTAGTCATTATTCTTATTTCTATATGCACTTGGATTAAGAACATACACTATTTTCTATCTATCTATCTATCTATCTTGGCTGTTATGGAGGTAGAAATACCAAAGCTGGGGTTTGACCTGAAGGCAAACCCCTAAACAACCCCAATAATTTTTCTTGTTCTTTCCAGTTATAGGTTTCTTTACAAGAAGATATCTAGCTTCTTAGGGGTTTGGTGATATATTCTTCTTTCCCTTTGTCATTTATTCATTGTATTTAAATAAATTAGTTAAATCTCTGTTATTTTTATTTATGTTAGTTCTTGGTAGCTTCTTGTTGTGTTCCTTTTTTTGATTTTGTAGATTGGATGAATTGTTGGTCTAGACTTTCACGTTTCTAGGTTGTACAAATGATAATGCTTAGCATGAACATCCATGTGATGCACTGGCATCCTAGGTAGTGGCTTCCTTCATCTAGCTCGAGGTTCCTGTCTTCATCCTCTTTTCATCTCTATAACTTATTTCTGTAAATTGTTTTCCAATTTCTTATAAGTTAGCATTTTCTATCCCAACTCATATGAATGTACTGTGAAATTTAGAAGTAGCTTAATTTTTATATTATATTTTGGTGAACTGGTCACTTTAGCATAAAACATATTCTTTTTCATTCCATTTTCTTCCAAAATTAAAATAAAAAACAAAACACCTTGTTTTAGGAGAAAAACGGTAGCCTTTGGTCGAATTGGTTTATACCTTTCTTATGTTTCTCCTATTTTTCTAAATGGACTTCCTATTTTGTTTTCTTACATCACTTTCTAGCTTTGCTTAGAAATTTCAAGATGTTTCATTCCATTCATGTGATGATGACTTAGCTCTTCCTATGTCACTCTATTATTTTGATCCCTCTCTTAAATTTCTCCTATGTATGAGGATATTTTTTGCAAGAGGATGAAATCATTGATACTTTTCTTAACATTACTTTACCTTCTCTTCATTTTGATGCTCCCCCTTCTAGACATGAAGCATTAGTAGATGAAGAATCTCACTTCATATTGGACCCCCACGGATCAAGGTTGAGCATACTTCTTCTATTTCTTCTCCTACATCATGTATTTCTCAAGAAGAAAATAATAATAATTCAATCATTCTTAATGGACTTATCGCACATGCTAATGAGATGTTGGATAAGTCCATTAATGTTCAAAATATTCCTTTTATTCCTAAAATCATTGTGCGTGAGGTCCTTGATTTGCCCCCACCTTCTCGTTCTGTGATCACTATTCGAGGTATTCTTGATGGTCCTCGACCTTCTACTTTTCTCTCTATTTCATTCAACATATGAATTATAATGTGTCTATGGATATTGGTTACCATACAATAGCCCACACATATTATACTCAACAAAACAAACAGGTTACTCCTGTCCTTTTTTCCCTTCCTCCACCAAATCCTAGTCTTCCACCACCTCCTCATCTTTCTGTGGAGAGTACCTAAGAGTATGATCTTGTTAAACAACTCTAGGCTACGCAAGCTAAGATCTCTCTTTGGGACTTGATACAAGTTTCACCTTCTCATCACAGTTGCCTTCAGTAGGCCTTGTAGAAGATGTCTATACAATCTTCCATGAAGACCATGGACGTGGCTGCTATTCTTGAATGCTTTCATTCCAATTCTATTGATATTACTTTTCATTTATCTAAACTCCTTTCTACTAAAGTTCATAAGAAAAATGATGCTCTTGTGATTATTATAGGTATAAACTTGACTGGGATTAAGCAAACCCTTATTGATAGTTGTTCTGGTCTTAACATTTATAGTTTACACCACCTTAATTGCCTTAATATTGATGCCTCTTCTAGTTCCTCTTCAAATCTATCCATCATAGGTTTTCATAATGTGCCTCACCTGACTTTAGGCACTATCACATTGCCTATTAGTTAGGCCCCGTTAAATTACCTATTGAGGTTCATGTCATGTCAAAGAGTCTTTCTTATAATATTCTTCTTGGTAGATCGTGGATTCATGCCATGGGTGCAATTTCACCTACCCTTCATCAATCTCTTAAATTTCTTTATAATAGTAAAGTACATACAATAACTATTGATCCTGACCCCTTTCAATACTTTCAATAGGCTAAATCAGGTCATGTAAAGCCTACTCTTCATTCTCTTCATAATTTTGTACCTTCAACAAACTCTCAAACACCATCATCCCCCTCTATTGATGATGACATGTCTTCCTCTTCTAATGCATGTCTTGGTGATGATTGGGGCTCCTTGGACTCCACCTCCACGGGCCTAGTGAATGTACGGTTGACCTCAACATTCCCACATTCAACAAGGATCCACATTCTCACATTAGAATCGATCCTTCTTCTTCCTATGTAAATTTGGCTATTGCTTCTTCTCCAACATGTGCATACACATCTTATTCTGATAAGGCTAATAATGTTGCCTCTCCTCCTCTTTTTGACTTGGAGACATGTTATGGGCCTGGATATAAGATTCTTTCTAATCTTGGAACAAGGAATTAAGGTCCCTGTGGAACCTACACTGCACTTTTCTATAGTGGGTTTAGGTTACCGACCTTCTCCTTTGTCTACATCCCCTCCTCCATTGTTTGAGGTCTCTATTGTTTCTTCTTTTAAGAAATTGAACCTTTCTCCACAATAGAAAGGGTTGCTTCCTACTCCACCTACTTCTTCCCTACTATCTAAACACAATTGTATTTTTCTAAGGCTTCTAAAATCTCAGTTGAACAGTCTTCCTCCTCCTACATGCAAAAAGTTTCTGCAACACATTCAACCAACACTTCCTTTTTGTGCATATCATCAAGTGCATGGTCATTCTAAAAGTGAATGTTGAGCCTTGAAATACAAAATACAACTACTTGATATGGGTGCTCTCACTCTTCCTTCTGTTGAAGCACCTGTCTCTTCTCTGAATGACAAGTGATGTTGAGATTCATCTCCATCCGATTCATTTTGCATAATAAATATTCTTCTTCCTCTATTATCACATTGTGATTACCTCATGTATTCTTATGAAATGGTATAGTATAAAGTCCACCTCTATCTTACTTTCTTCTACTTTATCATGAGGTTTTCACACCTCCCTTCTTCTATTATGTTGCTACCCACTATGCGACACCTATAGATTTCTTTATTTGCTCATTGACATTCGTGGCGGTACAATATCATTTGCAACCATACTTTATTTTTGGTAACAACACAATATTATTTTTCATGGTTGTCCTCACCCATATTCTAGGGGGTAGAGACAACTTGTTCTAGGGGTGTGCATTCTTTATAAGGACTCCCCTCTTCTTTACCTTAAAATATTCACATATTATACATGCAAATATTTTAAGGGGGCATATACTTTGTTCACATGTGCATCCATACATGTACCTGGCTTTATTTGCAACCCTTGTAGGTGTTGTTTATTTTTACACTCCTTGAAGCACTCACCCCCTATAGTGTTGGTTTTTGATACGCTCCCTGAGACATTGGTAGTCTAAGAGCCACCTAGCATAATATAGCTTGATAGCCTATGTGCTTCATATGACCTGTCTTTTACACCCATGGTCACCTAGCATAATACAACTTGCTAGTCTATGATCCATGACAAGCATTGGTAGCATGTGAGCCACCTAGCATAATACAACTTGTTGGCTTGTGTGCTTTATATGGTCACCTAGCATAATACAACTTGCTAGTCTGTGATCCATGAGGGTGTTGTGATTTACATGACCCCTAGTGACAGAGAAAGCTAGTGTCTAAGTCATGTACTCTCTTTCACTCATATTGATTGCTTCCCTATCTATTTGTATGCATTTTCTTCTTGAAGAAATTGATCGGCTCATTATACTCATCTCTCCACTTAAGAATTCCTATATTTGTTGCATTTTGGGGATGACACATAGTATTGAGACAACCTTTCACATTGAGCTCTCTTTCACTTTGCTGACTCAAAATTTGTCTTTGATTATTTTGTGTCTTTCTCCTCTATGTATGTGTTGTTTATGCCTATATATATGATTGTGATTTTCTGACATGGTGATTTTGTAGGTTTATGCTTTCTAACACTATTTTTTGTAGGTTTTTGTTATCTAATGTACTTGTTTTGTAGGTTCTCAGCCTAGGGGCTTGATTCCTTTGCTTGAAGAGCTCTACATCCTCTACAACATCCTTTTGGTGTTGTGATGTTATTTACTTTCAGTATTTTCCTCCTTACTTTAACATGCATATTCATGTAGTGTTATAAGCCTGCTAAAGTGGGGGCTAAATGTAACATAAAAAATTGCTTAACCTTGTAATTTCATGATATATTTTGGCCTTTCTTTAATTTCCATTCCCTTAGTGTGTTTGAAGGATCATTTTAGCCCCTGCATTAGCCTTTTTTCTTCCCATGGTGCTTAGGCCTTATTTTTTGTGTTATCTTTTTGTCAAGTTTCATTGTCACCTTTGTACTATCCATGTTATGTTCTAGTGTCTCATCATTTTTGAGTCCAAACTATCCATACATTGGCACTTCATATGGACATTCGCATGACATGCTAGCATCCCATGACAATTTCATGTTTGGTGGTCATTTATGAGTGTTTCGCCACTTGTCTCCTTTTCAAGTCAATGATAATGGCTCAAGAAAAATCCAAACAAGCTCAAGAAAAATCCAAACGACTCGTCAACGCCTTCCTCTTCCCTCCTCCTCTCTTTTTGAACCTATATTTTTCACTCTTGTATTCTCTTGGCTCTCTCTTGGTTCTCTCTTTGGACTCTCTGTTGGACTCATACAACACTCTCAAGCTCTACAACTCTCTATAGCATTCCTACAACATTCTCCTTTATCTGTCTTGTCCTCTTGGCTTTCTAAAGCCTCTTTAGGTGATATTATTCTTGTTTCTTACTATTGTAAACATTTCTTTTGTTGTGCCCCTAAGCACCTTGAGATATTCACATCCTTTCAATCCCTCATTTTAGTCATTAGTCTTATTTCTATATGCACTTAGATTAAGAACACACACTATTTTCTAACTATCTATCTTGGTTACTATGGAGGTAGAAATACCAAAGCAGGGGTTTGACATGAAGGCAAACTTGCAAACAGATGCAATAATTTTTCTTGCTCTTTCCAGTTATAGGGTTCTTTAGGATAAGATATCCAACTTCTTGGGGTTTTAGTGACATCTTTTCTTTTCTCTTTCTTTGTCATTGCTTTATTATATTTAAATAAATTAGTTAAATCTTTGTTTTTTTTTATTAGTACTTCGTAGCTTATTGTTGTGTTCCTTTTTTTGATTTTGCAAATTGGATGAACTGTTAGGCTGGAATTTTATGTTTCTGGGCCATATGGATGACATCACTTAGCATGGACATCTATGTGATGCATTAGCATCCTTGGTAGTGGCTTCCTCCATCTAGCTCCATGTTCCTCTCTTCATCATCTTTTCATCTCTGTAACTTATTTCTATAAATTATTTTCCAGTTTCTATCCCAGCTCATATGAATATAATGTGAAAGTTAGCAATAAATTAATTTTTATATTACAACTTTATGATGTACTAATGATGAACCTAGATCTTTCAGGGAGGATATCTCTTTAGAGGATAGCGAGTCTTAGATGTAGGCCATGCATGAGGAGATGATGCCTTAGAAATATGTGACACCCAAGATCTTGTTAGTTTTCCCAAAGGTAGGAAACTCGTTGGTTGTTAGTGGTCTATAAGAAGAAAATCAAAATAGATGGTTGGTTAGAGAGGTACAAGGATAGAATAGTGGCCAAGGGCTACTCCTAAAGAAAGGGAGTTGATTTTGGTTAAATTTTCTCTTCTGTTGATAAGTTATCCTCTATTAGATTCCTATTATCTGTTGCTTAATCCTATGATTTTCAAATAGAACAAATAGATGTTAAGACTACTTTCTTACGTGGGGATCTTGAAGAGGAGATTTATATGTGATAGCCTAATAATTTAACTATTAAGGGGAACATTTAGTTTGTAGGTTAAAAGAGTCATTTTATGGTCTAAAGAAGTCACCCTATATGTGGTACCAAAATTTTGATGCCTTCACATTGAAATTGGGTTTTCTTAGAAGTGAGGAAGATCATTGTGTATATGTTAAATTTATTGATGATCAGATTCTATTTATTGTTTTGTATGTGGATGATATATTGTGTATTGGTAACAGCAAGATGATGATTAGGGAACTCAAAACTTATCTTTCTAGGACATTTGATATGAAAGATACTACAAAATCCATTTTTGGAATGGAGATCATAAGGGATTGAGTACATAGAAAGATTTGGATAAGTCAAAGTAAGTATGCTGATACCATTTTACAAAGATTTACTATGCATGATTGCAAACCTAAGAGTATTCCTCTTCTTGCTGGAACTAAGATTTCATTAGATATGTGTCCTAAGTTAGATGATCATGTAGAGGATATGTGTAACATGCCTTATGCAATGGTTTGCACTAGATTTGATATTGCCCAAGCAATGCGAGTTGTAAGTAGGTTTATGTTTAACCTTGGTAAGAAGCATTGGACTTATGTTAAAAGGGCGTTTAAATATTTACAAGGGACTTCTAATTACTATATATGTTATCATGATACTAATTATATGGTTAAGACATCAGATATATAGGGATTTTTGGATGCAAATTAGGTAGTTGATTTGGATAGTTGAAGGTCCACTAGTGGCTATGCGTTTACTTTATTTGGCAGTGCAATGAATTGGATGAATAAAAGACATCCCATAGTTGCTTTGTCTACCACTGAAGTAGAATATATGGCTACCATGCATGCCTCTAATGAGGTGGTATGGTTAAGGATATTGTGTTTAGTTGTTGGTTTTGAATGTAAGGTGGATAAAATTAAATGTGATAGTTAGAGTGCTATCTGTTTGGCCAAGAATCACATGTACCATACTTGTACTAAACGTGTTGATGTGTAGTAGCATTTTGTTTGGGAGATGGTAGAGAATGATAAACCCTTGTTGTAGAAGGTAACACTCACAAGAATGTTGTTGATTCACTTACTAAGCCAATAAGCATGGAGAAGTTCTCATGGCACACGGAGGCCATGGGCCTTGTCTCACCTAGCACCTAATTTGATTTACTTGATTCCATATTATGCCCTTGCAATGTAAATATCAAGTAGGATAATGTTAGAATTTGTGATATTACTTTGCAATCCTAAGAGTATGTACCTTAATTTTAATATTTAATAGTCAGTTATTATTTCATGTGACTCAAAAAATCATGGAAGGGGAACTTGGACATCCCACACAAGGAGGAACATTTTTTTAATTAAATATTATTTTCCTAGACACTTGGAATATTCTTTACAATATGGCATTGACTGGGGGAGCTTAATTTGACCTACAATAGTATCTTTGGACACTTGACATGAAGTGGAAGGGAATCTAATTCTTTATAGTGTTGGAAGAGGTGTAAGAAGCATCTATGACATTGTAAGAGGTTTAAGAAGGTATCTTTGATGATGTGTAAGAAGTTGGTAACATTTTTTAGACTTAGGGAGTTGTTATTTTGTCTTCTAGTAGGTTGCTTTTGTCCTCTAGTGAAGTTGGACTCCCAAACTCATAAGCAAAGTCTTGAAGCTTCTAGAAAGATGCTTGTAACTCATGGACACATGTCACAAGGTATATTTTGCAGGTAGACTACTTGGCTCATGGTTTGAGTCCATTGAATTACTTTTGGCTATAAATTATAGCCTTGGGATAGTGGTTTGAAAGTATGAGATGAGAAGTTGCACGTCCACAAGTATTGAATTGATGTAGGAGCATCCAGGTTCACAGGTAATCTTGCACACACACAAAAAATTAATTTTGTTTAGTTTTCTCACCACTCAGCTTTGTGCATTCTTTTTAGTTTTCTTTTATTGGTGGCAGTTTGGTCTTGTTCTTCCCATGGTGATCTGTGGCTTCATGAAGTTACTAGGTGACTTGCCTCTACTTTATTTGCTCTCAAGTGTCAAAATGATTTGTCATTTAGACATTAGTGGATGTCACGACTGAATGGAAATGCACAGAGGAAACATGATAACTGTTTGAAAAAATGCCTCGAAGGGATTCATCAATATATTTAATCTCATAAAATTTCTCTCTGTGGAATATGGAATGCCATGTTTGGTTCGTAGTTGTGAAACTGATATTATTTTTCCTCTAGAAATAATATAAGGGCGTGAGCATGTCTAAATACACATAAAAAACAAATAAAATATTAAAATATACAATGAAGAGAGAGAGGTAAGGCACGACTGGAAAGAGAAACTAGGAGTGACACTTTAAAAGAGCTTTTATTTCTTTCTTCTAAAAATTTCTTCATAATAAAGTGAAATTGAATGAGTCAATTCAATTTAAGGGAGTAATAAGAAAATGAAAATTGAAATCCACAGTAGAAGAAAGTGTGGAAATCAACTTCAAAACTTCATAACAGATGGAAACAAATAGTTAGCAATTGAAAAGTCTTTTGAAATCAATATAATTGCTGCCCAAACAGAGAAAAGGTGTGGAAAAGAGAAGCATAGAAATTTGGTGAAAAGAAGAAGGTAATGAAACAAGATTAAATTCTTCGGTCATGGGTAGAGAAGTCTATAGAAGTCGTCTAATTTGTAGATTTGGTAACCACCAGTAGCAGAGAAGTGAGTGTGGATTTTGTATAAGGAAGTTGTAGATTGTAGCCACCAAATTTGAAGAAAATTGTGGTATGATGATGAGTGACAATGAATAGATTTCACAGAAGATAGGGAATGTAAATAATCCCAAAAAGTTGTGGAGAATTAATAAAATAACATTTTCTTTAAAATTTTTGTGAAACTCAGTGAAAAGTTGTGAATTTTAATAATACTTGTTTTTCAAAATTTAATTAAATTTTGTGAGGTTTAATTTCAGCTGCTTGATTTGGTTGTTTAATAAAACCCCTGAATCTCACCTACACCATGAATTGAGGAGAGAAGTGTGTTGAATATTGTATTCTTGTTCATGAAGATTAAAACATACTTGGTGTTCTCTTTGCTAGTGAAGTTTTTTCCAAAAGGGTTTCTCCATGTAAATCTAGTGTTGCTGTATATTTCTATGGTTTGTTAATTTTACATGCTTTCCATTTCCATTTACATATTTGGCTTAATGCATGTTAACTAAAATTTGTACAAAATCTATGTTATTGCTACAATAATTTTACTCTATTTTCAACATGTTGCTCATAAAACATTTGAGCACCAAATAAGATTGAATGAGACCACCATGAGTAAGATTAGAAATTTCATACTCTGTAATTACCTCTCTTGTGTTTTGTGCTTTTGACCCTTGTTGTTGTCTTCCTATGCCTAGTTCTCAATGTCCCTAGTCATCCTATCCCCTTTCCTATTGTTAAGATAGTCTGATATCTAATTACAATCCTAATATACTAATGTTGGACTCCAAACATTTGGAATGGGTACTTGGATGCCCATGTAGGTGGTTGAGAGATATTAATATTTTATTATTATCCTTGTAACTTGTAAACATCAGTTGTAGTGGCATTAAGAAGGGAGGTGGAGCATGACGACCGATGATTATAATTTGAGTTGACTTCATTTATACCACTTTCCCTTTCTTGTTGAGAAAAAGCAAGTGTGAACAAGGTAAAATTGCAGCTATGTTGCTTTTAATTATTTTCAAATCTGAAAATTAATCATGTGCGGTGTTGCAAATCTAAAAATTACTTTCAAGATTATCCAATTTAGATGTATTAGTGTTTAGCCAATTTAATCAGTAAGGTATGAAGAAATTATGCATAACATGTGACACAAGATTTACGTGGAGAAACCCTTGCGAGAAAAAAACTCCACACCCAAAGAGATCAAATGATTGTATTATCTTTGAAATGTTTTGAACAATACAATAATTCATGTCTAGATTTTGGCAGCACTTCGTTACTCCTTCAACCTGTAAAAGCCTCTCATTACTTGTAATTAATTTCTCATCATTTCTACCAACTCAAGGCATCATTATATAGAAGCCATGGATCTCAAAATACAATAAATTGTATCCAATAACATGAGACAAATCCTCATGCAAAATCCAAGTGCTCAATATAGTTAACTCCAAAGTTGCATAGTAGAAATCACCCTGTTAACTGCAAGTCTCAAACATGGGCACCCAAGTTGTCCCATTCAAACTTAGTCAACTGAAGTATCATGTCACAATAAAAAGCACAATTAAAAGTCTTAAGATTGGGTGCCCAAGTTGTCCCAATCCATTTCAGTTAACTAAAGTGCTCCAACACACATCAATGTCATGCAAACAACATGCATGATTTGTGTTCCCAATATTATTCAGTAACAACCTATTTTGTAACATGCAAGAGTCATGCGGCCACCTATAGTATCATGTAAGAGTTATCCAAAACTGATCTTGAGTTAGAGTGTCATGCAAGATACATGCAACACCATATAAGTGACATGCAACAACATGCAAGCACATGCAAGTGACATGCAACAACATGCAAGTACATGCAATTTCATATAAGTGACATGCAACAACATGCAAGTCCATGAAAGTAACATGCAAAAACATGCAAGCTCATACAAGTGACATGCAACAACATGCAAGTCCTTACAAGTGACATGCAACAACATGCAAGTCCTTGCAAGCTTTTATGAGTTCATGCAAGCAATATTCCAATATCAAGCATCTCTAACTCCACTGATAACTCCCACATCATATTCATGCAAAGTGTACCAACATTATCCACTCATGCAAACAAAAAAGCAAACTCCTAGTCTTCATTGAAAACACCTCCAAAGTGAGCACCCAAAATAGCTCCCACCTCCTAGGAAGTATCACCAAGTTAACATAGACTTCAAGAAGTCAACTCCAAGTCTCCATGGGCTCCACTTCCAAAGTGGGTGCCCAAATTGGGTCCTACCTCATAGGATTTAATGACACGTCATAGTGATATAATTAAATATTCTTTTCTCTCAAGTCCCTATGTGTTGGAGAACACTTTCCAAGGACTTTGAAGACACATGAAATTGGTTAGGATTGCAATTAATGACAACTTATCCCAACATTCTCTCCCTTGACATTATACATTGCAATTACATCTATGAGGTAATAAAATTATATAACCACAAGGAAATACATCCCTTAGCCAACAATACATACCATTGATTCCTCAACATGCTTTTGTGCTCCAACAAGATACCTACAAAAGCAACCATGATAACCACCATCTCAAACAAGAACTCCTCACATCATGTCACATATGATAAGCTAAGGAACATGCCAAGTTGAAACATATCAACTGCCACTGAAACCTGTACCAATCTCCACATGAACATAAGCATCAAATTATTCAAAAGATAAATAATGACTTTGAGTGACTACCACACTCATACCAATTGGAATAGCAACCACATCAAGTTGCTAGCTCATCCAAACTTATTCATACCTCAAACCAAGGTAAACAAAACCAACATAGGTAGAACTCCATGCCATCAACATATCAACCCAAAATTACAATCAAGTCCCTGTATTTCTACCATGCTAATCATCTATCCTCCCATCTCAATGCAACATACGAATGCACAAATGACCAAAGACAAGGCCAATCTAGCAAAATCTGCATAATACTAAACGGATCTTTGGATATTGACAGTCCACATCCAAGTCTTCAATGCAACCAATGGGTAAAGATAGCCCATTGAACTACACAACCTATAGATCCCAACAGTGAAACATGCAAACTCAACATCACATCAATAACCTACAAACTGAGACAACCTATCGTGACAATGAAGAACATACATATTGAGAAACTCCCACTGCATGGGTGATGTCAAATATGAAAATAATATCAAAGCATTAACAAATCCTCCTATAGCACTTCTTTTAGAGGATGTGGTAAACTCCTCTACCATATACTATCAAAACATATAGTGATATGCATAACATCTCTTATTACCAATCTCCAAATAACTCTCCCAAGACCTCTAAACCAATGAAGAAAGAGATCAAGAAGCTACTAAATTGTTGTTAAAAACAATGAAATACAAACAACAACACTTGACTCCAATACAAAACCTCAACTCCATAAACATAAGAATCTTCAGGAAGAAGATAATATACTAGGAAAGAGAGAGCCTACAAATCAAAACATGTCTTTATACCACACTAACATGTGCCAAACTGTGTAAAATAAGATCTCTTTCAATACTCCCAAACTGAAAGGACATCAACATCTAACATTCAATTTATGATGAAAACATGGAAACAATAGATGTAAACTTCTCACTAAAAGTAGATCAAACTAGCTAAACATTCCCACAACATACAGAATAAGCCCAAAACCACAAACCATTTCCTATATCTCTCCAAATAAGTCCTTAGAACTAGTTCCATAGCTCAAGACCAAAACAATGAGAACAACATAAATCCATAAAATCATGCATATACTTCTCAACAATCCTTTAGAACTCACAAAGCTCGAGACTAATGTATATGAGAAGACAAGATACAAAATAAAGAATGCATCTAACAATCAAGTTGACAACACTTATTAGATCAATCACCTGCCAAGTAGACCAAGAGTGGGATACAAGATTGTCCTCTGCATACAACACCAAATAAAAAACTTATAATAAAGGACAACTTTCTCATCAGGTCCATAATGGACTCACATCCATTTCCAAGTGTAGGCTCCTCGGCCCTTTTGTTGAAATCTTATAATGAGTAATCATTCCAACACATATCTCTCGTCCATATCATAGAAATACCAACTCCACAACCCACACACAACTAATGGCAAATCATCCAGTGCTTTCATCTAACTAGGGACTAAAACCATGAACCCAACATAAACACTCCATATTGTAGTCCAAATAGTGAGTGTTTTTCCATGTGATCAAGGTACTAGAAGCAACCATCCAACATAAACACCATTTCACTGCACATGACCACAAGGTAAAGGAATAAAACCACCATATAAGAGAATACATACATATTGTCAAAATAGAGCTCCAAGTCACTACCACAAGACCAACTCCATAAAGATCCATAACCTTGAGCCTCAAGTGCCCAACATAGATTCTATTGACAATATCCATTTGAGAGTTACCTACCATGGCTTCCAATCTCATAGATCTGCAAAACAATGTTAGCACAAAGAACATCCACTGCAACCAAAAGACCTTCAATACTTAAGAGAAAAGCATCTGTCTCTCAATAGAACCATTATTTCTGATACCAAATGTTGAGAAAAGCAAGTGTGAACAAGGTAAAATTGCAGCTATGTTGCTTTTAATTATTTTCAAATCTGAAAATTAATCATGTGTGGTGTTGCAAATCTAAAAATTACTTTCAAGATTATCCAATTTAGATGCATTAGTGTCTAGCCAATTTAATCAATAAGGTATGAAGAAATTATGCATAACATGTGACACAAGATTTACATGGAGAAATCCTTGTGGGAAAAAAACTCCATACCCAAAGAGATCCAATGATTGTATTAACTTTGAAATGGTCTGAACAATACAATAATTCCTCTTTGGATTTTGGCAACTTTTTGTTACTCCTTCAACCTATAAAAGCCTCTCATTACCTGTAATTAATTTCTCATCATTTCTACCAACTCAAGGCATCATTATATAGAAGCCATGGATCTCAAAATACAATAAACTGTATCCAATAATATGAGACAAATCCTCATGCAAAATCCAAGCATCCAATATAGTTAACTCCAAAGATGCATAGTAGAAATCACCCTGTTAACTGCAAGTCTCAAACATGGGTGCCAAAGTTGTCCCATTCAAACTTAGTCAACTGAAGTATCATGTCACAATAAAAAGCACAATTGAAAGTCTCAAGATTGGGTGCCCAAGTTGTCCCAATCCATTTCAGTTAACTGAAGTGCTTCAACACACATCAATGTAATGCAAGCAACATGCATGATTAATGTCCCTAATATTATTCTGTAACAATCTATTTTATAACATGCAAGAGTCATGCAACCACTGGTAGCATCATGCAAGAGTTATCCAAAACTAATCCCGAGTTAGAGTGTCATGCAAGATATATGGAACACCATATAAGTGACATGCAACAACATGCAAGTTCATATAAGCAACATGCAACAACATGCAAGTCTATGCAAGTAACTTGCAACAACATGCAAGCACATACAAGTTACATGCAACAACATGCAAGCACATGCAAGTCCATTAAAGATTTTATGAGTTCATGCAAGCAATATTCCAATATCATGTAACTCTAACTCCACTAATAACTCCCACATCATATTCATTGAAAGTGTACCAACATTATCTGCTCATGCTAACAAAAAAGCAAACTTCTAGTCTTAATTGGAAACACCTCCAAAGTGAGTGCCCAAAATAGCTCCCACCTCCTAGGAAGTATCACCAAGTTACCATAGACTTTAAGAAGTCAACTCCAAGTCTCCATGGACTCCACTTCCACAGTGGGCACCCAAATTGGGTCCTACCTCATAGGAGATAACTACATGTCATAGTGATATAATTAAATATTATTTTATCTCTCATGTCCCTATGTGTTGGAGAACACTTTCCGAGGACTTTGGAGACACATGAAATTGGTTAGGATTGCAAAGTTAATGTCAACTTATCCCAACATTTCCTAGGTTCTAGGGATGAGAGTGGAGAATCTTTGCATGTCAGGTGGAGTCCACAATATGTAATGGATCACAAAATGGAGAGCTACTTTTGGGGATGTGTGCCCATTCTTCACGTGGGTCAGAGATGCTTTGGGAGATACATTACATTGATTAGTCACATCAGGGCATTGGAGTTTTGCCATATTATGGTTTTTGGGTGTTATGGTTTCATGAATCCACTTATGGTTTCCTCTTAAGTCTCCTCTATATAATGTATAAATTGTATAGAGATTTTATGGGTTATTTACAAGTATATAGGTACTACCGAATGCTATTAAATTGAAGGGAGAAGTTTGTTGATCATGTACTCCTTATTCAAAGATTTATATAGACCTATGCTATCTTTGGTGGTGGATTTTTTTCTCAAAAGGGTTTGTTTGTGTACATCTAGTGTTATGTGTTCAAATCTCATGGTTTGCTAATTTATACTTCCAAACATTCTTTTAATGGTTAATTAAATGATTGTATAATCATATTACAATTTTTCTACTCTATTAAGAAGCTTTCATTTGTAGTAGTTTAACCTATTTTACAACACCTATGTATTTTATTTTCATATAATTATTGCCCACTTTATTTTCCTTCCCTTAACTCCTTCCTTATAACCACCTTTTTGACCTTTTGCCAAATCAATTAATTAGGTGCTATCTCCTAAGGCTAATGAAAAATTGCATCTTTTTGCCTTAAAATCATGTATCTCAAAGCTTATCTCAAGCCATAACAACCACCATTAGATGGCCCCGTTTACCCTTGATTTTCCATAGAAAATTGAACCTCGTCAGGCTTAGGGACCAATTCTTAGTGGTGGGTGTTTACTAGTTGACTTGGTGTTTTTCCTTAATCAAACTCATTTTTTGATAGCATGAGAATTTATTGAAGTTGCTTAGGGTTAACTAGTTTCCCTCCCTGAATTCCCTCCAAAAATCCATAAAGTTGGGTTGCTTTACCTCATTTTTATATAGCAAATACTAATTTTTCAGTTGAGAGGACTAGTTGAGCAAGATTTTCTAAAGGAGTGAGAGCATGTTAAGGCTTACTATATTTATATAGTGAATCTTTCATATCAAAGTTACCAACAATTTCCAAGTGGCCTATAACAAAAGTTACAGTTATCTTTGTTTTGGTATTGAACTTTATGGTTTTTGCATTAGCTTAAGTGGTTTTAATTTGGTTTTACATACAAATCACCTTCATTTTCTCTCTAATCTGTAAACCCCTCCTAAGGCCTTGCCTTGTTAGTCCCCATTTGGATTGTAGCTTGAGTCATGCATATGATTTAGAAATTGAAAGTTGTAGCAACACATATGAAAGTTGTGTTCAAGAGATTGGTGGAGATGCAAATGAATATGAATGTCTCCACTTTGATGTGGGGTGTTTATTGGTTCTTAAATGTATTGGTGTTGTAGTAGAGGTTGAGTACTTTGTATGGGACATTGATGTAAATGAACGACAAGGCATGTGTATGCCCGAGCTTCAACAGATGGTATACCAACTTGAAGGTATATCTAAGCTATAATCTTTCCAGTTTGCTATGTAAGATAAAGTGTCTTCTCTTGTAGATTAGTGGTGCATTCAAGCAGAATCTTCCTTGCCATATGAATTGGAGGTGTTCTCTTTTTCTCTTATTTCACATGAAGAGGTCAGTAGGTATGATATCTTGGCAATTGATAATGGAGGTTTGTCTTCATTTATTTCTTTTGTTGGTGACCTGGTTCTTGATTTTTCACCCCTTTTTGTTATGAAAGTGCATGATATGGATTGGAATAGGTCAAGCACTTATTTCTTATGGTTTCCCTACAATAGTGATTTCATTGGTGGAGCTGGCCTTGGCTCCATGAGTAGTGATTGTAGGTTGGTGTTGTTATATGGAGCCTAATCAGACTCGAAGGTTAATTTTCCCCACTTTTATCAGCGTGGTTTCCCCCCAAATTCTGACGGGATCAAGGGGCAGCACAGGGAGTTATTTTTCATTGATCGACATAAGAAAACCCTATTTTTGTAACTGACAAAAACCTTGATAAAAAGCGGCTAAGGGTTAGGGTTTTGGTATTGTATTGTAGCATTTTGCAGCAGTATTGAGTTGCAGGGATTGCTAATTGTAATCGGTTTGATTTACTAGATAATAATATTGGACTCTCTGTTTGGTGGATGTAGCCCGAGTTTGGGTGAACCACGTTAAAACTTGTCTCTTGCTGTTATTATTTCTGTGTATTTCCATTCCTCTATTTAATCTTTATTTGCATTTAATTGATATCTTCTTCCGGCTAACCCTAACAGTTGGTACATGCAAATGAAAGACTTCATTTGTTCTAGTCGAGTGATGAAAATTGTTTTGGTTTGAGGGAGATCAACTCCTTCATTCAACTTGTCTTTGACTGAGGCAAGTAGTTTCATCAATCTTGTGTAGGTTTGACCTGCAAGTGCCTGCAAATTTTGATTACAATTAACTTTCATTTTGTGCCCTCATGCCTATTATTAAATTGAGCAAGGTAATGAGCAAAATGATATATGATGTGTGCAATAAATATATATACATAAGAAAGTGGTTTGAATAACCACTTAGGCAGGCATACCTGACTAATAAGAAAGTGGTTTGAATAACCACTTAGTCGGGCATACCTAACTAATCAGCCAACTATAACTATGAAATAGTTATTAGTTGGGAATAAACAATGATGTAATACAAATATTCTAACACCCCCCCTTATTACATCATATGCCCAAGAGACGAAAGCATGAAAGTCTAGAAATCTTTGTTCTTCAGTATAGTAAGTGATTTTATAAATATGTCGGCACGCTGCTCTTGAGTCGAACAGAATTGGAGCTGAATATTCTGTTGCTGAACATGCTCATAGATATAATGGCATTGAACCTCAATACACTTGGTACGCTCATGAAAAACTAGATTGCAAACAAGCTTCAACACACTCTGATTGTCACATAACAAAGTGGTAGGACTTGTATCAGGAACACATATACTTGTTAGAATGCGACGTAACTATATTGCCTCACAAACAACCCCCTTACGGCATGATATTCTACCTCTGTGGAAGAGTGAGCAATAGTGGTTTGCTTTTTGCTCCCCCAAGAAATTGAACCAGATCCCAAAAAGAAAATGAAGCCGGAAGTAGACTTCCTATCATCCACTAAACCTGCATAGTGTGCATCTGTGTATCCACACAATGAAAAATATATATTCTTCTTGTATTCCAAGCCATATGCCATTGTACCACGAATATATCTCAAAACCCTCTTTGCTAGCTTCTAATGAACAACCTTAGGTTCCTGCATGAACCTAGAAAGATAGCTGACAACATAGCTGATCTCTGGCCTGGTATATGTTAGGTAGATGAGACTCCCAATCAACTATCAATAAAGAGTAGCATTCACCTGAGCAGATGGATCATGACAAGAAAGTTGCAAACTTGTCTCCATGGGTGTCGACATCAGTTTGCAATCTTCCATGTTGAACTTCTCGAGTAGTGTCTTGGCATACTTCATCTAAGAAACATAGATCTGATTCTTCTGTTGCCATACTTCAAGTCCAAGACAATAATGTAGGAGCCCAAGATCTGTCATGTCAAACGATCATTTGAGATCATTCTTTGTTGCATCAATCATATGTGGAGAACTCCTTGTGATGACCAGATCATTGACATAAACAATCAAAATGACAATCTCCCCCCTTGATCTTTGAGGTAGAGATTGGGATCATATGAATTTCTGGTGAATCCAGGATTAAGGAGATGCTCATCAATCTTTATGTACCAGGCTCAAGGGGCCTATTTAAGACCATAGAGGGATTTGATGAGTCTGCATACTTTATGTTTTCCCTAGGTGTAGTGTATCCCTCAAGTTGATTCATGTAGACTTCTTCCATGAGATCCCCATTAAGGAAGGTCCTCTTGACATCCATTTGGTGAACTTTCCATCCAAACTGCCCTGCCATAGCCAATACCATGTAGATAGTCTTGATATTTGTTGTAGGGGAAAAAGTCTCATCATAATCAATGCCTTCATTTTGTGCATAGCCCTTAGCCACAAGTTAGGCTTTATACTTGTCAATGCTACCGTCTGCCTTATATTTGATCCAGAAAACCCATTTGCAACCAATAGCCTTCTTCCCTAGTGGAAGATCGACAAGTTCCCATGTATTATTCCTTAGAAGTGCTTGATATTTAGCATCCATAGCATCTTTCCAAGGTGGTGAATTAAGAGCTTGCTCCACTGTTTCAGGTTCTGAACTTTGCATAACTATACACATAAGGGCCATGTTTACTTCTTCACAAGACTTGATGCGAGTCGTAGGCCATCTGAAAGATGTGTCTACAATTGCATCATCTTTAGTACCCTTTATTGTGGCTTGATACCACTTAGGAAGCTTTTTATGTACATGAGACGAAGATTGAGGTGATGATACAGGGGGAAACTCATCCAATGGAAACAAAACCTCATCGGGATATTCTCAATCAACTTCCTCATCTTCAGGATCAATAATTCTAGGTGTTTGGGAATAGATAGTTGATGGAGAGGAAGAGGTGTTGCAACCAAAGTCCTCATCAAAAACATCCTTGCTAATGTACACCTTCTTTTTGACTATATCCATAAGCCTAAATCCCTTTGAATCTGAACTGTACCCAAGAAACATACACTTCATAGACTTATCATCCAATTTTGTTCTTTGAACCTTGGGGACATGCATGAAGGCAGTACATCCAAACACTATGAAATGAGAAATAGAGGGCTTCTTCTCAGTCCAAGCCTCTTCAGGTGTGATATTATCAAGCACTTTGGTGGGTGCTCAATTCAACAAATGCACTATTGTATGAACTGCTTTAGCCTAGAATGTAGAAGCAAGATCTGCATCCTTCAACATGCATCACACCATCTCCACAATAGTATGATTACACCTCTCTACAACACCATTTTGTTGAGGCTTATATACAATGGTCAATTGTTATTGTATTCCATGTTTTCGCAAGTAGGTTAAAAATTCCTTACTTTTGAATTCCCCCATTGATCTAAGTGAAGGGCTCTGAGAGTAAGACTCGATGACTATTTTGCAAGGGCTCTAACTCTAAACTCCTTAAATTTCTCTAAGGTTTCATATTTGTGAGCCAAACAATAGACCCACATTTTTCTTGTATAATCATCCATAAAGAGAAGAAAATATTGGGCATTCTGATCACTTAGTGGCATAGGTCCACATAGATCAGTGTGAACCAATTCTAAGGGACTTGAGGCTTTGTTTTCTCCAGTAGGAAAAAGAGCCCCATGTTGTTTTCTGAGAATACAATGTGAGCAAAGAACTTCTATTTTCTAAATGGGGGAAGTCCTCTCACCATATTTCTCTTATTCAATGCAAGAATATAACCAAAAATGAGGTTGCCAAATCTCCTATGCCAAAGAGTTGTGAATACATTAGTTTTCACTGCAAGGGCTTGATCTTCATTTGAAACATCAATTAGTTGAAACATCTTTTCTACCCCTGAAGCACAATCTACAACTGCTCCATTATGAGTTTTGTCTTTGATAAGACAAGGTTTCTCACCATTGTGTTGATCAAATTCAACTTGCAAATTGTGCTCTAGTAACTGACTTACTGAAAATAGGTTCTTAGTGAGCCTAGGTACATACAAAACCTTTGTAAGCTAATATTTGTGAGTTCTTGGGTAAGTGCAAGAAGACGAGTACACTTTTTGGCCAAAAAGTGGAAGTGTTTTTCCTATTTTTCAAATTTTGTCATACTTGGAGTGACAATTTGAAGCACTTGCACATAAAATATTGAGATGATGTAAAAATAAGAAATATAGGATTGTGTTTCTAGTTTTGAAATATGTATTTTTTTCTAATAGCCAGATGATGCAAGTTGCTTTTTTATTGGATGTACAAAAAGTGGCTTTTTATGTTGGCAAGAGACACTGCTTTGCATTGTAGGCATTGTCATTAATGGCAACTAAGATCATTCCAATCATCCTCATAACATAATTTGTTCATACTGGAAGTCAGCTTTAGAATTTGTCTAAGTCTGGGCAGCTACGAACAGAGCAGTAATAGGGTCTGGTATTTTGGTCCAGATCTCTCTGGTGGGAAGTCATGATTAGCTGGGGATCTAGGGGAGTTATATGCATTGTCAAGATAGTCTAACTCCAAATTTTTGTCCTCTGGTGATGAAGAATTCAAAAGTTATTAGACTACGAGTACCGGGTTCCAGTTTGTCAGAGCAGACACAAGAAGAACAAGCCGACCTTGCAGAAGATCTTGATTCCAGATGTATGGAAGTTGTTTGTTGGACAAATAGAATTGATCAATGAGTGTGGCCGACATGAGTAATGATTTTCAAGAGCATGTTTTGGTCAGCACCTTAAGTTATGCATAGATCTAGCCGACAGAGCAGAGCATTCATTAAAGTTCTAAGTGTTGTTAAAGCTGACTGATAGAATGATTGTAGATCATGTTATGGATATATATAGCCGATGAAATTGGATGATTCAATGTGTGTGGTGTATGTGAATAAGGCGTATGTGAGGAGAGCAGAAATCCAAAGTGCGAATGAAAGCAGAACAGTAAGAAGAGCAGAGCATAGATGAAATGTGTAAGATCAATTTTTGTACTTAACCATAACTGAATTTCTTGGATAGATAGATGCTATTAATCAGTTCAAATATGTCATTCTCTTGTAATATTTCCATAGGCAGTGAGCCTCCATTTGAGTAGTGAGATCTGAGTAGTGAGCCTGAATGCATATGCATTCCCACTTGTAAAAATACTTTTAACAAGGTATTAATTTTTGTGGGTTAACCCCCACCATGGTTTTTCCCTTAACCAGGTTTCCATGTCAAAATCTTGGTGTCGAATGTGTTATCTATGTTTTCTATTCATATGTTATTGATTGATGCTGAAATGTTTATATCATTAAATTGATTCTAAGTGGTAAAGGAAGAATACAAGGAAAAGGGATTGAAAATGTGTAACAACTGATTCATCCCCCCTCTCAGTTGTCCAGACCTAAAACAACAATTGGTATCAGAGAAAGGTTCTTTTGGAAAAGTTTAATAGCTTAAGAAAGATCTGGGAAGGTAGTAAAAATGGATGAATATAATCTTCAAATACAACTTAATCTCACCCTAGATGATCTTGAGCAGTCCAAGGCAGAAGTCCAACAACTGCAAGATAATCTCAAAAAGGCTGAAGACTTCATTGAGATCTTAAAAGAAAAGTTGAGCAAATCCAATGCACAAGGAAAGGAGCAACTTCTTCAACCAGAAAACAAGGCTCTAAAAGAAAAGACAAAAGAATATGAAAAGTTAGCTAAAGAAGTTGTTGTCCTAAAACATGAGATGGAAACTGGGGTGATGAGACTAACCAAGGAAATTGAAGATAGGAAGAAATCTAAAGAAGAAATGAAGCAAAATCTAAAACAAAGTAATGAAGAATGCTACAGATTGGATGGAATAGCCGGTCTCCTAGAATCTAATCTACAAAGAAGCAGAAATAATGAGAGAGAACTTGAGAGACAGGTTATCACTCCCATACATGACCTAGAAATTGCAAATGAGTATAAGGAGAAGTTCAAAATAAGCTCAGCTAAACTCAAAGCACTAATTGAAGAACAGAAAAAGGATAATGAGAAGTGTAATCTTAAACATGAGAAAGGTGAAAGCTCCAGATCTGGACAAAGAAATTTCCAACCAAGGAACCGAACTAGAAAACCTCTGGTAAGACAACCTAATGCTCAAAGATATCCATCATTTAATGGAAATTGTTTCAATTGCAATAAATTTGGTCATAAATCTACTCGGTGCAGAAGTAGGGCAAATCAAAATGGTCCATCCTTCTCCAGTCAATGCTTCAAATGCAAGAGGTATGGTCACAAATCCAATGAATGTAGAAGTATGTTAATGAATAAATCAAATGACAATTCTTTCAATGGCTACTTCTTTGCTTGCAGATTTGGACACATGGCTAATCAGTGTAGATCAAGAGGAAATCAAGTGTGCTTTAACTGCAATAAATCTGGTCGTATTACAAGACTCTGCAGAAATAGAACAATGGAAGAAGTGGTCTGGTAAATAGAAAAATGGATGAACAGAAACAAGACATAGACAAAAGAAAAATTGATGTGAATGAGATACGGAGTGAAATGAACAAGATTTGGATAAAGAAAGATACAATAAACAATAGTGATTGGTCTGCACGGAATCCGGTGCTGACAATTCCTCTGGGAATTAAGTTAGAAGCTCTAGCTCGGGAGGAGCTGCATAGAACATCAAATTCCCCCAGTGAGTAAGTGGGTACCTAAGTCTAGCACAATAAAAGAGAACATTCTGAATTGATCCAGAACCTTTGGAAGGATTTCTAGAAGAAAAGATGTTGATATGAAATCTTGCTAAGTGATTCATGAACTGTCAAAAATAATGTAACCGGATATAATTAGGGCAACACATTTATTACAATGCCAAATTAGGTTTTGCAAAAGATAAAAGGTCACTTAGCCACTCATTGGAATCACCTTGCATTCAAAGAAAACAAGAAGAAGAGCATTTGAGTTGCAAATCCAAAGACTGAGGCAAAGAGCGAATTCAACCGGCAATTGATCAACCCTACCCCGCGAAAGAAAAAGGTAACTCTTTGTAAAGCTTTGAATCTAAAATCTGTTGAGATGGCTACTCCTCATGTTGTTAACATTAATGAAAGGCCTCGACCCAAATTTCAGAAGCATCCTCACAAATCAATTGAAGTCGACCCATTAGGTGCTTTTTCAAGTGTTCCATATGGTGTGCTGCATGTAGAAGACATTAGGGTTTATATTCATGCAAATTTAGATGAGTTTGGAGACTCAAGATATGTAGACTTGTTTGAGAAATAACTCAAGGATGAAAATGATGAACTTAAACCTGAGTATAAGGCACTACAGGATAAACACTTTATTCAGATTATGGGGTTTCCAACATTTGATGAGGATGAATGGGTCTGATACATCTTGAGTCGGATGCATGATGAATTCATTTGGTTGTTAAAACCATTCAAGATTACCAAGGATGCTATCAGAAATGTAACTGGTTTAAACTCAACTGGAGGATTGCCCATGCTAAAAGTTGTGAAAAACCAGACAGTGACTGATGCTACCGGTGCTAAGTTTAACAAAAAGGCAATGACCATTAATGATATTATAGAATCGGATGTCAAATTCACCTCCATGGTGATTGGGTACAAGATTTACCACTCGAGCAAAGAAAATTTTGTTTCCAAAACAACCATATATGTTGCATACAAGATGCTAAAGGAAAATATTGATTATGACTTATGTGAACTAATACAGAATCAACTAATTGAAAATTTAAACAAAATTAAGAAAGATAAGAAAAACACTTTCAAGTATGGTACATTGATTCTATGTCTATTCTTTTACTTTATGAATGAAGTACCTGAGGTAAAAGATGTGCACTGGACTAAGGATGAGCTAGTTGCCATTCAGATCAGAAATCATCTTCGCAACATTGGTGATTTCCAAGCTCAGAAACTGCAATATGGGGTTACTTCAAGAATTTTCAAAGTATGATGCACTCAAGGGAAAGAATCCCTAATTCAATTGTTGACAGGTACAAAACTAAAATATGTTTCATGGTTGATACTAATCAGTGTTAAATAGAAGCAGTGGAACCCAGAACTGTTTGGATAATGCCTATGGGATATGAAGTAGATGAAAGGATCTTGGATATGTATGCTCAACATCTTCTAAGCAAGCCCAAAGACATAACGGTTGAAAGATTTGGAACTTATGAGGAGCTAAGTTTGAAGTTGCATACTGAGCTCAGAGAACCTAAAACCAATAGAAGAGTAAGAAAAGAAGTTGAGCAGTTAGCTGAAAATTTGAGCCTAACTAAGGAAGCTGTGAAGAAATTGAGAGAAAGAATAGAGAAGGATGAGAAAGAGAAACAAGATAAGAAACAAATAGGTGATCTGGTGGAAATCTCTTCCACTTCAAGAACTACTAGAAGCTCTGCTACAGCCTCTGCTCCTTCCAAAACTGCAAAATCGGAAGCAAAATCATCTAGAAGATGGGAGAAAAGGAAGAAAACAAAAGTATCCTGGACTTATGAAAGCTTAAGAGAAGAAGAAAAAGATAAGGACTTAGACATTGAATCAAGGAAATAAAGGTCACTGGAACAAAAACCGTAAAATTAACTAAAGAAAAGTCCTACGGAAGCAAAAGGACTAGCAAAAAGCATAAGAGAAAAGATTATGAAGAATATGTTGAGAAGCCCACACTCTCCCTAGAAGATGTGATAAAATCAGTCACTGTTGATGGTAATCTAAAACCCATGATTGAATTCTATGATGAATACAATGATATGGATAAAAGGGTGTTGGAGGAAGCAACGGTTAGATATCTCAACATCTACAACAAGGCACTGATTGAGATAACTTTTGAGTTACCACAAAGTCTAGCAAATATCTTGGAGTTGAGCAAAGAAAATGCGAAGTGCAAGGATATAGAGATCAGGGAACATGAGCTAATAAATTTGTGTCCTCAAATTTCTCCTGATCAAATAGATATGATATTCAAGGAAGTCAAAGATGATTTTAGAAGCAAAAGAAGAATGAACAAACTCATGCTTGGAGAAACAAGTGAAATCGTTGAAGAAACTCAAGAGATTCTTTTGAAAGCCTTGAGAAAGCACAATTTTCCCATAGTCACAAAAGATGGTGAAGAAGAGAACATTATTGACCAGCAATCTGAGTTGGGTGAAAACTCTGTTCCAGAAAAAGAACAAGCAAATCAGGAGGATACGAATATGTTGGATAAAGTAGTTGGTGTAGGAGATACTCCCAATCCAACTGATATGTCAGGGAAAGAGGATAATATTACCACTTCACAGAGCCCTCCAGATCAGGTAGCAAATGATGAACAAATAGGAAAGAGTCCTTCTGCAGAGAACACAAAGAAAGAAGATAAAGCAGAAGAAGATGGTGCAAATCTTGAAACACATAAAGTAGATACTGAAAAATCTAATGAACAAAAGGATGGTTCAGAAAATGTTGCAAGAGACACTGCAGATGTAGTAAAAAGTCTTCTTGAAAAAGAGATGAGTGAGCTTGATGAACCTGAACTACTCCAAGGTCTAGCTAATCCAGATGCCCTCTCTCCAATTCAACTGATGAAAATAGCATCATTCACCCAAGTAAAGGCCAGAGAAAAGATGCTAAAATTCCACATGGAGGACAATGAACTACTGGGGCTTGCATCTGAAATCTTGGAAAAGGTAATGCCTACCTACCAGAAGAGTCTATCTGATTCCCCCTCTGATCACCTAAGAAATCTTGTAAGTTTTATGAATACTCATTTTGAGTCTTTTGAGAAGTCTACAGAGGCAAAAGTTCAGAAAGAATTCCTGGATAAGAAATTTTGTGAAATAAAGAATTTGATAGGAAATGATAGAAGAATACTTGGTATTAGCATAAAAAGTATTCAGAATGCTCTAAATGATGGAAGCGATATGTAAAAATTATGTCTATCATGGCCCAATGTTAATGAGGTTATTGAGAAAAAAATAAAGGAGCAAGAACAGAAATTGTCAGATCTCTCTCAAAATTTTGATCCTCTAATAGTTTCGCCTATAAGTCAAGAATGTCAAGTAATCAGCCTGATAGATGAGATAAAGAGGCTTCTTAAAGAAAAATGTAACATTATGAAGAGAATGTGGGAGCTCCGTGGATTAATTGCTCCTAAGTTAGAGAGAATGTATAATGCACTATCTGAAGCTCAGAGTGCAGCACAGACCAGTGATCCAGCAGATCTGTCAAAGGCAGAAGTATATTCATTTTTGCTAAGTGGGTACATCTCCATTTTGGACGGAATGAAGAGCACTTGGGCCTCTGAACTTGTACAAATAAAAACAAGTTTTGCAGACATTCTCAAGTTCATGTAAATAAGACTTAATGATTAATTGTACATATGCAGCAATATATACAGAATTTTTAGAGAGTTTTGGCTTGCAGACCCCACCCTTTGCCATTGGTGTCAAAAGGGGAGTGAAGCGTAGTAAAAAATGAGGTATTCAGCAAAGGGGGAGCACCGGAATAAGTGAAGTACACGAGTGTACAGACAAAGGGGGAGTTGCACTAGACACTTAGTCATTTTTCACTAAGTGTTGCCATCAATGCCAAAGGGGGAGATTGTTGGGAAGAGACACTACTTTGCATTGTAGGTGTTGTCATTGATGGAAACTAAGATAATCCCAATCATCCACATAACACAATTTGTTCATACTGGAAGTCAGATTCAGAATTTGTCTAAGTCTGGGCAGCTAGGAATAGAGCAGTAACAGGGTCCAGTATTTTGGTCCGGATCTCTCCGGTGGGAAGTCATGATTAGCTGCAAATCTAGGGGAGTCATATGCATTGTCAAGATAGTCTAACTCTATATTTTTGTCCTCCGATGATGAAGGATTCAAAATTTATTAGCCTCTAAGTATCGGGTTCCAATTTGTCAGAGCAGACAGAAGAAGAACAGGCCAACCTTGCAGAAGATCTTGATTCCGGATGTATGGAAGTTGTTTGTTGGACAAATAGTGATGATCAGTGAGTGTGGCCGACATGAGTAATCATTTTCAAGAGCAAGTTTGGGTTCACACCTTAAGTTATGCATAGATCTAGCGGACAGATCAGAGCATTCATTAAAGTTCTAAGTGTTGTTAAAGCTGACTGATAGAATGATTGTAGATCATGTTGCTGATATATATAGCCAATGAAATTAGACAATTCAGTGTGTGTGGTGTATGTGAATAAGGCGTATGTGAGAAGAGTAGAAATCCAAAGTGCGAATGAAGGTAGAATAGTAAGAAGAGCAAATCAAAGATGAAATTTGTAAGATCAGTTTTTGTACTTAACTGAAACTAAATTTCTTGCATAGATAGATGCTATTAATCAGTTCAAATCTTTACCATTCTCTTGTAATGTTTCCTTAGGCAGTGAGCCTCCATTTGAGTAGTGAGCCCGAATGCATGTGCATTCCCATTTGTAAAAATACTTTTAACAAGGTATTAATTTTTGTGGGTTAACCCACACCGTGGTTTTTCCCTTAATCAGGTTTTCACATCAAAATCTTGGTGTCAAATGTGTTATCTATGTTTTCTGTTCATATGTTATTGATTGATGCTGAAATGTTTATATCATTAAATTGATTCTAAGTGGTAAAGGAAGAATAAAAGGAAAAGGGGTTGAAAATGTGTAACAACTGATTCACCCGCCCCCCCTCTCTCAGTTGTCCGGACCTAAACCAACATTTTAAAAGTCCCCTGGTATTTACCAAAGCATGCATGTGTACGACCAACATAATTTGACATAAATTAAGGTATTTTTCTAATTCCTTTTTTGGAAAGATTCATATGATGTTGAATTTGGGTCAAGATATGTTTTTGTAATTTTTTGATAAATATATTTTTTATTAATTTTTCAATGGCCCTAATTAGTGTTTTTAAAACCCCTCGTGTATGACCGACATAATTTGAGCTAAACTAATCAATTCACTAATTTTTTTCATCATGTAGAGAATGATGTCTAGATTGGTTAGATAATTTTTTTTCCAAGAAACTTTCAAAATCAAAAGTTATTAAAAAAATAGTAACGTATGTTATTTCAAATTTATGAATTAGTTTGTTTAGAAAATAAATTATAAATAGAAAAATATGTTCAATAGTAGAAAAAATTACATATTTGAAAACTAGACTTTCAAATCTATAATGGGTTTTAATTTCATTAAAATATTTTGAAAAAAAAAAAGTCATCATCCATAGTGGTGAAACTAGTTTTTTCTCTTGTTGTTTTCATGGTCTCCTAGTTGCAGGGCCAAAGCCAAGGCTTGGGTTTCCAAGCCTAAAACCAATGCAAATTGGTAGGTTTACAATTTCAAAATTTTAGAAGTGGATACCTATTATAAACAAGTGCTCATTTATAACAGGTGCCCGTTATAAACAGGTACTCGTTCTAAAAAAAAGTACTCATTTCTAAAACAATAAAAAAATTAGCCATAGGCATGTTTTAAAAAAATACTTTTTTCAAAATGGGTACCCATTTCATAACGGGTACCCATTTTACTTTGGGAGCCCGATCCTAAACGGGCACCCGTTATTTTCAAAATGGGTACCCGTTCCAAGTGACATTTTCCATTCGTGAAAGACTTCCGTGAAATGTATACTCATCTTTGTGCTTTCACCCTCTTAATGGAAGGCATATATCACCAATTCCCTGAACTTCTGATGTAGGAGCATCCCTGGTTCAAGAGCAATCTTGCATCAACCAAAAATATTTGCATTTCAGTTTGTTTCTTTTCATTTTCAAGTTCAGTTCAGGCAGTTTAGTCTGTAGCAGTTTCTGTATTTTGGTCTGCATTATGCAACAGTTGCATTTTAGATCTTGCAGAGCTGGACTTAGCATCTACATTCATTCATGCACAACATATCTAAAATTCAAAGCATTTGGATCAAGTACCATAAATTTATCGCTATCAGAAGATCAACTATTTTCTCAAAGCAAAGCATCCTGACAGTCTCAGATAATCAGCTAAAGGGAAGACCTGTGGAGCATTTCACAACCTTTGAAGCTTAAAGACACATCATTCAATGTTGTTTGGTTTGTGGCCAACCTTCCTTGAGATCTGCATATCATTCCATTCATTTGCGAAGGAGTTCTAATCATTTAGGTCTGACCTATCAGTGTACACATGTTACAACTCTTCATTGGAGTTTGTAATGATCTTTGGCCGACGTGGAGGAATCTTTGGTTCCGGAGAAGATATATATTGATGTAATAGATGCCTAGGAAAGTAGTTCTCATGATTTAGAAGATCTATAGTTGGAATTCTTTACGAAGGAGCTTCAAAGTTATATCTAGTGCATATTTTGATATTTTGTAATCAGGCATGTGAGCCCTAATTGTAAGCTCGCATGTTGCCGGTCGATCTATATTTAAATTCTATGATATATTGAATGACTAAATCTGCATTTGCTTCATATCTTTGAGTTGTTTTCATTGTGTTTAATCTAGCTGCACGGTCTAGATAGTTCTCTTTGAGGACCCTCCTAATCGTGACTGCACCAACTTCATAGGAGGTATCATCACCTAATGAAACATGCCCATAGGAATTGGATAGAGTGAGATCTCTAAACCATTCTTGTTCCCCCGTCATGTGTTTGGATGTACTAGAATCAACATACCAGACTGAATTGCTTGATGTGGAGGTCTTAGTTTCTGTAGTATATAAGAAATCTTCTTCAACATTGCCTTGTTGCTTATTTGGCTTTTTCTGCCAATGGGTGGCTTCTTCTTGTTCCCTTGAAAAGATTTCTATGGCTTTTTTTTAACTGGACTCACAATTGGCATAGGAGGTATACCAGTACTCTTTGAGTTCATGACCCTTTTTACCACAAATTTGACATTTCTTTTTATTCTGAGAAGAGTTGTCTTGATTTTGTTTAGACTGTCCTGATGGACCACTCTAACGGTCAAGTTGTTTTCCCTTTTGCTTTGCAGCCAGGGCCTGATTGTCTTGAGAGTCTGTCTCACCAAATATTGCTTCTTCCCGTTGAAGCAAGTTGATAAATTCTTCAAATGAGGGTGTTTTATTAGCCACATTTAAACATGTGACAAACACTCAAAATAAAGAGGTAGTGCTCTCAATACAATGGGTACTAGAGATGCATCTTTGACTTCTTCTCCTAACGCTTGAAGTGCTAGTCTTATTTCGGCAACTCTTCTAACAAATGCCTCTACCTTCTCACCATTTTGCATTTGGAGACAATGTAATTGACGCTGCAGATGGAGGATTTAGTTTTGGTTTTTAGCCTTATAGACTATTTTGAGGTGATCCAAAGCATCTTTTGGTTTTTAGCCTTGTAGCACGATCGCCAAATTGAGGCAGTTTGCACTTGATCTGAGGAAGATGTCGCTGAGGAGAGTCCCTGTTGTTAGAAGAATCATCAGAAAAATGGATGAGATGATGGAAATGATGAAAACAATGAGAATTCGATTGGATTATGTCGAGGAAGATAGGCAAAGAGGATTGACACCTAGACCTAATGTTGAAAGTGATGATGAAGAGGAATTTCAATTTGTTGAACAAATTGGCAAAACCCTAGGAGGCGACGAAGAAGAAGAATCAGATCAAGTCAAGATGTTTCTAGCTATTTCAAAGATTGGAAAAAGCCCTAGAGTTGATGTACCTAATTATACTAGAAATTTGAATCTTGAAGAATTGATTGACTGGATAAATGACATGGAAGAATACTTTGAATATGAAGAAGTTGAAGATCCGAAGAAGGTGAAATTTGCAAAGACAAAGCTAAAAGGACATGCTGCTATATGGTGGAAAGAAGTTCAGTTGGATAGAAACAAAAAAGGAAAAGAAAAGATTACAAAATGGGATAGGATGGTGACAAAATTGAAGAATTAGTTTGTACCTACTAACTATGAGTTGGAACTGTTGAAGAGATTGCAGAACCTGAGACAAAAGGAGAAATTTGTAAAGGAGTACACTAAAGAATTTCATAAGATGATCATAAGGATAGGACATAGTGAAGAAAGCAAAGAGAAATTGGCTAGATACATCAATGGATTAAGATTGAACATTCAAGAAGAACTGAGTTTGGTAAGGATGACAAAACTGGAAGAAGAATATCAATTTGCCTTGAAAGTTGAAGAAAAGTTAAATAAGAGGCATGATCAGAGACAAAGAGGCAAAGGAGGTAAATTTTAGAGAGGTAGAACATTTTCTAGAGGAGAGAGATCATTTATGGAGCAGAACAGACAAGAGAATACATTAAAAAAGGAGGATAGAGATAACAATGCATACCAGAGGAATGACATAAATTTTTACCACAAAGGAAACCCTAGTCCATACCGGAGTGAAGGATACAAAAGAGAAAGAAGAGGACATGATAGGAGAACATTCATAGGAACTTGTTTCAAGTGTGGAGGTGAAGGACATAGAGCATTTGAATGTAATCAGGGGAGTACAAGCAAGAGGATTGAGAACAGTGGAAGAGCAGCCTATGTGGAAGAAGAATTTGTTGGATCACCGAATTCAGTTGGTAAACTTAAGCAAGGAGAATCACTTGTGATTAGGAGAGTACTATTTCAAGCAGAGACAAACAAGGAACCACCGCAGAGGAAGAGTTTGCTCAAAACTAGATGCAAATCAGGAGGTAAATGTTGTAAAGTTGTTATTGATAGTGGTAGTTCTAATAACCTAGTTTTGGAGGAGATGGTGACTAAGCTGAAGTTGGAAAGATTGAAACACCCTAAGCCTTATCAGATAACATGGATGCAGGATGATCATAAGGTTCTGGTGAGTGAACAATGTTTGGTGAAATTTCATATTAGATCATATCATGATGAAGTCTTTTGTGATAGACCTTGGCAGTATGATAGAAAAGCTATACATGATGGGAGAAAGAATACATACACTATAACATCAAATGGGAAGAGAATTACCTTGATTGCTTTGGAATATGATCCTAAGAGTGAAGTATGTGGGAATGCTAGAATCTGTTTGGTAGATGGCACAAAATTTCTTAATGGTTTGAGACATGAGAATATGTGTTATGCTTTGATTCCTAAGAAGTCTAAACATTGAAGAAGGAGACTGAAGAAGTACAATGGGAGGAGATAACTGAGTTGCTGACAGGGTATGAAGACATCATATCAGATAATGTACCTGAAGGATTGCCACCAATCAGGAGTATCAGTCATCACATGGATCTTATACTTGCAGTTAGTTTGCCTAACAAAGCAGCACACAGAATGACACCGACAGAGAATGAAGAACTGAATAGATAGATACAAGAATTGTTGAGGAAAGGTTTAATCAGAGAAAGTTTGAGCCCTTGTGCAGTACCTGCAGTGTTAGCACCTAAGAAAGATGAAGAATGGAGAATGTGTACAGACTCTAGAGCAATAAACAAGATCACAATTAAGTATAGATTTCCTTTACCTAGGATGGATGATATCATGGACAGTTTGAGTGGAGCAAAATATTTAACAAAGATAAATTTTAAGAGTGGATACCATTAGATCAGAATCAGAAAAGGTGAGCCCTAATTGTAAGCCTACATGTTTCCAATTGATCTATATTTGAATTCTATAATATACTGAGTGACTAAATCTGCATTTACTTCATATCTTTGAGTTGTTTCCATTGTGTTTACTCTAGTTGCACAGTCTGGATAGTTCTCTTTGAGGACCCTCCTAACCGTGACTGCACCAACTTCATAGGAGGTATCATCACCCAATGAAACATGCCCATAGGAACTGGATGGAGTGAGATCTCTATACCATTCTTATTCCCCCGTCATGTGTTTGGATGCATGAGAATCAACATACCAAATTGAATTGCTTGACATGGAGGTCTTAGTTTCTGTAGGATACAGGAAATCTTCTTCAACATTGCCTTGTTGCTTATTTGGCTTTTTCTACCAATGGGGTGGCTTCTTCTTGTCCCCTTGAAAAGATTTCTATGGCTTTTTTTGACTAGACTCACAATTGGCATAAGATTTATATCAATACTCTTTGAGTTCATGACCCTTTTTGCTAGAAATTTGACATTTCTTTTTATTGTGAGAAGATTTGTCTTGATTTTGTTTAGACTATCCTAATGGACCACTCTGATGGTCAGGTTGTTTGCCCTTTTGCTTCACTGCTAGGGCCTGATTGTCTTGAGAGTCTGTCTCACCAAATATTGCTTCTTCCTGTTGAAGCAAGTTGACCAGTTCTTCAAATGAGGGTGTTTTATTAGCCACATTTAAACATGTGACAAACACTCAAAATGAAGGGGTAGTGCTCTTAGAACAATGGGTACGAGAGATGCATCTTTGACTTCTTCCCCTAACACTTGAAGTGTTTTTCTTATTTCAGAAACTCTTCTAAAAAATGCCTCTACCTTCTCATCATTTTGCATTTGGAGACAATGCAATTGATGTTGTAGATGGAGGATTTGGTTTTGGTTTTTAGCCTTATAGACTATTTTGAGGTGATCCAAAGCATCTTTTGCAAAGGTGGCAGTACGAATGTGAGGTTTAACCTCATCAGTCACACCAAACAAAATGATCAATTTTTCCTTTTGATTGGCCTTATCACATTTGTTTTGATCCTCACCTGATTGTTGAGGTCTTGTTGTTGTTCCATTGACTACATACCAAAGGTCTTGGAACTCTAACTGAGTTTGTACTTTGGTTTTCTAGGTGACATAGTTGTCACTTCTTAGGAGTTGAGAATCAGGAAACATTATCTTAGGTGTTGTAGGAGCTATTTTCTAGAGTTTTGAATGTCCTTATTTCTTTGATGTAACCCTTATTTCTCCCTGACGTTTTACAGGGTCGATGCCACAGACGTTGTTGCAGCTATATTATGCATTAGATGCTATAATTCAACATGACATTACCCGTAAATGTGAATCATAGGCACCATAAATATGGAACATTGTGAGCTTGGTTTGGTGTTTGAATTTATAAAACTCAATTCTATCTTTCTGTAACATGAAAAAATGTCCCATTGGGGGCTTTTCCCTCATAAGGTTTAGCTCCTGGGTCTTTTGCGTGCATTTAGGACATCTTAGTTCATAATTTGGCATCCAGATGGAATGAGCCCTAGGTAACATGACAAATGCAACCTAGGAGGACTCCTTGAGCTGTACCTTGCCCAAAATAGGGGGGAGGACTTGGGTTCCCACGCCCTAGTCTTGTCCTATTTTGGGGCAACCCCAATTTTTGGGTGTTGGTTTGTGACTATTATTTAGGTCCTTTACCGACACGGTAAGTTTGAAATAGGAAAATCTTGGTGGGAGTGTTTGTAGTTGCATATAAAAGCATGTTTAGGTATTCATTTATAAACTAGATGTCAATTAGATGACAATTGTGATGTTCAAGTGTTCTCAAGGTGATTCGAGGCTTTCATTGTGTTGCAAGAGAAGATTTGTGTGGTTTATGTGTTTGTGTTTGCAGATTTGGGCATCCATTTCATCATGGAATGAAGAGCATCTTCCTCCCATGATATCTTCACTACGAGGTGACATTATATTGTGTTTTCATCATCATTTCCTTTAGTTTTTGCCTCTGCCTCACAAGGGCACACACTCTCTATCTGACAACAGTGTTTGGAGACTTAAGTGTCCTCTAGGGCTTGACTAAGGCAAGCCTCTAAACACCACAACCCCCTCACAAAGTTTTCATGGTTGCAGGTTACAGGTTGCTGAGCTAGAAAAGGTGAAGTTACAGGAAGGCATCTTGAAGTGTCAAAATTGTAGAACAAAAGGACAAATAGCACCCTGGAGTTGGGCGCCCTCTCATTAGTCCTCCAACTTCTGTAACGAGAAAATCTCTGGAACAACGGGAAAGAGTTGCAGACTGATTTTCCAGATCCAGATAAAAAGTAGGGCATTCCAGATCCAGACAAAAAGTAGGGCATTGGACTTGGGTGCCCACTCTTTTGTCCCCGACTTTTCTGCCTTGGAACCCTGAAAATAGGTACTCTGTGATTTGGTATTTTACTTCCGTCTGCAAGAGCTTTTTTTGTAATTCTTCCATTTGCAGTCGTATTTGCAAAATTAGGGTTTTAATGGTTAATTGAGCATAAGAGAAGGAAAATTGATAATTAAATTCCCTAATCCAAGTTTCTCTACATCTCAAAGCAACCTAGGGTATGATAGCGAATTACCACTCAACCCTAGATCCTTGAATATAAAGGGTGAAAGGAGGATTCAAACATCTAACAACACAAAACTAAACAAATCCAAATTTTACCCTAAACACTTTCAACAACAATTCTTGCTCCAAAAAAAATGATTTTAATGCAAAAAATAATTAATTTGCTCCTTTTGCCATTTTTAAATGCTTAAACTATAGAAAATAAAAAATATTGAAAAAATAAATGAATATTTTTGAAATATTAATAAAATACTTTTTAATGAACTAAAGTTTCAATGCACAAAATTTTAGGGTAAAAACAATAAAACTTTGCACCTTTTGTTTCATCCTGATTCCAAATTGATCTACTTCACTTTCAATATGTGGCAAACACTCATTTAGATGCCTCTTCTACAGTATTTGTTTGAATATCATGCTTCAATCTCTTCACAAAATGCTTGAATTAAAGCCTTTTGAACAATCTGCAATGCCTTTGACTTCATATTTGAAATGCACAACATTGGAATTAAGTGTTGTATGAGTGTAGAAGCTAGATATTAATATACAAGATCAACTTTCAATGAAATATGTAACATTTCCTTTCAAACTGGAGTTTTCAATGCAATTTCTAATTTGTACAGCCTATTTCAATGCTCAAGATTTGCACATTACTCTCCAGTAAAATCTTATCTTCAACGACTTAGTAACAACGAATTTCTCACACTTTCAAAGTAATTTAAATGCTTCCTTTCATTTTTAACTACCCAACAACAATTTGGAGAGTTGTAGGGAAAGTTTGTACAGAAGTTTTGTATGCCTCTAATGCCTCCAATGCCTCTGATCCACGTTGTACAACTTTTCAACATTTAGCAAATGATTTCAATGTCTTTTGCAAGTTGTTCAATGTCTCTGAGGTCTCCTTCATTCACTAGTTTTGGACGCCTTCCTTCAATCACTGGTTTTGAACAACTTCAATGTAGATTTAGATGCCTGTAATCAAATATTAATCTCCTTTGCAATCTGAAAACACATCCTTTGCAATCTGCAACACCTCCTTTGCAGTCTCAACACCTCACATAGATTTTTATAATGCACAAGCTCAGGCTTGTAATTGCTCTGATACCATATTAAATTGAGCAAGGTAATGAGCAATTTGATACATGATGTGTGCAACAAATATATACATAAGAAAGTGGTTTGAATAACCACTTAGTCAGGCATACCCGACTTACCAACCAACTATAACTATGAAATAGTTATTAGTTCATAATAAACAATGATGTATTACAAATTTTCTAACACTTATGACTGTATGTTGTCCTATATATATGCCCTTGTTGTAAATACATTGTTCTCCCTATTTGTTTTTGCCTTTTGGTCTGCTCGAAGATGTTCTAGATTCTCATTGTGTTAATGTTTAACACACATCCCCAAGCAAAGCCAATGTTGGCACCTAGATTTTTCAAGCCTCATATTTGCTAAATCTTGTCAAATTCCTCAAAATTTTCCTAAGGGGTTCCTGTTCCTTTACCCTGATGCATGTTGTTGAACCCCTAAATTTGGCAAAGTTTGAAACCATGTGAAACCCTAAAAATTTGACTAAGTCTGAAATCTGATGGATCCTCCAAATTCTAGAATCTGCATTATAACTTCTATGGATCTGAAACCACTCTCAAACATCCTGCCAGTATATACATAAAATATAACTTAAATTATAAGAAAGGTAAATGCAAACTTATACTTAAATGTTTGTTTTATGTATATACTCTTAAATGTTTATTTTATGTATATACTCTCATTTCTTTTTTCATTTTTTCCCCTTTTGTTCTTGTGGGATTTCGGGACCCACAAGAACTTTTGCACCAGGTTCCCACGATACTTTAGGACACGCTAGAACTTTGGAACTTTTTCTAAAAGTTTCTAAATTCTAGGTTCTCCCACCACCCCGAGACCCGCTAGCGGAAGATCTTCGAAGTTAAAAATATTTTTGGACCCCCTAAATTTTCAAGTCAAATTTGAATGGGTAAAAATTTGAATTTTCAAGTAATTTTTTCAAAAAATAGCTAAGTATTTTATGCAATTTCAGATCAAACTTTCATTTTGGACCTTCACCACTTTTGGTTCCAGCGGGACTTCGGGACCCACCAAAACTTTGGAACTTTTTATAAAAGTTCCTAAGTTCCAAGTTATTCCATCGTCCCACCACTCGCTTGAGGCCCAGAAATGCCTAGAAATGCAGGAAAACACACTGACAACTCTCCAAATTGTCATTAATACAAACTAGACGGTTGAATTTGATGTTTTTAATGTAGTTGGTGGAGTTTTGGGGGTTTTCCCTCCCATTTTCCATCAAATCCAAGTTGTAAAGGATATAAATAGAAGATTGAAACTCATTTCAAAAGTAGGTTAGTTTTTGTGTGTGGTCTCCAGAAGACAGCTATAGGTGCAGAAAGTTGCAGAGCAACCATTGAAATGCCAGTTTAGTTCATTAAGGAGTGCATACCTGTGAAGTCAAAAGAGTTGGTATTGCAGATTAGCCATTGAAATGTTAGTTCAGTTCATTAAGGAGTGCAGATTTGTGAAGTCAAAGGAGTTGATATTGTATACGGTTTTGTTGTAGAATGTCTCCTTGTCATTAGGTATGTATCCAAGAAGATTTCTCAATCGCAGATGGGTATTTCCTTTGCCATGTTTGATGGCACGAATGTAATACTAGGTCAAATGAAGGTGACAACATTCTAAAAATATTACAAGCTTTGTAATAATCTCTCTTATGTTATATATGGGTGTATGTAGTTATTTTTTGGATTACTAAATATGTTTTGTTTCAAGATCTCATATTCTGTGGTGTATGCAAATACATAGATCATTGTCCTTTTGGTTTTAGTTTGTTGTTTTCTTATTGAACTATGACTCTGTTGCCCATCAATTAGGCATCGGTTTGGAGCCATTCCTATAAGCCTCACATCATTTTAACCAATGGTTTAGTGGAAGAACCATTATTTCTGTGCATCCTTGTCTGTCAATATAAACAGGGAATTATTTCAAGTGAATATAAATGAATCTATTTCATGTGGGTCATGCATGCACAATTATATCAGCTATACAGGGGTTTGTGACATCCTTTTTTTCTTGGTTCAGTGATAGTTTTGGGATCAAGATAACATGATGGGTTTGGTTGTTCATTATTTTTAGTTGTTCACCTTGTTTGAGCTCAATACCTGTTAAGGTATACCCCTTGGAATATCCCTCCAGAGCCTAGCTGAGCTCAAAGTGTAGAGGAGCCTACCCACTCCTGTAAGTTGGGCATAATCACCCTAAACTTGTTGACAAACCTCTTTCCAATCACCTTGATGACACCTCTAACCTAAGTGATTGCAAAATGTCTTAGGGTTTTAGGTTGTAGTTATTTTGGGAACCAACACTCACACCCATCCTTCTCCATCCATTTAATAATCTATCCCCCATCACCCCTTTCCTCCAAATCCCTTTTTATTTAAAATTCTACTCTCATCATTCTAATCTAGCTATCTTCATCCTTTTGAGAGCACACCCATGTTCTTCGAACCCGCCTACCCTCTAAAGGGGGAATCATCACTAGCATCAACCCTCCTTGTCACTCTCGCTTCAAGTGGTTGGGGCATCATCATCCCTAATCTTACCATCTTCTTCTAATCTAACCAAGTGCTATGTTTTATCTTTATTTGAAATGATGTTGCTTCACAATACCATCTCAAAGAGAGGCAAAATGTAAACACCTAAAATAGACCACTCACTTATTCAACCCCAATCAAGACATCACTAAACCACTTTTTTCCATAATTAATTGGATAAACACCTATTTATATATAGTTAATTCATCAATCCCCCTTCTGACAGTGATTAAATAATATTTAATTATTAAATCACTATTCATGCACTATTCATCTGCACCTTTTCTTGGCATAAATGATTATTTAATCATTTATCATCCATCTTCTATAGTCCAACATTAGATAAATATTAACTTATCTAATATCCTTATCCTCATCCAAAAATTAAATAAATAAATATTTTTTTATTTAATTCTCTATTTTTGCGCTTTTGATTAAGCTGACTAATGCACTTAATCCACTTAATCAAATGCATGCATATTCCAAATCCTTGATCAACCCATTCAAACCCCTCACATCTCTAACATGTAGAAAGTCATGGGCTTTTGTAAAAGACCACATAGGTCTCTTACAAAGGGATGGTCAAGTGCCTTGCACATCCCTCTAAAAAGGGTCCTTTTGTCTCTTTTTTGGTGCGATCACGGATGGAGGGTCTAGAGAATGGACTGTCCAACCATGCAGTACGAGTACACACAATAGAAACAACACAAGAAATAGATGAATAAATGAAAATATGTTTATTCAAGATCATGAACAAGTACAATCTTCATATGCCGGCAATATGTGGATTGTTATGGGCTCGCAAGCCTGTCCTCCGGTAGAATTACATGAAAGATATAGCTTTGAAGTACCTTCCGCAAATCAAAAACTAAAGACTAAAAACTTTCTATCATATTACTTACTATACTAATGCATCTAATGAATGCTTATATATCATCTTCTAGCTCAAGGAATGCTCCACGTCGGCATTAAGAGGTTTCAAACTCCAATGCATGATGAAACGTGCAAGTCAACCTTAACTGTATGGTAATGCTCCACAAATGGATGAAACATGTTGCAGTCCTCAATGAAGGTCTATCTAGTCCCATACTACCTTGTGAGATGTTCCATTTGGCTCCGCAAGTCACGGGCATGCTTCACAAACCTTGTATGCTCATACTGAATCCTAAATGATATGTTCTGTGAGTTCTGATGTTCTTATAGTGCTAACTCTCCGCAGACAATTCCAAATCTAATGAAATCTAGATATGATGTAGATGACATGGCGTAGGGTCTTAATCCTACCCCATGAGCTGTGAAATGATGATGCAGGAGAATGTGGTGCAATTTACTGAGACTATACTAACTGCAATGTAACTGAAATGCAAGAAAAGAAAATAATCAAAATATTTTTGGTTGATGCAAGATTACCTTTCAACCTGGGATGCTCCTGCATCAGACACCTGGGGTTGTTTGAAAAGTGAGTCCCTCACTTTGTTGGGGCTAGAGGAAAACCAATACGGTCTACCTCAGCCTAAGAAATCCATGATAAATCTTCCTCTGGTCTTCCTTTTCACTTAACCAAGTACTTTTTATACTGCTTGCCTCTGGTGTTGCGTCCAATTCTACTATCCAAAATCTGCTCTATTTGCTCCAATTGTTGTTGTGGTAACTGATCCTTCAATCCAACTTCAGTGCTATCACTTGATTCTCCCTCACGATACTGATATAAATCTGCAATATGGGTGATATTCCAAATGCTTTCGGTAATTCTACTTCATATGTATTTTCTGAATCAAACTTCTTAAGAATTCTACATGGTCCAAACTTTGTCATCTTCAATTTGTTGTATGTCCCCACTGGAAATCTTTCCTTCTTGAGATATACCATGACTTCATCTCCAACAGAAAATTCCTTATGTCTTCTCTTTTCATCTGCTTGTCCCTTATACTTGCTATTCATCTCTTCCAAATGCTTCCGGACTTGAGTGTGTACTATTTCCATGTATCCTACAAATTCTTTTGCCTCTGCACTCCTTTTGTGATCCATACTGATGTCTCTCAACTTTGCAACTCCTCTAGGTTGTATTCCAGTCACTAGTTCAAATGGTGTCTTTTTTGTACTTTTGCTCATTGAGTTATTGTATGCAAACTCTGCTTGCGATAGAATTATATCCCAATTTTCTACCTTATCTCCTACTAAGCATCTCAACACGTTACCTAAACTCCTATTTACCACTTTTGTTTGTCCATCTGTTTGTGGGTGAAATGTTGAACTAAACTTTAGGTCTATCTTCGTCTTCTTCCACAATGTCCTCCAAAAATATCCCATGAATCTTGTATCCCTATATGAAACTATACTCTTTGGTAATCCATGCAATCTCCACAAATTCCTTGAAAAATAGGCTAGCAACATGTAGAACATCATTTGTCTTCTTACAAGGAATGAAATGCGCCATCTTTGAAAATCTATCCACTACTTCAAATATAGAATCATGCCCTCTATGTTCTTGGCAAACTTAATATGAAATCCATGCTTATATCTTCCCAAGTTCTCTCTGGTATTGTCAAAGGTTTGTATAAACCAATATTCTTACTATTGCAACTTGACAAATTCTCCAACTCTGAACAAACTTCCTTACATCCTTATATATTTGAGGCCAAAAATAATGTTCACTCACCAAAGCTATTGTCTTATCAATACCAAAATGTCTAGCTAATCCACCATTATGCTTCTCTTTGAACAAATTCTCTCTCATTGAGCTCCTAGGAATACACAACTGATTCCCTTTGAACAACATATCCTCCTGAATGAAATAATCCAACCACTTGCTTCTATCTATCACAACAGGTTCTCTACATGCTTTCTATACTTCTGCAAAAATCAATATCATCCTTATGTACATGAGCTTAAGTTCTTCAAAACCTAGTACTTCTAGAACCCTCGTCTCTGTGAATAAGTTCCTTCTTCTGCTCAATGCATCTACAACTTTGTTTGACTTTCCACTCCAGTGCTTCAATACAAATGTGTAACTCTGCATGTACTCTACCCATTTCATGTGTCTCTGATTCAACTTACCCTGACTATTCAAATACTACAAAGCTTGATGGTTAGTGTACAACACAAATTCCTTTGGCAACAAGTAATGTCTCCACTTCTTCAAGGCTTGAATTATAGCATAGAATTCCTGATCATAAAATGAATATCTCCTCCTTGCATCATTCAACTTCTCATTGAAATATGCTACTAATCTCCTTTCTTGACGTGACACTGCTCCTATTGCATTTCCAATGGTAATCATAATCTACCTGAAATACTGTGTCAAAATGCGATAATGTTAACACTGGTTGCTCTGTCACCTTTTGCTTCAGTAACTGAAAAACTCTTATGTGCTCTTGATGTCCACTTAAAATCCTTCTGGTCACCTCTCATTGTCTCTATCATTGGTATGCATATAGTACTAAAATTTCTGATGAACTTTTGATAGAAACTTGCCAGTCCATGAAAAAGATCTTACCTCTTCAATGTTCACAGGTGTTGGCCATTCAACAATTGATCTGACTTTCTCTTGGTCCATCTTCAATCCTTTCGCAGAAATCACAAATCCCAAATATACCAGTTCTGTCTTCATGAAACTATATTTCTTGATGTTAATCAACAATTTCTCTTCCCTCAGCCTCTGAAGTACTTGTCTAATATGTCGCAAATGTTCTTCTTTTGTTCTACTGAAAATCATAATATCATCCTAGTAGCCAATAACAAACTTACTCAAAAATATCTTCAAAACCTCATTCATCAATCTCATGAAAGTACTTGGTGCATTACTTAATCCAAAAGACATGACTAACCACTCATACAATCCTTCATTTGTCTTGAATGCAGTCTTCCACTCATCTTCTTCTTTGATCCTGATCTGATGGTATCCACTCTTTAGGTCAATATTTGTGAAATATTTTGCTCTACTCAAACAATCCATGATATCATCCATCCTTGGCAATGGAAATATATACTTGATAGTGATCTTATTTATTGCACTTGAGTCTGTACACATCCTCCATTCTCCATTCTTCTTCGGTGCTAGTACTATTGGTACCCCACATGAGCATAAACTTTCTTTGATCAACCCTTTCCTCAACAACTCCTATATTTATTTGTTTAGCTCTGTATTTTCTGTTGGTGTCATCCTATGTGCCACTTTGTTTGGAAAACTGGCTCTAGATATGAGGTCCATATGATGATTGATACTCTAGATTGGTGGCAATCCTTTTAGCACATTCTTCGATATGATATCTTGGTATTCTGTCAATAATTCAGTTATTTTTTTTTGTTGTGGTTCTTCTTCTTTTGTGGTGGTAGTTTCTACACTTAGGGTACCACACTTCTTCAAAATCAATGGAAAACACATGTTCTCGTATCTCAATCCATCCAAAAATTTCCTTCCATCCACTAAACAAATCCTAGCATTGTCACATGCACTTTTGGGCTCTTCTTCCAAAGGTATCAAGATATGTCTTTTCCCATTTGATGTTATAGTATAGGTATTCTTCCTTCCATCGTGTATTTCCTTTCTATCATACTGCCATGGTCTTCCCAAAAATATATGGCATACATCCATCAACATAATATCACACAATAACTCATCACTATAAGATCCTATATGCAATTTCACCAAACATTTCTCACTCACCAATATCTTGTGCTCATCTTGAATCCATGCTATCTTGTAGGGCTTCAGATGTTTCAACCTCTCTAGATTTAGCTTCATCACCATTTCTTTTGAAACCAAATTGTTTGTACTACCACTATCAATGATAACCTTGCAACATTTACTTCTTGATTTGCATCTTGTCCAAAACAAACTTTTCCTTTGCCATGGTTCCTCAATTGTTTCTGCTTGGAAAAAAGCTCTTCTCATGACTAATGATTCACCCTTCTTTAGTTTTCCTACTGAACTAGGTGATCCAACCAATTCTTCCTCCGCATAGGCTGCTCTTGCACTATTCTCTATCCTTTTGCTAGTACTCCCTTGATGAAATTCAAATGCTTGGTGTCCTTCACCTCCACACTTGAAAGAGGTTCCTTTGAATGATCTCTTTTCAAATCCTCTTTCATCTCTTTGGTATCCTTCATTACGATAAGAATTATGGCTTCCTCTGTTATTACAGTAAACATTTCTGTCATCTCTCCCTTGATGATATGAATTGCTATCTCTTTCTTCTTTGCACTATGGGCTACGCTGCTTGTTTTGCTTCGCATATGGTCTTCCTTCTTTGCATTGTGTTCTACCTCTCTGGAATTTCCCTCCTCTACCTCTCTATCTTTGCTCATGTCTCTTGTTCAACTTTTCTTCAACTTTCAGCACAAATTAATATGCCTCTTCCACTATTGTCATCCTTACCAAACTTAGTTCTTCTTGAATGTTTATCCTCAATCCATTTATGTACTGCACCACTTTCTCCTTGTTTGCTTCACTGTGTCTAGTTCTAATAATCATCTTGTGGAACTCTTCAGTGTACTCTTTCACTGTCTTCTCCTTTTGCTTTAGGTTTTGCAATCTCTTCAACAATTCCAACTCATAGTCAATAGGTATGAACTGATTCTTCAATTTTGTCACCATCCTACCCATTTTATGATTTTCTCTTTTCCTCTCCTATTTCTATCTAATTGAACTTCTTTCCACCAAATAGCAACATGTCCTTTCAACTTAGTTTTTTCAAATCTTACTCTTTCCTGATCTTCTATTTCCTCATATTTAAGATATTCATCCATGTCATTTATCCAATCAATCAATTCCTCAGGGTTAAAATTTCTAGTATAGTTTGAAATTTCCATTCTAGGTCTCTTACCAATATTAGAAATAGCTTTCAACATCTTTACCTGATTCTTCTTCTTCTTCTAGGGTTTCTTCATCTTGGTCAATAGCTTGAAATTCATCATCATCACTCTCATCCTCATGTCTAGGGTTTAGACATATCCTTCTATCCTCTTCTACAACATCCAATCTAACTTTAATTGTTCTCATCATCTCTATCATTTCTTTAATTCTTCCGTTAACATTGGCCATAACAGGCATCCTCTTTGGTGGCATCTCTTCCTCGGATCTGATACAAATGCCTCAATTCGACTATCTAACTATAGGGTTGCAACTACCTCACAATTGGTGCTCTATTGACAAACACATGTAGACTGCCTCAGGTTGGTGATCTGTTCACTTCAAGATCTGTCAAAATGCCTCCTCTCCCAAAGGATTCGTAAACTTTGCTCTTATACTACTTGGTGCAGTTATGGATGGAGGGTTCAAAGAATGGACTATCCAACCATGCAGCCTGAGTAAACACAATGCAAACAACACAAGAAATAGAGGAACAAATGGAAATATATTGATTCAAGATCATGAACAAGTACAATCTTCATATGCAGACTGTTATGGGCTCGCAGGCCTATCCTCTGACAAAATTACATGAAAGATAAAGCTTTGAAGCACCTTCCACAAATCAACAAATAAAGACTAAAAACTTTCCATCATATTACTTACTATCCTAATGCATCTAATGAATGCTTATATATCATCTTCCAGCTTAAGGAATGCTTCGCGTCAGCATTAAGAGGTTTCAAACTCCAATGCACAATGAAACATGCAAGTCATCTTTAACCATGTGGTAATGCTCTGCAAATGGATGAAATGTGTTATGGTCCTCAATGAAGGTCTATCTAGTATATACTGCCTTGTGAGATGTTCCATTTGGCTCTACAAGTCATGGGCATTGTCACGTCTCGAACTCTCATAGACTTTATAGATTTACCTCATTAGTTAATTACAAGAGAAATTATGGAACAATAGTAGATTTACATTGGATATGATATGTTATTCATTAAAATTTTGTTGCCTCGGCTATATTTTTGGGCTAACTTATTGATGGTTTTATGAGTTTGATTTTTGCAGTCTTGTCGACGACACGAGCATGGTTCAGGTAGGGGGTCCTAGCTTCATGGCAACACGTGTCGGGTGATATCTGAGATTTTTTCACACACCACGTAGTTGCATTGCATATTTTGATTTATGAGAGATGTTTTGTATGTTGATTCGATTGTTGCTTGTTGGATTCATATTGTTCGATATTGATGTCTTCATGCCTGTCTCCTCGTGAGGTACTCGATACCTATTCTGACATATAAATTAGTTAACCTTAAAAAAAAAAAATAGGATCTATAATGATAATAGCTCTTCAAATATCAAATGGAAAAATTTGAGTCTTTGATTCATTAAAATCTTTTGTTTCCATCATAGAATTAAATAAATAAGAATAGTATATATATATATATAAGTACTCTTGTTAAAAAAATATATAAATGGAGGTAAATAACTTTTATTGCATGGAATATTAACTAAGATCTATCTAAATAAAGATAGTTATATTTATGTAGATCTTCTTCATATTTATATTGGAGTTGTTTTATTTAAAGAAAAATAGATTAAAATAAAATAAGAAAATAAAGGAAAATTGCTGCATGATCAACATGCAAATTCAGAACTATCTGTTGCATGGACTGCATGCAATCTAGAGAATAAGAGTGGGGGGCATAAAAGAGGGCAAAAAGAAAACTAGTATAGGAAAAAGAAAAGGGAAAATAGATACGCAAGATTGGAAAAGGAAAAGAAAGGAGAGTAGCGCAAAAAGGAATACAAAGGAGGTGTTAGAAGAAGGTTTTTGGCATAAAAGAAAGCAAAAGCCACATCTAGAAACGGGTATGTGTTTATAACTGTGTTCAATTTTAAATTAGAACAGTGATGCGTTGAGATGAGGAGTAAATTGGCCTCCTTTGAAATGATTTTTTTTCTTCCTTTATAAAAATCGGGTCATAAATTCTTTTATCTGCATGATCTTCATTGGATCCAATATTTTGGAGTATGTGTAACAATTGTATGCAAACTATTTAGACTTTCCTGCATTAAAACTCAGTCACAGAGTAAACTTTCAGCTTGCTTCTTGTTAAATCAGTCGCCATCAGGCCATATTGAACCTTTCTCCTCTTGTATGGGCGATTTCTAGAAAACACCATGACTATTACCCTAGGCATAAGCAAGGAATTAAGTTTATGAAGAATCCATTCTTTAGTTGCTCTTGGGAGCGCTTTTCTCAGCCGACAGAAAATTTGCCATGGCTGGAGATTACTCATTGCTACAGACTATGTTGCCCGATTGTCCGTATACTAGTATATGAAAGCTTCAAAAACTAGAACGAGTCAAAAGAACTTGTCCATAATCAAATATACACCTAGAACGTAGCAATAACACAAAAGGAGGTATTTTGACCAGACGCAAATAAATGATATCCTTCTTGGTCTAAGTTGTCGCAATTTGCTTATATGCCATCCAGAGCAATCACAACCTTTTATTTCGTGGAATTAATTTGTTTGTATTCCCTTTGATTATAATTTCTCCAATGGGCCATACGTGACTAATAGGATATCAGTTGTGTAGTTTGGCTTAAAGTTAGCGGCCTGCAAGATATAGATCACCTTTTCTCTCAAACGGTTTCTTAATATCTTTAATGTAATCGTTAAATCACTCTTAGATGCTTCCTCTTATCTAATGAGCACAGGGCAGATTAAATTTTGATTTGACTTGTATTTTGTTTTCTTAAATGTAGGTAGTTTTTATTCGATTGGAATCAGCCTTAGGTAATTCTTTTTATTACTTAGTTCTTTAACTTAGAAAATTGCCTGGTAATCTTGAATAAATCCAGAGACTAGGTCCCTTTTAAATTCTTTCTTAATATAATAATGATAGATTTATGTAAATATATGTATGTCAAAATCAAATAAACAAGACCAGTCTTTATGTAGAAACCTTATATGAGCACTCTAAATTAAGACTTTATTAATGTATAAATTACGTAAATTGTGCAACAATTTTGTCAACGACTAATTAAGCAACTATGAGAATATATATATGTTTTAGTTAGAATGGATACTCGTGTAATGAGAAGGGACATGTAATTGTATTTCTCTTTTAAATATTGTCAAATGAATATTAGGCTTATCAATCCTCAGACCATTGCAAATTGACAACTCTTCAAACCCTTACCATACAGATGAATTTTAATTGCTCTAATACTCCTATATGATCAGCAACCAAATTGAATAAACGAAAATGGCTAACTTAAACAACTTAATTCTCTGTCTTATGAATATGTACTAGGGGAATATCTCTTTCTTCTCTTTTCTAGTCATTTCTTTGTAAACTAAATTTAGAATAGGAATCGCTTTTGAAATTTTGTTTTCTCAAGATTATGTTTTGGAAATATTGCTTTTCGGGATGGGTGTCGAGTATGGGTTATCAGGGAAGTGAGTTTTCTTTTTCAAAACTTACATACCATTACAACGGTCTAATGCTTTGGCCAAAGTGATTGGAGTGTTGAAATAGACACATGCACCATTGAAAAAGATGGTTAACTGGCTAGTTTTATTTTACGTTATATTTTTCCCTGCCATATCCCATTGATGAGATGCTGCATTCATGTTAGGATTGCATGTAGATTGATAGGCACACACTAGATTCCACCCTGCACTTGTTTACAGGTTGCTAGGCCCTTCGAGCAGGGTTGGGTATTCATCAGTTTGACAAATTTTGGGGAAGCGCAATGCTTCGTGGTTGGGCAGAAAAGTGCTTGAACCATGTTCTTGTCCTTCGACGTTGAGATGGTCGGCTGGTCAATGGCGATCGAGGACTACTCTATTGAATGATATGATTTTGATCACTTTGTAATTCTATTGATACAAACTATTGTAAGGCTTTATGCCATTAGTAAAACTTATTCTCTATAATCAACTTCAGATGGATATATTGTAATCATGATTGCTTCTTATACTTATAAATTCAAATATGGCTTTGACTATAGAATTTGCAAAATGTCTTTTCTTTTGAATTATGAAATAGAAGTTAATTTACTTTATTTTATTTTACTTGCAGTAATTCTACGTTTTACTTTAGTTTTGTGTGCTTGTGAAAATTGGGTACTTTACAGGCATGCTCCACAAACCTCATATGCTCATACTGAATGTTGAATGCTATGTTCTGTAAGTTCTAATGATGTTTTGATAGCAATAACTCTCCACCGACAATTCCAAATCTCATGAAATATGGATATGATGTAGATGACATAGTGTAGGGTCTTAATCCTGCTCTGCGAGCTGTGAAATGATGATGCGGTAGAATGCGGTTGAATTTACTGAGGCTGTACTAATTGCAATGTAACTTAAATGCAAGAAAATAAAAGAATCAAAATATTTTTGGTTGATGCAAGATTGCCTTTCAACCTGGCATGCTCCTGCATCATTTTCAATCCCATCCATCCACTTCTTCCAAGACTATCCTCCACCCTTGATCTCTCCTTGATCCAAGGACCATATTTATGCTCTAATCCTATCATGCCACTTGGTGGCCTCTCATCAATCAAATCTACTCAACAATCGTCAACCCTTGATTTTCCAAATCAATCATATCCATCCAATCCCTCATCCAAAAATCTATAAATAGCCATCAACCCAAGCCATTTTCAAGTCTCCATGTTATGCAAGGTTATGTTGTCAATTGAGAAGCAATCAACATATAACATCAAGAGCACATCCAAAGAACAAGGTTTGCATTTGTAGTTAATCATTTGGCTTCATTTTGTTTATGCAATCCTTTAGCTCTATCATGAGGTTACATTAGTTAATGAATGAAATATGTTAACATCATTTTAGCTTGTTTCTCATGTTCATTTTCTATATTTACACATCTTTATCTTTGATAGGTTTTCAACAAGGTCTTTGAAAATTTTGAAGTGCACAAAAACTTCACTTCTATTTTTCAAAAATTATAACCAAGTTCTACAAGAGAAATCATCAATAAATGTAAGCACATATTTATGTTTTGAAAAGAAACATTAGGAAAGGACATAAGATTACTATGAATGAACTATAATCTATCACATGCCCTTGCATATTTGTCTTTAGTAGAGAGATCCCTCTATTGTTTGCCAAGTGCACAACTTGAGCAAACACAATTTGTAAAAGAAACGTTTAGAAAACCAATGACCATTCTATGCTTAGTAAGGTCCTAAAATGACCATTTTTCTCTAGGTGTAAAATCTTGCACTACTGAGTGATGCGTGCAATTTTGAGTAATTTGCACACTAAATTACCTCATCCTTCAATTGAGGAGGCCAGTCTTTAGAATATACTGTGTAATTTGCCATTTCTTTGAGTGTGTAGTTGTGCTTAGATACACCAATATTCTAAGGGGTGTAGGGTATGATATGTTGAAGTTGAATGCTTGCATGTTCATAGAAGGTAATCATCTAATTATTGAAAAACTCTCCTCCATTATTTATTCTGTCAGTAAATCTTTGTCAATGATAGGTTTTCAATAGGCTTCAAAAATTTTGAAGTGCTAAAAAACTTCACATTTATTTTTCAAAAAGTATACCCAAGTTCTACGAGATAAATCATCAATAAATGTAAGCACATACTTATGTTTTTGAAAAGAAACATTGGGAAAGGACATAAGATCACTATGAACTTATTATATTCTATCACTTGTCCTTGTAGATTTGCCTTTGGGAAATGAAGCTTTTTCAAACCAATGACCATGTTATGCTTAGTAAGGTCTTACAATGAGTGATACTTGAGATGATCAAAACACTCATACCTAATTTTACTCAAGTCATTTGCACGTGCAATCATGATGTGTGAAGGTTACCTTACCACAAAGCTGTCAGCTTTGTACAACCTTGCTAGTTGCTACAATAATTAACTGGTCTTTGTTATTTCCGATAACATCTATAGGTGTAGACTCGACAATTTTACCTTCACCTAATTTTTTTGATCTAATTAACAAATAGGAGGTTCACAAATAAGTTTGAAATGTGAAGAATGTTGTTGAAGATGCCATTCTCCATCTCAACACACCCTTCATAGTCAACAATGAGAGGACTAGAGTTCCCCATAAAAAAATAGTTGTGAGGCTTTAGTTAAGATTGTCAAACAATGAACCATCATGCATCATGTGGTGAGAAGCTCCTAAGTCCATAATCCATTAAGATATAGGTGATCTAACTATTGTAGTAGAAAGAGTAGCTTGTATCTTAGGGAGAGGATGCAACATTCTCCAAGTATGTCATCTTATTGAAACACTAAATTTCTTGATGAATTGATCTCTTACACCAGGTGCAAATGTTGTTGTCAACTTTTGCATTTGTTTTCCCTTTATCTTCATCTTGACAAGGGGAACAATCTTCCAGAGCTAATTTATTGCCATCACACTTAGGATTTGTTTTACCTTTTTCTTTGGGGAGGCCGTTGCCTTTGCTAGAGTTAGATTGTAATATCATATTAGAGGTATTGACTACCAATGCATGCTGCTTAGTTCCTCTAGGTTATATTTCACTAATAAAAATTAGTTTTTCCTATTCTCGCTGAAGTTGCTCAAAGAACTTATCAAAAATTGGTGTTAGATATGCAATGCCCAAAGAATCTTGTTGTGTGTAGTGATTTGAAACAAATACCTAGTAATGATGACCTAGTTTTGACAAAATACTCACAATGAAATTTTCGTCAGACTCTATTTCACTAGTTTTTGTAAGAAGTATCAAGCATTTGACTTGAGTGATGAAGTACTCAATCTAAGAGTTGTCATATGATTTAAAAGCTTTAAGATCAATTTCTAATTAACATGCCCTCATTTTACTATGCTTCCAAAAAAGATCCTCTAAGATTTCCCAAACTTCCCAAGGCAATATGTTTCCTTGGAAGTGAAACTTCAATTCAAGGAAACTAATTGACTTGTGAGTCCTCTGGTTTCATCATTGTAGTTTTTCCACTTGTTTATTTCCAAATTTTAGGAGGAGCAATTTATTCACCCATTGCCATCTGGTAAAGACCCTTACTCAATAGTACTTTAGTGATGTACCTGTTGACCCATTTTTCTCTGTCCAGAGCTAAATAATTCAAGCAGCATCAGTCAGGGTGCATATCCCCAATGTAAGCTATATATGTGATCTTGAAGTCTGAGCCCAAATCTCAAGGGTCTGAATCTTGCCTGAAGAAGCTTACCGTGTGAAAAGGCTTGAAAAAATAGGCAAGTTTGTTTTTTACATCACCCTGAGATTCGCTAAAATAAGGAAGTTATGTAGGGTCATTATCTAGTCAAACCTGATATTCTGAATATCGGGTCATATTTTGAACATCGGATGATATCCGAATATCACCCCCTTCTTCGAAATATCACCTGATATTCCTAATATCACCCTGATCTCCAAAATATCACCCCTTCCTCTAAATATCCCCTGATATCCGAATATCACCCCCTTCTTTGAAATATCACCTGATATTCCTAATATCACACGATCTTCGAAATATCACCCCTTCCTCCAAATATCCCCCGATATCCAAATATCACCCCCTTCTTCGAAATATCACCCAATATTCCTAATATCACTCCGATCTCTGAAATATCACCCCTTCCTCCAAATATCACCCCCTTCTTCGAAATATCACCCGATATTTCTAATATCACCCCGATCTCCAAAATATCACCCCTTCCTCCAAATATGCCCCGATATTCGTAATATCAACCCTTCTCTGAAATATCACCCCGATCTCCAAAATATTACCCCTTCCCTCAAATATCACCCTGATATTCATAATATCACCCCTTCTCCCGAATATCATCCTGATATGCGAAATATCACCTGATCCTTTCCATGTCATCCCAAGCGTCCATGATGGTGATGTCACTGTCATATCCCAAAGCTTTGACCGCCTATATTTGCTCTGTCCTGGCGAAGTTCGACCTGATGTAAGAAGCAAAAATGCATGTTTTTGCCTCCTCTTTCATATGGAGGGCTTTTCAGAGGAATATTCTCACTTTTCAATTTTAGATCCGTATTTGCATATTTGGATGATGGGATGTTTCAGCGACCATTTTGGGGCAAATGTAGAGATTTCTCGCATTCATTGCTGCATAGAGAAGATGAAGCAACTCGCATTGATGTTGAAAATATCTCTCCACCGCCTTGTTTCAAATTGATGATGCAACAACTGCATTAATGACTAAAAATATCTTCTATCTGCCTAGCTCCAGATATTTGTCGCCATAACTGATGCAGGTGGACCATCATTCAAGGGAGATATTTTCTGATACAGCTCATGGAGCAAATTTTGGTAACTGACTGAGGCCAAAGGAAAATGTTATATATGCATGTAAAACAGATGTATAGGTGGTTGGTTGTTCTTCTGGGCTATTCTTTGTAATGGCTATTTGGCCTCTATAATCAATATGAACTGGTATTTTGCCTCTCTTATTATTTTATTGCACTGTGCCTGTTCTTCTGGACCTCTCCCAAAATAATATGAGTCTGTGTAAGTCTTTCCAGCCGTTGGATTATTACTGTGTCTATTCAGTTGCAGCCAAACACATTTAAATCTGGTGTATCACTTAGTTCATTTCAACATTTCTTCTAACCCTTTTCCCCTGCAAGCATTAGCACTAGGTTTAGATGCATATCTCTAAGCAGTAGGCTTAGAAAGAGGAAGCCAGCCTTCTCTAGAGGTCTGATCTCAATTTGCAAGGTCCCACACTTCGAGATCGTTCCCATGTTACTCCAAATTGCATGAGGTTTCACAACTGCATGCAAAGGGTGCAAATCTAGGTGATAACAGTTTCTGGCACACCCGGTGGGACTCGTTCGATGAACTTCTCGTCAAGATACTAAGAGAATTGGTGTTTCTCCTAGTATTTCCAGCCTTCAGAGGTAAGAGTCAACACCATGGCGACTCTATTAAACAAATCAACTAGTTTCAACAGGTCAAGTACCTAAAATTTCATCAAAGATCAGGATTTTGGGTGGTTTTCCTAGTCTATTCAGCTTCCAAAAGCATCTTAATCACCTGGCGACTCCCTTTCTGGTATGTGTCCAATTTCTCTTTGGTTGCAGACCTTTTTTGCTCTTATTCTGACATTTTCATGAATACATCGCATTTAGATGCTACAAAATGTAAGAATTTTATGGGAATCATGGCTATTCCCCTACCCCTAATCCACATACAAGCTATTGGCCCCCATATCAGCAGTACCAGGCCCCAAATGCCTCTGCTTTTATGCCATATGGCCCTGCTACTACAGAATATCAGCATCCTCACGATGTCTACACCCCTATTCAATCTTCTTGGCAGCTTAATAATGCTTATTATCAACCCAAGAAGATTATTTTGATCCTAGCCAGTGCAACTACCCTCATAATCTGATAGTTTCTGTTGCCCCCGAGAACATTGATGCTTTCAATAAGCTCATGAGTAGTTTCCTGAAGTTTGATGGACTTTTGGACAATAAAAAAAGAGAAGCAGGGTACAGTTAGCCTCAGCGGTTTTATGACCTCAGCATCATAAGCTTATATGGTCTCAAGAAGTTGTACCAAAATCTAGAGAGGGAGGGGGATGAATTTATGGAAATGCTAAAGCGTGACCAACAGCGGGAGGCATCAGAAGGGATTTTTCAGGAGAACCTTGCTATAAAGACGGCACCTGCTCAGCCTGTTGAGGAAGAATCCAAGCCTATCAAGATTCCAAGTTTCAGGTAGCCTTCTGCCTTGAAGGTTCCAAGTTGGAAGCGGCCATCTTTTTTACCCTGTGAAGATCCTCCACCAAATATACAAATAGAAACATGCTCTAGCCTTCAGCTGTAGAGACAACTTAACCAAAATCCAGAGGAGCTACAGTCAAAGGATGGAGGCATAGGAGAAGAAGTTGTTAAGATCACTGTAAAAGTGGATGATGCTGCCCTACTTCACGATCTACCTGACTATGTTGAAGATGAAGAAGGTGGGCAGCTAGTTGTGGTTATGCAGCAGCAAGAGAACACTGAAAATAATGACAATTGGTTGCAGGTTGAGGCTGATGAAGCTGATTTGCAAGATCTCAGCTGTTTGGAGGAGCTTCTTTTCTATTGTGTAGAGGAGTTTAGGGTTGATATAACAAATGAAAGTTTGTTGGAAGAGGCTACCTTGCTGTTTGAACATTTGCCTTCCTTTATTGAAGAAAATCTTGATTTGGAGGGCACTTCTTTGAGTAATAATGGGAGTTTTGAGCTTGAGCCAGCTGTTTGCAAGGGTCTTTTAAGAGCTAATAGCTTTGATGAGCTTCTGTTTGTCCTAGTGAAAGAGGATGTTCCTTTGACCATAGAGGATGAATCAATATGGCAAACTATCATGCAAGGTGAAAATAATGATATTATTTCTGAGCTTTCAAATTGTCTTCTCTCTTGTCCAACCTTAGTCATGAACAAGGACAACCATAAACAAAAAATAGAAAGGTTTGAAGAATGCAACCATGATGACATTATACCGGCCTTCTTGATTTCTTTGAGGGAAGAAGGACAAAGCCATGAGGTCCCAAGTCAGTTGTTTCACATACAAGAGCAACATGAGAGTCAAATGGAAGGCACCATCATGTCAAAAGAGGAGCAAGAAGAGAAAGAATTAGAACAGAGACATGAGATCAAACATGATTTGCATGTCACTTCAAGGGGATGCCCAATTAGGCATCTACCCTAGTTGGAGACATATCAAGAGAAATCACCACTTGTCATGCTTACCTCTAAGCATGAGTTTGAGCATCAAAATGAGTGGGATCAGGCCATTTATTCACCACAAGTTAGCAACATCAGCAATCAATCTAGGTGGATAGGTGAGTTTATCTCCACTTTGAGGGAGGTGTTTTATCCATTCCTCATATGCCTATTCCCCCTTCACTTCTTTTTAACTGCCCACATGCATGACAAACATTGTAAATTGTTAAGAAAGGGCAGTTACTTTCAAGAACTAGTTAATGGCTTTGTTTAAGGTCACCTCCGACTGGTTAGTTTAGGATTAGAGTAGGTTTCATTTCTGTTTTAGTTTTCCCTTTTCCTAAGTGCTTCTGCACAGGTTGCATTGTCATTAGGAGAATGCAGGCCCTTTCCCCTTTTTGTATTTTAGAGGCAGGTCCCAGTTTCCCAGCATGTTTTAGACTTGACTCCACGCCCAATGGATGCTTAAGGCTACTGATCTTATGTTTAGCAGGCAGACATCCCATAGAAGTCACCAAATTGTTGACCCATTTTTCTTTGTTCAGAGCTAAATAATTCAAGCAGCATCAGTCAGGGTGCATATCCCCAATGTAAGCTATATATGTGATCTTGAAGTCTGAGCCCAAATCTCAAGGGTCTGAATCTTGCCTGAAGAAGCTTACCATGTGAAAAAGCTTGAAAAAATAGGCAAGTTTGTTTTTTACATCACCCTGAGATTCGCTAAAATAAGGAAGTTATGTAGGGTCATTATCTTGTCAAACCTGATATTCTAAATATCGGGTCATATTTTGAACATCAGGTGATATCCGAATATCACCCCCTTCTTTGAAATATCACCCTGATCTCTAAAATATCACCCCTTCCTCCAAATATCCCCTGATATCCGAATATCACCCCCTTCTTTGAAATATCACCTGATATTCCTAATATCACCCCGATCTTCGAAATATCACCCCTTCCTCCAAATATCCCCCGATATCCGAATATCACCCGATCTCTAAAATATCACCCCTTCCTCCAAATATCCCCTGATATTCGTAATATCACCCCTTCTCCGAAATATCATCCCTTCCTCTAAATATCACCCCGATCTTCGAAATATTACTCCTTCCTCCAAATATCACCCCGATATTCGTAATATCACCCCTTCTCCCGAATATCACCCCGATATGTGAAATATCACCCCTTCCTCCAAATATCACCCCTGATCTCTGAAATATTACCCCTTCCTCCAAATATCACCCCAATATTCGTAATATCACCCCTTCTCCCGAATATCACCCCGATATGTGAAATATCACCCGATCCTTTCCATGTCATCCCAAGCGTCCATAATGGTGACGTCACCATCATATGCCAAAGCTTTGACTGCCTGTATCTCCTCTATCCTGGTGAATTTTGACTTGATGTACGAAGCAAAAATGCATGTTTTTGCCGCCTCTTTCATATGGAGGGCTTTTCAGAGGAATATTCTCACTTTTCAATTTTAGATCTAGATTTGCATATTTGGACGATGGGACGTTTCAGTGACCATTTTGGGGCAAATGCAGAGATTTCTCGCATTCATTGTTGCACAGAGAAGATGAAGCAGCTCGCATTGATGATGAAAATATCTCTCCACCACCTTGTTTCAAATTGATGATGCAGCAACTACATTAATGACTAAAAATATCTTCTATCTGCCCAGCTCCAGATATTTGTCGCCATAATTGATGTAGGTGGACCATCATTCAGGGGAGATATTTTATGATACAACTCATGGAGCAAATTTTGGTAACTGATTGAGGCCAAAGGAAAATGTTATATATGCATGTAAAATAGATGTATAGGTGGTTGGTTGTTCTTCTAGTCTATTATTTGTAATGGCTATTTAGCCTCTATAATCAATATGAATTGGTATTTTGCCTCTCTCTTATTATTTTGTTGCACTGTGTTTGTTCTCTTGGACCTCTCCCAAAATAATATGAGTCTGTGTAAGTCTTTCCAGCTGTGAGATTATTACTGTGTCTATTCGGTTGCAGCCAAACACATTTAAATCTGGTGTATCACTTAGTTTATTTTAGCATTTCATTTCAACATTCCTTCTAACGCTTTTCCCCTGCAAGCATTAGCACTAGGATTAGATGCATATCTCTAAGCAGTAGGCTTAGAAAGAGGAAGCCAGCCTTCTCTGAAGGTCTGATCTCAATTTGCAACGTTCCACACTTCGAGATCATTCCCACGTTACTCTAGATTGCATGAGGTTTCACAACTGCATGCAAAGGGCGCAAATCTGGGTGATAACAGTACCCTTTTCAACTGTTGTAGTTTGAACCTATGAGTACCCTTTTTTAGCCATGGTGTTGCACACAAAGTTGTTGCTAGTAAAAAATAGCACATAAATTTTTGCACGTATTCTATACATACTTTATCTTGGGTTGAGTCTGTGTCTTAGGGTCTTTTCTGTGTTCGTAGTTTCATCCTTCTATTATGTGGATTTGATCCCTATGGTTTTGCATTCCTGCTCTCTGATTTGCTAAATTTTCCTTTGTCTATTTTGCTCTCTTCTTTGCTCTAAAAATTGGCGATATTTCAAAATACATTCAGAGGCTTGCTAGTATGTCACAAGGGAACATGTTCTCTTAGGTCAATCCCAAAAAAACTATGTGCAATATCAACAAGCAACAAATAATGCCCTAGAATGAATATGTAGATTTCTTTTAGTGCACTAAACTGAAGTGCTTCAATATTGATTACTCTTGGAATGCATTCAGGATGATAAAGGATGATTGTAGGTGAGAGGATGTGAAACGAGTGCAAATGAATACTCTTAAATACAAGCACATAGCATGAAATCATGCAAACATGTGTTTAGTCAGCTCACAATAGCTAGTAGAATGGACGAGAGTCAACTAAATTTGAATTTAAATTTTAATAAGTTAGGGGTGAAATCTGTGGGTATAGGGTTGACCCTGCATATGTGAAAATGACCTAGGACATGAGAATAATCAAATTAAGTGGATAACACAATATAAAGAGATAGGTATACAAATGGACATAATTATACATGGCTTGAATAAATATATTAAATATTTGAACGTACAGATAAGGTGTGAATAAATATATAAGAATGTATGTGTATAAGAATAGGTAAATTTTAGAAGAGATTAAATCATTTGTCAATATATACATATATTAAGATATTCTCCTAAAATAAACACAAAACTACATAAAGTATTATAAATATATAAATTTCACCATTACAATATTATAATTAATAATTATTTCCATCCATCAATCTAACTATACCTTCTTGCTCATTTCTAGAATCCATAACATTTTCTCAACCTACCTACATGGCAAAATTATCTCCATAACTTTTAGAAGAATAGTATTTATCTAAAATAGAAGATTCAACATTAAATAGCTCTTATAACATAGACTATTAAAATTTTGTAAATGCTATTAAAATCCTTCATTCATATTGCTTTGAAAATCATGAGACCACCACAATTATTTAAGATTCAACATTAAATAGCTCATAATACCATAGACTATTACTAGCATTTGCACCTTAGTGTGCAATGGGTATGCCAAGGATGGATGTGGAAAGGAGTTTTGTGTGGATAAAGACAAACATTATTTTGCATATGGGAAACTTAAAGTATACGTAGTTTACAAAGTTGAGTAGGTAAGAGCAATAAATAAGACGAACATATTTTTAAGAGTAGTAAAGAGGATTTTTTTTTTGTTTCTAATATTAGTATTCTCAAAAAGAGAGTATCGAGAATATTTGCATTAATATCTTGGGTCTATTTTGTCATCATTTGAAATTTGAAACGATGTAACGATGTGTGTTGTTGTTTTGTAGTGGTAAGTAATTTTTTTTGTGAATAAAAGAAAAAAGCTTCATAGCTAAATTAATAAATAGTTATAGAAATGATGGACCTTGTTTTGGTTTGTTTGTGTTGCTCAACCATTTGCATGTGAAAGTGTTGTTAATAGGTCCTCTTCTTGCATATCTTTGGAATGTGAAGCTTTGGCATATTTGAAGGCTTGCAAGGTTGCACACTCTTGATATTGCTATTAATGATAGCCCTTAATGATGAATGTTATTGATGTCAATTCTTGTCCTTTCATCATCAGTGTTTGTCAATGGATTTGGAGATGAACAATGCAAATTCCATGGATGTTAGTTTTTTGAAATTCTTACCCAATGGGTTGTAATATCTTTTTGTAATGAACAATTATCATTGTCAATATTTTTTAATAGTTGGTATAGCAGCAATTCACTCCAATAGAATGCTTGAAAATATTGATCATTTATTGTTGGGATGGTGGTGAAACGAGGAGAGGCTCAAAAAATAGCCGACAATAAGCATTCTTTCTAGTTGGTGGACTTCTGAGATGTTGCAAATGTCCATTTTTGAGCCACTTGAATAAGTGGCATTGTTTCCAATTGAACCGGTCATGCCATTATGACTCAATGAAGCTTGGAGATGGGATGTTGATATTTCTAGAGAAAGCTTAGAGATGAGATGTTTCTATTGTTAGAGAAAGCTTGGAGACATGATGTTGCTATTGTTAGAGAAAGCTTGGAGATGGGATGTTGCCTTGTTCTTTCCCTTTGTAAAAGTACCATTTCATGAGGCTCTAGTGGATACCATAGCTTGATCTTTAATGTAGGATTTTCCATTAGAATATTTCATCATAGCCCGAAGTCTCCCCTTAGTTTTGCCGTTGTGTTTATGCAGTTAAACTTAGTTTTGTAATTCCATGATGCCCAATGATTTTGTGTTTTAGGAAATGTCTCTTCAATTATCATGGGTGGTAAAGGTAAAATATGGAAATAATTATTCATAGGAAGGTTATGCATGTAGCCATATTTTCTACTTAAAACTTAAAAGTACTTTGAATCCACAAATTTTAGTTTAACATCATACATAAATAAGGATATGGTTTTCCCATACACCCTTTGGCATACTATACACATATTCCTTATTTTCATAACCGAGTTCCTGCCCAAATTGAAGAGGCTACCAAAAACAAATATTAAAAATTATGGGCATTATTATTATTTTGATTATATGTAGAAAATTTGTTTGCACAATCAACATGCCAATTGTTGACTCGTATGGTATTTTGGTAAAAATTCTTTATTTTGCACTTGTCTACACATAAATAGATTAGTAATTTCTTGTTTTCTCATAGTTATGTTGCCCCAAATTGAGGAGGTTAGCAAAAACAAATATTAAAAAATTAAGGGCATTATTTTGACTATATGGAGCAATTGAAGTCCACATTAGTATAACATTAAAGTTTCAATATTCTTTCAAGTTACACTTGAATGCATTGCATACCTTACATAATTTAGAATCCATAGAAATTCATAGAAAATCGGGGAATTCTTCCCCTCTAGCCCATCCCTTGTGTCCCTATTGTTGCTTATTAGATTATTATAGGGGCTTCCACTTATTATCAAATTAAAACCTCCAATTGAATTAATCATTTCATCAAGTCTTTCTTTTGTCAAATTTTTCACATCTTTCGCCTCAATAAATTTACCCTTTTGATGTGTTTTTTCCACCCAAAATTTGAGGATAACCATGTTTTCTTTACAATTTTTTGTAGATACAACATAATTGAGTGGTACACCCAAACAATGCAAAGCAACTTATGCACCTTCAGTTCTCATTTCTTGAGAAGATAGCATACAATTGTGTTGATGGTGAATGGTTGTTGTCCATCCATCAATAGAATTGAAAGATTGTAGTGATATGTGTTGTTGATACATTTCTAAAAGTACAAAATCATTGGCCATCATGGGATTAGAAAACTAAGCTTAATTGTATAAACATAGTGGCAAAAAGTGTTACATTGTGTGATAGACTTGGGGCTATGGTCAAGCATTGTTATAAAAAACCCTACATTAAATATTATGCTATGATACTTCTACAATGTAAAAAAGTGGAGCTTGGTATGAAATGACACTTTTAGAAAACATATATATATATATATATATATATATATATATATATATATATATATATATATATATATATATATATATAAAAGAGAGTGACTTTCCCTTTATATTTGTTATCCCTCCCTCCCTCTATCTATATTTCTTATTTCTATCTCTCTCCTTTTCTATCCCTCTTTCTCTATTCTTCTATGTCTATCAATCTCTCTCTCCCCTTCTCTCTTCCTCTACCAGTCCTTCTCTCTCTATCTCACACTCTCACTTTGTCTCCCTTTCTCTCTCTTACTCTTCCTCTATACTATGACAATGGCTCTAGAATTTTTCATCATTAGTGTTTGTCAATAGATCTAGAGATGTACGATGCAAATTCCGTATATGGTAGTTGTTTGAAATTCTTTCCCAATGTGCTATTATATCTTGCTTCAATGAACCAATATCATTGTGAATGTTTATGAATGGCTGGTATAGAAACAGTTCACTCCAACAGCATGCTTGAAAACATTGATCATCTACTATTGGAATGGTGGTGAAACGAGGGGAGACTCAAATAGTAGAAGGTGTTAAGTGTCATTTCCATTAGTTGGACTTCCAAGATGCTGCAAATGTCCATTTTTGAGACATGTCAATAAGCATTGGTCATGACGTGTATTAATGAATGAATCTTGGAGATGGGATGTTGCATTTCTAGAGATAGCTACACTTTAGTGTACAATGGGTACACTAAATAGGTATTAAAGGTGAACTATTAGGTCCTTAAGAAAATGACGTGTTTCACTAATATATTAAGGTTTACTTTTAGTCATGATTCTCTTACTCAAAAGGGTTTTCCCAAGTATATATGTCATCTTATCTTCTCTAACTCCTTCACTTATTCTTCTATGCTTAATTAAGGTTACATGTGTTTTATGTCAAGAATTTTAATTACTTTCCTTTGCTCCTAATTGAGGAATAAACATTGTAAAACCAAAATTTGGTATAAAAGTTTTGTCTCAATTGATCCCATGAAGGAAGGGATACATTTCTTATGTTGCTTTCAATTTTATTGTGGGATAATTCATGTGATTTAAAATAACATTTGAAAATCAAAAGGCATGGGCAACACCTTGACTATTGAGATAGAGAAGTTCAGTAGGTAAAACTTTGAGTTACAATCATAATAATTGTTGCTCTCAATTTTCTACCATCAGTAATGGATAAAGATGAATGAGACAATTTGGATAGAAGAGATATATCTATTATTGGGTTATGTCTTTATAATTCAATCTTGATGAATGTTTTAGTACAAAACATTGTTAAGAGTTTATGAGATAAAATTATTGCATTATACCAAACTAAGTGTCTTCTAAAAAAGTTATTTTTGAAAAGAAATTTGTATTCTTCAAAGATGCATGAAGGAGACTTTGTAACCAAACATTAAAATGATTTTCATCTAGTAGTGAGTCAATTGGCTTCCATAGATGTAAAAATGAAAAAAGAAAAATGTATCACTTTGACTTGTTCATTAAAGTACACCCTAATGTATAAGTCAAGTTAAAAATGTTGATTTTTAGTTCTTTTATTTTTTTGAAATGACGAACTCAATACTTTTAATGATATGACAAGTCGCCTAAGAAAATTTCCCTTCTAAATCTCTAACGACATCATTAATAAACGTTAATAGTGACAGAGAGGAGAAGAGTCTCATATCTATAGGTGTAAATTTTTAGTTATAATTGGAGAGAAAGATTGAAAGTTTTGTTCCCTAACTTAAACAACTTTATGTTTATATAGCAACCTATATTTTATTTTGTTTTGTTTTTATTATGAGTGATACACACACACACACAGATGGGTATAGATTTTTTGATTGAAAGTCTCCCAAATAAGTATCATAATTTCATATGCACATTGAAGCTAATTGAAAAAATTGACAATATAAAAATAGTAGTATATGGGGATTTGTTGAATAAAGAGGATAGGCTTAAAAAGTTCATAGGTGAATCTAGCAAGAGTTCATAAGCATTTATGGCTAGAGGCATGTATAAAAATTATAATTAAGATAAATCTTACCAAAATCAAATACAAAAAAATCAAGGGAATCCACATAAAAATAATCAAAGCCAGTGCAATCAACTAAGGGATAATCATCAAAGGCACAATTTTTAAAAATGGTAGAATCAAAAGGACAACTCTAGAATGGAAAAATTCATCACATGTTACAACTGTGGCTCAAAGAAGGGCATAAAAGTGATCAATGTCCTAGAAAATCACATGTAGGAGGGAAAAAAATTTATCAAAGAAAACAATCAAATTTTGCTTATAAAGAAGGTGAACATAATAAAAATATATCGATAGCCTCTTTAGTTGTTCAAGGAAATTGAAATAACACACGGTACATTGATTCACGGGCTAGCCAACATATGACATAAAATAAGAGCTCCTTTGGTTCTTTAGAAAAAGTGTCTTATCTTAGTAAGTCAAATAACTCAACATGGTTATAAGGTGGAATTCTATTTAGATAAGTGTTTAATAAAGAACATTAATGATGAATTCAAAATTATGGCTACATGAGTTGAGAGTGGTACCATTTACTATTTTTGTCCTATGTAGATAAGACAACTTACATAACTATAGGTACCTCTACAAGTGAGTTGTGGTAACAAAGATTTGGCCACTTAAATGATCAAAGTTTAGCTATGCTTTCAAAGATAAGGGTAAACATAAATGTGTGTACAAGATGCATGGTTGGAAAACTACACAGAGACAAGTTTGAAAAGTCTAAATGGAGGGAAAGTAAATCTCTTGAACTTTTCGATAGTGATTAGTAATTTCTTGTTTTCTCATAGTCATGCTGCCTCAAATTGAAGAGGATAGGAAAAACAAGTATTGAAAATTATGGACATTAGTTTGATTAAATGGAGCAATTGAAGTCCAGAATAGTATAAAATGAAGGTTTCATTATTTTGTCAAGTTACACTTGAATGCATTGCATGCCTTACATAATTCATAATCCATGGAAATTCATAGAAAATAGGGAAATGCCTCCCCTCTAGCCAATGCCTTGTGTTCCTATTGTTGCTTGTTAGATCATTATAGGGGCTTCCACCTATTATTAGGTCAAAACCTCTAATTGAATGAATCATTTAATCAAGTCATTCTTTTGTCAAGTTTTGCACATTTTTCACCTCAATCAATTTACCTTTTGATGTTTTTTTCCATCCAAATTTTGAGGATGATCTTGCTTTTTTTACAATTTTTTGTAGATACAACATAATTGAGTGGTACACCCAAATGATGCAAAGCAACTTCTACATATACTTTTTATTTTGGTGAATGGTTGTTGTCCATTCATAATTTGAACATTAAAAGAATGTAGTGAAATGTGTTGTCATCGTGCATTAGAAAAGAAATGGAGTAAATTAAATATGTTGACATGCATGCAAGTAAAGTTATTTATGAATAGTAGTGGTTAAAAGCAGTTTTGCAAGTAATATTTTTTTGTCAAACAAATTTGCTACATAGAATCAAAATAATAATGTCCATAATTTTTAATACTTGTTTCTGGTAGCCTCTTCAATTTGGGTGGGAACTTGGCTATGAGAAATAAAAAATTTATAATCTATTGAAGTCCAAATCAGAAGAGAATGAAGGCTTTGTTATTCTATCAAGTTACACTCGAATGTATTGCATGCCTTACATAAGTCATAGTTCATGGAATTTCATAGAAAATAGAAACATAGGAAGCCCATCACTTGTGTTCCTATTGTTGCCTATGAAATTATTATAGGGGCTTCCACCTATTATCAAATAAAAACCTCCAATTGAATTAATTATTTCATCAACTCTCTCTCTCTCTCTCTCTCTCTCTCTCTCTCTCTCTCTCTCTATATATATATATATATATATATATATATATATATATATATATATATATATATATATATATATATATATATATATATATATATATATATATGTATGCCTCTTTATCTCTATATCTATCTACCTCTCTCTATCTCCCTATCTCTATCCCTATCTCCATCTTGGGTTGATTCAAAAATCATAATTTGGTGGAAGCCAACCCAACTATCAATCTGATTTGACACAACATGATCTCCTTAGGTTGATCGCATCCATTATTTTCTAGCAAGTCCACCATCGTGTTAGCTCCTTAAAAATGTGTTGTATAGAGAAATCTTGGATCTAGTTTAGAAGTGCGATTATCAAATCTAGCTTTTTGCGTAGTTTCTAATTCACTACACTTAATGCTTGAACTCCTTTGGAGTCGAGGAAAGAATTTGTGAATTAAGAAACTCACATATGGCCACCTCAAGTATGTTTTATATCACCTTTTGCTCACCTAGTTTTGTCCAACGGTGGGTGAGTCTTGCATTGTACTTAGGGTGGACAAAATTAATATATATTGTATTGTGCATAATTATCTCTCTCTCTCTCTATATGTATATATCTTTATATCTAGATCTCTCTCTATCTCTCTCACTCTCCCCTATGGAACTGTGCCAACTTTAGATTATTAAGATTAAACAATTGATTAAAAGTTAGTATCTCTCTCTCTCTCTCTCTCAATTTGGGTGGGAACTTGGCTATGAAAAATAAGGAATTTATAATATATCGAAGTCTAGATTAATATAAAATGAAGGTTTCATTATTCTATAAAGTTACACTTAAATGCATTGCATGCCTTATATAATTCACAATTCGTGGAAATTCATAGAAAATAGAGAATGCTTTCCCTCCATCCCATCCCTTGTGTTCTTGTTGTTTCCTGTTAGATTATTATAGGTGCTTCCATATATTATCAAATCAAAACTTCCAACTGAATTACTCATTTCATCAAGTCTTTCTCTTGTTAAATTCTAGACATCTTCCACCTCAATCAATTTACCCTTTTAATGTGTTTTTCCACCCAAGTTTTGAGGTTAAGCTTGTTTTCTTTAGAATTTTTTGCAGATATAACATAATTGAGTGGTATATTCGAATAATGCAAAGAAACTTATGCATCCCTAGTTCTAGAGAAAAAATAAATGATATTGATCTCCTTTAGATAAATAGGCTTCAAAATAGAAAGATGGTATCTTATAATGAACAAATTATCAAAGTGATACATTTTCCTCTTCTGCCATTTTTACATCTATGGAAGCCAGTTGACTCACTACTACATGAAAAACATTTAAATGCTTGGTTATAAAGTCTCCTTCATGTATCTTTAAAGAATATAATTTTTTTTTTAAAGTAACTTAATTACAAGACATTTAGTGTTGATTTGTAGCTAGGTTGGATCCCTTCTAGGGCTGACCTAGCACATCTAAATGCTAATTGGCCTGTCGGCCTTAGCATTTTGGCATTATATTTTGTTGTATTAACCTGATTTGGGGTTAGGCCCTATTTGGGCGATTTATGTAACTTGCAATTATATAAGACTCATTGATGTAACTTGTAAATGGGTCTTGACCCATATGTAACTTGAATTTCATAATGTAACTTGGTGCCAAATCATGCTAGGCCAACTAGGTGTTTATTGTGATCATTATCACATATATAGGCAGTATGATTTGAGATCAAATCATATCTTCAATAGCAATCTACTAGCAAGCGAACTAGAGTTAAAGGCTGAGCGAATATTTCCTAAGGCTGAGCGAACATTTTGCAAGGCTGAGTGAACTCTATACAAGGTCAGTGATCTCCAAGCTGGGCAGCCAAATTGAGTTACAGAGATATGATTCTTCAAGGATAATTGATCAGATTGTCATATCTTAGATAAGATGTGCCCTAATTGATTTATGCCTCGAAAAGGCTAAATTGTAATCTACTACTATGATTAATCTAATAAGATCTGAGATATTTGTTGCTGGATTTTTCACCTCCAAGAGGGAGGTTTTCCTAGGGTATTGTCGTGTTATGTGTTGCATTTATTATTTTCTGCTTTTCACTTTCAGTCTGATTAAAAAAAATTAACATGGTATCTGAGCTAGGTTTGAATTAAGTGTGATTAGATTGATAGTAGTTCATTCTAATTATTATTTGCTACCTATCGCTTCACTCAAGATGGTGCACAGTCTCAGGGTTGAAGACATATTAGATGGAGCATCCAACTTCACATCATGGAGATTCTAAATCATGCTTGCATTGAATGGAAGTGATCTTGCAGATTTTGTGGATAGAAAATCCACCGAGCTTGAGGTAGAAGAAGAAAATATTCTATGGAGGAAGAAAGATATCCAAGCTCAAAAGATATTGGTTGATTCCGTAAAGGATCACATTGTCCACATCATCTCCAAGATGAAGACAACAAGTGAAATGTTTAGAACCTTGGAGGAGATGTATGAAATCAACAACACTAGTCGTGCCCTAGCCTTGAAGCAATAGCTTCATCACATCAAGATGGCAAAAGGAGAAATGGTCATAGCGTACTTCATGAGGATTTCTGATTTGAGAGATCAACTCTCATCTATTGGAAATGTTGTTGATGACAAAGACTTGACCATGTTAGCTCCCAATGGTCTTCCGACATCTTGGGAGTCCTACATTGAAGGAATTAGTGCAAGCACTAAACTTCCCAAGTTTGATTGGTTGAGGGTTGATTGCATTCAAAAAGAATCAAGACTAGTTGCAAGAGGAGTTATCAAAAGCACTCATGGAGAAAACAATCATGTTCTTGCTACCCAGTCCATAAAGAAGAAAGGAGGCTATTGGAAGAAGAATAATTTCAAGAGGAATAGAGATCAAAGGTCTGATTCAGCTCCTGACTCAAAGAAGAAGAAGAAGGATCTTTCCCGCATCAAGTATTTCAGGTGTGACAAGTTCGGTCACTATGCAAGGGATTGCTTATCCTAGCCAAAGCAACAAGAATAAAATCTAAATGAAGTTTCAAATTAAAAGGATGCGGAAGACTTTCTCTTCATTTCTGCCTTGTTAAGCAATGTTCCTACAGACAATGATACCTGGCTGATTGATAGTGGAGCATCTAGACACATCACCGACTATCGGGAGCATCTCTCAGACTTGGTGTTGAAGGAGTCCAATCTACATGTGATCATTGGAGATGATGCACGCTATTCTGTAAGAGGTTTTGGTGCTACTTCCCTTAACTTAGATTCTAGAATTTCTCTTCACCTCAGTGATGTCTTGTTTGTATTAGGAATCAAGAGGAACCTTATCTCCATATCAACCTTGGAGGATAAAGGTTATCAAAGTGCATTTTCTGAGGGAAGAGTACTTGCATGGCCTAAGAAATCTAGCATCAAATCTGCTCATGTCATTGGGAATCGATATGATAGCTTATACAAGCTTTTAGCCTATCCAGTTCGAGCTCTTCTTCATGAAACCCCTGAATCAAGTGAGCTATGACACAGAAGACTTGGACATCTCCACTTCTGACCCCTTCCTACACTAGAGAAGATGGTTAAAGGTATGCCTAAATTTAGACATACTCATGATGATACATGTAAGGGTTGTGCTATGGGTTAAAACACTAAGAGTCAATTTTGTCAAAGTGAAAGTAGGTCAAAGGAGAAATTAGCTCTTGTGCATTCTGATTTATGTGGACCTATGTCTGTTGCATCTCCAAGTGGATTCTTGTATTATGTAATCTTTATAAATGACTACTCTAGGAAAACTTGGATTTACTTTCTAAAGACAAAAGAATCTGATGAAGTCCTAGGTAGATTCAAAGAATTTAAAGCCCTAGCTGAAAACTTATCTGGGAAAAGAATTAAAGTTTTAAGGTCTGACAATGGAGGTGAATACACATCGGGTAGCTTTCATGATTTTTGTATTGAGGCAGGAATCAAAAGTGAGTTCTATGTTCCCTACAACCCACAACAAAATGGGGTTTCAGAAAGGAAGAACAGATCCATAGTTGAAGCAGCAAAAGCTATGATTCATGATCAGGATCTACAAACTTTTCTATGGGCTGAAGCATCTAGAACAACTGTATACATTCATAATAGATGCCCTCATCGTGTATTGAAGGATATAACTCCAGAAGAACATTTTTAGGGATCAAACCTGATATCAACCACTTGAGGATCTTTGGGAGTCCAGTATATGTTCATGTACCCAAAGAAAAGAGAACCAAGTTAGAACCTTCTGGCAAGAGACGAATTCTTGTGGGCTACAATGAAACTTCCAAAGCATTCATAATCTTCATTCCAGGTCAGAAGTATTTTGAGGTTAGTAGAGATGTTACTTTTGAAGAAGATATTGCATTCAAAAGATCTAAAGGATCAAGTATGGAGATTGATAATGAAGTTCATGATAACCCTCAAAACATGGACATTGATCATGATATTGAGATTTAGAGGGAGTCTACAGAACCTGAAGAGCATGATGATCCGGTTGAGCCTATGGATCCTACTAATGGGCCTAGAGATATCACTGTTAGCAGGAAGAGACCTCTTTGGGAAAGAAACACCGTGCAGGAGGCAGAAAAGTTTGCAACTCCAAGAGGCACATTCAGGGAAAGTAGGAGACCTTAGAAGTTCTCCAACTATGTTGCATTGATGTGCAATATTATTGAGACTGAACCTTCTAGCATTGAAGAAGCCATTAACTAGCAAGTATGGAAGAATGTTATGGATGAAGAATATCAGTCTATCATCAAGAATGATGTTTGGGATATTGTGGCTAGAACCAAAGGTAAGCCAGTTGTATCTTCCAAGTGGTTATTTAAAATTAAGCATGCTGCTGATGGAAGCATTGAAAAAATACAAGGCTAGATTTGCGGCTCGTGATTTCTCTCAGAAAGAAGGCATAGATTATGAGGAAACCTTTGCCCCTTTTGCCCGATATACTTCTATCAGGACTATCATTGCTATTGTAGCAGCTAAGGAATGGAAGTTACATCAGATGGATGTAAAGACAACTTTTCTCAATGGTGTTGTTGAAGAAGAGGTCTACATTGAGCAACCTGAAGGCTTTGTGATCCATGAGAGAGAGTCTCATGTATGTAGATTGAAGAAAGAATTATATGGCCTTAAGCAGGCTACTCGTGCTTGGTATGAAAGAATTGACAAGTACTTGGTAAGCTTAGATTTCTGTAAGAATGATGCTTATCCAAATCTTTACTTCAAGGTATTCAATGATGAGATGTTAATTTTGGTTTTATATGTTGATGATTTATTTCTGACTGGGGAAGATCATCTCATTCTTAGATGTAAGGAAGAATTGACTTCAGAATTTGAAATGAAATATCTAGGTCTCATGCATTTCTTTCTAGGGTTAGAAGTATGGCAAAGACCTAATGAGATTATTCTAAGTCAAGGAAAGTACACCATTGATATTTTGAAGATATTTGAAATGTTAGATTGTAAATCTATGTCCACACCTATGGAAACTAACTTGAAGAAGTTGAGTGAATCTACAGCTAGTTCAGATCTTATGGATCATACTGAGTACAGGTAGTTGATTGGATCCTTGATGTATCTAGTTAACACTTGACCTGACATTTGCTATGCAGTGAGTGCTCTCAACTAGTTCATGTGTGAACCTAGGCAGATTCATCTAGTTGCAACCAAGTATATCTTGAGATACTTGCGTGGCACAGTTGGATATGGCTTGAAGTATTCTTCCAACATAGTCCAGAACTTGGAAGGATATTCTGATTTTGATTGGGTAGGGAGTGTCACTGATTGGAAGAGCACTTTTGGAGTTTGCTTCAGTTTGGGATCTGCTATGATTTTCTGGTGCAGCAGGAAACAATCTTTAGTGGCATTGAGTACTGCAAAAGTAGAATACATTGCAGCATGTGTGGTAGCTCGAGAAGTAGTGTGGCTTCAAAAACTCCTTGCAGGATTGTTTTGACAATCTTGGGAGCCTACAGCTATCCATAGTGATAACTGGAGCTGTGTGAAGCTTTTTGTCAGTCTAGTATTTCATGACAGAATAAAGCATGTCAAAATTCAGTATCACTATATTAGGGATATGGTACAAAGGAATGTTGTTTAGCTGAAGTACATCAGCACTGATGAACATACAACAGATGTTCTCACCAAGCCCCTTGCTCGAGTGAAGTTTGCATACTTTCGAGATAAGCTTGGAGTTGTGGAGAATGAAGCTCTAGCCGAGAGGGAGTCTCAGCATCAGTGATACATTGTGTTGGTGCTCGTTTTGACCTGGAGGCTGAGCTTGTTTGTTGGAGGATTTCTTCCTTCAAATCCTAGGTGTTCCTGTTCATCGGCAAGAGCTTGGTCTATCGGCGAAGGATATTGTGGTTCTGCCGACAATGTTGGTCGTGCCGATGGGGGTACCTCAAGTGTTATCGGCATGAGTTTGCATGTGTCTTGGCGATCATTTCAGTAGCATGGTGTGTTCTTTGTATATCGCCGTGACTTTGTGCTATTGGCGAGGGAGTTTCCTGTTGGGCCGACGGCGTATGTTTGGCCGATAAGTGGATGTGTGTGTTGTCGACGTGACTTGGTGCATCGGACGAAGTGTGGAGAGTTGGGCCGACAGGGGTACTCTGGCCGATGGAGCTGTATCGGCGTAACAAGTGATGTCGGCAGGTGAGTTTTTGGTTGGGCCAACAGTTGGTAGTCTGGCCGATGAGGGATGATCAAGGTGGTCGTCGGCAGGAGTAATGCTATCGGTGAGAGAGTTTTCGGGTTCGTTGACGCTTGAGGTCTCCCCGACAGAGTATAGTTTGTTGGTGCCATTGGTGTAATGGAGGATTATCGGGTGAATGGGCAGATTGTTGGCCGATGGCGCAGGTCTGGCCGATGGAGTTGCCATCGGCGAGTATGGGGTAGTGTCAGGCCGATGGGAATTTGGAGGATGTCTATCGGAGTGAGTAATATTGTCGGCCTAAGGGTTTTTTGTGGTGCCGATGGTGTATGTCTCACCGACGGAGGTGGGAAGTGAAGGACCATCGGCGAGACTATTGTAATCGGCGGAAGTGCTTTTGGTTGCTCCGATGGTCTTTGTCTCGGCGACAAGGGGTGTGGAACTGGCATCGGGGTGACGGGGAGGATTGTCTTGGCGACAGTAATGCCATCGGAGTGAGATGGTATATCGGGCTAGCATTGTTTTGATCTGCCGATGGTAGAAGTTTGGCCGATGGGCTGTGGGCGAAGGCATGTGTGTCGAGCGCAGCAAAAGCGCTCGACACTTAGTTTGCATGCGGCTATGTTTATAAAGCGCTAGTGTGTTCTCCTCACCATGCATGTGGGATTATTCCCTTGTATATTTTTGAACCTGCGAGAACGCGTTTTGGCGGGAATTCCTTTTTAAATGCAGCGACAGTTTTTCAGGTGATTGCGGGTGGTTGAGACCCTTAATGGCGACAGTGCAGGGATGTGGACAATGGTACACATGGTCAGGTCGCCCAATTTGAGAATGAAGACTTCCAGATAGTGGCGCGTGGCTCGAGGCCCCCCTTTGTCTGCTGCATTAACATTTTCTGAGCGCCATTCCTTCTGAGGACTGTATCTGGCAGATTTTTTGTTATAGCCATGTAATTAATTGCTGTGGTACACTTTCTGGCTGTTATAAGCAGACTGTGTTACCATTTTTCAGGTTGTTGAAAGTTGAAGATTTTTGGCTCTGTAATTCAAAACAAGCTGATCTGGTTGCTCTGTACAGCTAAACCTGTGAGTCTATGTATCTCTTGTTGTATGTTTTGGCATGGACCCACTGATTTCATGATTAATCTTATATGAGAAATGCTATCTTAGCATGTGTTTTGTTAATTCTGTCTCCAGTATTGCATGTATCGTTCTTCTGAGTCTGGATATTTAAGCAATATTTGAGACTCTAGAACATAGAATTCCTGTGTTGAATGTATGATCTCTTAACTTCTGCTCAAGGGGTAGATTAAACTGTTTTCAGGTTGAACATTGGGAAGGGTATACTGCAGTAGGGATGCCATAAGTAGAGATAACTTAACACTCTGTATTGGGAGATATCTGTAAGGCAGGTGTCATATATATCCCCCTGAAATCCAGTTTTAGCTGTTCATGCTGATCATTCACAGGTGTATGTCTACTGACTCCAGGCCCTGGATAGGCACCAATCTTGCTTTGTGTTTGTGTTACAACCATGTCCAGCTTTGCATCCAAACTCAAAATCATACTCAAACTCTAAAACAACCATTAGGACATTAGAATTAGTTTTAGGATCCTCAGTCCTCTGTCTACAACTGCAAATAGGCCCAAAGCTAGCCCCTTTGCTCTTATCTTTCAGTTTTGGTCTACTTACAGGAGGACTTATCTGCTTTCTGACAGCATCCCAATCCTTGTATGCATATCTCATGGATGTTGAGTAGGGAATACCCCCTAGGTCTTGCAGAGCCTGAAGAAGAAGAGGAGATAAAATATAGAGTCTATCTCCTACACTGTTGGCCCCTGGCCCAGAGATCCTGTTGATCACTGATGGCTACCTTGTAGGGAAATCTGGGAATAAGCATCCAGTCTGGGAAAAAACCAACAGAAATTGGCGACTCTACTGGGGAATTTGTGAAAGAACCCTAGTTTTCAAAAGAAAACAGTTCCTAGTAATAGGTGGCGACTCCGAAGTAATCTCCCAACCGGTCAAAGTAAAATTTATATGCAGGGGAGAAGATCCCAACAAAATCCTTTATTTGAAGAGTTACCAGTAACAAGAAGAATGATGTACAGAAGAAAGGGAGCTGTCTCAGTTAGTCATGAGGGTTCCCCCAGAAAAAATGATGATATGCAAGATAACCCTAGGCCATCAGGACAGCATGCGCCTTACTTTTCAAATGCAGAAGCTGATATTCAGGGTGCATATGAGAGGCAACAGGGTGGTAACATGAGAATGAGGTCAGAGGTGTTCCAAGAACGCCCATTTCTAGACCCTAGTGAAAGGTTTGAAGAGGCCGAGTCTCTGAGGGATGATGAAGACGAAGATCAGAATATGGTAAACCATCCTCCTCTAGGCCCAGCGAGGAAGAACTAGCTGATGAAATTAGGAGCTTAAGGGCTGAGTTTGAATATCAGCAGGCAATATCAATCAGAGATGACTTGAGGAAGAAAGTGCAAGCTTTGAGGACTGCCCAGAATAATTCAATTCCTACCCTTGAGAATGCAAATGTGCAGAGACATCAACAGAGAAATGAAGTGCAACATCAGCATAATGATGAGAGACAAAATGTGAATGATGCTAGGATACCACTGAACAATGTAAGAAACCAGAATGCAGACAGAAATATTAATGTTAATCAGTTAAACAGACAGCCAATGCAGCTAGATAGATTCAGACAGCTGGTATTTGATGGTATTCCTGGGTATCCTAACCCCATTGATAAGCATCTGAGGCTGCAAGTGCCTAAATTTTCAGGAAACAACACTGTGTCAGGAGAAGATCATCTAAAAGCCTTTCAAAATGTCATGGATAACTTTGAGGTTGAACATGAGGATGTTTTCATGAAGTCATTCATGCAATCCTTAATAGATGAGGCAAGAGAATGGTACAAGAATCTGCCTGACCGGAGTATTTCATCATGGGATGATTTTAAAAGGATGTTCAAGGAGCAATATGGTGACAAAACTGACCCTAGCTTTTTTGTAAATGAGTTCACCAATATCACTAAAGGGTCAAATGAGCAGGTTGCAGATTTTAATGCAAGATTTACTAAAGTGTTAAACAAATTGCCACATCACATGAGGCCAAATGAACCAATGTGCATAATATTGTATATCAATGCCTTTGATGCAAAAACTGCATATGGATTAAGAGATAAAGGTCCTGCTACTCTCAGGGATGCTTTCAGAATTGCAGTGAATATTGAAAACAACAGGAAAGCATCGGGCAAAACAAATAGAAGGGATGATATAAAAATTCTGCAGAATCCAAACAAGCCTCAGAACACTCAAGGTAATACATCTGCCCCTGAAGATAAGATAGACAAATTGGCAAATGTTGTTAAGGACCTAAGCTATAGATTAGCTAGAAGTGAAAAAGGGATAGGTCCTGATAGGCAAGTCTATCAAAGGCAGGAAAAGAGGCCATCATTGCATGATATGCCTTATAATACCAATTGGCATGATGGTAAACCTATATTCCCGTGCAACAACACAAATCAAAGAGCTCAACATGTCAAAGAAACTCCTGATCCTCTAAAGAAAGCTGTAAATATTGTTGATGATGCTCCATGGTGTATGATTTGCCAGATGCCACATTCACAGTTACAGTGTATGATTGCTCAGTCCTTGTGTGATAATACTACATCTTGTAATGAATGCAATGAGCCACATTATGTGCAAGATGATGATGTAAATATGATGTCCACAAGCAATGGATACACTTTTTGTGATGCTGATGCAAATGCAGATGATGAAACTCAGGGCTGCCAATAGTTCCCATATGATGAAGATGATGAAGTTAACTATGCCTATGCCCAAAACTCACACAATTTTCTGAGTAACTTACAACGACCTTCTGATGAGGAAATTAGGGCCTTCACAGCTGCAGCAGTTGCTCAAGTCAAGAGCAACTACAATCTCAGAGGTAAAAATCAGGTAAGCAGCCCACATCAGCCAAAAGATGTTACTATAGGACAGCCAGTGCATGGTAATAAGGGGATGGAATTACAAAAAGGGCAGTGGGTTAATAATAAACAGAATTTCAGACATAGAACAGGTCATGAATCCCAAGGACCAGAAAATAGAATCCCTCAGGCTGAAGATCAAGGTAAAGGTTCCCAAGACAAGAATGATGATCAGGGAACTATGAAAGTAAGAGCTAAATCAGTTCAGGATAAAAACAAGATTGTGGAGCAAGCTACAGCTGTTACACAAAATTATGCTCCATTTGATATAGCTCAAGTCCTCTCCCAGGTAAAAGTCTCTGTTCCACTTATGGAACTCATGAAAATGGAAGAAATCAAGAATAGGACAGTATCCCTAATTTCAGGGGTGCCCTTTCAAGCTAAACAAAATGTTCAGATCCAGGGTGAGAAACATGTCATGTGTAATGAAGAAGATGAGGCTCCTGAAGTCTATTTAGGAGTGACTATGACAAAGTGTCCTTCACAAGTGGAACCATTTTATGTTTCCCTGGTTATAAATGGAAAAATAATCAGAAATTGTATGTTTGACTCTGGAGCATCTACAAATGTCATGCCTTTGGCCATCATGCAACAAGCTGGATTGAAAATTGACAAGGCATGTGGAAAATGTTATGCTATGGATGCCAGAGAGGTACCAGTTATTGGAATCATGAAGGATGTAGATTTCAAACTGGCAGCATTTCCTGAAAAGAGATATAAAATGAATATAACAGTGGTTGACATCAAGCCACAGTATGGTATGTTGTTGTCAAGAAGATGGGCAGCACTAATTGGTGGAAGTATGCAGCTGGACCTGTCATATGCCATGATTCCAATGAATGGCAGGGATGTTAAGTTAATCAGAGATCAAAGATCATCAGAGACAGTGGAAGACCAAGAAGCAGAGGAACAGATATGCTTTGTAAGCACTGACTGTGATAACTTCAAGGTTGTCTCAGATGATAGAGAAGATAAAAAGAAAAATGTCTGCATTGAAGAATTGGATCAGCAAGGTTTGTGGACCATGTTTTTTGATGGAGCTTGTACAAAAGAAGGCTCTGGAGCTGGAGTTGTTTTCCTATCTCCAACTGGTAAGCTCCTCAAATTCTCTTTCTTGCTGAGGTTTGTTTGCACAAACAACATTGCAGAATATGAGGCTTTACGCTTAGGCCTAAATATTGCTCTCAAACATGGAATCAAAATGCTAAGAGTATTTGGGGATTCTGAGCTGATTGTATCCCAAATTAGAGATAGGTATGCTTCAAAAAACAAAAGATTGAAACAATACAAGCATGCTGTTTGGGATACCATTGAACTATTTGATGCATTTTCAATAGGCTGGGTAGAGAGGTCAAAGAATGTTATGGCTGATTTCTTAGCCAATGTTGCAATAAGGCCAGATGACATCACTCTGTCAGATGTTACAAATGTAGAAGTTAAAATTAGGCCTGCAGTACCAGAAAATATATGCAGTTGGCAAGTGTTTAATGATGATAGGGACTTGTTAAAATTTTTGCACTGCATAGATGAATATGAGAATCAAGAAATTGATTTCCAAGCTTTTGTAGAGACTATAGATGGAAAAGAAACTCTTGTGGGAAAAGAGATAATTCAATTGAGGACTAATAAAATCCCCAGAGGGTTAGTAGCTTTGGAAAGAGCTTTTGACAGTAGAGATAAATTGGTCACAAGGACATCTCCCACAAATAAGGAAGATTTAGAGGAGATAAATTTGGGGACATCTCAGGCCCTTCAGAAGGTATACATTGGTAAACAACTCAAACCACACATTAGGAGTATGCTGATTGCATTACTGAAAAAGTATAAACATGTTTTTGCTTGGTCATATGAGGACCTAAAAGCCTATAGGGAAGATTTATTCCAGCATGAGATCCCATTGAAGCCTGGAGCTAAGCCGTTTAGACAAAGGCAAAGACCTATTAATCCTACCTTAGCTCCAAAGATGCAAGAAGAACTCAAAAGGCTTAGGGAAGCTGGAATAATTGTGCCAATCAGGCATTCAACTTGGGTGTCTAACCTTGTCCCAGTCAGAAAAAAGAATGGTGATATTAGGCTTTGTGTTGACTTCAGGAACTTGAATGTATCCTCTTTAAAGGATAACTATCCACTGCCTAATATGGAAGCTATGTTGCAGAGAGTGACTGGTTGTGAACTCTTATCCATGATGGATGGATTTTCAGGTTATAATCAGGTGAAGGTAAAGGAATCAGAACAGTATAAGACCGCCTTTACCACTCCATGGGGAACTTATGTGTATGTTAGAATGCCCTTCGGACTAACCAATGCAGGTGCTACATTTCAAAGAGCAATGGATGTTGCTTTTGCAGGGTTGATTGATTCAATCCTGGCTGTATATCAGGATGACTTGACTGCTTACTCAAAGAAAGAAGAGCAGCATTGTTTGCATCTGGAGCAGATTTTCATAAGAGCACTAGAGTATGGTATTTCTTTAAATCCAAAGAAGTGTGCCTTTGGGGTAGTTGAAGGAAAGCTCCTGGGACATATTGTTTCCAAGGATGGAGTCAGGATAGATCCAGAGAGAGTGGCTGCTATTGACATAATTCAAATGCCAAAAACTGTAAAAGGAGTTCAGTCCTTCTTTGGACAGATAAATTTTGTTAGGAGATTTGTTCCCAACTTTGTAGAAACCACAAGGAACATTTCCAAGATGATGAAGAAGGATGCAATTGTCCACTGGGAAAGTGAAGCAATAGAATCATTTCAGAGTATCAAAGAGGCAATCAAGACGGCCCCTGTTATTAAATCTCTTGATTTTTCTAGGCCATTCCAAGTATTTTCATTTGCTTCCTTTCATACTATTGCTGCATGTTTGCTACAGAAAAACGAAGATGGTTTTGAACAGCCCATCGCTTTCTTCAGTATGTCCTTGCAGGCCTCTGAGTTGAAGTATGATATTATGGAAAAACAGGCATATGCACTAGTCAGAGCCATCAAAAGTTTCAGACCATACTTGGTAGGATCATATATAATTGCATATGTACCCCATGCAGCAGTCAAAGACATATTCACTCAGCAGGAGGTGACTGGAAGAAGGTGCAGATGGATAAACAAACTGCAAGAGTTTAACATAGACATAGAAGTTACCAAGTTGATAAGAGGACAAGGATTAGCCAAGATGATGGCACAGTCAAACTTGGAAGCATGCCAAGTTAATGCAGTCCAAAATGAGAGTGTAAATGTATCAGGATCTGAATGGTACAAGGATATTATCTACTACTTGCAAAATCTGAATTGTCCTTCCCATTTCAGTGACAGTCAAAAGAGGACTTTAAAGTTACATGCAATCAGGTATGTTATTGTTCAAGGTGAGCTATACTGGAAAAACCCCGATGGTGTGCTGCTGAGATGTGTGGATGAGGATATGGCTAACAATGTTTTGATTGATATGCATAAAGGATTGTGTGGTGGACATTATACTACCCAAACAACAGCTCATAAAATTCTCAGAGCAGGATATTGGTGGCCCACTCTCTTTTCAGATGCACAAAAGTTAGTGAGGAAGTGTGACCCTTGCCAAAGATTTTCAGGAAAGCTGAAATATGATGGTGCTTGACCCCTCAGAACTGTAACTGTGGATGCTCCATTTCAGCAATGGGGAATTGACTTCATAGGGGAAATTGCAGACAAATCAAGTGGGGGACACAGTTGGATTTTGGTGGCAACTGATTACTTTACCAAATGGATTGAGGCCATTCCAACTAAGAGAGCTACAAGTAAGGTGGTGACAGATTTCATGCTAGAAAATATTATCATCAGGTTTGGAGTACCATTCAAGATAGTCACTGATAATGCTATGTGCTTCAGATCAGGTGAATTTGTTGATTTTTGCAACAGGTATGGGATAAATCTATCATATGCATCACCATATCACCCACAAGGGAATGGTCAAGCAGAATCAAGCAATAAAAGCATCATGAAAATTATCAAGAGGATACTGGACAAGAACAAGAGAGCTTGGGACTCAAAATTAAAGTTAGCCATATGGGCTGATAGAGTGACAGTAAAAAGGGCTATTGGAATGTCACCCTTTGAGCTAGTATATGGTGCATTAGCCAGATTGCCCATAAACAATCTCCTACCAGTTTACAAGTTCATCCAAGAAAATGATGAGGAGATTGAAGATTCCATGACAAAAAGAGTGAACCAGCTGGTTGCATTGGATGAAAATAGAAGGAAAGCCCACCAGATCAATCTCAAGAGACAACAAGATATGAAATATCAGCTTGACAGGAGAGCTATAAAAAGGAAGTTTCAAGTCAATGATCTGGTGCTCATTTGGAATGCAAAAGGTCAAGAAAAGGGTAAACATGGTAAATTTGAACCCTTATGGATGGGCCCATATCAGATTTGCAGTGCTCATGGGGAGGATTCTTATTTCCTCCAGGCCCTAGATGGTGAAGTTCTGGAATTGCCTGTGCATGGCCAATTCCTTAAGTTCTATTTTGCATAGATGACTTGTCGCTGTGCACATTTGTAAAAACATGTATATAGTGTAAATGTCTTGTACAGTTCGTGCTTTTTGGTTTTTTGGCTGGTCTGCCCAGAGATCTGGTTCTCGCTGCAGGTTTTTCACCTGCACGTCCCCAGACGGAGCCAGTGTTGGTGCTCGTTTTGACCTGGAGGCTGAGCTTGTTTGTTGGAGGGTTTCTTCCTTCAAATCCTAGGTGTTCCTGTTCATCGGCAAGAGCTTGGTCTATCGGCGAAGGATATTGTGGTTCTGTCGACAATGTTGGTCATGCCGATGGGGGTACCTCAAGTGTTATCGGCATGAGTTTGCATGTGTCTTGGCGATCATTTCAGTAGCATGGTGTGTTCTTTGTATATCGTCGTGACTTTGTGCTATCGGCGAGGGAGTTTCCTGTTGGGCCGACGGCGTATGTTTGGCCGATAAGTGGATGTGTGTGTTGTCGGCGTGACTTGGTGCATCGGACGAAGTGTGGAGAGTTGGGCCGACAGGGGTACTCTGGCCGATGGAGCTGTATCGGCGTAACAAGTGATGTCGGCAGGTGAGTTTTTGGTTGGGCTGACAGTTGGTAGTTTGGCCGATGAGGGATGATCAAGGTGGTCGTCGGCAGGAGTAATGCTATCGGTGAGAGAGTTTTCGGGTTCGCCGACGCTTGAGGTCTCGCCGACAGAGTATAGTTTGTTGGTGCCATCGGTGTAATGGAGGATTATCGGGTGAATGGGCAGATTGTTGGCCGATGGCGCAGGTCTGGCCGATGGAGTTGCCATCGGCGAGTATGGGGTAGTGTCAGGCCGATGGGAATTTGGAGGATGTCTATCGGAGTGAGTAATATTGTCGGCCTAAGGGTTTTTTGTGGTGCCGATGGTGTATGTCTCACCGACGGAGGTGGGAAGTGAAGGACCATCGGTGAGACTATTGTAATCGGCGGAAGTGCTTTTGGTTGCTCCGATGGTCTTTGTCTCGGTGACAAGGGGTGTGGAACTGGCATCGGGGTGACGGGGAGGATTGTCTTGGCAACAGCAATGCCATCGGAGTGAGATGGTATATCGGGCTAGCATTGTTTTGATCTGCCGATGGTAGAAGTTTGGCCGATGGGCTGTGGGCGAAGGCATGTGTGTCGAGCGCAGCAAAAGCGCTCGACACTTAGTTTGCATGCGGCTATGTTTATAAAGCGCTAGTGTGTTCTCCTCACCATGCATGTGGGATTATTCCCTTGTATATTTTTGAACCTGCGAGAACGCGTTTTGGCGGGAATTCCTTTTTGAATGCAGCGACAGTTTTTCAGGTGACTGCGGGTGGTTGAGACCCTTAATGGCGACGGTGCAGGGATGTGGACAATGGTACACATGGTCAGGTCGCCCAATTTGAGAATGAAGACTTCCAGATAGTGGCGCGTGGCTCGAGGCCCCCCTTTGTCTGCTGCATTAACATTTTCTGAGCGCCATTCCTTCTGAGGACTGTATCTGGCAGATTTTTTGTTATAGCCATGTAATTAATTGCTGTGGTACACTTTCTGGCTGTTATAAGCAGACTGTGTTACCATTTTTTAGGTTGTTGAAAGTTGAAGATTTTTGGCTCTGTAATTCAAAACAAGCTGATCTGGTTGCTCTGTACAGCTAAACCTGTGAGTCTATGTATCTCTTGTTGTATGTTTTGGCATGGACCCACTGATTTCATGATTAATCTTATATGAGAAATGCTATCTTAGCATGTGTTTTGTTAATTCTGTCTCCAGTATTGCATGTATCTTTCTTCTGAGTCTGGATATTTAAGCAATATTTGAGACTCTAGAACATAGAATTCCTGTGTTGAATGTATGATCTCTTAACTTCTGCTCAAGGGGTAGATTAAACTGTTTTCAGGTTGAACATTGGGAAGGGTATACTGCAGTAGGGATGCCATAAGTAGAGATAACTTAACACTCTGTATTGGGAGATATCTGTAAGGCAGGTGTCATATATATCCCCCTGAAATCCAGTTTTAGCTGTTCATGCTGATCATTCATAGGTGTATGTCTCCTGACTCCAGGCCCTGGATAGGCACCAATCTTGCTTTGTGTTTGTGTTACAACCATGTCCAGCTTTGCATCCAAACTCAAAATCATACTCAAACTCTAAAACAACCATTAGGACATTAGAATTAGTTTTAGGATCCTCAGTCCTCTATCTACAACTGCAAATAGGCCCAAAGCTAGCCCCTTTGCTCTTATCTTTCAGTTTTGGTCTACTTACAGGAGGACTTATCTGCTTTCTGACAGCATCCCAATCCTTGTATGCTTATCTCATGGATGCTGAGTAGGGAATACCCCCCTAGGTCTTGCAGAGCCTGAAGAAGAAGAGGAGATAAAATATAGAGTCTATCTCCTACACTGTTGGCCCCTGGCCCAGAGATCCTGTTGATCACTGATGGCTACCTTGTAGGGAAATTTGGGAATAAGCATCCAGTCTGGGAAAAAACCAACACATTGAGATGTATCTTCCACCCTCTGCGAGTAGGCATGATGATAATGCACTCTTTTTTGGGAGAAGTCTGAGGTGAAAGCCCTCGTCCAGCCTCTGCGAGTAGGTATGGTGGATCCACCCTCTGCCAGTAGGCATGTTGGATGTCATGGAAGAAATTCCATGATGTAACACTTGTGTTTGTTCACCCTCTGGGAGTAGCTATGGTGAACGTCATGTTGAGATGACAATAAGCACTTGTGTTCATTAGATTTCCATCCATGAGAGTAGCCATGGTGGTTGTCACTATATGACTTGATTATTCAGAAGGAATCCTCCCTAGCTAAGAGGGAGTGCTGATTTGTAGCTAGGTTAGATCCCTTCTAGGGCCCACCTAGCACATCTAAATGCTAATTGGCCTGTCAGCCTTAGCATTTTGGCATTATATTTTGTTGTATTAACTTGATTTGGGGTTAGGCCCTATTTGGGCGATTTATGTAACTTGGAATTATATAAGACTCATTGATGTAACTTGTAAATGGGTCTTGACTCGTATGTAACTTGAATTTCATAATGTAACTTGGTGCCAAATCATGCTAGGCCGACTAGGGGTTTATTGTGATCATTGTCACATATATATGCAATATGATTTGAGATCAAATCATATCTTCAATAGCAATCTACTAGAAAGTGAACTGGAGTTAAAGGTTGAGCGAATATTGTCTAAGGCTGAGCGAAGATTTTGCAGGGCTGAGTGAACTCTATACAAGGTCAGTGACCTCCAAGCTGGGCAGCCAAATTGAGTTACAGAGACCTGATTCTTCAAGGATAATTGACCAGATTGTCATATCTCAAATAAGCTGTGCCCTAATTGATTTATGCCTTGAGAAGGCTAAATTGTAATCTACTACTGTGATTAATCTAATGAGATTTGAGATATTTGTTGCTGGGTTTTTCACCTCCAAGAGGGAGGTTTTCCCAGGGTAGTGCCATGTTATGTGTTGCATTTATTATTTTATGCTCTTTACTTTCAGTCTAATTACAAAAAATTAACATTTAGTTTGATATAATGCAATAATTTTATCTCATAAACCCTTGGTAATGTTTTGAACTAAAATATTCATCAAGATTGAATTAGAAATACATAACCTAATAGTAGCTCTATCTCTCCTATCCAACTTGTCTAATTCATCTTTATCCATTGTTGATGGTAGAAAATTGAGCAACAATTATTATGATCCATTGCTGATGGTAGAAAATTGAGCAACAATTATTATGATCTACTGATCTCTCTTCACTAAAAGATCTTCAACCTTCAATTTCCAGAACTTAATTTTTTACCTATTAAACTTCTCAATCTCAAGTGTCAAGGTGTTGGCCATGACTTTTGATTTTCAAATCTTATTTCAATCCACATGAATTATCCCACAACAAAAATTGAAAGCAGCATAAGAAATGTATTATATGTTAACACTTTAATAGCATGTTGATACTTAGACCTAAACTAAAAGCCTGCAAATTTCTACAATACAATTCAAATGATATCAAAATATTATGCCAAGGTTTATATTTATAAAATTTTGACATCCTATAAACCACTTGTCATTTCACCAAAACCATAGGTTAATTTTGACACCCTCTTGAGAAGTAAACCATCCCAAAATAGAATATAACTCTCGATGTGTAAGATTCCACCTTTGAATCCACTAACCTAGGTGCTACAATTATATATAATAATTTGAATGAGTCTCTCTCTATATGTGTATGCCTCTCTACCTCTCTATCTCTTTACCTCTCTCTATATATCTCTTCATCTACATCTCTATCTCTCTATTTCTCTTTGGCTCTTTGTCTATGTCTCTCTACCTTTATTTCTACTAAACACATGTCTTCCAAATCGCTCCCATCTCTTTTCCTCTTTATCTCTCTAACTCTATATATCTCTTTGTCTCCCTCTCTATCTCTCTATTTCCCCATGCAACTGACATGCTTCCTTAAGTGTAGCTCCCCATGGACATGTGTCATATTTGGATTGTTAGCATGAAATGATCGATCAAAAGTTACTCTCTCTCTCTCTATTGCTCTTTCTACCGATTTTCCTCTCTATCTCTATATTTGTAAAATTATATTATATTATAAAAGCATATATTAGTATTAAATATTTATTTAATATTAAATTAAATTTATTTTAAATAAAATATATAATATCTAATAACAATGGGTCAATGTAATAAAAAAGGTTGATGTAAAGTGGTGCTATGATAAGGGAAGAGTGATCCTGAGAGACAAAATCCCAGCAATGAGTGATTCCAAATGATAATTGATAATATGTGACGAATTCTAAACAACAATTGATACAAATATGGGAGTGATGTCATTTTATACATGACCTAGGTGCATAAATTACAAGTTTTGGCATAGATTCAATACATAAAATTGAGTTAGATTAAGCGTGAGAAAAAATTTAATTGTAAACACAAGGGTCAATTTTTCATGCTTACAAATTTACCCTAGAAATAATAATTAATAATCTAATAATTAATCCTAATCTCTCCCTCTCTTTCTATGCCCCCTCTCTATATATATTTAATAAATAAAGTAATAGCAAATATTAAATATAAATATACGGTCTATAATATAATAGTCTTTAAAAAAATATTTAATAAGTCACATGAGAGAATCCCCTAACCCTATAAATGGTAATTGCCCATATGCGTGATATTTCAATAATGAAGGAGGCACATATAAAAATTACAACTAAAATACATCATAGCAAAATCAAAGACAAAAAAATCAAGGGAATCCACTTAAAAATAATCAAAGGCAGTGTAATCAATTAAGGGTAATGAACAACGACACAATTTTCAAAAATAGTAGAATCAAAAGAACAACTCTAGAAGGGAAAAAGTCATTACATGTTACAACTGTGCCTCAAAGAAGGGCATAAAAGTGATCAATGTCCTATGAAATCACATGTAGGAGGGCAAAAAAAGTTTTATCAAAGAAATAAATCAATTTTTGCTCAAAAAGAAGGTGAATATAATAAAAATATATTGATAGCCTCTTTAGTTGTTCAAGGAAATTCAAATAACACATAGTACATTGATTCAATGGCTAGCCAACATATGACCTACAATAAGAGCTTCTTTGGTTATTTAGAAAAAGTGAAAGTCACAAACATACTTTTTTGTGATGATAGTTCACATAAATTGAAGAAATAGGTTCAATTCTAATGAAAGGACATGATGGTAAGAAATTAGATATAATAGATATGAACCTTGTACGTAAGTTATTAAAAAATCTTCTCTTAGTAAGTCAAATAACTGAACATGGCTATAAGGTGGTATTCTATCTAAATAAGTGTCTAAGAAAGAACATTAATGATAGATTCTAAATTATGGCTACATGAGTTAAGAGTGATACCATTTACAATTTTTTGTCCTATGTAGATAAGACAACTTACATGTACAAGTGCTAAGCAGTTGCCAGTATTGCATGTGGCTTTGTAATGCAAGCACGAGATTGTCAAATGTGAACTACCAGACCATCAAACTTTCACCAAAAGATTACTATAACATTGCACACCAACAATCCAAACCTACAAACTGTTGTGAAAGTTTCATTAAAGACTTCATGTCATACACTTTATCACACATTTAATTATAGCATATAATTTATATGAATTCCACATTCAATAATAATATTTAATTTTTTGAATAATTTTAAATATTAATTCTAATTCATTTATTTAAATCTATAATTTTATATTTACTAAATAAGTACACTTATTTAATTATTCTAAATAACTTGATGTAATATTTTTATTTACAAGTATGCATTAAAAAATTTCATAAAATTTAATTAATTAATATTTATCTTATATATAAAATTTATATTATAATTATATTTATTCTTAGATATTATTTTTTAATATAAATTAATAAATATAATTTAAATATATTATATAATAACATATACATATATTTATATATTATTATTTAAATTAACTTAAAGAAATTCTATAATATTATTTAATAATTAAGATATTAAGAAAATAATAAAATTTAAATTTACTAATATCTTGAAAGGGTAGCTATAAAATTTAAGTTCATTTGTAATTTTATTGAGGGGAGAGAAACACTTTTATACGATTGATTTGAAACTCCTTTTAAAAATCATTTTAAAAGGGGACGCTTGAGGGATGTATTTGGGGCTTCGTATAAACTGTAAGCATAAGGTCTTAAAAAATCATGAGAAATAGCTCTTAATACCATAGACTATTAAAACCCTTCATTCATATTGCTTAAAGATTGAGGAGATCTCCAAAATTAGTCAATTTTTAAAAAAGTCAACCAAGCAGAACCGTCACATGTTAATTTAACGAAATGCCTTTTGTCAAGAATAACCTAAAAGGGTATTAATAAGTTCCTCTATTGCTAATGTGGGACAAACTGATATTGAACTCAAAACCTCAGTCCATAACTGAAGGGGATTTCGATAAAGAGCCTGCTCCTAATCTGTGGAAAAAGTGTGCAGAATGGAAGAGCCATTGCAGTGTGACAAATGCGGAGAGAAGAGTGTGACAACGGATGGCATTACGGGGATGGTGGTGTGCGAGTCGTGTGGTTGTGTAAAGGAAGATTCAGCTTTCACGGCGGCGTGGGACGCTGCAACAGGAGAAGGCTTCGGAAACTTTGTGTCCGCTACAGACACCGGAGCCCGCGCTTCCCGTCTCTATTCAGCCAGGCGTAATGGCCGCTGGGTTCACAGCAACGGAGAATACGACTATCATGAAAGGAAACAAGTATGTATGCTTCTCAGTTTTTTTTTTCTTTATAATTTATTATTTCGGTTGCTCATCAGTCCAGTAATTTTATTTTTTAGATTAAAACTAGGGAGGATACAGGCAGGGAATTTTTTTTTTCAATTGTAGAATGGTAGCTGAATCTTTTTTAGTTAACAAAAAAATTAGACATGCGTCTATTACATGCTACTTTGAAGAAATTGTCAGGTATATGGCATAGTTTTCTGGAGATGTGGGGTTTGGGTATTCGTGGACTGGGATGCCATTACATCAGGCTATTTGAATAAATTAATAAGGGTTTTGCTATATTATATATAAATGTAGTAAAGAAAGTGTGGGTACAGGAACAGGGACATGGACTGGTTCTCATTCATATACTGGAGTTTCCTATATTTGTGGAGATTATAGGATCTATTTATATATTTCAAATATAATTTTGATGATTTTTTCTTGGAAGTTTTACTAATTAGTGAATATATTTTTCTAAAATGTTGTGTTAAATTAACTAATTCACGAAAAAATAGACCATAAAAAGTATTCTTGTGTATGGACTAAGCTTGGTCTCATTCATAAGATTTTTATATGGAACACACTTGAATGTACCCTGTGGTTGTTGTACCCTAACCGCCACATGTTCTGTGGAATTATGGAATGCATTATAGTGATGGGGATTTAAATAAGCTTACCATATTTTATACACTACAGCCTTGCCACATGTTTGCTGAAATTATGGTTGGCCTTATAGTGGTGGAAGGATTTGTAAATATAGGTCTTCCTTGAAATCACCTCATAATCTATGTTCCATGCTGCCTCGGAAACATCCCTGGGCCATCCTCTAACATTGCCCTCTGACAGGAACTGTACCCAAAATGCGTCAAAAAAGTCAGGAAACTGACCGTCCCTGGCCAGAAAGTAAAAAAAATCGCCCTTGTCTGATAAAAAAAAAATAAAGAAAGAGCGGCGGGGGTCCTTGTGGGCTGCCACACCACTTTTATAACCCTGAAACAGCCTGATTTTATTCCCATTCGCCAAACTTTAAAACCCCCAAAAAAAGCTGCAGCAGCACCAAGCAGATGAACTCGAAGGTTAAAAAATTCAGTCAGACATTTGAAAATTTCAGGTTTGACATTCAACTTGATTAGTGACAAGAAGGAGGGCAGTAGCATTACTGACGAGAATAAGGGCCGCAGCAGAGGTAGGTGTCTTTGTTTTTTATTTTTATTTTTCTTTTCTTTTAAAATCTTTGAAGTTTCAAGAGTTAAATTTTTTTTTTTCGTTTTCAGTTAGCACTTTGCACTCTCTCTTTTTTCCTCTCAAAACAACAAAATGAGCAGCAGTGAGGGTAGTGGTGAAGATGAAAATGTTAGACCTAGCATGGAACAAAGAAGAGTTAAGTTGGGGTTTTAGGGAGTGGGAGTGGGAGTGGTGTGGATGAAGTGGGATAGCCACATAATCTGTTTGAATGTCCTTCCGTCCTCATAAGAATTTATTCAAAGGGCCCATTCAAACCAACTAAACCTCTTCTGCAATTTGTAGAAGCTTTAGACAAAGATAAAAGGAATAATTCAGGGGGGAGTAGAATTTGGTTGTCATTTGTGCAACAAATATTTTAGAGGGAGCTACACCAGGGTATCTAGTCACCTCTTGGGCATTACTGGACAAGGGGTTATGATCTTCACAAAGATAACCATAGTTGATAAGGCAAAGGTAAAGTAGATTTGTTATGAAGGGTAAAGCAATATCTAAGGGTATGCGAGTCTATAGAATTTGGTATGCCATCCATGGTTGTTAGTGGTGAGGTTTCTACAAGAGGATAGAGGAAGGCTAGTGAGAGGCTGTGGACAATTGCATGGATGTTGAATGTGTAATCATTGGAAGTGTGACATGTTCCCTTTTTCAAATTAGCAGCGTGAACGAAGACCTCTAGCCTATCTCCTTTTCTTGTAGGCTAAAGGATTGAGGAAGCGAAAATAATTAATAAATATTAAAATAAAAAGTGTTTTTAAACACTAGTCTTAAAATAAAAAGTATATTTTTAAATATTTAAAATAAAAATATTTTTAAATCCTTGGAGGGAAATTTAGGATCCAAGGGCCTGAATTGAAATTGTATATCAAGGAGGTGTCTATCTTCATTTGATCATCATGATTTCATCTGGCATTCTTTATTTTTGAGTTCGAGTTCAATCTTGCATTCAAGGTTGAAAACCCTTGGTTGCAATTTTGTGTACCAAAAGGACAAAAATCCTTTTGGCTCCACTAATTTGAGAGGTTAGGACGAAAACCCTTACCTCTTGCTTGGCAATTCTATGCAGGATTGCAAGTTGAGCTAATTTGGAAATCTTGTTCGAATTTTTAGGGTAGGGCGTTGGAACATTTGTGAACAAATTATTATTGTTGGATTTTTAGGACTGTTTGAGAGTTATCTGTGGCATACTTCATGTGCACCATCATTGGAAGGAGGAACCATACCATTTGGTAAGGGCATCGCACCTTTCCCATCTGTTGTGGATCATTTATTTGGAAGGGATCTGAGTTAATTCGCCAACCTAGAGGATATATCATTTGTTGACGACTGCTTCCCAACAACATACAGTTAGTAGAGGCGACTTCAATTTGAAAATTGGTTCATATTTGAGTGCGAATCGTTGAGTTATCGCTTCATTTGCAAAGCAAATCATCACTGTTGTGACTTGTAATGTGCCGACTTGCTGCACCCTTTTATTGCACTAGCGTAGCCCAAGGAGCTGTAATTGCGACTAGCATCAATTCACACTTAGCCACAGTCAATAAAAGAGTGGTTGCTATTGAAGAGTAAGACAAAATTGGCAGGTGATTCAGGAATTATACTCCCAAGGCGGGCCAGATATTGAAGGAATCATATACTGTGAAGGGAAAGGGGCATGCTACTACTGCTGTGATGCAGATCCAACATCATAACCTTGCTGTTTAATATAGTTGCAGCAGTTAGAGGCTTCGCTGGGTTACAGTCATCAGTTCACTCTACAATGACCCAAGCTGTAATCACAATTATAACCGTACATAGAGGAGCTTATAGTTCAAGGCTGCTGTTGCTATTAGGGGCAGAGATATATGCCTATTCTAGGGATTGCGACTATTTGTGGAGTGTGACAACCATTTGTATGTAATGTTCCTAACTATTTTTTTGAAATTTTTACAATATAGAAAGATGCCAATACAAGCTCTCACACTTTTTGATCACCCATATCCCGATGTGGGGCAAGGTGAGAGCATACAGTGCTTAGAAACACTATCTAGAAGAATGCAGTACTCGGAAAGTAAATAGGCAGCTTAGCCGACTAGATCAACACCTCTTCGGTGGACAAGTATGCATATATTTTCAAGCCAAATTGGCTGATTACAACTAAAAATGGGGTCAATGCCCCAAATGGTAGACTACAAGCCAATTTGGATCAACGCCAAAGTGGCGGATAATGAATTGGAATCGTTTGGCGGCTACGCCATCCAAATGTTGATTACAATGCAAGTAATGGAAATGAAAGAATCTAATAGAAGGCCTCTTGAATTAATATAAATATTAATCAGCTTCAATATGGCGGTAAAACACAAAGATATTACAAAATAAACAAACTGAAACGTTTAATGAATAACTTAAGCGCTATTACAATAGAAAATCCCTTGAAATATAACTCCAAATAGTAGATTTTAAGAGAATATTACTAGCTGATTTATAAGTGATAATTAATTTGCAAACCGATGATCCCAAAATGTTCAATATTGCTGTAGACTTGATTATTCAACAAACACCAAAAAGTCACTCGCTTAAATATTTACGCCTCCCATATGGCATGTTATGACACTTCTATTACTCTCCAAGTGAAGCGATTCACTTTCCTAGATCCCATGCCCCTCAACTTTGACTAGAACAACAACTTGATATTGGGCTGCCAACATAGAATAGGTTGTGTATGGCTTGGTAACCAAATTATATCCTCTTTGTGTTGGGTGGCTGAGTTAAGAAATAGTATGACCAGTCTTTAAAGTTGCAACAACTCACAATAGGTAATGAAAAGATTTTCAAGCAAATGAGTAGTTATCAAAATTTTAATCTGAAAACTCACACCAAACCCACAAAATCACACCAAACTAATACTAGAATGACACCAATATATTTTGTATTTTTTTGAAAATATAGAACACACCACACCAATAAAATAAAATCTTCACACCAAAAACACCAATTGAAATTACAATGCAATCAGCTCACTGGAAATCCTTGCCATAGTTTCGGGACTCGCCCAGACTTAGCGAGTCCCGGGTCGAGACATCCCTGCCAAGTCCAGGGGGCATCATTTTAAAGGGAAAAAAACACAAAATTTAAGTTAAAACTTGATTTTTTACTTATATTTCCTCTACATCCCTAAAAGCAACTTCATTTCATTTTGTTGGCAAAATAGGAGGAGAAAAGAGAGTTGTGAGGAAAAATAAGATTGCATTGTAGGGCAACTAGCAAGGAGGTAGACCCAGAATCTGAGTGGATCATCGAGGCTATGAATCTTGTTTTTAGTGACGAGGACCTTGATTGGGTTGACCAAGCATATAGAGAGGTTGAGGCTGTAGCCATGGCAGAGGAGGAGGATAGAGCATGAGCAGACACAGGCACAACTGATGTTGGTGAGGGTGGCATGGAGTCACAGGCAGAGATTATGGCTGCTGCATCATCTAGGATCTACCATTTACGCATTCCTAGGAAGCCGAAGGATGCAGGCTCCTTTGAGCCACAGACTTCTAGTTATTGTTTTGATATTTCATATTTGTTTGGAACATTTGATGTAAGGGACTTCATATTCCATGAGTTTTGTATACATTTGACTATATTTATATATCTAAGTGTGCTATTTCCTTTAGCAGCTCAGCTACAATTTGCATTTATACTTATGTGATCGATGTATAGTGTATAATTGTGTATGTGATCAAATTAGCTACTATTTGATGATGTTATTGTGTCTTTAAGGTTTATTTAATAAAGGGTGCATGAAACAAGTTTTAAATCCTTAAAAATCTCTAAATTTCTTGGGTTTTTCACTTTGTCAAGTCTGCGTTGAGTCTGGGCACTGAGTCCCGAGTCACCCTTGTTGAGTTTGCGTCGAGTTCGAGTCTCATAACTATGATCCCTGCAATGGAATTTCTCATTAAGAACAGAGGGTTTTCATCGTCAATCCCATATGCCTTCAGGGTTTTCATTCTTAGGGCAACCTTTAGGGTTTTCATCTTTTAGGCAAGAAGTTGGGCACAAAGCTCAAATTCAGATAGTAAGTTTGTAAAGATATGGACTCCTAGCAAAAGAGCCCTCATCCTCCTTTTATAGGCACAATAGGGAAATAAAATAATAATATTTACTTTTTGCCCTAATTGAACCTAATTTTTAATTATCTATTTTAGTTTCTCGCCTATTAGAAAGAATTAACATTACAAAAGGCTTTATTTGCCCCATTTAGGGAGCCTAAATAATAGTAATAAAATTGCCTTTTTACAAAGCTTTAATAAATAATATTAAGGTCGAATTTAATTATTATTTTAATTTATTTTCTATTCCCACACAACTACGGAAAATACCAAAATGAACTAATTAAATTATTTCAACAAAAAACTACTAACTAAAGCAATGCAGGAAACATGAAACCACTAAAAATGGTGCTCTCCAAGGCTTGTGGACTCCTCTAAGAATCTTGGAACACTCCAAACATGTTGGAACTGACTCAGAAAAAGGGGACATGACACTGTATGTGTAAAAGTTCTGATGATATTATTGTGATATTCAGTTTATATGATTATATGTTGCACTGTATGCAATCTGATGCCATCATTGTGTTGGGCAATAAATTCTGAATATTATATGCATTTTCTAGTTAGTGTTCATTGTGGATTCAAAGATGATGCTTCCAAGATCCATGTTATTATAAATGTTTGGATTTATTGCAATAGTTGTTTACAATTTTCAATTGATTCAACATTCAAAAAGTATAATCATAATACCCAAAATATTCAAAAAATAACAAAGCCATAATTGGGAACATTTCAAAGTGTGGTGGATTCTTCTGTTGACAAATGTGGCATGTTGTCTCTATTTCAAACAAGTTTTGAAAGATACAAATTTTGTTGGTCTCTCATATGCCTCCTTGGAGAACATAAACTACACATCAATCTCCTTGGTAGAAAGTACTCTAAGGTTAGTTTGTTGATGGAGAACATGAGACAGACTTGGCTAAGGATGGGATGCCCTATTATCATAGATGGGTGGATTGATATTAGATATCGACCACTCATCAATATAATTGTCACATGTGCAAGTGACTTTTATATTCTTAGAGCTATTGATTGTTCAAGAAAATGGAATGATGCAAACTTCCAATTTCAATTTTTGAAGGATGCTATAGAGGAGTTTGGGGCCTCAAATGTTGTGCAAGTGGTCACTGATTTAGCATGTGTAAATTAGTTGGCATGATGGTGGAGGGTGCTTATAAACACATATTTTTAACCTCACGTTGTGTTTATGTGTTGAACAACTCCTTGAAAGACATAGGGAAGATAGATTGGGTGAAGATAGTGTTGGCAAAAGCAAGAGTTATATATATGTTCATTTGCAACCACCACACCTCACTTACTCTCTTCAAGATTTTTTCAAGGAAGGAATTCTTCAAACTCGTGGAAACTAGATATGGCAACTATTTTATTTTGTTATGTTAGCGTTTTAATTTGCACCTTTCAGTGCAACACAATACGGAACGTGTACAGTAAAATTGTTTTTCAAATTTGGAGGGGAAGCTCCCTCAGACAAGAAATTTTAAAAGACAAACACGAATAACCTATCTTTTTGTTTTCTTAGAGGCACGAGCACAAGGCAATTCAACTCTTCTGCAATCCAATGAGAAGTTTTTGAGTAGAGCAGAATAATAATTTAATCTAAAACACACTTTTACTTTCTTCAATTAAATCCAGAGATTGAAGAAGGCAAATGAACATAGGCGAGCTGATTTGAAGGAAAACACAAACAACAATGAAAGATCAAAGACAAATGATTATGCATAAAATCACAAACATTTGCTTCCAACCTTAACAATACAAAGCTTGCATTAAGTTAAAGCACACATCTATCCTTAAAGCAATAGATTACGCAACACAGATTGAACAATAATATGAGAGCAATAAAAGCTTTAGCATTTACCATTAAGAAATTAAGTGTGTAGAATACACTTATTTATACCCTAAAACAAGAAGTGCAAGAAAGGGAAAAGAAGAGTTGAACTAATACTCTTCACCTAAACCTAATGTTGCACGTAAGCATGCAAGCTTATTAGTGTTGGCATTTCAATTTGCACCTCTGGAATGCGAGTTGGAAACGGACAGCTATGCACAGATAAACTGCTCTCCCATTGGAAAGGGGAGTTCCCTTTTCGCTGATGTTCGCCGAAAAGATAAATAAATTAAACTTCGCCTATCTTCTTTTTGATTCTTAGCTGTGAGCACAAGGTTATAAAACTCTAAACGCTGTAGAAGAGGTTTTTTCCTTTTTTAAAACTTCTACTACAACTAGGCTTAAACTAATGACGCTTTTAATCTCCTAAGTAAATTCAAAGTAAAGAGATTAAAAGTGGACAAGGAATGATTGTTTTAACACGAAAACTTAAGTAAATTTCTCCCAGATTTACATCACAAGACTCATTGTACTTTAATGATGAAAGCTGAAATAAAAGTTACAGAAGCCACACATCTGATGACAAAACTTGATGATTTGAGATAGAATATTGGAGCAAAGGTAGACATGAGATTTCTATTCCAACATCACAAAGTCGATACAACTCCAGGACAACAATACTGTAGCAAAAGGCAGGCATACAACAAGCGATCAAACACTGGAAACAGATTACACAAAGTGAACAAGTACTTTGAACAACAATTTCGTAGGCTAGAATAGGCACAACAAAATCTGTTATCTTCAACACCGTTCCCTTACAATGAACACAGAGTGAACAAACATTTGGAATAACAAGATTTGCAGGCTAGAATAGGCACAACAAATTTGCTATCACAAAAGTAGCTCTATTACAATGGGCAAGGCTGCCCTTATACTAAAATCAAAGGAGTAGGGAACCCTAAAATCTCCTTAATTAACCTTAACTTGCCAACTTGCAAGCTTTATTTCTATTCTAAGACAAGATTACAACTAACAAACGCTTTAAAGCAAAGAAAATTCCAACTATTACAAAGTGTTTTCTTTCTAAAAATAGAATGGATGAGCTTAGGATGAAAGCAAATGCTTTAAAACAAAAAGCATCTAATTTAATGCTGCTTTTTTTTGAATCACATCCTCATCAACATTCTTGCTTTTTGGTGATGTCATCCATTGATTTCTGGGAAATAATATCTTCTAAAAAGTGAGTGACCGCATCTTTGCTAGGAACACTGATACTCTCTAGAATGATATTCTGATTCTCTAACATTTCTTCACCATTGGCAACCATCTGAAGAAATTCTTGAACTTCACCCACAGCCTTGTCAAACTTCATTGTCATTGCGGAAAAACGACCCATCTTGCTGGCATTGATATCATCATTAAAATTGCTACGGACGAGAGTCTGGAACTCTGCTTGCACTTCCCTAAGATCATATAGGGTACCATCTTTTTCATACGAACACGAGATCTGAGAAACAAAAGATCTGACGAACTTGAGAACGTTCACCACCTTTTCTTTCCATTCTACTAACTCTGAGATTATACTGTCATAAGTTTTTATTGTGAAAAGATACTGCGCTTTCCAAGTAGAAACTGTCTTCTTATCTTCAGTTGAATCAACAGAATCATGTGCTATCTTCAAGTCAGAGATAATGATCTTAAACACCGGTCTATTTTCTGTCATAGTCTGCTGTAACCCCTGGATACCTTGACGTAGATCATGAGCGTTATACTTTAATTGATAAAAGCCTGAAAGTACAACTCTCCCTTTAGTCACAAATTCTTCCACCCAATTATTCATGTGCCTCCCATAGAGGACCAATTGACTGAACTGCCGCTGATCGGCTGGTGATTCAAGATTCGGAGGAAGCAGTAAATCAGCTTGTGATGTGCCATGGAAAAGGTTGGAAATATACTAGCGCAACTGCCTAACTTCAGCCTTAAAGGGTGCTTTGTCTTCTCCGTCTTTCAACACCCTTTCCTTCAAATTATCTGCTGCAACCTCAAAGAAATTGACATCTGTATGCCGAGTGCTCCTTCCAAGATTAGCTTTGGCAACTTTGAAGTCATCAACATCAATATCATCAACATTTTTATTTTTCGGCGGCGTTGCAGTTTCAAGGATCATTTCTCCATCCGCATTCTTTTCAATGCGAACTTGCTTCTTCAGCTTCTTGTCCGGCGTGTCTTTGTAGATGCTTTTAAACTCTGTTAAATCTAGCTGATATGAAGGCTTTCTTCTCTTCCTTCCCAGAACGTTTTCAAGCTAGGATGAGCCATCTTCTCTTGGAATCTCGGTTCTAACCTCATCAACTCTTGATGAACCAATATGTGTGTATCAAAGTTATGAACCGGCAAATTTGGCTCTGAATCTATGTGAATAGGAGTAGAGCTTGGTGAATGTGGAGAAACATGATTTGAAGGCAATGTTTCAACATGCGGTGTTGGTTCAATGGGAACTTCTGATGCAACTGGTGGTTGTTTCTGCTAAATATGAACGGGAGACTCAACCTTTTTCTTATTCAACTTGGCCATCTTTGATCCTTCTGGAAGGACGCTTATAGCTTTAACCCTTCATTTTGGTTTGGAAGTGGAAGGTTCTGATGGTTGAACAACTGGTGGCTCTAATACCAGAATGTCCTCCTTCCACTTATTCTTCAAGAATATCAAACTGTTTTTAACAACTCGACTCGTTCTTTCTTCAATGGAAGTGTTTTCTTTTATTGACCAATTAATTGGCGACAATGGTTGTTGCTCCACTTGATCTTTGAAATACGTGGGAAGTAGAACTTCACCATCTTCTGTCAAACCCTCTACATCTTCCGATAGGATATCAGACATCTGCTAAAGAGTGAACTTGTTGTAATTGTGTTCTCATACTTCAAGCTCATCAGCACAATTAGCCTAGAAGTCTTCAACTGCATGTGTATGTACACAATTTTGACCAAGATGTGATGCAAAAACACCACGAGGATCATATGAAGTCCTGTTGAAAAACTTGAGACCATACTTGGATGATTCATTACCAATAACCTTGGCATCTGCTCCAGATCTGCATTTGTAAATACCCATCCCAATTGGAAAATTGAAAGCCGCCTTGCGTCTACTACGTAGAAATGTATGAACTTCATAGGCTTGCCTCAAAAATTCCATAAATGCTATTTCATCTGTAGGATATCTTGGCAACATGGTTGGCTCTCTTGAGAAGCCATATACTCTGATGCAGGAAAAAGTGGGAAACTGGATAAACCAATCAGCCCATTCTGCTATTGCCATTCTAGCATCTGCTAAAAACCATATATGCAACTCATTATCCATATCTCGCACTGCATGCATCAGAAATGCATCATTTACCCGCTTGTAATGCTGCTCAGCTTGGGAAAATTCTAGCTGCGGGAAATGGTGATAAACATGCCGAATACCCAAAGTTCCAACAACATTCAAACCTCTGAATTGACCCTGAAAAGCCATCAAATACACAAGGTATGACATCATGTGGAATTCATGAGCCCTTTGAAAATCAAGTATTTGTTGGTGGAGACTATCACTGATGAGTGCCAATCAGTCATAGAATTCGGTTCCATCAACAATCTGGGACATGATATAAAACATCAAAGGCTGGAACTTGTTAGCATCTGCTTGACCTGTGTACGGCTTAGCAAAGTAATCATTATTGCATGTTCCTCCTTGAATTCTCCATGTCTAACATTCTTTGGCATAACGTTCTGCTTTTCCTTTAACCACCTCTGAGCAATCTTTTTCCGGTACTTTTCTTTATCATTATTCCGCATGCACCCTTTTGCATTCTTCAATTGAAACAGCTAAGTTCTCCCTTCAGACTAGTATTGAAAAACATTTCTCAACTTCATTTGGGTTGAGACTGCAGAGCAACCGTCCATCTGCTGATTGAATCTCTCTGGTGACTGGGTTGTAATGCTTCACACAAGCAATCACGAACTCGATACTTTGTATGGAAATGGGGAATGAAGCTGTTGCAAGCAAATCGGAGTGTCTTAGATTCCTAATAGCATTATTTCCTGCATCCTCCAAAAAATGTAAACTGATCCCTAGAAGTACTTTATGCAAGTCTGTCTGGAAAGTTCTCAGGTAATCGTGAACCAACGCCGTTTTGGGCTTGATTTGTGTTGGAGAGTACTGTATACTGAAAGATTTGAAAATTGACTTTGAACACGTCTGTCGGAAAAATCTTGGACAAATGGTTGAAAATTACTTGCTGATTTTTAGAAAAAAGCAGAATGTGAGCGAAAAAGCTGGCACATGGGTTTTGTAGGCAATTCTGTTTTGAAGCAACTGAGATCGTCGGATTTTGAAAAAGCTGAGATTTTCTTGAAAAAGCAGCAAAAAAGCAGATTCCAAAAAAAAGCAAAATTCCCAATCTTCAAGAGGATGAAATACTGGATGGACCCATCTCGATAAAAACTGAAAATGCTTCTGTCCAATTTTTGAAAAACGATCCCCTAGAAAAAAAAGACTCTGAAAAAGCGTGCCCCCTTGCTTCCTCAACCCGAAACTATGAAGAACGTTGAAAAAACACTTTGTTTTAGCCTTCGAATCTTCATGGAAAGAAAAATATGTTTTCTTCCTCTGGATGCAACCTGCAAAAGATAATGAAATAAAGAAGCCAAAAGCTTGTCTTTATAGAACTTTAGGGCAAAAAAACAACTTGCTTTGTGAAAAAATAAAGCTTCACTCTTATCCATGAATAAAGCTTCTTTTAAAGCACAAATCCAAGTGGATGTCTTCGAATAGGAAGAATCCCTATTTTGTAGCTGCCTATGGCTTCATGTGTAAGATGATGAAAAATATCTTCTTTTGATGATGTCATCGAACGCGCGAGTTGGCAAAAGTGTTAGCCAATTTTACTTCTTTTTTAAAACTTTTGCACTCGCTTTGACTTCGGTATGGCCTGTCTCTGACTTCAACAAGATGGTAAAATGTCACCGTTGACTGAAAAAGTTGACTAATCCTGATATTTTGGAGACTTATCAACTGTGATTCCATTCCCATCCTCCAACTGATGTTCTGACGACGTTTGACTGCGAATTTGACTTTTGGAAACTGTCGTTGGATGAAGTTCTGGAAACGACTGTCGGAAAACACTGTCAAACATGAAAAATTTCTAACTCTAGAAAAGTTGGGCGCCCCTAGCCTCGAAGAGTGCCTGGTTTTTCATGCCTTAACCATTTTTTTGAAATTTGCAACTTTTTCAACTTTTTAATTTTCCTACGCGTTCCGGTGACCCTGTTTAGTTGTCGATTTCTATTTGCTGGGACAAAACTGAGTCTGATGATTTGGCATATAGACATGCCTGATGAAAACTGAGCTGACTGTACTCTCTGTCTGCCTTGGGAAATGCGCCAAACTGATTACTGCGAACCTGACCGGGTTGACTGAGGAAGATTTTTGTTTTCCGGAAAAAAAAACTCAGAAAATATTCTAAGTCTGGTGGATTTGGGCGCCCCTAGCCTCCAGGGGCACCTAAGATTCAATGCCTTAGAATTTTTTTGGAAATTTCAAAATTTTCATGCCATTTCTCGATTTTCGTGTCAACTCTTGTTTGATCCTCGTTTTTGGTCGTCCGGATGACTGCTGAGGCAGGACGAGGGATGATCTGAGTAACCTGAACACATCTATGATGAAATCCCAGCTTTTACCAACATTTGACTGAGTTTGACCAAGTTTGATCACCTGGAAACGAGCTGACGAAGGCTGTTTTGATGTTTCTCGAAAAACGTGTAAAAAATCTAAGGCATGAGAAGTTGGGCACCCCCAGCCTCCATGGGCGCCTAGGATTCTGTGCCTTAGCCAAATTCTTGATTTTCAACTTTCGTTTGCAACTTGCTCCGTTTCGCATGCCGATAGCTGCTTCCTGATGTCGATATAGACGATTTCGTTAGTCAACTGCCACTGGATAGTGAATGAACTGGATAGCCTGGGTACATCTGACATGATTTCTAGCTTTACGGGGCTTGATGACCAAAATGACTGGTTTTACACTCACTGGAACTGATCGATGGAGACATTTCTCGCATTTTCTTGAAGAACGCGAAAAAAATCTAACACTGGTGCAACTGGGCGCCCCTAGCCTCGAGGGGCGCTTGGTTTCTAATGCCTTAGTTAAATTTTGATGATTTTCAAATTTTCACCTCACTCCGGATTGACCTTGCTCCGTTTTGCATTCTTCGTCAAATCAACGACTATTCGTCAGTTCTGCGTTGTTGGAACAATGTTGAAAGTTTGAAAACAAGCTCTGGCAGATGAACTTCCTCCATTGATGACTTCAGAGCTCATGCTTCGCCTTCTGAAAAAACAGAATTAACCCAGTAGAGAAAACTTGACCTTTTGCAGATTCCGTCTGGACCACGCTGATCGTGAAGCAAAATCAGCCAATGAGAATCAGACACGACACCTGAATCGAAGATTCTATTTTTAGAAACTTTTGCCAGCATCCGTATCTCAAGAAACCTAGAAAACCTAATTTGATGTCTATTTTTAGAAATTTTGACTATTTGACTTTTTTGACGAAAATTTTTTTAGACTTGCACAAAATGTCTTAATGAAGCAAATTTTTTTGATTGGGTACAACAATTAGCATATTAGAAATATAAAAGATATGTCTCATGCAATTTAGTTAACTAAACTTGCATGTTATTACAAAAGAGTTCCAAATATACATGATTTGCATGATTTCCAAAATAGATCTAAAAATAAATATAACTTTGAAAAGCAAAATCAGTTCTCAAAATAGATTCTGTTTTTGAAATCCCTCTTGCTGCCCAAAATAACTTCTCTTGCAAACATTGAAAAATGGCTAAGTCTGAGAATTGAGATTTTGCTCGAATGCATCAACCTTAGCCTCTTCTGGAATGATGATAGAGTCCAGATGCATGGTTTTTTGCTGTAGGATGATGTTTGCATCCTCTACTGTCTTCGCGAGATCCAAATACTCCTTTTCTGCCTTGTTGAATTTCACTGTGATCTCGGCCAAAAGGTACATCTTCTCCAAATGAGGATCTCCACAAAATCTCTCTCGAATCAGCGGTATGAATTCATTTTGCAAGTTGTGTAAGAGGCAATTTACACCATCTTCTGTGAAGTATCTGCAAGGGATATGTTGAATTAAATCTATCACATACTTCTCCACATTCAAAAGCTTTTCTTTCCATGTAGCTAGAATTGAGGCTATGTCCTTAGAAGTCTGAACCAAAAAGGAATACTGCTGAGTCCATGAAAAGACTGTAGACATATGTTTTGTTGTCATTGGCTTCATATCAAGAGTTTGCAATTTCACCAAAAGCCTATCATAAATAGGCGCCATCTCGGTCATACAACCTCTCAAACTATCAGTGTCAGCACCTTTTACAATGAAATCCTCTATCCAGTCCTTTATGTGTTTGCCGTAAACAACCAACTGATTCAACTGTCTTTGGTCATCCGAAGACACCAAAACTTGTGGTAAAAGAAGGGATTGCTGTGTAGAGTGTGCAAAAGCTAAGAATTACTATGAAATCCTCTATCTAGTCCTTCATGTGTTTGCTGTAAACAACCAACTAGTTCGACTGTCTTTGGTCATCCGAAGACACCAAAACTTGTGGCAAAAGAAGGGATGGCTGTGTAGAGTGTGCAAAAGCTGAGAAATATACTGCCGCATCTGTTTGTTCTCCGCTTTGAGGGCAGCCTTGTCTTCTCCATCCTTCAACACTCTCTCCTTTAGGGTATCAACTGCAACCTCCAACATGTTAACCGTGGCATGCCATGTGCATCTACTCAAGTTAGCCTTGATGATCTGAAAATCATCAGGCTCTACATCTACCGCAGTCTTATCCTATGGAGGAATAGTGGTCTCTAAAATCATGTCACCTTCAAGAGTCCTCAAAAGCCTCGACTGTTTCTTCAATTTATTTGCCACATGCTCCCTGTATGAATTGTCAAAATTGCTAAAATCCAGCCGATAAGAGGGTCTCTTCCTCTTCTCTCTAATCACCCTATGCAACCAAGTGGGAGGAGTCCTTTCTGGCTCCGCTTTCGGCTCAATCTCTGGCTCAACCTGTGGCTCAAACCTTTGGCTCAACCTCTGTCTCCTTGACTCTCGATGAGTCAAATGGTGTGGAAGTGTTGAGTACAGGAGACTCATGAGGTTCTGGCTCCATAGGAGGTGATGGTGAATCCTCATCGGAAAGAAGGTGAAGAAGGCAAAGAAGGCTCTATGGAAGATAGGTTGATCGCATTTGGCTGTTGATGAATCGACGCTCTGGTTTGAGCCCTAGCCCTCTGGATCATCATCAAGGGTTCTTTCACAAGAATATTAACTCCGTTATCCTTCTCACTCACCACCTTGGATTTCAACCGTGTTGCCAAACGAGATGAAGATGGCGGCTCTATTGTTGGGATTTTGTCCTTGCGAGCTTTGACTCTCTTTTCCCTCTTTGCATTTAGGAACACACCCAACTGCGGTTCACAACCATGCGCGTCCTCTCTTGAATGGAGACTGACTCCTTGATGGACCAGTCTATATGCGGCAATGGTTGTTGATTCATTTTCTCCTTAGTAAACTTAGGAGAAAGAACATTATTCTCCTCATCTGTCAAGCCCTTAACATCCTCATTCAAGAGCGCTGGAATTTGCTCCAATGTGAAGTGGTTGTAATCCCTTCGACGAACCTCAAACTCATCTTTGCAATTGGCCCAATAATTTTCAATTGAAGGCACATGGGTGAACTTGCCACCAACTCTGGATTTCATGACCTCCTTCGGATCATAGATGCGTTTCTCCTTGAATGTCTTGAAATCGAATCTAGCCATGTCTTCCCCAATAATCTTAGCATTTGCGACGGATTTACACTTGTAGATACCGAGTTGGATAGGGAAACCAACTCCATGCTTATGCCTGCTGCATAGCAAAGTGTGAACTTCTGAGCTCATCAGAAGGATATCTTAGAGGCATGTATGTATAAGAAGCAAATCCACACACTCAAATGTATGAAAAAGTGGGAAATTGTATGAACCAATCCACCCATTCTGAGATGACAACCCTCGTCTCCTTTGAAATACGCACATGCATCTAGTTATCCAAGTCACGCATCGTATGCATTAAGAATGCATCATTGACCCTACGAAAGTGCCTTTGTGACTTCGAAAACTCCAACTATGGATAGAGCATGAATATCCTGGAATTTTGTGATGAGCCAATGAAGTTCAATCTGGAAAAATTACGTTACTTTGCCACCATGTAGGCCAAGAAGCAGATCATCCTAAACTCACGAGTTTGAGGAAACTCCACGATTTGTTTATGCATGCAATTATTGATGAGGGAAGCCCAATTGTAATTTTCGCTACAATTGATCACATTATTGATAATATAGAACATCCATGTTCTAAAACTCTGTGCCTCAGCTTGCCCTGTGATGCAGTTGAGCAATGTTATCATGATGGCAAATTCATCCCTGAATTCTCCGCAGTTTACATTCCTCGGAAGTGTTGTTCTCTTCTCCTTTAACAACTTTGCCACTTGTTTTTAACACTTATCAACATGAGTGTTCCATACCCTGTCACACTCTTCAAGATCTAGATTGAGAGACTCTTCAAACGGTGGAATGGAGAAGCCAAACTTGATATCATTTGACTTGAGACTTGTCATGTCCCCATTTCCGGCTTGATCACCAAACGGAACTTGGATTAGCCTACTCCGCATTCTCGGAGGCTAATTCTAAATGATGAGGGAATGAATTGGTTTTTGACTAACTCAATCTTATTGTTTTGTAGGAACAAAGTCAGAAACTCAAAATTTGGCTAAGTCTGCAAGCCAAGTAAGCAGGAATTTGACTCCTAAAGTCTAGGTGCATCTTCTATCTGTCCGATACCCAAATGAATGCCTAAGGATTTGGAGTCCTCTATCAAGGTTTGGAAGTGCAATATGATAAGCATATCATCATTAAAGCTTGTCAACACACTGAATCAAGGTTTTGAAGACCAGAAGTTGCCTAAGTGAGGTTAGGCGCACTTTTTCTCTCCTCCAGCCTCAAATGGCGCCTAGCTTAGATACATCATGTTATGAGACACATCTATCATACCAAACAAGGGGCCTTGGTAGGAAAGAATTGATGGGTTCCCAAGATGATTTTTACCAAGTGAATTGAGCAGTTGTCTTAGGCGCCCTTAGACCCTTGTGCAATCTCAAAAGAGCGCCTAACTTGTGAAGGTAGAATTCAATGACATCTTAAGTGTTGGACCTCTAGTTAAGCATCCAGGAGTATCAAATTGAGTTTGGAGATCATAAATTTGCCTAAGTAAACCTAGGCACTAGTTGACACTCCAACCACATCAAAAATGTGCCTAAGGATCAAGGCGCCATTTCTTGATCAAGCAATCCTCAATGGGTGCCTAGGCACTAGATCATAACTCTGGAACCCTAGATTTGCGCCTTAGCAAGGAAGTGATTTGGAAGGCTAAATTGATCATCAAAGGATTAAAGATTGTCCAAAGAATTCAATGCGCCAATTATTGAACAAACAACCTAGAATGAGCGCCTTACTATTTGAGACGCTAGTTCATGCTTCTAGAGGACCTAAAGTGCGCCTAGATGTTGAGGCGCTAGCTCTTGCTCAAACAACCATGAAAGTGCGCTTTGACAAGGAGGTTGAAATGTATTATCTAAGGATTAAGTTGAATCAAGAAATCATCATTGAAGGCAAGTAAAACATGATTGTGAATGAGGCGCACTTTTCATCATCTCCAACCTCACAATTGCGCCTAAAAGAATGGTATTGAGATATCATCCATACTGATACTTAAGTTGCACTTGGAAAAGGTTTAGAAACTCTTTGAAAGGCTTGAATGAAGTTAGAACTCACTTCAAGGAGGTTAGGCGCTATTTCATGACTCTAGGACCTTGAAAATGCGCCTAAGCTAGATAAGGCTATTGGAATCACAACTTGACCTTTCATTTTGTTGAAGAAGATCAAACTTGCTTAAGGGATCCTTCATCCAACCAAGATATTGATCAAATGACAGAAAAAACATCAAATGGCCTAAGGCGCCTGTTTTAGTCTCTACTACCCTCAATTGGCGCCTAGCAATAGTAAGGCGCAATTTCATGTAGTAACTATCTCAAGTTGGCGCCTAGCCTTGAGAGACTTGTAACTGTGACATCATTTGGCACCCTGAGTCTCTGATCTCCTATTGGTCCAAGTGGTAGCATTGGGATCCGTTCTAGTTCATTGGGTAAGGTTGCCACATCGCACTAAGTTGTCAAGTGGAATATTCTCTTGAATATGCTTCTTGGGAAACGTGCCTTGGTTCCTCTTTATGCCTTGAAAAACGTGCCTTCATTGCCATGGAAGGCCTATAAAAGGAGGAGCTCTCTCATTCATTTGACATCTTATCTTTTGGCGATTTTTCTCTTTGCAAAGCTTTATGCTTGTGATCTTGAGGCTTGCAAGTTTCAAGAGTTGGGGTGATGCTCCCTCAACTGACAAGGTGATGCTCCCTTGTTACATTGTGAGGTGTTGACATCCAGTTGACATCATTAGGTTCAATTGAAGTGATTTACATCAATTAGAGTGATAGAGCTAGTTGTGAAGAAGTTGAAAGCATTGTATACATCTAGGCTTCAAGGCCTTTCCTTGTAATCATTTGAATAAGATTGTATGTTAATGCCATTGTGGGCAATCATCATTGTATTAAGACATTTGCATTGAATTGAATCAAATAATAATACAAGTTCCCAACTTCAAGTTGATTCATGCAAGTTGCCTTTGTTATCTTTCATATGTGATGTTAAGTAGATTAAGTGATTGAAGAGTTAAGTGCAAGTAAATTTGTCTAAGTAAGAAAAATTTTAGTTAGTACTAGTTGGGCATCTTACAAGACTAGCTAGCACTCGTCCATGAATTGCTCTAATTTCGTGTGTCTCATGGTTGTAATACTTTATGCAAGCAAGTACGAACTCTAGGCACTAAACCAAGATAGGGAAAAGCCGGCTTAAGTAAGCCTGGAATAAATTAGGTTCTTCGCTGTAGTGCTACCGACTCTCATCATGGCATCCAAGTTAAAACCCTCGGGGGCAAGTTGGCACAAATCCGTCTCCTTGACCTTTGGGTACTCATGAATGAGTGCCGATTTGGCCTCAATGGTGATAGAAGAATATCACGTCTTGACTTTTTGGCTTATGAGTGTTCTTTCTCGCAAAATTAGACCTTTCCTGTAATGTCCCCCACTTAGCTCATCACTCCGGGAAGTCAAGGTTAGCCTATCACAGGATTCTCGTAGGCTAATGACAGTGTTTAGGGAGTCAGTTTGGGGACTTACTATTTTTAGTAAGTCATGACAGAGCTGGTTTCCATATTTGGCAGGGCAGTGCAGGAGCCTGGGCACGAGATTCGGGAGTCGAATCTTCTAGAGCTATGTCGATTTTATATAAGTTAAATTAAATATTTAACTTATTATATTTTGGTGGTGCTTTAAGTTATGTTATAATTTAATGTTATAACCTTAAGTTATAACTTAAAGTCAAAAAGGTGATGTGCTTAGGGAGGAGCGCCCACCCCATGAGGAATAAAGGGGTTAATTTAAAAATTAAAAATAATAAGTTTCCCTCTCATCTTGGGCGTTGGGGTTTAGGGGTGTTAAAAAGGCAAAAAAAGAACTTCATTTCTTTATGCTTGCTTATGTTATTTGCTCTGATATTGAGTTTGCTCCAACATTGGGGTTTCAAGTTTGGCTCTTGGCTTTGGTTATTGAATTGCAGAGACGGAAACCTTTGCATTTTGCCTTTCCTCGTGTATGAGAGAGTGCATCAGGAGAGGGTTTTGAGGGAGCTTCATACGGGGTTTCCATTTGTGCATTCACGGAGGTATTTTGGAGTCATCCGGAGTGATACAAGGTCATATCTTTTGAGTAAACTACTTGCAGTTGAGGATAGAGGTTTAATGATCATATTTGATGTAGTTTTGAGCAGATTTAAGGCTGTATTTATTTGTGTATGCTGGCCGTACTCTTCCTGTAGCAGGCCGTACATCTCATAGGGCCGTACCATCTTGCTGGGATCAATTTTAAGGGAGTTTGGCTGCCAATATGAACATGTTGAGGTCGCCCAAGGTGGAGGAACATTTCTAAGCTAAAACAGAAGTATTTTGGAGTGATTTCAGATTTAGATTTGCTTATCTATGCTCCCAGCTGAGGCCGTACCAGCAAGGAAGTACAACAGCAGTACCAGAGGTTATTTCTTTGTTTTGTAGAGTGCAAAAGAGGTCTTTGGAGGTGCCTAGGGTTCACTGTTTTGTTACAGCCATTGTAAACTACATTATCTTTGCATTGTATGAGATCTGGAGTGTTCCCATGGTCATGTAATGCTGCTCTAAGTTTTGGCAATAAACCAAGTTGAAGATTTCCAAGTGGGTATTTCATATTAATTAGTTTTAGTGCATTTTATGATCTGGGTCATCTTCTGTTTATGCAAATTAGTTGTATATTTTCTGGGTTTTCGATATTTGCTTTATATTCCATGCTGTCAATGCAAAATCAATACATGCAAACACATGCAATGAAAACCTAAACTTCAAACCAGCAAAAACAAAAAATATTTGTCACGGGAGACATATACAGAGGGGTGTATGTGTAGTGCCTCCCTAGTCCTGGCCCGTTCGAGGCGACATCGAGGTATAAATACTAGTTTTATATGATATTGAGTTTCTAACATTTTATTTATGTTGTGACTTGATGATTGGAGCTATTGTGATTTGATTATGGGGCACTAACTGATTTTCTATGTTTGGATTGTATATTAAGAATTGGGTGTACACGTAGATTCTAGAGGGCATAAGTTGCTAATATTTGCTTATATGAATGCTCATCAAATCATTTTCTAAATACTACTAGACCCATGAATTCAATACCCATTTTCCTTGGCTCAAGTACTCTCTTTAATATATATAAAAATTCGTAGATTAAGTTACTTAAGTAATTTGGGATAGTTACTAATTCATGTTCTTTTACTGGAGTATCTATTGCTAGTGTTTCATTCCTTTTCTCTACTTTAATGTTATGTCCAGACACCATAAGAAGATTAATATCCTAGGTTTGTATAGCCAATTAATTCAATTTAACAAGTTGGAGAACATAGATTCACTAAACTTAAGATAAAGGGAACAAATGGTACAATTTATTTACCATGTGGTCATGACAATTCTCATTTTTCTACTCATCTCGTATAGTGAAATTGTATTATTATATATGCAAGATTTTAAGATGTTACAAAAATGGTCATTGAACTAATTTGTGATTGTAATTGTCTCAAGGTTGTTTATGACATCAAATTTTGAAGCCTAGATTTATAAACGATGAAATATGTTTGTAAATTAGGGAAAGGGGTCGTCTAGTAGTTTTTTTTATCCCGATAATAGAATGTCTCCATGTTAGGTTGCAATGTTTTAGGGAAATCTTTGAATCCTATTTCTAGTTCTCTCTTTCCATATTTATTGGATTAATGTAATGAAGTAAATTTAACAACATTATAATTAATTACAAACTATTTTGGTAATGGTTTCTCTTAGCTACATGTGGGATATTGTTGATATGTTTAGGATAACTAAGAATGTTTACTATAATATTTACTTATATTTGGAGTTTGTATGCATGTGTAAGCTTTGTTTTAGTGTTGATTTGCAGGCTTGTCTTTTTCCCTTTTTTCTTTTCTAATGATGATTTTATTGTTGAATGGACTAGGCACTAGTCTGATTGGTGAGAGGCCGAACATGTTTTATTTAATCATCCCTCTATATTTAGTATATTGGTAATAGATTAGTTTCCAAATGCTTTCATGATTTAAGTATTATAACTTAGGGAACATTCTAAGTGACCTAAAACATCTATATTGATAGAGAATCATGTCATGCACTCCTACAACTTGCACTTGTGTATGAAATGTCAGTAAATTGACTTGTCAGTAAATAGGATTGCTATCATGTTAATAAGGTTGTATATGATGATTGTAAGGCTTGTCTTCCTTATTTAATGATTAGTAGAATGTTAGTTGAGACATAGAAATCCTATCACAATAGGATAGAGTAATTTTATGATATTCAAATGAGTTGTATATAAAAATCATCCTCCTCGTAAACTATAGATACATTATTAGTTGAAGTTCTTAAATGTAACTTTTTTTTCCCCTTGTGTTAGCTTGTTAGTGTTTATATAGATGGATTAACTTCAACCAATGTGATTTAGATTATACATTCTAGATCCCTTATTTCTTCTTTTACAATTACATTTAATTTTATGAAATGGGAAATAGAGAAAGTAAAAAGATTTATGGAGAATTAAAATAGTTGACAATAAATTATTTCTTCTTAATTGGGATTATATTAGTATATCATAAAATAATGAGCATGACAATAAATTCTTGTTGGAGATAAAATTCCTTTATTTATTTTTAATTGTGAAATTAAGTGGTTTTAACATTATCTAAATAGTCTTTTTATAAATGATTATGCATTGAAATTGACGAGGTATTATGACAATAGATGTGAAGTCAATCTTATGTTTTATTTCATTTTCTTGAACATTATAGATCATTATTTAAGCAGATATATTGAAAACATATTTCTCAATAAAAATGTAAAAGGATAAGTCATTAGGGAAGAAAAATAGAAAATTGAGATTGAAAAAAAAAGAAAAGAGGAAAAGGGTTGAGGGGGATTTTCTCCTTATCTGTGGGAGATGCTTGAAACCCTAACCCTATCGAGCGGGGGAAAAGAAAAGTTGGAAAGGGAGGAGAACGGAGGGGGCAGGGGGAGTTGGCAAGATTGGAGGAGCTGAGGGAGAGTGCGAAGGAGAAACAAAAGAATCACCCTCAGAGGAATTGACCCAAGACCGTGGAGGAAGCCTCGTGTCCTTGTTGAAAGGTATTTGCATCAGATCTGTGTTTCAAGCAAAAACAAAGAAAAGAAAAAAACTAAAACTAAAATCTGTTTTATACAATTTCATTAAGTATAGAAAGAGCTGTAGAATTTCACAAAAAAAAAGAACAGAGGTTCCATGACTCTTCCTTTGTTTCCCCTCTCTGAAAACTGTTTGGAGATAATTTTATGGTTTTGTCGAACTGCCCTTTGATTAGGGTTTACCAGAAGTTGCCCGTTGTTTTTGTAGCACTTTGGTTAGATATTCGGAATGCTAGGAATATATTTACTATCTCAGAATAAACCGAATGCTTGTGAAAAAGAGTTTGGCCGACAGGAACAACCGGCGAGTTAGAAAATTTCCTTGTATAGACAATTTGGAGCAGGGTTTAAATTTGACAGTTGTATAGCTGTATTTAGACATTTTAGCTGTAAAATACAACTGAAATTTTTAAAAGACTGTGTCATATGAAAGGAGAGATTTTGGGCAAACTGTCAAAATTTATATAGGATTATGATATATATATTTGGTTTTGTTATAATTTACTTACATTAAAATATGTCATAGTATTTTAAAGGCACTATTGAATAAATAACTATCATAAAAAAAAAAAAGCTTGACAGTCAAGGTTGATTGTCAAATTTAAGTCCTGATTCCGAGGACGATAATGCTCATTTATAAAAGCCTATTGGATAATCAACTATTATTTGGATGAAAAATAATTGCTTATTAACCCCTTGCCAAATGTAGTAGTTGTCATCCCCAGTGAAAGTTTAACTAGAAATTGCATAAACGAAGTATCCAACCATCAGTCTTGCAAGTGGGAAAAGTACGAGGTGAAAGTTTGAATGATAAAAAAAAAGAGGCAGTTTCTCCCCCAAAATCCAACTCAGTCTTGCAAACGAGAGAGATATTGGGTGACACTTGAAATAACGAAACAAGTCTCTTCCCCATTCAAAAAAACCAAAAAAAAGTATACTCGTACACACGTGTGTGAGAGTGGAAATAAGATCAGAAATTCCTAAAGAGACTCAAATTTCACGTCAGGCCTTTTGTACAGGCACTCCAAACTCTCTCAGATGCACTTGAAAAATCCGTAGAGTGAACGCCTCTTGTGAGAAGCTGGAGAACATTATGCTGTCAACAACACTCACCAGTCTGTATACAAAGTTGCAAAGATTTGCACAGAGTAGTAGAGTAGCATTTGAGATAGTTGATGACTTTGCTGCACAAAGTTAGTTATAAGTCTTTCCTTAAAGAAGTCGGATTATTTCCTCTTAGTATAGTGCCTTGTCTATGCTTCCAGTCATGATAGGGGTATCACTTTAGCTATAAGAGTATTTAGTTGGGGGTAAAATCTTGCATAAAGAAGGTCATTGATAAGTATGGTTGACATTCTTCACGTGTAGAATTTGGCTTTATACAAGCAATTATTTCCAAGGTCAAAGCAAGCCTTTAAAAAGAAAAGGTGTTCGTGGATGCAGATCAGCCTCTGCTCCTGCACATTAGCCTCAAGGAAACTTATATTCTGCCCAGTGCATCAACTCTAACAAAACACCTTGTTTGGCAGTTCTTACTCCGGACTACAACAGTAAACAAGACATGATGCAGAAATTTTAAAGTGGGAGAAAGCATTGTTTGATGCTTATTGGTGTAAATATTAGAACCCCTTGAATAACCTTTTGTACACTTGGAGACATTGTCAAGGTTTAATAGGTTAACTTGTGTTCAAATTTTTATACTTTTTTGTGTTGGAGTCATTTTTGTGTGTGTGTAAGCCTTCCTCTTTCTTGTCTGAATTTTCATTTGAGTGGTACCTTTAATGGCCTAGTTACCTTGTACTTAAAATGTGTCCTAGTGAGCTATGTGACCTTGAGGTCTCCCTTGTGTGGTTGTGTATACGAGTCTTCCTTCCCCTCTGTTTTTATGCTTGTGTTTTGGCCATGTGTTCATCTCCGAGCACGGGTGGGTGGACCTTTGAGGTTCCACATGGTGGGGTGGTGTGCGCCCACCACCATTGTGACTTGTGATCTGTTCTTGACGTGACTCCGTAGCGGCTATTCTTCACCATCGGCTTGGGAGCTTTATTTATTCTTCTGTCATCTAATTGGATAAATGATGTAAATCATCCTTGTAACATTGTAAAGTGTAATTGTATGTTACTCTAGTTGGAGAGTGTTGTGATCATCTTATGTAATTAATCTTGCTGGGTGTAATTTACTTGATCTCTTATGATTTGTCGGATGTTATAGACTCATAAGTTTTTTTGGTTCTCTTTTATGAAAATACTCAATGCTAGTTTGAAACTTGACCATGGAAACTCCCTTATTGTTCTTATATGTTTAAATGATCACAACTGGATTTCATCTGTTCATGTATGTTTATCCTATCTATAGTTGTTAGAATGCTTCTATTACTTCATTTGGTGCGGTTGATGGTTTGATGCTTCTCGCTGTTCTTCCTGTGGGTTGTTTTCACCTGACAAGGTGTTATGGATGTCTTATCCCGCCACCTTGTTTTCCTTCCCCGCCTTTATGCAACAGGGTCTTAGGGACATGTGGAAAGTTTTTTGGTTGTTCATGTCATGACCACATGGCAAATGTGGGCATGACATGTGGCTTGTTGTGTCATGACCACATGGTAAAAGTGGGCATGATAGTATGTTACATTTCCTTGCCCGCTGTTACGAAAAATCAAACCTTCTTTCTCACTGCCAACTCAGAAATTTCAGAAAAAAGTGAATATTGACCTTGGAAAGTGAAATTTCTGAGTTTCTAGTTCAAATTCGCCCTTGGAAATGGATGCAAAGGTCAATTTTCAGTGTTTTTAGGTGCTAGATAAGCACACAAACACAAAATTGATGCTTTTGGGTCAAGATTTTGACCTAGAAGAAGGCTGGACCTGCTCAAAAATGGAGAAAAAGTGACTTCAAAAGTCTGATTTTTGGCTTCTTGAATGTTGAACCTGCACTTTATGATGACTTCTCTTCAAAAATCTCTTCAAATTCACCCTCTTGATGCTTTATACTTGCTGGACCTGCACAAAAATGGAAGCATTTTCTCCAAAAATGCTTTGAATCTGCCTTAGACAAGGCTGGAAATGATGAATTCTTCCCTCATATGATGTTGGGCCTGCATAAAACAATGCTGTCCTTGGAAAACCTCTTCAATTTTGCTTCTAAATGGTTGGAAAATGATAATTCTGCCCTCAGCTTCTTTATTTCTGCTTTTAGATTCCACAAGAATGAACAAAATCAAGAGCTTTCATGAGAAGAATGAATAACAACTATCTTCCAAATGGAGCGCTGCGTTTTAATAAGCCTCTAATCTGCTTTTTTCTTATTTGTATAGGTGCTTTTTTCTTTGTAAGCATGTGATCTCTAATTTGGAGTTTAGGTTTGATTTAAATAACTTTGGAATGCATGCAAAGAGGTGTGCCTCTCCTTGAGGAGGTTGGCCACCTAAGTTTAGGAATCTTGCTTTTTTTTATTTTTAGATTGAGAGTTTTGTAGGTTGAGAGTTTTGGAGGTGTTTAAATGAGCGCCAAAAGTAGCGGCTCATGGCAAACGACGCGTCTCATAGGAGGCGGATGCGTTTCCTCAAAGGTGTGCACGCGTCTCTTTGAGCACGCTTTATACAAACCAACTTGTGCTTTCCTTCCTTGAGCGCGCGTATGTTATCTCCTTAGCGCGTATTCCCCATGACGTGCGCGCCTCTAGCGCTTTCCTTCTGAGCTTTGAGATTTGAAGGCAAGCTTTAAATGCTAAAACAAACAACGTTTAGATTGAAGAAGAAGCACACATGAGTATGGGGCGGATGCGCTTGTCCTTTGGCGCGCGTGCTCCTTTATGGATGTGCCTCACAACTTGAATTCAAACTTGAGTCTTTCTTTCAAATTCTCGCTTGCGCTTTTGAAACTGCCTTATTCCTTTCATTGATCGCATTTTTTTGAATGTGGGAGGAAGCATTTAGGAGTGAGCGTGCGCTCACTATATGAGGCGCTTTTTGCCTTTGGATGGAGTGCCTTTTTCTTTAACTTGAGGCGTGCCTAGGTCCAGGTGTGTGCGCCTTGGGCCAGGTGTGCCTTGGGCTAGGCATGCCTCATTTTTACCTTTGCTCAATTTTGAAACTTTAAAAGTTTTTGCCTTGGTGTGCTTTTCTTCGCAAACTTTGAATAGTTCCCCCTTTACTTCCATACTCTCACTTTGGCATGCATTTTGCCAATCGCGAAGCGTTATCCTTCAACTTGAAGCTCTTTCTTCCTATATGGCATGCTTTTTGGCATATGGCGCATCTTCCTTTCACGGAGCGCGCCTAAGACTAGGTGCGCTCAAGCTTTTCCTTGGTCAAATTTGAACTCTTTAGGCGTGCTCAAGCTTTTCCTTAGTCAAATTTGAACTCTTGAAACTTGATCTCATCTCGCCTTCCCTAGGATCTTGACGTGCTTTGAAACTCTTTCGAACCTGCAGGGTTAGTAGAAGAAATTGACATGGCAAAATGATGGGTGAGACATGGGTTTGATAGTGCTCTTTAGGAAGGATGCATACGAATATGAATGTTTTTCTTATGGTTACAACATGTTAGAGAGGATGCTTGAGGTGTAGGAGCCTCTCTAGTTAATAATGGTTAATCCATAGTGGGGTAGATGCCCAGAGGCAAACATAGCTGAAGGAAAAAGTGTGAAGAAAAAGATTTAATGCCCCCCTTTTGAACTGGCAGCATGGGAGTAGCATCGAGTGAGTGGACTGGTAGTGTAGGAATAGTTAGGGTTAGTTAAATCATAAAATAAGGCGGATGAGTTAGTTAGGGTTAGTTAAATAAGGAGATAGGTTGGATGAGTCAGTTAGGGTCAATTAAATGAGAATGAATTTGTTAGTTAAATGCCATTGATTGAGGATTGAATTGCCTATGATTGCAGAAGCATAGAGTATATTGGAAGCATTGGGAGGAAAAAAAAAACTTCTAAAAATTTAAAACAAAATCAACTTTATTTTTAGGCTTGTGATGTTGTCAGAGTAGCTGGTCGTGTTTGGAGATGGAGCCCTTCAAGCGTGTCAACCTGATTTCTTGGGGACAAAAACCCTTAGGAAGTAGTTCATGGTCTTGATCTCTTGGGGATGGAAGCTATTAGGAAGCAATTTATGGAGTAGAGTGATAGTAGGATCATACAAAGTGGCATCAACCATCAAGGTGTTCAAATTTATTGCAGAGTGTCTAGGATCATTTAGGCATTCAAATTTGCATGTTGGGTGTGCCTAGTGAATTGTATCAATCTAGTGTAGTTTAATGCTTTGTGTGTATTTGAATTAAATTCAAAAAAATAAAAATTATTTGTTTTTGAAATATTTCTGGGTCTGTTTTGTCTTGTATGCATTTAGTTTGGGTGTTTACAAAAGATCCTCGAGGATGATTGGTGGTGCACTGTGAGGTTAAAGATTTTGATTTTATTAGTAAATTATTAATTTATCAATGCTTGTAACTTGTAAATTATTTTCATTTTTTGTCTGTCATTGGAGTCTTTTGTTTTGAAAATTTTGTTTGCAAATATGTTTGCTCCTTAAGCTCACTTGTTATGCGGATCATTGGATATGTTAATATAGACTTTCCTAGCCTTGGGGGGATTTATGAGATGTTTGACAACATGCTTGGGCAAATGGAGCCAGGAATTCATAGTGGGGATCTTGATTTTGGATCATATGAGGAGCATATTAGGCCAATTGTAATGCAATAGTGGAACACTATGAACACCCCACTTCAAATGGCAGCAATTCAGTCTCCTAGAGTTGGTCCACATATAACTTCATTCAGTTAGGCAAGAGGAATAGGCTTATCTCTTGATGTGTGGAGAAGTTGGTGGCCATGCATAGTGCTTTGCGACTTCAAGATCGATAGACTCGAGTATTGATAGATTCTAGCTTTATGGTGGGATGTTGATCCCGTAGATGCCACATAGATTGATGAGGAGACATAGGAGGGATTGGTTGGGGTTACATTTGATGAGGCTGTCTCTCATATTGACATTGACTTAGATTCAAAGTTTGATTTTGATTTAGACGAATCTGAGGCAGAGGCATAGTAGTACTAGATCTAGTTGTCTACATTTTGTCATTTTATAATTGTAGTCTTTTGTCCTTTTCATTTTTTGGTATATGCACATTGGTGATGAAAATTCAAATCATTAGACATTGAAATTTTGTGAATTTGTATGTTGACTCATGTGAATTCTCAATTCTGCTCTAATGTTTTATAATATGGTTATATAATGAATATGGTGAATGCCTTATCGTATGAATATTTGCAATTTTCTATATATATATATATATTTTTTATATTTTTGGTTTATTTTGTCCCCTAAAAAAGGCTTCTTGTCCCTTGTCATCTCGGAAACATGTTCCCGTGTTTCATGCTGTCACTGTCTTGGAAATGTTGTGGAACATAACTCCTAATTTTACACCACAACCTTTTTCTAATTTTTTCTCTAATTATGCACTGCCTTATTATAGTGCAGTGTATGGTTAAGTATGACTATATCCATAAGATTTCTAAATATGATTCACATTATCTCTATACCACAACCTCTTCTTGCTGGAATTATGGGTTACCTTTTTCGAATGCAGGGATGTGATTAGGCTTGTCTGCATTCTTAAGATAAAAATGAATCACACTTAAATGCACCTCATAATTGTTATGCCATAACCTTGCCACAATGTTTGTTGGAAGTATGAACTGCTTGTTTGTGGTGGGGTGTTTAAATAAGCTTCACCAAATTTGTTACAGTATAATATCTGTGCAGGAATTATTGGTTGCTTCGTTGTTGTTGAAGGATTCGAATAAGCTTGACCACATGTTTAAGAATTGCAAACATAGGTCATCCTTTAATGTAATTATTACATCTTAATTGTAATATACACCCCTAATTTTTTTTTCCTTCAACTGCAATATAATTGTTACAATGCAAACCCTCAACACCTTTTGATCACCTAGATCTCGGAATGGACAAGGTGAGAGCATACAGTGCATTGGATTACAATCCAAACTCAACTAAATGCAACAACTAAAGAGTATGCAATGCCAAAACTCACTGTGATACACCAGACAACAAGCCATCTATCTCTACGCTTATTCAACGAAGTGTGTCAATGCAACACCAATGAACACAAAAGGTGGCTAAGCCGACCTTCCTCTACGCTTATTCAACGGAGTGTGTTATGCAAATGAATGATACACACTAGATGGCAGAGCCGATCACTTCTTCACTTATTTAGTGGAGTGTGCTAAATCATAAAGCATGCTATAAACTAGCGGTAAACCATCCAGTTGTTACAATGAAATGCATGAAATGACAACCGTTAGCGGTACTACCATCCAGGGTTTACAAGTATTGATTATTGCAACTTTAAAGAGATATTACAAACATAAATGGCTGCAACAATAATCTTCATAAATCTGATTTCAAACTGAAATAACATTGCTACAACAAAATATCATGAAGATAAGGCACTGAAAATTACTCAAAACAATAACAAGTCATACCCCACTGCAGTATTGATGAAGTTGCAGGCCACAAATTCTTTGTAACACATTGTAACCAACTGTCAAACTGAATGCACTGTTCTGAGATGAAAATGGCAGCAATGATAAATCCAGACCAGCAGCATGAAATCACACAAAACCCTCCAAAACATATCAAGTTCATCACCAAACTGACTGGAACATACAACATCAACCTAGGCATCTCTAATCAATGCAGATTCAACTTGAAAATGGAGGCGGTTCACCCTAGCATTCCCACGCCCTAATCCACTGGTACGGCGCTGCACTGTAGCAGTACGACCAACAAATGGAAACCTCAAACTCTCAAATAATCCATTCAAAACAGCATTAAAACAAGTCAATGCAAGCACCCTGTCATGATAAAAGATTTCTGTTTGAAATGAACAAACTTTATCTTAGAAACATCACATCCATCATGCTAAAATGGTACAACATCCCTGGAAAAGCTTTGGATCCCCACAACCAATTTCAGTCACACCAAAAATCAGTCATTTTCATCACCAAAATAAGCTTCAATGAAACATACATCAAACCCCAAAAATATTTATCAAAAACCATCAAAGTCCTCCATTGCAACACACTTGTGATTCTTGAAGTGAAATCACCACAACCAGCTAGGGGGGTTTTCGTCCTCAAGAAAATGGGAGAAGAACACAGGTTCTCTCAAAATTCGTAAGCAAATATCATATCGTTAGTAACCCCAACAATGAACTCCAAGTCTCCTTTTATAACCTTTTTGGAGAGAATAAAATATTACTTTCCTTTTCCCTCCACGACTTATTTCAAAATAATAAATTATTTTTTGTATGCAAGGCCCCCTTTAGCCTAGTGCCCTTGTATGCACAACCTAAGCACCTTTCTAATGAATAGTTACACACAAGTTGTCTTTTTGAATAATACCTTTTTAGACAACTTAAGGCATAACTATTAAATAATTAAATTATCCAACCAAGTTGCAGAAAGCATCAAAATGAATTAAACATGAACTTATGATCATACCATAATGCTTTTGAGGGCTTAGGATGATGCATTGAACCAACTTGGTGTTGTTCTAAAAATATCCTACTTCTCCAAGAAGTGTGGAGAGCTCTCAAATGGATGAAATTGCATTATGAAAGTATCATGAGGCTTACCAAGATCACCTGAACTCACTGTCATGAATTAAACCTTTGCTTGGTCACTTTTGTGTTCTTCAAGAAAGATGGAGTTCTCCGTTACACCACCAATTAGCCTACGGGAAAATTTGGAAAATAGGCCAGTTGTTTTCAAACTGTTTATGCTTGAGAAGGGGACATCACATTAATCTCACCATATGTTTCCGAAATTAGTGGTTGCTGGGGACTTGCACTGAGCTTCCTGCTAGTGAGGCTAGCTTAATGCAACCAATTTATCATAGGGGCATGTCCAAGAAGGCTTGAACCCAGATCATCATTATGACATTTGCTTTATCTCACCACTAGACCATGGTTTGTTGGACTAGGATTGCATTGTTGATATTTCCTAGCTGGAAACTACTTAAAGAACTAGCTTTATGTGGGCGTCCTTGATATCTAAAAGGAAAAAGGAATAAACAGTTGACATATTCTTGGGTAGGTTAGCACGGACAGAGCATGTTTACAATATTTTTCTCAAACTACCAAGTAGTCCTGAGTTCGACCCTGCAAAAATAAAGTATATTTAATACTTACCCAAGTTATTGTTATGTTTCTGTCTAATTGTAAAATTGACATCAAAACTAATTATGAAAATTTATTAGTTCAAGTCAGGTGGCTTTAGTCAGCATTAAGGTAATTCATTAGAGTTGTTGCTCAATTTTTTATCAAGTTTTTGTCAAATATTAGTCTTTGGCTTTCCAAGTCATTTCCAAGTTTGAGTCCTGTAGGCTGTGATAATGGGCAAAAGTCAGCTGTATGGAAGATTTTTTCTCTAATGTGATGGTGCATGTATGTGTTATCTGAATCCAGGGTCCCATACTCTTCTTAGGTGGCCAAATACTCTTTGTTTCCACTCCACTCTTGGGGAAAATGAGCAACCAACTCTTTGTTAGAGTATTTTCAACCATCAGACTAATCAGGAAATGGATCAAAAATTAATTATGAAGTTTTACTTCATTTTTTTTAAAGTGCAAAGTCCAGTCTTACACTTCAGGCTTACTGAGTTGTTGCTGATCCAAGGCACATGCCTTGTAGTGATAACAAATTACTTGTTAATTTTTAAATTTTCACTATCATAGTTAACATCTTTAGATTTGTTTTCTTGTCATTTTTCTTCTGCTATTTGCATTAGACAACACAAGTTGGTGTTAAAAAGTTTTCCATCTGGCAATGAAGTTGTTTTAATACAATAAACTAATCCTAGGGCCTATCTCTTCGTTGGCTAACCAAAACCTGGAATGCAAAAGCAGATTATGTTCCTACAGTTGGCTTTTGATTTCCTTTACATCATATAATTAGTTTAGGTAGGCATTTATAGAATCAGCTTTGTAAAAAATCCCGAATAACAAATGATGGTGTAATGCTTCTAATTAAGTTTATTTCTTTCTTTCCAGGCAATTGCAGTGAAGAAATTGATGGAATTCACATCATTATTGAGATTACCTGCAGAAAAAGTGCATGAGGTTAAATATATGGTGGAAAAACTTACAGAGGGACAGTGGGGTACAGGAAGATGGTTTGAAATTCTAATTGGTGCTTGTATCTATGTGATTATTCGACAAAGTCATCTTCCTTTGACAATAATAGAGGTTGCGGTATGTAAAAGCCATTTTGGAACTTATGTTGAAGTTGCTTCACAATTGCTATTTCTCTTAGTTTTCTGGCAATTGATTTATTATGATGCTTCTTTGTATTTCTCTGCTTTTTGTTTGATTTTTGGTATTGGTTTGCTGTTAAAAAAGGTTTTCAAAACATGGAAGTGATCCATAATGAACTTGTTTATTCTCCTATGTAATGGTGAATAAACTTTAGTCAGTTAAGATTGTTAAGCAGAACCTTCTTTGAAACAAAATGATTGTTTACAGTTCTAAATTGAAATCTCTGGCAGTACCAGAAACTAACGTGCATTGAGCTTAAATAATTAATAAAAATGATACATCAGCATAAAATGATATGCAAAACGAAGATTTATTTAAGTATTTCTTTTGGCATTCATAAACCATTCAGTTCCATCATGTTATATTATATGGATTCAAATCAATACTTGGCAAAGTAATTTGAATTATCTGACATGTCTTGTAGCAATTCAATCCATTGTTTATTTGGATTTTATGTGTTTTATGCAGGTAATCATTAATTGTAATGTCAGTGAACTGGGGCGAATGTACAACAGAGTGCTCAAGTTTTTAGATATCAAATTGGTGAGTGACTATTTTCAATAATGCATGTTAATTTTGGTGGAACGTGATTATGGAGTCAAAGTTAGCTAATTAAATACACAAGTCTCAAGAATATTTTATAATTTTAGTGCTAGATTAATGATTCTATATGCAAAATGAACTGATATAAATCGAAGACCAGACAATGTGGTGAGGAATGAGAGCTCCTATACCAATCCATGCAGCATGCAGTTGTTGGTATCCTGCAAAGTGGTCATATATTTGATATTAAATACAAATGAAAATCTCAAGATAAATTCTTGAGTTGGCTGAATCATCTATAAATGTAAAAGAGAAGTGTTGTGATCTCCTCGTGGGGTTTGTTCTTCATATTTAAAAATTCAATATGTTTTTAGCAATATCTATTAGCAAGAGTGGAATATTGATAGCCTAGAGCTTGGTGTCATCTTTTTATTGCTTACAATTATATATTGTCAGGATTGGGATCAGGAAATTCTTGATATTGGCATCTCATATTTCTCAATGACATCTAATATATTTAGGAGGATTAGTAGAAATAAGCCTTGGTAAGGAAAGCTTCAAGGTAGTTGAGGCCTTATTTCCTTAGATAGATTCATCATCTCCAGGACCTAAATTTTTTTATTCCACTTAATGGAATTATTGACTGCCCATTGGTTGAAACTTGAAACTATCAAACCTGATAAATCCACTTTGTTATTAACCGGTTTTCTAAACACAAAATGCATCAAAGAATATTTTCATTTTGTTTGGCAGTTGACATTAATGTGAAGATTAAGATATTTGATCTATATTTATTATGTCATTCCAAATTGAAAATTTGTGCAGCCAGATGTAGATTTATTCATTTTCATGGAGCGAGCAATTACATCCTTCCCACTATTTTCTGTAAGTACTTTGGCCTGCTTCCTCATCAAAATTGTTACTTGGAATTGGTTTATTTTTGTTTTACAACAATGTACTTAAAACGCATTTTCATTTTGTACAAGAAATAAACACAGATTTCCTGTTCTCAATAACAAATATCTGTAAGCGACTTTTAATCAAATATGACTGTCTCAAGTATTTAGTGAACTTGTCTTGAATTGTGGAAATAGGCTTCTTCCTTTTGCATATTGGCTTATGCTCACTATGTAGATAGGATTTGACAACTTTGAGTTTGGAGCTAAGTGGTTAGTTTTGGTACAAGTATTGGCATTGCATATTGCATTTCACCAATCTATTTTTTGCCTTAGGTTCGGTACAGCTTTGGGTATGGCATTACAAAATTATAAATTAATATGAATATATAAATTCTTGCCAAATAACATATTTAATCATAATATGTATAGATTAAACAAAATTTACTGCAAAATACAACTGACAAATTGATAAATCAATATGGTTTAAACTTTATAGCATCTGCTCAATGGTCAAATGCTAAACTACACAATGCACATGGAAACTCAATATAAGTCATTATATTTGGCTTCATTGAGAGCATAAACATCACTACTTGGTTCATTAGAACCAAAAGTAAATCTAATGTCAGTTTGGTAGCTATGCTACGTAGATCCTGTTGGGTTCCAAAACAACTAATCCCAGCCCCTATAACACTTATTCAAACTCCGGGGCTAGGGATCTTGTCAATGAGGTGAAAAGGGAGTTCATCAACAAGATGAAGGTGATTAAGGGCCACTTGGTAGGAGTGGGTAGTGTCCTCTTCGCTTTTGGTTCAACTAGACTATGGAGGGTATTTCGAGAGGTATCCCTAAATAGGGATTAACTATCATGTAAGATACATACTTGACAAAAACAAGGGTAGTGATACCCAAAGTCCTGTTATAAACCCCAGTATTGTCATTGGTTTAAACAAGTGCTCACTACCTTAATTATCCTCTTAATAAGTTAAAACAACATCATTGCAGTAGTGCAAGATGCGGGTATACATGCAGGTTTGGAAATGATAAAATACAACTTCTTTCCAAAAGATATATCTTGACTTTCACACATAACAAAGATGTATACAGAACTGTAACTACACTTTAATCTTGATGTTTTGTTTGATTTTAATGGGTGTAGGTGATCATAGGCTTCTCAAACCGGTGCCTATCCAATGGGCTACTGAGTCTCACGTTTATCAAAGGAAAACAATTGCAAAGAGGTGTATGACTGCCTATTTGAAGATTCAGATGCATAGAAATCAATATCAAACCATGAAAATACTTATTAATCCAACACCCATACAACATTCATCCATGTGTAACACTGAAATGACCATTTACAAAAGCTTGAAATGAATTAAGAACTGTCACATCCATTCAAATCAAAGATTACAATCACACCACGAACTATGGCAAGAGAAAATCCAATTGCACCCATAGGTTTTCTTAAAAGAACACTTACCGCAGTGGAGAAAAACATAGATTGATATAAAAAATTACAATATAATCCACATACACCTTTGACAAATGCCTCCTAAAGAACTGAAATTGATCATTGGTTGACGCCGTAATTGCAACTGGACATATGGCACTTGGAGAGAGAAATTTGTCCAAAAATTTCCAACCCTTGAAATGAGTTTCAATCTTGTCTTTATAACTCAGATGTGATGGTGGGATGGGCGGGAAAACCCTAACAAACCCACCAACTGCGATAAATACACCATTTTCAACTACCCATTTCGCATTAATGGCGACCCTGGGAGTTGTTGGCACGTTTTTGAGTGTTTTCTATGCTTTTTCGGGCCTTGGTGGGACTTCAGGTCGCAGGAGGATAGGTGGATCTAGAACCTGGATGTCATATACCAAATGGGGATATTTCGCCCTAGTTTGGATTTCTGGGCTTTCCAAATATTCTACTTTAATTTCTGCTGAAACCCTAAGTGAATGAAATCTGATCTTTTATGATAATATTAAGATTTGCACAATAGGACAGTCACATTTATATCATCAAACATCCTATGATCTTCACACATGGGTCGTTCAAGCATAGGAAATTATTACACCATGAAATGCACAATATCCACCATGAATGAAACCAGTCTGCTGTAAATAACTGAGTATATGCAGTCCAAAATATCAAATACTTGTTTAGGGCAAACAACCTCTAATTACCAATTACATAGCATAGTACTTGTCATCAAACTACATACCAAATGTGCCAAGAGATGCCAAATAAGGATGGCGAATTAGAGCTGCAGGTCTGCTGTAAATAAATCTGCCCAAACCCTAAATAATGCTAGTTGACTGCTGCTCCAATATGCTCAGATCTGCTGCTATAAAAGATGATCAGATTCTGCTCCAAATAATGATCAAGGGCTGCTCCAAAATGACGAAGGGTCTACTCCAATGGTATGCAACAATTCAGCTCAAACCCTAGGTCTGAAACCCTAGGTGCAGCAGTGGAATAAACGCAGATATGCCCTTAATGAAGTTCGCTGCCCTGCTATGGTGTTCGCCCTTGGTTGTAGATGATTTTCCTCAAAGTGATCAGCAGAATTAACTTGGTTCTCCAAAGCTGATATGAATCTCTGCTCCAAACAAGATATTTGCTGCCTTCTAGGGATGTCTGCTGCTCCAATGAAAGTCTTTAATAGCTTCTCATAAGCTGATCTGCAAGTCTGCTCCAGATTTGATGAATGGGGTCATCACCATTCAAGGTTGAGGGGCCATCTCCTCAATGCATGACAAGGAATTGAAATCCTTAGCCATAGTAGTAGAACAAAGTCAAATGATTGATTCCTGATTGATGCCTTTGGATGCCAAATGATAGAGTATATATATACACATCATAACCTTCCTTTCCCTCTTGGCCGACCTAGGAATAAATGCTTATTTTTGAATTACAAATTCCCTCCAAGAGGGCCGACCCATCTAGAAGCATAATTCTTAATTCAAATTATGAATTAAGGAGGGCGCCACTAATTAATTATTATTTTATCATTTCCTAGTGAGCGCCTAAGGGAAATATACATTATCCTTCACCCCATGATGAACTCAATTCGCCCAAATAGTAGGATTATGAGCGCCTTAGGAAGACAATAAAATGATGTGTTATTAATGTGTCCAAGTGAAGAATGACTTCCATGACGAACTCCATAGCACAGACAAATCATTATGAGCCAAGTGTCTAAGAGAAGGCATCCAAGAAATAATAGTATCCCAAGGTGTAATGATGTCGTCCATATAAGTTCCAACTCCAACATGAATCCGTATGAAAGCTTCGAAGGAGGCCAGTCATCATAAGCCAAGTAGCTAGGAGGAAGCATCCAAGGTGAAGTGATAGCACCCATGATGAAGCCCAACCTCTCTAGATGCCTTGAAGTTCACTGGAAAATGCAACAATTTCTAGATGGTGACCGTTCCAGCGAAAAGGGATATGACATTGGAGCAAAAATTCCATTGGGTTCCGAAGTTTCGCAGGAACCTTACTTTGTATTGCGTGAACACGGGAAATCGGGGGAACCAAGGACCAAGGGATCAAGTCCAAAAGTTCTAGTGAGACCCGAAATCCTGAAAGGAAAAAAGGGGCTGGGCTAAGAAAATGTTTTGGCTCGGAACTTCAAAATGGGAAAGGGAGCGGGAAGCGGGGAAGCAGAGGGAACTTGGACTTTAGGAAAAGTTCGAAGGTTCCCGCAGGACCCAAAAACCCGCATGTATATACATAAAATATAACATTTAAGTATAAGTTTACATTTACTCTTTTGCATTTAATCGTTACATTTACTTTATTATACTTTAAGTTATATTTTATGTATATACTGTCAAGATGTTTGAGAGTGGTTTCAGACCTCTAGGAGTTATAATGCAGATTCTAGAATTTGGAGGATCTAAAAAATTTTAGACTCAACCAACTTTTCGTGGAGTACATCAGGATACACAAAATGTGTCATGTCCCTATTTTCGGAGTGACTTCACTTGGAGTTGATGATTAGCCCATCATCCATTCCCGTAGGCTAATACATTGGTAAGGGAATGATTTTCATTTTGGCTAAGCATTTTTATGAAGTTATTATTGAGTTAACCAAAATATAGTTAGAGGATATTATTTTCATTATGTATTGATGGGTCAGTTTTGGCCAAGTGGACAAGGACAAATGAAATCTTTAATTACATTTGTCCAATATCTATTTGCTTTTGTGTTTACATTGCCAAGGATGAGTATTGCATAGCTTATTGTGCCAATCGATGGGTTAAGGAGACTTCTAGTGCCATTCGCCAAACATACATGGGTCCATGCAATCGATAGATGTGCCATTCGCCCAAGGGGATGAAGTCAATTCAAATGGGGTCGATTCAAAGATAAGTGAGACCTATTTCATTGTTAATTATTCTTGTTCCTTGTGCCAATGGCTACATAGAAGGATCGATGCCTTTGGAGGAAGATAAAATGTGAAATGAAAGGTTGTTATTGGTCTTGGAAATCAACGCCTAAAGGAGAGAAATATTTTAAATGCAAGGATAAAGGTTTTTAAATGCAAAACGTTGGTTGTTATGGATCGATCAAGCCTAGAAGAAGATTTTAAATGCATATTGATAATTTTAAATGCCAACAACTACCTTTTTCCAGCCGCCGCTCCTAGAGGAAGTCATTTAAAATTGCTTAAGGGTTGATCCTATCCAAAAGAAGAGTTTTCAAGGTGAAATTAATTTAATAAAAGCAACTACAATCTCAATTTGCAACTATTGATCATTTGGTTGAATTTGTCATGTTTGGAGTGAATTTGCATATCATTTGAAACCCTTGGTCATTGAGGAGATTTGCCAAGGGTTTTATGGTTGATTACTTGAAGATATTGGGAGTTTGAAGGCAAGTTGACACCATTATGTGGAACTACAAGTGAATCGCTTCATCTAGAAGCCCATCGTTTGCATGTGAAGGAGATATTTTGATGGTTTTTGTGATCTTTTGACTTGCTAGGTTATAATAGTGTTAACAACACCTGTAGCAGCCAGTTATACAGTGATATCAGATATTCATTTGTCATCCTACAAGGCTGTAACAGTCATATATTGTCCCAATAGTCATTCTCTGTTGATTGAGCATTGATATTCTAGGGTTTGAAGGCATTTGATGTTCATTTACTTGATGTAATAAAGTCTGATATAAATCAAACCTTGACTGTAATACAGAACAGCCAATAACTATTTGTCTTTATTTGCATGGAAGTCAATAATAATGCACGGTGTTTGGGTTTACAAGTTTTTACATGTTTTTTGATGTCATTTGGTATTTCGATATTTCATTATTGAGTGAATTTGAAGGCAAAAAATTCAGTTATTCATAGTAGGGTACTTTACAAAATGAGGCTAACAAAAGGGGCATTTTAGAAAAATTTAATGAATTTGGCATGATTTTGCAATTATGAGGCTTGAAAATAGGAGTCCCAACATTGCCTAAGCTTGTGCTTGCTGAGCAAGTTGAGCTTGTTGCAATTCAATTTTTGCCTGGAGTTCTCGTCTCCTTTGTCTAATATGATCTAGCAATTCTAACTCTTCATAAAGAGTTCTTTCCTTTTCTTCAACATCTAAATGTGTTGTCTGATTATCATTATGAGGAATAGTATCATGTTCATTCCTTTGTGATCTACTGGGTGAAGTAGGATGCCGACTAGCATGATGTGTTTCTGCATTTTGATTTGGCATGCCAAATGTTCACAGGTTTGCCTCTTGGGATCTATCTCTACTTCCTCTACCAATGAGATTTTCATTTCTTCGAACCTCATACTCATTTCTATTTGTTCTGAGCATCTTATCAACAAAATCCTCTAAAGTATATTGGTATTGGTTTCTTGAGTCTATAAACATATCATTTCTTCCCGATGTTCCTACTTGATCTTGAGCATTTATTCTTGAAGACTCACCAGTATTTCTCGCTCTCCATCTATTTCTTTGACTTCTTGTGCCATATGAGGAATCTTCATGTCTCGACTGATCTTTGTATTATCTTCTTCGTTCCATTGTAAATTCTTTTAACTGTAAACTGGTTTCTAGGTTGATTAAAATAGAGTCGCCACTCTTGACTTGGAAGGGACTACTTTGCAAGCTTTTCAAATTGACACTGCTGTAACCACATTAACTTTATTGAGTCGCAAAGCTATGAAACTATAACCCGAATCAAATTGTCCCCGGAAATGATGCCATTCTGTTGGGTCTTTGAATTGTAGGTATGCAATCTTAGAGGATGTTTTCACCTTCAAGGCTAGGGGATGTCATCAAGAAGGTAAAAATAGAGACTCATCAAAATATTAGGGATGGTTAAAGGCCAATTGATGAGAGTGGGTAATCTTTCTTGCACTTCGAGCTTAACTATACTTGGGAGGGTATTCCCAGAGGTACTCCTTAACAGGGCTTTAAATCAATTAAAATGAGCATGACTGAAACAATGGCAGCTATACCCAGTTTACACTTGACCCCCATATTTGTCACTAGGTGAAGACAAAGTAACTGCATATAAAACCTCTAACTAAGTTGAAACTGACACCTTGCATATGCATCTATAGATGACAACAACATTATAACTCCCACAAGTGAATCCATTTAACATTTTATACACAATAGCAAGGTGCAAGTATGCAGGAACATAATTCTCTGATGATCTGAACACTAAAAGTCGCCTATGCTTGTTCCCTGGTTTGCATTAATGAATCATGAACAACATATGAAACCCTAATCTAATCCTATTGCTAGCAGGACATAATATTATAAAATGGAAGGTGTTTGATCCTTCGCCAATCAGACCGGTGACTACTCCATGGGGCAATAGAGTCAGAGAATGCAAGGTAGAAGAAGATACACTTGCAAAACATCAACAAAACCAGATATGCAATCACATGCAAATCATAAATAACATTACATACAATGGACATATTTAATAATCCAAAACAAAATTGCAATAACCCATGTGAAATGAAGAAAAGACCATTACAAAAGTTTTGCAATGCATAAGATGCTGCCACACATACGTCAAATCCTCATCACACTCATACTGACAAATATGGCAAAAGAAAATACGTAGTTGTGACTATACATTCCTTTGAACCATTACAAACTACCTTGGAGACATACCATGACATGCAAATGCACGTTGAAAGCTTTCCTCTGATTTACAAGATGTAGTCCTTCCTTTTGAAGACCAAACCAACAATATTTGATTTCCTAGATACACTTGAAGCACCCATAGGTCGAAAACTAGCTCACTGATCAACCCTCTGAACAATAAAAAGATTTGTATTTATAGCTCCTTCATTTTCATGCCCTAAGTCATTTTTGCAAAAAATTGAGGCACTTCGACATCTCTATAGCATTGAATGCACACCGACTAAATCTTGTGAAATCCACTTCTATCCACATGCAGGTTGAGCAAGGAGGCTTGAAAAATATTTTCCCGCTCAAAATGGGTAGTTGCAAGAGTCAAAACGGTCATTAATGGTGTTTTAGTAAGTTGTTGGTGCATTATGGGGCATTTTGAATTTTTTTACAAAAATCCGAGGCACTATTGGATATGGGAGAAAAGAGGTCCTACAAGAGGTTGAAATCTCGCAAAAAACAAGCAACATCTAGGAAGGGGTTGAAATCCCCCAAAAAACAAGCGACATCCAGTAAGGGGTCGAAATCTCGCAAAAACAAAGGACATCCAGTAGGGGGTCGAAATCTTGTGGGGAAAACCAAGTAGAACAAGACGTGTAGTAGCAGGGTAAAGTTTTGTGGGGAAAACCGGGCAGAACAGGACGTGCAATAGTAGGGTAAGGTTTTGCGGGGAAATCCGGGCAGAATAGGACGTGTAGTAGCAAGGTAAAGTTTTGCATCTTGTTGCTAGGTGAAAATCTACAAAACACAAAAACACCAAAAACGACAAGGGAACCACCCAACTTAGAAGTTTTATGGATTTTTAGAATGTTGGACACATGAGGAATAACATGGAGACAACCAAAAACACACCCAAGGCAAAGAATGGGCAAAGGGGAAATAGATGCGGGACACATGACATGCAATATCTTGTAGTAGGGTAAAATCATATAAAACACAGAAAATGCCAAGAAAAGCAAAGGAAAAACCCTCTGAACTTGTGATATAGGATTTTTTGATTCTCAACACATTTATAAGATCACAAGGGAAGAATAAAGGCACAACCAAATTCATCAAATAAGCAAGGACTTAGGTGGATTTGAAAATTTTCAGCTTGGGTCCGTGTTGGCACCCAGATTTTCCAAGCCTCTTATTTGCAAGGTCTTGTCAAATTCCTCAAAATTTTCTTAAGGGGTCCCTATGCCTTTACCCTAATGCATGTTGCTGAAATCCCGAGTTTGGCTAAGTCTGAAACCCTGAAACCCTGACACCTTGAAAATTTGGCTAAGTCTGAAATTTGAGTGATCCTCCAAATTCTAGAATCTTTAGTTTAACTCCTATGGATCCAAAACCACTCTCAAACATTCTGATAGTATATACATAAAATATAACTTAAAGTATTTGTTGCCAACTTATACTTATGTTTATTTTATGTATATACTGTTAGTTCTTTTTTTATTTTCTGTCCTTTTGTTCCTGGTTCGTGCGAAGCTTCGAGACCCGTCGAAACTTTTGAACTTTTTTCAAAAGTTCCGGGTTCCTCCGTTGCCCTGCTCCTCGCCAACAAAAGTCTTCGAAGTCTGAGATCTTTTCGGACCCCTTGAATTTTCAAGTCGAATTTGAAGGTGGGATAAATCGAATTTTCAAGTAATTTTTTAAGAAATTGGTTAAGTATTTTATGCAGTTTTGGATCAAACTTTCATTTCGGACCTTGGCCACTTTTGGTTCTGATGGGACTTCGGGACCCACCAGAACTTTGGAACTTTTTCCAAAAGTTCTTGGGTGCCAAGTTCTTCCTTGTCCCGCCCCTTGCCAGAGGCCCATAAGTGCCCAGAAATGTGGGAAAACGCGCCAACTTATCTCCAGTTCACCATTAATGCGAAATGGGTAGTTCAAAATGAAGTTTTTATGGCAGTAGGTGAAGTTGTTGGGGTTTTCCCTCTCATTTTTCCATTAGATCCTGTAATGTCCCCATTTTTTGAGTGATCACCTAGTGGAGTTGGCTAGCCTATCCTATTCTCGTAGGCTAAGCTGGATGGCAAAGGGGATAACCTAATTGGCTAGATTTCACACTTAACCAATTTTGTAGGGCAAAATGATCATAAGGGATGACTTTATATATTTTTGTGGATTTATTGGAGAAGTCAAAGTAATTTAAATAATTTGCCCTAGAGATGAACGACCAAGGGAGAGAAAAGAAAAATGAATGAAGAAAAATGATGGAAAATGACTTTGGAAGTTTGAGGAAAAATAAGAATAAATTAAGATAAATTCCCTTGGAGGAGGACGTTCTAATTGGAGGTCAAAATCATGATGTATGATATGCCTAAATGGTTCGCCCACTTGGAGAATGTAAAGAGAAAATAATAAAAAAAATAAAATAAAATATTTCTCTATGTTTGGGCGCCTAAAGGTAGGTCGGCCCTATAGGAGAGGGAAATAAAATAGAAAAAAAAAAGAATTGCCTAGAGTAGGTCGGCCTTGAGGAGGGAGAAAGATTTGTGTATAAATATAATTATATAAGATCATTTGGAGGCATTTCCATCATCATTCATTCATCTTTTCTCATTGAGTTTTATCTCATTTGGCTTCAACATATGTTGGGCATGAATCCGAGGACGAAAACCCTTGTGATTCTTGGTGAGTTGGACGAAACCCTAGCTCAACTTTGTGGTGGACTCATTACGGAGTTCAACTTGCAGTTCATTGGAGATCTTTGGAGGATTCGAGCTGATTGCATATTCAGATTTTAGATCAGCATCAGAGGAGGATTTCTTGTGGCATTTGTGAACACATTGCATTAGGGCATTGCCCTAACTTGGAGCGCCACCATTGGAGAAGGCAACTTGGGTTTTGGAGGCAATTTAATCATTGTTGAGGGTTTCTAAACCCTAACCCTAGCAGCCCCCCGAGCACCACCATTTTGGAGGATTTGTGGAGCATCATTTCATCATCTTTTGGTATGTACAAACCTATGTATTAGGTCTGATTTGGACAGCGACATTCCAGGCTATGTTTGTCATGATTGAGCCCTTGTTTTGGATGTAATCTTCAGACTTTATATTCTGATTTATAGCAGCATACTTATATTCAGAAAAATCAGGCTTGGTTTTGGAATTTGAATGCCGTACATTGTGTATTTCATGGTGTAATTCATTCTTGTTGTGAATGCCAACTTGTAGCATCATTTTGCCATGATTATTTGTCATGTTTGGATATGTATATGTTCGCTGTGATTATTTGTTTAAGAACAGAAAATAAAATCAGAATCTAGGGTTTAGAGCAGAAATCTAAAGAGCAGAAATTTAGGGCAGAATTCAGAAAATTAATTTCAGAATTTTAGGGCAGATCCATTTGGGGATATTACAGATCCGAGCTCCAACGGGGCTATAAATATAAGTTTGAAACTCATTTAAGAGGAGGTTGGTTTTTTGTGTGTGGTCTCCAAAAGACATTTACAGGTGTAGAAAAGTTGCAGGGTAGCCATTGAAACACCAGTTCAGCTCATTAAGAAGTGCAGACCTGTGAAGTCAAAAGAGTTGATATTGTATATGGTTTTTGGTTGTAGAATGTCTCCAAGTCATTAAGTATGTATCTAGGAAAATTTCCGAGTCATAGTTGGGTATTTTCCTTTGCCATGTTTGATGGCACGAATGTAATACTGGGTCAGATGAATGTGACAACATTCTAAAAATATTGCAAGCTTTGTAATAATATTTCTCATGTTATATATGGGTATATGCAATTATGTTTTGGATTACTAAGTATGTTTTGTTTCAAGATCTCATATTTTGTGGTGTATGCAAATACATAGCTCATTGTACTTTTGGTTTCAGTTTGTTGTTTTCTTAATGAACTATGACTCAGTTGCCCATAGATTAGGCACCAGTCTGGAGCCATTCCTTTTAGCCTCACATCGTATTAAACAAACAAAAACATTAACCAATGGTTTAGGGGAAGAATCATTATTTTTGTGCATCCTTAACTGTCAACATAAACAAGGAATTATCTCAAGTGAATATAAAATGAATCTATTTCATGTGGGTTATGCATGCACAATTATATCAGCTATTGAGGGGTTTTGTGAGAGCCAGTTGTTCTTGGTTTAGTGACAATTTTGGGATCAAGAAAACGAGATGGGTTTGGTTGTTTATTGGTTTTTAGTTGTTCATCTCGTTTGAGCTCAATACCTGATAAGGTATACCCCTTGGAATATCCCTCCAGAGCCTAGTTGAGCTCGAAGTGTAGAGGAGCCTACCCACTCCTGTAAGTTGGCCAAAATTGCCCTAAACTTGTTGACAAACCTCTTTCCAATCACCTTGATGACACCCCTGGCCTAGGTGATTATGAAATGTTTTAGGGTTTCAGGTTGTAGTTATTTTGGGAATCAACAGTCACAACAGATATTGAAGTGAAGTTTGGAGGGCTTAGCCAACAAAATCTCATTCAAAATTGGTATTTGCATTCAATGTTCATCATTAGTTGTGCGCCCTGTCACCAATAATGCATTTTGATTCAATTCTAGTCACCGTATGCTATCACCCTACCCATTCTAGGATCTCGGGGATTAGAAAGTGCTAGAATTTGTGCATGAATATTGGGTTATTGTCAAGGTTGTCAAAATATCTAGTTTGGAACATTACGACTTACATAGGAATTTCTTCTACCTCTCTTTATCTCTAGGGCAATTAAATATAACTTTTGTTTTAAACTTTTTATCTCTCCTTTACTAAAGGGTCAATTAACATTAAGTTTTATCCGGATTTGAATTTCAAAGGGTTATTTATATGGAGAAATAATATTTCTTTTTCACTTTGGGGAAAAAGTGGCATAACACATTGTACCCAAAATCACAGTAATATTTTGCTGTTGTACAGCCCTCCTTGAATCTTGGAGAAACATTGGTTTTGACGAACTTTTTACTTCGTGTTTTTAAGATAAGCTTTAAATTCTTTTATGTTCTCGAGCACTTGATTACTAGACTTTAGTAATGATGCCCGAATGTGTGTACAAAAGTAATCAATAAAAGTGAGCAGAGACCTGTAAGAGATGTTTTATACATAATTCCTGTTGGCTCCAATAAGTGTCTGCTAAATTTTAGAGTGAGAGTTTCTACCTGTTCGCTTTTTGGGGTTGACTTTTTTGCCTCAATTTTTTTTTTCTCGAAAGAATGAAAGCTAAAGTTTAATTTACAATTGTTTAAAAAGAATCTATGGAAGGCATATATTGTGTATGGATTGAACGTTTATTTTGTAGTCATTACTTTTTGCAAAAATAAAAGAATTGACAAATAATGGTTGATGGCATAGAATATAAAAGAATTCCATTAAAGTACGAGAGAGATAGCAGTAACTGATAGTCCATAAAAAATTTCCAGAGACAAAACTTATGTTTTCCTTGATTTATATCAAAATATAGCACCACTAAGTCCTTTGACAATACCGAAATTTGATTTAATATCCCTTTTATTCCAAAGTATACAATAGGGGCGCACAGTCCCATGATCTATCAGAACACAATTTTTGTCATATCCCCAATGGGATCTGCCCTAATTTGCGCAATTCAAATCTGCTCAAAACCCTAACTCTGCTAAAAAATCAGATTTGACATAATTGCATATTTTCACCATAAACCATGACAAAATTCAAGATGATCATATCCAAGAATTCGCCCAAGCATATAGATTGTTTCCACCATCAAACATGCATAAAACATATGGAATTACACCAAGAATATGGGATATGAAGTCTGCTGCTATATTCAGAAATAGAAGTCCGATTTATATTTAGTTATAACTCAGAACAACACTGCTACAGAACAGTCCACATAAATTGGTTTGTAACATACCAAAGTGCATAGATAACTAATCTCAAATGGACACTCCAAAGTATAGGGTTAAACCCTAAGTGTTGTGACAAAATGCCAAGGAAGAAGCCCTTATACATAGGCGAATGGGGGCCTGCTATTCTGCTGTACAAAATCTGCCATGAAACAACCCTAGCAGCCTCAAGATGCAAGTTGGCCTCCTCCAAGGTGATTCGCTCCTCCTCTAATGCAATTTTCCCTAGGTTGGAGACAAACCTTAGGTTAGTCACTCCACGAATGATGAAAAATACACTTCAAAATTCAGATGTGCTGCTCTGCTCCAAATAACGTGCAAAGAAGGCTTCTTCAAGCTGATATGAATGAATTCCAATGCTATGTGAATGGGGTCATCACCATTCAAGGTTGAGGGGCCATCTCCTCAATGCAAGACAAGGGATCAAAATCCCTAGCCAAAGTAGTGGAAGTATACCAAGAACAATGTTCAATTGAATGAATGATCTTGGAGTGCCAGACAACTCTTATTTATACCCAACTTGCCTTACTCCTCTTCTTGGCCAACTTAGGATAATTAATGCATGTTTAAATTATCATTTTCCCTCTCTATAGGGCCGACCCACCTCATGAATCCTAGGTGCCCAAATCAAAGCAAAATAAAGAATATTATTTATTATTTCCTTTCCCCTTCAAGCGCCACAAGGGTAAGGTGTTAGTTATTAATCATGAGTCATCCCAAAGGGGACTTACACAAGGTAAGTGCCAAGGTAGTTGTCTCCATCAATGTACAAGGAAGATCCTTCCAAGGTGAGCCCCTGAATAGGATCATGAGTGCCCAAGGGATATATAGATGATGCTGCCCAAGTGAAAGGTGACCTCCATGCTGATCTCCATAGAAATGATAAATCTCCAAAGTACCAAAGGTGAAGTGATGTAAGGTATCCAAGTGATGAAGTCCAAACTTCCACATGAACCCCCGTATGAAGGCTCCGAAGAAGGCAAACTATCATAAGCCAAGTATCCATGAGAAGGCATCCCAAAAGTGAAATGATAGCCCCAATGGTGAAACCCAACCTCTTGCAGTACCTCAAATCCACTGGAAAGTGCAACAATTTGCAAGATGGTGACCATTCCGGAAAAAGGGACATGACAATTTTCTATGATCTAACTCATGAATTTGTAACACAAAAAGATAATAGAAGAACAATGCCTCTAGAATATTGCTAATCCTCAATTTTCCATAGGTAATATTCTGAGCCACTTAAGCTATGCAGATTTGATTTTTTCTAAGATTGTTGAGTGGAACTAATTGGTTAACAATCTTTTCTTTTTAACGATATAAGAAACTGTCGCTAAGTGTAAAAAATAATAATTCTAACTTATTATGTGATATTTTTCAAGACTTGTTTATTTATTAAGAGCTAGGAAATATAACCAAACTTGTCTTTGTGCAGGATATTGATCTTGAAAAAACAAATAAAATGTTGAAACATGGACGATTCCTATTGCAGTGTGCTTTCCAGTGGTTTTTGACAACGGGACGTCACCCCCTTCCGGTAAGAACGTATAGAATTTCAAATTCTGTTGTTACTATTTAATCATTATTGTAGAAAATAAAATTTTTCCGATTCATTCTTCCTCCATACAAGCAAAAAAGACACCTTCTGACTGTAAGCAGCAGCTATGATCCAATTATTATGCAACCTGAAAAAGGTGTAAGGCATGGAGACTAGTCAATGGCCCAAAGCAGTAATGGAAGAGGAATTGAGCACAAGGAAAGGTACATGGATGAGGCACAGCAAAAAATGGTTTTACGGGTGGCTATCAGCTTGCATGTGTGTCCACATACAAACAAAGAAATCAGAGGGTATGTGAGAGGAGTTCAGGAAAGTTATGTAGCCAATTAAGTGTGGGTCAAAATGCAAATATTACCTCATATAATTTAACCTGACCTGTGAACAAATCTGAAAAGCTTATCTGGGATCAACCATTAAGTGAAATTGTAAAGGCCTCTAACTCAGATGAGGACCAACTTACACCAACTTAGATATGAAACCAGTAGATGGATGACACCTATAGAAGAATGGAATGGGAAGACACGCTTTCATGGGGATAGTGGAAATTGAGTATAGCTTCTTCCTTCTCAATTCATCTCTCTCTATTGCAGAAGGATTAGGCTTAGGCTGAAATGGTTTTTTCTGATTTGAACTTGAGCCCTTAAAAAGACCTTTCTTTTGAGTGAATGTAGGAGTAGTATCCAAATCAAGTGCTAACTCAATGGCCTCCTCAAGTGTAGTTGGCTTGTGTACCTTGACCAACCCCTTGATCCTATCATTCAAACCCTCAACAAACAACATAACAATCCTCCTATCTGTCATGTCAGGGACCATAATTGCAATCTTTTGAAATTCATTGACATATGCATCCACTCTACCACTCTGTTTCAACTGTGCAAGCTCACGGTAGTAGACCTCCACGTCCTTGCGGTCAAACCTAGAAATGAGTTTATTAACAAACTCATCATATGAAGTGATCCTGTTATGGTGTTGTGAAACAAGTCTATGATGCCACCACTCATATGCTAGACCCTCCAAATGCATAGTAGCAAAATGTATAGCCTTTTCCTCACTCATAGGCTTGAGTGTAAGAAAATTGTCCAGCTTATTTACCCATGCTCTAGCACTTAGCTTACCACTGCCATCAAAACTAGGGAGAGGAATCTTATTCAATGCATCCTTGTATTCCTTAGGCTGTGTAGGTTGTGCTCTTCTTTGCCTTGGATGTTCTCTACCTCTTTGACTTCCCCTCTTTTGGTTTATGAAATTGTTGAGGTTGATCCTATTCCTCACATGCTCAGGAAGTGGCTCATATTTATCAACCAAAGCTATCAAATTCTCACCAAATGGAGTCTCCTCTTCCTCAACTTGTGGTTCCTCCTCTACTTCCTCTTCTCTAGGAAGAAAAGTAGGCTGCATAGGTCTATCAACTGTAGGTGTGTGTGTCCTTGCACCTGGTGATCCTGATACACTACCAACATCTTGATTATTCTGATTACCTAGATTAGCCTAATTATTGTTCCTGTTATTCATCAAAGCTTGAAACATCCTTTGAATATTCTGATTTGTCTCACGCTGTTGTTCTGCCATCTCACGCTAATGATCAGCCATCTCTCTTAACATATTGTCAATTTCTTCTTGTGGAATAGCTTGCCTTCTATAACCCATTGTACCTGCTCTTCTTCTATAATGATGCAGCAAAGAATCAATGTAGTGGCTCATAACCCATAGGCTGGCAGGACCCAAGCTTTGATACCACTGTAAAATACCCTACTAATGATAACTGAAATTTTTCCTTCAAATTCACTCAAAAATTGAACAACACAATGCCAAACAACATCAACAAACATATGAACACATAGATACCCAAACACGTTGCATTATTGAGGCCTTCAAATATGAAAATTACAAATGCTTATTGGCTGGTTTTTATGGTAGACAATGACTGTTTCATATAAGACCTTATTACATGTACAAATTTGCATCAAATTACATCAATAACCCTAGAGGATCAATGCCAATATCAAGTAGAATGTAATGTCCCCATTTTGAACTAAGTTATGTTTTCTAGTTTGAGCTTGTTTTTATGTTCTCCATGTGTAGACATAAACCAACATTTCGGTTCTCCATGTATAGAAACAAGCTCAAACTAGAAAACATAACTTAGCTCAAAATGGGGACATTACATTCTACCTGATATTGGCATTGATCCTCTAGGGTTATTGATGTAATTTGATGCAAATTTGTACATGTAATAAGGTCTGATATGAAACAATCATTGTCTGCCATAAAAACCAGCCAATAAGCATTTGTAATTGTCATATTTGAAGGCCTCAATAATGCAAGGTGTTTGGGTATCTATGTGTTCATATGTTTGTTGATGTTGTTTGGCATTGTGGTGTTCAATTTTAGAGTGAATTTGAAGGAAAAATTTCAGTTATCATTAGTAGTGTATTTTACAAAAATTGAGGACTTGGTATTGACTGTACTCTCTAAGCTTGGACTTGATTATTTAGTGTTCATTTCTACCTTTTATGCTTTGAAGGCTACCATAGGAGTAAAGTTTAAAATCCCCTCTTTTATATATTTGTCGATGCATTAACTAGAGAAAAGGGCAAACTTATCCAAATAGGAACCTCTAAATCTTCCAAGTCTCATGCCTTGGTGGCTAACCAAAGCACTAAGGATAAGAAGGTTTTTGGTAACAATGACAAGAATTAGAACAAGTCCAATAATAGTTAGAAAGGCACTCCACTAATCAACAAAATCCCTCATTTGCTCCTAGAGTTGAATTTGAGACCTATTCTAAAGATAATTCATCAAAGAAAGAAGGTTGTGTGTGGCGACTACAAAAAAATAGGACACGAAGAATCAAGGTGCAGGATGAAATAAATTGATTGGTTGACGAGTATTCTCTAGAAAAATAACACCAATATTCCAGTTTCCTTTTCCACAGGTTCTTCATCTCTTACTAAGTCATAGATGTTAGAAAATAAAAAATGATTTCTACATCAATCCTAGGAGGAGAGAGTTTATAAGTTTTTAGATCTAACAAAATTTCATTAACATAATGACTTGTAAACAACACTTTAAAAAGGAACTAGAATAGAGAATGAAAGACAAAATAGAAGCACATCCCACAAGATTAAATACCAATATCTCCTATGAAAATCATTACATACATTGGAAAATCATTACATTGGAAAATCATTGATCCTCACATGCAAATGGAAGTTATTAACAATATCAGCTCTGCAATATGAAATGGGACCTCAGACGCCAACGAGAGATGATATAGAAGCCAAGTATGAAGGTCGACTTCTCCCTAAAGAAACCCACGACGCAGACTGAGAAGTACGGCCTTGCTGGTATTGAATATCAGCTTCTAACAGCTGCAAACCCCTTCCAAATTACTGCTGTCTGAACTGCAAAGTGCTGTCTGATATAGGCGACCATGGATGAGTAGAAAGATACCACAAAGACTCACAAATCCTCCAATAAATGGTACGGCTGTACTAGCAGATGTACGGCCCAGCAATGGGTAAGAAATGCAGTCCAAAAATCTCCTTCAAAATGATATAAATCTGCCACTAATCACTTAATCCCTCAACTGCAAAAGATGATAATAAATTCTAGTTCAAACCCTAAATTAAATCTTCACAATTATGCACAATTTGACTTCTGAATGAAGCCAACTCTCTGGCAATGATTCAGCGGATCTTTCACAGCCTCAAGATTGCAAATACATTGAAGAGATCTCGTTCTCCAATGGCTGAAGATGACTGAAACCCTTGGTCTCAAGCTCAAATCCCAAGAACACCAAATAGCAAAGACAACTGATCATTCAATAATGAGTTTGATTTGCTTTTTGAAACCTTTTACATCCTCTCAACTCTTAAGTGCCTTTAATCCCCTTTTGAAATCCACTTTTAGGTTTTTAATAAAAACTTTATTATAAGTCTCATAAATGGGTGCTCCAATCCATGAAATATTAAATGTACTTGCAACTGATCACTCTGACTTTGCAACACAAGCTATCGATCACCATCAGCTGCATGAGATGAAGTAACAGATTTGCTTCCAGGAGAGGGAAACAAATCAACATGAGAGCCATACTCCCAACCAAATGACACTTTGTGAACCTCCTGTGAAGATGGAGTAGCGCCGTGTACTAACACAACTCTCGGGAGAATCCACCATTGCCAAACAAGAGCTATCGACAATCTGACCCGCATCATCTGTCATAGTACTGACCTCAAGAGAACCTAATGCAACATGTAGTTCTCTGCTGCTCTCAATCAAAGTGCTCATCTCAACAGAGATTACTACGCCAGAAGTCGTGATGGATGTAGCCACATCCTCCCTACAACCCGTGGCTATCTGATCCTCACCAACTGCTATTGTAGGAAACTGTACTGTTTTTGTAGCTGGTGAAGACTGTGCCATACTCAACTCCACGGTAAGCTCCTCTTTCCGTGACTGAGACTCCTGAAGGGCCAACTGAGTGCTCTTCAATGAGTCCATGGTCACCTCAAGCTCATGAGTGAGCTCATCAACCTCCTCTTCCTTTCCCTTCAATGCATCATAACAAATGCAATCCCACTCGAAAAGATAATCTCTCTCAGCAAGTAGTTGTAGGTAATTTTGTTTCATTATTCCAATTGCTTCTCGGAGTGCATGAAACTCTGCTAGGGAAAGGCCACTATCATCATACTCATTTGCCATAGGAGTACTCCAACCATAGGTTGCCAACATCTGTCGAGCAACATCAAAGTGCTCTATAGCTGTGGCAATCACGCTATCATTGACCTTAAGTTGCCCAACCAAGTACTCATGTCTCCCATGCAAGCCCCTTGAATCAAAGTCTGCACTGTGATATGAGGCTGTATCAACATCACTCATCTCATGATAAGCAGCATCGTGTGTGCAATCAACAGTGCACACATCAATATCTAAGGTACTGCTGCTATGTGCCTCGAAGGATGGCTCAACTGGCAAGGTAGAAGATGCTATTATGACAATCTCTTCGCAAACTTCCGCTTCCAATGTATCTACATGTCTATCCAACTCACGATCCTGGGATTCCATATCAACATATGAACCTTCTAACTTGTTTTCTAAGGTCTGATTTGAAAAATCAGACTCATCAGGACATGAGTCCACATCACACAATGCATCATTAGTACCCAATTCCTGAGTATTTTCATGTAACAACTCAATAGTAGCATCTTGCACATGTGTAGCCACTGCTGTCTCAAGCTGATACAAAATTTTACTATTGCTGTCATATAAATCAGTATCATGAGTGCCAATACCCAATGTCACTCCCATAACATCTTCTGGACTGGCCACGACTTTCAATTCATCCTCATGCTCAAATGGACAATTGCTGTCATAAAAATCAGTCTTGTTATCATGACTGATAACAATTTCTTGAACGTTGATAATGTCCACTTCCTCCTCAAATTGGTCCTTCTTTTCCTCCATATTGATAAGGTTATCTGCATTAGTGTTTGCTTTTTTTTTCTTTGCAAACGAAGGATCCAAAATTTCCGGATGTTGTAGAAGCCTTGTTAAATTCTTATCATAGTTTTGAACAGCCTGCATAAGCTCTAGCAGAAGTTCCTGTATAGACTTCATTTTACCCAAAACCACCAATCAACTGTAGCTGCTATAGGTGAGTGCTGATCACTAAAATGATGTAGGATGAAATCTCTATGAACCCAACAGGATGGCCGGAAACTTCTCTGATACCATTGTAATGTCCCACCCTAGGTGGACACTCGCTAACACAAATTTCTGCCTTTTTTGGGTTGTTTGATGAATGTTCGTGCTTAGGGTTTTGTGTGTTGTTCTTGCATGTTTGATATTTGCATTGAATACATGATTACATAACATATATTGAAAACCCACAAAATATATAATGATTTTGCACAAACGGATGACAACCCAAATCATAAAAGATGCTCAAACTAAATACTGTAACATACCCATTTTATTATCTTCAACTTCGTCCTGCTGCCAAACTTGGGCCAGCATTACATGCATTGGAAAATCATCGATCCTCACATGCAAATGGAAGTTATTAACAATATCAGCTATGCAATATGAAATGGGACCTTAGACGCCAATGATAGATGATATAGAAGCCAAGTATGAAGGTCGAATTCTCCCTAAAGAAACCCACGACTCAAACTGAGAAGTACGGCCTTGCTGGTATTGAATATCAGCTTCTAACAGCTGCAAACCCCTTCCAAATTACTGCTGTCTGAACTGCAAAGTGCTGTCTGATATAGGCGACCATGGATGAGTAGAAAGATACCACAAAGACTCACAAATCCTCCAATAAATGGTACGGCTGTACTAGCAGATGTACGGCCCAACAATCGATAAGAAATGCAGTCCAAAAATCTCCTTCAAAATGATATAAATCTGCTACTAATCACTTAATCCTTCAGCTGCAAAAGATGATAAATTCTGGTTCAAACCCTAAATTAAATGTTCACAATTATGCACAATTTGACTCTTGCATGAAGCCAACTCTCTTTGCAATGATTCAGCTGATCTTTCATAGCCTCAAGATTGCAAATACATTGAAGAGATCTCGTTCTCCAATGGCTGAAGATGACTGAAACCCTTGGTCTCAAGCTCAAATCCCAAGAACACCAAATAGCAAAGACAAATGATCATTCAATAATGAGTTTGATTTGTTTTTTGAAACCTTTTATATCCTCTCAACTCTTAAGTGCCTTTAATCCCTTTTTGAAATCCACTTTTAGGTTTTTAATAAAAACTTTATTATAAGTCTCATAAATGGGCACTTCAATCCATGAAATATTAAATGTACTTTAAGTGATTTTAATGATGGGTCATGGCCCCATTGAATAAAGTGCACATAAAATTTTATAATATAACTTCACTTGAGCCCTTTAATCCATGACTTTATTATTTGACTTTAATATCATTAAATGACCCCCTTTTTAATAAAGTCAAATAAGTCATTATTATATGCACCTTTAAAAAAAAATATCATTATAACCCCCTTATAACATAAGCTCTATTAACGACATGATGTCCTTTTAATAATAATTAATTATTATTAAAGATTACCTTTAATAATAATTAAAATCCACTTATCTCCATAATTAGACATCATTTCACAATTATGTCTGAACTTGGGGTTTCACCATGGTACCCTCTGTGCATCCAATCGCATTGCTAAAAATAGCAGCGGTCTCTCTCTACAACCACAGTCTTACTATAAATAGTAAATCCCTCATTACCTGATCAAACCAATTGAATAAGGGATCGACATTCCAATTAAGACTTGTCCAAGTGCCCTGCTATATATAGAAACATTGACTCTCTTGAAATGGTGACTTACTATAAATAGTGTGTATAATTGAGTCCAGAAACATCAAACGAAGGCCCAACCTGAACCAAACTGAGCTCCGGAGAAGGAAACACCTTGATAACTGCCAAATGGGACCCTCTAAACAACTCCATTAGCCTATGAGGGTCAGATAATAGGCTAATCTTCCAAACTCTGATGCTCTCAAAATTGGGGATATTACAATCAAAACATGTTTACAATACAATGAGAATTTTATCTATCCTCTACAAGAGAAAATCACCATCTCTATGACATGCTCTTTAACTTGTGATCAATCAAGTAGTATCTCATTGCTTTAGAAACTTATCACAAACATGTATCTCATTGCTTTGGAAACCTATCACAAACTTTTAACCATACAGACATTGCCATATTGCTAAGTCACAACATAGAGAAACACTCTTCAAACTTGGAGGAATTCTAACAACATATCTATAGCATAACCATGCGTCCACTTGCTACACAACACCACTACCTATGTGCATACTTATATAGACCAAGCAAAGCATAAAACCACTAATTGGTATTACAAAACCATACAAGAGAACTACACGAGATGGGTCTAGTAGTTACAAGAAACTTGTAGAAGGTTCCACTCTTCCTTCCAAAAATGACATCCTTTCTTAGATAGGACAAAACAACCCTAGAAAAGGGCGAACTAGGATGGACATGGTCTTACCTAACCCCACAAGGTGACAAACCAAATCCAAGTGCTCCATTTGGTAGAAGTCAACATGTAACCTCCATAGTGATTGTCTGACATGTAATCCTCCCCCTAGATTCCTCTTACATGCATACATGTAAATGCCAAGTCTCCAATGATGCCTTACAATGCCTTACAATGCCTTACAATGTAACCTCTGATGTTATGCCTCTTACAACCAATATTGCCAAGTGTCCTGGAGAATATTCCATTCCACATGCTCTAGCTACCACATGGGCACCCCATTCCATGATCTTTGGAGACATGCACATAGAATAATATTCACAATATTATAGTCCTAGGCTAGATTACAATATTGCTCTACTAGGACTTGCAAGGTGAATAGCACACCTAATCATAACAAGAAAAGGGAAAGGCCCACCTTTGTCTCACTTGACTGAGTTAACTCATTTCTTGATTCAAGTTAACTCATGACCTCTTGGACATTTGCCATCCTAACTCCTCTATTCAAGAGGCCTTTATGTAGGTACACTATTCTTTAAATTGTTAATCAATGTAATGAATAGAATAGCATGATTTTGTCTTTCTTGTTTGTGGGTAATTTATAGGCATTAGGTCTTGGTTATTATTTGTTTATCACAAAATCTAACATTAGCATTGGACTCTCTTTGATGGGCATTCTTAGATCTTGCATTGGTACTCCAATTATGATTTATGATTATATTGATGGCTCCTTCAATGTGTGCCAAAGTACATACACCTAATGATTTTTGCTTCTTGTCTTGGTTGCCAACTTTGGTTTTCATTTGCTTAGACTAATTTGAGGGACTGTCCCCTTGCACATCTATTTATAGATGTTCTTGTTTCGGGGTTGCCATTTTAGTTTTACCTTGCTTGTCTATTTCTTTGTTTTCTTGCTTTTATTTTCTCTATGGTGTTCGTTTTGAGTCTAGGGCTCCCTTTTACCCTACTACTTTACTATTGTAACAATTATATGTTTCAGTCCCCTTGGCCTATTCTTGGTCCTACGTGGACATCAATACAATACATTTCTTTCTTAATGTTCAGAGTAGGCATGCCAACATGCTAATTTATAATTGTTGGTGGCATCTTTGCAATTTGTTAAGAGGTAAGGGAGAGATTTTCCCTAGAAGAGGTGGCGAAGCTTGGTGATAGGTTTCTTTGTCACTATGGAACTAGGAAGACACGGTTCCAAAAGAATTGCAGGAGAAGGTAAAGGGATGGTGGAATCATATTTTCTCTATCCTTATATGGAAGGAAATGCGATCCGTGATTCAGTGAAGTATGTTGAAATAATCAAGTATATGCAAGGATATAAAATCCTCTTTTAAAGTATGTTGTTGATGTCATGTTAGTGATATTGTGCATTTAATACAAGCATGGTATTTGTAGTTCTGGAGTAGTAATCCAGATTTGATGTAATAGTATTCTCTGATGATGAGGTAGTTAGGGTTGAGATCAAATGTTTAAATTGTGGTGTTACTTTCTTAATTTAAGAAATAGGCATACACTAAGTTGGAGATGTTTCATACACTCCCTTGCTATATTAATATATTATCCATGTTGCTAGTGTGCTATTGATTATTAATGGTAATTCAAGGATATTATTGTAGATTCCTTTTTCCTTCGTGTTGGGTGTGTTCATAGAAATTTCATGTTTGATTTCCTTAGCTCCAAATTTTTAGTAATGTTATTTTTTTTAATACATTGCAGATTGTGGCTGCTATATTGGCATTTATTGCTGAGGTTGATGAGGTGATAGTTTTGACTCATTGTGAAAAGTTTCTTTACTGGAATTGCAGCTGTAGTCTGGAGGATTTTTCATTTTTCTTTCTGACCTATTATATTTGAGATATTTGAAAATTTTAAGCATAGCTCAGATGTCTTTACTTGACATTTCGCAAAAGAACTAAATAAGTTGTGCATGCGTGCATCAGGTCAATGTTGGACTTGAAGACATTTCTAAAGAGTTGAATGTTCCAATGCACACTTGCAAGCTACGATACAAAGAGATTCAGGTTGATAATTTTGCTCTATGAAAAATTACATCAACCTTAGTTTGACTTTTCTTGCACCACAAACTGCTTTGTAGCTGGGTAATACCTATTTCTAAAATTTTCTTTTGCTGCACTGTTTGGGTGGTATGAGTGTCACAAAATCCCATTACACTTGGTTACAGACTCTGCTTATGCTGATAAAAGAAGATATGGATATTAAGAAAATATGATTCCTGTTTAGGATTTTTCTGAGTGACTTTTTCTAGTCTATAATGAGTTGCAAAATGTGGTGTAGTATGATCTAACAAGAACCTTCAGTTCACGTCTTTTAAATTTCTGGAGGACATACACAGACCCTAATCATGCCTGTGAGCATCCAAATCTCCTTACTTGCATTGCTGAGCATCTATAGCTGCAAGTCTCAGAATTATTGTTGTGTTATAGAGACATATTGCTCTTTTGATGCAAGGAAAAACAAGAATACATTGGGTATGCTTTGTATTTTTTTAATGAGTGAATCTAACTTCTAATAATATATTGCTGAATCCATAGAATAGATATGTAACATGTGTATGGCCTGTATATCTCGCGTCTAGTGGTGGATAGTGTTAGGAACTAGAATCGCACAATAGTTGAACGATAATATGAAGCACTTATATCTTGATAGATATATGAACACTGTAATATCCCTAATAGGATCTGCCCTAGAATTCTGAATTTCTGCCCTAATTTTCTGATTTAGTTTTCGGCTCAAACCCTAGGACTGAATTCTGATTTTTATTTCTGAAGTATAAACACTTATGGGCAGTGAATAAACATGTGCCGAATACTCAAATAAACATGCCAAACATGTGTGCTTATGAAGACAACATCAAACATGAATCTGACCATGGAATACAACCATCCAAATGCCAAACATGTGACAAATAAATCTGATTTCTGAATATGAATTTCTGCTGCTACAAATCAGAATTCTCAAACATGAAATTACAACAAATTTCAAGGCCCAAACATGCCTAAACACAACTCAGATCTTTGCTGTTCCAAAACAGTCCATTACATTGACAAACAATTGCTTATACATACCAAAATAATGAATAATGAGGTATATGCTTCAAACCCTAGGAGGGCGAACTGATTTGGCACTTGATCTTGATACCACACACTCCAAAATGATCCTCAAATCCTCCAAAATAGGCAGCGCATGCAAGGATGAAAGGTGGCGGCTAGGGTTTGGTGCTCCAAAGCCCTTCAAGCATGAAATCTGTAATGTCCCCTTTCAGGATTTTCCTGATTTCTTTACCTGCATACAAAAATAACTACTAGAAAAGGACATTAGAAATATTAAATATCAATAAATTAAGATAATATTCAATTCATAGCATCATTCCTATTAAATTCATCTATCATTCATATTAAACTCATCTATCATAGCATAATTAATAATGAGATCAATACTTCATAACATAAATGATGAGATCAAATCATCATAGCACAATCAATATTTAGTTCAATCCATAAGACAAATCCTCAAGCCAATCACATATTGAATCTTCCAGGAGTGTTAGTAAGTAACAATATTGTCGAGAGCATGAAAGGGGACAGTCCACCTAACATCTCTTAGTTCACCTTGGAGGCTGATCGTCCTCCTTGATCAAGCCCAGGCACTTAGTCGCCTCCCAGCTCATGAGTGTCTCATCTCGGGGTGGCGTACTTGATGAAGGGGCCTATCGGTACTTTACCATCTCGTGAACCTCGAAAGGGCCATCATTTCCTACTTACTAACATCACCTTATTTCAATTGTATTGCTTGGGAATTGGTATAATTGTGTAATGTCCCCGTTTTTGGAATGGTCGCCATTGGAGGGAGATTGGGTTAATCCTCACACTTCGGGATTTTTGGGAGACATCTTGAGTAATGGAGATGACTTGTCCAATATCTTTGATGCACTTGCCTTGGATAAAATAATTTATCCACCTTGGAGCGAACCATTTGGGAGGGTCTCTCATATGGAGATTTGCTATGGGATATGGAGACTTGTTATAATTTTGCCAAGAGATGATATGGTTTCATATGGAGCTCACTTGGATGTTTGGATGAGTGATATAATATCTTCTTTCATGCCTAGAGATGGACGAGCTCGAGGTTGCATTCTACATACTGTCCTAATGAGGTCACTTGTTGTTTGGTGCCAATGGAGAAATAACAATATAATATTCCTTGTGCTTGAAGAAGAGATAAAACAATACACAAATCATATCTTTAATTTGATTTCTTTTGGGCGCCCATGTGGAGAGAGGATGGTCTTCCCTCTTGGAGGGAAGTTTGCATTCAAAAATTATAATATTCCTTGCCTAGGTCGGCCTTGTGGGAGGAGAGTCATATTGTGTATAAATACAAGGTTGAATTGGCATTTGCAAATCATCATTCAAGCATTCTTTCATACACACTTGGAGAGTTATCTCTTGGAGAGGATCTTGGGACGAAAACCTCAAGCATCCTAGGAGGAGTTGGACGAAAACCTAGCTTCTTCATTTGAGGATTCTGTGACGGGGACCTACTTGCACTTCAACAACTTCTTGGGCAGAATTTACATCAGCTTTGAGAGCATTCATTGGTGGTGATATAATGTGCTGTACCTGTCTGTATATTTTTATGAATCTTTTTATGTGTTATTTTATTTTTTTTAATTTTTGTGTGTTCTTTCAGATAGACAGAAGATGCAGAAGGAATTTTATGTTTTCCTGCAGATGTGTATTGCCGGAACATACAATATTTTGCATATAATAGAAACCCAGAAAATATACAATGAATCCGGAGAAAGTAAGAACAACCCAGATAGTAGAATAGCTAGAAAATAATTACTATTACATACCCATATGAAAATATGCAACTTGGTATGATCGCTAGAAATGGACCAGCAAGTGGGTATGGCTGGAATCACTCTAAACTCCCAAGAATATGCCAGATATGTATTACAATGCCTCAATAATGATAAACAACTCTAAACTCCTTTGGAAATGGGAAATAGACCAGCTACTAAAGAGTATATTGAGTCCTCATAGACCCCACGCTCTCCAAGTAAGAATGTACGGCCCAGCCAGCAATGGACAGCAAGGAATACATGAAGAACAAGTCTGCACTCTCTCTAATAAGGCTGCACCAACATGATAAACCCTCACGCCAAGAATGAAAGAGAAACAATGAAATCTTCAATCACCAAACACCTCCTTCACATGGTACGGCCAAGCTGGAATGTACAGCCAGCCAAGGGAAAGTAGACAGCAGCAAGAAAACTACCACAAACACTATGAAATCTATCAACACAGTCCTTCTTAATCAGCAAATGACAATATGATAACGAATATCACATTCAGCTCAGCAACTCTTCGAATATCTCCATTATCAGCACATTTGTGAATGCCGAATACATCCACCGTCAATGGCACCGTTGGGTGGTATTGCACACCTGTGGGATACTGTCACTAATGGAGGTTTCCGTCTCCAATAGCCTGATGCAAAAACTCCAACTCCGAAACCCTAGCAGAGCTCTCATAAACAAAATATCCAACATAGCATAATCCCAAATGAGCTCCAAGTGACCCTTTTTATCTTCCTCCAAGATAGGCGTTGGGCATTTAGGAGGGAAAATAATATTTAATTTCGCTTTATGCCTCCTAGGGATGAGCGCCCAAGGTCAAGACATAAGCCTTTGTCTTTATTTCATTAATTTCACTTTTTCGGCAAAATATAATAAAGTCCATATTAATATAAATTAATAAATCTTCGGACTTTAAAATAAGTATGAAGACGGTGTCGGAATTCACTGATCTTTAGCTTGCCGGAAAGGTCTCGACGAAACGCATCTGATTCAACTCTGAAAATCCCGAACCGACACAGTACCCGAACTTACTAAAAATAGTAACGGCCAAGAGCCCACTGAACCAACCACGAGGATGCCAACTGGATCCACTAAATGTGAACCAAGACTCTGTCACTGCCAAGGACCTCCAGAGCCAAACTAACTACAGTTCCCTAACCAAATTGCTAGCCCACGGGAACTCCATGATGGACTAACCATGTGTCTAGAAGGGGCCATTACAGTCTGCCCTCCCTAAGATTGCTTGCCTCAAGCAATCTCAGCTCAGGATACTCTAGAATCCACTCGTTCTCCCACGTAGCATCCTCAATCGGCAGGTTTTTCCATTTGACCAGGTACTCTTTGATAATCCTCCTCAAATTGCGATCCCTGGTGTCAATGATTGCCTCGGGTACCAATATCAACTTCCCCTCATCATCAAGAGGAGGCAACTCAACTGAAGGTGTCACATTGTGCCCTAGTGCCTTTTTGAGGCGAGAAACATGAAACACATTATGTACCCTGCTCCCTATTGGTAACTCTAACTCATAAGCCACTTCACCAATCCTCCTGGTGACCCTGAAGGGTTCATAATACCGTGGCTTCAACTTCTCCGCTCCACTCTTCTTGAGAGTAGATTGCCTATAAGGCTGTAGCATGAGGTAAACCATGTCAACAACCTCAAATGATCACTCAGTCTTTTGCTGATCTGCATACTGCTTCTGCTGATTCTGAGCTTTCTGTATGTTTTCCTTCAATGCCCTCATGATATCTCGACTCTCCTGAAGGAAGTCTTTGGCCTTCGGCACCCTACTATCACCAAATAGTAAATCAACAAAGCTCGGTGCCTCATAACCATACAATGCCATGAAGGGTGACATCTGGATGGACATGTGGTAAGTGGAATTGTAACAATACTCCCCCATGTGAAGCCACCTAACCCATGCCTTCTGCTGCCTTGAAACATAGTTTCGGAGGTATCCTTCCACCCACTTGTTCAGTATCTCCGTCTGACCATCAGTCTGGGGGTGATAACTCGTACTGGGTGTGAGCTCTATCCCTGACAACCTGAAAAGCTCCTGCCAAAAATTACTGAGAAACCTGCTGTCCTTGTCACTGACAATGCTCCTGGGCAACCCATGAAGTCGAAATACTTCACGAAAGAACAACTCTGCAACCTGAGCTACAGTATAAGTGATAGGAATGGCAAAGAAGTGTGCATACTTCGTCAACCTGTCCACTACCACATAAATACAATCCCTGCCTTGGACTCTAGGTAACCCTGTGATGAAGTCCATAGAAATGCTGTCCCACTTCCTGTCGGGAATGAGCAGGGGCTGCAATAAACCTCCTGGAAGTGAGTGCTCTTGCTTGTTCTACTGACATATTGGGCACTCTCTCACATATTGCATCACCTCGGTCTTGAGGCCCTTCCAGGTGAATTTCTCTCTAACCTGTCTGTAAGTTTTGAAGTATCTTGGATGCCCTGCCATAGGCAAGTCATGAAATGCCCTCAAAACTTTTTGCTTCATCTATGAACCCAACACCAAGAAAATCCTATCCTTGTAGATGATCAAGTCATTTACCACCGTGTACCTGTCATCTTTGATGGTGCCATCAATCACTCCAGTAGCCCACTCATCCTTAGCATATTCTGCTGAAATCAGAGTTGCATGGACACGGATACGGTATCGGATATAGATACGGTATCGTGTACGGATACGGCTATTTTTCAAGGCCCCTAATATGGATACGGCTAGATACGCCATTCATAAAGAACACATATACATATATATATATATATATATATATATATATATATATATATATATATATATATATATATATATATATATATATAACACAATTTTATAAGTTATTAGAGGCGATTTCCATTACTTTAGAAGCAATATAGACACATAATATAAATATAAATATAAGTATAGTTTGCAAACCTAAATATATTCACTTTCACTTTTAATTTTTAAATAATTAAATATTTACATATATTTTATAATTGAAATAAATTAATAAAAAATACATATTTAAATTATTAAATATTTTTAAACTTTATATATATCTTTAATTAGAGTAAATTAATAAAAAAGTTTTATGTTTATATAAACATTTTAAATTTAATAAAATAAAATATAAATTTCAAACTTTTTAAATTTAATAAAATAAGAATATAAACATTTTATATTGAAATTTATATTTGAAATTTATTAAATATTATACATATTATAAGAATTTTAAATTTAACAAAATAAAAATAAAAATATATAAATATAAACCATAAACTATAAACTTATTTTAAAGTAAATATAAATTATATAAATTATTAAGTATATTATTATAAATATAAATGAATCTCGATAGTATGTAAACTATGGGGAATGCCTTCTTATATTATTATAAAATAAAGTAAAAAGTATGTGAATTGTCGCCAATACCTTCTTGATAATAATATAAACTATAAAGTATAAATTTAAAACAATATCATATGCGAATACCTTAATAATATAAAGTATATAATATAATGTTTCAAACACTATAGAATATGCCTTACCAAGAATAAACCATACCTGCGAAGTGCGAAGGCGGGCTGTTGCAGATGTGCAGAAAATGCGTATCCAAAGAAAAGATGATTGAATTTGAGGAAGAAACAAAGTTACGAATGGTGTGTAGACAACTCGGAATATTCAGCGAACAGGAATCACAAGACGCAATGGATGAAGGAAAAGCTCCATGAAGAATCATATAACATTTTGAAAAACAACCAGCCGACTAGGAAACTCGGGATTTAATGATATAGCTGACTGAAACCCTGCATTTTTAACGAATGAAGATCAAAATACGGCAAAATATTTTCGAGAGCCATATCCAGCAGAGTCGGGCGTGGCTAGGGAAAGTGGGATTTTAGGGCACGGGCGGGTATGGTATCCAAGCCGTACCCGCCCCGTACCATACCCGGATTCGTACCGGGTACTCAGGTACGCGTGCCCTGTGCAGGGGGTAGCCGTATCCTGCAACTCTGGCTGAAATCAATTCTCTCCAATCATCAGCTATAGCACCTAGTGCACACAGATGAGGTCTCCTGGATAACGCATCAGCAACAACATTCTTCTTTCCTTTGACATAAACAATGTCAAAGTCGTAGGCCTGTAACTTGTTGACCCACTTCTGTTGCCTCTCGTTCAAATTCTTCTGTCCAAGGAAATGCTTCAAACTGTTGTGGTCTGTCTTAACCACAAATTTACTGCTCACTAGATACTGTTTGAACTTAGCTAGTGCATGCATGATGGCTAACATCTCCTTATCATATATGCTGTAACTCCTCTCCACACCCCTCAACTTCCTACTCTCGAATACAATGGGGCGCTTATCCTGCATGATTACCGCATCAATGCCTACGCCCGAGGCATCACATTGTAGCTCGAAGGGTTTGCTGAAATCAGGAATGGCTAACACAGGGCAAGTACTCATGCTCTGTTTGAACCTGTCAAAACACTCCTGTGCCTTATCAGACCAACTGAAAGCATCCTTACGAGTCAAATTAGTAAGGGGAGCAGCTGATTGAGAGAACCCCTTCACAAACCTACGGTAATATCCACAGAGGCCAAGAAATCCCTTAAGATATGAGAGATTTTTTGGTGGTGGCCAATCCACAATTGCCTGAATCTTTTCCGGGTCTACCTTCACACTACCAGCACTGATGATATGACCCAAGTATAGCAACTCGGTCATCCCAAACTCACACTTTGACATTTTGGCATACAACGACTCACTCTCTAAGATGCTCAACACAATGTCAATGTGTTTTAGATGCTCTTCCCATGTCCTGCTGTAAATTAGTATATCATCAAAGAAAATCAGCACAAATCTCCTCAACTACTCTCTGAACACCTTGTTCATACAGGACTGGAAGGTAACTGGAGCATTGGTCAAACCAAATGGCATGACTAGGAACTCAAAGTGCCCATAATGACACCTGAATGCTGTCTTCTCCACATCCTCATCTCTGACCCGTATCTGATGGTAACCGGATCTCAAATCAATCTTGGAGAAGTAACAAGCTCCGTGCAACTCGTCAATCAGCTCATCGATTCTGGGAATCGGGTACCTATTCTTGATTGTTTTCTTATTGAGTTCCCTGTAATTGATACACATTCTGAGAGTCCCATCCTTCTAATTTACCAATACCACGGATGATGCAAACAGACTCTTACTAGGCCTGATGTGACCCATCTCGAGAAGCTCTTTGATAGCCTTCTCGATCTCATCCTTATACCTCTTTGGGTGCCTGTAAGGTGTCGTGATTACTGGCTTAGCACCCTCCAACTCGATCACATGCTCAAAACCTCTATCAGGAGGTTTACCTGGTGGAATATCACTAAACACTTTGGTGTGTTTAGTAAGTATAGACTGTATGTCAGGAGGATACACATGCTTCTGTTGATCTACTGCAGGCATCACCATAACCTCAGCTGCCCACTCCACCTGATCATGTCGAATTAGTCGCTCCATCCCCTTGAGAGAAACAACTCTCAATCCACCATCTGAAATGCCTCTGAGCACATGTCTAACTCCGTCCACCTCAAACTTCATTTCCATTGTCCGCAAGTTGAGAGTGAACTCAATATCATTCAACCACTTCATACCCAACACAACATCCATCTCACCCATACCGACAACATAAAACTCTGAGTGGCAAGTGTATCTGTTCAGTTGGATTGATAGATTGGGTATCCTCCTAGTGCAGGTAAGTACAAAACCATCCGCAACCTTCACCTTAAAGCCCTCAAATTCATCGGTTTTCAGCCCTCTTGGCGACCAAGCCCTCGTCTATGAAGTTATGAGTGGCACCTGTGTCAAGTAAGGCAATACATTGCTGCCCGCTCAGTACCCCTCTAATCCTGAATGATCCTTCCTTCTGAATACTCGTGATACGGGCTGTGGGTCGAGCTAGATCATCCTCTCTATATGATGCTTCTCCTGAGCCCTCTGATTCTCCACCCTCGGCCTCTGAATGGTAATCCGAGTGGGGTTCCCCGTCAACAGACTCGTCGGCTGAAAAGTACTCTAACTGTTTGGCTTTTCCTTGGGCAGCACACTTGTGCGTGGGTTCCCAAGGCTCTCGACAATGAAAACAGATTTTCTTTCTCCTCAAGTCATTCAGCGGATCGCTGTCCAATTTAGAAGAACTCTTATGCTGTTGTCTTGCATCTCTCTGAAATGGTCTCCTATCCCTCTCCTTATCTTTCCTTGGCGGAAATCCTTTGGATTGAAATTTATTCCTCCATACTGATGATTCCATGTCCCGGGCCTTCTTCATGGCCTCCTGAAGTGTAGTAGGGTCAAAACCCTTCACCCATTCGTGAAGTTGATCTGACAATCCGTCAATGAAAAGAACAACCAACCTGCGCTCAGTAATATCCGGAACCATAACAGATATATCCTGGAAATCAGCAATGTAGGAGTCTACTGATCCGCTCTGTCTCAACTGAGTCAACTCCTTGAACTGTAACTCTGGGTCCTTTTTATCAAACTTGTCGATCAGTCTAGCTGTAAACTCCACATATGAAGTGACCTGATCGTGACCCAATGTAACCTTCCCGTTACTCCACCATTTGTGAGCAGTCCCCTCCAAGTGTAGAGCTGCATAAGTAATAGCGTCCTCCTCTGGCATGGGACTAATCTGCAAGTAGCTGTCCAATTTCTGGACCCAAGCTCTTGCGGTGGTCTTACTTGATCCATCGAAGTAAGGAAGTGTCATCTTACTTACTTTCCTCTGCAGTTCTTGGTTCTGTGATCTACCTCCCCTCCAAGGTCTACACCTAGTCCTCATTTCAGAATATTCAGCAAATGTAATCTCATTTCTGAAACCCTCACTGGATGCTCTCCAGTCCCTCAGAATCTCCTCCTGGAACTCTGCTTGAGTAGGATCCTGTTCAGGAACTTGATTCCTAGGAGCAAATATCGGAATACCAGGTCCATCTCCCGCAGTGAACTGTGAAGCCCTACGGTGATTAACCAAAGCCTCATCATCATCTCTATCTCTGCATCTATCATCATGATACCTGTCCCCATTATTTTGTTCTTCCCGATTCCTATCATCGTTATGCCTATCATTCCCATCATTCCTGTTCCTTTCTCCCCCATCATGTCTGTTTCTATCACCGTCCTGGTACCTGTTCCTGTCACCTTCGTTGTATCTGTTTCTGTCACCTCGATGGTACCTGTTCTTGTCACCTCCATTGTATCTGTTTCTGTCACGTTGATTGTCTAAGTCATTACCCATCCGTTCGATGGCATGTGCTAACTCAGCCTGTGCCTCTACCATCTCACGTTGAGACTCTCTCATCTCTCGAGTAAGTGCGATCAAAATGTCACGCGCACTAAGTTCTGGTTCTTCCCTGTCACCCATATCTCCCGTAGGACCTGTAACTGGTGGAAACTCTCTAGAAAATGGGTCCGTCCGTGATACCTGAGAATTGTCCTCAGTAGCTGCTACCACTATCTCAGTATCTGACTCAAAAGGATCTATTACGGGAACTGGATTCTCTGGATTATTCAACTGCGGAGCCTGTGTTCCCTGTCTTGCCCTTGTACTTTTGAATGGATATCTATCAGTTGGTCGCATGTCTCATTTTACTTCTGCATGTCAAAATTGAACTCACAGGATGGCAAGATCTTTAGCTCTGATACCACTATAATGTGCCGTACCTGTCTGTATATTTTTATGAATCTTTTTTGTGTTATTTTATTTTTTTATTTTTGTGTGTTCTTTCAAATAGACAGAAGATGCAGAAGGGGTTTTATGTTTTCCTGCAGATGTGTATTGCCGGAACATACAATATTTTGTATATAACAGAAACCCAATAAATATGCAATGAATCCGGAGAAAGTAAGAACAACCCAGATAGTAGAATAGCTAGAAAATAATTACTATTACATACCCATATGAAAATATGCAACTTGGTATGACCGCCAGAAATAGACCAGCAAGTGGGTATGGCTAGAATCACTCTAAACTCCCAAGAATATGCTAGATATGTATTACAATGCCTCAGTAATGATAAACAACTCTAAACTCCTCCGGAAATGGGAAATAGACCAGCTACTAAAGAGTATATTGAGTCCTCATAGACCCCACGCCCTCCAAGTAAGAATGTACGGCCCAGCCAGCAATGGAGAACAAGGAATACATGAAGAACAGGTCTGCACTCTCTCTAATAAGGCTGCACCAACATGATAAACCCTCACGCCAAGAATGGAAGAGAAACAATGAAGTCTTCAATCACCAAACACCTCCTTCACATGGTACGGCCAAGCTGGAATGTACAGCCAGCCAAGGGAAAGTAGACAGCAGCAAGAAAACTACCACAAACACTATGAAATCTATCAACACAGTCCTTCTTAATCAGGAAATGACAATATGATAAAGAATATCACATTCAGCTCAGCAACTCTTCGAATATCTCCATTATCAGCACATTTGTGAATGCCGAATACATCCACCGTCAATGGCACCGTTGGGTGGTATTGCACACCTGTGGGATACCGTCACTAATGGAGGTTTCCGTCTCCAATAGCTTGATGCAAAAACTCTAACTCCGAAACCCTAGCAGAGCTCTCATAAACAAAATATCCAACATAGCATAATCCCAAATGAGCTCCAAGTGACCCTTTTTATCTTCCTCCAAGATAGGCGTTGGGCATTTAGGAGGGAAAATAATATTTAATTTCACTTTATGCCTCCTAGGGATGAGCGCCCAAGGTCAAGACATAAGCCTTTGTCTTTATTTCATTGATTTCACTTTTTCGGCAAAATATAATAAAGTCCATATTAATATAAATTAATAAATCTTCGGACTTTAAAATAAGTATGAAGACGGTGTTGGAATTCATTGATCTTTAGCTCGCCGGAAAGGTCTCAACGAAACGCATTTGATCCAACTCTGAAAATCCCGAACCGACACAGTACCCGAACTTACTAAAAATAGTAACGGCCAAGAGCCCACTGAACCAACCATGAAGATGCCAACTGGATCCACTAAATGCGAACCAAGACTCTGTCACTGCCAAGGACCTCCAGAGCCAAACTAACCACAGTTCCCTAACCAAACTGCTAGCACACGGGAACTCCATGATGGACTAACCATGTGTCTAGAAGGGGATATTACAGGTGACTTGTCTAGGGCTTCAACCTAGGGTTGGAGCGCACCATTTGGAGGAGGAGCAACTTGCATTCTAGGGCAGATCTTTGGAGATTTGTTGGTTGCTAGGGTTAGGGTTTTGGCAAATTTCATATCAGCAGACTTGCAGCCATGTTCGCCCTCTATTGGAGGTCATATTTATGCATATTTTAGTATGTAAACATTAATATTTACCTCTGTTATATTGCTGGGCTTGTTGGCTGTTTGCCCTAGCCATATTTTGTACTTGAAAACTTCATTTTTCCTAATTTACAACATCAGACTTTTATATTCATGGTGGATGTGACTTTGGTGGTTGTCAATGTGTATTTCATGGTGTAATTCACTTATGCAATTGGCGAATCATATGATATATTCCTTGATGCTTTGATGTGATATATATTGGTTGTTATAAGTGTTATCAATCTGAAAATTATAAAAATCAGAATTCAGTATCTAGGGTTTGAGCAGAAATTGAAGTAAAGAATATTTGGAAAGCCCGAAAATCCAAACTTGGCAAAAATAGCCCCATTTGGGATATTACAGTGGTATCAGAGCCTTGATCTTGCCAGCTTGGGGGTCTAGAAGATATCATGGAGGAAGCATGAAGGATTCTCAAAGAGATGGAAGAAAGTAGGTGAGACCTGAAGTTGTTTCTAATAGTTATTCCATGGGCATATCCAACAAACCAAATGCATTTGCGAATTTTCACCACAGTGGCAGAGAAATAATTATCTTTCCCTTCTTCCACAACATTAATTAAATGCAAGGATAGGATTACTTAGCTTTGTCACCCCAGTATGAATGATATTTTCTAGATTAGTGTATTTGAACAGTTGGTATTAACCGATAAGCATTTATGTGCCTGACTGGAAATTGGGATATATATACATATATTTCCATAGTTCATATGACATCTTATGACAATCTTGTTAGTGACTATATGACTTGATTGTATTCATGGGTTTTTGAAACCTTATGTGTCAATTATACATTGATTGTCATGATCAATTATTTTGTTTAGTTTGATAGTAACAAGTATGTTAGATATGTTTCCGAGCCGGAATGATGACTTGGCCTTCAGGAATCCGTGACAAAACAAACATTTTGGCATCTCACAGCACTAAAGGTTATCATTTTTCAGTAAGAAGTAAAAGTAGATGTCTTTAAAACATCAGTAGGTGCAATTTGAGATTGCTTGTGAATATGTTAGGTTATCTGGAATTTGGAATAATTGAATAGTTAGCAGTGTGTCACTAAGCTTCTACCTGTTAATTACTATGGGTGTCTTGCTGAATAAAACTACCTCTATAAAGTATAGTCACCAAAGATTTGAGAGTAGCTAAATAAATACATATGTTAGTAACTTCTCAATATGAATATCTAATGTGTAGTACTTTTTATGCAATATAAGATGAATATGAATAAGGTGAATATGAAATAATTCAGAATTATTTATAACCGTGTGGTGAGCAGAGTTGGTGTAGTAGATTCTTATCTTATAGGAACAAAAAAGTGTGTATTCATATGAATATAAACTGAAGATGATGTTATAACAGCAATAATCAGTCTATGATGAAAATGAAAAAGTGGTAATGGTTTTGATTGTAATATGGCTACTAACACAAATGTCAATACTTGTAGCATCATAGTATAGTTAACTCTTTACTTGGACTGGCACATTGAATTAATATAGACAGAATAAAAATATTTAGCTAGAAGAATAGAGGTGGTGGGATGCTATCCTATTTTGTAGGTTTACAGGGAAAGTATAACAGCTCATAAAAGCATAAACAAACACCAGAAGGCTTGAAAACACATTAATGCGAGGGCAAGACATAAAAGGCAATGGCAAGAGAAAGCAATGGCACGACCACACAGAAGGACAGCTGAAAGAAAAACAAGATACGTTATTTACAAAAGATAAGGAATTAGAATACGAAACATTGATAAGTATTTATGTATTGTAAAAGATGGGTATGCCCATCAGCTCGATATATAAGAGCAATGTAATCAAAGTATAATAAAAGCCATGTTCTGAATCATGGACGTATGCCTCCATTAACTTGTATTAGAAAGGGAATGCCCTTCTCGTCTCCATCAAAGGGAGTTTGTAAACCTACGCTTGTAGGAATTCTGTACTTGCTAATATTTTTTGGACTCATGTCCCGGGCCAGACTGGAGGTTTTCTTCCCCGTTCTTTCCTACCAGTGCCCGCACGAACGAAGGAAAAAATGTTAGATATGTTAAGGATGATCAATACGTTTAATTCGTATAAGGAATTTCATTGATTGTCTTATGTATCTAGAAAGAATTTAGACAAGAGCCCTCGCTTTTAGTAATGTAAAAAGGGATGGGTGTGAACTCTGTTGCTTTGTCTCTGTTTGTTAGACGCTGTGTAGTATGGGGGGTTATTTGACATATTTACTGTTTCTGGGAGACTTTTGGGCTATGCCCTTTTTTGAACGGGTCCCTGGTCTCTTAACTAGTGTTTTACTATAAAAAAAAGGTTGCTTCCACACACAACACTTAAAATTTATTATTTGCTTGCAAATCTTTAATAAATTTGTACCCTTCAACACTTAGGAAAACAAATATAAATCTAGAAAGATAATTCTCTTTTCAGCACAAGCCTCTTCATTGTTCAATCATTTTGCATACTTGTGAATTTTAAATGAATCCACCAAGGATTGGTTAGGTGGGTTTTTGCCCATGAAACCAGTAATTGCTTTGGGGTTTTCGTCCTAGGCTGAATAGCTGAACAAATGCTCAAGCTCCCAAATAGGATTTCAAAGAAAATGAGAATGTTAAGAAGTCACTTTTCCTCTGAAACCTCCTTTTATAACCTTTCGAGAGAAAACATTTTATTTTCTTTTATTTCTTTTATTTTCCCACTCAAACCATAAAGTGTTCTATTTTACAAATTCACTCTTGAATCCCATGTCTAGCAACACTTTATAAAGTCATATTATAATCTCTTGTTCACCATTAATAATTAAGTAAATATAAGTTGTCCTTAGAAATAACTTTAGACAACTTAATATTTAATTAATTTCCCTTGTTCCATTCTCAAATAGCCTACGAGAATTAAATTAAGCTAAGGGTCTTCATCCACGCTCACTCTTGAGAAGGGGACATTACATTGTTTTGAAACATTCATTTTTGGTATAGATTAATTATTATCCTAAAACCCAAAATTCTTTGTATTTTGTAACCTATAAATAAGTGTTTTGAGCACAAGAAATTCATAATGATAGTTGATGCTATGCTTAAGCTGCTATGAAATAACCCACCCCGTTATGAGTTTATTTGTTCACTGATCTGGGTTTGATTTCATTCACCGTTAGAAGAGTTTTCTGTGGTTAAGTAGGTCCCCACTTGCGTTTTGTTGTTGGGTCCATAACATAACATGCATGCATACAAATATCTTTGCAAATAATGGAAACGAGAAATACCCAGATGATCTATTTCATTTGAAATGCATTACAAAACATTTTTAAGCAATACCCATTTAATAGAAAGGCAAAATATGGGATCTTTTCACATACCCATTTTTGTTGTCATTACAAATGCAAGTCTGTCACACTATAACAGCTGTTGGGTTGATGGTTTCTCCTTGGTTTTGCAAGATACAGCGCTGATCTAAACTTAGAAGTGTAGAACAACAGGATATAAACAGTTTTTGCACATTCCATCACCACCAAAGCAAGGTAGAAAGTGACGGCTGTCAATGCACAAATACCCACGTCCTCATTAATGGCTGGTACGGCCTGGTAATGCTACAACAGCAATAGAATGGTCTGAAACTCCTCTAAAACTCCCTCAAATATCTCTGCACCTTCTGTATGAAGCTGGTCGCTAAAGAAGGATGATGAAGACTTGTCCAAACCTCCCTAAAAATGCAGATTTAACCTTCAACAAGAGTACTGTCAGGTACAGCAGTACAGCCACCAAAAGGAGATCAAACACCTTCAAAACTCCTCCAAAACACACCAAAAATCAGAATATAAGATCCTCAATATGTCACAATAATTATGGAGGCATTTACTTGACGAGATATCTATCTTCAATCCTCCGCGACAACTCCTCCGGTCTCCCAACTGTATGCAACGAAGCACAATGTACAACCACTGAGTATGACTGCTCCCAAGCACCCTTAGATGATCTTGCACACCCGTGGAATGCTGCTACTGATGGTGGTTTTCGTAACCAAAAGCCAAATTGGTTTCTTCAAACCCTCAAACATTTGCAGAGAAAAGCAATAGAAAATAATATGTTGTGAATGAATGAAATGCTTTTCATTTAACCTTTTATATTTCTTCCTTGAGGGTTGATCCTTCTTGAGAGGGAAAATATATTATTTAAAACACTTTATTTCCTTCTCTTGGGCTTCCAAGTCCTTAGGGACTTAATTTGCATACTTTTTTTACTTTTCCCAAAGTCACCATATAAATATATTAAAGTCCAAATATTAAATATAAAAATAAACTTACGGATTTTAATATGAAAGCCCAAACGGTCACGGAATCTCATGAGTTATGGACCGTTTGTAATATCCCTAATGGATATTGGACTGAAATTTTAAGGCTTTGATACCACTGTAATATCCTTGATGGATATTCTATAAAACTTTTCTGGTTATATAGTCTATGTGTTTGTTCATACAGAGACCAACAACAATATTGATATAATAGATTTTGATATTCAAATTAAAGATTTGAATATCCTTATAATTCAGAGTTGACCGATCAGATATTAACTGAGAAATTTAAATCAGATATCACTGTGAAAACTCAAACTATAAATCTTTGTCATGTCCCTGTTTCCGGCTTGATCATGAAGAGAAGAACAGATTAGCCTATCTATCATTCTCGGAGGCTAATACCAATGATAAGGGAATGAAATTGGTTTTTGACTAACTCAATGTTGTGCTTTTGCAAGAATAAGTCAAAAACTACTTCAAGGGAACTATGACAAGACTAGCAAATTTGGCTAAGTCTGAGAGTCATTTCATCAGCTCGAGTGGTCACATTGTCAAGTGATGTTATCATGATGTTTGGGCGCATTTCTAAGCAACTTAGGTTCATTATGGCGCCTGGCTTTCAAGTTCATTTATAGCACTCAGTAAGGGATCTAACTTGAGGCACTCCATGTAATTAACCTCCAACCTAGTGCCTAGTACTGAGATAAGTGGAGTGGGTGTGGATGAAGTTTTCATGCTTGGGCGCAAATGTCATGATGAACCTACCAAATGTGCGCCTTGGGTTTTGAAGGATATAATCAAGAGAATGGAGTCATCTGAGGGTATGATGTGAATCTATTGAACTTGCAGGATCATCTAGTGTTGAGTTTGGAATCACTGAAGTGGTCTAAGTGAGTTAGGCGCACTTCATAGCCTTCACAACACTCAAAGTGTGCCTAGTCCTCATATTGCGCCTAAACTCCTTTGCAAGAGGTGAATTCCTTCAAGGATTGATCAAGTGAAACCTCACCTTCAATAAGATCTAGTGGAATGATTGAATTGATCAAGTGATGACATATTCATCTCTAGGCGCATTTTTTCCTCTGGCAACTTGTCAATGAGCGCCTAGTATAAAAAGGGTCTCTTTTGGCGTTGGATAATGATTTTGAGATGAGGCGCTCAATTAAGCTAAGCCTCTTCACTAGGGCGCCTAGATGGATGATGAAGTTTGGGTGAGTATCTTGAGGTTTCAAGGCCTAGGTGCAGATACCAGTTAAGACTACCCCAAAAGTGCGCCTAAGGTAGATGTAAGACCTCAAAACCAGTTTGGATACAAGGCGCTCCATTAGGGGACAAGATCATATTCATTTGAAGTCAAGTTGCTTTCAAATTGCCTTGAACAGATGATGAGTTGGAACCTATGCACAAATTCCTAGCCAAACTGATAGTAAGTGCGCCTAGTTGAGAAAGAGACATCTTCAAGAGGGGGAAATTGTTGGGCGCTCATTTCATAGGAGTCAATCTAACACTTGGAAGTTTCAATCTGTGATCTAAGCTTGTGGAAATGTGTCAAAACTATCCCTAGGCGCCAGATCTACTGCAAATCCTCCAAATGTGCGCCTAAGTGGGAAGGTAGCTTCCAATCACTTCATTAGTTAGGGCACTTGGTGAGTTAGGTGTTTTACTTCACCACAAAGACTTCAAGTTAAACCACCACATGCATAAAGGTGAATCCAATGCAAGGCGCTAGTCTCCTCCTACACAGACTCAGAAGTGTGCCTCAAGTAGTTTGACTTGGCGTTGGAGCTAGTAGACTTCCTCCGGAATGTGAAGACAACACAAGGGATCATTTCCTAGTTACATCATCTCCTGTTGGCACCTAGTCTTCAGTTGGGTGCAATCACTAGTTCAAACCACCAAGATGTGCACCTAGAACCCATAAGGCGCCATTTCATGAGCAAATCCACTTCAAGTGGCGTCTAGAAGAAGATAAGGTAGTTACAACTACCTGAACTATCAATGGCCAGAGAGATAACATTGGGATCCTTACTGGTGCATTGGGTAAGGTTGCCACATCACACTGAGTTGTCAAGTGGAATATTCTCTTGAATATGCTTCTTGGGAAATGTGCCTTGGTTCCTCTTTATGCCTTGAAAAATGTGCCTTCATTGCCTTGGAAGGCCTATAAAAGGAGGAGCTCTCTCATTCATTTGACATCTTATCTTTTGGCGAATTTTCTCTCTGCAAAGCTTTACGCTTGTGAGCTTGAGGTTTGCGAGTTTCAAGAGTTGGGGTGATGCTCCCTCAACTGACAAGGTGATGCTCCCTTGTTGCATTGTGAGGTGTTGACATCCAGTTGACATCATTGAGTTCAATTGAAGTGATCTACATCAACCAGCGAGATAGAGCTAGTTGTGAAGTAATTGAAAGCATTGTAAACATCTAGGCTTCAAGGCCTTTTCTTGTAATCATTTGAATAAGGTTGTATATTCATGCCATTATGGGCAATCATCATTGTAATAAGACATTTGGATTGAGTTGAATCAAGTAATAATACAAGTACCCAACTTCAAGTTGATTCATGCAAGTTGCCTTTGTTATCTTTTCATATGTGATGTTAAGTAGACTAAGTAGTTGAAGAGTTAAGTACAAGTAAATCTGTCTAAGTAAAAAGAAAATTTAGTTAGTACTAGTTGGGTATCTTACAATCTTAGAAAATATATTGCAAAATAGTGATGCACATACCAAGTATGCGGTTCGGTCAATTCAAATGAGGGATGACAAACTACTTCCTCAGATCACTGATTAAGTCGCAACGAATGAATCAGTAATATATATTCCCTATTGGTATACTGAACTTGATGAACATAATCTCTGATATCTGATATTTGCTGATTTAAAATCTGAGACAAACAATGAACTTGCCCAGGTACAATGCAAATGTATTCAGGTTGATTGCTAACCTCAGGTACTGAGTGATGAATGATACCCTTATATTGATTGCATCTCCCTTGATGATGACTACGAATTCAACATCTTTCCAAATGCATCCAAACTCTCAATGACAGAGGTATGTATAATCTAATCTTGTTTTTAAGACATATCGCCTCTCCAAATGATGCCAAACGACTCTAAGGATGAACTGTTATGCTTGTGATCCACTGTACAAAGCTTCTTTCACACTTTGACACTATAGAGGATGTCAATATCTTTAGTTGTTTACTTCAAAGGTGTAGACAGTGCCAACCCAATAGCTCGCTGACAGGGATCAAATCGGATAATATGACTCATGCGATCCTTCAATAGCTCAGTCTTCATTAACATACTCCACGATCCTCCACACAGAACTCAAATCATTCAACACTGATGGCAATTGATATTCTCTGAATGATATTGAAGCCACGAACAAGGTAATTTGTTCCCTCAGTTGTGTGTCCCCATCAACGAATTGCCATGGCTTCTACACTCTAAGATCATAGCATAGGAAATTGCTAATGTGAAGTCGTCTTTCTTAATACGGATACCGCCATCTTGATATTGTTGATGTCTTCAAATCATCAACATTCCTTGACTTTCTATGATCTCTGATATTTAATAGCTCCGTCTACTGCTTCAGACAAAGCCACGATCTCTCCCTTGGATTCCACGATCTTCCTTATATGATGTAGCTTCAGATAGACGCAACTCCGCCAATGTGATATGCCGCTGAATTAGTCTTTGGCCACGATCCTCATGTAGCGAACAATCCTATTGATGGATGCCGCGAACCACGATTCCTTATGTTGGCTCGATCCTTAGACAAATCTTTTACTTTGATGTTGGATGATATCGGTCTTCTTTAATATGCCACGATCTGCAAACTCTGAAATGCGAACCTCCTTATGCGCTTGCTTCTTACGGTCTCTCTTATTATATAATCTCTCTTTATTAGACCTGAGTGCTTTTGTAATGGGACCCGCCGTCCACTATATTGGATTTTCTGATTTAAAATAATCTCAAACTCTTTATCAGATATTGTCAGATAATGCCAGACACAAACAACTCCTCTTATTATATTATAAATTCAAATGCTTAAATCCATTACAAGATACTTCACAAGATAGAATATAAATTTGAAACATATATCGAACCAAATTGCAAATTTATATTTTACAAATCAATAAATTTGCAAACAAAAACCTTCTGCATGAACTTTATTCCAAATTTGCATACATTGTCGTCAATGATATACAATGATCAACAATCAGCAATAAACCCACTGAAAACCTAGAACAACACTTTGGAGCACAATTGTGAAACCTGAAATGATTTCACCTGTACCAATCATCAAGGAAACATCTCCTCGGCTCAGCAAATGCAAGGGAACATCACCTTGTCAATCAGTTGAATACAATTTGTCAAAAGACACAAACCCAAAACCAAGTATCTAAAAAAACATCTAAAACATGCATAGACATATACCAACTTTCCGGTTCTCCATGTATAGAAGCAAACTCAACTAGCAAATATAACTTAGCTCAAAATGGGGACATTACACCGTTGGAAAGGTCTTGACGAAACGCTCTGCCTCCAATACTGAATTTCCAAAAATAGAAGAAACCCTAACTTACTAAAATAGTAAGTTCTCCAAACCCAACCATCTGAACTCCCAAAGTTCCCTAACCACCTTGGTTAGTCTACGTGAACCAAGTATAGGCTAACACCACTAGGAATGGGGACATTACATGCTGAAATATTGTTCAAATTGTTATCCTTGTGCTTGCTTTATTGTGTTTGTGATTTCATTAATTAAGTTGAAACTGGATAACAACATTAAGCTTTGTATTGAGTTATTTGTTCATCTAGGTTATAGCTTTGCATGTGATTTGGCTGTTTAATTCTTTGAATCGTGTGTTGTCTTGTGTTGAAGTAGTTATTCCTTTCAAACCTTGTGTGCATCAGATTGTTGGTCTTTGCTTTATTTAGGCAGGTGTTGTTTGTGCATTTAGAGTAGATGCTTTGATTCTCATAATCTATGAGTACAAAATCTTGCTTGTGAGACGAGAGTTGTTACTAGTTTTGTGCTCGTAACTTAGACAAAAAGATAGGCAGGTTGTTATTTCATTATTGCAAAATGCCCAAAAGAAATTTTGTATAGTTTTAATAACTATATATTTTGCTTCTAGCTTAGTGTCTAGGGTTAGCTTAGATCTCAGGGAGTTTGCCTTGATAATTTGAATAGAGGAGGTTTTATCTCACATATTGTTTTGGTTTGATTTGTTTTGAAATAGACAAATTAAAATGCTAACACAAGGCAATTTTTTGGGAATTAGATTGGTTATTTTGGTTTGACAATGAGTTGTATTTACATCTCGGCCGGTCCTAAGGGACCTTAGAAGCAAACTGTTTCAAATGATATTTACTTGTGTAACTGCTGTCAACTTCAAAGAATTGTTTTGGATCTACATCAAATTCTAATATCCTTTATTCAAAGAACTAGGGTAAGAGGATATCGTATGCTACAGTTCGTAACTAGAAAAAATAAAATAAAAGCAACAGCAAAGAAAACAAGCAAGAGAGGGTAATCCAAAAGGGGCAGAAACCCCAAACCAACATATACGTAAGATATCCAGGTGAGTGAATGACCCTCCATTGAAAGAGCTACTTAATAAATTTGAAGACAAGAAGTTGTTTTGTCTATCTCGCAATTAAAATTAGTTTAATCTTTTGTTGCATTCTAATCATACAATGGGTAATCATTATATTGAACAGTGTGAACAGTGAAATAACTAATCTATAACAAAAACTCTTGAACATCCCTATTTTTTTAATTAGTTTTCTAGATACTGACAATAAAAGTTGATTACAGAAGGACTTTGAATGTTCTAATGTGGAATTCTGTATAGGAATCCTTAGTTCGAGTTGGGCAGAGCTTACCTTGGGGAAAGGATATCACAACAAAAACTGTTATAAGGCATGCATCCTTTCTGTTGCAGGTATATCAATCCTTTTCCTTTCCATCCCTGGGATAAAGCATTTCTTCTAGATTTTCAAATTATTTGAATATAAAAAATTCCATTGTTTAAATCATGCTATTCTGGCTTATGACCTCTTTAGTTAACAGAAAAGAGAGAAGAATAATTTAGGATACATTGGGAAGGCACTGTAGTTTTCTTGGAGAGCTCTTACAGAAATATATGAAAACATTTCCTTCATCTTCTTCACATGCAATTAAGTTATTCTTTGTACATGCCTAGATGCCATGGTAATAGATGATTGTATATCTAGGAATGCATATGTTTTTCTTGTTTTTGACCAATGCTGCTTTATTTATGTTGTGGGGTATCGATTAAAATTGATATCGAGGTACATTCATTACAACTAATAATAGCTCAATGAACAATGTTACTTTAGTACAGTTTATATATGCTATCTGTGGAGGACCAAGTATTTATTCAATAAGAGGGACGAATAATTTAGGATACATTTGGAAGATACTGTGGTTCTCTTGGAGAGCTCTTACAGAAACATATGAAAACATTTCCTTTGTCATCTACACATACAATTAAGTTATTCTTCGTACGTGCCTAGATTCCATGACAATATATTATAATATTTATAGGAGTGCGTATGTTTTTGACGTATGCTGCCTTAATTATGTTGTGACAAAGGGTTATCGATTTGAATTGATATCAGGGAACCTTTATCACAACTTGTAATAGACTAATGAACAATGGCACTTTTAGTTTATATAATATATATACTATCTGTGGAGGACCAAGTATCTATTCATTTAAAGGCATGCTGACCATGAATATTTGAAGTTGCTCTCTTCTTAAACTTTTGGATGTAGTGAGATCATGAGATACCCTTTGAAGATATATTGAGATGAGGTAAAGGACATGGATGAAGCCATTAAGATGTACATATAACATGAATAACTATTAACAATAATGTGCACATGGAAAGTAACTGTTAGGCCATGTAAGCAATCATACTGACCCTGATGGATGCACAGCTTGGAAGTTTAGTAGAAGTACATATAAAGTGGACAATTATAATTATAAAAACTTGTAAGGAAAAAACATATCTTTTGACTTAGCTTTCATTGGAAAACTGCACTTAGTTACCTGATTCCAAGCTTCTAGTTGTAGTCAAAGGTAACCGTATGCACTTTCCAAGAGTTATGTTTGCTTCTTCAGTTCACCTATGACCTGCTTAAGTTGTGCTTAAAAGGCAAATAACTTGAAATTTGTTTGCAAAAGTCAAGTAGATTTGCCTCAAATCTGAATCCTCAACTAAATTGGTGTCCTGGCTATAAATAAATAAGTTTAGGAAGGATTTGTTCGCTATGATCAATGTAATGCATATTAAAGGAAATCAATGATCAATGTAATGCATATTAAAGTTTAACTTTAGATTATGCTGTCTCCTGCTCAGAGATCTTTTTCTGAATTGGACTTCTTCTTGGCTGATATGGTGAGCTACCTAGGTGTAATCTTTACTTGAACCTTTAGCTTCAAGCAACTGTAACAAAAGATTGGTGAAAGTGAAAGAATTGAATGGACTGGGCATAGAGCTCTCATCCTATGCAGGCCTTGATAAGAGCACTCATACCAAAAGATGATGAAATAGTTACACCAAAATAATGTTAGACTGATCCATTTTTTATACATTTGACATGCCCTAAAGGTTTGATGCTGGCCAAATCTTTTGGTAATCGAGATGTAGAATTTCGAGCTATGGGTCAAATCAATGTGCATTTGTTGAGATTGCAATGGTTGTTGCATTTGTTGCTAGTGCAGTGTTGTAAGTCCCCATGCCAAGAGGGTGTTAGCATTTTAATTGACACCTTTCAGTGCAACACAAAACATAATAGATTTGCGGTAAAACAACTCTTCAAATTAGAAGGGGAAGCTCCCTGTAAAACAAAACTGACCTAAAACTGCACATGTACTCGCCATTTACAAACTTTACAGTGGTTTTAGGGGCGATTTCACGCTCATACTAAATAAATAAAAATATGTGATCTTTTTGGGTTTGCCTAGTGCGAAAGCTTGAAACAATCTTTCAACACGAGGCAAAGCATTTTATGTTTTTTTATTAAAATCAAAACCTTCAACTACACCCTTGCACTATTTAGCTAAAAATAGAGGCTGAGCAAGGCAAGTGCACACGTATTAGATAGATTAATGTATAAACATGAATGTTATGGTTAAATCGAATGTATGACTAGGTACAAAGCCACAAGCTACATCTTCAAGTGCCTGCAATACAAAGCTTGCATTTTGATTGAAGCAACTTAACTTTTAGCACACATGATGACACATCTCAATAGACATTTAGAAGAAAAACAGGCATAACAAATTCTATTGAGTGAATAACAAAGTCACAATAACATTGAATACCAAATGAATAGCAATTTCAACATAATGCAGGCATGTGAATTACTCTTCATCTTTTAAACGAATAACAATTTCAGCATAAGGCAGGCATGGGAATTACTATTCATCTTTAAAATGAATAGCAATTCAAGCTTAATGCAAACATGGGAATTACTATTCATCTTGATTCATTCTTTTGATACAACTCCCTTCTTTTATGTGCAAAAGCACTTATTTATATTGTTTACAAAATAATTGTATGAAAATAAATAAAATAAATTAACTGCACTCCTATCCTAACTACATCTGCTTGCTTGACATGCAAGCTCTATTACAAATTATCTGCTCCACTAATTCTAAAACTAAAACTATGCAACCTCTAGTTGAATAGATGATTGCAATATTACAATCATGCATTAAAAGCTCACACTTCTCACATGGTGATAAAACAAAAGTCAACTCCAAGTTAACGCTAAAAATAGCGAACGGTAAAAATAGACTGCTAAAAATAGCACGAGCTATAAATAGCATAGGCTAAAAATAACAAGTCTTTGACTATGCTCCTCTTTGAAAATGGTGAGTAGCTAAAAATAACAAATCTATTTCTAGCATAGGCAAAAAATTGACTTCTGGATAGGGCACTCTAGATGACTTTGATGATTCTATAGCTTCTCCTCTAATTATGGCTAACCCTCTGAAAACCTTAAAAATCTACTCATTCATCCCTCTTTTGCTTCGGTGCATCCTTAGTGGCAAGCACACATCTGCTTTGTAGTGACACATCCTTAGTCTTAGACGCATGCCATTACACTAGGCAAAATGTCAACAAAATTTCCTCCTTTGTATTGATATGCTCTGTTGTCTAGGCATGTGCATATACACCACCCTGTTTAAATATTTGAAAACTGCCCTCCATTGTTTTGGCATGCCTGAGCTTCTTGGCACACACCCAACACACTAGACTTGAAATTTTCAAAAATCTGCCTTCTTTGTATTGGCGCATTGACAGCCTTTGGTGCATGTCAATGCATTATTACACGCTTTGCAAAGGATTTTGGAGTCTTTGTTGTGGAGTGTCATTTGCCCAAGGCGTGTCCTTTTTCTTTGGATGGGCATGCAGACCTGTAAGCGTGCACGCTCTTACAAAGAAAACATTTTTAAAATTTTAAAACTTATAGTTATGTGGCGCACATCGCCACACTAGTGCGCACCACAAGTCTCTAAGTTCTCCTTTGCTATAAATGCCTTCAACTCTATTCATACGTGCGTGCCTACACCATTAATAACTTTTTCCTTTGCATTTTCTGAAATCTTCTGTTATGGTACCTGGTTGGTGCGTGCGCCTATACACACAACAAAAATTTTCAATGTTTGATGAGGCATGTCTGGTGTTAGGAGACTACGCTAATACAAACAACATTTTTTAAAAATCCTTTGTTGTGGTGTGCGACAAGAGGAATGTGCACGCCACTAGTCTCTAGCGAAAGAATTTTTTTTTTTGATATAGGGTGCCATGTGTTTGATGCATGTGCTTTAGACACTTTTTTGTTTAAAATTCAAACCCCTTTTGGTGTGGTGCGTTGACAAGTAGGTGTGCATGCCTTTAGTAGTCACAATTTGAAATCCTTTGATGTGGCACGTGAGACGACAAGTGAGCACACCATTACTCTACTCCAACATTTTTTTAAACACTGAAACCTTAACTATGGCACGCCAGTTTGTTTCAAGGCACACCAATCCATTGCAACCCTCCTTCTCTTTGCTGAGGTGCATTGGGGTCTTTTGGAGCGTGCCTTTGCTCTTGGTTCCCTTTTTCCAAAACAATTTCTCCTCCTTGTAGTGCATTTTGCCAATCTGGTGTGTGTTGATAGCCTACGAGTTCTAGTGATAAAAATTACTCTTCTTTGTATTGGTGTGTTCTACCTAATAGGCATGTGCCAATACACTACTGAATAAAAAATGAATCCTTGTATTGGCACGCCTAAGCTTCTTGGCGCGTGCCAATACACTATGAGAAACTTTTTGAAAGGTTTTGACTCCTTTGTAGAGGCGTGCTTGCAATCTTCTTCTGCGCCTATACACTACTTGTTCATCAACCTTTGCTTCGGTGCATGTTAAAGGACAGAAACACGCCAATACATTGGCTTGTCACCAATGCGTGAGAAGGTGCCTCCTTTGAACTGGTTGAGTATTTTGATGATCTTGCAAGATTAGCAAAATTGACAGAACAATGTACGAACAATAGCACCTTCCGAACAAGTCAAGGGTAGACAAATGAGGTTTTCGGTTGATAAGGTTGACAAAATACAAATATTGATAAGATTTTTTGTAATTGGTGGCATTATGGACTTGTGACACAACCTTGATTCATTCTTATAAGGAGTTTACACACAAACTCATTGCTAGGTTTACAAAGATTTGGCACAAATGAGACAAATTGGGCATGTGGATTCCTACATCAATGAGTTCCAAAAGGTTGCTGTTATGGTTCCTGATATGTCAGAAAAAAGAGTGACAATGTTGTTCGTATAGGGTTTGATTCCTAAGATGAAGGGTTTGGTAAAGGCTCATAAGTCTAATACACTTGATGATGCAATTCAGCTTGCACTTGACCATGGAGTTGAGTTTCCAACATGAAGGGAAACAAGCCACAATGAAAGCACTCAAGTACATGCTGCCACACCAAATTACAGCTAAGAGTATGTTAGTTATGGGCAAAGAAACACTTCATGAGGACATCTATGAGGATTTTTCAATGTATATCAACATGGGACAACGAAAGCATGATGGAGAATTGTACACATTTGGCAAAGTGGTTGGATCTTTGAGGAGGATTCTGGCACTTTTGGTAACAAGGTTGCATGAACTCCCTTTTGCAAACCTTGAGCAACTTGGTATAGCACATGAGAAACCACACCAAGGGCCTAGATTGATTTGGGATCTGAGAATTGGTTGGTATGTTTCAGTTTAATGCAGATTTGATCCAAGTGATTGCTTGAGGGCAAGCAATCTTAGGTTGGGAGAACTTGTAATGTCACCTTTTTGAGCTATTGTTGCAAAGTGACAGATATTTGAAAATTTGGGAAATAACTTAAGCTTGGAGAATGAAAAGTCACTTTTCATGTATCTAACTAATTTTCCTTGGCAAAACAGATTTGGAATATGACTTGGTGTGTTTTTGTGATAATTATGGTGAAGTCAAAAATAATAAAATAATTTGCCGTGGACTAGAGCAACCCACTTGAAGGATGGAAAGTGGGAAAATAAGGAGAAAAATGGAATAAAACAAATGACAAATTAAAAATAATATCTTATGTATTAAAATATTATTTTATTTGCCCAAAAGATGACCGCCCAAGTTAAGTGGGAAAATAATAAAATATTATTATTTTATCTCTCCAAATTGGCTGCCCAAAATAAAATAATATTATTCTTTGGAGGTGGACTTAAAAGTGAAATAAACTATATTGGAATTGGGCACCCAAGTTGAGGATTATGAAAAAGGTGTTTGGGAGTCATTTTGATTATATTGTGAATTTGTCATTTGATACTTGGAGAATTTCTCTTTGGCTATAACTTTGTTTCAGCAAGCTTCTAAGACTAAAAACCCTTAGAATTTGGTGGTTTGGATCGAAAACCCACTCCACTTTGTGAGGTGGATCCATCCAGGGTTCATCATTGGACTTATTTGCAAGTTTTTGGTGTGGATTGAAGCTAGGTTTTGAAAGGAAATTGATCAGATCAGCTAGGGCTTCAAGTTGGTGCTAGGGTTTGGAGTTTTCTTTGCAAGTTGAGGATGAATTGATTCAGATCTGAAGGTTTATATTGATGCGAGTTTTGTGACTGCAACAAACATTAGAATAAAATACTGAGTATTCTATCCTCTCTTGAATAAAGCTTCTCAGACGCTGAACTACGTGATCGAATGAGATTGCTCCAAGGTTCCTTTTGTGTCAGGTCTTGACGTGCACAGGGATAGACTCAGTGAAATGATGTGATTTGCTGGTAATCACAAGGGGGACTTACATATCAGACTTAGTGTTTCGGTGTTTCAAGGAAGAAGGTTAGGGGTTTTGGTGGCTTCTAGAGTCTTGGACGTGGATTCCTCTCTTCCTGGACTAGATTCTCAACTTCTGGTGGAAAAAATCTATGTTCATGTTGTGACGTTTTCACACATCACCCCATTGCAAATGGGGACCCCCTCTTTTGCTCGCTTTCGTCGTCGTTTTTGCTTTAATCTTGCAGTTTCTTGCCTTGATCCATGAAACTAGGAAAGAATGTCCGAGTAGTCAGCTCACAGGGAACATTAGGAGTGAAGAAAAGAGTGATTCTCCTGAGGATGAATAAGGCCCTACCTATCATTCCTCGATTAAATTTGGGTAGTCCATGGAAGGAGTCCATCATTCCATAGAAGAAGTCCAAATCCTTCGCTCTTAGCATAAGACTCAGTAATAAATAAGGAATCCTGTTCCAAGACTCTAGTCCAGAAGTTCCTGTTCCAACACCCTAGTCCAGAAGTTCCTGTTCTAATCCAAAATCCTGTCCGGAAGTCCAATTTAGAACCCTGTTCCAGAAGTCCAATCCGAATTCCAGTCTAGGAATCTAGTCTAGAAGTTCGATCCAGGGTCCTGTCCGGAAGTTCCTATCCCTGAATCTATTCCAAGGAATTCATTCCCGAACTTCCGTTTCAAGGTCTATTCGGATTCCTATCCCGACAAGGTCCTGCATTCGACAAAGCCTATCACTCCTTGGCATGATCATCTTTCCATCAGGGAACTCAGTTCCCGGGCCGGTAGCCCTACTCCTGCAGGACTAATCCAAAGGATGTTCTCCTGATCCCAATCTAGGACTCAACCTCAGATCATAACTCGGAGGATTTCCAAATCAATAGAATTTTCTGGGACTTAGAACATTTTCGGGAAAAAACATGTATCCAAAGCACCCATCCAGAAGACTGGAATTATGCACAGGAATATTCCTAGTCGCATATTCCAGTACCAACTGAAATATGCGCCCAGGGAAGAAATTTCTTCCTAGTCGCATAATCCAGTAAGTACTGGATTATGCGCCCAGGGATGTTTTTTTGTCCTAGTCGCATAATCCAGTACCTACTGGATTATGCGCCCCACGATCAGGGGTGTCTTGTTCCAGTGTCCTGTCCAGTTTGAACTTTGCAATTGTTAGGAAGTCATTTCCCACACTTGTCCATGGATGCCTGCATGAAGAATTCACAGTCTGGTTGGAAAATTTCACCATGAAAATGGGAGATTCCTTGAGGGGATGGAAGAAACGAAAACTCCGTGTTCTAGATCCCGTGTCATCATTGAACCTCCATAAAGCAGCTAGAGTTCACCTTTTGCAAATTTCACCATGAAAATGGGAGATTCCTTGAGGGGATGGAAGAAACGAAAACTCCGTGTTCCGGATCCCGTGTCATCATTGAGCCTCCGTAAAGCAGCTAGAATTCACCTTTTGCAAATTTCACCATGAAAATGAGAGATTCCTTGAGGGGATGGAAGAAACAAAAACTCCGTGTTCCGGATCCCGTGTCGTCATTGAACCTCTGTAAAGCAGCTAGAATTCACCTCCTGCAAATTTCACCGTGAAAATGGGAGATTCCTTGAGGGGATGGAAGAAACGAAAACTCCATGTTCTGGATCCCGTGTCGTCATTAAACCTCCATAAAGTAGCTAGAATTCACCTTCTGCAAATTTCACCATGAAAATGGGAGATTCCTTGAGGGCATGGAAGAAACAAAAACTCCGTGTTCCAGATCCCGTGTCGTCATTAAACCTCCGTAAAGCAGCTAGAATTCACCTTCTGCAAATTTCACCATGAAAATGGGAGATTCCTTGAGGGGATGGAAGAAACGAAAAACACCTCGCTTTGGATCCTATGTTAATGATTGAACCTCTGATGAAGCAAACTAAAGTTCACCCTTTGCCAAAAATTGAAGCAGGAGGACAAATCCTTAGTCAAAATCAGGCTCAAAAGTCCAAGTCGCATTATCCAGTTGAGGGTGGAATCTGTGCCCAGGAGAGCTTTTTGTCCAGGTCGCAAAATCCACTTCCCATTGGAATTTGGGCTCCTGGAGGTTTTTTGTCCAGGTTGTACATTCCTGACCCAGGTGGAATTTGCGCTCCTGGACAGCAGGATTCCAGTTCCCTTTGAAAAATGCAAAATAAGATAATTCATGTCCAGAATGAAAGAAGCAACCTTCCATCTGAGTGATTCCACAGGAGAAAATTTCCAAGACTTAGCAAAATTTTGGGAAGGAAACCTGAAAGAATGAAGAAATCTGGGCTTTGGACAAAAGTGTCCCTGGTCACAAAATCCATGACCAGGTGGATTATGTGCCCATGGAAGAAATTTATCCTGAGTGCAAAATCCAGGACCAACTGGAATATGCGCTCCTGGACAAGTGGAATTCCAAGACTCCTTGGAATCCCTAACCTTAAGGAATCCTTGACCAGAAGGAATCCCTGACCAAGTGGAATATGCGCTCCAGGACAGGTGAAAATCCCCGACCACCTGGAAATTGCTCCCTGACTTGGAAATTCCTCCTGTCCATCCCTGGTAACCCTAGAATGAAGGAGAAGTTAGTCCAAGTGTGAAGGATACCAGAAAGTGAAGAAAATCCGTTGTTTATTTAGGAATTCATAAGTTAATTTGATCAATTATGCAAGTTTAGTTCCTGTTTTATCTTTTGATTGCATTGCATTAAGGATCTTGTTAATCATGACTACCCGAGGTTTCCCTTGTTTCGCAGGAATCCAGGACGAGGATGGGCTTGCATGAAGACGGAGCTCAAGGATGATCAAGGACTATCTCAAGCATCATGGAGTTCCAATATCGGAGAGGAGGACTACTTCCAACGCCAGACAAGGAGACTACATGTGAATTCCACAAGAAGAAAAGAGAAAATACACTTCATGTCCAACATCAAGGACTTCAGTTCCGGACAAGAGGATCAATCCTTGGACAACCAAGAGGATGCACTTCAAGTTAACCATCCATCGAGAAGAACGAGAATCCACGCCAAGAGCAAGATCCGTACCGGTGCGAAAGAAGATACAGCAGGGATGGAATTTCAATTCCAAAGTACACAGCACTGAGACAAAATTCCATGGATCACTCCAAGAATTCCATCAGGATTGACCTGATTTCCAGCCTGGAAGGAATTCCATAGCAAAAGTTCCTTGACCCCCTGGATTATGCGCCCAAGAAGAAAAATCATTCCTGGTCGCAAAATCTTGTTCCAAGTGGAATTTGCGACTAGGACAAGGGGATTCCTGTTCACCATGGAATTTGCGACCAAGGAGCAGGACAAACAGACAGTTGATTGGTCTCACCTACCTACCAAGCAGCTTAGTCAGCTTGGTGTCTAGGACAAGTGGCAGCTTTTCCTAGGACAGGTGGCAGCATCCCATAGGGCCTATGATATGTTCATCCCTATCTCTTTAGGGTTTGCACGGATTTTTAGGAGATCAGATCTCCTCACCTCCTCCTTTGGGTTATGTTTGCCTATAAATAGGCTGGGGCACTTCATTTGAAACTCTCTCTCTCCATCTCTTTTTTTTTTTCTTTCCTCTCATCCTCTTCTCTTCTTTCATCCTTCCATGCGCTCTAAGCAGCTGAACTGTACATTCTTTCTTCATCACTCCATTTTTGCACTTCTGTTGAGTTGAAACTCCAAGGTTCAGTTGGATTGTTGTAATACAGACTTCCAGAGCAATAATATAAGCATTGAAGAATGGTGTTCATATGGTTCTTTGGATTTCTGACATGGTCTTCTTGATTTCTTGAAGCATATCTTAAAGTTTCTGAAGTTATTTCCTTTACTTTCAAGCTTTTCATTGGTTAGAAGGATGGAGATTATTACTGTTGAATGATTGAATTTGTTTGTTCATACCATTGGTGATCTGTGGCCTGCAAATCACCGTGCATGGTTAGCCTGAACTAATTCCAAGTCTAACTTCAACTATTCTGCATGATCAATTCCATGTCCTTTGCTGGAGTAGTCTGAAAATCCTTATTTCCCCTCAGAAGATAGCACCATCCCTGCCTAGTTGTTGTCTCATGACGAAGCAGAGGACTGGTTCTCGTTTCCATCCTCAGCAGTAGTCTTTTCTATCAGTTAGATTCCCAAACCCTTATTCATCTTTTGCATTTTCTTTTAGATTTTCGCTAGGATTAGTTTTCCAGAGCCTCATTGCCAAATCATCCGCCTCTTCAAGAGTGGAACCTAGGAATTCCAAGTCCGTTTGTGAAGTTCTATTCACCCACAAATCCAAGTCTGAGGAGTAAGGAACTATTCCATGTCCATGAAGGAGCAATCTCACGTAAGTCCCCCTCGTGATTACTAGCAAATCACATCATTCCAGTGAGTCTATCCCTGTGCACGTCAAGACTTGACACAAAAGGAAGCTTGGAGCAGTCTCATTCGATAACATAGTTCAGCGTCTGAGAAGCTTTATTCAAGAGAGGATAGGATACCCAGTGTTTTATTCTAATGTTTGTTGCAGTCACAAAACATGCATCAACAATTCAACCAGACTAACTTATATGGGTAACGAATGATTTCGTTGTAGGCTCTTCTAAAATCTACTCCTAAGGAAATTCAAAGAAAAATGGAAAAAGATAGGGATAGTGGAAGAGAGTTCAGGGGTCTAAATGATGGGAAGGACTATTGCTGAAGATTGATGCTGGAACCACGCTTCTGCTTCGTCATGCGACAACAGCTAGGCAGAGATGGTGCGATCTTCTGGGATAGCGGCAAGGATTTTCACACTGTCTTGACATGAAACACGAGACTGATCATTCAGGAACAGTTGAAGTTAAGCTTGGAATTAGTTCAGACGAACCATACAAAGTGATTTGCAAGCCACAGATCACAAATGGTATGAACAAATTAGCATTCAATCATTCAACAATAGCATTTTCCATCATATTTAACTAACAAAGCTTGAAATAAAACAAATAACTTGAAAAAGACTTTCAGATTTGCTTCAAGGAATCAATAAGACCATGTCAAACATCCAAAGAATCCTATGAACACCAATATTCAATGCTTATATTCTTGCTTCAGAAGTCTGTATTACAACAATCCAATTGATCCTTGGAGTTTCAGCTCAGAAATACAATGCAAAAATGAAAGCTAACTACTAGGCTGCTCTAGGAGCCTCAAAATGATAGAAAAAAGAGAGAAGAAGATCCCTTCAAATGAGACCTCTCAACCTTTATAGAGGCAACCAAAATACATTAGGGCAAAAAAGGAAATCATATTTCCTTGGAATGAGTGTCATGGGTCAAAAACCCTAGGAAAGTAGGTGGGGTCGTCAAATTCCACATGTAGGTGACTGCCCCTTGTCCTAGATGTCAAAAAGTGAAAGGGTGACCGCCATCTATTCTGGGTGCCACCTGTCTAGGACTGTTCTGCCTGTCTGGAACTTCCTCCTGCTCCCTAGTCTCTGCCTCCAAGAACCTGGTCAGGACGACTTCCAATTCCTCCATAGGAATACTGGGCATGTTTTCAATCCAGAACTCCATGACGGACGCGGTGGTGGCACAGGCAACAAGGATATTTTCCCAATCCGCCCTCAGCTCCTGGATATTATTGATGAAGATCAGAAAAGAGGATGCATCCTCAAGATGGGATCCTTGGTAGGATAAGTAGCTTCGAAGTATATGCTCCGCATCTTGCCTTTCAATTCCTCCAAGTCAATGACTCCATCCGGTGCTACCTCCAGATCAAACCAGGCCTCCAAGGATACAAGGATTTTGTCTTGGATTTACTTCAACATGGCGTGGGCCTGGGAAGTGTCACCTTCAATTTTCTCAAGGTTATCCCTCTTCATGACCAAGGCGGAATACTAGCTGAGGAAATCATATACTGAATTTGCATGTATTATTTTGTTCCTCACCAAGTCCGGCTTCGGAGTGTTCATCAGTGCCTTCAGTCTAGGGATAGTTTCCTCCCGGACAACTATGAATTGTTGACATGTATCCAAAATGGCTTGGATTCTATCCATGAGTGTTGTAACTCTCCTGTTCACCTGGACGAGGTCTTCTATGATTTTATGGGCTCTATCCGAGACCTTCTCCATCCAACCTTTGGCTATATGACCGGTCGTCCTCAAAATTTCAACCTCAGCTAATTAATCCTTAGTTATGCTTAGAGGTTGGGTCGTTGCTCCTTGGGCAGATTGCAATGGGCCCATGAGCTGCTGGATGTGCTGCCGCAGTTCCTCATTCTCCTATTTCAATTGATTCTTCTTTTCTTCTTCCTTCCTCAACCTTTCTCGGATGGCGGCATTGAAATCCTCCAGTTCCCCCATTTCTTGATCCTTCGTGGTTGGTCCAAGGTCGATCTTCAAGATGTCAAAATCATCCGGATTGATGTTCTCCTTCGCTTCGGTTACCCTGGGAATTGCCACCTCTACTCGACGGGATCCTGATTCATCCCTTGTGATCCGGGAAAACTTCTTCGCCTTCTTTGGACCTGCAAATTTCCCTATCTTGGCCAGAAAATCACTAAGTTCGGTGGAAGGATCATTCTTCCTGATTGTCTTCTTCCGCAACCTGTCATGTAACCAATTGGGTTTTGTGGATGGATTGACCTCCTTTTGTGGTTCCTGTGGATTTTGACCAACTTGTGGTGTGGATGTCAGTACTTCGTCGGAATTGAACTCATCGAGGAATTCCAAATCAGGGTGATGGAGCATGTCCTCAAGATGGACCTCCCCTGGATTCCATGGTAGAGGGTTAGGCTGATTTCCCACCATCAGGCTGGGAGTCCGTTCCCGGGTGGAATCCATGGACTCATTGTCTTCCTGATCAGCTTGCTTATTTGGGACCACTTCCTCCTCCATGGGTCCCTTACCTTTAACTGTTTGCACCTTCTTGAAAAGATCAACCTCCCAGACGGAAGAAGTGCTGGCAGAGTGAGGCCTGGATGCATTCTGTTCCTCCTGATTAGGCCTGCTGATAGGCTCCTTCCGAGCCTTTACTCTCTTTGCTGGTGGATCTTCTGCCGTCCTGTTCCTTACTTCCTGTCTTCCTGTTCCTTGTTCCTTCACAGGAGTTTCTTCGGTCATGTCCTAAGTCTCCCATCAGGTCATAAGTCGGGCGGATGCCCCTCTCGTGCAGTTTCTCCATCTGTTGGTTTATCCATATCTACGTTATCGTCAGTAGAGGAGCCATTAGATCGTCCAAATGGGTGACCTCCGGATCAGACCAAATCAAGGGTGGAAGAGGCTTATCCTTCTCTTGTTCGAAGAATGGCTGGACTTGCCTTCCATCCTCCTTAACTTGATCAAGGATTGAAAAGATCTTGGTGGCCCTGATTATGTCAATTGAAAGTCGGGAACATGTCCTCCGCACTTCGAAGTCATCCTCAGCATTTGCCCAGTGGTCCTCCAGGTGTACCTTATGTCTATGCTTCCTTCTGCATGTTATCCAGGTGGTATTGAATGGGTCAAAGTTCTCCCACAAGGAATGAGTCACCAAGTTATAGAACTGCAGCTCCTCTTCGGATTTTTCTGCGGCTTGGAGAGATGGGCATGCTTCGACCGCACCTTCTGTCTGGACTGGGTAGATTACTCCGGCCTTCTTCTTCTTCTTCTTCTAGACTTTGTCATATGTAGAGAGTTGCCTCATCAATTCCAACAAGACCATCTTGTCCGACGGATATCTTGGCAGTCTATATGGGTAGCCGGAGAATCCCCGCACCCTGATGTATGTGAACTTCGAAAATTGGATGAACCAGGAGCCATAAGTCCTGATCAGTTGCTTGGCCTCGAGTGATGTCCTTTGGTGAGTGCCTCCTTGGAGGGTCCTTGTGATGTGCATGGCAAATGCATCATTGAACCTCCGGAAATGATTTACGTTCTAGAGATGAAGTTGGGTGTAGCAATCATAAACCTTGACTTGTCCTTCTTGATTGTCGATACGTCCCTTCCATGACAATCCTCGATATTTGTTATTCCTTGCCAGCATATAGATCACGTAGGAACTCATGTAAAAGGCCTTTGATTCCTCCAAGCTTCGAAACTGTGCATGAATACTGTCACTGAGGAGTCGAGCCCAATCAATCATCTTTGTCCCGGTGGTGACCTCCTCGATGTAGAACATCCATGGCTCGAAGGTAGAGGACCGAGGACTTCCCATGCTCTTGCTTGAAATCGGACTTGAGGAGTGTCCTTGGCAACTTGGAGCGGTGAGGTCTTTTCTTCTGCATCCACGAGTTGTTGATGATCCCGAAACAGGTTGCCAGATCGGTCTAGAACATGTCGGTTGAATCCTCCTTGCTTGTGTAGTTGATGGGACTATAAACTAGTATGTTGAATGCCTCCACAATCTTTTCCTTGGAGAAATAGGCCACCACTGTGTTGTTGTAGTCGACAACCATCCTTCGTTCCGGATCATAGTGCATGAAACATTCCACGATCAACTCGGGACAAGGAATGGCGGGCGGGAAGCACGCGGCGGAGGCAACTCTGTTTCGAATGATCTTAGCTGCAAGTTGGGATGGAGGACGTCCATCTACTCCGTACATCCACCTTCTAATTTCCTCCATGCTTGAGGGATGGATGTTGGTGTCTCCCACATTTGCCCATCTCGAAATGACTCTGGATTCCGGGAGTGCCCCTCTGAGGGTAGTCTTCATTTGAGTTTGTCTTGAAGAGCCCACCTTGGCACCTGCCATTCACTTGTGGAGTCAAGGAAAGAAATAGCAGAGTATGAGTTTTTCAAAGGGGTAAGGATGGAGGCAAGATGAGGTTTTTTATTCCCACACATGGGACGTTAGTACAACAGATTTATGCATGTGGGACTTAAATCATGAATTTTCAAGTACATAGGAAGGAAAAAATAACAATATTTTAAGTAAGAAGAATCCTCCTATGCATTTACATACCCTTCTTTGCACAAGGAACTTTTGACTTTTAATGGAATTTCTGATTTTTTATGCAGGAATTAATGGATTTTTGTCAAGAAATCTGCCTTTGGAATGCTTCAGAAATTTGGTTTGGTGAAGGACTTACCTTAGAATGGAGGAGTCTTGTCTTGGAGGATGAAATTCTGCCCTTGGAAGATGAATTTCTGCCCTTGGAAAGTTCAGAAATCTGCTTTAAACCTACAGAAATATCTGCCCCTAATGAAGAATTTGGCCTTGGAAATGCTAAAATCTGGAATCCTCCTTGATGAATTTTGTCCTTCAAATGATGAAATCTGCTCTTGAAAGGTATATTTCTGCTCTTGAAAGGTATATTTCTGCTCTCCTTGATTTGGAATTGTATTTTGAATGATAAAATGTGAGGTGAGTGCCCCCTTTATATATGCATTTAGACCTCCTTTGCCACTTGGCCGACATAGGTTGGAAGAAGAAAAACCTAGCCGCTAAACTTTATTACTCAGCCGACTTAAATTTTGTCCTTTTCTCCTTGTGTCGGTGGTCGGGGGTTTCAGTAAGTCGGGGAATTTTCTTTTCCCTCTGATGAAGCCGACAAATTCAAATTAAATATTTGAATTATCCTTTCCCTCCATGTCGGCCAAAGGCCAATATCTTATTTCTTTTCCCAATCTCCCAAGTGGCCGCCCAATTTCAAATATTATTTTATTATATTATTTTCACTTTTTCCCAAGTTGAGCGCTCCACTAGATAATAATAAAATACTAGCGCTTGCACCCATAGGAGGTTCAAGCAATACGCCGATAGGAACAACCCGAGAGTTTAGAAAATTTTCCGGCATGAATTTTTTTACGACGTGAGACAATTCCGAGCACTATAATGCTCACATATAAAAGCCTATCAGCTAATTATTATTTTTCCTTCAATTTGGGCGCTCCAATAGAAAATCAATATTTTATTTATTTTTCTCATAATTGAGCGCTCTAATTAAATAATGATAAAATATTATTATTTAATTATTTTCTTCTCCAAGGTGGGCGCTAGCTATCAAAATAAAATAATATTATTTTATTTTCCAAGACCTCCAAGTGATTTGCCCAAATCCAAAAACCATTTTTTTATTATTTTCATCCTTTGGATAATTAATGTAAAAATACATTAATTCATTTTCCACTGTGCCAGAAATTGGCTGAGCCTTATAAAACATCTTTCCGTTCTCCAAGCCATAGCTCAACCAAAATTATTCCCTTGTTTGGTGAATTAGCCTACGGGAATGAGGATAGGCTAACCTAGACTCCTATTAGGTGATCATGCTGGAAATGGGGACATTATAGAAAACACTTACTCTTATCTACACATTACCTCTATGGTATAAGGTAATTTTCTTCCCTTCCCTAGCTTCCACCCCATGGAATTTTTAGGGAAGTTCTAGCTGTCCCTGAAACCCATTACCCCATCTTATCGTGCCCCCTTAGACAAACTTTGGGTTTACATACATTTTTGACTAATATTTCCCTGCAAATATAGTTTAATGATTTCTTTTTCTACTTATGATAATCCCTGATTAGCTGTATCCTAATAATATCATAAATGCTATCTCTAGGAATGCAAGTACTGACATATGTCATAAATGGAAATGAATAGATCTCACAATTTATTTGCAAGAATCTGCTTCATGTATAACAATGTTTAGTCATTTTCATCATTTCATTATAACTGGTGTGATGTTTAGAAATGTTGCCAAAGTGTTTCTTATAGTTTTAGTGTATGTTCAAAACTATTATAGTGCAGATTAGTAGGAAAATGTTTAGGTAATTGCTTTCTCATTGTTTCATGAGTCATCTGTTCAGAAAACAGTAAATATCAGACTATCTGATTATGTATAGACAATAACTGCAGTTTCTATATGTCGCACTCAGTCTGCACATTTCAAAACATATTTTCAATTTTACTCCATTTGTTTTTCAAGGGAAGTTTTCACAATTCAATAATATAAAAGCCAAATTTGATCATCTTCTAAATTGCGACATCAGTTTCTGAATACCATCACTAATTTAATTTCAGAGATGGCATGCTTAGATATATTTCAGCTAGACATAATGAAATAGAATTCTTGTCATTTTCTAATTTTTTTTGCAGTATATGGAGATAAAGGCGAATACAAAATCCAGGGGGAAGGGAAGCATTTCTAAGGATAAAGAATGCCCAAAGAAGGAAAGAATTGGGACTGACAAAACTGTATCACTGCCTTTTGAAGTCAAGATATCTCCAACTCGGCCTTGTACAACATTCAGGGATTTAACCTCAGAAAAGCATTCAATGTCAGCCTTGGAAAAGTCACAATCTGGAATGCATGTAGACATGACTGGCAATCCTCAAATGGATGAGCAACATTCACGATCATGCTTACATACTGGTGATACAAATGACACAATTTTGTTCACGCAGCAACAACTTCGAGCGAATGTGGAAGATACTTGTGAATCTAAATTATCAGCGAAGTCCTTAGCTAGTATTTATGATCAGTTTCTGCAAGAACTTCCTTTGACAAGAGAAAAAGTGCGTACTAATGAAAATCATATCAAGAGGATGCAGCAAAATATTATGGGACAGAATCAAGGATGTGAGTATAATACTGTTGCCAAGTATCCTGGTAGATCTATTCTTCCACAAGAGAAGATCTCAATGCAGCAGCTTTTGAATAAGCAAGTAGATTCAGATGCTTTGCCACCATCTTTTGTGGCAAGTGTGGAGGCCCGTGCAAGGTTAGTGCAATAATAATTTAAACAGATCTCTTAGATCTTCATTGGATATCTATTCTTTTTTATTTGTAAGAAATAAGGACTTGTTGAATACAACACTCCTAAGCTAGCATAAGAAAGTGGGTGTGTTCTAATAGTCAGGGTGGCATTTACTGAGAATAGTTCAGGTGTATAAATCCTATAGAGCCATCATGTTAACAATATATGTTGCTTAGTGCGAATAGCAGGCTGTATCAAGTTCATCAAATGCTTATCACAAGAACCTAACAAACATGTCTTTCTGTTGTTCCTTGTTTGGATTACATTAAAGAATAGAAGAAAGTCCTTTCTATGAACAAGGCTGGATTTAACATTTCCCCATAGCAAACTGTTGGGAATGTCAAGAAATTCTGAGATTTTCTGAAATATGTTTCTGGCAAAAAGCCAAAAGGTGTAGAAGAATGGGAAATCTACTCAATACAGAATTTGACAAGTGTGTAAAAAGCAATGTTCTTGGTTCAGAGATAAAAAATTGTCAAGAGTCAAAACCTTAAAATTATTGTAAAAAGACTGCACTTAATTATTGATTTCTGTTAGTGCTTAAATTGCTCATTTTGACTATGCATGGCAGTTCAATTTTATTAAACTCAATTTCATGCTTTCTCCATATTCTTTGCGGTACGTTATGTTGATATCCTAGTTGTATGGAGAATTGTTTTTGTCATTCCACATCATATTGTTTGAATTCCTAGTAACGATCTATGCTTCCACCTGATGCAGGCAAATAAATCAAATCTCTTGTTTCCTCTTGTCATTTTTCAAAATTAACTCTCATTTTTTAACAATGCTTAACTTACAGGCGCTGTGATAAAATCAATGCTGCTAAGTTACGTATAAGTGAAGTGAAGAAGTCAATTAGCAAATATTTGTGTTGGAAGGATAATGCTGGACAAAGTTATGAAGAACAAATAAAAGATAATTTGAGACAAACGAGTGCTTTGTCATTATTACCAAAAAAAAGAAAAAGGAAGAATGGGAAAAGTGGGATTGATTGGGAAGACTACATAATAGAGTGCCTTCTCCTCCATGAGGTATGCATTATTAAATTTTGTGATTTTGTATAAAGAAGAATGTGTGTATGCCTTGATGGTTTTTTGCTTTTTGACGATTGCTTGTTTTTGCTTCTACTCATGGCATGCCTTGATGCTCGTGTGCTTTTTGACAATGCTTGTTTCTGGTTCCCCCCAGGCATGCAAGGAAAAAGCAAATTTACACAATGGCGTACTTAGTTAATTTTATTTCTTAGGTAAATGAGAGTGCTCTCCAATTTGTAGGTAATATCATATTGCATGTTTGAGAGGAAATCGAATGTGTTGCCTTGTAATTGTGTGTTTTGTGTCTTATTTGATATGGTACAATTTAAACTACAGCCACATGATGGTGAAATACTATTATGTATCTTGAAGGTTCAATGATTTGGATCCTAGGATATATTTAGGGGATAGCATACCAATAGGGTAAATGATAATGATGTTATGAAAGAGTGCAAAATTGTGCGTGAGACAATCTATGATACAATAAACCAGTGATTAGTAAAACAAAAGAGTATCTACAATGCAAGGAGATAGAAAAGAAGGAATTTTAGAATTGTGATCTAGTTATGTACAAAAAATTTAAAACCTATGCAAAGAGAAGTAAACTAAGTTTTTGTTTTTTACGATTAGTCCTTGAGTAACTAGAGAAATTAGTCCTTGAGTAACTAGAGAAATCACAGTTTATGAGCGATTTAGACTTCTAATTAATAGATAGTTTTTGTCACACTTCATTGGGCAAGTCACAGTTTTAATTATCTATTTTTGAAGTGACAAATCTGTTTACTAGCACCTACTATTTGTAGTTTCTTGATATGTTATTTGATTGCCTTAATTGTAGACACCCAATGCTCTATCACGAACTGATGTGCCACTATCCATTATGAAATAAGATTCTCTTTTGAATCAGCAATCACTTTCAATATGATTAGTTCCGTTGTGCCCAATGATGCAATTGGCTCCATGTGACTAATAACATTTATCATTTATGTAAGCTGAAATGTCAGTAGTCATGGCATTCTCTATCTCTGCTACTTGCTCTTGTGCTTTCTTGATGTTTTTCAGCAACTCATACAACTCATTGAGCAATCTCAATTGTCTATCACACAACCAGCCAATCCATTGTTGGGTAACCTTGCCACATGAAAGGAAACCATCCAGCTATTTCCTTTGAGTGCCCTCCTCAGCTTTATGGTCTTGAAGAACTAGATTTGGCCAAAGGATTGACCAAATGCGCAATGTAAGCACTCAATTCTTTGTTTTCTGCCTTTAGAGCAGCCTTCTCTTCTCCGTCCTTTTGCAAAGTGGAACATGTCCATATCCCCTTGTCTATTTGAAGGCCCCAAATTGGATTGGGTGATTTAAAAATTTGTAGCTTGAACCTCTTGTACATTTCTATCCATTGGTGGAATGGTTGTCTCAGCAATAATATGACCTTCTCCATTCTTTTTGATTTTGCTTTGTCTCTTTGCCTTTTTGATTTCATCTTTTTCAATCATAGTAGAGACAACACCCAAATTGAGGGGTTTGGTGGTCACAATTCTTCTTTTTCTCGCCAAAGATGTCTCAACTCACTTTAGAAGCATTCTGTAATGTCCCCTCCTTAGGCAACTCAAACTATAGCGGGGGTTGGCCTACTATTAGAGTTCCCGTAGGTCAGTAGAATGGTTAGGGGACCCAACCAAGGGCAGTGGAGCTTAGGTGGGAGCTTTTCGAGCCTTTCAGTTTGGAGTTTAGTTGATGAATACATGGTTAAATTGGAAATATTAAAGTTTGCTTTAATAGAATAGTAAAAAGTGAATAGTAACAGAAAATTATAAGAGGAATATTGAAAAGTGCCCCCATCCTAGTAACTCAAAGTTGTTTTTAAAAAGTGGCCCTTTCTTTTGATGAGGAAAGACCCTCAAGATGGGCATAGCCTCTTGAGGAGGAATATTTTATTGATTTTTATGAAAAAGCTCATGGGTGGCTATAAAGCAATGTGTTGGGCTCATTCTTGGGCATACTATTCTCATTTTCACAAAAGCAATTTGGAGGTTTGAGCTCTGGAAGAGGGTTTCAGTAGCAAGTAGATCTTAGGACGAAATCCCTTGGAGGATAGTGAATTGGACAACCCAGTTCACAAAATAGGGAAATCTACTTTGGGCTTCCATTTGGACGTCATTGGACTTCATTACAGGTTGATATTGCAGTTGGAGTGATTGCAACAGTGGGTTATCAGGGTATAATTGCAGATTGGGTCTTATTATCAGCATATATCCTTATTTCAGTGCCTTCACCAGCTGGCCGTTCAAAATGGGAGTCATTTTCAGTCAAACCCTAGTTGGGAATTAGGGTTTCAACAACTAAATGTTCCATAAATTAAGCGTTGGCTTTCGGGTATGTGTTTATTGTTTTGGGTAGTTTAATATTGCATCATAGAAGGGTTTGGGGTTGCTGTTATGGTCTGATATAATTTATATCAGACCTCTGAACTTGTAATCAGATCTGATATAATTAGTATAAATGGGTTCTATTTTGTTGCAAATGTTATCTTTCATTTATGCAATAGTTCTCTTTCATTTCTATGTTTTCCCTATGATTTGGCAATGAAAAAACAAATCTTGAAACTCAAACTACAACAAAATCAGCAAACAAGCAAAAGTACCAAACTTACCTCTGCTAGTCAAAGATAAAAGAACTAAAACAAACAAATCAGCAGATCCAAAAATCAGAAAATTTGAGTCAGAATTGGTTGGGGATCTTTCACATTCTCAATTGGTTTCTCAAAAGGTTCAACCATGGTTGAAATTTCTTCCATAGGTTGAATCGGTGGTGGCTGAATAGGTGAAATTAATGAAGTATTGAAAGGGAGATAATGGCCATGAAGTGGTGATGTAGAAGGCAAAGATGCATCTTTTGGTTGAAAAGAAGTCAACTAGTGAGCAGAAGAACTAGAAGGAATAGGAGGAGAAATGGGTGTAGGAACATAAGAAACTAGAGAAGGTGGAGTAAGATTAAGGCACCCTTGTGGGAGAGGTCTCACTCTTCTTGATCTTGCTGATTTTAGGGGAAATATTTACCTCACAAGAAGCCTTCTATTTCTTTCTTCTCTCCTCTTCATCCCCACCACTACCACTTGTGCCATTTGCATTTGCCATCATTGGTATATGTGAACTTGAGGTTGTCATTTTTTCTTTAGTATTTTGTGGCTAATTTGAGGGTTTAGACCTCATTCACTTTGCTATCCTAGTGGTTTGTTTGACAAGTTTTTGTAATGTCCCCCATCTAGCTCATTGTACCAGTGGACCAAGATTAGCCTATAATTTGACTTACGTAGGCTAATGGAGGTGTTTAGGAAGTCATTCCAGGTACTTACTATTTATAGTAAGTCAAGAGCCGAGCATTTTCTATTTTTGGTAGGGTAGTATGGATGGTCATTGCACAGAGATTCATGTTATTTCAGGCCAAAGGCATTATAATTCGATATATAAGTTAAATTAAATATTTAACTTATACTATATGGAAATTAAGTCACTTTAAGTAATAAAGTAAAGTTACTTTATAAAATCAAGTTATAACTTAAAAGTGGTCTTTCTAGAGATGGGCGCCCCTCATGGAGAGATAAGGGGATGAATAATAAATTAAAATAAAATAAAAATCCTCTCATCTTGGGCATTGGGCTTGGGAGAGTAAAAAGGGAAAGAGAGACCTCATTTGGTTTATGCAAGAATATGGGATTTTGCTCTCACTTGTGAGTTTATTGTGCTTTGGCATTTTGAGCTTGGCTCTAGGGTTGATTGTGACAGTGTTGGGACGAAAACCCTTCATTGATCCCTTTCCTCATGTGTGGAAGATTGTATCAGGAGAGGTTATTGGAGGCTTCATCCAGAGGTCTCATTTTTGCATTTAGGAAACGCATTTTGGAGTTGATTCGAGTATGAAATGACTATCTACTTCAAAGTTTATGGTTTGCAGCTGTGAATGAGGTTTTGTTGAGCAGATTTGATAGTTTGGGAGGTAGTTTTGTGGTCGATATCATTTGTATTTGCTGGCCATAACTTCTACTTGCTGGCCGTACCTGTACCAGCCAGCCGTACTGCTGTTAGGAGGAGTTTTGGTGAATGTTTGTGGACTTTCCTCACTTCAATCTGGTCGCCTAGGCTGAGGTATCCAGTGCAGATCAAAACAGTACCATTTCATGGAGAGTTGCAGTGGCTGCAAGCTGATATGAGCTTCCTATAGGGGCCGTACCATCTTGGGTTGGACGTGGGGTTTTTGGAAGGTGTTTGGACTTCATTCTAGTAGACTATATCCTTCTTTGGTGGCGTCTAGGGCTCTTTGGTGCACAACAAATTTGATGTTATTGAGTTGAACCTTCTTTGTATACGATTTCTTGAAGATTTGCCTTCATATGTATGCTGGTCCAGATTCGGCAATAAATGAAGTTGAAGATTTTCATATGGGTATGTCTGTAATTAGTTTTGTCACTTTTTATGATCTGGGTCATTCTCCATTTGTGCAAATACATTGTAGATTTTCTAGGTTTTTGCTATATACTTCATTTTCTATATATTTCATGAAAAAACACACATGCAAGAAAACCCTAATCAGCAAAACAGCAAAAACACAAAAAAATACATATAGAGAACAACATATACCAGGGGTGTATGCTACAGTTTTATCTCAAGGAAACTTTTTGTTCTATCCATCATTGCTTTGTTCATCATATTAGTTGAAGTAGATTCCTTAATAGCTCAATTTATTGGTGGCAAGGGTTGTGATCCACCTGTGCTTCTACAAAGTGTGGTGACAAAACCTCTTTTTTTGAATCAATCAAATCTTGTGGCACACTTTCTATATATAAGATGATAATTGATGTAGTGTCATATGACTATTTTTTCTTCTTCTAATCTCATAGTCATTCACATAGTTTGCCCAGTAGTCTTTAAGATCATTCATGTGGGCAAATTTAGAGCCAAGTCCCTCAAACATGAACCCCCAATGTCATAGATTTTGCTTTTTCATGCCACTTGAAGTTAAAATTAGCAATTTCTCCATCCAAGCTTTTAGCATCTAGGACTATAGAGCATTTGTATGCACCAATCTAAATTGGAAACTTAACTCTTGACTTATGCTTGCCTCTACAAATGAAATGTACCAATGCCAATTGCTAGCAATACTCCTTCATGATCACTTGATCACTAGGGTAACATGGAAGTTTATAGGGATATGAGTCAACTTCATATACTTGGATATAGGTGACTGTGGGCAATTGGATAAACCAATCAGCCCACTTTGAACTGATCACCCTAGGATGATTTGTTATCCTATAGGTGAATGTGGGCAATTGGATAAACCAATCAGCCCATTTTGAACTGATCGCCCTAGGATGATTTGTTATCCTAACATGACTTTGATTCCTCGAGCTTCTTATTGTCAGCGTCATTTACCATTTTGTAGCATTTCATGCCTTTTCTATACTCCAACTATGGATACTACTTGTAGAATAGTCATTCTTCCCTTATCCCATTTAGTCTTGTGAATTCCTTTACCTTTACCTAGGCATACACCAATGTGAAAGCTGCATGTTTGGAAGAAATTACACGTTCATCAATGGATGTTGTCACTTATGAGCTATCCCTAATCAAGGAACATATTGCCTTCACAAATAATACCGATGATATAAAACATCCAATTCTTGAATGTTCTTGCCTTAAGATGCCCCATTACCCTATTCAACATGGTAATCATTATGCTAAGTTCATCTTTGAAATCATTTCATAACAAAACCTTGGGCAATCTCTTAGGTCTCTTTGGTTCAAGCAACCATTTCTTGCCCAATTACTTCTAGCATTCTTCCAAGTTATTTTTTTGTGAAGACCCTAATATAATTGACTGAAATTTTGCCTTAGTTTGCTCTTAAAATCCTTAATTCCAGTGCAATACAATATCAATGAAAAATAAACAAGTGAATGCCAAGATTCCAAAGCAATATTATTGCCTTCAATGATGATAATTATAAACACTTATTGGCTGTTCAACACATCAGCTGGGACTGAGTTTATATCAGACTTCCATATAAATCAAAATGATCAACAATATACCTTCAAACCCTAACAAATCAATGCTAAAACAATGTGAGATGATGTATTAACATTCATAAGACCTTGCTTGTACATAAAAGATGTCTGATATGACTGTAATCACTGCTGTAACAAATGTCCAGACTGCTGCAACAACTTGATATAACCCAGATTTCAATAACATGCCAAAACCATGTTAAAATATGCCTCCAAAAGATAGCGAATTGGCTCTAGAAGTCTCTTCCAATGATCCACACTTATGAAAAGATTCAAACTCAATGAGTACTGATATGTATCAGACTTTCAACCTTCCAAAATCTTCAATCTTCAAGTCTGATATGAAATTTCCAACTCCTTCAAAGTCTTCAGCCACTGAAAATTATCCCAATGCTCCTATGAATAACTTGCAAATTGAAACAATGATGAATTCTTTATGAAATCACCTCACTAATGAATGGGGTCATCTCCATTCTATAATCAAGGGGCCATCACCTTGATAAACAACTGAAAATCTGTAATGTGCCGTACCTGTTTGTATTTTTTAAAATCTTTATTATGTGATTTTTATTAGATTTTTGTGTGTTCTTTCAGATAGACAGAAGATGCAGAAGGGGGTTTTATGTTTTTCTACAGATGTAATGCCGGAGCACACAATGTATTGCATATAATAGAAACCCAGAAAATATACAATGAACCTGAAGAAACTAATGACAACCCAGATAGTAGAATAGCCAGAAAACAATTACTATCACATACCCATATGAAAATATGCAACTTGATACAACCATCGGAAATGGACCAGCAAGTGGGTATGGTTGGCACTGCATCAAAACTCCATATATTGATAAGAGTGGCTCATACAAATACTATCAGCAATGAAGAAGGTCTGAAACACCTTCCTAAGACCATATAAGAGGCTGCAAAGTAGTGGAAAGAGTCTCTAATGAACCCACGCCTCACTGGTACATGGTACGGCCTGGCTGAGGGTACAAATCTGCTCACAACCTACTGATAAACTCCATATACAGCTCTTAATACAAGCAGCAACAGTCTCCAAGGGAAAGCGACCCCACTCTAGTAGCAAACAACCTCACAAACCCCACACAACAGCCCACCAAGAGGTATGGCCAGCCTCCAAGGGTACGGCCAGCAGCAAGGAAGGTACGGCTGCCTCAAATTGTCCCACAAACACTCCAAACAGCAACTACTAACACTCCCACAATCAGTATAAACATTCTCTATCAGCAAATATATCAAATCAGCTCATTACTTCATTTTTTAACCTCATTGTAGCACAACTATGAATGCTGGATGCATCCACTCACAATGGCACCGTTGGGTGATCTTTCACACCTGTGGGATACTATTACTTAGGGAGGTTTCCGTCTCCAAGAGCCTCTGGTTCGAATCCTCAAACCCCAAACAATATGAAACCCTGGCAGAGCTCAAAATTAGAAATATCATAAACATAGCATAACCCCAAATGAGCTCCAAAGACCTTTTTATCTTCCTCCAAGATAGGCGTTGGGCAATAAGGAGGGAAAATAACATTTTAATTTCACTTTATGTCTCCTAGGGATGGGTGCCAAGGCCAAGACATAAGCCTATATCTTTATTTCATTAACTTCACTTTTTCCTTTATTTATAATAAAGTCCATGTTAATATAAAATTAATAAATCTTCAGACTTTAAAATAAATATGAAGACGGCATCGGAATTCAATGATCTTTAGCTCGCCGGAAGGGTCTCAACGAAACGCATTTGATCCAATTTTGAAAATCCCGATTCGACACAGAACCCGAACTTACTAAAAATAGTAAGTAACGACCAAGAGTCCACTAAGCCAACCATGAGGGTGCCAACTAGATCCACTGAATACGAACCATCACCCAAGCACCAACAAAGACCACCAGAGCCAACTAACCACAGTTCCCTAACCAAACTGCTAGCCCACGGGAACTCCATGATGGACTAACCATGTGTCTAGAAGGGGACATTACAAAATCGGAATTCTCAGCTATACAAAAGTAATAGAAAACATACCAAATCATCCATAGTTGCAAATTGCAGTTCAAGATCTCTATTTATCCTTTTCAAGGATTGGCACTTCTCCTCTTGGACGGTTTGGAATGTGCTTTGAATTCCACCAATGATAATCAAGAGTCTTGCGCAATTTTAAATGATGGTAGCTGATCAAACATCTATTAAAAATCCTCTTGGCTGGAAATTGAATGCTTTCACCTTGCAAATCGTCCCTCTAAGCAAATCGATCAGCTCCTTATGTTGGCGATTGGATTTGCATTTAAAATTCTTTGTTGAGCATTTAAAAGCACCTCCTTAATCCTCATCGACCCATATCAAGACCTTGGGCGAATAGCATTGGATGTTGAAATTTGAAGTTCCTTGCATTTAAAATCCTTCCTATGCCTTAGTCGATCCATAACTAATCATAGGCGATTCCATGTGTCAATTTAATCAATTTTAAATGCACTTCACATAATTCAAAGCTATAGCTCCACCATGTACATTTTTACTCTAGCTAGGATGTAATGTCCCCTTCTTATAGGACACACTAAAACCTGAATCTGCATAAGAATGATACTCAAAGAGAACAATAAATAAGTAAGATCAATGATGATGCTTTCATTTCGTTACTTATTAAAAGATTCCTAATTGTTACTTATAGATTGTTAACCATTCCATAATTCATATTCTTTATTACTTTCCCTTATGGAACTAGGTTTTACACGTATAGGGCGCGCTGAAACCATCTCTTAACCCAGCCTACGGGAAACTATGTCCCAGCGTACGGGCTTATCTCTTGACCCAGCCTACAGGAGACTTTGTCCCAGCCTACGGGCCTTCTTACGGATGGGATTACTCCGCCTCTCCCCACAAGACCTAACATTCCTTTAAGGATGAAGTAATGAAGTAATATTCTAAGTTTATCTTCCCATATCATCTTCATTCTATTCCTTAACCATGGATGGGGAAATTATATGTCTAGGGCGCATTGAACCCTCTCCAATGCGATTGGGAATGGAATTACTCCGCCTCTCCCTAGCATCCTTGTCTAGGGCGCGTTAAACCCTCTCCAATCCATCGTGATGGAATTACCCCGCCTTTACCTAACAAGACCGCCTCTCCTATGGTTATGGGAAATAGAAGTGATGAGATGAACATACCATTACTGTATCTTTAATTGATTTCATAAATATCATAATTGTTCTTATTGGCATTTAACACAAGATGCCTTATATTAATATTGATCATATATCATTACATTTATTCATTATATTAGTTTCTGTGCATTCATAGTTTTGTCTAAGTTAAGTGCATTTATTTATAGTTAACATCATAATTATACCAATTAACTTGACAGTCCATTTATATTCATATTATTCTTCTACAACATTTATATTGCCTAACCTATTAATAAGAAAAGTGCACGTACCTCTTTATGCTACTTGTCTTGTTGAATTTGCTCACTGGATTCTATTCTCTTTTGCCTATTCTTTAATATTTATATATTATAATATTTGTTATAATATTAATAATATCTCTATATTGTATTATTATATATGTTATTAATATTATTGTATATATATATATATATATTTATATATATATATTTACACACATATATAGATATATTACATCTTAATAATTAAATATATTAAAATACTTACCTGCTGTTCAGACGATCTGCAGGTACCTTTTGGATGCGGTAGATATTTATTCTCCTCGTTCCTTTTTCTATTCCTTTCCCCCCTTTTTTTTGGTTAGATGGGCCCGTTAATATTTATAAGTTTGAAGGGGTGCAATTCACCACCCGTCACCACCCTTAATAAATAAATATTATTAAACTTTGATACTCGATATTTGTTTGTATTAGTTAAGAGCTCCTTATTATGAGATCGGCATCTTCTCAACAGCCCGATTCCATATATGAATGCCCTTATATTATGCAATGAATAAATATATATTTACTATTATATATTATTATTATTATTATTATTATATTTATTTTTACTTGAATAATTCCTCCCTATATATATTTATGATATCTTTTCTAGTTATGACTCAAAAATATATATAAATATAATGCGGATCTAAATATATTTATTTATGGGATATTATTTATTTATTGCCCATCTTCTTTTCTTTATTTATTTCCCTTTCAAGGGATATTTATTATACCTGGTGGTAAAAGACTTACTTACCCTTTTATAATTTTTATTACTTTATGTTATTCCCTTCTATGACCTGTGGTAACCATACGTAACTCCCTTAACATATAGTTTATTTATATTATTTGTATTTATGTTATATCATTATAATAAATGATCTATTATTTATTTTGTATTATTTATATTATATCATTTATATCATAGTAAATGATATATGATTTATATTATATTATTTATATTTATATTATTAGATATATTTATAATATATTATTATTGTTTATGTGTTATTTATAAATATAATAATAATATATCTTTTAACTGTTTTAAATAAATATTATTTAAATATATTCAATTTATAATATCATTCATATCTTTGATTTGAATGAATAATACATAATGCAGGGACATGACATAGGACCTATCCACATAACTCCCACTGTGTACATTTTAATGACGCATGATCCAATGAATGCACCGTGTACACAATTACCTTGGCGGTTGAGTTCTATCTCCTTATATGCTTAGCTTGGACCTATATGTGAGCGTGTACACTTTTATCTCCACCGATTGGCTTGGACCTAAATTTCAACCGCTTGGCATAGAACAAGGATCAATAATCATTAATAATAAAATGGATCCTCCTGTCATTGGATCGATCCACATGGTGAATCCTCCTTATCCCATTGATTGGCACAATAGAATATACAAGAACAAATAGATATTGGACAAATGTAATTAAAGATTTCATTTGTCATTGTCCACTTAGCCAAAAATTGATCCATTAGAATGATTTTGTCATTTGGCTAAATAATAAAAATAATATCACTTAGCCAAAAACACTAGTTGAGCCATCTTTCTGGTTTCCCATGTATAGAAATAAACCAACATTCCGGTTCTCCATGTGTAGACATAAACCAACATTCCGGTTCTCCATGTATAGAAACAAACTCAACTAGAAATCCTTAGCTCAAAATTGTGGACATTACATTTTCCATTTCTTTTCATATGTTTTTAAATCAACCACTTTAGTCTCCTCAAAGCATTGCAATGCTAAAGCAACATCAAATAAATCTGGGTCAAGCTTGCACACTACCTATTCATCAAAATTTATGTTTCTCTTCTATCTAGATCATAATGATGCATACATGCTAAAACTAGCTCCTAACATTGGATGGAGAATGGAAAAGAAGTTGCCTGAACCAAACCGATATCCCTTAGCCTCTTTACAAATTTGCTGCCCTCTTTTATCCTATTACTGAGCTTCAAATCAAGGATTCACATGGCCCAGCAAGCTGTCCCTGATGGAAGGATATTCATTCACAAAGAGGTGTTTTGACTCCATCACATGCTCTTGAAACTCCATTCTTGAATGAAACCTTCATTTGCAAATTGAAAGTGTTGTTTTAGGGTTTGGAAAAGACTGAAAATCTTTGTTCAAACACTTGACTCATTGTATATGCAAAACCCCTGTTTTATACTTCAAGGAAATAGCAGCAAAGATGCAGAAACAATTCACGAAAACTTCAATGAAGACTGCTGGAATAAACTGCTGATTTTTCCCCTTCAAATGGCTGAAATCTGTTCCTGAATACTGCAGAAAACCCTAGGTTCAATCAACAAATCTGCACCAAAACCTGAAATCCTAGGTGGCTTGAAAATGCATTTCAACACAGCAAAACCGTAATTGAAAGATCTTTACAAAACTCTACACAAAAGCTGAAAATGACATTATGAAAACCTAGGATTTACAAATCAAACTCAAACTGGTGAAAAACTGCCACCAACCTTGATGGTGCCTTGGATATAGTTTAGAGTCAGACATTAGAGAATGATGAAAACCCGCCAAACACTGTTGTGGTGTGCCTCTTTTCAATGAAACCTCTGATAACTAACAAACCCTTGCACTAAGTATCCCTTTGACGCATCTTCTTCCCTTAGCAACACTCTTATTTTGAATGCTAAACCATGAAACATTTTTTCTCTGTTATATAGGGTTGCATGCTTTAATTGTTTGCTCTTGTAATGTTCTATGTTTTAATGACAAGAAAAGGGTAGGCGTGCTGTTGGGAAGACAAAACCATATGAAAAGCATGCTTAATGACTGTTGACTTGGCAAAGCAAGGTGAGACACATGCTTCAGGGAAGCTTACCACTTGCAAAATTGATCGTAACATACAAAGTGCACTTCTATGATGTTATTGCCACTTGAACTTGGTTTAAACCTTCAAAGGTTTGCTTCTGGAAAATTACTGCCATTTAACCTTGGTTATATCATATGAAGCGTGTGCTTGGTGACTTATTGCCACTTAACTTTGACATCACCTTGCCAAGCTCACTTCACCTTTCCTTGCGACTTTAAAGCTGGTCTAAATGTTCTAGGTGCACACTTTAAGGGGTTAAGGTCACATTTTCATACTAAGAAAAATTTTCGTCTTCTTTGACTTTTCTTTCTTTTGTGTGCTCTTCACTAGTCCTTGCCATGGCTAATTACCCTAAAGCACATGCTTTAAAGGTCATTGTCAGGTGTTCAACACTTAGCCATTTTTCATGCTTTTGGTGAAGTGCACCTTGAAGAACACCTTGCCAATTCACTTTCACTTAGACAAATTTGCAATGTTAGACAAATACACATCTTGGATCATGATCCTTAGACTTTGTTTCATTCATGACTTTGACAAACCTACTAGCACAACCCTATGAATGACAAACCTTACTCAAGACAAGAACAAGCAACAAGGCATAATCAAAACACTTAGCATCTATATGCAACATATTGATAGATGTATCTGATGAGACATGCAAAAAGGACTTTGATATGAAAGGTTTTGTAGGGTGCAACTCTCTTGTACATTAATGTAAGGACCTAAAAGTCATTGGTTTTCATTGTCATATGGATGGTCATATTGAAAACAAGTGTTGGAACTTGCATCCTAAGTTGCTCCCGAAAAATAAGCCCAAGGGTGACTCCAAGAAGTCCATGGCTACCATCCATGAAGAGGTGGAAATTGAGGACAGGTCAGACATAGATGAAAATTTGGGATGCATAGCCACAAGGACCAACATGATAGATAAGAAACTAGAGGCTATGAAACAATTGTTTAGTCTTGGACCTCCAAACTCCAAGTGAAGAAAATAAGGGTAAGTGCACCTATAGATCCTGGTTTCCAATGTAATTTGATTTCAATTGATGTAGTTCAAAAGCTTGGTTTAAAGACGTGATTTTCCTGAACCTTACTCGTTGGGTTGAGTAAAGAAGGGTGTTGATATTCAAGTCAAGAAATGTTGTAAATTGCAGTTTTCTATCAATGCACAATATGTAGATGAAGTAGAGGCTGATGTGATTTCACTTGATGCATTTGACATTGGGCTTGGGAATTCATATTTGCATACTAGAGATGCTATATTCATGAGGAGACAAGTCTTGGTGGATCAATCAAACCAAACCAAAAGATATTGATGAGGCTTGTGCTCCAGCAAATTACCTTGGGATGGACAAGTAAAATAATGCATCTTTTCATCAAAAACAGCAGGGGAAAATGCAGCAACAAGGTGGAGAAAAGGACAAAAGAGAAGGCAAATGTGAGGGGACAAAATCTGCCAACACCATGGTCAAGGATATATTTTAGTCATTGTGATGAAGGAAAACATACTGAAGAGACATGTTGGAAGCTGCATCCTGAGTTGAACCAATTCAAGAACAATAAGGAGGAAAATGCTTCATATGAAGGAAAAGGCAAAGAGATAGAGTGTAGCTCCGAAGGAGATGACAGGCTATCATGCATCATGGTGAGAAAGGGTGCACGTAGAGTGAAATTGGATCTCATGATGAAGGTGAGGTGACCAAATTGTTTCATATCAAAATTCAGCTCAAAGGGAAGAAGATTATTGCTCTTTTTGATACATGTTCACATACAAATTCAATTTCTCACAAATTAGTTACTGAGCTTGGTTTTCAAACAGGCAAGCATCTCAATTTGTATTCACTGGTTGGCTGAAACAGGGTGTGGAGATTTCAACCAATAGAAAGTGCAAAATCAGATTTGGACTAAACCCAAAATTTGTGGTGAGGTGATGGTGGGTGCAATTCCATTGGATGTATGTGAGGTTGTATTTGGTAGCCCATACCCCTATATTTGGGATGCCATCTCCTATAGGAGGAGAATAAGTATAGGCTGGTCAAAGATGGCAAAACTTCCTTATCAAGTCTTTTGTTGGCAAGGCCAAAATCGCCATTGTGAGTGCTTCACAAGCTAGGCAATCTATTATTGCAAGTGGCAAGTTTGCTTTGCTCATGCTGAGGGAAAACACGAAAATAACTGGTTGAAATGAAAACAGTTGCATTCTACCAAAGAAAGGAAGGACAGAGATGAATCGGTACAACAGTTTGAGGAATTGTTTCAAGAGCCAAAGGGGTTGCCACCTATGAGAGCAATTGAGCATGAGATCCAACTACTACCTGATTGCTTTCTTTCAAACATAGACCTATATCGGCAAAACATAGTAGATGCCAATGAACTGAAAAGACAATTGAAGGGACTTCTAGACCAAGAAGTAATCAGACCACTATGGACTAGTGAAATTTGGCCTCAAGTCCTGATTATTCATCCTTAGTAAAAAACAGTCTTGTTCATTGCAGAGATTAAGCATGGAAATCCTTATTGAAGTTTTTGCCTAGTTAACCACTCGACTTGCATAGGCAACTGTTCATCTTTTGCACTGTGAATGTATGAAGTTTGAACAACAAGAATGTATGGTGATTTGAAGTATGCTTCAACCAGTACACAACAATTTTATCTCTCCACTAAAGTCTAAAACCATACGTGAATCAAGATCTGTAGAATGTTCAACCTGATGAGTAGGTTGGTCCAATATATACAGAAATTAGTGTGGAAGTAACTGTTTGAAAACAGGATGTAAACAAGTTATTGCTGAAAATCAAGCTACAAGACATTGTCTCTAACCTGTTAGGTGAGAGATCATAGTGGGGACGTTGAAGCTGGTGGGCCCTAAAAATAGGGTAATCACCCCAGCCCTAGGAACATTAAAATTCGTTTTTCTCAAGAGTTCTTTGAGAACTATTAAACTTATATATATTTTTTGTACCTTGCATTGATCTAAAGCTCCAATGCCCTAAACTTGTTTTAAACTGCAAAGTTGTGTGGATGACTCTTATTCCGAGTTCTCTTATGTTAGGACATTTCAGTATATGCTCTCAGTTTGAGTAATTTGGATTGCTTTTAGTTTTAGGGTTTTGTATGTCATGTCCCCATTTCCGGCCTGAACACCAAGTGATGAATGGATTAGCCTATTCCTCATTCCCGGAGGCTAATTCTAAATGATAAGGGAATGAATTGGTTTTTGACTAACTTAACTTTACTGTTTTGCAGGATCTAAGTCAGAAACCCAAATTTGGCTAAGATTGGGTCAGGGCGCACTTTGTCTTACTTCTAACCTCAAGTGGCGCCTAGATAAGAAACATCATGATATCAGTCATTTTAGACAAAGCACCTTAATGAGGAGTTGGTTTAGTCAACATGTGGAAGTGTAAGATGGTTTAAGGATGTTAGGCGTTCACCCTGGAGTAGACAAACTTCAAAATGCGCCTTAATACTGGAGGCACCTTAGCATGTCTTTCCACCCAAGAAATGGCGCCTTAAGGTAGATTGAAGAGTAAAAAGGTTTTTGCATCATCAATGAGGTTAAGGATTGACAAATAGATCATACCTTCACTCAAAGGCATCATTTCCATCTTGAGAAGTGTTAAACCCAACTAGGCGCTAGATCATGACAGGACAAACTATGAATGGCGCCCTATGTTAGATAATAGTCTGAAGGGTTAGAATGCATCATCAAAAGTGCGCCTAGCATGGATGGTTGTTTGATTGAAGGCTTTGGAGCTAAGGAAAGTTACTTAGATGAATAATCAAAATTGAAATGAGAAACTCCTAGTTTAGGCGCAAAATTCCTCAATTCTGGCATCCAGAAATCAAATCTATGTGAGGCGCACATTCTGGATAAAATGCTTCCATTTTGGCGCCTAGGATGAGGACTCACTCACAAGGCTTATAACTTTGGAATTGATCAAGTTAGGTGAGGTTAGAAGATGTTTGTGGAAGTTCCCAATCAAGGCACTCATCAAAAGGAAGTTGTTATGACACTTTACATGCTTCACAGATGAAAGATCATCATCTAAAACACTTAGGTGCAATCTCATGATGTCACCACCTCACATTGGCGCCTAGAACTCATGATGCATGAAATAAGCGCCTCATTGATAAAATGACTCCAAACTCTCCAATTCGTTTAGGCGCTGAGAAGGATGATGTTTTAGGTTCACCCCAATGACTCTGGAAGCAAACAATTACATGCAAGATAAGCTATTCAAGGGAGGGCGCCAAGTCTCACTTCCACAGTTGTCTTATTGCGCCTAAGGGACTTATGCCCAAAAATGCGCCTAAGGAGTTCTCAACCCATTCCAACTGATAGGCGCTTGATAAAAGGTAGTCTTTTTGATTCAGTTGTGATTTGAGTTGAAGGTTTTAGCAAGGCAAAACCCCTTTTCTCCCTAAGGCGCCAATCTGGACCTTTTTCCTATCAATAAGTGCGACTAGGTGAAACTGAAGGCTCAAACAAGATATTGATACTCCAGATATGGGCGCTAGGTTAAAAGAGCATCAAAAGTTTGATTGCAAGTGTGAATTGAGGTATTAGGCGCTGATATCAGTTGATGCTACTCCAAATATGCGCCTAAGGTAGTTGCAAGTCTTCAAGACTAGTTTTGGAACAAGGCACTTCATCAAGAGGTAAGATGATAATCATTTGAAGTCAAGTTGTTTTCAAAGTTTTTTGAAAGGGATCATAAGCTGTTACCAAGGCGCCAAAACTCCTGTGAACTCTCCAAAGTTAGCGCCCAGTCAGAAGGACATTAGAACTGCGCCTAAGTTGAGGTGGTTAAGGTTGTTACAACTCCCTGAATGCCCATTGGTCAGAAGGACAGCATTTGGATTCGTGTCAGGGCCTCTGGATAAGATTGCCAACTCAGAATGAGTCATCAGATGGAATATTCCCTTGGATATGCTTCTTGGGAAACGTGCCTTGGTTCCTCTTTGTGCATTGAAAAACGTGCCTTCATTGCCTTTGGAAGGCCTATAAAAGGAGGAGCTCTCTCATTCATTTGGCATCTATTCATTTTGACAAAATTTCTCTCTGCAAAGCTATTTAGCTTGTAATCTTGAGGCCTGCAAGTTTCAAGTGTTGGGGTGATGCTCCCTCAACAGGCAAGGTGATGCTCCCTTGTTGTATTGTGAGGTGTTGACATTCAGTTAACATCATTGAGTTTAATTGAGTTGATCAAGTGTAGAAGTCATTGTTCACATCAAGGCTTCAAGGCCTTCTTTTGTATTTCCATTGAATAAGTTGTAATTTCATGCTATTGAAAGCATTATCTATGTAATAAGACATTTGCAAGAGGATTGAATCAAGCAATAAGACAAGTACCCAGCTTTAAGGTTGATTCATTCAAGTAGATTTCTTTGATGTTTGTCATTAAGTGTTAAGTAGTTGATAAGCTCAGTACAAGTAAATTCATCTAAGTTAAGGAAAAATTTTCGTAGAACTAGTTGGGTATCTTACATTGTATCTTTGTGTTCTGCTAAATAGATGTGTGATTTATATGTTTTGCAAGAGTTGAATCATTTTAATACTTTATTAAGTATGCATATTTCTACATGTTATTAAAACCTACACTAAAACATAAAAACCAAATGTGATCAGCTGTTGGAGTCTACCCTTCTCATAGAAGGTGGAAATTTCGTCTTGTTGGGCTTGTTGGGCTGTTTATGGACATTGAGCATACCTGAGTTGCCAAGAGACAAATTTTTTTGTAATAAATTGCTTTGGGTTATTCTGGTACCTTTCAAAGTATAATTTGTTGCTTGCCTAATAAATTCAGTTTGAATTTTCTCATATTTGTGTTGCACATGTAGGCAGATGAGAAGCAAATTGAAGATGGCCACTATAGTGCTCTGCTAGATCTGCATGTGTTTAAATCAGATGAAGTTATTTCTGATGAAGATCTACAGCAGTATTTCCGTAGTAAAGGAGAGGTGAGTAATTTAAATATACTTTCCTTGATATAGAGTTTTATTCCAACACTCCATTGACATTATCTAATCCTTTATAATGCACATGCCCATCCCCTTTTTGTGCTCTTTACAGGATTAGAGAAGGTGTGATATTAGTTCTCAGTATATTTGGAATATTGTACTTAATACTCTCGCTGTAAAACATCTTATTATGTCAGGTTGCTTTGATGTCCATGCTTCAAAAGGATGAGAATGCTTATCCTTGGATAAGTATGGTCGGGCTCTGATGCTTTTAAATCGGTAATGTATACTGGACAAGAAGCTTAATAGGGCACCTGCAGTAGCCTCTCTATGAGGTTATTCTTTGAGGCTGGATTTTTGTCTTCTCAAGATGTTTGCTGGTATGTTACATTACTGAAAAACTTTATTTCACTTGCTAGAAAAACACATTTGTTGGCATTCACTCTATTTTTTTTACGCTCGTGTCCCCATAGTTTTGGGTTATGCTTATGTTTCCTCTTAGGTTTTTCATCAGAAACTTGATTACTATCATTGCTTCATATTTATTTCTGACAAAAATCTATTTGTGTTCCCAAAACATTTGTATAAAATTCGATATCGATTTTGTTTCAAACAAGGTGGCAATGTGCAACATGCAACAAGGAAACAATTTTTCTATTGTAGACATCATATTCGAAGTGCCCAACGAGTAAAAACTAAATTACTTATTGTTTGCTAGGACTATTTATGAAAAGCGCCTCACTCTAATCACTAACAAAATTCCCTCTACTTTAATGCCCCTATGAATCTGATATCTTCTTGTGGTCTAGTTTTTCTGCCTGCACAACCAATATGCCCTTTGTAAACATCACCCCAAGGGTTTCTATTGCAACACTCTTGTTCTGAATCTCTGATACCAAGTCAAATATAATGCATCGTTGCCCCCAACGTATTACTAAAGCACTTCATGATGCATTTGCTTTAGTAAATGGAGTTTGAAATTTGAATAACGCTGCATTTAATCATTTTTATCCTTGTTATGCAGGCATCCTATATTGGGCTCAGAATATGCACTGCAAAACCATCATCATAGCTAATTGGAGCATTGCCATACATGTTAGATCTTTCTTATCAGGAACTATGAGCGCTGGGGAAGATCTCTTTTTATGTTGAGATCGTACTCCATGAGCTAGTGATTCATCATAGCATCGTGGAGGCTTATATTAGGCCTTTCATTGTGGTTTGTTTTTTCAACATGTCTTATCATATGTTAACAGGGAGCAAAGAAGAAATATAAAAAGCCTTGGGAGGAATTGTGGTTATTCAATTTTGATTTTTGGTTGTTGAATTGTATTTTCACAGTTGACTCACAGGTGCTTTTATTTGTGGATCCATCTTCCTCTGTCATATTATTCTTTGTTGGTTATAACAACAGAATCTTGTGGTCGAAATGGATGCAATATAAACCTTTGAATTTAGCTGCAAAATATGTATTGCTAGCTTTTATCTCTGCCAATAACATGGTTTCTGAGAAACAGTAGTGTTGTGTATCGACAAACATTTGATCATATCCATTTGAGATTTTGAAGTGTAGCCAAGTGTCAATGATCTTGGTCCAAATAGTAGAAAAGTTTCTTTTGCAAAAACATTTCAACTGAATATCTAACTGATTTGTAGAATAGTCTATTGATGGAGGTCATGTGGGTGATTAATTTCAGTTTCCGCAAACAAATAATAATTTCAGTGTCACATTGGCATGCTCTACTTTAGGGAAATCACTAAGTAGACACGATGCTGCTCAGGCCTTCTGTAAACAATGATGATGATACTACTCTTGCTAGATCACACATATATAATATTTGGCCATTTTTTGTAACAATAATTTAATTGATAATCCAAATCTATTAATGTATATGAAGGAAACGTCTCCACTAAATGACAAGTGCACTTTCTTCTGTCAAGTGCAGCGGAAACAGAGAGAATCAAAGAAATTGTATGCTAAATTTGCATTATGTTTGCTTAAGATAGAGGAAAATGTCCTATTTATGTCACATGGTTTTGATTTCTTCATTAGGCAATTTTTATATATATTGTTTGATCCCATTCAAGAGTTGTTTCCTCAAACCTTTCAGAATGGAGACCATAAACCTGTCGAAATTTGTAGCATCTCATGAAATTTCCGTAAAGCGTATAACCAAAGCTAAAACTATTATCAAATGGGCTGCAGATCTTCATGGGTTGTCTTCAATTCATTTGTTATTAGATTCATTCACTTGAATCTAATTGAATTTTTTCCAATTTAAATTTGAGTATATAATTTCAAAATATGACAAAATGTTGCAAATTAATATCAAGTAGCATGAACGTCTTTTATTCGGTTTTAAAAGAATAGAGCAAACCATTTTGGTTAGTGACTAATGAATCCCTTAGATGTGTGTACAAATGGTATTAATTGTCTTTTAAACCTTAAAAAGGTAAGTCATAAATCTTAAAAAGTTTCCTCTACTTCTGGTGGAGTGGTTTGAACATTAAGAACAAGTCTCCCAAGATTTCAAAAGAACATAGGTTCTTTAAAGCAGTATATTTGGTTTGGTTTGTTGATTTACTTTGGCTTGAATATAATTTTATTCTTCCCCTTAAAATTTTAGTACAACAAAATATCACATTGCACATGAATTGATCCATAAAAATCATGAACAAAATGACTTCATCAAACATACAGGAACTCATTATAAATATATCTACAAAATTGTGTTTTGTACAAAGCCAAGACTGCTAGAAACAGGAGGTAGTGCTTGCATTCTTCTCAGAGCAGTTTTGCATGTGATGACTATTTTGGATGTGTCATGACAATTTTGTTTATGGCATGATAGTTTTGTTCTTGTGCTTGTGATGGTTTTCCATGTTTCATATAAGATGATGGGGTAACAACAAAGAAAGCCACTTTTCATCTTCCTTAAACTTGGAATTCTGATAATGCATGGAACACTTCTAATTCATCATGTTTGGAAGAGGCACGAGCCTATTGGAGCAAGACAGCGTGAGTGAGAATTAGAGAGTTCACTTTGTAAGAGTGAGATTTGTTGGTTTAGAGAATAGCTGAGTTAGTATGGTCATGATTGTCATACTTTTAGGTTATAATTTGTCCTTGCATAATCAATCGACACAGCTTTCCAATGCATTAGACAAGGCAAAAATTATAGTTTGCCTTAGTCACTTTGGTCTCAAAGTGAAATAATAAAAAAAGTGTCCTAAAGTGCCTCCAAGCGTGCACCATAGCACTTTTGGACAAAATTCCAATAAGGAAAGCAAAAAAATGGGAAAAATACTAGTAGGCTTCCACCATAAGGGGTTTTGTCCAAGATTTAAAAGGTTAAAAAATTGCTTAATTTCTCTCCAAGTGGGCACTAACAACAATTCAAACAAAGTCTAAAAATATCAAAAGGAGGCCTACAATACATCACATGCGTGCATTCATTTAACTTGAAGGTTTGTTTAGACATCAAAAAGGGGACGAATAAATGTTGATCATGTGCTTGGCATGAATTTGCCCAAAAACTTTAGACACAAAAAGGATTAAAGGCCTTTGGACAAAGATTAAAGATATCAAAAGAAGAACTATAGTTCTTTGTACATTCACACTTCAATTGAATTTGAAAGTACATTCAGACATAAAAAAGGATGCATAAATGTCATGCACTTGACATGATTTTGCCCAAAATCTTCAAACACAACAAGACCTGCAAGCACTTGTTTTAATCCTTTTTAGCCCAAATTAAAAAAAGAAAAGAAAAGAAATGCCTCTAGCACATGCCATAACAAGGTTTGGCTAAAGTTTGAAAGATCAAAAAATGGATAGTGAGAAGCAAGCGTGTGCCCACATCAATTATGACTTAAAGTGTGATTACATGGGCAAGGTTTTTATCAAGTCATTAGAGGTGATTTTGAAAAAATAAAAATAAAAGCCAAGAACCCCTCACCTCCATAAGGTGATTAGATTAAAAATATATATGTTATTCTTCACTTCATACTTCATTGACAAAGGAGTAGATTGTTTGATGTTTGATCATCAATATAAAGGATAACATTAATACTAAAGTGATATCATTTGTTTTCAATTATCTTCATCTTTAGTAGATTCTAGTTGTTTTCTTTGCAGTGTTTGGGTAAACTTTTAGTCATTTGAACAAGTGCTTGTGATAGAATATTGTCGAATGCATATATCACATCTCAATTTGTGGGATTATGAAAATTAACATATTTTCTAAACTTTGAAAGTACATTTTTTTTCACATATGTCAAGAGTTATATTTGTATTGTTATTATGGTTCGTTAAGTCATGCCAAAGTGTTGATTATGTAGTTTTGTTTCTCCAAACTTATAACTAGTTTTGAAAAACCTTTTAAGATCATCCTAAATATTTAAATAAACATCATGATTATTATAGGTCTCTATGTTACATAATTTTTCAGGTACATGATGTCATAGAGTAACAAACATAGACTAAGAAGATTTCAACCATGAACATTTAATGTCTATTCAATCATTACAACATTTCAAATTTTTGCTTCGTCGTTTGTTTTTATATGAAAAGTACATATATATCATAGTACAAAGATACTCATACTACAATGTATCATAATAAATATTATCAATCGTGTTACAACAATGAATGTACAACAAATAGTAAGCATCATTGAATATAATATTTCCCTAATTATAAACAAATTCTTTGTAACACATGCAACACCATTCAAGAATAGTCAACTTACATCACAACTATATTATCAACATTATAATATGCATAAATGTAGTTTTCACCATGTAAAATATATAACTACATATGTCAAAGTTGAAATATCACTACCAATCACCTTTTACCATTTACCATTTTACCATTGCTAATGTCATCATGAAATATGTTGATGTTTGGAGAGAGAATATCATGAGGCACTTTTACACCAACCATAGATCCAACATGGCTGCCTTGTGCACCACCAAAATAAGGTGAGATCCTACCCTTCATGGATGGGTAATGCAAAAGAACCACAACAAGAAATCGAGACATCCAATGTAGGTCACTTCCGAAATTGACAAACATGTGAAATATAATACCTTGGTCAATATTTCAATAATGGTACATATGTACCACATATCTCCACAAGATAGACATATACCCTTAAATAGAGGCACTTCCTAGTGTGTAGTAACTCAAGACAAATGTATGACACCTTGTAGTGCACTAGTATAGGGTGGTGGCACACTCACCAACTACCCAGAGATGGAAACAAGTCCCTAAATATAAAACTTGGATTTACAACCTCTCCTATAAGACAAAATCAACAATTGAGTTGCATGTGAATGAACTGGCAATCATAAAGAAGGTATGGGTCTTACATAACCATTACTTTATCTCTGTCAACATTTCAACCACATACAGTCTAAGGGAACGAGAGTATATAACATAACTCTACCATGGATCATAATCAAACGTATAAACATAGTGTATGCATAATCCTCTCAAGGAATGAAATTTTTTAGTTTCCAACATATCATAATTGGTGGGTATGCCACCCTTTTTAAGAAGCTATCTTCGAATAGTTAGATATTGATAGCCATCCACCTACATGAGTAAATTATAAAAGAATACTAAGATAGAACAACTTGCAACACTTCATATTATTATACAACTTGCTTGCAACAATTTACCATTTATGAAACATAGTACAACATTATTCGACCATGACTAGAGTATTCATAGAGATTGCAATATGTTACTTCTTGTGACTAAAGTTAGATCAAGTATTAACAAGTAATAACATGCTCATGACGACTTAAAGTAGATTATTCAAATATGGCCTCCAAGGTAGCATTGGTTTTGACAAACATAAGAGATAAGATAATTAAATGAGTTTAAGATATGTTTGTTCATTGTCTTCCAATTGATGTGGTAGCTCGCTAAAACATATACCAACAAGAATCCTTTAACAAATTTGGTTTCATTGTTCCTAGTGAAAATGCAATTATATTGTCCATTAAGTCAAGCACCTTAGTTATGCTAGCTTAGTTAGAGAACCCTATGCAAGGTGTAAGGTAAGCACAAGGTATTATCACATTAGTCCATAATAATGCAACAATAAGGTGTAACCCTGCCAAGAAATGTGGTTGACCAATGTAAACATATCGACCATACATGCCCAAGATGAGCATTAATTGCATCTATCTTCTTAGATTAGTAGGACATGAGTTACTAATATAAACATATACAAGACACAACCAACAAGTACTTAAAATAGTGATCAAGAACATGATAAAATTCTTCTAACCACAAATAAGATGTCATTATGTCCCTATTTGCAACATGTACATCTTCCTACATTATGAAGTGTTAATATATCAAAGTTTTTCTCATGTTCTATTAAAGAGTTTTCTTTAAAGTCAATATTTCCCAACTAAGTAAGGGTCCACATTATTCACTCACTAAACAATTTTCCATCACCATGCTATCCAATTTACACATGAATAAATGGTAAAGGAACATGATATGGTTCTATAATAAAGTTTTATAATTGTTACTCATGAAGAATGACTAGTAAATTATGGACAAACATAAAGTCTCATACAATGATAGTGTAGATCAAAATACATAGAGTTCATTGCAATGTCTCCTTTATAGACAAGATTTTTCTAAGGAAATAGTCCCTTTTAGTGATCTACAACTTACCTATCTAGTAACCCTAGGTTTAGGTTGGACCCTAGGCATGTCCATCGTAGTTCATGAGTGATCTATATCACAAGATTCTCAATACTATTTCATTCAACTAATCTTAGAAATGACAAGATAGACTTCCTAGGCTTTAACCTTGGGAGTATTATGTATACTTAGTTTACAATATCACTAGGCAATAAGATGTGAATAGGAAACATTAGTAGATATAAAGCATAGGAGAGCATAGTGAGACATGCTTAAAGTGCTTAAACATTGACTCCTATGGTGTAATGCCCCGCCATGCAACCCTAGAAATATCAAGTTTAACTAAGCAATAAAAAGACAAAATATTTTTTTTAAATAGAAGTAATGATAACAAAGCATAACATAGTCTGATAGCAACAAGTTAAACTAACATCTCTAGGGAATTACATAGCTGTATTATTAAAATTAAACAATATTCAACATATATGTTCCATTCAAATAACTCAAACTAACAACTTGATTACATCATTCGATACATACATCAACATCTTTGCAATAATGTTTACAAGTGCAAAATAGTTTATCTTACAAGAGGAATTACATAACTTCTATGATACAAAAGCTATTTTTCTGGATACATCAATTTACACACTGATTTCCACTGGTACAAAAGATCTAGATACAAATAGCACAAGTGTATGTCTTCAAGTACAAGTGCAAACTAGAATCATGAGAGTTACATCTTTTTTACACATGAGCCACGATGCTAGAAAACCAATGGAATAAAGCACAACCACCTGACCATGTGGAACCCTAAGGTCCACCCCCCTGTGCTAGGAGATAACAGTGAGGTCCCACAACATGAAACAGTTAAGAAGACATGAACACGACACAAAAGGCTAACATGACTCCAACATACAAATACACATGACACTCACAATAGAGTCACCACTTCCTCCAACAGTCAAAAAGACAATAGACAAACAGGTGCAAGGACTACACATGACTCCAAAACAACACCAGTCAATAAGGACATCATAAGTAACTCAAACATCACTTCCAGAGGCATCCGCAAAACAAAGGGGAGAACACAACTAGAGAATGCTAGATTGCAATAGGGATGAGGGTCATCGCATGGTCCTAACATGGGTTACCCTGACAGTCTCTAGCTAGACGTCGGCCCCCATCCATGGGTTACCCTGACAGTCTCTCGCTAGGTGCCAGCCACCATCTATGGTTACCCTAACAGTCTCTCACTAGACGCCGGCCCCATAGGGTGACACATGCAGAACTAACATTCCTTTCGTGAGGACAAGGAAGTTGACTTTGCCAACCACGGCCTTCTCATCTCATCCTTAGCTTGAATGAGCACTACAGGCATGAGTGAGGCATCTAATTATCTTGATTAGTGTGAAAACTACCCAACCCTCTAAATTTATTATTAAGTTCTCACTGGATTAACAACTTCTAATGGGTTGCCCTGACAAGCCACTTTGGGCGCCGGCCCCACATTGAAAGCCAGTCCCCCTTCACTACATCTAGATTCTTAAAGCCCAAAACAAAACCCAAGCATGAACTATCACATTCTCATCATGATGTATTTACAACACAAAATATACATCATTTCACATTACACAGAGCAAGGCATTACCCATCTTGCATAGTTATCATAACCACATGAATAGGTACATTGAACAAGGCATTATCCATCTTGTACAGTCATCATAACCACATGAATCTATAAATAGAGTGGAGTCAACATATAACCAATACATATTCAACCATTAGGAAGATTGCATAATCACAGGAGTTATACACATGATTACCCATCTTGGCCTTTGGAATCAACTTTCCCAAATGACAAACACTTGACACACTAAACACTATGGTCTCACAACACATTCACTCTCAAATGCACATCATCACATAATAGACCAAACTAAGATCCTTCATCAATAATTCAAATACAACACCACAATTGTGATATATGACATAATGCACTAATTATGGGTCTTGAAGAATGTAACATTAATTGAATCATGATCAATCAACTAACAATCGTAAAGTGAATCTTCCTCAACAATATAGAAGTATCATATTCCAACCACTAATAATAGTTACTTTTATGATCATAAGATATAAGAGTCCACGAGTAACAATATTTTAACCAATAGATCCCAAAACTTATTTTAGTTATGTTTAATTAAAAATGATTGCGATTAACATGCAAATAACCCTAAGGCATACATATTAAAACACAACAATTATTTAAATGCAATTCTTATCACAGTGGGGGGCTATCACTATAATTAAAATCATACAATGGAGTATTAATAACCATAACACATGAATGCTATACCAATGGCTACAAAATTCACTAAACCACTATTTACACTGATGTATATTTCATTAATAATCTAGACAATTTTGTAAATACTATTAAATATAAATGTATAAGCAAGACTAAAAGCCTATAATATTAGAATGCTATAAATATCTTACATTAGTTAGAATCACAAGATACAAAACTCGAAGCTACAATGAAAGAACCTTGTTCTAAGGTTAACTTGATAGGAAATGAATACATAACAACAAAACATTCCTATAGATCTAACATCTTCATCAAATCTACCACACTTTTAACCACATGCATATGATAGGATCAGCACAAAATGAATTTGTTGAGAAGGCTTTAGAAGCTACCACCAACACAAAATGTGAAAGCATAGACAGGGCACGCAAAATGATTGGTAGAATGCATCAAAGAGATTTATATAATGGAAAGCAATGATTGTAGGATATACACAAAATAAATTTGTTGAAAAATCTTAGATAAACCCAATTTGAAAATATAGAGTTATTGGTGGCGCAACTAATTGTTTTAACAGAGACTAAACGGGTGAGAGGTAGACAGTCACAAAATATTCATATCTCAAAAATAAAAAATTGGGTATGGCCGAGTTTCGGATATGATTTATATATCCAAGCCATACACCATATATAAAAAAAATTAGAGAAACCCAGTTCGCAAAACTAAAGTTATGGCTAATGCAACAGACTACTAAAATAGAGATGAAATGGGTGAGAGGTAGACAGTCACAAAATATTCATATCTAAAAAATGACAAATTGAGTATAGCTGATTTTTGCATATAATTTAGATGTCCAGGCCGCACACTATATATAAAAATATTAAAGAAACCCAGTTCGTAAAAATAAAGTTATGGCTAACACAACAGACTACTAAAAAAGAGACGAAATAGGTGAGAGGTAGACAGTCACAAAATATTCATATCTCAAAAATGGCAAATTGGGTATGGCTGATTTTGGATATGATTTAGATATCTAGGCTATGCACCATATATAAAAAAATTAGAGAAACCCAGTTCGTAAAATAAAGTTATGGCTAACACAACAGACTACTAAAACAGAGACGAAATGGGTGAGAGGTAGACAGTCACAAAATATTCATATCTCAAAAATGGCAAACTAGATATGGTTGATTTTTGGATATAATTTATATATCCAAGTCGTGCACCATATAAAAAAATTAGCGAAACCCAGTTCATAAAAATAAAGTTATGGCTAATACAACAGACTGCTAAAATAGAGACGAAATGGGTGAGAGATAGACAGTCAATTTAATCAGTGATTCCCAGAAATGCAATGATACAAACATGCACAATTGGATCTGATAACAAGGCTTCTAACCTCTCAAGAAAATTACAATCAACAGGAAAAATCTTAAATCAAACATTTGCTTCAACAAAAAACTAAGACAGAAATTAGAACCAAAGGAACCTAATTTCGTTTGCTTGACTGGGCTGAAGATTCGATGCCGGGTTCAACTGCTGTAGTCACAAACCAGTCTCTCACATCTCCTCTCTCCATTTGAAATGCATGCACTTCTCCTAAATTATGTCATGAGATTTCAAAAATAAAGTTGAGCATGCATAACCACCCCCATAATTTCTTCCAAAAGATTCTCCTTTATTACTTTCTTACAATTTGCTATTTTTAACCAAACAATAATTTCTCTCTGATTTTATTTATTTTAGAATTTGTTATTTATTTCATTTACAACTAGACAAGGTTCCTTTTTGATTTTATCTACTTTAGTTTTTTCTATATATATATATGATAACTTGCAAATATTATCTATTTTTATTGCCACTTAACACAACATTTAATTACATTAATTAATTTATTTATCTTTAGCTAACATTTACATTTATTATTATTATTTTATTATTTATTTCCATAAACTCAAATTCTCATAAGGCATATATATATATAACAAAAATGCTTTCATAACTAAATAACTCAAATGTCGAACAATACCTGACAAAATGCAAGATCAAAAAGCATGACCACAATAATAGTGACTGACTATCACACCCATATAGACAACCCTGACTGGGTGCAAAACTGGATACTCATCATTTTCAAGGATGATGGCTAACTAGGGGACCACATGTTATCTTCGTTCAACAGTTTCCATTGAGGTCAAGGCACGCTCAGACCTATCAATTCAGGTGGAGTCGATGCCTGGTACCTACATCCTACAGCAACCAAACAGTTGAACAAATAGACACACACACACACACACACACACACACACACACACACACATATATATATAGTTAAATACACCATGAAAGGGAATCGCAGTGTAGCAGGGTACTCACATATGAGTAATGTGACACTATCCCTTTCACCATCACACATCAAACATGTAATCACAACACACATAGAAATTAGTTACTGAACGACTAAGTAAGAACCATTATCAGATAGTCGCATGATACTCATAATATGATTGATCCACACAAAACATCATAACCTCCTATGATACAGAATCAGTCGCATAAAACTCACTTCTAACATATGACAATCATAGTAAGATCAACATCATAATCACCTGAATGTAAAACAATGTCAAAGCATATAAATTATCAGTGTCATAACAAAGATTATCGATAAAACATACTAACTGTCATATGAAACCACACGAGCATAATCAGGAATGTCATCAACATGAATGTAGTATCTACCAACATCATATAATGCACAACATCAACTGTCTAACATACCCTAAATATTCCTATTATTTTACCTTCACCTTCATGCTCCTTAGCCAGACCATCCATCTACACATCCAAGATGAGAATGGAGGGGCATTACACATGGTGATAGTTCTATCTTAGTTTGGACTCTATGAATGAATCTCAGATCACCTTATGTTGAGAAAGGATTGATTAATATTAGATATATTCCTTCAAGTTCAACTATAAACACAAAAACATCTTATGTTCACAATCACTATGTATACAATCCTTTCATACTTGACTACCAAAGGTAAATGCCTTAGAAACATTACAAATATACATGTTCCATAATACACATAAATGCTTTACTATTTTAAGGCAAGGGTATTGAGAGATGGAAGAAAACCATATCATTAGTCTTGCTTAACTCAAAGTATAGACCTACAAAAGCATTGATGAAAGTTTGCACTATGAATATCATTATCTTTGTTCCATATTCCTTTTGAATATACTAGTTCCTTCTAGTCTCTTCTAGCTTACACTATCTCTCTAACCCATGCAAACAATAAATGAATTTTTAGATCTCTTTAGTGTTAGAGCTGATTGATGTGCTCTGATACCACATTAGAGTTGGCTATGATTGGATCCACCCAGGATCTAAGACTTCATGAAAGCAGAAGAGAGATCAAATGAGAGAATAATTATATTCTATCAATGAATGCAAAAGATTGTTACAATGTACATGATATGCCTTGCTTATAAAGACAAGGATGAAATGTAAGATGTAGTCATGTGACAAGTGTCTTAATCCTATGACATGTGACAACTATAGGATAAGATGACAACTATAAACAACTAGACACAACTAGAAACATCTAGTAGACTCACTAAGTCAACTTAACATGTGAATTATGGATGATGTGTGAATATTAACTAATAAATAGTTAAATAATATTAATTATTCACACAAGGGTAAATCGGATAGGTAATAACCATGTTCACACCAACACCCCCCCTTAAATACAACTTAGGGAGTAGCTGACTAAAGCAAGGATGCAATGATGGATGAAGATGGGTCTCGGCTACTAGGCCATGTTAGGTACTCATGTACAACAAATCTCAAGTGGAGAAAATGAGAAAACCTCATGGGACAAAACTCCTCTCCAAAAGTGAGAACGCATAAAACAAATGAAAGTGAAAGAAGTGATAGTAGGAGGACTCAACATGACCCCCCAAGGACTACTTCTATCACATATATACAGGAAAATACCCCCCATAGGAGAGCAAGAGTGAGACTATAGGTCCCCCACACAATGAAGTAGCTCCTGTGCAGATGGTGAATGCCTGAAGAAGAATGTTGAAGAGAATCTTGTACCTACAAACAACATGTCTTCCCTTAGGAAGAAACCAATCCAAAGGCTGATGTAGAAGAAATTCCATCTACCAGAAGAGATGTGAGGGAAGAAGTCTCATCATGGGTGTCTAAAAACTGTTGAAATGTCAACATGTTAGAATCAAAGAATGGTACCATGCAATGATGTGTGTCCAATCCAAAATCCTAGGTAGACTCATGAAGAACAACCTCCAAAGACAAAGTAGATGGAATAACATTTGTCTTATAACTGTCATCAAAGAGAACAGATATCCCCTCAAGTGTGTCCTCCAAATATGCAATATGAGACTCACAAAACAAGTTTGATATACCTGCCAAGAAAGTATCCCACAAGGCTGTATCTAAAAGACCTGAATGATCCTGCTCAACTGAAGTAGAAGAAACCATGTCGATGTCGATCTCTGAAGAAGCAGGAGGTTGAGGTGATGGAAGCTCAGTACTAGTCTCATGAACTAAAGTAGATGAAAGAACACCAAGGTTCAAGTGGCCAAACTTCTCCTCAGATACATAATTCACATTTGATGCATTAGTGTGAATATCAATCAATGGATCTACATCATCAAAAGAAGCAAAATGGGAGAATGTATACAAGTGAGATGCATGATCAGCCATCCCAGCAACAATGATATCTCTACTCTCCAAGTCCCTTATGATCACTGAATCAGGAGTGAACTCAACAGTCTTGCCTGCACCATAATGAGTAATCTAGTAGATGGAAAGAAGATTGGTTGACAAGGAAGGTACATAATACATTATTGAAAGTACCCTCACTGATATCAATAGTTCCTTTACCAGTTGCATGCATGTATGTGTTGTTACCCATCAAAATAGGTGGTAAAGTACATGACTCAAATAAAGAGAACATCTCTTGTGAAGATGCGATATGATGAGAAGCTCCATAATCAAGAAGCTGCCTCTCTGATTGAAGATTGGTAGAAGCAAAGAGTGATTGTTCTTTTCCTTTGTTTGTCCCATTAGCAATGCATGTTGTCCCTGTTTATGTAGATGATAATGGTGTCGAAGAAGAGGATGTACTAGGTGACATGGATGATGGAAATTTGATATTGTGCTTTTGAATAATGTGAGTCAACTCATCAATTTTCTTCTCATAACACTTATGCTCATCATGTCCTAGTTTCTTGCAATATGCACACTTTGGTCTCTCCTTCTTAGATGATTCCTCTTTGGGAGAGGATGAGGACTTAGGTGAATTATTTAACTCCTTTGCTTGCTCATTATTCTTGAAATCCTTATTTTTCTATTTCTTGCCTTTGCTACTTGAAGCCTTTTGATCATTTGTACCTTGATTAGCAAGAAGAGCTTGAGGTCTAGGAGACTTCAATGTGCCCATGTGTACTAAATTAGCTTGGTCCCTTGTGAGTGATGTGGCAAACTCATCAAGTGAAGGCATTGTGAAAGCTTTCCCAAGTGCATCCATAGTAGCATAAAAGGTAAAAATTATTAATGTAGGTTTTTATTTCCTAGTTGGGTTATTTATTTTCCCTTTATTCCTAGATTTTTTCTACACTTATATTAATCTTGCTTACGTTAAAAAAACATGTTTTATTAGGTGAGTGGGTAATGAAGTGTTAACCTCCTACATGTGAGAATCCATTAGTTATCTTGGGAAGATACTTTGCTATCTTTAGTCTGATAGATGGTTGCTCCTCATTGGTCGGTGTTGCCACCTCCTCCCTCTCCCTGATCTATATAAACTATTGGAAATTAAATTTTAGTGTTCACATAATTTAATAATGTAAGTTGTTATCACAACTCACATAACTATTATGGATGTGAGAATAGTTATTTGTTAGAGTTTGTTAGTGGTAGGAGTGTTTGTTTGTATATAAGTTGTTTAAACAACTCATATATTTAGGGGAGTTGTTCCCTATAATATAGGATCTAAAAAGGCCTATAAATATGTAATGTATCTGTGAACAAAGGTGTGAAGAAAACATAATATTATTTGTGTGCTTAATCTTCTCCTATTTTCTTTACATGGTATCAGAGCGTCATTTATCTTCTGAGGACCTGTGAGTAATTTGTGCTCGTAAATGGTTTATGTGCTTGTGACTTGTGCGGAGGCTAGACATGGAGTAAAGACTATAGTTTTTGTAAAGAAGCGTGTCGAATAAGACAGAGGAGGCGTTTAATACTTCGCTAGATGTTGCTTTTGATCTCAAGCTTTTCATGAGAACAAGGATCAAAATCAACGGATGGAAGGAAAGAAGTATTGCGTGGAGAAGACATCGGTAGATATTAATGAGATGCCAATAATTTCACTTGATCAGAGTTTATTTGTGTAATCAAAGTCATGTGGTGAATCACAGACAGTGAAAGGTACTTGTGGTTGTAATTTCTGGAACCATTGCAAACCCGATATCACACACTTATTTGTGTAGTCTCTGATCCAAGCTAAGCATCCCGCTCACCATCTCTCACAGCACTGGTGAATTCAAGATATATCTGCTGCATAAATATACCATCTATTAGCCGCTAATCTTCCCCATCAGGTTGATGACTCTATTGACTTGCAGAGGTGTATTATTGGTGTGACTACCTATGTTGGTCTGCACACTATTGATTGACGCCTTTGATGATCACAGATGGTAATGCTAGCATTGGGCATCTATTAGGAGGTTAGTTTATACTATTTTTGCTCTATCGATTGTGTTCATTGTTTAGAGAGTATTTATTTGCTTCAGAGTTTTGTTTGTAAATGGCATTTGGTCTACTGATAAATTAGAATTGTCCAAAAGATGTTGGCATAGTTTTGGGCATGTAAGTGTAACCTCAAATTTGTCAATTGAACTACAAAGTGTATTTAATCATGGAGCCGCTATGGAAGCTTGCATATCTACTTGAACACTAAATCCATTTGGATCCAGGCGTGATAAAGCAGAGACATTTGGCCCTCGACTTCGGCATTGATAATCTGTGTCTAGCACTTCGACATTGGAACCCTACACTCAAATCTGCGATCAAACTATTAACATTGGGCATGTCTATTGCTAAAGGTGACATTAAAGCTCAAACAGTAGTGTGAAATGTGCTCAACGTTTTGTTACGTGGCCAACAGTGTTTTTCCTCTCGAACACGCTGGGTCTCGGCATCAAATTTTGCCTTTATCAGTGTCAATTTTGACCTTTATCATGGGGTTTGTGTTTTTGCTTTGATGCAAGGGTGAAGAAAGGTGTAGTTTTCAATGCCATCCTTGGGCTTGCCATGATTTTTGCTAATTTAGATGATAATGATGGTGAGCTTGCAGTTAATGTGCAGCGAAGGTTGGAGGCGTGCATTGAACTAGAGGGTCATAATAATTGAATCGAGTCATTAAATTAGTAATGTCATTAAGTTTGATTTTCTTTTCAGATTTAAGTTTTAATGATTTTGCTGTTCATACAAGTGTGTATTTGGAGTGCATGATCGGTGGTACATGACACTCCTTGTAAAAAGTTCACATTATGGGAGGAAAATATGTTTTCTAAATCAAATCTATTGGAGGCAGGAGGCAAAGGAGGTTGGAGGATATTCAACGACCTCACGTTAGTCACTAGTGATGGGGTCAAGAAATTAGATTAGTGACAAAACTATCTATGCTAAAATGACTAAAGCCAAGATCAGTTTCTAGGTGGCAGCAGCAACCATCTCATATCATTCGTGATCAGAGTGACAATGATCTATAGTGGTGGTTGCATATGCGACAATGAGGGCTTAGTGCTCAAACCTTTTATGTTGTGGTTGGATGTGTATGTCCCCAATCACATTTCTTGGTTGTATGTGAATGGATGTGTTTATCCCCCCATTCACAAGATGGTGTAAGTGATTCGAAGTGTTTGTCCCCAGTCACAGGAGTTGATGATTATGATTGGATGTGCTTGTCCCCAATCATAATTGTTGTGAGGAGATGTGTGTGTGTCCCTGTTCATGACTGATGTTGGATAGATGTGTTTGTCCTTATCCAAACCTGATATAAGACCTTGGATAGATGTGTTAGTCCCTATCCTTGGTTCCATGGGTAGATGTGTTTGTCCCTATCCTTAGATGGAAGTACTAAGCGTAGTGAGGCTAGTTCCACTATTGCTTGACATGAGTAGATGTGTATGTCCCTACTCTTATATTGTGTGGTGAGCTACTGTGTGTGGTCATTCAGTACTGTGATGCACTTTCACCCCATGTTCACACTAAGGGGGGGTGTTGGAAATTAAATTGTAGTGTTCACATAAGTTAATAATGTGAGTTGTTATCACAACTCACATGACTATTACGGATGTGAGAATAGTTATTTGTTAGAGTTTGTTAGTGGCAGGAGTGTTTACTTGTAACCAAGTTGTTTAAACAACTCATATATTTAGGGGAGTTGTTCCCTATAATATAGGATCTAAAAAGGCCTATAAATATGTAATGTATGCGTGAACAAAGGTGTGAAGAAAATATAATATTCTTTATGTGCTTAATCTTCTCCTATTTTCTTTACACGTGCTACTTGGCTTGTATTTTGTATCCTTTGCTTTTGCATCCTATTAATGCTATTTTGCTTCTAGAATTTGCATTACTCTCGTGGAGACTAACTCTATGCTGCTATTTTGATTTTGTAGCATTTGCATTCATAGTTTAGATATCTATTCTTTTGCACTAATTTTATGGGTTAATCATCTTTTTCAAATTCTAACATGGTATCGGAGTTTTTTTAATGCAGATTATAGTTTCTTTATTTGAGAGATTTGGGGAGGGGGCTAATAAATTTTTTTGACAAGTTTTCTCAAAATCCTAGTATGCTCTTCTCTTGCATCTTCGGATGATCTAGAGAATCAAAAAAATTTGATGGAATTTTTTTAAACTCCGAGGTTTGCATATGTGTTTTCTGACATCTAAGTGATTGCAACATTTATGGTTATACTGGTGACATTTCTGGTTGTTCCAACGCGTCCAGGAGGCTCGAGAAAGTCAAGATTGGCTTTCATTTCATCGAATTTGGAGATTGTTTGACATAGTTGCAGAACTCAAGTTTTGTGCTCAGATATGAAAAAATCAACTTTCAATTGAAGCATTTTAGGCCAAAAGGACCCTACCATTGCATCTGGAAGGCCTCGTTGGTGAATTTTCATATATAATATGCTCAGTTTCAGTATCGACAATTCAAAAGGCATTTTTTTTGCTAGAACACCATTTTTACAATAATTTCTCTGTTGAAATTACTGTAATTCCTGCAAGTTTTTTTCCCTGCATAAAGTCAAAAAAATTGTATATGTTAGGGTTTTTTTTAATTAGGAAAAAACAATATTTCAAAGCAAATAAAATTCAAAAAAAAAAATTACAAAGCACTTTTTAGTGCTGTTGTGAAGCGCTTGAAGCGCTGACTAAGAGGGGCATTGACCCCCCTTGCAAGGTCGCGACCTTGTAGCAGGTCATGGACCTACTGAAGGCTGTGGACCCTACTCAAGGGTGCGACCCTTCCAAGGGTCCGCAAACCCTCAGGGGAGCCAGCGAGTGAGGCCTTTGGCCCCCACCCCCTCTGTAATTTCATTCAGCCTTTTTAGGCCTTTTTTAATTTTGTTTCTATTTCTGCTCATTTCCCAAACTCTCTCCAGTTTGGCTTGCATGCCACTATTTTTGGTAGAGCCCTGCCAACTTTAGCAAAATTCTGGAGGCTTTGCCACATTTGGCAATATTCACTATATTTGGTCATAACTAAAATAAGTTGGAGATATCATATTTCTAGATATAGTTAAAACCATCTGGCAGAGTTCTACTCTATCTAGAGGTGTTCTACATTTGAGGGACCACTAAAGTTGGCAGCAGTTCCGCTACATTTGGTGAAGATCAACCTTTGCAACCACAAACCCCCTTTTTTTGGAGTTCACTTTGGAACACAAACTTCTGAGGCTCCGTTCAGGCTCATATTGACTTCAATTCCTAAGCATTTTTTAAATTTTGGCTATTTTTTTGCACTCTTCACGGTGGTGCAAACAATTCTTGATTCTAGTGCACAGATTTCCCAGAAAGTGTAAATTCTCACAGGTGCCACTGCACAATTCTAATTTTTGGAACTTCAGAGACTCATAACTTTCACATACGACCTCGTATCGAGGTGATTCTTTTTTTGAAAGTGCATGATTTTTTGAGTAGATCATAGAGGTGTTGTTATTTTCACTTGGCTTAGTTCCAGTATTGTGCTTTCAACATACACCCAATTTGTGAGGATTTTGTAATGCATTGAGATCAAGACCACTAAGTATTTCTTGCTAGTGGCAATTGTAAACACAATAATTATAAAGTTTCAAATCATATTTTCTTGGGGGATTTCTTTGATTGAGTGAAAAGAGGGGGTTGTCTTGTGTGTATTCTCTTCTTTTCAGCATTTCTTTTCTGTATTTCTTCATCATGGATCAAACAACAGTATCCATATTAACTCCTTACAACTACTTTGAGTGGAAATCATGCATGACAATCTACGTAAGGAAAGTTGGATTACATAGGATAACAATGGGACTTGAAACTAAACCTGCTAAAGATGAAAATAAGCCTAAATGGTTTAACAAATGTGATGAGGCATATGGAACATTATGTTTGTCTGTTTCTCCTAATTTCCTCTTTCACATTGAGTCTTTGAATATACCAAATGATATCTAGACAAAGCTAGAAACACTATTTGGCACACAAGATTCAATGAGGGGTCATATGTTGGAAAATGAACTAACTAGTTTAAGTCCAGACAATTTCAACACAATTTAAGATTTTTTCACAAAATTGAAATCACTAAGGCTACAGTTAAAACAATATGGAATTGAAAAGAAAGATGAATAATTGATTCTCAGTATCCTCTCTAAGCTAAGTTCAGAATATTATGTGTTTGTTTCTACCTTCTATGCTACTGAGGGTACACTTTGTACTCAATTCACCATGCCATCTTTAGATGATTTTGCTATCTCTCTCACTCAGGAATAGGATAAACTAATCCAGATGGGCAATCTTAATTCCTCTAAGTCACATGCTCTGGCTGCCAACCAAGGCACAAAAGAACAAAAAGGACAAAGTAGTAACAACAAGAATAAGGATAAGAAATAAAAGAATAACAAGGAGAAGAAGGATCAGATACCAGTTGCTTCAAAAGCAACTAATGAGACCTAATCTTCTAAAGGTGATAAGCTTAAGAAAGAGAAGGTCCAATATGCCTATTGTAAAAGACCTGGTCATGATGAACATAAGTATATGAAGAAACAAACTGATCAATTGACACACATTCTTGAGAAGAATAATATCAGTGTTCCTGAGTCTATCAAACAAAGTTCTAATGAGGGGTCTAACAAGATAAAAGAAAACAACAAGGGGAAAGGAAAGGGCAAGGCCCTTGTAGCAGTTGCTTCTTCACCATCCACTTGGGTTCTTTGTTGGGGTACATTGCACCACATGACTTCATCTAAGGAAGAACTTGCATCTTTAGAGCTGTGTACTATGCCTTCTAATTTGATGGGTGATGACACTCTTGTTGAGGTGTGTGAGAGAGAGTCTATTGATGTGGGGGATTGCACATTCCATGATGTTCTTTGTGTTTCCTCATTTTCAACTAATCTCCTGTCAGTTTATCAGATCACTCACATAGGTTCAGGCAAGCAGATTGAGCTCACTCTTGATTTAGTGGAGATTCATGAGTTACGCAGTGGTTCTACAGTTACAGTTGTGAGAGCAAATCATTAGTCATGGCTCTATCTATTTTCTCACTTTGTTATTGATCCTCCTTCGATTGTTTTACTCGCTCATTCTGATGATGTGATTAGATTATGCATGAGCGGTTTGGCCATCTTAACTTCCACTACTTGCAGCAACTCAACCAGTAGAGCATGGTCACAAGGTTGCCTTTAGTTCAGTTTTTAAGTGGTGTTTACCAAGGTTGCATTCTTGGTAAGCATCCTAAGGAAAAATTTGACAAAGGGAAGGCATGGAGAGCTTCACAGATATTGGAGTTAGTTCACAGTGATTTGGTTGGTCCATTTCAACATCCTTCTTGCAATAGGGCTAGATATGTTCTAACATTCATTGATGACTTTTCTCATTATACTTGGGTGTACTTTCTCAAATAGAAGTCTGAGGTATTTGATCACTTTCAAGACTTGAAGACTTTTGTAGAGAAGCAATCTGGGAAAGCCATCAAAGTTTTGCGAACTAAAAATGGTGGTGAATATGTCAACCATTGTTTTGAGTGGTTTTGCACTTCAGAGGGGATTGATTTGCAGCATTCAATTCCATACAATCCTTAGCAGAATGGTGTTGCAGAACGGAAGAATAGGTCTTTGAAGGAAATGATGAATTGCATGACTCACTCTAGATCACTTACACCACAATATTGGGCAAAGGCCATTAATTATACTTTTTATATGTAGAACCGTGTTCCTCATCAAGCCTTGAAGGGAGTCACTCCTTTTGAAGCTTGGAGCAGTTGGAAACCTTGAGTTAAGCACTTTCAAGTTTTTGGTTCTCTTGCATGGGTCCACATTCCTATAGAGAAATGTAAGGCCTTGGATTCGTAGAGCAAGCCTTGCACATTTGTAGGCTATCATAATGGTGTGAAGGGTTATCAGTTGTTCCACCCTACTACACATGAGTTGTTTGTTGAGAGGAGTGTTCAGCTTGAGGAGGGCTCTTCGAACTCTACTCCTATCAATTCTCCACCTTCCACTTTGACATTGGAGTCATTTGGGCTACATGACAGATCTGTTGATGATTCAGATTCACTTGAGTAGTCTTATACCTCCACTTCCAATGCCAAGAGTGATTCAGAGGATTCACCTTCTTCCTCTCCTAGTCATCATTCAAAGGGTGATGATTCTCCTCCACATTCTCTGACTTCTAGTCCACTTTGGGCTAGACAAACCTTGCAGTCTGCAAGCGATTAGGTTGGGGATCCATCAAACACCAAGCAGACTCGTTCACAATTCTAGGATGCTTACATGTCTTCATTGCTACTACCTCAGATCCACAATCTTTTTGAGAGGCTTCTGGTATTCTTGAGTGGGATACAACTATGCAGGAAGAGTATAGTTCCTTGATGAGGAACCACACTTGGGATCTTGTCCCTCTTCCTAAGGGAAGAAAACTTTTTTGATGTAAGTGGATCTATTAGATAAAATTTGTAGTAGATGGGTCGGTTGATAAGCATAAGGCTCGCTTGGTCGCCAAAGGATTCTCCCAAGTTCCTAGGATTGACTACTCTGAGACTTTTGCGCCAGTTGCCAGAATGAACTCCATTTGACTCGTTATTGCCATTGCTACAATCAATCATTGGGAAGTATACCAGATGGATGTGAAGAGTGCTTTTCTTCAATGTGACCTTCAAGAGATCTACATGGAGCAGCCACTAGGGTTCGTTTAGGACTCTTCACTTGTGTGTCATCTTCAGAAGTCTCTCTATGGCCTCAAACAGGCTCCTTGGGCCTGGTATGCCAAGATGAACTTCTTCCTTCTGACAGTTGGGTTCACTCGGTGCCATTTTGATCCCAATGTCTACATTTTGTAGTAGGATGATTCACTCCTATTTTTGGTTATGTATTTTGATGACTTGCTAATCATAGGGAGTTTTTAATCCGCCATTGGGGTAGTCAAAACTTCCCTTCATGACAGGTTCTTGATGACTGACTTGGGCTTGTTGCATTACTTTCTTGGGATTGAGATCTTCCAGTCTACTTTTGGGATCACCATCACACAGTCCAAGTATGCTCTAGATTTGATCTTGAGGTTTCATATGGCTGATTATAAGCCTGCTGTGACTCCCTTTCTTTTTGGAGTCAAACATGAGGCTCAATGTTCACCATTTTTATGGCACTTTGTACGGACAGCTTATTGGGAGTCTCATTTATCTGGCTCATATGAGACCTAACATTTCATATGTTGTAGGCATGGTCTCTTGATTCATGAAAGGCCCCATGAGCTGCATTGGAAAGCAACCAAGCGGATACTTCACTACATTCAGGGTACTCACAGTTTTGGGATTCACTATGCAGCGAGCATTGATCTTGACTTGGTGGGCTACACAGATTCAGATTGGGCTGGTGATTCTCAAGATCGCAAGTCTATTTCAGGTTACAACTTCTCACTTGGTTTAGGTCTTGTTTGTTGGTCGAGCAAGAAGTAGTCTGCTATTTCTCTATCTTCCAAGTATCGGAGGGTTGTGAATGCCATCACTGGAGCCATTTGGCTTTAGAATCTTCTCACTGAGCTTGGTAATGAAATGAAACTACCATCAGTCATATTTTGTGACAACCAAAGTGTTATTCAGATCTCACAAAATCTGGTCCATCATCAGTGGACCAAACACATTCATGTCCGCATGCACTACATCTGGGAGCTCATCCATGGCCACATCATCGACCTTTTCTACTGTCTAACTTCTAAGTAGGTTGTTGATATCTTCACCAAACCCTTCACTAAGAGAAATTTCATTTGTGATCTTTGTTGGGGGTGCAAGAAGCTTCATCCTCTCACTTGGAGTCTTGACTCTCTCTACTCTAGGGGGGATTTCTCTTTCTATTTGGGTGGGCTATTCTTTCTTTGGGGGGAAATTTTATGTACATGGGTACTTGGGGTGTTAGTGTAGGTTTTTATTTCCTAGTTAGGTTTTTTATTTTCCTTTTACTCCTAGGTTTTTCCTACACTTTTATTAATCTTGCTTAGGTTAATAAAGCATGTTTTATTAGGTGAGTGGGTTATGAGGTTTCCCCATCCTACATGTGAGCATCCATTATCTATCTTGGGAAGATACTTTGCTATCTTTAGTCCAATAGATGGTTGCTGCTCATTGGTCGGTGCTTCCACCTCCTCCCTCTCCCTGATCTATATAAACATGCCACCTGGCTTATATTTTGTATCATTTACTTTTGCATCCTCTTAATGTTATTTTGCTTCTAGAATTTGCATTACTCTCATGGAGAATAACTCTATGTTGCTATTTTGATTTTGTATCATTTGCATTCATAGTTTAGATATCTATTCTTTTGCAGTAGTTTTTTGGGTTAATCATTTTTTTAGATTCTAACAGAAACAAAAACTGAATAGTCAGGACAAAGCTTGGCAAGGATTGAAAGAATCAATTAAGTGTCCTCTTTCTCAATTCCACATTGTTTGAGCTGCAATATAAGTGATTTTAGCTTTGTGAAGAAGTCTTGGATGCTTGCAAAGTCAGTTGGATTCAAACCAATTTGTTCATTCTCCAATTTGAAACCTTTCATGGTATCTTGCTTAGCAATGAGATTCTCTAAGGTAGTCCACACTTCATTAGGTGTTTTACAAGATTTAATATGAAAAAGGAGATCAGGAGAAATAGACAAGCATAGTGTTCCATAGGCTTGATCACATTTATTGTACCACTTTCTCTTTTATGTAGCTGATGTTGGTTCAATTTCAGTACCTATTGTTACTCTGAATTTTCAAACTTCTTAAATGATTCTCTATTTTAGTTTTGCACTCATGATAGTTATATGGTGTGAGGAGAGGAAGTTTGTTTGGATCCATGATACAAGAGTACAAAAAAGAACACAAGTACAACGCCCCTTTTTACTCAATATATGAGATCACCCCCCAAAAAGAATGATTGTGGCACTTTATACTTAGTGTGATTTACAATTGTCCACAAGGGACCAAAATTGGGCAAACATCAAAATATTTTAAAATAGAGATCCAAGTGAGATTACAATTACTCACACTGATTTATCGCAACAAACAAATCCCTCCAAAACAAGTTTCACTTCCTCAAGTCTCAAAATGCCCAAGTTATCACTCAAAAGCCAAAAAACTGATAAATTGAATAAAATGAACCTGTTGTTAAATCTAAGAAAATTGCATGGATGGATTTGAAGAGCTCCTAAATACCTTTTCGATGCTGCAAGAATCTCAAAAAGCAAAGATCGTGGCTAAAATTTATGAATTCGAAAGCCAAAAATGGAGATCTGTCTTCAAACTGCTATATCTATCACTATTAGAAATGAAGGTACAAACCACATAACAGAAATTTGATTCAAACCTTATTTATGTGCTTTAAACAATGTAGAATCAATGGAGATTGCAACAGAAATTAAAACCCATTACACAGAAATAACATGCATCAAGAACTGAACACATAACATAGTATGTAATGTGGAGAAAAACCTTTTTGGGTAAAAATCTCCACCAAGAAAAGAGGGTCCAAGTTGTATTATCTTCAAAAATGAGATTACAATACATGCTCTTCTGCTCCTCTCTAGTCTTTAATCTAGCGTTGCCTGTTACTTTCAACTCTGATAAAAATGTAGTACAAATATCCTTATAAAAAGGGGTTGCCTTCTAGGGCAAGATAACCAACATAATATCAACCATCAAATCTATGACCTAATGACGAACAGTCTAGATTTACAATGATAAAATATAAAATAAAATGTGGTTTCAAGGGCGTTACCCCTGAACCCCCACTGCTGCGCGCAGCCCCCAGGCCCCTTGCTGGGGGGAAACCTCTTGCGACCCCCCGTCGCAGGTGAGTTAGCGTCGAGGAATGGATATAAACATCTAGTTGAAAAAAGACCGCTGCTAGTGAAACTTTCATCCCTTATGGGTGTTTTACAAACAATACTAGAGTAATTAATTACATAGGATTTACAAGGTTGATGGCACCTTAATCCTAACATTCTCCCACTTGACATCATACATTATAAATACCCATAGGAAAACCATAAAATAATCAGGCACTAGAAGCAAGGCCGATGGCCTCTCTGCACCAAACAAATTTCTCTGTGCTTATAGGCTTGGTCAAAGCCTCTACAACATTCTCTTGATTGTCTACCTTCTTCAGCTCAATTTGTCCACTTGCAACCATTTCTCGAATAAAGTGATACTATACATCAACATGCTTAGTTCGAGTATGATACATAGGATTCTTGGCCAAACAAATAGTACTCTGTCTATCACAACCAATCTGAATGTTCCTGCAATCAAAACCAATACCTGTACTCAATCTCTTCAACCAAATTGCCTCCTTAGAGACATGAGTAGCAGCCATATACTCTACTTCTGTGTTGGACAAAGCAATTGTGAGCTGCCTCTTACTCATCCAACTCACTGCTCCTCCAAACAAAGTAAATACATAGCCACTAGTGGACCTTCAACTATCCAAGTCACCTGCCCAATCCGCATCAACAAAACCTTGTATGTCCAAAGATTTATTAGCTCAGTACCAGAATAGACCAAACAATAATCAATACTTGCAAGATATTTAAGCACCCTCTTCGCATAATTCCAATGTTGTCTACAAGGGTTAGACATAAATCTACTCAAAACTCCCACTGCTTGGGCAATATCTGGCCTAGTGCAAACCATTGCATACATCAAACTCCTTACAACACTAGCATATGGCACATTAGACATATCCTCAAAATCATCATCATTCTTTGGACACATATCTAATAAAAGCTTAGTACCAATGTGTAAAGGAACTCTAACTGGGTTGCAGTCCTGCATACTGAATCTCTACAAAATGGTATTCACATACTTACTTTGAGACAACCAAAGCTTTATGTTACCTCTATCCCTCTTGATCTCCATACCCAGAATATACTTGGCAGCTCCAAGATCTTTTATATCAAATGCACCTGAAAGTTGAGTTTTCAGCTCACTAATCATACCCTTAGTATTGCTGAAAAATAACATATCATCAACATACAATGCAATGACCAGTATAGAATCATCAACACAATAAATGTAAACACAATGATCCTCCTTGCTTCTAACAAAACCCAATTTCAACACAAATGAATCAAACTTTTGATACCACATTCTAGGGGACTGTTTCAAACCATAGAGAGACCTCTTTAACCTACAAACCCAATTCTCTTTCCCTTTTACCTCAAAACATGTAGGTTGTTGCATATAAATTTCTTCTTCAAGATCTCCATGCAAGAACGTAATCTTAACATCCACTTGCTCAATCTCCCAATCATAAGATGTAGCAATGGATTAAAAAAATCTAATAGAAGTCAATTTAGCAATAGGAGAGAATATCTCACCAAAATCAACTCCCTGTCTCTGGAAGTAGCCCTTGGCTACCAATCTAGCCTTGTACTTCTCCAATGACCCATCTACTCCAAACTTCTTCTTGAAGACCCACTTACAACCTATGGCCTTACTTCCTTTAGGCAAACGAACAAGATCCCAGGTGTTACAAGATTCTAAAGCCATCATCTCCTCCTACATGGCTAACTGCCAAGACTCACTATCATCTTCAAGAATAGCTTCCCTATAGGATCTAGGCTTATCGTTAGTACTCAATAAATCAAATACACAATAGAAATCTAGTGGGCTATACCTATCAACTAGGTTTTGTTGTCTTGGGAATTTCCTCAAGGGTGGAGTTAGAGACTGTACTTGTTCTTCTGGATGATCATCTACACCAATTTCTTCTTTAATAATAGATTCATCTTCATCAAAACTACTTGAATTTTATTCTTCTTCTTCACCCTCCAATCCATCATTTTGTTCTTCCTGAGGCGCATCTTGCTGCTCTAAATCAAAGTGCACTCTCTTTACCTTTCCTTCTTTTTCTTTTGGCTACTCAGGTTCAGAAATAGCTCTAAGTTCCCTAAAAATTACATCTCTAGAATAGATAATGTTACGAATTAGTGGATTCCAAAGCTTATAACCTTTGACATTATCACCATATCTAATGAATGTACACTTCTTAGCTTTTGGATCCAACTTAGATCACTTTTCCTTAGGCACATGAAAAAATCCTCATAGCCAAAAACCCTTAAATGTGAAACAGAAGGTTTCTTACCCGTCGACACTTCATAAGGTGTCGAATCAAGAGCCTTACAAGGAGATCTATTAATCAAGTAGAAAGCAGTACACACGGCCTCTTCCCAAAAGCATTTATCCAACTGTACATCACTCAACATACTTCTAGCCCTTTCCATGATGATTTGGTCCATCCTTTCTGCAACACCATTATGTTGTGGTGTATACGGAATTATCTTTTGTTTGATAATACCTGTATGATTACAAAACTCGTCAAATTCTTTAGACCAATATTCTCCTTCATTGTCTGATCTTAATATTTTTATCTTCAAACCTAATTGGTTCTCTACTAAGACTTTGAAATCCTTAAACTTAATGAAAACTTCATATTTGTGTTTCATAAAATAAATCCATGTAAATCTGGATACATCATCAATGAAGGTGACAAAATAATGAGATTTTCTGATAGATTCATTATCCATAGGCCCAAACACATTCGTATGAATAATTTCTAACTTCTCTTTTGCTCTATTGCTTCGTAAAGGAAATAATTTTCTGTTTTGTTTACCAAACACAATGCTCACAGAAATCAAAGTGCTCATCAGAATAAGAGAAACTGTCCAACAAATTTTTATTCTTAATAGTTTTGAGTACATTATTGCTTGTGTGACCCAATCTGCGGTGCCACAACATACATGTATTTTTAGTATTGGCCTTAGATACATAAGAGGCATTACAAATTGTAGCAGTTTCAAGCTTGAACAGTTTTCCCAATCTCTTCTCCTTCACTACCACCAAGTTCCCTCTCACCAATTTGTAACCATGCTTGTCAAAAGTTACATGCATTCCCAAATCATTCAGCTTTGAAACAGAAATCAAATTTCTAGCTAATCCAGGAACATGATAAACATGAGGGAGGGTTTTAATCCTCCCATCACCAAAATACAACAATACCTTGCCTTTCCCAACTATCGGATATGCAGAGTTGTCCCCAAGGTACACATTACCACCATCATATTCTTCATATGTGGAGAACCATTCCTTATGCGGGGTCATATGGAATGAGCATCTTGAGTCAACCAACCAGTGATCATTAGAAACAATATTACAAGTAGAAAGTAAAACATTTTCACCTGCATTCGAGGTCTTATTAGAAGTATTCTCCCACTGTTTCTTTGGGTTTCTGCACTCCTTCACATGTCCCCTTTTACCATAGTTCCAACACTTAACTTTGTTCTTCCTAGGAGTCTCAAATCAGCCCTTAGACTTGTCCTTAGCCCCTTTTTGATCTCCTTTTGACCCTCTTTCCATAGACCTTCCCCTGACACTGAGAGCATCCCCTGAACTATCCAAACTTTTCTTCCTAAATTCATGTGACAGTAGAACTGAAACAAGAGCATCCAACTTCAAATTTGTGAGGTTAGCAGTGATAGCCAAAATAACATTCTCCCATGACTCAGGTAAAGAAAAGAGAAGAAATATACATTTATCTTCCTCATTCACCTCAACTTCTATAGATTCTAGTTGACTCAATAACAAATTAAATGAATTCAAATGCTATGTAACCGATTCACCCTCTTTCAATTTCATGGAAAATAACTTACGCTTCAAATAAAGCTTATTTACCATACTCTTGGCTTGGTAGATCTCACCCATGTTAGAAATGAAAGAAACACTACTTCAATGGAAATCTGATTCAAGATAAATTTTAGCAATCTTTAACTGTGTGTTATTAATGGAGATTGTAACACAGAAACAAAACTATGCTTCACAAAAATACAAAATCAGAAATATGAACACATAACACAATGTTTAACATGGAGAAAACCCTTTCGGATAAAAAAACTCCACACAATAAAGAGGCCCAATGTTTGTATTAATCTAAAAAATATTTACAATACATCAACACTTAACTCTCTCCACCAATCTTCAATCTGACAGCATTTCGGTAGCACCCGAGTACCTAAAATCTATATTACAACAACTAATACATGGTAAATACTTATAGAAACATTTTATAACTCATCTTAGGCGTTCACCTTCTCTCTCCTAAGATTCTCCAACCTGTAAACATTAATTACCATCTTACAAGCATCTTACACTTGTCCAAAAAATAGCCATGCAAAGGTTGGGGGCCCAAGACTAAATCTGGCCTCTTACAACATCTTATGATACATCATAATCATCATAGATTCCACAAAAGAGTATCTTTCCAAGATAGGAACCTTGGACTAAATATAGAAAATATACAACTAACATATCTGTCATATGCATCATAGAATCTCAGAATCTTATGACAACTTGCAACTATCATAGATTCACTTACCAAACATTATGATAGTTGTCATACATGCCAAAAATAGTATATTCCTCAAGGGAGCACACCTACCCTCATTTACTTTGAGTTTTTACATTTGCCAACCGTAAATGTCACTCTATAACTGTTGTCGGTAACTCTGAAATTACAACTGTCAATGAGACTACCTCATTCCCTTATGGGTAATTAAAAATAACAAATAATAAATGGAATAAAATATAATATTAAAATTTACAAGGTTAATGGCACCTTATTCCAACATTCTCCCACTTGACATTATACATTGTAAATCAACCCATAGGAAATCAAATGAAATAATTAGGCACTAGAAACAAGGCCCATGGCCTCTCTACACCACACGAACTTTTCTGTGCTCACAGGTTTGGTCAATGAATCTGTAACATTCTCCTGATTGTCTATCTTTTTCAGCACAATCTGTCTATTTGCAACCAACTCTCGAACAAAGTGATACTGAACATCAACATGCTTAGTTCGAGCATGATACATAGGACTTTTGGCCAAACAGATAGCACTCTGGCTATCACAACCAATTTGAATGATCCTGCAATCAAAACCAATACCTGTACACAGTCTCCTCAACCAAATTGCCTCCTTAGAGACATGAGTAGCAGCCATATACTATACTTCTATGGTGGACAAAACAACTGTGGGCTGCCTCTTACTCATCCAACTCACTGCACCTCCAAACAAAGTAAACACATAGCCACTAGTGGACCTTCGACTATCCAAGTCACCTGCCCAATCTGCATCAACAAAACCATGTATATCCAAAGATTTATCAGCACTATCAGTACTAGAATAAACCAAACAATGGTCAGGAGTACCTGCAAGATATTTAAACACCATCTTTGCGTAGTTCCAATGTTGTCTACCAGGGTTAGACATAAATCTGCTCAAAACTCCCACTGCTTGGGCGATATCTGGTCTAGTACAAACCATTGCATATATCAAACTCCCTATAGCACTAGCATATGGCACATTAGACATATCCTCAAGATCATCCTTAGTATTTGGACACATATCTAATGAAAGCTTAGTACCAATAGGTAAAAGAACTCTAACTAGGTTACAATCCTACAAACTAAACCTCTGCAAAATAGTATTCACATACTTGCTTTGTGACAACCAAAACTTTCTGTTAACTCTATCCCTCCTAATCTCCATTCCCAAAATATACCTTACAGCACCAAGATCCTTCATCTCAAATGCACTTGAAAGTTGGGCTTTAAGATCATTGACCATACCCTTAGTATTGTTGAAAAACATGTCATCAACATACAAAACAATAACCAGTATAGAATCATCAACACAATGAATGTAAACACGATGATCCTCCTCACTTCTAACAAAACCTAATTTTAAAACAAATGAGTCAAACTTTTGATACCACATTTTGGGAGACTGTTTCAGACCATAAAGAGACCTCTTTAACCTGCAAACCCAATGTTCTTTTCCTTTTACCTCAAAACCTATAGGCTATTGCATATAAATTTCTTCTTCAAGATCTCCATGCAAGAATGCAGTCTTAACATCCATTTGCTCAATCACCCAATCATAAGCTACAGCAATGGATAAGAGAAATCTAATAGAAGTCAATTTAGCAATAGGAGAAAATATCTCACCAAAATCAACTCCCTCTCTCTGGGAGTAGCCCTTGGCTACCATTCTAGCTTTGTACTTCTCCAATGACCCGTCTTCTCCAAATTTATTTTTTGAAGACCTACTTACAACCTATGGCCTTTCTTCCTTTGGAAAAATGAACAAGATCCCAGATGTTACAAGATTCTAAAGCCATTATCTCCTCCTGCATGGCTAGCTGCCAAGACTCACTATCATCTGTAGAACTAGCTTCCCTGTAGGATCTTGGTTCATCATTAGTACTCAATAAAGCATATAAACAACAGAAATCTAGTGGGCTATACCTATCAACTGGATTCTATTGTCTTGTGGATCTCCTCAAGGGTAGAGTAAGAGACTCTACTCGTTCTTCTGCATGATCATCTGTACCAACTTCTTTTGTAACAATAGATTTATCTTCATCAGAACTACTTGAATCTTCTTCTTCTTCTTCACCCCCCCAATCCATCATTCTGTTCTTCTTGAGGTGCATCTTGCTGCTCTAACTCAAAGTGCACTCTCTTTACCTTTTCATCTTTTTCTTTTGGCTGCTCAAGTTTAGAAATAGCTCTAAGTTCCCTAAAAATAACATCTCTAGAAAAGATAATCTTGTGGGTTAGTGGATTCCAAATCTTATAACCTTTGACATTATCACCATATCTAATGAATGTACACTTTTCAGCCTTTGGATCCAACTTAGATCACTTTTCCTTAGGCACATGAACAAAAACCTCACAGCCAAAAACCCTTAAATGTGAAACAGAAGGTTTCTTACCTATCCACATTTCATAAGGTGTCGAATCAAGAGCCTTACAAGGAGATCTATTTATCAAGTAGCAAGCAGTACACACAGCCTCTGCCCAAAAGCATTTATCCAACTGTGCATCACTAAGCATACGTCTGGCCCTTTCCATAATTGTTTGGTTCATCCTTTCTACAACATCATTCTGTTGTGGTGTATACGGAGTTATCTTTTCTCTTATTATACCTACATGCTTGCAAAACTCATCAAATTCATTAGAGTAATATTCCCCTCCATTGTCAGATCTTAATATTTTTATCTTTAAACCTAATTGGTTCTCTTCTAAGACTTTGAATTCCTTAAACTTAGTGAAAACTTCAGATTTATGCTTCATAAAATAAATCCATGTAAATCTGGATACATCATCAATGAAGGTTACAAAATAACGAGATTTTCTGATAGATTCATTATCCACAGGTCCAAACACATCTGTATGAATAATTTCTAACTTCTCTTTTGCTCTATTGCTTCCTGAAGGAAATGATTTTTTGTTTTGTTTACCAAACACACAATGCTCACAGAAATCAAGGTGGTCATCAGAATAGGAGAAACTATCCAACAAATTTTTATTCTTAATAGTTTTCAGTACATTATTGCTTGTGTACCCCAATCTACAGTGCCACAACATACATGTATTTTTAGTAGTGGCCTCAGATATGTAGGAGGCATTACAAATTGTAGTGGCTTCAAGCTTAAACAAGTTCCTGAATCTCTTCCCTTTCGCTACCACCAAGTTCCTTCTCACCAATGTGCAGCCATGCTTGTCAAATGTCACATGCATTCCCAAATCATTCAACTTCAAAATTGAAATCAGATTTCTAGCTAATCCAAGAACATGCAAAACACCAGGGAGGGTTTTAATCCTCCCATCACTGAAACACAACAATACCTTTCCTTTCCTGACAATCAGATATGCAGAGTTGTCACCAAGGTAGATATTACCTCCATCGTATTCTTCATATGTGGAGAACCATTCCTTATGTGGAGTCATATGAAATGAGCATCTTGAGTCAACCAACCAGTGATCATTAGAAACAATATTACATGCAAAAAGTAAAACTTCTTCACCTACATTCGAGGACTTTTCTGAAGCACTCTCCCACTATTTCTTGGGGTTTATGCACTCCTTCTTCACATGTCCCCTTTTAACGTAGTTCCAACACTTAACTATGTTCTTTTTACCAGGAGTCTTAGACCGGCCCTTGGACTTGTCCTTAGCCCCTTTCTGATCTCCTTTAGGTCCCCATTCCTTAGATCTTCCAATGATACTAAGAGCATCCCTTAAACTATCTGAACTCTTCTTCCTCAATTCCTGTGACAGTAGCACTGAAACAAGAGCATCCAAATTCAGATTTGCAAGGTTAAGTGATAGCAAGGATAACATTCTCCCAAGACTCAGGTAAATAATAAATAAGTAAGATACATTTATCTTCCTCACTAACCTCAACATCTACTGAATCAAGCTGACTCGCCTATAAATTAAAAGAATTTAAATGCTCTGCAACTGACTCACCCTCTTTCATTTTCAAAGAAAACAACTTCCTTTTTAAATAAAGTTTATTTACCATACTCTTGGCTTGGTAGATCTCACCCAACCGATTCTACAATTTGATTGCGGTCTCTTCCTTTGCGACATTTAGTAGCACAAAATCTGAAAGATACAAACAGATGGTCCCCCGTGCCTTCTTATCCAGTCTAGCCCACTCATCTAGAGAGACATCATTGGGTTTCTTCTTTTTTTGAATAGCCAACTATTGGTTTATTTCTTCCAACAAATCTTCCATTTTCAGCTTTCACAAATCATACCCCGTTCCGTTGAACTTCTCAATGTCCATTCGAGAGGTTGATGCAACGGTAGATGCAGCCATAATAACAACACAAGATCTGCAAAACAAACACAACCAAATCTCCCACTGCAGCTACAGCTTCCACACTACCACCCAAGAGTCAAAGCTAACTAGGCTCTGATACCAAATGTTAGAAATGAAAGAAACACTACTTCAATGGAAATCTGATTCAAGATAAATTTCAGCAATCTTTAACTATGTGTTATTAATGGAGATTGTAACACAGAAACAAAACTATGCTTCACAGAAATGCAAAATTAGAAATATGAACACATAACACAATGTTTAACGTGGAGAAAACCCTTTTGGGTAAAAAAACTCCACACAGGAAAGAGGCCCAATCTTTGTATTAATCTGAAAAAGATTTACAATACAACAACACTTCAACTGTCTCCACCGGTCTTCAATCTGACAGCATTTTGGCAGCACCCGAGTACCTAAATCTATATTGCAGCAACTAATACATGGCAAATATTTATAGAAACATTTTATAACTCATCTTAGGTGTTCACCTTCTCTCTCCTAAGATTCTCCAACCTGTAAACATTAATTACCATCTTACAAGCATCTTACACTTGTCCAAAAAATAGCCATGCAAAGGTTGGGGGCCCAAGACTAAATTTGGCCTCTTATAGCATCTTATGACATGTCATAACCATCATAGATTCCACAAAAGAGTATCTTTCCAAGATAGGAACCTTGGGCTAAATATAGCAAATATACAACTAACATATCTATCATATGCGTCATAGAATCTCAAAATCTTATGACAACTTGCAGTTGTCATAGATTCACTTACCAAACATTATGATAGTTGTCATACATGCCAAAAATAGTATTTTCTTTAAGGGAGCATTCCTACCCTCATTTACTTTGATTTTTTACATTTGCCAACCGTAAATGTCACTTTGTAACTGCTGTCGGTAACTCTGAAATGACAACTATCAATGAGACTACCTCATTCCCTTATGGGTAAATACAAATAACAAATAATAAATGGAATAAAATATAATATTAGAATTTACAAGGTTAATGGCACCTTATTCCAACAACCCAGATGTTTCTGCAAGCTATGTGTGGACTTCCCACTCGCAACATTCAGTAGAACAAAATTTGCAAGACACAACTGGATTGTACCTCGTGTCTTTTTATCCAGTCTTTCCCACTCATCAGGAGCAACATCATCGGGTTTCTTCTCTTTCTAAACAGCCAACCACTAGTTTCTTTCTTCCAGTAAATCCTCCATTTTCAGGTTCCACAATTTTGTACCTCATACCATTGAACTTTTCAATGTCCAATGAAAGGTAGAAGAAACATTGGATGAAGCCATGATATCTACACACGATCTGCAAACAAACAACAACCAAATCTCCCACTGCAGCTAAAAAACTTTCACACTACCACCGACTAATCAAAACTGGCCAGGCTTTAATATCAAATGTTAGAAATGAAGGTGTAAACCACAACAAAAATTTGATTCAAACCTTATTTATGTGCTTTAAACAATTTAGAATCAATGGAAATTGCAACAGAAATTAAAACCCATTACACAAAAATAACATGCATCAAGAACTGAACACATAACATAATATGTAACGTGGAGAAAAACTTTTTTGGGTAAAAAACTCCACTAAGAAAAGAGGCTCCAAGCTATATTATCTTCAAATATGAGATTACAATACATGCATTTCCTCTCCTCTCTAGTCTTCAATCCAGCGCCGCCTATTACTCTCAACTCTGATAAAAACGTAGTACAAATATCCTTATAAAAGGGGGTTGCCTTCTAGGAAAAGATAACCAACATAATATCAACCATCAGATCTGTGACCTAATGACGAACGGTCCAGATTTACAATGATAAAATATAAAATAAAATGTGGTTTCGAGGGGCATTGACCCCGAACCCCCACCGAGGTGCGCAGCCCCCAGACCCCCACTGGGGGGAAACCCCCCTGCAACCCCCCATCACGGCTGAGTTAGTGTCAAGGAATGGATATAAATATCTAGCTGAAATAAGACCATTGCTGGTGAAACCTTTCATCCCTTATGGGTGATTTACAAACAATACTAGGAGTAATTAATTACATAGGGTTTACAAGGTTGATAGCACCTTAATCTTAATAGTCACTAGCAGTAGAATCTCAAAAAACTACTAACACCACTACAAAGTGTGCTCTGTTAGCTTTCTAATGATATCTCATTTGCCTGATTTCGATACTCTGGTGAAAAGTTATTAAAAAAAATTTAAAAAATTTTTTAGGGCTTTGAGGGGCAAAGTGGTGACCTGAGGCTGATAGAATATTCCTTCCGGTATTGGAATATTCTCTGTAGAAAGAAAATACCATCATCTGTGTGTAAAAACTGCTTGATTCAAGTTTGAAACCGCCTGTTGATAGTGAAAACTACCTATGTGGGTTATGAAACTGCTTATATCAGGCCAAAATCGCCTGTTGATGTGAAAAAACTACTATTTGGAAGTTGAAGCCACTTGTTTTACTGGCAGAAACTGCCTATTGTGTGGTAAGAGGAACTCTGCTGCTGTTTAGAGAGCACCTACATTTTTTGTTTTAAATTTAATATATTTTTTTTTTAATTTTGAAGGCCACGAGGGTTGTAGGAGAGGGGTCATGTGGAGGGATCACCCCCTCCACGTAGATTTAGGATTGTCAGGGCTTGAACCTAAAGGTTCCCTGCAGGTACCTCAGCGTAAAGAACTCTGCATGTAATTATTTTTAGATGTCGATCAATTGAAAAAAATGTCGCCAACTATTTAAAGACCATTGAGGAAGTTAAGGCGCTAGGTAGAAAAGTGTTGGCCGGTGGTTCTTTGTTGCCACCAGTGTTTATTAGTGACCGGTAAGCGATTTAGACATTGCCAGTAGGTATTTCGAACCCAACTGGGTAGATAATAGATAAATGCTAGTGTGTTGGTGTGGCTTGCCGCCAAGGGATCTGAGGGGCCCGTGCCCTACATGGCGTGCTGACACAGGTACTGGGTACTCAGAGTACATTCTGTAGAACTGCAAAAAATTCAGAAAAGCCTGCAGAAAATTTTTACCTAGCAAACTTTATTTTTACCCAATGGATATAGCTACGCTATGATTTTCTTGCACCAATCAAAGATTCTCTACAATTGTAACAGGAATATTCCTCCTATAGAATATTCCATAGAATATGCTCTATGATAATTCTGTATGATCGAGGGGCAATTTTTTTCCTTTCATTGCAACTTTGTCTGATTTCGATAATTTGATAGTTGATCTTGGGGTTTTTGGGCCTCCTAAGCATGATGGCGGGGTCTGATTTCGCCCAAATTGCTTTGAAAGATTAGGTACCTGTTGGATCTTGCATGCACCTCCCAACTTCAAACCCCCATAGATTTGGCCTCCGATGGTTGATCTAGATGAAATGAAAAGCAATCTTGACTATCTCAGACCTCCTAAACACAATGGTATGCTCATATTTTCAACAACATACTCCAAAATGAACCTGTAATACAAGGCCACAAAGAGGAAACCCTCACAAATCTAGTATTTCCATCAAGTTTTTCTGATTCTCCAGATCATCATTCAATGTAAGAGAAGAGCATACTCAACTATCAAGATCCACCATGAATTACACTCAAGATCTTTCAAAAAATGACTAACACAAAGTGATTCTTCTTAGAGCTCTGATACCATGTTAGAGTTGGCTATGATTGGAGCCACCTAAGATCTAGGACTTCATGAAAGCACAAGAGACATCAAATGAAAGAATATTTCTATTCTATCAATGAATGCAAAATATTGTTACAAGATTGCTATTAGATTGTTACAATGTACATGATATGCCTTGCTTATAAAGACAAGGATGAAATGTAGGATGTTGTAGTCATGTGACAAGTGTCTTAATCCTATGACATGTGACAACTATAGGATAAAATGACAACTAGACACAACTAGAAACATCTAGTAGACTCACTAAGTCAACTTAACATGTGAATTATGTGTGATGTGTGAATATTATTGAACTAATAAATAGTTCAATAATATGAATTATTCACACAAGGGTAAACTGGATAGGTAATAACCCTATTCACGCCAACATTTAGCCCTCTCAATGGGAAGTTTGAAGGCCATAAAAACACTACCCAAAAAATTTTGGGGACTCATATTGATATATTCCCTATCTAAGATCTCACAAGGGAGTTGATAGAGTTTAGGGGTGATAAAAATGGGTGGAAGTGAATGAGTTTGGTTTCCACTACACCATACTAGACCAGGCATGGTGGGATGGAGGACGCACCTCCAATAACCCATTTCATGTCAAAACCCTTGACCTTATTCTTTAGGGTTCAACTTTATTTTCAAAACGAATGAAAAGGAAATATGAGTATAATCTTTTTCAATATCACAATGAACCTTAGAAATTATTTCCCAATAGAGTTTATCACTAAAGAAAAGATGAATTAAACAAGTGAATACTCTATCCATTTGAAACACCCCCTATGCCCAAGGCATAGTTCATCTAAAGGTGGGTTAAAGGCAAAAGAAGAAGAGCTTAAGTGGATGAAATAAACATAGCTTAATTTCTCTATGCAAAGTAAATAGTAAATAAACTAGGATAGTAGTAAATGCAATCTATGCACAAATGTAACATAAATGACAAAAGAACTTTTCAACTAGTTGAATCTCTCATAACCATATAAGAAAACAAATATATGACTATATATGTTCCTAAATACAAATCAACTTTGCATTTAAGCTGTCATGAAGAAAGACACCCCAAATTGGAAACTCAAAGATGGGGTTAATAAAGCTTGCTCGCTACTGAGAGAAATAGATGATTTCTTGATTACACACACTTATTGGGAGGCAACTCGATCATTCTTTAGTTAGACTACACCATGTAAAGTGTGGACACTAATTTCTAGTCAAGACTCAAGGCCATAATAGATAAAGAAGCAAAGGAGGGATGCCCTTGCGTGGGAAGCCTTCAAGATGGGTCAAATTGATCTAGTTTTCTTTTGGATAGACTTGGAGAATACAATTTTCAGCAACTTTGGGCCATGACTTAGTTATGCTAGTGACTTTGTAACTTGTTTGACCTCTATTCATGAGGTGGAGAGATCTGGATAAATATTGGAAGAGACTATTTCCTCCCCATCTATTTTATATTTGATTTCTATAAATAAAGGGAGCTATCCCCTTTGATAGCACTTACCTTAAAAAAATGGAGATGACACCTACTAATTAGATGACCAAATGACACTGGTCAACTCATTTTCTACACAATGCATTTCTCAGACATGACGTCATCCTCCCCCATGATATATACTCCCTCTAGTCATTGGCATTGTATCACAACTCAAACATGAGACATATTTAGTATATCATTATAAATTTGTTAATCCTTTTGTAATTAAATTATGATAATAAACCATTTTTACATAATAAAAAATTAAAATTTTCCAAATTAGCCAAGATGTAGTACAAATTAGATTAAACTAAAAACTAAATTAATAGATTAATCGCTACCAAAATTTATCTTTTTCTGCATATGATTCTCATTGTAATGTAATACATAAAATCTAAAATTCTTTAAATGTCTTAATCATAACAAACATCATAATTTATGTGAATTAATAAATACATAATTATTTGGGGTACTATATCCTTCCACCTTATAAGAGATTTGTCTTGAAGCTAATATTTTTTAAAAAACAAGGAAATAAGTACCTCATTTCTTAGGCATCTTCCCAAGTTGCATTCTCATCAGAGTATTTGTCCCACTAGACCTTGCATTGTTCCAAGTTGTGGTTTCAAATCTATACTATTTGATGCTCAAGCACTCTCAATGTTTTCATTATTATAATGCCCATATTTTGCACTTGTAATAAATCACAGTTAAGTGTGAGTCAAATTTGATATATATTTGTTTAGAAACAACACATGGAATGCATTGTGGATCATGTCTAAAGCAGGTGGTAAAGCAAGCTTATAGGCCATGGGGTTAATTTTCCTTAAGACCATGAAGGGTCCCATAAATCTAGGAGCCAACTTAGTGGTTTTTTTAAATCTAATATAACGTTTGTGTGGTTTAACTTGGAGAAAGACTCTACCTTTGACTTCTTATGCAGAGCATACTCCCCTCTTGACACATACACATAACCAAATTATACAGAGAATAATTTCTACATTCTAATTTGAAAATTATATTCAGCAATTTTTGGACAATTACAAAATTTATCTAACACAACAAAAATTTGCATAATAAAATTTACAACTCTTGGCTCTCAATAGCCATCATCTACACATCTGCATACTTTCCTCTAGCTCTACACAATCTCCCACAGTCTTACAGCCTCACAAGGCTTCCAACCTCTCTCTTCACTCTACATCCTCAAACACCTTATCTTGCATTCTCTGCAAGTTTTCTCCTACTCTTTCGCCAAGCCTCTCTTCCTTCTCTTGATGGCCGACCCCCATCCTGATCAAATAAAAGTGTTTATACTCTCTAGGAAGAAGGAAGTTGAGCCATCTTCAATTGGTTAAGGAATTGAAAATTTGACAGTTTCATAACTGCAGACAAACCATTACCAAACAGTTCAATCGTTAAGAACTGGATCATCATTCTAAACAAACAATTGATCCTAACACGATTGTAGTATAAACTTTAGTAGTTTGTCCATACTTGAGCTTAATGGGAGTCTATTGGCAAAAATTTTTCTCCTTGAACTACCGAGTTCCTCTATTTTTCAAAAACTAACTTTATCGATGTTTTATCCAGTTCAAGAACTTAAATATTTTGGACACACCAATAAAGAAAGGTAATCAAAAAATCTGGCACTTTACGAACTTAAAAGTTCACTGGCACATGTTATCGGCGAAACAGTTAATTCAAAAACTAAAATGTTTGTTGATACAAGCCTTAATCTATTGAGCCTTTTTGTCAGTGAAACTTGTCTTTTATGAACTCTTATTTTTTTTCTCAAAATCTTTGTTTATATACTGGTCGGTAAATCGACAACTTTTAGAACCCACAAACTAGCTGAATACTTAAAACTTTTCTTTTATAACGATTCTTGAAAACTATGAACTTCCATCACTTAATTTTTCCATCGGCCAACTTCAAAACCAACCTTGAAGGCTTTGTTGGGTAAGTAGATCATTGGCAAACTTAAGAGTTTGCAAACTGATGATTTTGCTGACATTATTAAAAGTTGTCAACAAAAAGCAAAGTTTGCAAACTTCAAACTTTGTCTATATCAAAGAAGACTTGCTTAAAGGTCATTTTTGATGAAAAATGTAATCACACTCCAAAGCTCATCAGCTACATTGCCTGTCAAAAAACCAAGCCATCGTTTAAACACCAGATCAACGAAGTGATGGATCGACAAACTAAACAATTTGTGAACTAAGAAATTCTCTGACTAGCTCTAACTTAGCCAATTTTTGCCCAATCTTCACCAAGATGAAACTGGAGATACCCAATTGGGTCTTCTACAAGATGATGCTCTTCAATTGGCCAATTTGAGACTGAAAATCTTCCTGAAGCAAACTGCCCAAAACCAACACAAAAATAAACAAAAACAGAATTGAATCAAACCCAAATTTTCTTTGGTTGATGTCGATTACTCGTGGACCTAGATGCTCTTGCATCAGACATGCCAAGTAAAAATTTTGTGAGCATGGTCCCACAAAATGGAGATGAATAGTAGAACTACCCTTCCAGGTTGCAAACAACCTAGAACAATCTCCATCACTGTAACAAGTTCATCAAAAACTTTCTCCCTTCACCTCTTTTAGCATTTCGTCAAGACACTTGCCATCCTTCTTCGCCAAGTGTGCACCTTCTTCCTTCTTCCTCTCGTGGACTCACATCCACTATCGACCGTCCTCTTTTGCTAGAGGCTATCTCTTCTTCTCCTCCAAATACTCTCTCCTCTTCTCTTCTCTTTCGTGGGATCCAACCCACCACTAACCGACCACCTCCACCAAGTTCCACCTACATCATCCTCCACAACCTCTATACACAAACATGCAGCATCTATATACAAATTTGTTGTTGCAACTTCATCTTCTATAACAACATCATCTTCTACTCTCACCATAGAAGGTAAATCATCATAATTGAATTCAAAATCCAAAATTACCTCATCCTTCTTTGCTACAACTTTTCCTTCTTCACCATTCACTGTAAGATTTTCATTTTCACCATCCACTATTATCACTATCTTCATGTCCTCTAAAGGACTTAGAACTGCATACTCATTCTTCTCATCCTCACTGGCAAGCTTCTCAAGCCACTCCTTCTCTAATGCCAAAATTTCCAACAATAAATCATCTTTATCCTCTTCATCTGTTGTCATCTCAATCTCTACATATGCATCTTCAACCTCTTCTACCATCATATCTTTTTCATTTTCAACCGTTGCTACACTTGCATCCTCTTGCTCAATATTTTCATCTTCTTTCTCCTCATCCTCTACTCTTTCCTCTTTCTCACTCTCTCTTTCCATGCCTTCATCATGGAATACTATTGTAATCTTCAATGCTTCTAATCTTGCCTCCACTCTTCTCAATTCTTCATAAATTGCCTCTTCATCTGCTTCCTTGTCCTTCTCTATGCACACAAATTTATCTACACAAATAATTATCAAAAGAATAATGGGACTTTACCTTACCCAAATTCTTACATGTCTTTCTCTTTTCCATCTTTCTACTCTCCTCCAAGGCATCCAACCCTCTTTCTCTAAATGAAATTATTAAGGCCTTACCCAAGGCCAAACTCATACTTTTCCTCCTTGCAATCTTCACACACAACCTGCAATCTCACAATCCACAATTTCAGCAACCTGCACACACACACCTTCATCGACTCATACAAATTTTAGAGATAATGCTCTCTACAATTACAAGTCCTCCCTGCAATAAAATCACTCTCACAATCAACTCTCTCTCATGGCTTCAATGTCTTCTCTCAGCTCTCAATTGCTCAAGACTCCTCACATACCTGCAATAATTATCTCGAGCTCCTTAGACAACACAACTGCTTCCACTACCACCCACAGGGCTTGGTGTAGACTGCCTCATGTTCAGTGCTCTACCAACATACTCAAGACCTCTAGATGTGATACCATTTGATTCAGAGGGTACTCCCCTCTTGACACATACACATAACTAAATTATATAGAGAATAATTTATGCATTCTAATCTGAAAATAATATTCAACAATTTTTGGACAATTACAAAATTTATCTAACACAATAAAAATTTGCATAATAGAATTTACAACTCTTGGCTCTCAATAGCCATCCTCTACACATTTGCATACTTTCCTTTGGCTCTACACAATCTCCCATAGTCTTGCAACCTCGCAAGGCTTCCAACCTCTCTCTTCACTCTACATCCTCATACACCTTATCTTGCATTCTCTGCAAGTTTTCTCCTACTCTCTGGTCGAGCCTCTCTTCCTTCTCTGGATGGTTGATCCCCCATCTTGATCAAATAAAAACATTTATACTCTCCAAGAAAAAGGAAGTTGAACCGTCTTCAATCGATTAAGGAATTAAAAATTTGATAGTTTCATAACTACAGACCAACTGTTACCAAATGGTTCAACCATTAAGAACTGGATCGTCATTCCAAACAAACAATCGATCCTAACATGATCATAGTATAAACTCTGATATTTTATCCATACTTGAGCTTAATGGAAGTCTATCGGCAAAATATTTTCTCCTTGAACTACCTATTTCATCTTTTTTTCAAAAACTAACTTTATTAGCATTTTATCCAGTTCAAGAACTTAAATATTTTTGACGCACCAATAAGGAGAGGTAATCGACAAATCTGGCACTTCATGAACTTAAAAGTTTGCCAGCACATTTTATCGGCGAAATGGTCAGTTTGCAAACTAAAAAGTTTTTTGGTACAAGCCTTAAGCCATTGACCCCTTTTTTCAGTGAAACTTGTCTTCTATGAACTCTTGTCTTTCTTCTCAAAAGCTCTATTTATATAATGGTCGGCAAATCGGCAACTTTTAGAACCCGTGAACTAGCCGAATACTTAAAACTTTTCTTTTATCGGCAATTCTTGAAAACTATGAACTTCCATCACTTAATTTTTCCATCGGCCAACTTCAAAACCAACTTTGAAGGCTTTGTCGGAAGTAGATCATCAATGAACTTAAGAGTTCGTAAACTGGCGATTTTTCCAACATTAAAGTTGTCAACAAAAAGCGAAGTTTTCAAACTTCAAACTTTGTCGATATCGAAGAAGACTTGCTTAAAGGTCATATTTGATGAAAAATGTGATCACACTCTAAAGCTTATTGGCTACATTGTATGTTGGCAAACCAAGCCACTGGTTAAACGCCCGATCGGTGAACTAAGGAATTCTCTGACTAGCTCTAACTTAGCCAATTTTCACCCAATCTTCACCAAAATGAAACTAGAGATACCCAATTGGGTCTTCTACAAGTTGATGCTCTTCACTTGGCCAATTTGAGACTAAAAATCTTCTTGAAGCAAACTATCCAAAACCAACACAAAAACAAAACTGAAACAAACCCAAATTTTTTTGGTTGATGTCGATTGCTCATGGACCTAGATGCTCTTGCATCAACTTCAAATTCTCTATGTGTTCATCCCTTATCGACATAACTCTTAGTCTTGTCTAAATATTCTTTCAACCTTTGCCTTATCAACTTGTTTCCCTCTTCCATATCTTTCAACATTTGGGTGATGATAACTTAGTTATCCATTTATCCCAAGGGGAGTTTTACATTTCCTAACATACAAGGCCTCAAAATTAGTCATTCCTATAGATTAATGATAGGGCTGTTGTATGCAAACCAGAAAGAATAGGTATTCATCCCACTATATTATTACTCCATGTAGTACACGTGCAAAAGGTCTTCCACCATTTGATTTACTCTCTCCAATTTCCTGGGCATCCATTTTTGAATGGTAGGTAGTGCCAAAGTTTAGTGAGGTGCCCAAAGTGGCCTTTAGAATTGTCCAAAACCTTGAAGTTAATCTTGCATCTCTATCCAATGTAATTTTCTTAAGCACACCATGAAGCTAGAAAATTTCCCTTACAAACCTCCTTACTAAAGTTGGAGAGTCATCTTTCAACCACAACCAAAATCCTATCATACTCAAAGGGAGTCATAGGAAATACTTGAATGAATTGCATGCAAATGGTCAAGAATTTATATTCTAGAATATAATGTGGATAAATCAAACTTGTTGGATGTACATGCTTAGCTTAGAGCCATTGACATTCCAAACACCAGGATACAAAATTTACAACCTCCCTTTTCATTCCTAGAAAAATATAGCAGTATAGATTTGTTAGCATATTGCTCCCACCTAGGTGCTCTAAATAGAATGTACTATGAGCTTCCAACATTACATTATTTATTAACTCCTTGTTGGAAAGAACTAGGCATAGATCAAAGATATGAGCATGGGTCTCTTGAAAGATGTATCTATACCCCAATGTGAGTAGTAAGAGAATTGGGACCCATGTAGTAGATCACAAAAAAATATGGCAATATAAGACAATCAAAATTAAATGAATGTACACATATATACATAGTCTCATTCACATTCCATCAAATACTAATTATCTTAATATGTGGTATATAGAATAAGTGTTAATCAACACATATATATTTTATTATTATAAGCTTAGATTATAATCTTGTCTCATTCTTCTCTACAACATATATCTCATTCTCTCATTCTTCCTTTTTCTTAATCCTTATCTAATCTCTTTCTATCCTTGATCTATATTTCTATCCTATATGGTGTAGTCTAGATCAGAGAGTCTTATCAGACTACCAAAATCTAGCAGCCAGACAATAATATTCACAATCACAACAACAAATTTCAAACCATTTTATTCATGTATGAAACTTAAATCAGGGGTACAATATTATAATATTTTCAATTGGTCATTTCACCTTCTTCTGAGATAAATTTTCTTCTCCAGAAACTACTCTTAGGCCAATCGAAACCCTCAACAAAGAACATCAACTTCATTTTATACTTCATGTCATGGAAGTTGAACCATTTTCCATCCTTGTAGTTTAAAATTGAATTGACACGGTCATAACTATGTCTTTAGGACTTAAACATCCTTCTAACCAAAGAAATGGCTGAAAAAATAATATATTTCAGTGATTCAAAGCTTTGCTTAACTTTTGAACCTCCTTTAAATGTCCCTTTAGCGAATCATGCAATGCTTGCACTATTCCTTTTAATGCATATCAACACTTTTGTGTCCCGTCGAACTCCTTCATCGGTAATTCAACACCTAAAGGAACTTGTGAATTTCCTTGTCAATGAATTTCTACTCAAACAAACTTTTGAACTTTCCTTCAAAATGTTTTGGCAAATCGAGCCCGCCATGAACTGGTGAACTTCTTTATCAGTGATTTGGCCCTTGTTGGAACTATCAAACTTTGCATCCATATTTGTGTTTCAACGAATCAGCTCTGATATGAACCTGTGAACTCTTCATCAACACATCTCCTAGTTCACATACTTAAGGATTCATCAAAGCATTTTATAAAACTTCACAATTCTTTCAAAACACCTTTCGATGAATGGAAGAGTTCATGTATTGAGAATTTCATTGAAATATCTCATGGAAGGCCTTAAGTGTTGTTGAACACTCCATAAAGAATACATGGAGTTTCTTGAAATTCCCTTCAATGCGCAATCAAGTTCTTGAACTATAAAGATTGCTAAAAATGAAAATCAATAATCCTGTCAGCGATAATCAAGGTTCTTGAACTTGGCAAATTATCAACAAGGACAAGTAATATGCTTCGTCAACAAAAATCAAAGTTTAGGAACTTGTACTTTTGCCAAAACAAGTTCATGAACTTAAGTTGGGGCTGAAGTGCCCCAACCTCACTAAATCTTTCCAAATTTTCACCAAAATCAATTTCTAAAATTTGACAACTCATGTAGTTTCTTTGAATCCTTTCGAAGCACCTGTTCTTTCAGCAAAAAAGGAAGGTGCAGGAACTATAGATTTTGTCGAATAGTTTCAAACTTTGACAAATTGTTCCAAATTTCACCCAACATGGAACTTCAAGAAGCCATTGAACTTGTCTACAAGATGATGTCATTAAATTGACTGAATTGAATCTAAAATTCCTCCTGAAGAAAAACTACCAAAATAATTGAAATACAACAAAATTGAACTAAAATAGAAAACAAAAGCTGAAATGCTTTTGGTTGACTCGTGATTTCTCATGGACTCTAATGCTCCTGCATCACTATCTTCTACTTATATATAAACAATCATAGATAAATGTGTCCCTTGTCCTCATGGCACCTCTTGGATGTGTTGCAAGTTAGTCCCAAGTGCCACATCTTCTTTGTGGTTAGTTTATCTTGATATATCTTATCCGTTTGCCCCTAGCCTCTAGGGCCCTCATGTGTTTTCACCATTGGCCTCCATTAGGCTTCCCTTTTTGGTTTTTAACCTAACAGGATAGGTTCAACTCTCTCCTACCAATATCATCTCCCCTTTGAAACCATGTCTTGTCCTCAAGACATTCAAGCTCTGTTTGCCAAAAATAAATAACTCTAAAGTTATGTTTTTAAAATTTGGTTGGCAAAAAATTCAAAATTTGTGATAATTCAAGATGCTCATGGAAAAATGTTCTTGCATATCCCCCTTAGTTGTGCATAAATATTGTCCCATTGCTAGGTTTCCTACAATAGTAACTAAATATTTCTATTGATAGTGAGTAAAGTGTTGTCCTCTTCTCTATTAGTGGCTAGAATCTAAATGTTACTTATGAATTTTAGGGGTTTTGTGAGTAGACCTATTACATACATTAAGTGCAAGCTAGCCACTTTCCTTAACCTTTTTATTTTTTCTCTCAACCCTTCTCTTTGATCATGAACTTGCTGGTAATGGTTATGAAGAGTTTCTATCTACAATTTGACACTCCCATCTAAGTCTTTGATGGCATCATAAGTGGTGGAGGCCTACATAATATAATTCTCTATGTTCTCCATTTGTATCGTTAGGGCCTTAGGATATGCTAGCCAACCTAGGCAAAATTGGTAGAGGGAGTTTATGTTATTTGTGATCATAGTTTACATATTTTGCACTTCTACCTCTATTTTAGTATGCGTTAAGGCACATTTCTTCCTTATTTCTTTTATTTGTCTTCTCTTAATCTTTGTTTTTACCTTCTACCTAATAGCATAATTCTTAAGTGATATCTCATTTATCATTATATCAATGAGTTGCTTCAATTTTTAGCCCAGTGAGGCGTTGGTATCCCTACTAATTGTGGTACTTGAGATTGTAGTGTGGTGATTGCATACTCAATGTTATCAACAATGTCTACATGATACTTTAAGATGTCCTCTCTATCATTTGTATGCAAAATGTCCCCAAGTTGAAACTTTTGTAGGGGTGAGATCTGGGTGACATCCAGTTGTGATCTAGATGGGAAAATAAGGAGAAGCGGTAATGTTGAAACCACTTGTATTTGTTTCTATTCTTCCAAAAACTCTTTGATCTTATGCATTGGATTGGTTGGGGAGAAAATGTGCAAATATGAGAGAATCTATTTGGCAGGGGTAACTTCCTCTATATTTTGACCTAATGGTATCCTAAAAACCCATTTGTGAATGACTATACCTCTCTTCCTGCCACAAAATGTATCTCTCTTCATTTAAAGATAGCACCATGGTGATATATTTTTATAGGTTCGAAGTTAATGGAGATTTTAAATTTTAATGCATCAAATTACTTTTTCATAATTTTTTAGTTACATCATGCAAGTCCACTTATTCTCTCTTTTCTTGAATATGGAAATAAGAATAGGACAATGAGAGTTCATAACGAGTTAGATAAAGACGCATGTGATGATATATAGGGTGACACATGTATAGGGAAAGGCAAGATGCATGTGTGGATGTCATGTCCCTACCTTTATGACAAAATTAATTATTCACATATTCTTACATTAAATAATAAAGATTAAATATATAAAAATAATAAATTAAATATTATATAAAACATATATATTCTAATTTAATATTAAATATTATAAGTATTCTAATATGATATAATATATTATTATTATATAATATAAGTATCAAAATATATATAAATATAAAATTTTATATTAATAATTGTAATATTGATTGATAAATTTCATATTGGTAATGTTGTTTGAATAGTGAACCAGATCTGACAAATAAGTCTAGTCAGCAATTTGCTATGAGGAAGTATAAGAAGGATTGTGTGAATTAAGAAATAAAGCCATGATTCTTAGTGGATTGTGGGACCCTCTCTAGAGCTAACCGTAGCATGTTGAAATATTGTTTCAATTGTTTGGACTCATTTTAGTGGAAGGATTGTTAAAGGTTTAAGTTTACTACTCTATGGGAGACAAACTCTAACAAGAAGTCCAGCAGTCCTCCTTTTAAGATAGATTATTATAATTAGCAGTATTATAATCAGAAGTAAAATAAAATGTATAAGGTGCAATTGATATTATCATAGCAGTTAGTACACATAAAGCACTTTATGAATAATACAAGGCAGCGAATAAGGTAAGTAGCGATTCATTAGGCAAAAGTAATAATTAATAATAAGACAAGCTGCGATTATGATTAGAAGTATAGGCAAAAGAAATGGTTAATAATATGACAAACCCAACAATTATGAGATGACCAGTGATTCATACTAAACCAAGGTCAGCGATTATCCTAAAGAACATTGTTAACTCCACATAACAATTAGAAAATAAAGGGTTGTGATCCTATACAAGGCAATGATTCCAGGAAAAGACATGTCACTTGGGATATATGTATATATCAATCATACAAGAATTGAATATTTAGCAACACAAAAAAATCAAAATTGGATAATTAAGTCCAGAGCTGCAGAAGGAAAAAGGTAAAGGTACAACAAGTGAACATATTAAATATAAGATTTGTAAAATGATATGTATATATATAGTATACATAATCTATTATAGATCTATATATATGTCAATCACATCATTAATATGAATCCATGTGAATGATTATAATTTATAATGAAATGTCTTCTTTATTCATAACTGAACTGTTATCCCTAATTAGACTTAAGATCTAACAATGATGAACAATTGTATAAAAACAAGGACACCGTATAACGATACTTTGATTGGCAACATGAATGTCTTTAATTCAAACATTATGATGATAATGGTATAATAGAACTCCATATAGAGTACAAGGGAATATTGAAATAAAAATCATATTTCTGGAGCCCTTATTACTTCACCCAATGAGAATCATGGGTATTGTAGGGAAAGGCGAAGTAATTCCATCCCCTGTATAGACCCCAATGGTTGGGATATAGTTCCCACGGTCAGGTCCAGAGATCTTGTATTGATCCCAATAGCTGGGACATAGTTCCCAAGGCCAGATCCGAGACTCCGTGTATAGACCCTAAGGGTTGGGACTAAGTTTTCTAGAGCTGGGTCCAAAGATCGTTTCAGCGTGCCCTAGTCATGTAAATCCCAATTCTTTGGTGAAGAATAGGAGGGGAAGATATGGATCTTGAAATATGTTTAATATTCTCCCTAATGTACTTATGAAAACTATTATAGATTAGTCATCAATATTGAATGACAAGAAGGAAATGAATAATCTTTTGACAAAGAATGAAATATTTATATTATCTTTAATCTTATTAGATATTATTATTAAAATTTATTGATCTCTAATGTTACTAATGTCTCTTTGAGAATCACTTTTGAATTCAGATTCAAGTTTAAGTGTTTCCACTAGAAAGGGGACATTACAAGTGGTATCAGAGCAGTCATTCTATCATCTTGTGAATGATAAGGACTTACACAACTTATGTGTACTCCGTATGTTATATCTTACACATATATTTCATGCCTTACATACACTTCAACATGGATCTTCTCTTCGGTGATAAATTTATTCATCATTGATTACTTCTATGCTAACACATCATCGTCTATTATACACTTCTACAATTGATTTTACCTTCTCTACAAATTCATCTTCTAAATTTTTAAGATGATTTCATCATTCATGTCTTTTCATCAACTATGACTTAGTATTGTCTTTTACAAATGGTGTTTTCTATTTGAAGTGTTAGACCCAAGAGCCTCACTCATCATGATATAGGCAAATGTAATTTTGCTCTCTCATCATTCTTCTAGATTAACACAATTATTTATGTCCTTTGTTATCAATGTTAAGAGTTTACAACACTATATATAGTTACACTATAATAGCTATTATCACCTACAAATGATCAAAACATTATGCCTTGATTTTGAAATGTAAGTGCTAGGTTCACTCTTCACTAGAGTTTGGCATACAACTATGCCTTCTACTATTACTTCCGTCTTTTCATTAGATGGATACAAGGTGATGACCTCCACATAAAATTACCACAATTATTCAAGGACATCCACCACTAACACAAAGTAAAGTATCAATAGCTATACCCTTATAAGTGACAATAAAAACTCCATAGTTATTAAAATTTGAGAACGTACTAGAATACACTAGTATCCATGCTTGGATATTATTTCTCTTTATGTATAATACTCAATTAGATAGATTTTGTATTCAACTAAAGAGCTTAGTCATCACATACAAATCTACCATCATGCAAAACACAACAATTATGTAGAGATTTAACACTATGTTATGCCCTTATAATAGACTATGTTCAATCAGTTTATGGTAATGTATTTACCCTTAGCCTTATTAAGCGTAACCTTGATTTACAAATGTTAAATTACTCTAGCATTCTACATTCAAATATTCATGTCACAATTCAACATGTCACTATGTTTCTATTTTACACTCTTATTCAAAATTCACTATATAGGTATACAAAATCACCACCAATTTTCCCATGCAAATTTTGTCTTACCATGATAGAATGCATAGGCAATAAAAGATATCTCAAAATTAAACATTAATTAAAGAAGACACTAATCTGAATAATCAAATAACTCTTCTCAAACTTTAGGGTCAAAAATATATCAAAAGGAGTTAAAAGTTATTGATCATCCAAACCCAAAATTGCTTGAGGACAAGCAATCTCAAGTGGGGAGGACTGTCATGTCCCTATCTTTATGATCAAATCAATTATTCACATATTCTTACACTAAATAATAAAGATTAAATATATAAAAATAATAAATTAAATATTATATAAAACATATATATTCTAATTTAATATTAAATATTATAAGTATTCTAATTTGATATAATATATTATTATTATTATTATAAGTATCAAAACATATATAAATATAATATTTTATATTAATAATTGTAATATTTATTAATAAATTTGATATTGGTAATGCTATTTGAATAGTGAACCAGATCTGACAAATAAGTCTAGTCAGCAATTTACTATGAGGAAGTATAAGAATGATTGTGTGAATTAAGAAATAAAGCCTTGATTCTTAGTGGATTGTGGGACCCTCTCTAGAGCTAACCGTAGCATGTTGAAATAGTATTTCAATTGTTTGGACTCATTTTAGTGGAAGGATAGTTAAAGGTTTAAGTCTGCTGCTCCATGGGAGACAAACTCTGACAAGAAGTCTAGCAGTCCTCCTTTTAAGATAGATTATTATAATCAGCAGTATTATAATCAGAAGTAAAAGCAAATGTATAAGGTGCGATTGATATTAGCACAACAGTCAATACACATAAATCACTTTATGAATAATACAAGACAGTGAATAAGGTAAGTAGCGATTCATTAGGCAGAAGTAATAATTAATAATAAGACAAGCTATGATCATGATTAGAAGTATAGGCAAAAGCAATGATTAATAATATGACAAACCCAATGATTAGGAGATGACCAACGATTCATACTAAACCAAGGTCAGCAATTATCCTAAAGAACATTGTTAACTCCACATAACAATTAGAAAATAAAGGATTGTGATCCAGTACAAGGCAACGATTCCAGGCAAAGACATGTTACTTGGGATATATATATATATCTCATCTCATCGATCATCACAACATCAATCAGCAATTACTCATTTTCATCCCATCGATCAATCATACAAGAATTGAATATTCAGCAGCACAAAAAAATTAGAATTGGATAATTAAGTTTAGACCTACAGAAGGAAAAAGGTAAAGGTACAGCAAGTGAACCTATTAAATATAAGATTTGTAAAATGATGTGTGTATATATATATAGTATGCATAATCTAGAATAGATCTATATATATATATGTCAATCACATCATTAATATGAATCCATGTGAATGATTATAATTTATAACGAAATGTCTTCTTTATTCATAACTAAACTGATATCCCTAATTAGACTTAAGATCAAACAATGATGAACAATTGTATAAAAATAAGGACACAGTATAACAATACTTCGATTTGCAACATGAATGTCTTTAATTCAAGCATTATGATGATAATGGTATAATAGAACTCCATCTAGAGTACAAAGGAATATTGAAATAAAGATCATATTTTTGTAGCCCTTATTACTTCACCCAATGAAGAATCATGGGTATTGTAGGGAAAGGTTGTTGCAAATAATCCTCAGACCATACAGATATTAGACACCCTCTGTTTACAGAGGAATAATACAACAGAAAAATCAATGTTGTTCCTTTCTATTCCTGTAGTTTATACACTCAGAACTCATGGAAAATACATTTAACTCATGGAACTTTATTATTAGCACTACAGGCAGTCACCATTAATCAAAAAAATAAATCAGTGAGAATAAATGTTGAAACAGAATCGCTGCAAAAACTCCTATATTCAACATAGTAAATATGTACATAATTGGTATTTACCGAGGAAACCAAGATCTGCATCAGACCCCAAATTAAAAGAAACTCCCTTCTCAAATCTAATCCTCTAACTGCAAAAATACCTCCAACTCTCCTAAATCAAATAGGACTCTAACAGCTATCTAAAACTAATTGACCCACATCAAGATTGATTCCTATTTTTTCTCCAACAAACTTACCACCTATCCATGTTATCAGTTAGGAATTCCTTGCCTTCCTTAAGTTCACCGTAAGTTAAGGCATGGGAATTGCCTCATCGTGGATGCTCTGCATCATTCTCCCCTACTTTTAGGAATTTTGAACCTCTTGGTTCAAAGCTAACTTATTTGACAACATTTTAACAAGTAATACACTAAGAAACCTAAAGACTCAACTATTACATTATTATAAAAAAATTTAGATGCAAGATTGCTTCTACCCATCAAACATCCAAGTAAGTGTTCAGGCTAGATGGTAGAACCATCCTTTTGACTTGAAGAACCAAGCCACAGTGTTCCCTTCCACCATATCAGATACCTCTGCAAATCATCAAACTTTTTCTTCTTTTGCTTCCAACCTCCTGTTGGATTCAAGTTTGTCCTCCTTTGCCAATGGGTACTCTTTCTCTTTTCCCAACTCCTTGATGGATTAGCGGTCTTCCTCCATTGAAAACCATCATGGCTCTTTGCACGGCTCATACCACCTTTTGTTGTACCTGCACAAAAACCATTAAAAATAGAAATAAAGTCAAGGGAATCAAAATTTCCCATAGGTGCCTCCTCCTCTGCATTATGCCATTTAGTCATGCTTTCCAATTCTTCTTTTATGAGGTCTTCATTTCCTAACTCTCCACGATGTAGTTCCCAAGACACATCCTTTTTTGCATTGTCCTCATTTGTACCACAAATGAACATATCTATGTTTCTTACCTCCATCACTCTCATTCCTTCTCCAAGAAAGTGATGATCTTCTACTCTCTTTTCATCAATGATGAGATTCTCTAGACCTTCCTCTAGTTGTTTTTGGTTGGTTGTATTCTCTAAAACCAATAGGACTTCATCACATATGGGGCTCCCAAAGACCTCCATCACTGTTGCAGCTTCCTCTCTAATGTGGACTGCTTCTACTCCTACAACATTTTGGGCCTCCTCTTGTGATAGGCTGCATTCCTCTTCATTGCAATCTTCAAACTCTTCTCCTCTTGTATTGTAATCTTCAATACTTTCCCCTTCTTCGGGGTAACACAACTCAATAGGTCCATCAAATTCATCATCTTGATCTTCATCCCATTCATCATCTGTCTCAAACTCTTCACAAATCTCATTTATTGGCCTCTTATCTAATAACAATCTTGCCAACTCATCCAGGGATTTAAGCTTTCCCTGTTTCAAGAGTTCTATCCCTTGGCTAATCCTTGCCTCTATGGATTTCCTCTTTGAATATAACCCTTGCTCACAAGTTGGGTATTTATTCTCACCATTATTGTTTACCTTCTCATAGCTCTTCAAAGCCTTTGTCGTAGATTTCTTCTTCATTATCTTCTTATTATTGCATGCTTCATTCTCCTCTAACATCCATTTTAACTCCTCCAATTCATACTCAAATTTTTGTAGCTCCTTTTGCTAGTCCTTTGTTTGTTTCTGCTTTTGCCTTTGCCTTATTTTTTCTTCCAACCTCATTATCCTATTTCTTACATTATGACATAACTCCATATTTGCATTCATAGCCATAACACTCATACTACCTCTCCACATGCATGCCTCAATGTTGCTCACATCCCAACCCACAGATTTTAAAAATGGTTGTCTCCATGCTTTACTTACTTCTAATAATGTGTACATGCTACCCACAAATGACACATTCCTTTCAGCAAAAAAAGAAAATATTACCAAATGTTCAGGAACTCCAAGGGCCTTCTTCCTCCCTATGGGCGATGAGAAAAACTCCTATTAAAGAAAAACACGGCAGTTGATCTGTCTCTAAACTATTAAAACTCCTCCATACCAAATCTCCCTCCCCAGCATCTTAAGATGCTCTGATACCAACTGTTGTAGATAATCCTCAAACCCTGCAGATATCACACACCCTCTATTTATAGAGGAATAATACAACAAAAAAATCAATGGTGTTCTTTTCTATTCATGTAGTTTATACACTCAGAACTCATGGCAAACACATTTAACTCACGAAAATTTATTATCAGCACTACAGGCAGTCACCATTAATCAAAAAAATAAATCAGTGAGAATAAATGTTGAAACAAAATCACTGCAAAAACTCTTATATTCAGCACAGTAAATATGTACATTATTGGTATTTACCAAGGAAACCAAGATCCCCATCAGACCCCAAATTAAAAGAAACTCCCATCTCAATCTAATCCTCTAATTGCAGAAATACCTCCAACTCTCCTAAATCAAACAGGACTCTAATAGCTATCTAAAACTAACTGACCCACATCAGGATTGATTCCTATTTTTTCTCCAACAAACTTACCACCTATCCATGTTATTAGTTAGGAATTCCTTGCCTTCCTTAAGTTCACCGTAAGTTAAGGCATGGAAACTGCCTCATCGTGGATGCTTTGCATCAAAGGCAGAGTAATTCCATCTCCTGTATAGACCCCAATGGCTGGGATATGGTTCCCAAGGCCGGGTCCAGAGATCTCGTATTGATCCCAATGGCTGGGACATAGTTCCCAAGGCCATATCCGAGACTCCGTGTATAGACCCCAAGGTCTAGGACTAAGTTTTTCGAAGTCGGGTCCAGAGATGGTTTAGCGTGCCCTAGTCATGTAAATCTCAATTCTTTGGTGAAGAATAGGAGGGGAAGATATGGATCTTGAAATATGTTTAATATTCTCCCTAATGCACTTATGAAAACTATATAGATTAGTCATCAATATTGAATGACAAGAAGGAAACGAATAATATTTTGACAAGGAATGAAATATTTATATCATCTTTAATCTTATTAGATATCATTACTAAAATTTATTGATCTCTAATGTTACTAATCTCTCTTTGAGAATCACTTTTGAATGCAGATTCAAGTTCAAGTGTTTCTACTAGAAAAGGGACATTACAATGGATGGTAACTTAAAACTTGGTGTTTACTCTGAAGTGAATGCAAGACTATTATAGTTATATTTATTATCATATATTATATTCTATATAATATACATTATTAAATAGAAATATATTATAATATATAATTAAGATATAATATATTTTTAATATAATACTATTTAATTTAACCTATAATAAATCTAAAAAATTAAGAGAGAGAGAGAGAGAGAGTTGGTGTAATTATTTAATTGCACCCTTATATTAAGTTTACTTAGGTAATTTATTTTTAATTAGATTTGGGATAGGATAAATAAGTATGAGTCATTTACTTCTTTCATGGGATCCTAGTTTTCTTATCCTCTCAGACTTAGAAACTTAGAGCTCGTCCCTTATTTTTTGGTTTTATGCCTTCTCCTCATCCTAATAAGATTTGGAAATTATGAGGCTATATATTGTATGCAATCTATCATCTCTATAGATGAATTAGTTGATCTCTTTTACATATAGCATCCTTGAATAGTGTGTATGCAAAAATATGGAAATCAAATAAGGAAACAATATGTTAAAATACATATTCCATACTTGAACAACACCTCATCTAGGGATCAAAGGACAAAGAAACATAATGAAAATAACTAAACATTCCTATGATATTTGATAATGATTTTGATATGTTGGTTTCTCAATTCTATGGCATAACTCTAGATAAAGATAATGGATATGATAATGGAAGAGCTAGGATGATTTTGACAGCATGGTTTTGGATAAAGATGTGATTATCAAATGGCTTGATTTATAGAGGTTAGATATGATGAATGAAGGGCTAGGATTAAAAGATTAGATCAATGGCTAGAAATGGTTAAGAGCACATTAGGGAAAGGATAAGGATTTCTAGGGGAAACAAAGGAAGCTTCTAGGGCTTATCCTTATGTGAACGGCTAGGATTAGAAGATGTAGTATGAAATGGATGGCTGAGATGAAAAGTAAAAATTTAATTTTTAGGACACTCATTTATTGATTGTGGCAAGTGGATGAGGATGAGGACAAGGACAAGCTAGTCATGTGACTCTCAATAATTGAATTAAATAATAAAATTATTTAATATATTATTGGAGAGGGGATGATGTGAGGATAAATTAATTAAATAAATAAGATTTATTCAATTAGTTTTGGTTAAAAGGGATAAATGAATTAAATAAATAAATATAATTTATTTAATTAATTTAGGAAAGGTTTAAGGGACAATGTGTTTCAAGATGAATGCCTAGGGGATGCTGAAGAGTTATGAGGACATGATCAATTTTGGATGTCTACATTTTGCCCCTCTTTGAGATGATCTTGTGATTAAAAGAAGTAGCATCATTTCAATGAAGATAAGGTATGGATGGAGGGAAAAAGGATGCCCCTACCACTTAAAGCAGTGACAAGGAGGAACGATGCAAGGATGGGATGCCCCCTCGAGAGGATAGGCAGGTTGGAAGAACACAAGTATGTTCTCGAAATGGATAAAACTGATTGGGTAAGGAGAGCATATGATTGATGGATGCAAGAGAAAGATGGATAAAATGGATGACAGATATGTTATGCTGCATTAAGTGAAAAACCATATAGTTTGATATAGCACTAGACATTATGCACCAAGGTATAAAGACCAGGGTGATGATGTGTCATGTGCATGAAAGATTGACTCAAAAGAAAAAAGGTCGCAAGCACACATATGCCTTTGGGCACCATGATATGGCAAATCATGATTTCATTGTAGCAATATGTTTCAAGGACTAATACAAATTCAAGATAACATGATAACACAAGCAAGCAAGCATGCACAAATGATTCGTAAAAAACAAGGTATTTCCCCTATCAAGCTATAAATCAATGATTGATTGATTGATGATTAAGATAGTGTTGTCATTGTAGGGAACAATATATCCCTAGATCAACACAAGGATGCAGGAACATTATATCCCATTGATGATGATGATGATGATGATTGATTGATTGATTTATTGATTGATTGAGTTGACAACAAGATTGGAACAAAACCAAGGATGTGATTGGAATAATTGACTATATTGCTAAATTGGATTGGTATGGATTAAGGATGACTTGCATTTGGAATTATTGCTTGAATTTTTTGGATATGTGATTTTTTTAATGTTTTTGGAAAGGTTTTTGAATTTTTTTGGATTTTGAAACGTTTTGTTTTTTATTTTTGGATTTTTGAAATGTTTTGATTTTATTTTTTGGATTTTTGAAATGTTTAAGGATGGGAGTGGAAGATGGTTTTATTATGGCAGGGAGGATAAAGTTTGTGGATGCTATGGAAAATATTTAAGGCCATGGGTGGAAGATAGAATATGTGATATCAACATATGTGAATGGTCATGGAACATGCAATTGTATGAGGCCCAAGGAGGAGGAACTTATCCATACCAGGGACAATCAAGAGTTCACAAGGAAACCTATGCCCAAAGTAAAACACAATCCGTTGCTCCCAAGTGTGAGTGGGGTGATAGCATGAAATGGGTGGGAAGTATATGATCAGGAGGGGAAGGAAGACTTTGAAAAATAACAAGGATTGTAGATATGATATGGGATGAGCTATAAGACATTAGATAAAAATGAAATGATGGGGAAGCAAGGGACAAGTGACCTAGAGGATAACAGAAACTGAATACTGCACATGGCACTTGCAAGAAGGTTTTCACCATGGTACTTATCCAAGGTGCCACAAAAGTGGTTTTCACCATAGGATGAATTATTTCTCTTTACTATATTTTTCTTTTTTCTATTTTTTTATTGTTTTTTGCTTCTTTTTGTGTATATTGGGATATTGCAACAAGCTAAGCATGGAAAGGTAGGATATCAGGTGGAAGTGTGGGCTTTGGAACAAGTGGACAATGATCATGATGGTGGTCAAAATGTGGAACTTGTGTGGTAAGGGTAATGTCCCTAAGATAGGCACCAAGGATACCATAATGCACCTCATTAAGTGTAAGATTAGTCTCTTTTGTGTTTAGGTAACGTAAATGGGAACCATCATAACCTAGTCGATTATGGATGGAGTGAAGTATATGTAGGATGGGATTATGGAAGATGTTGGAAGTGTTATGGAGTGAAAGTGATGGGGGACCAAAAATCTCACTTTTAGGAAGTTTATTTGGATTTTATTTAATACTAATGGATTTGCTTGCCTTCAAGTAAAATCTCTTTAGATGCTAAGGGTAAAATGGATTTTTCTTTGACTTTGGATACCCCATGATTTCACTCTTTCAAGTCCATTTCTTTAGGATTTTTAGAATGCTTTACTTTGGTAGGCATACGACTAATGAATACAATATGCACTTGATCATTGTGACAAGTAGTGTGAGAGATTAGATTATGTTGGTCCCATGAAGTGGAAGAGAGATATGGTAATGATGGCTCAAGGTGGAGATGGTATGGTCATGAAATAAGGATGAAATGCCAAGGTCTTCGGTAGAGGTATTGATGGTCCCATCAACAGTACTTTCAACATTAGAGGGGTCATCAAGACTTGTAGAGGGAACATGAGGATCTTTAGTTTCCACACTAGAGGGCATGTATCCTAGACCATAAGAAGTGTCGTGAAGTGGTTCAACATGGAAAGAATTATGTAACTCATATTTTCCACAACCTTTGTCTATAATCTTGACTTTGGTAAATTTAGGATCCTTAGAGGATGATGAAGTGGAAGCTAGGTCATTGGGATGAACATAAGATGTGGAAGATTTAACCTTCTCCTTAATGGAAATACCATAATTAATACAAAGGTTATCTTTAGGACTAGCAACTCCCAAGGCTCTACAATATGCAAAGGGTCAAGGATCCAATTGGATATTGATTTCAACACCATTATGTGGGACCTTGATGTTGCAAGTATGTGCTAACCGGTGTTGTCATTGATGTCAACAAGTTTATGTTGTCATTAGTGTCAAATGTGCTCTTGTTTTGTTACTTGATTGTGCTTTGTATTGTGTTCTATAATTTTTAAAGATGATAGGAATATGTCCCTGATATTGAATATCCAAGTGCTTTTGAGAAAATTTGGTTCATATTAAAGACAAAGTTGTGAAGATGTATTCTAACTTACAGGATATTGTCTGATATTTTGCTCTGCATTTATTCTGTTGAAAACCAAAGTGTGAGATTTGGACATGTTTTAGAGAAGTGTTTGAATATACTAAATCTAGAATTTGGTGGTCCGGATCGCTATACAACAGAAGTTCTATTCACCAGTTTGAAGACTGTGGCTAGCAGCATTTGTAGTGTGACAAGGAGAAAGTATTTTACTCTGCATTTCTCTGCAATTTGGTTTTTGGTCTTGCGGTTTTGGACATATGTTTATAAAGTCCTTAGCTATCTTCATTCTAAAGGATTTGTGATTTGGTGCTTTGGAAAGCAAGTTATTGATTAGCAGAGTTCGACAATGTTTGTGTGAGTAGTCTAGGATTTGTCTTCAAATGATATTTGTTGTCTTCAAGTGATATCTATTGTGGATGGATCTATCGACTCCCAGGTGATTTCATGTTGTTCGTGGATGTCTCCAAATCATGGTAAAGGCTTGTGTTTGATCTACAAGTAGTGATTGAGCTCTTGGAAGCATGTGTCTAAGTATTCTTAGTGTTTGCACAAGTTTGGCTGACTTGGATGCTAACACTCCTTGTGGATGTGTTTTGTGGATGATAGAAATGTGCTATAGCCTATGAAGATGTATTTGGGTCTGAGCTAAGCTGTGAAGTATTTTTCCTTAATTCATATGCTCCGCAAGTATGTTTAGGTCCAGACCTAAATTAACTTATGTATGTTTGCCAACCTTGGAGGTTGTTCCAATGGTTGCATATTGTATTGTTGACCTTGATGTATGTTCCAAGGTTGATGATTGGTATAAATATATGTAATGAATTCATGTGTTTGTATGGGGGATGCAAAGATGCGCAAATGAGAGTGTGTGTGTGTGTGTGTTGTAAGGGCGGTGAAGATGATTTGTATTGTGCTTCAATGGAACTGAACTCACGCATGTTGTAGATGTTATTATATCAGTTCATGGCAGTGAGCCACCCCTCCAAGTAGTGAGCCAATCCTCAATAATGAGCCACCCCTCGGTAGTGAGACACCCCATGGCAGTGATCCCTATTTGTAGTGAGCATTTCGTTGGATAGTGAGTCCTTGGGTAGTGAGACCTTTTGCAGTGAGCCTCATTTTTTATTTGGTATTGTTATGACATTATATTGTGAGCTAACACTCACCGTGGTTTTTCCCTTCTAGGGTTTTTCACATAAAAAGATGGTGTTCATGTGCGTATGGTGTTGATGTGTTGTTTCTACACTTCATGTTTAATCTTCATAACAGATTAAAGGATTAAAGTAAGTGAATGGGAATGTGATCTTGTTTGAGAGAAGTTAAAGTTTTTGATACAATTGATTCGCCCCCCTCTCAGTTGTCTTGTGCCTTCAACAATTGGTATCAGAGCTTGGTTCCTTGGAAGAAAGCCTAACAACTTAAGGTAGATCTAGGATGATGCACAAGGATAAGCTGCCTCAAGTGTTTCAAGTGTGGCAAAATTAGTCATTATGCATCTAGATGTCTAAAGAGAAATTTGAGAAGAAAGAAGAATATAAAAGTAGAATGTCTAAGAGAACCTATTATGATGTTGAAGACAATGAAGATGATGACTGCTTACTCACTAATTCAAAGGATGTCATTTGTGGTGCTGAAGGATGTTTTGATCCAGAGGTAAGTTCTGATAGTGAAGATACTTTTCAAGAAAAGAATTATTGGGTTATTGATAGTAGTTTCTCAAATCATATGACTCGTGATAGAAGTAAGTTTATTAATTTTGAGGAATGTGATGAAGGATTAGTTATATTTGGAGATAACTGTACTGCTAAGATATGTGGAAGAGTATCAATCAATCTCGATGGAAAACAACATACTAATGATGTTCTTTATGTTGAAAGTTTAAGGCAAAATCTCTTGAGGGTTGGACAGTTGTATAGAAAAGGATACAATCTTGTATTTTAGGATGATGTTTTTGAAATAAGAGAGAAATCCAGAGCTGTGATAGCTGCTAGAAAGAGGATAGAAGAAAACCTTTATCATCTCAAAAAAGGTGATATTTAGTACTCTATGAATTATATCAGTGAAAGTTGGCTCTAGCATATGATATTGTGTCATATCAATCTTGATGATCTAGTAAGAATAAGTTTAACTCAAGTTGTTAAAGATCTATTAGAGAAATTACAAAACCTAACAGTATCATCTACAAGGAGTGTCAAGATAAAAAGAAAGCAAGAGGAAGCTTACAAGATGAAGAAAAATCCTTTACTAAATTGTTGGAGTTTATTCATACAAACCTTTGTGGTCCTACAAGAGTAAGAAGTTTTCATGATGATAGGTATTTTATGTTCTTCATTGATGATTATTCTAGAATGACTTGGGTTACTTTTCTTAAAGAAAAATCAGAAGCCCTAGATGGGTTTAAAGCTTTTAAAGTAATGGCTGAAAAAGAGTTGGATATGAAGATCAAATGTTTGAGGTCTGATAGAGGAGAGGAGTTTACTTCTAATAAGTTTAATATGTTCTATGAGAATCATGGGATAAAGAGACAACTATCTGATCCTAGAACTCCACAGCAGAACAAAGTGATGGAAATAAAGAACAGGACTATTCAAGAAGTTGTAAGGACAATGATAGAGGAAGCAAATCTACCAGAAATATTTGTGAAAGAAGCAATTCAAACTATTGTCTACAAACAAAACAAAGTATAGATGAAAGCAAATAATGAAAGAACTCCCTTTGAACTATGGTATGGAAAGACTCCCACTACTAAATATTTCAAAAAAATTGGAAGCAAATGTTTTATCAGAAGAAAGGAAGAAGTAGGAAAGGATGATGCAAAGTATGATGAAGGTATTTTTCTTGGATATTCATCTTGGAGCAAATCTTACCAGTGTGTCATGTCCCAATATTAAGGCATTGTTTAAATTAAAGATTTAAACATCACGATAAAAGACGACGAAGTCGCTTTCATGAAATATGGTGTTTAATCAACTTAAATTACATATGTATTTTTTTTGGATTGAGAATTGAGCACTAATATTATTCAATAAGTATACCGGTTTTTACATCAAAGGAGCTAGAGATGCCACACCAAAATTGCAACTTACATCAATCCAAAACTGCTTTCTTCCTAATATATACAAAGTTTTAGAAATTAAAAACTATAATATATACTAGAAAGGATTCTCCTTGCCACATAATTGTTCTTTATCTAAAAAGATTTCTGCTTAGTATTATCCTATCCTTGACATAGTTTTAATATCCAATTCCTAAGTTCCTTGATCTGCCATCTCTACCAGCTAGAGCTATAGGCGACTGATCTGCATCATTTATCCTGTCATTTTAATCCATTCCTTCCTCCATATCAGGGCTGTATTGATCTACTATCTGTGCATCTTCTACTACTTCCATGTATTGATAATACCATCCTTGGCTGTCATCTAATTCAATTCCATGTCTTGATTCATCCATTTCAAATCTTTTGAATTCCATTCTAGGGTCATCATACCAATCTCCTTCTTTGTCCCAAATATGAAGCCTATTATCACTGTGTTCAAAGGAGTCAAGCCCAAGTATAGCTCCAATCTTAGGTGAAATTCTCAACTGATTTGTGTTCAAATTGTAATTCTATCCTGACATCTCCAGCTATTTGTAGAGATCACTTTCAGCTTTCTCCAACTCTCTCATCTTACTGTATAAGTTTTGGAAGTCGGTATAAGAGTTGAAGAACTTTTCAACAAATTTTTTGGGCTTCTTTGCACAAAAGTATGTTTCTTTGATGTCCTCCTTGTAGCACATTGTACTTGTTTCAACCAACTCTTTGAACCTACCAAGAGAAATCTTCATTGTTACCGTGACCTATTCAAAAAAGTTAAAAATAGCGAGATCCCGAAGAATCCCAATGAGTCTTCTTTCCTTACCAAGAAATCTTTCTTCATTCCTTTTCTTCCATGGGAACCATAGAATTTTAGAAGACATAATAAACCAAACACAATTACTTCTTACATTCAGACCTTTGATTTGACTAGACAGGATTTCTTTCATTATCGCATTAACTGAAGTAGACCATTTATCAATATTACCCATAAAGAATGACCAGACATACTTGGCATATAGACAATCAAAGAAGATATGATACACTGACTCTGGGTCATCATATAGAGGGCAGACAACAGTTTCAGGTCCTAGGTTCAGGTTATTTAATATTAGCAGCCATTTAAAAGAAGCTTTCTTAGGTTCAAGGACTTTGGACCGCAACATTTTAAAGGTTCTATTAAGTTCTACATCTGAAAAGGAGCCAGCCCAAGAGAGGTTGATGTGATGGATAATGTCTTGCATTTTTTTCAACATCTTATAAATCAATTTTGGCTTTATTTGAGCAAAAGGAGTTCCATCTTCCCACCTCAACTTCCCCAGTCTCTCCTCTCCTTCTATTTCAATTTTAATGCTCAATTTGCTAAACAAATCTTCGTTAATGGTGGAGTATGTTCTAAAGAATTTGTTGTTTAATTGAAACTAGCTTTCTATTTGTTTCCAATCTTTCAGCAAACCTTTCACAAACAAGTCTACAAGAGATGACAGACCTTTATCATTACATTTTTTGTTGAGCATCCTTGAAGTAAGGCTAGAGGCTTATCTTTATGAATAACATTCCACCATATAGATCTTTGTCCCCAAATAGTTCCTTTATTCTAACAGACAGCTTCTCTGTCCATAATTAGGGATTTTACCATTTACCATGCCTTCCTTATGCTAGAAAATACTACAGACCCCCCTGGTTTAGAAAGAGTCTTCCCTAGCAAGGCAACATAAAAGCCAACTCTACCCCATGATTTCTTTTTTGTTAGAGTTGCATTACAAATATTATGTCTAATCAAATCTTTCCAAGGTTCTTCCCCTATTAAGGCATTTAATCACCATTTAGAAGCTAAGGCCATTCCTTGGATTTTCAAGTTCTTTAGACCTATCCCTCCTAGATCTTTACTTACACAGCACCATTCCCACTTCACAAGATGCTTTTTTGGATTCCCTTTATCATCAGACCATAAGAACTTCCTTATCAATCTATGGATGACCTCAAACTGGTAGTTAGCAAATAGCCACATAGATGAATAGAAAATAGAATATGCAGAGAGAATTTTTTGACAAACTTGCAGTCTTCCAGCCAAGGAGAGATGCAATTTGTTCCAATTTTTTATCTTTTTCTCATTTTTTGTAAAAAGCCACTACCACATTACATTAAGAGATGGGCACACTGCAAAAGGAATACCAAGAAATCTAACTTGCACTGAAGGTCCTCCCCACTACCATTTCTCCCTTTTAAACCAATTAGGGATAGCTTCCTCCCAAGACAAAAAGATAGATTTAGGGTATGAGATTTTTGCCTCTGATGCCAGGTAGAAAATGTTAAGTCTTCTTTCTAGATTTTCTAATTCTTCTTTCTCTGCCCTAGGAAAGAGAGCAGTATCATCAGCAAACTGCACATTTAAAAGTCTATCACCATTAGGCAATGATATCCCTTTAATTTTTCCTTCTATTATTTCTGATCTCAAAATGAAATGAAGAGGTTCTAAGGCAATAACAAACAGGGAGGGAGCAAGGGGACACCCCTACCTAATAGATCTCCCCATCTTGAATGGGGCAGAGAGTTCCCCATTCACTTCTACCTAGGCTGATGCATCCACAAACAGCATCTTAACCATGTTGATAAAGGATTATGGAAATCCAATTGCTCTAAGCATCATACCAATAAAGGACCACTCCAGTCTGTCATATGCTTTCTCAAAATCTAACAAAAGAATACCTGCTTTTTGATTGGAGTCTTTAGCCCAATGAAGGGCTTCCCAACTTGTTATCAAATTCTCTAGTATATATCTTCCTTTAATGAAGCTAGTTTGTGTAGGGCTTATAATTTCTGGGAGGATATCTCTGAGCCTTAATGCCAACACTTTTGCTATAATTTTAGATGAGACATTTAGGAGTGTTATATGTCTCCAATTCTTTATTTTGGTTCTATCACCTTCTTTTGGAAGAAGTTTTATAACACCTTTATTTATTTCATCTCCTAAAGTCCCTTTCTCTATGGCTTTAGAGTATAGATCAAGTAGGTCATTAGCTACCCAATCAATATTTGCCTTATAAAACTCCACTGGCAGCCCATCTACCCCAGGGAATTTATTATTACTCATTGTTCTGATGGCTTTTTTTATCTCATCTTTATTAATTTTTTGTTCTAATTTATCTCTCATATCTAGAGTCAGTTTAGTCTTACAAATTCTGAAACATATGTTCTGAGCTTCCTTACAGCCTTCCTTGTTATCCTCTGCCTTAAATAGGGATTCATAAAACTTTCTAAAGGCCTCTAGAATTTGCTTTTGAGTGTTCAGAGCTACCCCATTTTCCATTATTACTTCAATATTTTCTTTTATATTTTTCTACTTCAACAAATTGAAAAAGTATTTAGTCCCCTTGTCCCCATCCTGAAGCTAATTAATCTTAGCTCTAACTCTAGCTCCTTGTGCCTTTCTTATTTGAACTTTTCTCAACTTGTGTTTTATATCCCCCATTTGCAAATTAAGTTCTTCATCTAATGGCTCATTTTGTAGTTTCTCTTCTACCTGGAGGAACCTTTTTTGTAACAAAAGCTCTTCTCTTTTCCTATCTAAAGCATATTTTTTGGCAAGAATTTGGAAAATAGCTTTGCAAGCTTCGGTGAGTTTAACCCAGTACCATATATTTCCTTGGCCTCCATACCTAGTTTTGCATATGTTTCTAAGGGTATTGATTCCTTGTCTATAGTCTTCATCCTTTAATAGCTCACAATTCAATTTAAACAAGGATTCCTTACAATTTCTTATCCTTTGCTCTTGATCCTTAACTGCTACTACCATTCTAATAAGGTGATGGTCTGAAAATTATGTATGCATTAATATTTAAAACATTATTAATAAACAATATTAAATAATATTATTATATAAATAATCTAATACAATATATGATATATATTATTAAATTATATAAAAACAAATATTAATAATACAAATATAAATATTATAAATTATTATAAATATAATTATCAATATAAATATTATATAATATAAGTTATAATGATTAATATAAAAATAAATACTAAATATTATAAATATCTATAATGGGGCTGCCATCTAAAAGCGGTGATTAACCAATTTAAATATTATTATTAGAATAATCATTATAAATATTAATAGTATAAATATAAAATAAATATATTTATTTATACTATATATGAATATAATAATATACATTAAAAAGGTTAAATAAAAAGTTAATAATAATATGAAGAGGGGGAGGCCATCAAATAAAGGCAATGATTCTTATTTAGGAATCTTAGATATATTTAATAAAGGCATATGCAGCAATTAAGATCACTTTAATAAGTGATTTAGTAAAAATGAACAAAGAGAAAACAAGTAGCAATAATAAGTATTAATAACAAATAATTATTACATATAAGTAAATTAGTTTTGTCAGCTATCCCGGTGTATTCAATGTCTTGCATGAAATTCCAAGGGCAGTAGAAGAACAACTTATTCAAATCATGTGTAGATTTTTTGGAATGGGATAGGGGAAGAGCACAAAATCCCCCTTGTTTCATGGGACAAGATTTGCAAACCTCAAAAAGCAAGGGGAGTTGGAGTCAGACAATTAAGCATAATGAACAGGCCTATGGGAGCAAAACTAGGATGGAGCATGGTTTGTTTTGATCAGAAGTGGGTTAAAATACTACGGAGAAAATATTTGGACTCTGATGAGCCAATTCATTTTCTAACCACATAGGATCTCCCAAAGGGTTCAGTAATATGGAATTTTATCTTAGAAAGTAGAGATATTATAACCAATAATGTCACATGGGAAGTCAACAATGGACAATCAATTGCCTTATGGGATGACTCTTGGGAAGGGCATCATGTGCTAAGAAACATCCCAAGCATGAGGGAAATCTTAAAGGAAACCATTAGGAAATGGGGTAGAAAGGTTTGTAACTACGGGGATAGAACAGGCCTAAATGAAACAACCCATTGGCAATGGAAATCCTTAGATGAATTAGAGGCTCCTCAGGATCAGAAGGATTTAAAGAAGATTTTCAAAAATAGAGGCATGGTAATCAAGGAAAAGGAAGATGTCATCAGATGGAGTTTCTCCACAGATGGTGAGTATAAGGTCAAACTGGGATACAAAATTAAAGAAGCTACATTAGAGGACACAGACTGGCCAAATAGGAAAATCTGAGGAAAGGACATTCTACCAAAAGCGGGAGTTTTTTGTATGGTTGGCTATCCAAAACAAGATCTTAACACAAGATAGATTATCAAAGATTAGCATACCTAGTCTAGGTAGATGCCCGCTCTATAAAAGTAATGAGGAAACAACAGATCATTTACTGCTAGGTTTTCCATATGTAGAGTCTTGCTAGAAACACTACTTAAATAAGCTTGGGATTCCAATTCCTCTGTCAAAAAAGCTCAAGGCTTGGCTCCAAATGTGGCCAAGATGGGAAGGAAAAGGAATCTTTAGATCAATATGGCAGATAACACCCTCTGTCATCATGTGGGAACTGTGGAAGGAATGAAATAGGCAAGTCTTTAGAGATTAAGCAATCCCATGAGAACAGGAATTAAAAAGATGGAACTGTCAATTGTAGAATTAGAAAATACAGTGGCAAGAAGAGTGTCTGAAACTGAAAGTGAATTTACCAGTAGGGACAATGAAATGACCAAGAATTTTCAGGGGCTTATAATTCCCAAATTACAAGGTACCCAAAAGACTAAGAGCACTAGGAAAGATGTGAAATGGACCATTCCAGAGTCAGGGTGGTTAAAAATTAATGTCGATGGGGCTTCCAAAGGAAACCCCAGACCTAGTGGCATAGGATGCATAGCTCGAGATGACAAAGGCAAAACATTAGCAACAGTATCAGAATCTATAGGTGTGTCCACTAATAACCTGGCAGAAATTCAAGCGGCTCTGAGAGGGTTAGAACTGGGCAAAGAGTTAGAAGCAGGGAAAATTCATCTGGAAAGTGATTCAATGATAATAGTTAATGCAATTCAGAGGAATGAGGCTCCAAACTAGAAAATAGGATGATAGTTGGACCTAATAAAATCTATCATCAGTGGATTACGTGACTTCAAGTTAAGTCACACATACAGAGAAGGGAATATAGAAACGAATGACTTGGCCAAGTGTGCCATGGAGGATGGGGCTGATAGTCGTGCTCGAGCAGAGAACATCCCATCATCGAGGAATAACATCAGCAAATGTAATGTATTGGTAAGGCGACATAAATAACCAAATCCATTTGACTCACCTTTCAATGAGTAAACAAGGACAACTCTGGGCGTGTGAAAAAATAGGAACAAGCCTGATGGGAAAGATATGAATATCTAAGCAAGTTCACAACGGCCATAATTACATTCGGAGGTTGCTCTTAATGTAAAACGTTGTATGGGGATGATTTTTCTATGTCATACCCCAGATGATTAATGTCAGGGATAGTTAGCAACAACTGGTGGATATATGCTACAAATACTACATACTAATGTACTCTTTTTTTTAAGTACATATTATAAAGGTGCTGGCTTACCAACATTTTGACCGATCAAAAAAAAATTATTACATATAAGCTAGTGAATAAGACAAGTTCCACAAAGATGGAGTTAATAATATGAAAGGGTGTGAATCAATCTAATCATTGATTACAATCAGTAAACAAAAATAAAGGATATGATGTTGGAAGGGGTATACCCCTTACCCACGATCATACCTTTTAAAAAAAGATATAAAAGGGAATTCAATGAACAACCCATCGGGGATATGGTAGAATGAGATACAGCAGAAAATAAGAGTTATATATATACTCTAAGTTAGAATATAATTATATTCTAAAATCAAAGACATTTCTAGTTGTATATGAGAGGAGAATATATACAAATCTACAATCAATATACGAGACATGCATTCGCATAAATTAATCAAGGAATAAACAATCACAAGCAAATATATTCATCATCTATCAATCAGGAAAAAATATTGAAAGATAAAAAATAAGACAACGACAAATCGGTGTTAGAGAAAGACAAGGAAATATACAAAGTGGATATCAAACAAGGGGTTGATCAAAGGTAATCTATAGGTTCAATCAGGTATGTGTGAGATTAGTATGCATAGATGAGAGTAAATTTGCATGCACTTCAATTACATAGATTTTAGTATCCTTTCATAGCTAATATGAATCCATGTGAATGATTATAGTTTATAATGAAATGTCTTCTTTATTCATAATTGAACTAATATCCATATTCAGACTTAAGATCTAACAATGATGAACAATTGTATAAAAACAAGGATACCATATAATGGTACTTCAATTTGTAATATGAATGTCTTTAATTCATGTATTATGACAATAATGGTCTAATAGAATTCCATCTAAAGTACAAGGGAATATTGAAATAAAGATCATATTTTTGTAGCCCTTATTACTTCACCCAATGAGGAATCATGGGTATTGTAGGGAAAGGCAGAGTAATTCCATCCCCTGTATAGACCCCAATGGCTAGGATATAGTTACCAAGGTCGGGTCCAGATATCTTGTATTGATCCCAATGGATGGGCCATAATTCCCAAAGCCAAATCTGAGACTTCATGTATAGACCCCAAGGGCTAGGACTAATTTTTCTAAAGTCGAGTCTATAGATGTTTTCAGCACACCCTAATCATGTAAATCCCAATTCCTTGATGAAGAATAGGAGGGGAAGATATGGATCTTGAAATATGTTTAATATTCACCCTAATGTACTTATGGAATATATTATAGAATGGTCATCAATAGTGAATGACAAGAAGGAAATGAATAATCCTTTGATAAGAATGAAATATTTATATTATCTTTGATTTCAGCACTTCAATTTATTGATCTCTAATGTTACTAGTGTCTCTTTGAGAATCACTTTGAATGCAAAATCAGGTTTAAGTGTTTCCACTAGAAAGGGGACATTACAAGTGATATCAGAGCCTCTTTCCTGTCATCCTATGTATACTTTGTGACTTATGCTCTCATGTGAATACTTTGTGTATTATGTGTATTCATGCTTCATTCTTGCTGTGGATACTTTATACTCATGTGAATACTTTGTGTATTATGTGTATTCATGTGTGTGTTTCATACTCATGTGTATACTTCATGACCTTGGGATGGTGGACAAGTCCACGTTGTAGTATGGGATGCACCGAATCCCCTTCCCAATTGACCAACAATATACTTCATTCGAGGGTACTTGTATTCAAGTGTGTACTCTGACTTGACTATGTATTTGAGTGTATGCTCTATGATTTTACAATTGTATATACTCTATGACTTGTATTTGAAATTGAGTGTATACTCTATCATTGTATTTGTATTTGAGTGTACACTCTATGATTGTATTTGTAATTTGAGTGTATACTCTATGACTTGTGATTGTATTTGAGTGTATACTCTATGATTGTTTTTGTATTTCAGTGTATACTCTATGACTTGTATTTGTAATTTGAGTGTATACTCTATGACTTGTGATTGTATTTGAGTGTATACTTTGTGATTGTATTTGTATTTGAGTGTATACTCTATGACTTGCATTTGTATTTGAGTGTATACTCTATGACTTGTGATTGTATTTGAGTGTATACTCTATGACTTGTGATCGTATTTGTATTTGAGTGTATACTCTATGACTTGTGATTGTATTTGTATTTGAGTGTATATTCTATGACTTGTATTCGTATTTGAGTGTATACTCTATGACTTTGGACTTCAAGTATTTGAGTGTATATTCCATGACTTTGTATGTTCAAGTGTATACCTTGTGAATCATATGTATTCGAGTGTATTCAAGTGTATACCTTGTGGTTTATGTGTATCCAAGTGTATTCAAGTGTATGCTTTGCAACATATGTTCATGTGAATACTTTGTGACTTACCTATATTCGTGACTTACGTACACCTTATGACTCATGTGTACACTTGGTGACTACGTGTATTCATACTTGGTGGCTTGCATGTATTAATGCAAATTACGTGTATTCATATTATGACTCCACAAGTGTGCTTCATGCCTTGCGTATATTCATATTCATGTGTATGCTTCATAACTTACATGACTCATGTGCACACTTCATGTATTTACGTGTGTGATTCACACTTTGTGTCTTACGAATACTTCATACTTCGAGTACTACGCATATACTTTGTGTATTACGTGTATACTTTCCATCCTCATGTATCATGTGTATGTATGTGTATTCTTCATGTTTATTATATGCTTCACTTGTATTTATGTGTATACTTCGTGTATTATGTCTTACATGTATACTTCATGTATCACATACACTTCATGTTTTATGTATATCTATGTGTGCTCCAAGTCTAATGTTTCTTAACAAGTAACTCTATGTGTGTTTAAGATTACTTCATGTAAAGGCCAAATCTCTAGAGCCTTAGTTGTCAAACACCTCTTGGGTTAAGAAGCGCTAACAAATTAACTTATATAATAACGAAGAGTTTTAACTTGTAAAGTAAAAAGCATGACCCCGTCAAATTTGAGATTGATTTAATTATGATTGCTTGAGGACAAGCAATCTTGGGTGGGGCGAACTGTCATGTCCCAATATTAAGGCATTGTTTAAATTAAAGATTTAAACATCACAATAAAAGACGACAAGTCGCTTTCGTGAAATACGGTGTTTAATCAACTTAAATTATGTATATATTTATATTTAATACATTATTAATAAACAATATTAAATAATATTATTATATAAATAATCTAATATAATATATAATATATATTATTAAATTATATAAAAATAAATATTAATAATACAAATATAAATATTATAAATTATTATAAATATAATTTTCAATATAAATATTATATATTATTATATAATATATAAGTTATAATGATTAACATAAAAATAAATATTTATTAGAATAATCATTATAAATATTAATACTATAAATATAAAATAAATATATTTATTTATACTATATATGAATATAATAATATACATTAAAAAGGTTAATAAAAAGTTAATAATAATATGACGAGGGGGAGGCCATCAAATAAAGGCAACAATTCTTATTTAGGAATCTTAGATATAATTAATAAAGGCATATGCAGCGATTAAGATCACTTTAATAAGTGATTTAGTAAAAATGAACAAAGAGAAAACAAGCAACAATAATAAGTATTAATAACAAACAATTATTACATTTAAGCCAAAGAATAAGACAAGTTCCACAAAGATGGAGTTAATAATATGAAAGGGTACGAATCAATGTAATCGCTGATTACAATCAGCAAACAAAAATAAAGGATATGACGTTGGAAGGGGTATACCCCTTACCCACGATCATACCTTTTAAAAAAAGATATAAAAGAGAATTCAATGAACAGTCCATCAGGGATATGGTAGAATGAGATACAGCAAAAAATAAGAGTTATATACTATATAGAGAATCATATATACACTCTAAGAATATAATTATATTTTGAAATCAAAGACATTTCTAGTTGTATATGAGAGGAGAATATATACGAATCTGCAATCAAGATACGAGACAGGCATTCACATAAATCAATCAAGGAATAAACAATCACAATCAAATATATTCATCATCTATCAATCAAGCAAAAACATTGAAAGATAAAAAATAAGACAGCAACAAATCGGTATTAGAGAAAGACAAGGAAATATACAAAGTGGATATCAAACAAGGGGCTAATCAAAGGTAATCTACAGGTTCAATCAGGTATGTGTTAGATTAGTAAGCATGATGAGAGTAAATCCGCATACACCTCAATTACATAGATTTTAGTATCCTTTCATAGCTAATATGAATCCATGTGAATGATTATAGTTTATAATGAAATGTCTTCTTTATTCATAATTGAACTGATATCCATATTCAGACTTAAGATCTAACAATGATGAACAATTGTATAAAAACAAGGATACCGTATAATGGTACTTTGATTTGCAATATGAATGTCTTTAATTCATGCATTATGATGATAATGGTATAATAGAATTCCATCTAGAGTACAAGGGAATATTGAAATAAAGATCATATTTTTGTAGCCCTTATTACTTCACCCAATGAGGAGTCATGGGTATTGTAGGGAAAGGCAGAGTAATTTCATCCTCTGTATAGACCCCAATGGCTAGGATATAGTTCCCAAGGCCAGTTCTAGAGATCTCGTATTGATCCCAGTGGCTTGGACATAATTCCCAAGGCCAAATCCGAGACTCCGTCTATGGACCCCAAGGGCTGGGACTAAGTTTTCCAAAGCTGGGTCCAGAGATGGTTTCAGCGCGCCCTAATCATGTAAATCCCAATTCCTTGATGAAGAATAGGAGGGGAACATATAGATCTTGAAATATGTTTAATATTCACCCTAATGTACTTATGGAATATATTATAGAATGGTCATCAATAGTGAATGACAAAAAGGAAATGAATAATCCTTTGATAAGAATGAAATATTTATATTATCTTTGATTTCATCACACTAAAATTTATTGATCTCTAATGTTACTAATGTCTCTTTGAGCAATCACTTTGAATTAAAAATTAGATTTAAGTGTTTCCACTAGAAAGGGGACATTACAAGTGGTATCAGAGCTTCTTTCCTGCCATCCTATGTATATTTGTGACTTATGCTCTCATGTGAATACTTTGTGTATTACGTGTATTCATGCTTCATGCTTGTTGTGGATACTTTGTACTCATGTGAATACTTTGTGTATTACATGTATTCGTGTGTATGTTTCATACTCATGTGTATACTTAATGACCATGGGATGGTGGACGGTTCCACGGTGTAGTATGGGATGCACTGAATCCCCTTCCCAATTGTCCAACGATATATTTCATTTGAGGGTACTTGTATTCAAGTGTGTACTCTGACTTGACTATGTATTCAAGTGTATGGTCTATGATTTTGCAATTGTATATGACTTGTATTTGAATTTGAGTGTATACTCTATGACTGTATTTGTATTTGAGTGTATACTCTATGATTGTATTTGTAATTTCAGTGTATACTCTATGACTTGTGATTGTATCTGTATTTGAGTGTATACTCTATGACTTGTGATTGTATTTGTATTTGAGTGTATATTCTATGACTTGTATTCGTATTTGAGTGTATACTCTATGACTTTGTGTATTCAATTGTATACTTTGGACTTCAAGTAGTTGAGTGTATACTCCATGACTTTGTATGTTCAAGTGTATACCTTGTGAATTATATGTATTCAAGTGTTTCAAGTGTATACCTTGTGGCTTATGTGTATCCAAGTGTATTCAAGTGTATGCTTTGCAACATACATTCATGTGAATACTTTGTGACTTACCTATATTTGTGACTTACGTACACCTTATGACTCATGTGTACACTTGGTGGCTACATGTATTCATAGTTGGGGGCTTACATGTATTAATGCAAATTACATGTATTCATATTATGACTCCACAAGTGTGCTTCATGCCTTGCGTATATTCATATTCATGTTTATGCTTTGTAACTTACGTGACTCATGTGCACACTTCATGTATTTACATGTGTGATTCACACTTCGTATCTTACGAATACTTCATATACTTCATACTTTGAGTACTATGCATATACTTTGTGTATTATGTGTATACTTTGCATCTTCATGTATCACGTGTATGTACGTGTATTCTTCATGTTTATTGTATGCTTCACTTGTATTTATGTGTATACTCCGTGTATTATGTCTTACATGCATACTTCGTGTATCACGTACACTTCATGTATTATGTATATCTATGTGTGCTCCAAGTCAAACATTTCTTAACAAGTAACTCTATGTGTGTTTAAGATTACTTCATGTAAAGGTCAAAACTCTAGAGCCTTAGTTGTCAAACACCTCTTGGGTTAAGAAGTGCTAACAAATTAACTTATATAATAACGAAGAGTTGTAACTTGTAAAGTAAAAAGCGTGACTCCGCCAAATTTGAGATAAATTTAATTATGATTGCTTGAGGACAAGCAATCTTGGGTGGGGCGAACTGTCATGTCCCAATATTAAGGCATTGTTTAAATTAAAGATTTAAACATCACAATAAAAGATGAGGAAGTCGCTTTCATGAAATATGGTATTTAATCAACTTCAATTATGTATGTATTAATATTTAATACATTATTAATAAACAATATTAAATAATATTATTATATAAGTAATCTAATATAATATATATTATTAAATTATATAAAAATAAATATTAATAATACAAATATAAATATTATAAATTATTATAAATATAATTATCAATATAAATATTATATATTATTATTATATAATATATAAGTTATAATGATTAATATAAAAATAAATACTAAATATTATAAATATCTATAATGGGGCTGCCATCTAAAAGAAACGATTAACTAATTTAAATATTATTATTAGAATAATCGTTATAAATATTAATACTATAAATATAAAATAAATATATTTATTTATACTATATATGAATATAATAATATACAGTAAAAAGGTTAATAAAAAGTTAATAATAATATGAAGAGGGGGAGGCCATCAAATAAAGGCAACTATTCTTATTTAGGAATCTTAGATATATTTAATAAAGGCATATGCAGCGATTAAGATCACTTTAATAAGTGATTTAGTAAAAATGTGTTGATGTTTTGTAGCAGCGGGAGATTTCCAGACTCAATGAGGAGTCACACCCCATTCATGAAGAGACACCACAATTACATATATATACACATACAATATTCGTCATTTTATCTTTTTCACACAAGTTCTTTCTTCTACAACAAATCAAGTTTGATTGAAGGCAGAATTAGCACATGGAGAAGAATTCAATCACCTTCAACATATTGTCATATTGCTTGTAAAGTAGATTTCTGCATTATCTATTCTATAATATAAGAGAAATTATTGGCTGGGTTTTTCTCCCTTGAGAAGGAGGGTTTTCCCTGGGAATATGATGTGTTAATGGGTCTGAACTTAAATTAAATTTTTGTTTTTTTATATTTGATCATAAATTCAACATGGTATCAGAGTAGGTTTAGTAAAATCTGATTAGATTTGGATTTAACAGTAAGTAGCCGGCTCAAAGTGTGAGTAGTCATTGCGCTCATCTTTGAATTAATCATTGTTATCAGGCCCTCCAATGACTACTGCAACCAGAATGTTTGGGTTCGGGTCATTGCCGTTCAACCCTAAGATTGAAACCATTATTGCATGATATTTTCTGAGGATGGTGGTAAATTGAAGGTAACGATGATCCTCCGTGGTGAACATGTTGTGGGGTACCATGCAAAGTTCCCACATCATGTTCAGAGCTCCATGTATAGGGAGCCATATTTAGCAGTGAAATCTATGAGATGGAGAGCTGTGCTTTTGGACATGATGGTAGGGGGTCTTATAATCTTGGTTTTGCTCAGGCTGTCAGCAGCTGCAATGGAGAGCCCATTGAGCCAGGCTGAAGTTTGTCTACTAAAAATAAAGGAAGTGAACTTGTTTCGATGGATGTTTTGATGATGCTGTCATGTCTCTCCATTATGTATTATTCATTCAAATCAAAGATATGAGTGATATTATAAATTGAATATATTTAATATATTTAAATAATATTTATTTAAAACAATTAACAAGATATATTATTATTATATTTATAAATAACACATATAAAAAATAATAATATATTATAAATATATCTAATAATATAAATACAAATATTCTTATATTTATCTTATATTATAATATAAATATAAATAATATAATATAAATCATATATCATTTATTATGATATAAATGATGTAATATAAATAATATAAAATAAATAATATATCATTTATTATAATGATATAATATAAATACAAATAATATAAATAAACATCTTTTAACCTATTCTCTTATGATAAGGGAGTTACGTATGGTCAGAACTAGTTTTACCACAAAAGGGAATTAATATAAAGTAATAAAAATTATAAGAGGGTAAGTGTGTTTTTTACCACCAAGCATAATAAGAGACATGCCTCTTCGAATATATCCCTTGAAAGGGAAATAAATAAAGGTTGTGAGATAGAAGGAAAGGATCATCGAAAGAAAATATAAAAGAGTATTGGATAAATACATATATTTAGATCTGCATTATTATATAGAGATATGTACATCAACGGTAAAAGTGTGTGAAATATATATTATAAAATATATAAACGACAACAACAATACAATAAAAATAATATTACGGCGGTACAAGTAATAAATCCCAGGTAAAGCTACAGCAGGTAAGTAAGCAATTATATTTACTTATTTAATTTATGATTTGTAAGAATTTATATTTACTTGTTCAATTTATAAGATATAAATGATAAGGTTATAAATGTTGTGAATAATCCATTGAATGCTAGGAAGCTCTAATAATCTCATATTAGGAAAAGCTAATAATAATAGAGTAAACATCTAATGAAATATGCATTCAAAGGAAAATATCAATATACTAGAAATTATTGAATATCCAAGAAAGTGAATTTTTAAATAGAAGTCATGATGCCTAGAATGATAAGTATGTTCTATCAAGGGATTGATTATGAAATCATCCCTAAGAAGCAATCAACATGACCCTGGAGTACCGGGCTAGGATTAGTAGCCTTCCCCTTAATCCACCTACACACCTTATTAGTATGAGACTGGTGGTCAGAAGGAATCTAGTGTCTAGCACTCAAGCTAGCAAGTCATTGCCCCTCCGAGCTAAGAGCGAAGTATTGTCGAGTGTAGCATGAAGCTCTTAGACCTAAGGTAAGAACAAAGTATTGCCAAGTGTAGCATGAAGTTCTTGACCTTATGGTTGCGTAGGACCTAGATAATATTAATGGCCTAATGGTAGGTGAACCTCGAGCTGGCTATAAGCCCCTCTGAGCCAAGAGTGAAGTACCTCCGGGTGTGAGGTGAAGCCTTGGGCCTACGGCCATGGATCTTGGAATCCTTAATCCACCCTCTCATATTAGGTGAGTGGTTTGATTAATGGGTAGGAATACGAATGTCCTCCCCGAGGTATGTCCATGACTCATGTGTGATTAATGGTATAAGATAGATCATGGACCAATGATGAAAATGAATAACATATATGTGAATGTGTGTCAATGCATAATGATGAAATGAATTATATGAACTTAATGTGAATATAATCTAATATGTTTCAGTCTTAATGATTATATGTTGAAAGAAATGATTAAAGATTACTAATGTTCTCTTTTACTAAGTTGGAGTTGTGTTAAATAGTGAAAAATTTTAGCTTACTAGAAGGGGACATTACAGGTGCCACAACAAGCCATTGTTGCAAGGCCATAATGGATCTAATCAAAATACTGTTGTTTTCATGGCTCCACTCCAACGGCTTCTTTCTCCTGCCTGACGAGCACACGGTCGCGCTATGTTTGGAGGTTGTCTATAACCATTTGACAGGCCAAGGAATCGCTAAAGAGGAGGCGATGAGTTGCAAGCTCAAGGCGGAAAACTTGGTCACAAGTGCGGAGTCCTACAATGCAATCGGCAACTTGAAGGCATTTGAAAGGGTGGTGGAAACAAAGTGCATGCGGAGGAATAGATCATAGACTATCAAATATATGGCACAGCTTTATGGAGTAAATGCACCGCATATGCAATACCAGTTTAAAGGAATTACTATGAGAGTAGTGCGCAAGATATAAAGATGAACCTGCACGGTTCAGTATAAAGACATAACTATATCTAATGAGCACACAGCCTACCAATAGATTGGTCTATGTATGGAAGGTGTTGCCAAAGAAGGCACTTATCACCACTCTCTATGACAATCAGGAAAGCTTACCCTTCTGAATTTACCAAGGCGAGAGAGATTTGGTTGTCGACAATAATTTCCTAGGAAAATTTGTTTTGGATGGAATTTCGCCAGTGCGAGCTGGAGTTCCAAATCTCAAGTTTTCTTTGAAGTGGGCGTAGATGGAATTTTTGCGAAGTCATCCTTCGATAAGAAAAGTGGGAATAGCAAAGAGATTACGATTTTGTGAAATGGTGGACTTTATACCGCACCAGAGATTTTGCATCCACCATGCTTGTCACCCACCTTCGTGGTATTGTTTTCATTGCATGGTGGTACAGGCTCCAGGGTGTAGATATTGGAAAAGATGTGGTTTTAGACATTATAGACATCACAGACCCTTCTATGGTTTCTATAGAAGACAAAGCAATGATCTCAGAAGGAGCAACATTGGAGAACCATCAAGTGAAGAATGGTATGTTGTTTAAAATTAGGTTAAGTCAAGGCTAGGTTTGTAGCTAGAGGATTCTCTCAAAAAGAGGGAGTAGATTATGAGGAAACCTTTGCTCCAATTGCTTGTTATACATCCGTCAGGACCATCATTGCTATTGCAGCATCTAAAGGATGGAAGATACACTAGATGGACGTGAAGATAGCATTTCTGAATAGTGTGATCGAGGAAGAGGTATATATTGAGTAACCTAATGGCTTTGAGGTTCATGGGAAGGAGTCTCATGTTTGTAGGCTAAAGAAGGCTTTGTACGGCCTTAAGAAGGCTCCTCGTGCTTGGTACAAAAGAATTGATCAATACCTGATGAGCTTGGGCTTTTCCAAGAATGATGTTGATTCAAACCTATAATTCAAGGTAATTGATGGCAAAGCATTGATCTTGGTTCTATATGTTGATGATCTAATTCTTACTAGAGAAGATCGCCTCATTATCAAATGCAAGGAGTTAGCTTCTGAATTTGAAATGAAGGATCTTGGTCTCATGCACTACTTCCTTGGCTTAGAAGCATGGCAAAAGCCAAATGAGATCATTTTGAGTCAAGGGAAGTATACAATTGACATCTTGAAGAGATTTGGTATGATGGATTGCAAATCCATGTCTACACCTATGGAAACCAATTTTTAGAAGCTTAAGGAGGCTGTAGCTAGATCAGATCCATCGGATCCCTCTATGTACAGACAGTTGATTGGATCGTTGATGTATCTAGTCAATACTAGACTAGATATTTGCTATGCAGCGAGTGCACTTAGTCAGTTCATGTGTGAACCAAGGCAAATACCTTTAGTTGTAGCAAAGCATATCATGATATACTTGTGTGGTACAGTTGGGTATGGCTTGAGATATTCTTCTGGTGTGGACTTAAAGTTGATTGGATATATTGATTCTGATTGGGCAGGGTGTGTCACTAATCAGAAGAGCACCTCCGGATGTTGTTTCAGTTTGGGGTCTACGATGATATCCTGGTGTAGCAGGAAATAGTCTTCAGTGGCATTGAGCACCGCAGAGGCCGAGTATATTGTAGCTTGTGTGGCAACTCGAGAAGTAGTGTGGCTTCAGAAGCTCCTTACAGGATTGTTTGGACAATCATTAGAGCCAATTGTCATTCATTGTGATAATCAAAGCTATGTGAAGCTTTCTATCAATCTAGTATTTCATGATAGAACTAAACATGTTGAGATCAAATACCACTATATCAGAGATATGGTATTGAGGAAAGCAATCAAGTTGAAATATATTAGCACTAATGAGCAAACGACAGACATTCTCACCAAGCCTCTTGCCAAAGTGAAGTTTGTGCATTTTTGAAACAAGCTTGGAGTTGTGGAGAATGAAGCCCTTACTAAGAGGGAGTCTCAGTATCAGTGACTTCTTGAGATGTACTATAATGTATTTCTCTCTGTGAGAGAGATTTGAGGTGCAATCCCTTGTTAATGCATTTCTCTCTATGAGAGAGATTTGAGGTGCAAGCCCTTGTTAATGCATTTCTCTCTGTGAGAGAGAGATTTGAGGTGAAAGCCCTTGGTTCCACCCTCTGGGAGTAGCCATGGTAGATGTCATGAGTGTGACTCCATGACAACATCACATGAGAGAGTCTGTGATGATTTTTTTTGTACTTGTGCTTTTCACCCTCTAGGAGTAGCCATGGTGAACGTCACGATGAGGTGATGACATCACGATTCTGTGATGGGCACTTATGTACATATTTCATACATGGAAGCAGCCATGATGGTTAATATCACAATGAGGTGATATGTTCCTTTTCCACATATGGGAGTACCCATAGTGGTTGACATCACAATGAGGTGATCATAAATTCTTCTCACTAGCTAAGAGGGAGTGTTGATGTTTTGTAGCAGCGGGAGATTTCCAAGCTGACTCAATGAGGAGTCACACCCCATTCATGAAGAGGCACCACAATTACATATATATACACATACAATACTCGTCATTTGATCATTTTCACACAAGTTCTTTCTTCTACAGTAGATCGAGTTTGATTGAAGGCAGAATTAGCACTTGGAGAAGAATTCAATCACCTTGAGCATATTGTCATATTGCTTGTAAAGCAGATTTCTGCATTATCTATTCTATAATATAAGAGAAATTATTGTCTGGGTTTTTCTCTCTCAAGGAGGGTTTTCCTAGGGAATATGCTGTGTTAATGTGTTTGAACTTAAATTAAATTTCTATTTTTTTATATCTAATCATAAATTCAACAAAATGAACAAAGAGAAAACAAGCAGCAATAATAAGTATTAATAACAAACAATTATTACATAGAAGCCAGCGAATAAGACAAGTCTGACAAAGATGGAGTTAATAATATGAAATGGTGCCGATCAATGTAATTGTTGGTTACAATGAGCAAACAAAAATGAAGGATATGACGTTGGAAGGGGCATACCCCTTACCTATGATCATACCTTTTAAAAAAAGATATAAAAGGGAATTCAACGAATATCCCATCGGGATATGGTAGAATGAGATACAACAGAAAATAAGAGTTGTGTGTGTGTGTGTGTGTGTGTGTGTATTAAGTTAGATTATAATTATATTCTGAAATCAAAGACATTTCTAGTTGTATATGAGAGGAGAATATATACAAATCTGCAATCAAGATATGAGACAGGCATTCACATAAATCAATCAAGGAATAAACAATCACAAGCAAACATATTCATCATCTATCAATCAGGAAAAAATATTGAAAAAAAAAAAAAGACAGTAGCAAATCAGTGTTAGAGAAAGACAAGGAAATATACAAAGTGGATATCAAACAAGGGGTTGATCAAAGGTAATCTACATGTTCAATCAGGTATGTGTTAGATTAGTATGCATAGATGAGAGTAAATCCGCATACACCTCAATTACATAGATTTTAGTATCCTTTCATAGCTAATATGAATCCATGTGAATGATTATAGTTTATGATGAAATGTCTTCTTTATTCATAATTGAATCGATATCCATATTCAGACTTAAGATCTAACATTGATGAACAATTGTATAAAAACAAGGATACCGTATAATGGTACTTCGATTTGCAATATGAATGTCTTTAATTCATGCATTATGATGATAATGGCATAATAGAATTCCATCTAAAGTACAAGGGAATATTGAAATAAAGATCATATTTCCATAGCCCTTATTACTTCACCCAATGAGGAATCATGGGTATTGTAGGGAAAGGCAAAGTAATTCCATCCCCTGTATAGACCCCAATGGCTAGGATATAGTTCCCAAGGCCAGGTCCAGAGATCTTGTATTGATCCCAATGGCTGGGACATAATTCCCAAGGCCGAATCCAAGACTCCATGTATAGACCCCAAAAGTTGGGACTAAGTTTTCCAAAGTCGGGTCCAGAGATGGTTTTAGTGTGCCCTAGTCATATAAATCACAATTCCTTGATGAAGAATAGGAGGGGAAGATATGGATCTTGAAATATGTTTAATATTCACCCTAATGTACTTATGGAATATATTATAAAATGGTCATCAATAGTGAATGACAAGAAGGAAATGAATAATCCTTTGATAAGAATGAAATATTTATATTATCTTTGATTTCATCACTAAAATTTATTGATCTCTAATGTTACTAATGTCTCTTTAAGAATCACTTTGAATTCAAAATCAAGTTTAAGTGTTTCCACTAGAAAGGGGACATTACATAGTGCTATAACAAGAGACTAGGGAAGATTGTTGAAAGTACCAATGTCAAGGTTGATGAAGACATACAGAAGTATTCAGAAGTTGATGAATATGTATCAAATTCAAATTGGTTCCCTTACAGAGAAAAAGAAAATACTACAAAAGGGGAAGTATAAACTAGAGAAGAAGAAGAGATTGAAGAAAATGAAATGTAGGATGAAGTACAAGAAGAGTGTCAGATCATTAGTGATAAAAGAAAATGTGAATTGATAGGATACAGAGCTATTGAAGAACAAATAAACATGTGTTTAATTTCTAAGGTTGAACCTAAAACAGTGACTGAGGCTTGCAATAATATCAAATCTTCAGAAGAAGAGTGTTTGTCCACTGACATTGAAGAAATTAAAATTGCTCTTGAAGACCTAGAAAGATATGAAGAAGAAAACATGGAGTTAAAGGAGAAAATCACAGAAGCAAATGAATACATCAAAAAGTTAAGAGAGCAAGTCAAGAAGCTTAAACAAATATATGAAGAGGATAGTGAAAATTTGAGGTTAGCAAATGAAGAAAAAGCAAGAATTGAGGAATGTTTGAAAGACAAAACTGAAGACTACACAAAGCTTGAGCAAGAAGTCGTAAACCTGAAGTCAGACTTGGAGAAGGCAAAGAACTATTAAGAAAAATTCAAGATAAGCTCTATAAAACTTGATGAGATGATTAATAGTTGGAAGAGCTCTAATGACAAATAAGGCTTGGGATTTGAGAAAATCAAGTCAAGCAATGAATGCTGAGAACAAGGAGGATAAAGGCAAGCAGATCCAGAATCAAAGGAGTAGATCGAGAAGACCACCAGTCAGGAAACCAAATGCTCAAAGGTATCCATCTTTCAATGGTTATTATCATTCATGCAATAAATTTGGTCATAAGGATACTCAATGTAGGAGCAGAATGAATCAAAATGTTCCATCTTTCTTTGGCCAGTGCTTCACTTGCAAGAAAATTGGTCATAAAGCTAGTGAATGTAGAAGTCAGATAAGGAAGTGTTATAGTGGTCAAAGGAATCCTCAATTCTTCAGTGGCAGTTGCTTTACATGAAATAGTTTTGGACACAAGGCTAACCAAAGCAAGGCCAAAATGAATGGAACAACGGTCAAAGAAATGCTATGTGCTATAATTGTAATAGGCATGTACATATTGCAAAATTCTACAAAAGCAAGAGCATGAAGAAGGATAACCTAGCAGAAAAGAAGAAAACAGTGCAAAAGGATGATTTGGTAGAAACTAAGAAGGAGATGAACAAGACATGGATCCACAAGGATATAAATGAAGACAAGGATAAGCTTGTACCAGCCTCTGGTACAAATGTTTCCTCAAGGAACTAGATGCATAAGGAAGTGCACCAGTCTAGTGTGGTTCAGGAGTCATTTCTTTCTGGACTGATGATGGAGTCTACCTATTAGGGGGAGTAGGTAGTGATACTGAAGAATGTTGTAGACTGAAGGAAGCATTCAGGGTAGTTAAGAACAAGTGCAAGTATGTGATATGGAAGAGATGTGTTGCCCTTTGCCATTGATGTCAAAGGGGGAGAGAGATCATGTGAATAACATAGAGAAAAAGAGAGTTCATATGTGTAAAGAGAAAGGGGGAGTTTTGATGTATATTTGTGTCTTGATGGTGGAACATGTTGTTTAGTTTTTCACATCATATGTTGCCATCAATGACAAAGGGGGAGATTGTTGCAAGTATGTGCTAGCCGGTGTTGTCATTGATGTCAACAAGTTTGTGTTTTCATTAGTGTCAACTGTGCTCTTGTTTTGTTACTTGATTTTGATGAGTTAGTTGCTTTGTATTATGTTTAATAAGTGTTGAAGATGATAAGAATATGTTACTGATATTGAATATCCAAGTGATTTTGAGAAAATTTGGTTCATACTGAAGACACAGTTGTAAAGATGTATTCTGACTTACAAGATATTGTCTTAGCTTTTGCTCTACATTTATTCTGTGTTCAAAATGAGAGTGTGATATTTGGACATGTTTTAGATAAGTATTTGAAGATGCTAAATCCATAATTTGGTAGTCCGAATCATTGTACAACAAAAGTTCTATTCACCAGTTTGAAGACTGTGCCTGGCAGCATTTGAAGTGTGACAAGGAGAAAGTATTTTGCTCTGCATTTCTCTACAATTTGGTTTTTGGTCTTGCGGTTTTGAACATATGTTTATAAGTTCCTTAGCTATCTTCATTCCAAAGGATTTGTGATTTGGTGCTCCGAAAATAAAGTTATTGATTAGCACAGTTCGACGATGTTTGTTGTGAGTAGTCTGTGATCTGTCTTCAATGATATTTGTTGTCTTCAAGTGATATCTATTGTGGATGGATTTGTCGACTCCCGGGTGATTTCATGTTGTTTGTGGATGTCTCCAAATCATGGTAAAAGATTGTGTTTGATCCGCAAGTAGTGATTGAGATCTTGGAAGTGTGTGTCTAAGTATTCTTGGTGTTTGCACAAGTTTGGCCGACTTGGATGCTAACACTCCTTGTGCATGTGTTTCATGGATGATAGAAATGTGCTAAATCCTGTGAAGATGTATTTGGGTCTGAGCTAAGCTGTGAAGTGTTCTTCCTTAATTCATATGCTCCACAAGTATGTTTAGGTCCAGACCTAAATTAACTTATGTATGTTTGCCGACCTTGGACGTTCTTCCAATGGTTGCATATTGTATTTCTAACCTTGATGTATGTTCCAAGGTTGAGAATTGGTATAAATATATGTAATAAATTCATGTACTTATGTGTGGGATACGAAGATGCACAGATGAGAGTGTGTGTTGTAAGGGCAATGAAGGTGATTTGTATTGTGCTTCAATGGAATTAAACTTAGACATGTTTTGGATGCTATTATATCAGTTCATGGCAGTGAGCCACCCCTCGAGGCAGTGAGCTAACCCTTGGTAGTGAGCCACCCCATGGCAGTGATCCCTATTTGCAATGAGCCCTTTGGCAGTGAGCCTCATTTTTTATTTGGTATTTTTACTACATTATATTGTGAGCTAACACTCACCATGGTTTTTCCCTTTTAGGGTTTTCCACATAAAAATCTAGTGTTCATGTGTGTATGGTGTTGATGTGTTTAAGTTTTGTTTATGCACTTAATGTTTAATCTTCATAACATATTAAGGGATTAAAGTTAATGTGAATGTGATCTTGTTTGAGAGAAGTTAAATTTTTTGATACAACTAATTCAACCCCCCTCTTAGTTGTCTTGTGCCTTCAACACTTGATACATTAATGGTAAGTAGAAGGTATATGGCTTGTATAGCATGGATCCAAGGATGACCAAGTAAGATTTTACATGGAAGATCAAGGTCAAGGACATGACATGTAGTGTGTAAAAGGACATGTCTGACTTGTATGGGAAGACATATGGTGCCTTCACATTTTCTCTCAGTATCATCATATCCTTTAATTATTAGGGCATGGTTCCAAGTCAGCTTGTGAATATCTCAATTGTGTTATTAACTTCAAGGTACATAGGTTCAAGCCAACTCCATTATCCAAAAGGATACTTTGACTTTGGTTTTGAAGATCAAGACCTCTAGATAATGGGGATTGATATGAAATGGATCAATAGGTGGCATGTCTTATTGGGTAAAGGTGAGATGATAGGTGGAAGAAAGGTGACTCACAAGGGATTGGAAATGATTAGGGTTAATTTCATGTGGGACTTGAGAGTCTTAGAGGACACGGTCTAATATGGATTTGTGGATAAGGGAGACCTTGAGGAGATCTAGGATGGAGATTTGTGCAAGATTCTTCCCAAGGTGATCAAGGGTGTTATAACGGGATGGATGTGAGGATGAGGAAGATGGAGGGTCGAGGATAGTAATGGTTCTATGATGAGTGGTGACAACACACTGAGGGGATGGGACTCTAATCGTGGTAGTAGTAACTTTCGAAGGATCACAATCAATTCATCCTATGACATTATCATAATCATGAGGGATTTTGTTATAGATAACATTATTGGTAAGATTATATTGGGATTGGTGGCAACAAACTTGGATTGATGATTTGGAAAAGGGTCCTTATAAACACCCAATTGTGCATTGGAAGATTCGGGCTTAGTATTGACCTCCAACGTTCCTTGATCAATAAGATATTGGATATAATATTTGAGCCTCATATAATTACGTGTGGGATGACCATGGACATTATGATAATCACAATATTATTGTTCATTATACCATGTGGGATTGGACTCATTATCAGAATAGGGTCTTGTATAATGGTAGGTGACCATGTCAACTTGCACAAGGTTTTGAATGGTTGACTCAATGGGTTCTCTGAAATCCATGAAATGTCATGAATTTGGAGGTGTTTGAAATTGTCACTTAGGAAGGGTGATGTTACTAGTCGAGAGAACTTTTGGCACATGAGGTTTGTCACACCTCGCTCTAAGATAAACATATTTATCATTTTATTTCAAGCAAATAGATAGCTAGTTAGTAAAATTATTATGAAGCAAGTAATGTTGTGTTAGAATAGAAAATGTGTTTGATTTATATTATTATTATATGCAAAGAATAATTATCTATGATGTTATTATTATGCACATGGTTAAATGGTGTAATGGACTAACTACCTTTGTGCAACTGAGGTGGATGCAGGAATAATGTTTACTTATCCCTCTAAGATGAGGAGAGAGTATCACCGTGGAGAGGGTGCTAGATTGCATGAATACAATGATCATTGTGCCATTTGGAAACACACACACTCAGATTAGAGTTTATGTCAATTTTGGAATAAGTCTTATTCTTTATGTTGTTGGTCACCATAGTAATATTTTAATCTTGTGATCATTCCATATGTGTTTAATATTATCATCGTCATGTCAATGTTAATGCCAAGTCAACGTGAGTAATCATCGAATCAAGTCTAGTCTTTGTTTCAAGTATGTGCATTCAGTGTTGTCATTGATGTCAACAAGTTTGTGTTGTCATTAGTGTCAATTGTGTTTATTGGATGAGCAGAGATGAGGATGTTGTAAGTGGATGACTTGTCCGGTTGAGTTGCCTTGTTGGTGATGATTTGGTTACTTTGAAAAGGTGTTGAAGATGTTGAGAATATGGTTCTGTGGTTGGTTTCCAAGTGCTTTTGAGAAAATTTGATTAATGAAGGAAACAGATTATTGGAGAGACTGATTGGCTTAACAAAGTAGTGTTCTAGTTTTGCTCTGCATTTCTTCTATGTTGAAGATCTATCTTTGTGGTTTGGATATGTTGTTCAGGGATGTTGTTATATTCCAAATTTGGTGCTCTGGTTCATTGTGCAGAGGAAGTTGTGTTCACCAGTATGAAGACTATGTTTTTGAGTGTTGCAGAAGTGTCTGGGAGAAACGTCTTTGCTCTGCATTTCTTTGTAAAGAGGATTTAGGTCTTGCAGTTCTGGATTTGTGCTTATAATGCTTATATATTACTTTAGTTCAAGTTGTTCATGGTTTGGCACTCTACAAGTTGATTTCTTGAGCTGTAGTGTATGACAGAGTGGTTTGATTGCTCTGGTGTGAACTTCAATCAGGTGAAAGTTGTTGTGGAGGAATTTGTTGGATTTCAGGATGTTTTAGGATGTTCATGGAATACTCTAGATTGCACTGAAGCCATGCATGTGGTCTACAAGTCATCTTTGGGTTTGAGGAAGCATGTACTTAAAAGTTCATTGTGTTAACATAGGTTTGGATGACCTTGGGTGTTCAGACTAATTACGGAGTTTCTTTGGTGATTGTAGTAGCATGCTTGGATGAATTTAGGTCTGAGATAAGATGTATTGTGGTCCATTTTCATTCCTTTCCACTATGGGAATGTTTAGGTCCAGACCTAATTTGAATGTTATGTGTTAAGGTGTGATGTCGACCTTAGAGAATGTTCTCAAAGTAGAAGAGAGTATAAATAAATGTCAAGGGATCATGATCATGTGTGAATGTGATGAAGATGATGGGAATAGTAGAGTGGTGAATGTGTGATGCGACAAATGCCTATGGAAGCAAACTGAATGAATGTAGAGCAATAGAGTGGTATATCAGAACAATGTGATGAATCTTGTTTCAGTACTTTGAGCTTCATTAGAACTGTACTCCATGCATATGTTAGATGCAATTATAACAGTTCATATCTAGAAATAAGCCACCTCTTCTATCTCTTTCTTTCAAGATGGTGAGCCTTGAGAAATGAGCCCTTTGGTAGTGGGCCTTTCTTTTGGGAAGTGAGCTTTTTGTAATTTGGTGTTGATACTACTTTATGTTGTGAGCTAATCCTCATCATGGTTTTCCCTTCTTGGGTTTTCCATGTAAAATCCTGGTGTTCGTGTTATGATTTGTGGTTGTATGTTTTATGCTTAATTTCCTTTACTGTAAATGTACATGCTAGATGGATTAAATTTTTGAATGGTAAATGGTTTAACAGAATACTAATTCACCCCCCTTCTCAGTATTCTGAGTGTTCAACAATTGGTATCAGAGCCAAGTCCTTTGGAAGAAGCTTAACCTCTCAAGGGAAGTCTTGGAGATTGAACACATGGGTACTAGAAGATTACTTATTCCTCTAGAATAAATTCCTAGTGCTAAATACGATAGAGAATACTACATACTAGAACATAATGTTGCTCTTGAAGATCTTGAAAGAATTGAAGGTGAAATCAAAGATCTGAAGGAAAATGTAAGAGAAGCATATGAATGCATCAAAAAATTGAGAGAGCAAGTTAAAAGGTTTAGAGAAATACATAAGGAAGTTAGTGAACAATTGAAGCAAGCAAATGAATCTATCAATGGTCTGAAAGTGCAAGCTGAGGAGAAGACAAGAATTGAGGAACATCTTAATGCAGTAGTAGAAATAAAATCAGAAGAATGTGCAAGGATTGAACATGAATTTGTAAACCTGAGATCCAATCTAGAGAAGGCAAGGATGCTTGAAGACAAGTTTAAGATGAGTTCTGCAAAGCTTGATGAAATTATTGCAAGATAGAAAGGTCCAAATCATAAAGAGGGTTTAGGATTTGAAAAATGTGAAAGTTCAAAATTAGATCAGACTTCAAATCAAAGGAACAATGGCAAGTAGATCCACAATAAAAAGAATAAAGTCAGAAGACCTCCGATCAAACAACCAAATGCTCAGAGGTACCCATCTTTCAATGGTTTTGTCATTTTTGCAATAAGTATGGACACAAAGCAATAGAATGTAGAAGTAGAAGGAATCAAAATGTTCCATCTTTCTCTGGTCAATTCTATATATGCAATAAATTTGGTCATAGAGCTGCTAAATGCAAAAGTAAAGTGAGTTAGAACTCTATTAGGTGTTATGTATGCAATAATATGGGACATAGAGCTAGTGAGTGCACAAGTCAAATGAGGCATGTCTATAATAATGATGGAATGGTTCAATCTTTCAATGGCTACTATTATACATGCAATAGATTTGGGAATCATGCTAATCAATGTAGATCTAGAATATATGGAAGAAATACTAGTCAGAGGAATATTGTGTGCTACAATTGCAATAGACCTGGACACATTTCTAAGTCTTGCAGAAGTAGAAACATGAAGAAGGATAATCTAGTAGAGAAGAATAAACTAGTACAAAAGGTTGATCTGATAGAAACCAAGAAGGAAATAAATAAGATTTAGATAAGGATGAATGTAATAGAGGTTAAGGATGATCCTATACTAGCATCCAATGCAGATGTTGCCTCCGAGAACTAAGATTAGAACTTTGGCTCAGGGTGAGTCTCATTGAAAATCTTTCCTCCCCTGCCAAAGGAATGGTGCCAATGCCTCAACACGAAGATATGAGATGAAGGTTGACATGCCTTGGTGAAGTCTGCAGTTGAAAATCTTATAATGTGGAAGTTTGCAGAGAACTTGAAAATGACCGTGTGTATAGTGAAAGGGTTGACAACTTTGTCAAATGAGGCATTTATGATGAATTAAGGATCTGAGAAATATAATCTCACAAGGAGCGGGGTAACAAACATAAGTATGAAATGAGTGAAAAAGGAGTTTCAGGAAGCAAGAGGGACTGAGAAGCAGTGGAAGTGAATATTTCTGGTTCATCATAGAATGGGAATGATGAAGGTGTTGTAGGATCTGAGAAGGGTGTTGGAAGAAGTGAGGGTGTCAATATGCATGAGAAGAGTAGTGTGGAATATCAGCAAATGACTTGGAATGCCCGTCAAAAAAGATATCAATAGATTAGTGAACAAGTAGCTTCAAAGCAAGTGGTTTTCAAGTGTTCAATTCAAGCTCTTCTTGCACAACCATTCAAACTAAAACTTAAAGTATGAGAACTGGTGAAAGACATGGCAGAAGACAATTATCTAGGAAACAGTTTCAGGAAGGGGAAATTGATAAACGAGTACAACTTTGATTGAAGATCTTGTAGAGAAAGAAGATCAGTTAACAGATGAACTTGATCAAGAAGCTAATCCTAAATTTTTAGAACCTGAGATGATCTATGAAAACTAAAGAAAGATATATTTTAAGGTGAAACTAACAGTGAAAGGAGGAAGGAGCGATCAAATAAGAAAAGCAATTCAAAGCATGATAGTGACAAGAAGAAAGAAAAGGGATAAGACATTTGATTCTGAGAATGAAAGTAACAGTGATAGTGTCAGTGATAAAAGCTCTTAGACATAGTTAAGGATTTTTAGTAGAGGTTAGGGGTAATTGCTAAAGATGCATAGTGATGAATCTGTACAGGGGTAGTTCATGCGATATCTTTAACTTTGACTGATGATGGCCACCACTCAGGGGGAGCAGGTAGTGTTGACTGATGATAGGGGAGCTTGCATGAGAAAGGTTGCAGATAGATGAGTGTTGATTAAAGGGGGAGAATAGGTAGGTGTTGACTCCCTTTGTCCTTGATGTCAAAAGAGGAGAGAATCTAAAAGGGAGATTTTTGGCCATATGTGTTGTCCTTGATGTCAACATAGTATGTATTAATGTTACAAGGTGAGAAAGGTTGTCGAGGTTGCCATGAAGGTTGTCAAGAGATGAGATGTTATGTTCCTAAAGAAGAAGGAAAGTTCATGGTTGGATGTCATGCCCTAATAAGTGTAGAGTTAGTTTGAATTCTTGAGAAGATAAGATATGTTGCTGCAAAGGAGATTTGGCCTCCAAAAGTTGGTGCTTGTCTCTGTTCAGAATGACTACTCTTTTGAAGACTGTCTGGAAGATTGCTCCACATTTCCATCATACTAATGTTTAGCTACTACAATTTGGAACATAGCTTTATAAAGTGCCACATTATGTATGTTCCAAGTTTCATGAGGATCTGATCACCGAAAGGTTGTTTTTCTATTGATAAGCTTGTAGACAGTGTTGGTTTTGTAAAGGTATTCCCAACAGGGTGATGGAATGGTCTGTATTCCTCCGTAGTTGCATATTTGGCCATGTAGATCTAATGGCAGCTTATCATATGAAGTGCCATGATTTATCTAAGGTTTCAGCCTCTCACTCACTCAACATGAGAAGTTACAATGGTCTGTATATCAGCAATTACCCAAACAGAGCAAAATGTTGAGACCTGCTAAGAGCAAAAGAAATGGTGTGTCACCCTTTGCCATTGATGTCAAAGGGGGAGAGAGAGAGAAATGTGAAAAAGAAAAGAGTCAGTTGTCAAAGAGAGTAATATGTAGGGGAGAGTGAGAAAGAAAAGAAGTTTGGTGCAGAGTTGTGTCTTGATGGTTTTTTACATTATGTGTTGCCATAAATGACAAAGGGGGAGATTGTTGCAAGTATGTGCAGTCAGTGTTGTCATTGATTTCAACAAGTCTGTGTTGTCATTAGTGTCAACTATGTCTACTAGGTGAGCAAAGATGAGGATGTTGTAAGCATATGAGTTGTTTGGTTGAGTTGCCTTGTTGATGATGATTTGTCTGCATTGAAAAGGTGTTGAATATTTTGAGAATATGGTTATGTTGGTTGGTTTCCAAGTACTTTTGAGAAAATTTGATTAATGAAGGAAACAGTGTGTAGGAGAGACTATTTGGCTTAACAAAGTAGTGTTCTGGTTTTGCTCCGCATTTCTTCTATGTTGAAGATCTATCTTTGCAGTTTGGATATGTTATTCAGGGATGTTTAGAGATGTTATATTCCAAAATTGTTGCTCTGTTTTGTTGTGCAGAGGAAGTTGTGTTCACCAGTATGAAGACTATTTCTAAGTGTTGCAGAAGTATCTGGATAAATGTCTTTGCTCCACATTTCTCTGCAAAGAGGTTTTAGGTCTTGTAGTTCTAGATTTGTGCTTATAATGCTTATATATTACTTTAGTTCAAGTTGTTCATTGTTTAGCACTTTGTAAGTTAATTTCTTGAGTTGTAGTGTATGATAGAGTGGTTTGATTGCTCTGGTGTGAACTTCAGTCAAGTGAAAGTTATTGCAAAGGAATTTGTTGGATTTCAGAATGTTTCAGGATGTTCATGGAATACTCTAGATTGCACTGAAGTCTTGCATGTGGTCCACAAGTCATCTTTGGGTTCAAGGGAGTGTGTACTTAAAAGTTCATTGTGTTAACACAGGTTTGGTCAACCTTGGGTGTTTACACTAATTGCGGAGTTGCTTTGGTGATTGTAGTAGCATGGAGTGGCATGCTTGGATGAATTTAGGTCTGAGCTAAGATGTTTTGTGGTATGCCTTCATTCCTTTCCACCACGGGAATATTTAGTTCTAGACCTGATTTGAATGTTATGTGTTAAGGTGTGATGCCGACCTTGGAGAATGTTTTCAAGGTAGAAGACAGTATAAATAAGTGTCAAGGGATCATGATCATGTGTGAGTGTGATGAAGATGATGGGAATAGTAGAGTGGTTGAATGTGTGATGTGACAAATGCCTATGGAAGTGAACTGAATGAATGCAAAGCAGTAGAGTTTGGTAAATCAGAACAATGTGATGAATCTTGTTTCAGTACTTTGAGCTTCATTGAAATTGTACTTCATGCATATGTTAGATGTAATTATAACAATTCAACTCTGGTAGTGAGCCACCTCTTCTATCTCTTTCTTTTAGGACAGTGATCCTTTCTTCTCGGTAGTGAGCCCTTTGGGCAGTGAGCCTTTCGTAATTCGATGTTGATACTACTTTATATTGTGAGCTAATCCTCACCGTGGTTTTTCCCTTCTTAGATTTTCCATGTAAAATCCTGGTGTTCATGTGTTATGAGTTGTGGTTGTATGTTTTATGCTTAATGAAGTTGTGGTTGTATGTTTTATGCTTAATTTCCTTTACTGCAATTATATATGCTAGATGGATTAAATTTTTGAATGGTAAATGGTTTAACAGAATACTGATTCACCCCCCCCCTCAGTATTTTAGGTGTTAAACAGTTAACTTTGCAAGACTCCATCATCGATATTGTGCTAGTGAAAAGCATAATTAAAGCATTCAAAAATTCATCAGTAACATCTATGAATTAGGTGTACTATAGTTTATATTTTAAATTATATTAAAGCTTAGTCACGGTTAAATTTAATGACTAGCTTGAAAGAAAGAAGTAAAGTTTTAGTGGATAGATTCCCATTGAGCTCTCCCTAGATACTAGGAGTGGGGAGGAGAAGTATCTCCATACTCCCTTTTTCTAGCATATAGAGGCCGTAGATGGCCGAGTGAAAATAGGAGATATGAATTTATTATAGTTTTATTTAACCGATGGTAGTGGGAGAGGATTAAAAGGATTCTTTCTTGCATTAAGGACCATGAACTAAGTAGTGGTTAAGAGGTGAAAATCTCATTGATTCTAAACAGTTAGAAGCAAGAAGAGCATGACCAGAGAAGAGTATCAGTTGGATTAGAAAGAAGTTACGAGTGTTGGAGGTATGCTAATAAACCTTCACTATATTGTGAATATGTAAGCTTTATTCTGTATGTAAAGAAACTAGAAGAGTTTGTTTTCTTTAATAATGTTTATTTTGTGCGCCTTAAGAGACCGTTGGTTTGCATGAGATAATAGTTAACTGTAGCAGTATTTCTTATCTGCAAAACATGCCTTCGATAGAGGTTTCTAATGAAGTTAAACCTTGTAATAGTTTCCAAATAAGCTTAGTATTATGGATAGATAATTTTTAAATCTATGAGAATCATTCATTGTAGATTATAATACGTATACTTGAACTTATGATAGCATTCTTAGAATGCTTTTGAAGTTGTCTAGAGTCTTGAACAATTTGATATTGTCTTTGTTAAGTATAAAGGTGTCATGTACATAGAACAAACTCTTCCTTGAAGAATTTTACCTATTGGATGAATTATAGATAGTACTCTATATACTGTGAATAGTCTTGCCAAATCTATTGTTTGTATAAGGCTAATTGGTTGTGTTTAAAAGTTGAAAGACAATATTTCATTCTTTAAAACTATTTAAAGTTATCCTTGATGTATATAACCCTATGTAGACGGTTGACTATTATGAAATGGCTGGGAACTAAGCATTTTCTTATGGTTCTATTTAAACCAACCATCCTATGTATTCTTTTATAAAAACATCTATTAGAGTGAAACAAAGTCTAAGAAACTTTTAAAGGTCGCAAGTCTGGTGAATATAGACATTATATAACGCCGATGTTAAATATTTCTTTCTGTGCTTTATTCATCAAAAAATACTTATCTTTATGATAGAAGTAGACAACATGTTTATATTTCCTTTGTGTCTTGAGAAGGTCAAAATAAGTGATATGTTTTTATTATATCTATTATGGAGTCATAACAGTCCTATAATGGATCAATATCATTGCTCATAATGTCTATAAAAGATTATAACTTTGCGAAAGGTTGATGACCTTGTTTGAAGTCAATAGTTGTAAAGACATGTATTCAAATAGATATGTAAAAGAATTTATTCCTCCTATGCCTGTAGAGGAAGGTTAAAATAGGAATTATCTCTTGATAACAATAGATAACTGAGAGTTATCGGGTACTACCTTTATCCTAGTTAAGAAGGGATTATTAGTTATCTAATCTAGGATAAGAATGGCCAATAGATTATTGTGAAATACACTTACCCTATTATGGCAGTATTAGGGTTAATTTTTATTGTTAATGAAATTACCTTTCTTTTGGAATTCACTTTTGAAATACAAGTGGAAATTTATCCAATGAGAAGGAAAGTAAAGTTTATTGTTTTCTTCAACAAGTTATAAGTCAAATATAATCCTAGACTAAGGTAGATAGATCTTAGGGGCAAGTACTTAGAGTTCTATAGTAGTCAAATTCAATGACTTAATGTAAAATTCTTGCATATCTTTACGATTGAATATCAAATTTATTTATGAGCACAAAAATGGGTTGACTAGCCATTGAATAGTTGGCAAGTCGTCATAGACTTGAGATTGCACGGATGTAAGGAGGGGCTCAATGCATACTTTTTAAGTCACCTAGGCTCTTACCTTATGCCCATATTCTTGACTTATAGTAAAAGGGTATATTTTATGTCATTTAGACTGATATTGAATAAGCAAGTCAAAGAATGTTGATTTATTAATTAATGATATAAAAGAATGTTGTCTCCAAGTCAAGATAAGAGTGTGTGAAAATAAGAATTATTATGTCAAACTTTGGCCAAAGTTATGCAAAAGTCACTGCTTGCATTGGTTCACTGTGTACCAGATAGCTAAACAATCAAAGTGGGTTATACATAGCTATAGCTAGACTAGAGTTGTAAGCCCGATTGTTTTTAGCTAGAACACTGCACTAGTTCTCAGATGGCACATAAAATTGGTTGATTCTCATTATCTATACCCTTGCAAAGGGAAGGGCCACTTCCAGAAGGAAGGTTTGTGGGGCACTACCGGTCTATGGTTGGAGGAAAAGCACAACAGTGGTGCTCTCTATCTCCTGTAGTTGACTGCCAAAGATTTGTGAATAGGAAACATTAATTCATATGTAAATGAAATTGTTAAATGATGTGACTCACAAGGAATGTGACCATCTGATATTGTACATGATAAAATGTAAAATTTGAAAATCGCATTGAAGCGACCAACAACTGAAATTATATATTGTAATTTGAAAATGCAAATGTATTATTATTGGATTTTGTTATAAAAAAGAGAAATGAGATTTTTTACATTATTTGTATTTATTTTATTTAATATTCTAGTTGGGATGTTACACATGGTATCAGAGCTACCAGGTTCAACACATGGACCTAGGATCTCATTGCAAGATTTCACATATTAGAAAGATATGGTAATGATAAATATTTGTTCTTGTGCCAAAATGGTAGGAAAAAGAAGGACAAGAAAGCGAGCCAAGAAAACAAAACCTAAGAATATGCCTAAGGTCACTATTAAGAAAGAGCCATCTTTTGAGCCAAAAATGAAGGAACCAGTGAGTTACTCAGAAGGGGCTTGGCGCAATAATTCTAAAACACTAGCCGATGCACTCAAATGTATTCGCCTAGAGAGGAGGAAATAGATTGAGTTAGTAGAAAGGTTGTCAATCCCTACTATTGTTAAGATTAGTAAACCATCTAGCCACCATGATATGCCTTTCAGGTGTGGTTGGGATGCGCCTGTAATAGGAAAAGAGGTGTTGATTGAGTACTCATGAGTACACCCACCCTCTAAGTTTGTGTTAGTCAATTTTGACAGGGAGGAAGAACCTGAAGAAATTCCTCTGTCAAAAAGTGATATCTAGACACCTTTTATACACAAAAAATAGAAAAGTTTTGTATTTGAATAAGGATGTAAAAATCCATTAAGAGAATAAAGTAAAAGTTTTGTCTTTTTTGTATAAACAAATGTATATGTTATGCATCTCTAAGATTATGTATTTATGAACTTGCAATTTTATGATTAGTATATTTCTGATGGGGAGGAAGAACCCGAGGAAATTCCTCTATTAGCAAGTGATATGTAGACACCTTTTATACACAAAAAATAAAAAAGTTTTGTATTTGAATAAGGATGTAAAAATCAATAAAGAGAATAAATTAAAAATTTTGGCTTTTTATTGTAAACAAATGTATATGTGATGCATCTCTGAGATTTTGTGTTTATGAACTTGCAATTTTATGATTAGTATATCAAAATTCCAATGTTTTGATAATTTTTTATGCAACTATTAGGTGTGGATAAGTATTGTTATGGAACTGTTGACCTATTTTTCCTCTAAGAGGAGTCAAATAGTTCAAGCAGCATCAGTCAATGTGTATATGCCCAATGTAAGCTATGTTTGTGATCTTGAAGTCTGAACCCAAATCTCAAGGCCTGAAGCTGCCTGAGGAAGCTTAAAAGAGCTTGAAAAAATAGGCAAGTTTTCTTTTTACATCACCCTGAAATTCACTAAAATGAGGAAGTTATGTAGGGTCATATTCCAACCTGATTTTCCAAAGAGGGGGGTGATATTTCTAATATCGGGTGATATTCCGAACATCGGGTGATATTTGTAATATCACCCCTATATTCGTAATATCACCCTTCCTCTGAATATCACCCTAATATTCGTAATATCACCCTTCCTCCGAATATCACCCCGATATTCGTAATATCACCCTTCCTCCGAATATCACCACGATATTCGTAATATCACCACTGTCCATGATGGTGATGTCACCATCATATCCCTCATAAGCAGAGCATATACAAAGGAGATTTTGACATGACTTTATACATCAGTGGCTTGACTGAAGGTCATTCAGACAACCCGATGCAGCCCGATACAGGGCGCTTTGCACATATAGATGTAGTTTTCAGAGGTCGATATATACACAGATGCAAAGCGATATATACAGGTGGTTGACCAAAACTTTGACCACCTGTATCTCCTCCATCCTGACGAATTTCAACATGCTGCAAGAGGCAACGATGCATATTTTTGTCCCCTCTTTCATTTGGTAGGGTTTTCAAGGGTTTTTTGTCACCGTTCATTTTCATGATCTGGATTTGCATATTTGGCTGAAGGGACGTTTCAACGACCTTTTGGAGTAGATGCAGATATTTTGTGCATTTATTGCTACAAGTAGAGGGAGCATCTCGCATTGATGATAAGGGATATTTCTCCACCACCTTGTTCCAGGTGTTGCATATAGTCATGGTGGAGGATAGACTCGCCAGCTGCTCGCTTTTAATATCAAAATATCTCCCACCTACCCCTATTCTAGATCTTTTCGCACCATTACTCTTGGTAGCTGGGATGTTCTTCACGATGTATTTTCTGGATACAGCTCTCTTGAAGTGAATTTTGTAACCGACTTAGGGCATCATTTTTGAATGCTATGTAAGCTGAGGCTTATGATGTAAATAGGGTGGAAACTTTTTAGCATACAAGCTCTTTTATTTCCAAACAGAGCTTTTCATACACTGTAACCCTGCCTCCCTACTGAATATATGCAATTTATCATACCTCTTTTATTGATTTGCTAGTTCTGTGTGAATCTGCATATGGTTGTTTGTGAATATCTTCCTTCCTCTTAATCAGATTGCTTCTTGCCTCTGCTAGGATCATTTAAATATGTGTATACATCCTTGCTATATTCATATGTACTGTGCATATATTTTCAATCCTGTGAAAGTCTCTTTTAATCTATCTGGTGCATCACCCTTTTATGTTTTCTTTTTAAGTTTAGCTATTTCATCCTTATTTCAAAGCATTCCTTCTCTCTTTCCCCCCCAAAATCTAGTAGTTTTAGGTGATAATCAGGCAAGGAAGCCGGCCTTCTCCAGAGGTCTGATCTCTTTGAGCAGGGTCCCACACCCGGAGATCATTCCCATTGTGTCATTGGAATGCTTGGAAATCCTTCCGAGCAGGGTGCAATTTCATGTGACAACAGTTTTTGGCATGCCCGGTGGGACAAGTTTGATGAACTTCTCATCAAGATACTGAGAGATTTGGTGTTTCTCCTAGTATTACTGGCCTTTAGAGGCAATACAAACAACACCATGGCAACTCTACTGAACGAATCAGCTGGTTTCAGCAACCCAGGTACCTAAAATTTTATCAAAGGTCAGGATTTTGGTGATTTTTCTGGTCTGTCCAGCTTCCAGAAGCGTTTCAATCACCTGGTGACTCCCTCTTTGCATTAGGATGCTATAAAATGTCAGAATTTTATGGGAATCATGGCTATTCCCCTACCCCTAATGTTTCCCCTGAGGATATTGATGCTTTCAATGAGCTCATGAGTGATTTTCTAAAGCTTGATAAAAATTTAGATAAAGCCAAAGGAGCAGCAAGGTACAGTCGGCCTCAACGGTTTTATGATCTCAATATCATAAGTATGTATGGTGTCAAGAAGATGTCTCTAAACCTAAATAGGGAGGCTAATGAATTTATGGAAACGCTAAAACGTGACCAGTAGTGACAGGCACAAGAGCAGGTTTTTCAAGAAAACCTTGCTATAAGGACAACACCTGCTCAGCTCCTGCTACTGAAGAAGCCCCAAAATTTAAAATCCCAAGTTTTAGAGGCCCTCAACCTTCATAGGAGCCTGTTCCTACCTTCAAACAAGTCCATCCTTCAGACCAAAGTGAATCTATGAAAGAGCCTAAAATTTTTCTACCATGGCAACCTTCTTGGATTGAGCATCCTGGTTACAAAATGCCAAGCCTTGTAAAGGCCAATCATCTCATACCAATTCAAAATCAGGAAGAGGAAAAGGTTGTAGAATCCAAACCTATCATGATTCCAAGTTTTAGGAAGCTTTCTGCCTTGAAGGTTCCAAGTTGGAAAGGGCCATCTTTTTCATCCTGTGATGACCCTCCACCAAATATACAAATAGAAACATGCTCTAGCATCCAACTAGCAGAAGAAGAGGAAAAGAGACTTTTGTTGGCTCCTTTTCAAAGTTTAGAAACTCAATCAGCTATCTCTTTTCCAGACCCACTCTTTGTAGAGGAGGTTTCCAGGTTTAGCATACCAAGATTTAAGCAAGCCTTTTCTCATGCATCCGAACAAGAAAGCAAGGTTGAAATACAAGGAGTGCATAGAGAAAACCTTCAGCTGCAAAGGCAACTTAATCAAAATCTAGAGGAGCAGCAGTCAAATGGTGGAGGCATTGGGGAAGAGTTTGTTAAGATCACTGCAGAGGTGGATGATGATGCCCTACTACATGAACTACCTGATTATGTAGGAGAAGAAGAGTATAAGTAGCTGGTTGTGGATATGTAGCAACAAGAGGAAAATGAAAATAATGATAGCTTGTTATGCATGGAGGCCTAGCATGGCAGTGAGTTTCCAGCCCTTGAAGTTTTGGAAGAAGCTTTTTTCTAGGATGAGTGCGTAATGGTGGAGGCTATTGTTGAATTTACTCAGAAAGCAAATGATGCTGCCTTGTTTGGTGAATTCACTAGCCACATTGAAAATAATGATGAAAACAAGCTGCCAACGGACCTAGAGTGACTTGGAAGGAGTGAGCATGATTGTGAGTTGTTGGCATGTGAGGAAGGGCAGGTATATCAGCTTCTTGATGGGGAGGTCTTCTCTTCTAAGCATGTGCATGGCTCATTTTTTGAGCCTAAGTTAGAAAATCATGAACATCTTGTTCATAAGGTGGAGGCAGCCGTATTTGTAGTAGAATCACAGGGGCTAGAAGTTTCAGGCCAACAAGAAGAGAAAGAATGTAGCCATCATGACATTATATCAGTCTTCTTGGGTTCCTTGAAGCAAGAAGAAGAAAACAGTGAAGTTCCAACTCAGCTGTTCCATACACGAGAGCAACATGAGGGTCAAATGGAGGTCACCATCATACCAAATGAGGAGCTGGGGTTTTCAGACCAGCAAGAAGAGAAGAAATCAGAGCAGAGACATGAGATCAGACATGTTGATTTGCATCTCACTTCAAGGGGATGCTCTATCAGGCATCTAGCCCAGCTGGAGACACATCAAGAGAAGTCACCACTTGTCACGCTTGCCTTTAAGCATAAAGTAGAGCATCAAAATGAGTGGGATCAGCCCATTTATTCACCAGAAGTTAGCAACATCAACAATCAATCCAGGTGGATAGGTGAGTTTATCTCCATTTTGTGGGGGGTGTTTTGTCAATTTGTCATATGTACATTTTCCCCTTACCTCTTTTTAACTGCCCACATGCATAAAAAATATTGTAAATTGTCAAAGAGGGGCAGCTACTTTCAAGAACCAGTTAATGGCTTTGTTTAAGGTCATGTCTGACTGGTTAGTTTAGGATTAGAGTAGGTTTCATTTCTGCTTCAGTTTTCCCCTTTTCCTAAGTGCTTTTGCACAGTCTGCATTGACATTAGGAGAATGCAGGCCCTTCCCCTTTTGTATTTTGGAAGCAGGCTCCATTTTTTCAGCATGTTTTAGACTTGAGTCCATGCCCAATGGATGCTTAAGGCCACTGATCTAATTGTTTAGCAAGCAAACATTCCATAGAAGTCGCCAAATTGTTAACCTATTTTTCCTCTAACAGGAGTCAAATAGTTCAAGCAACATCAGTCAGTGTGCATATCCCCAATGTAAGCTATGTTTGTGATCTTGAAGTTTGAACCTAAATCTCAAGGCCTGAAGCTGCCTGAGGAAGCTTACCATGTGAAAGAGCTTGAAAAAATAGGCAATTTTTCTTTTTACATCACCCTGAAATTCACTAAAATGAGGAAGTTATGTAGGGTCATATTCCAACCTGATTTTCCAAAGAGGGGGGTGATATTTCTAATATCGGGTGATATTCCGAACATCGGGTGATATTCGTAATATCACCTCGATATTCGTAATATCACCCTTCCTTCGAATATCACCCCGATATTCGTAATATCACCCTTCCTCCGAATATCACCCCGATATTCATAATATCACCCTTCCTTTGAATATCACCCCGATATTCGTAATATCACCCTTCCTCCGAATATCACCGCGATATTCGTAATATCACCACCGTCCATGATGGTGACGTCACCATCATATCCCTCATAAGCAGAGCATATACAAAGGAGATTTCAACATGACTTTATACATCGGTGGCTCGACTAAAGGTCATTTAGACAACCTGATGCAGCCCGATACAGGGCGCTTTGCACATACAGATGCAGTTTTCAGAGGTTGATATATACACAGATGCAAAGCGATATATACAAGCGGTTGACCAAAACTTTGACCACCTGTATCTCCTCCATCCTAGCGAATTTCAACATGTTGCAAGAGGCAAAGATGCATATTTTTGTCCCCTCTTTCATTTGGCAGGGTTTTAAGGGGTTTTTTGTCGCCGTTCATTTTCATGATCTGGATTTGCATATTTGGCCGAAGGGACGTTTCAGCGACCTTTTGGAGTAGATGCAGATATTTTGTGCATTTATTGCTGTAGGTAGAGGGAGCAGCTCGCATTGATGATAAGGGATATTTCTCCACCGCCTTGTTCCAGGTGTTGCATATAGTCATGGTGGAGGATAGACTCACCAGCTGCTCGCATTTAATATCAAAATATCTCCCACCTGCCCCTGTTCTAGATCTTTTCGCACCATTACTCCTAGCAGCTAGGATGTTCTTCTTGAGGTATTTTTTGGATACATCTCTCTTGAAGCAAATTTTGTAACCGACTTAGGGCATCATTTTTGAATGCTATGTAAGCTGAGGCTTATGATGTAAATAGGGTGGGAACTTTTTAGCATACAAGCTCTTCTATTTCTAAACAGAGCTTTTCATACACTGTAACCCTACCTCCCTACTGAATATATGCAACTTATCATACCTCTTTTATTGATTTGCTAGTTCTGTATGAATCTGCATATGGTTGTTTGTGAATGTCTTCCTTCCTCTCAATCATATTGCTTATTACCTCTGCTAGGATCATTTAAATTTGTGTATACATCCTTGCTATATCCATATGTGATGTGCATATATTTTCAGTCCTGTGAAAGTCTCTTTTAATCTGTCTGGTGCATCACCCTTTTATGTTTTCTTTTTAAGTTTAGTTGTTTCATCCTTATTTCAAAGCATTCCCTCTCCCTTTTCCCCCCAAAATCTAGTAGTTTTAGGTGATAATTAGACAAGGAAGCCGGCCTTCTCCAGAGGTCTGATCTCTTTGAGCAGGGTCCCACACCTGGAGATCATTCCCATTGTGTCATTGGAATGCTTGGAAATCCTTCTGAGCAGGGTGCAATTTCACGTGACAACAGGAACATACTAGAAATCAACCAGGAAGGGGCCCTAATGGCCCAGATCCTGAAAATAATCCCATGGAAAAACTAGATCAAATCTTGTCAGTTTTAAACGAAACAAAAGAAAGATTGGAAACCATAAAAGAAGAAGTTAGAGGGGGAAAACAATCAAGAAAACCACTCTGAAGAAAGAGAAGAATTTAATTTTCATAGTGAGCTAAGAGTAAGTAAACAAGACTCTTATTCCTAGTGAGGCAAAAACTCATCTTACCAATGAGTTCGCTTGAGATATGAAGAAAGTTATACCTCCTAAGCTTGATGGAACTGTGAATGGAGACATAGTCAAGGCTTGGTTGACAGAGATGGAAAAGTATTTTGAGATAATAAATTAATCTAAGATCACTAAAGCTATATGGGGAGCATACTAGTTAGTAGGAGAAGCATCCACATGGTGGATGAATAAGAAAATGGAATTAGGGTTGAGTTCCTTAAGTCTAACTTGGGAACAATTTGTGGTTATATTCAAGAAAAGGTGGTTGATGAAGTATGTGCATCACAGAGATATACCCCAACTATACTTTGACCATAAATTGACAAATTTTTAAAATCTGCATCGGGGAGATATGAACGTCACTGAATAATGGGAAAAATTCAATAGGTTGTTGAAGTATGTGCCACAATATCAGAACGATGAGAGATTTAGGATAAGGAAGTTTATTATGCACTTGAATGCTTAGATAGGTGAAGTAGACATCCATGGACCCACAACCATGGATCAAGTCTTTAAGAAAGCCATCAAGCAAGAGCAAAAGCTCAAATCCATCTCAGCATATCGAGAAAAATATCGAAAGAAATTTAATTGGAGTCGTTCTTCGACATCCTTCAAAAAGAGAAGCAAAAATTAGGAAACCAGAGGAAGAAACCATGGTAAAAGTTCTAGATATAACAGAAATGAACCTAGGGATGGAAACAAGGATTTTAATCCTAAAAATAATGATGATAATCTGAACTGATCTTCTAGAAATAAAGGTCCTTCTGGAGGGTGTTTTATGTGTGGAGGAGATCACTATGCCAACCAGTGCCCCACTAAGAGCCAAGGAAATTCATATCGTGGCAATCCTTTACCTTTGCAGCAAACAACCTTCTAGCAAAGAATTCATGTTGCTTTAGATAGTCACCAAGATGAGTATCAGGTTACTCCTATTGAAACTATAGGCACACTTTTTGGAAACCCAATTTCTATTCTTATAGATATAGGAGCAACTAAAAATTTTGTGAACCCTAATATACTTAATAAGATGTCTAGGAAAGTTAGTTTCATGGCAAATTTATGGACAGTAGAGTTTGCAAATTACTCAAGATCTCGGGTAGAGCAATGTTTGTTTGAAGCCAAATTAACCTTACCCACTTTTTTCTACAAAGGTCAATCTATATGTAGAATATCTAGGGTCTTATGATGTCATCTTAGGGATGAAATGATTATGGAAACATAGAGCAAAAGTTGATTGTTTCTCCAAAATAGTAGAATGCTTAGATGATGTTGGTAATTATGTCCTTTTTCAACGTGAAATGAAAACCAAACAAATTTATGTGATGCAATTGAAAAGAGCAAAGAGGAAAGGTTGTTAGATGTTTGTTGTTAAGATGGACGATGTAAAAGAAGGGAAGGAGAAATCTAAGGAAACTTCTATAGAGGCATACCCTTATCTTCATCACTTTTGGGATATATTTCCTGAAGACCTTCTAATTATGCCCTGAAAAGGGTTTTTGATTTTTCAATTGACATTATTCTTGGTTCCAAACTGGTGTCCAAAGCACCTTATTGGATGACTACCACTGATTTGATAGAGTTGAAGGCTCAACTTCAAGAATTGTTATCAAAAGGGATAATTAGACCCAGTGTGTCACCTTGGGGAGCGTTGGTGATCTTTGTTAAGAATAAAGACAACACTCTACACCTTTGTATAGACTATCATATGCTTAACATAGCAACTATTAAGAACAAGTATCCTCTATCGCGCATAGATGATCTCTTTGACCAAATGCATGGCGCAACTGCATTTTCAAAGATTGACCTAAGGTTAGGTTATCAGTAGTTGAGGCTAAAAGATGAGGACATCCATAAGACAACTTTTCAAACAAGGTATGGGCATTGTGAGTTCACAATCTTACCTTTTGATTTGACCAATGCCCCAGCAACCTTCATGAATTTGATGAACAATGTTTTTAAATATTGTCTAGATATATTTATTCTAGTGTTTTAGATGATATTCTAATTTATTATCTTAATGAGGAGGACCACCTTCAGCACTTGCGGATAGTTCTGCAATGTCTCAGAGAGCACAAGATTTTTGGAAAACTATCCAATTGTACTTTCTTTCATAAATAAGTACAGTACTTAGGCCACATCATATTGGCTAAGGGAATTGATGTGGATCCCTCAAAGATAAAGGCTTGGAATGGCCTATGTCTAAAAATGTTCATGAAGTATGTAGCTTTATGGGATTAGTAGGATATTACAAAAAGTTTGTTTTGAACTTCTCCAGAATTGCCTGTCCCATCACTTTCTTGCAAAGGAAAGGAAAATTATTTGAATTGTCATATAAGTGCGAGGAAGTCTTCAATATTCTCAAAAGGAAATTGACTTTGGCACCAATTCTAAGAGTTTCAGACCCAGAGGATCATTTTGATGTTGTGACCAATGCTTCAGGAGAAGGGTTGTGAGGAGTGATAATGCAAGAAGACCAAGTTGTGGCCTACAAATCTAGGAATTTGTGACCCTATGAGTATAATTATTCTCCTCATGATCTAGAATTAGTAGTAATTGTACATGCTCTCCAGGTTTCGAGGCATTATTTGTTAGGAAAGTAATTTGAACTAAAATCTAACAATCAAGATTTGAAGTATATCTTCACACAACCAAACCTTATACGCAACAGAGAAGATGGTTAGAGCTTATCTTTAACTATGATTTTGAGATTAATTATATTAAGGGTAAATAAAATTGAGTGGTTGATGTCTTGAGTCATAGAAGGCATATTACAGAAATAGTGTTAGTATACTCCAATTTCTAAGCCCATGTATTGAAGAATTTATTTGAAGATGAATATTATGAGTAGATTCTAAAAGCTCTAACAAAAAATCCTCAAGACACAAGGTATGACAGATTTTATTTTGAACTTGATGGATTGTTGAGATACAATAACTGAATTTATGTTCCAAATTAGGGAGATTTAAAACTATGTTGAAAGAAGTGCATTTTGTGCCATATTTAGGTCACCTTGGAGTGACAAGATTGTTGGCTAATGTGAAACCTTGATATTTTTGGAAGGGAATGAAGAATGATGCTGAAAGACTTGTGGCAGGGTGTCTTGAATGTCAGCGAGTATTTTAAAGAAAAAAAGGACAAATTATAGAGTCAACTCGAAGAATAGAAAGTGCCCAATGATAACAAATATCCCTTACCATTATTTGCAAAGGTGAATCTCATTTCTACATGTACGTATACAAAAAAATTACCCTTTGCTAGTGATTACAATGACTTCTTTTACAAAAGGTTAATTTCGTTTACCTAAGGTAAATTAATTGATTCCTCTTACCATGGTAAACTTCATTTTATCTTGCAGGATTTTTCCCCATAGATGTATTCCTATTGGATTTAAATGTAAATTAGGGCATATAAAAGTTTGCGGGTACTAAACCCCAATGCAGTAACTAACCACGTGTGTTTGCATCATGTAGGATACAATGATGAAATGATTGAAACAATGAGATGATGAATTCAAGGATGCACCAGGTAAAACCCCTGGAGGAGTTTGGCGCAAGTTTTCCCAAGTCGTCAATACACATGTCAACAATGTGGGCATGGATGCATTCCATGCAAGATGTCAGGTGTTAGATGTAGGTGAATTGCTCAAGAATATAGTGAAAAGTGGGAAGTTCAACCAACTAGTTTCCCCTTGATAATGGATGCCCTGGAATTAGTGATTGAATGTACCCAAAAGTACAATCCTATAAGCTAAATGGTAGAGCACCAAGGCTGGTATATGCAGATTTCTTGCCTAAGGGCATCTCTGAGACATTCAACCTCTCAAGGATCCAGGATGTGTTTGAGATAGACATCAATGCATTAACAATGTGGTACAATTCTACTGTGGTAGGGTGCAAGAAGGTGATGCACACCTCATGGATGGATGTGGCAACCAAGCTGAAGATAGTTTCCAAAATGCCTCAAAATATGTATAGGTTCAACTTCTACGAAGAGGTCCAATACATGATCTCATTGCTCCATTATTGGGAGTGAGAATGTTGTATCCTTTGAGCTTTGGATGTATGGAGTGATAAGGTTAGTTAAAGAAGAGGGAAGTGTCATGCACTAGGCCCAATTGATCAGTGACTCCCTGCATAACGGAATGATTAGCTGGAGGAGGAAGAAAAGGAGGTTTTTTATGTCCTCTTATGTTGTATACTCATGCACCTACAGTTTGTAATTTGATGGGTTGTATACAGTAGTAAAACTAGGGAACAAGCTAGGAGAACAATTAGTATGGCAATATTACCCAAAACTGGAAAGGGGCCAATCATTTGTCTATTGCAGAAGAGTCAATGACTGCTTCCTAATGTAGTTAGTCAAGCTTATGGAGGGAGATAGGGCTAAGAGCATATCAAGAGATGCTCAAGGGTTATCATGGCCCAAGTGTCTTGGTTATTTAGTTCCCAACCTTCACTTACATTCGGATGGAAGGGTTTGAGGGCTTTCCTTACATGTTGCCCAGATATCCTACAGACAAAATCTTACTCCTTGAGATAATCAAGAAGATGATCCCATCCTATGAGGCATTTGTGGTCAAGCATGGGTGAGGAATATACAAGATCCCACTCGACATCGGTTGGTTCCAGTGTGTGGAGTTTAAAGACTCTAAGTTATTAGAGGTCTAGATGTAGATGCTCAACTTACAACCTTTCCCCCTCTAATGCAAGTTTGATCCATATCATAGGATGGAGAACTACATTGATAACAAACTTCATCATGTGCTACATCTGGAGGACTTTTGGGCTGATTGTAATAATGAAGAGGATGTTCTTAAGAGGGGATATCAAAGGCTCACCCTCAACTAGATAAGGACCCTAGGACATCTAGAGGTGCCTCCATAGGTCAAGTCCGATGATGATCTAACTTTAGACCTATTGGTTGTTTTAAATTCCCAACCTGATCTCAAGGAAAAACGTATCCATAAAATAGCCATTTCTAATAACTGATTTGCCTCGAGGGATTGGACAACGAATAGGAAATTTAGGGGTTCCTCAATCCCTTTTTCCTCTACACTTTAGGCTCTATGAAACCAAGAAGGGTGTTCCTTACTTCTAATGATGTTTCTTTTTTTTTGGGGGGGGGGGGGGGGCGGGAATAGTTTTCTGCTCAAATGGATAAGGTCTCCCTGAGATAGTGGCTAAGTAACACTATTCCTATAATAGATATGTTCCTCGTAGGTTGCTTAAAGAATGTCTGATAAAGTAAAGAGATGGGCTAGATTCTTAAGCTTTGATCATATTCTTTATAGAGGAACATGTATAATTTAACTTAACCTTCTAAAAACCTATTGCTGGAAGGGAAATGTTTTGATTCATTTTAAAATATGATGAGGATGATTTTAAAGGGGTGTAAGCTCAGTATAGTATTCATGAACAGATCAATGCCTATCCAAGGGCCATAGAGTCAAGAAACTGATAGAAATTAAAAGAAAATGGGATGTAATTAACCTTAGTTTATTGTAAAGATATAATAATGCCTTACATTGAAAATACTTTACTAGTTTTGGAGTTAACCATGCTTAGTTATCCCTGTATACCAATACTACATTTGATATTCTCTGGTAGTTGTTTATATTACTACTTGAGTAAATGCCACAAGAACAATATACAAACATAGGAAAGACTGTGATGATGAATAAAAATGATCCTTAATCAAATATATATTCATAAATGTAGAACTGTATACACGAAGTAGGAGACATCACACTCTGAAACTCTACAAGTTTTGTAAAGAAAATTGTTTAGTAAATTACAACATAGCCTTTACAATTCTATCAAGAAATCTAAAAAAACTCAAAATGAAGACTTGAAAACAGACGACTAATTCTATTAGCAGAAAACAAACTATTTACAACTCCTCTTTAAGCGAATTGATCCATATTTTTAGAATGAGTATGGTGACATGACCTCGAACCAATGATTTTCACAAGCGCTAAATTCCCTTTTATAGAGATAAGGGAGCAAACAAGCTTCAAGCTTCAAGACAAAAGAAGTTAGAAATTTTCATAACCAAAACATGAAGTTGCAAGAGGAGTCCAATGTAATCGCTTCACAACTGTATGCTTTGCAACTTTTGGCGGGGAACAGAGCTAGGCTTTTGATGATTCATACATTGTCGAATGCCATGGGAGCCAGGCACTCATTAAATACCCTCAAAATATTCAATGAGAGCATTCACTGCTCTACCTTTCCAAACCGCATGCCAAAGAATCAAAAAACGTGCAAGGAACAACATCAAAAGGAGACCCAGGGAATTTGAATCTCCTTCACTATTTTCATGTTCCAATGCACGAGTGTAACTCCTCACTTCTAGTTAGGAGGTTCCCAACCTCTGCATCCATACAGAAACTAGGGGCATCCACACCTAGTTGGCTTCGAAAGTGCTGGAAGCCAAGCCAAGAGAATAGCAACAAAAGCAACAATTATCCTCTCATCCCTTATCTGTTTTATCCTGGTGGGCAATCTCCTTACACCTAGAGTAAATTATTTATTAGGAAAATTAGATGTAGGTGAGGGGTAGAGGAAGATGAGAAGCTTCTCTACTCCAGAAGGGAATCCGCCAACTCACAGAAAAAAGGAACTTCTAGAGCTGGGAGAAAAGCCCTCAGGACCCACCGTCATATGAGATAAGAAAAGAGAGAAGAAATCACAGGAGCTCAATGGATGTTGCTACTATTCCCCAACTTTCCCTACACCACCTATTCTAGAGGAAGGAATTCTAGGTCTCTCTAATTCTGTAAGCACAAATTAATAGCCATGAGAACAAGGAAGAGAGTCCGATAGAACAGGGGAGCAAATAGAACACACAAGAACAAGGGAGATCCATACTATCAAAATGTTTTAAATAGTATAAGGGGTAACATCAGTAACTGCCTATTTATATAAATTATGGGATGCAAGCATACATCCACAAATCTTTGGTCTAATAAATTCTAGTCATTTCGAAGCATTCCAGCCATAATGGAAATCTTTTGAAGATTACCATAAGTGAACAGAAAGATTAGATCTCATAATTCCACATAACTGAGAACATCACTTCTTGCATTGAATATGCCAAGTCATGTGTCTTTATTTCCTCAATTAAGCACTGTCATCAAGTCAAATTTCATCACACAGCAGATGAAATGTCATTCCTGGTAGAGGCACAAGTTTCCAAAGGTCGAGCTTGAATAAGCCAAATCTTTCTGTTAGTAAATTCCTCCATAGTGGCGGCGATGGAGACTCTGCACACGCTTCAGTAGTTAATGCTTGCAATGAAGCCTTGTCATATCCAGTGCCAACACATCCCTCTGTCATAATTTTAAATCTGGGTCGTCAATCAAAATCTTAGCTGGCTTGACTCAACGACACCAATTTGACCCTTTTTCATAGTAGGATGGTATTTCTCACTTTTCCCAATGATGACTTGCCACCTGGATAGCTTTCCCCAACCGTAATCCTGAGAAAATATCCTCCTTGCAGTATAGTTAAGATAGCATCCACAATTCTACACTCAAAGGATATGGCCGGAGATATGATCTCGGTAGAATGGGGATGACCATTAGATCAACTATATGAGAACATGACAACTCTCCAAAAGTGGTCACGTCCTACGACATGTCAGATCCTTTCCATTAATGCACTAGTCCCATCATACAAAAAGCCACATGTCACGATTCTGTCATTCCACGATCACCCATAAAGGCTCCTTGGTGAAGTATGGCAGAATGTTGAAAACATAAAGAAATCACTTTATATTGGCCGGGACCCACCACCTATCCTTCCTAGATGGTTACCACCAGCTATCACCCTTTCCACAATTCCGTAGGTGCTAACTCCATTAATATTTTATTTCTGGCAGATTGGCGGAAATGAACCCACCATCACCACCTGTCAAAAAGAAATTAGTAGGAGTGGACCTTAGCGTATATATTTTAAAATATCTTTTGCATTCTAGGAAAAAGGGGGCAATTGGGTCAACTTTTCCTTTAAAATAAAGCTTTTCTGGGTACGGACTAGAAATGGTAACTGTATGGCGAGGGGTCGGTAAAAAAATATTCTAGGGGACATAAGGGAATGACTTAAAGTTTGGCAATAGGGGACAAGTGATCACCGAAGAATTATAACAAATGTGGTCTTTACATTTTTTTCATAGTATGAGGGTTTAGGGCTTAGTGAATTTTCTTGCTCCTAGCACCTCTTTTGGTATGCAAAAAACCTAAAACCTAGAAATCCTCTAACCAAATGACATAAACCTGAGGACAAAATACCAAAGCTATGAAAATTTTATATGGTTCCATTTGTGGCTCTAGTTGGGGACGTCTATTCAACCTGAACAAAGTGAGATCATAGAAGAACTCTGGAGCAGACCAAACACATAATAGCCCCTAGGCTATTATGCAAAGAAAAAACTAAGCTTGCCTCTATCAAACATTATGTTATCTAATGACTCCATTAGACTGCTTCTAAAAACTTCATTGGAATCTAACCTGTTGCTAACATGGATGTTGGAATAAGGTGCCATTAACCTTGTAAATTCCAATATTGTATTTTATTCCATTTATTATTTGTTATTTGTAATTACCCATAAGGGAATGAGGTAGTTTCATTGACAGTTGTAATTTCAGAGTTACTAGTTACAGAGTGACTTTTATGATTGGTAAATGTAAAAACTCAAAGTGAATGAGGGTAGACATGCTCCCTTGAGGAATATACTATTTTTGGCATGTTTGACAACTGTCATAATATTTGGTAAGTGAATCTATGATAGCTGCAAGTTGTCATAAGATTCTGAGATTCTATGACCCATATGACGGATATGTTAGTTGTATATTTGCTATATTTAGCCCAAGGTTTCTATCTTGGAAAGATACTCTTTTGCAGAATCTATGACGGTTATGATGCGTCATAAAATGTTGTAAGAGGCCAGATTTAGTCTTGGGCACCTAATCTTTGCATGGCTATTTTTGGACAAGTGTAAGATGCTTGTAAGATGGTAATTAATGTTTACAGGTTGAAGAATCTTAGGAGAGAGAAGGTGAACGTCTAAGATGAGTTAGAAAATGTTTCTATAAAAATTTTCCATGTATTTGTTGTTGATATATAGATTTTAGGTACTCGGGTGCTGCCGGAATGTTGTCAGATTGAAGACTGGTGGAGAGAGTTGAAGTGTTGTATTGTAAATCATTTTCAGATTAATACAAACATTGGGCCTCTTTCCTGTGTGAAATTTTTTACCCGAAAAGGTTTTCTCCACGTTAAACATTGTGTTATGTGTTCATATTTCTGATTTTGCATTTATGTGAAGCATAGTTTTGTTTGTGTTACAATCACCATTAATAACACACAGTTAAAGATTGCTGAAATTTATCTTGAATCAGATTTCCATTGAAGTAGTGTTGCTTTCATTTCTAACATTTGGTATCAGAGCCTAGCCAGCTTTGACTCTTGGGTGGTAGTGTGGAAGCCGTAGCTACACTGGGAGATTTAGTTGCATTTTTTTTGCAGAATTTGTGTTGTTATTATGGTTGCATCCACCATTGAATCAACCTCTTGATTAGACATTGAGAAGTTCAACGGAAGGAGGTATGAGTTGTGGAAGCTAAAAATGGAAGATTTGTTGGAAGAAAGAAACCAATGGTTGGCTGTCTAAAAAGAGAAGAAATCTGATGATGTCTCTCAAGATGAGTGGGATAGACTGGATAAGAAGGCACGGGGAACCATCTGGTTATGTCTTTCAGAATCTATCCTGTTGAATGTTGCAAAGGAAGAGGCTACATACAAGTTGTGGAAATGGTTGGGTGAGATATATCAAGCCAAGAGTATGGTAAATAAACTTTATTTAAAAAGAAAATTATTTTCCATGAAAATGCGAGAAGGTGAATCAGTTGCAGAGCATTTAAATTCTTTTAATTTGTTAGTGAGTCAGCTTGATTCAATAGATGTTGAGGTTAGTGGGGAAGATAAATGTATCTTACTTCTTTATTCTTTACCTGAATCTTGAGAGAATTTTATCCTTGCTATCACTGCTAACCTTGCAGATCTGAAGTTGGATGCTCTTGTTTTAGTGCTACTGTCACAGGAATTGAGGAAGAAGAGTTTGAATAGTTTAGGGGATGCTCTCAGTATCAGGGGAAGGTCTAAGGAAAGGGGACCTAAAGGAGATCAGAAAGGGGCTAAGGACAAGTCCAAGGGCTGGTCTAAGACTCCTGGTAAAAAGAACAGAGTTAAGTTCTGGAATTGTGGTAAAAGGGGACATGTGAAAAAGTGCAGAAACCCCAAGAAACAGTGGGAGAGTGCTTTGGATAAGTCCTCGAATGCAGGTGAAGAAGTTTTACTTTTTGCATGTAATCTTGTTTCTAATGATCATTGGTTGGTTAACTCAGGATGCTCATTTCATATGACTCCGCATAAGGAATTGTTCTCCTCATATGAAGAATATGATGGAGGTAATATCTACCTTGGTGACAACTCTTCATATCCGATTGTTGGGAAAGGAAAGGTATTGTTGTATTTTAGTGATGGGAGGATTAAACCTCTCCCTAGTGTTTTGCATGTTCCTGTACTAGCTAGAAATCTGATTTCAATTTCAAAGTTGAATGATTTGGGAATGCATGTGACATTTGAAAAGCATGGTTGCAGATTAGTGAGAGGGAACTTGGTGGTAAAGAAGGGGAAGAGATTTGGAACCCTGTTCAAGCTTGAAGCCACTACATTTTATAATGCCTCTTATGTATCTGAGGCTAATACTGAAAATGCATGAATGTTGTGGCACTGTATATTGGGACACACAAGCAATAATGTATTAAAAACTATTAAGAATAAAAATTTGTTAGATGGTTTCTCCTATTCTGATGAGCACTTTGATTTCTGTGAGCATTGTGTTTGGTAAACAAAACAAAAAATCATTTCCTTCAGGAAGCAATAGAGCAAAATAGAAGTTAGAAATTATTCATACGGATGTGTTTGGACCTGTGGATAATGAATCTATCAAAAAATCTCGTTATTTTGTAACCTTCATTGATGATGTATCCAGATTTACATGGATTTATTTTATGAAGCATAAATCTGAAGCTTTCACTAAGTTTAAGGAATTCAAAGTCTTAGTAGAGAACCAATCAGGTTTAAAGATAAAAATATTAAGATCTAACAATGGAGAGGAATATTGCTCTAAGGAATTTGATGAGTTTTGCAAGCATGCAGATATAATTAGACAAAAGACAACTCCGTATACACCACAACAGAATGGTGTTGCAAAAAGGATGAACCAAACAATTATGGAAAGGGCCAAAAGTATGCTTAGTGATGCACAGTTGGATAAATGCTTTTGGGCAGAGGCTGTGTGACTACTTGCTACTTGATAAAGAGATCTCCTTGTAAGGCTCTTGATTCGACACATTATGAAGTGTGGACAGGTAAGAAACCTTCTGTTTCACATTTAAGGATTTTTGACTGTGAGGCTTTTGTTCGTGTGCCTAAGGAAAACTGATCTAAGTTGGATCCAAAGGCTGAAAAGTGTACATTCATTGGATATGGTGATAATGTGAAAGGTTATAAGCTTTGGAATCCACTAACCCACAAGATTATCTTTTCTAGAGATGTTATTTTTAGGGAACTTAGAGCTATTTCTGAACCTGAGCAGCCAAAAGAAAAAGATGAAAAGGTAAAGAAGGTGCACTTTGATTTAGAGCAACAAGATGCACCTCAGGAAGAACATAATGGTGGATTGGGGGGTGAAGAAGAAGAATATTTGAGTAGTTTTGATGAAGATGAGTCTGTTGTTACAGAAGAAGTTGTTGCAGATGATCATGCAGAAGAATGAGTAGTCTCTTACTCCACCCTTGAGGAGATCCACAAGACAACAGAATCCAATTGACAGGTATAGCCCACTAGATTTTTGTTGTGTATATGCTTTATTGAGTACTAACGATGAACCTAGATCCTACAGGGAAGCTATTTCTGTAGATGATAGTGAGTCTTGGCAGTTAACCATGCAGGAGGAGATGATGGCTTTAGACTCTTGTAACACCTGGGATATTGTTCATTTTCCCAAAGGAAGAAAGGCCATAGGTTGTAAGTGGGTCTTCAAGAAGAAGTTTGGAGCAGATGGTTCGTTAGAAAAGTACAAGGCTAGACTGGTAGCCAAGGGCTACTCCCAAAGAAAGGGAGTTGATTTTGGTGAGATATTCTCTCCTGTTGCTAAATTGACTTTTATTAGATTTCTCTTATCCATTGCTACAGCTTATGATTGGGAGATTGAGCAAATAGATGTTAAGACTGCGTTCTTGCATAGAGATATTGAAGAAGAAATTTATATGCAACAGCCTACAGGTTTTGAGATAAAAGGAAAAGAACATTGGGTTTATAGGTTAAAGAGGTCTCTTTATGATCTAAAATAATCCCCCTAGAATGTGGTATCAAAAGTTTGATTCATTTGTTTTGAAATTAGGTTTTGTTAGAAGTGAGGAGGATCATTATGTTTACATTCATTGTGTTGATGATTCTATACTGGTTATTGCTTTGTATGTTGATGACATGTTTTTTAGCAATACTAAGGGTATGGTCAGTGAGCTTAAAGCCCAACTTTCAGGTGCATTTGAGATGAAGGATCTTGGTGCTACAAGGTATATTTTGGGAATGGAGATCAGGAGGGATAAAGTTAACAGAGGGTTTTGGTTGTCACAAAGTAAGTATGTGAATACTATTGTGCAGAGGTTTAGTTTGCAGGACTGTAACCCAGTTAGAGTTCCTTTACCCATTGGTACTAAGCTTTCATTAGATATGTGTCCAAAGACTGAGGATGATCTTGAGGATATGTCTAATGTCCCATATGCTAGTGTTGTAGGGAGTTTGATGTATGCAAGGGTTTGCACTAGACCAGATATTGCTCAAGCAGTGGGAGTTTTGAGTAGATTTATGTCTAACCCTGGTAGATAGCATTGGAACTATGTGAAGATGGTGTTTAAATATCTTGCAGGTATTCCTAGCCATTGTTTGGTTTATTCTAGTATTGATAGTGCTGATAAATATTTGGACATATAGGGTTTTGTTGATGCAGATTGGGCAGGTGACTTGGATAGTTGAAGTTCCACTAGTGGCTATGTGTTTACTTTGTTTGGAGGTGCAGTGAGTTGGATGAGTAAGAGGCAGCCCACAGTTGTTTTGTCCACCACAGAAGCAGAGTATATGGTTGCTACTCATGTCTCTAAGGAGGTAGTTTGGTTGAGTAGACTGTGTATAGGTATTGGTTTTGATTGTACGATCATTCAGATTGGTTGTGATAGCCAGAGTGCTATTTGTTTGGCCAAGAATCCCACGTATCATGCTCGAACTAAGCATGTTGATGTTTAGTATCACTTTGTTCAAGATTTGGTTGGAAATGGAAAGATTAAGCTGAAGAAGATAGACACTCAGGAGAATGTTGTAGATTCATTGACCAAGCCTGTGAGCACAGAGAAGTTTGTATGGTGCAGAGAGGCCATGGGCCTTGTTTCTAGTGCCAGATTATTTTTTATTTGTTTCCCTATGGGTTGATTTACAATGTATAATGTCAAGTGGGAGAATGTTGGAATAAGGTGTCATTAACCTTGTAAATTCCAATATTGTATTTTATTCCATTTATTATTTGTTATTTGTAATTACCCATAAGGGAATGAGGTAGTCTCATTGATAGTTGTAATTTCAGAGTTACTAGCGATAGTTACGAAGTGACATTTATGGTTGGAAAATGTAAAAAATCAAAGTAAATGAGGGTAGGCGTGCTCCCTTGAGGAATATACTATTTTTGGCATGTATGACAAGTATCATAATGTTTGGTAAGTGAATCTATGACAGCTACAAGTTGTCATAAGATTCTGAGATTCTATGACGCATATGATGGATATGTCAGTTGTATATTTTCTCTATTTAAACCAAGGTTTCTATCTTGGAAAGATACTCTTTTGTGGAATCTATGACGGTTATGATGCATCATAAGATGTTGTAAAAGGCCAGATTTAGTCTTGGGTGCCCAATCTTTGCATGACTACTTTTGGACAAGTGTAAGATGCTTGTAAGATGGTAATTAATGTTTATGAGTTGGAGAATCTTAGGAGAGAGAAGGTGAATGCCTAAGATGAGTTAGAGAATGTTTCTATAAGTATTTTCCTTGTATTTGTTGCTGATATACAGATTTTAGGTACTCAGGTGCTGCCAGAATGCTGTCAGATTGAAGACTGGTGGAGAGAGTTGAAGTGTTGTTGTATTGTAAATCATTTTCAGATTAATACAAACATTGGGCCTCTTTCTTGTGTGGATTTGTTTACCCAAAATGGTTTTCTCCATGTTAAACATTGTGTTATGTGTTCATATTTCTGATTTTGCATTTCTCTGAAGCATAGTTTTGTTTTTGTGTTACAATCTCCATTAATAACACACAATTAAAGATTGCTAAAATTTATCTTGAATCATATTTCCATTGAAGTAGTGTTGCTTTCATTTCTAACAATGGATACTTGGATAACCATTTTCATTTTCTTCAGAGTTTCTCCCATTGTTCTGAATCATGGATACTTGAAATATATTGCTATCAAAAAGAGAGTTAGCACCTGGTTCAATTATATCCAACCATTTGAAAAAACTATTATTCTCTAATTTCTATTTCTTGCATACATCTGGAAAATAAAAGCAATCATAATCCACCTCATAATTGGTAATGAGGGAGTTTTCAAATTTTACTGAGTCAATGTCAAACCTAAAACAATCATATTTAGTTTCTTCCTTAAAACCTGACACTCTAATTTTATTTTTCATTACTTAAACTGGCCATTCATCTTGATGGTAAATATGGGTTTTGGAAGCATCACTTAGATGAAAATTTGGGTCCTGATCTATTAATGAAGCATTTGTTCCCCCAAATATTTCTATATGTTGAACTGATATTAGTTCACTAGCTTCCTCTAGATTTTCTTCAAAGAGTGGATTATCTACGTATTCATAAGACTCCATGTCTTTTCTTGTTAATAAGTCCATAGGCTCATCATATAGTGGATTGTCTCTTATATGCATTATATTTTCACTTTCTTCAATATCATTGTCCTAATAACCTGCATCATTATCTAATTCAGAGTTTCCACAATTTGGGTGTGAGCATTCCGTTAACTACTCACTACATTATGTATTACTGGTAAGGACCAATCCCCCCTAGTATTATGACTCAAAACAAGTTGTTTCTCTAGGAGATGAAATCTTGTTATTTGATACAAGATATAACTCCTCACAAATAGGGGAAATATCTTTACAACTTGTCATAAATTCTAAATTCAAGGGAACCTCCTTAACTGATGTCTCTTTATATACTTGGGTATCAATTTTCTCATAAGTTGCCTTATAAGGTTCTGGGGATTTCCTTTTATTCTAAAAATAAGGGGAAGAATGAGCAACAGGATTATATAGACTTTGAACTCTTCTATTTTGATCATAATCCCAATTCCCTTTAGCACACTAAGTTCTATGTATTAGGTGATCTGACATGGGTTTATTTGAGCTGACCAATTTGCCCCTCCTTTGGCAAATGGAGGGACAAATGGATCCATTCTTCCTTTTGTAACTACTTTCCACAAAATCACAACCCTTTATCCTTATATGTTTCAAATTATTTTCTATATTCATGGCCAAAGAATATGCTTGCATAATAGTAGTAGGGTTCCTATCTCTTAGTCAATAACTATCCTTTTCATTGAATGCACCTAGATATATGATTATTCACATAGCCTCATTAGGTCTAATATTTTCAGAAATATCCTTCACTATTTTGGCAAATCTTAAATTGAAAGCTGGGATTGATTCCTTATCTTCTTTCTCAATCTGCATGAGTTCTTTAATCAATATACCGACATCTATTCTTTCCCCAAACTGTTCCATAAAAGCAAACTTTAAATCTTGCCATGAAAAAATAAACTGATTGGGTAAACATGGAAACCAATCTCGAAATTCTCCTTTAAAAGTTTGAACAAATAACTTTATGACTACATCTTCATGATCTATTTCACAATCTCCTATTAATTCACAAAATTCTTGTAAATGGCTGCTAGTTGTTTTGGATCTTCCATTATTGAACTTTGTTATCTGACCCCTAACTTCGTTAGGCACATGGTTAGGAAACCCACAAATATTACTGAAGTCAATAGCCTTATACCTTTCCATGACAAATCCACCTTGATAAAAGAAGTGTGATTGCTGAGTAAACATCTTTAAATTTCTAGAAAAGTCTTTTGAAGCTTTGTAAAATACCTGAAAAGAACTGCTGCTACTATTATAAATTTCTCTTTGACTTTATGAAAAATCAATAACACCAGACTGCACCACTAGATCCTTTTTCTCATAGAGTCGCCACCTCTGCTGATAGAGGAATGAATTCTAAAAGCATATTGCTTCCCTTTTTAAAATCAACTTCTGAATCATGTTTCACAATAGAGTTATGTAGATCATTCTAGCACATAAAACCTATGTAGTAGACCTGTATCTATCCCGACTGTAAATGAAAAAATATAGTAGAGTTACCATCCTTCTCTTGAAAGGAACATAATCAATCTGACCTTTGACTCTTCAACACATATGGGGATCAATCTAGCTAAGATCTTTAGAATAAAACATAGTTCTATCTTTATTTTCTAATAGAGTCACAAATATGAGGGTGGATCAACTGGACATAAGCTTTATTGATCCTTAGCTATAAAATGTTGGCAATTTTGCAAGGGAATATATACTCTTAGGATAAGACACAGCTATTATTTTAAAATCATCAGTAGAGTCACCAATCTGTTGGTTGTTTTAAATTCCCAACCTGATCTCAAGGAAAACAGATCTATAAAATAGCCATTTCTAATAACTGATCTGCCTCAAGGGATTGGCCAACAAATGGGAAATTTAGGGGTTTCTCAATCCCTTTTTCCTCTGCACTTTAGGCTTTGTGAAACCAAGGAGGGTGTTCCTTACTTCTAATCATGTTTCTTTTTTTTTTAGGGGGGGGGAACAAGATTCTGCTCAAATGGATAGGGTGTCCCTAAGATACTAGCCAAATAACATTGTTCCTATAATAGATATGTTCCTCATAGATTTCTTAAAGAATGTCTGATAAAGTAAAGAGATGGGCTAGATTCTTAAGCTTTGATCCTATTCTTTGCAGAGGAACATGCAAAATTTAACTTCACCTTCTAAAAACTTAACGCTAGAAAGGAAATGTTTTGATTCATTTTAAAATATGATGAGGATGATTTTAAAGGGGTGTAAGCTCAATATAGTATTCATGAACATATTAGTGCCTATCCAAGGGCCATAGAGTCAAGAAACTAATAGAAACTGAAAGAAAATGTGATGTAATAAACCTCTGTTTACTATAAAGATATAATGATGCCTTACATTGAAAATACTTTACTAGTTTTAGAGTTAACCATGCTTAGTTATCCCTGTATACCAATACTACATCCAATATTCTCTGGTAGCTATTTATATTACTACTTGAGTAAATGCCACAAGAACAATATACAAACACAGGAAAGACTATGATGATGAATAAAGATGATCCTTAATCAAATATATTCATAAATGTAGAACTATATACATGAAGTAGGAGACAACACACTCCAAGACTCAACAAGATTCATAAAACAAACTGTTTAGTAAATTACAACATACCCTTTGCAATTCTATTAAGAAATCTAAAAAAAACTTAGAATGAAGACTTGAAAACAGATGACTAATTCTATTAGTAAAAACAAACTATTTACAACTCCTCCTTAACTAGATTGATCCATATTTTCAAACTAAGTTTGAAGACATGACCTCGAACCAATGATTTTCACAAGTGTTGAATTCCCTTTTATAGAGATAAGGGAGCAAACAAGCTTCAGGCTTCAAGACAAAAGAAGTTACAAATTTTCATAACCAAAAGATGAAGCTGCGAGAGGAGGTCGGTGTAACCACTTCACAACTATATGCTCTCCAACTTTTGGCGGGGAACAGAGCCAGGCTTTTGATGATTGATGCATCATTGGATGCCGTTGGAGCCAGGCACTCCTCAAATACCCTCAAAGTATTCAATGAGAGCATTCACTGCTTTGCCTTTCCAAACCGCACGCCAAAGAATGAGAAAAGGTGCAAGGAACAACATCGAAAGGAGACCCAGGGAGTTTGAACCTCCTTCACTATTTATGGGTTCCAATCCACAGGTGTGACTCCCCACTTTTGGTTAGGAGGTTCCCAACCTCCACAACCAGGCAGAAACTAGGGGAATCCACACCTAGTTGGCTTTGAAAGTGCTGGAAGCCAAGCCAAGAGAACAACAACAACATCAACAATTATCCTCTCATCCCTTATCTGTTTCATCCTGGTGGGCAATCTCCTTACACCTTGAGTAAATGCTCTATTAGGAAAATCAGATGTAGGGGACGAGTAGACAAAGCTGAGAAGCTTATCTACTCCAGAAGGGAATCCACCAACTCACAGAAATAAGGAACTTCTGGAGCTGGGAGAAAAGCCCTCAGGACCCATCGTCAGATGAGATAAGAAAAGGGAAAAGAAATCACAAGAGCTCAATGGATGTTGCTATTATTCCCCAATTTTCCCTGCACCACCTATTCCAGAGGAAGGAATTCCATGTCTCTCTAATTATGTAAGGACAAATTAATAGTCATGAGAACAAGGAAGAATTCGATAGAATAGGGGAGCAAACAGAATATAGCGAAACACGGGAGAGCCATATTGTCAAAATGTTTTAAATAGTATAAGGGGTAAAATCAGCAACTGCCTATTTATAGAAATTTCAGGATGCAAGCATACATCCACACATCTTTGGTCTAATAAATTCTAGTCATTTCAAAGCATTCCAGCCATAAATGGAAATCTTTTGAAGATTACCATAAGGGAACAGAAAGATTTGATCTCATAATTCCACATAGCTGAGAACATCACTTCTTGCATTGAATATGCCAGGTCAAGTGTCTTAATTTCCTCAATTAAGCATTTTCATCATGTCAAATTTCATCACACAGTAGATGAAATGTCATTCCTAGTAGAGGCACAGGTTTCCAAAGGTCGAGCTTGCATAAGCCAAATCTTTCTGTTAGTAAATTCCTCTGTAGTGGCGGTAATGGAGACTCTGCACACGCCTAAGCAGTTAATGCTTGCAATGAAGCCTCGTCATATCCAGAGCCAACACATCCCTCTATCATAATTTTAAATCTAGGCCGTCAATCAAAATCTTAGCTTGCTTGACTCAACGGCGCTGATTTGACCTTTTTTTTAGTAGGATGGTATTGCTCGCTTTTCCCAATGATGACCTGCCACCTGGATAGCTTTCCCCAACTATAATCCTGAGAAAATATCCTCCTTGCAGTATAGTTAAGACAACATCTACAATTCTGCACTCAAAGGATATGGCCGGAGATATGATCTCAGTGGAATGGCGGATGACCATTAGATTGAATGTATGAGAACAAAACAACTCTCCAAAAGTAGTCATGTCCCATGACACTTCAGATCCTTTCCATTAATACACTAGTCCCATCTTGTAAAAAGCCACATGTCACGATTTCGTCATTCCATGAACGCCCAGAAAGGCTCCTTGGTGAAGTATGGCAGAATGTTAGAAACATAAAGAAATCACTTTATATTGCCCGGGACCCACCACCTTTCCTTCCTGGACAATTACGACCAGCTGTCACCCTTTCTGTAATTTCATAGGCACCAACTCCATTAATATTTTATTTCTGGCGAATTGGCAAAAACAAATCCACCATCACCACCTGTCAAAAAGAAATTAGTAGGATTGGACCTTGGCGTATATTTTTAAAAATATCTTTTGCATTCTAGGAAAAAGGGGGCCAATTGGGTCAAATTATCCTTTAAAATAAAGCTTTTCTGGGTGTGGGCTAGAAACGGTAACTGTATGACAAGAGGCTGGTAAAATAATGTTCTAGGAGACATAAGGGAATGACTTAAAGTTCGGCAACAGGAGACTAGCGGTCACTGAATAATTATAACAAATGTGGTCTTTACATTTTTTCATAGTATGAGGGTTTAGGGTTTAGTGAATTTTCTTGCTCCTAGCACCTCTTTTGGTATGCAAAAAACCCAAAACCTGGAAGTCCTCTAACCAAATGACATAAACCTGAGGACAAAATACCAGAGATATGAAAATTTGATATGGTTCCATCAAGACGCAAACTATGACAACAAACAGGTATATAAGGATACTTTACCTCTCCCTGACTAGATGAAGCTTGAAGAGACATCCGTTGATGTCATATCAAAGAACGTTATGGTTGTCACCCAAAGATGGGTTGATCAGAAGGTGAACACACTCAAGGCCAAGGGAGTGAGCTTGACATATGACAAGAAGAGAAACATGAAGGACAAAATTGATGCAGTCTATGATGACTTCCTCGTTGTTAAGAGGAGAGTCATGAAATCCAAGCGAGCCCTGGAAGGAGCATTGACATCTGGTGATCCTCTAACAACAGAAGGTGTATGCATCACCATAATACCATCACCTCCAAGGGAGTAGTCGGTGCCCTCTATCCTAATTACAGTTGCAGCTCTAGAGGAGCTCCATGCTACAAACATATTATGAGTGGTGGAAATCCCCAAACAAAGGAGGATGCCTACCACACCCATGAGGGGTGCCATTTGAAAGCCCACTAACACACAAGCTAAGGCATCATGACCTACCCCAATGGAACTTATTTTTGCATCGGGTCAACCTCAAGAAGAGTTGCCATCACCACAAGCTTCAATACAAGCCCATTTAGCATAGTAGGTGGGGGCTCATCAGGTTCAAAGTGGAATTCAAGTGGTGGATATTCATAGGGGATAAAAGATCCAACAAGTTATTCAAGTAAAGTAGGAAATCATTGAGGAAGCAAAGACACAACAACAAGCAAGGGTTGATGAAACAATTTCTCTTAAGTCAGGTCATGGATCTGACTGGTGATGAAGCCACCAATGATTTGACAAATAATCTAGTCTCTACCTTGCTAACACATCAGACATTGCAATAAGATGAATCTCAACTATTGCATGCTAAGGTGGAGGAAATAAGAGCTCCAGAAGTGACAGAGACTAAAGGTCTGGAGGTGGAAGATATTTTTGACATGGAGATGTCAAGATATCCAAATGTATCTATAGATCAACAAGACATTCTAAGTGTGGGTACCGTGACATAGGAAAAGGTTGCCCTACCAAGAGACCAAGGAGAAACTCTTCAGAAATGCCCAAGGAAGGCGACATGCAACAAAGTGAAGAACAATTGGTGAGGAATCAGGATAAAGAAGTGTAACAGATGTTGTCACTTAATGAATGCCAAAAAGACTAGGAAGTTGATGAGCCACACCTTGTGGCAACAAATCCTAAACATCATATTATGGAGGTAGATACACCGGCCACTCAACAAGAAGCTCTG